>CM044325.1:34065690-35520065 GCA_024291935.2 Okapia johnstoni
TCTGTTGTCACTTGCACTCAGCCTGAAGAAAATCTTTTAGTATTTCTTGTAAAGTGGATCTGATGGTAACAAAATCTCTCAGTTTTGTTTACCTGGCAATGTCTTTATTTCATCTTCATTTTTGAAGAATAGTTTTGCTATATATAAGATTCTTAGCCACCATCATTTCTTTTTAAAAAATTGGGGTATAATTGTTTTACAGGACTGTGTTAGTTTCTGTGCTGTACATGAAGTGAATCATATATATATAGATAGATACATACACACACACATATCCGATACATATATATATATATATGCATATATCCCCTCCCTCTTAGAGCTCTCTCCAACCCCACCGCATCCCATCCATCTAGGTCATCACAGCACACTGAGTTGAGCTTCCTGTCCTTTTGCTATAAAGGACCTGCTATGGTTCCCACTAGCTATCGACTTTACACACAGTTGTGTATATAGTCAATTTTAATCCCCCAGTTCATCCCACCCTCTCCTTCCCTCCTGGTATCCACATGTCCATTCTCTACTTCTGTGTCTCCACTCCTGTCCTGGAAATAGGCTCACCTGTACCATTTTTCTAACCATGGTTTCTAATGAGAAATCACCTGTTAATCTTATTGGGATTCTCTTATAGGTGATGAGTAGTTCTGTTCTGTTACTGCTTTCAAGATTTTTTCATTGTCTATCATTAAATACGCCATTGGTGGGTTTTTTTTTTTTTATTAATGGTGTTCCACATTTCTCTAAGGCTCTGCTTATTTTTCTTCATTATTTTTCTCTTTTCAGATTTCATAATCTCTATTGATCTATTTTCAACTTTACTAATATTGATACTTTCTTTTGTCAACTCAAATCTAATTTTAAATGTCCCTAGTGAACTTTTCATTCCACTTTTCATATTTTCAAGTCCAAAATTTCCAGTTTGTTCTTTTTCATAATTTTTCTCTTTATTGATATTCCCCGTTGATAAGATGCTGTCATCATGTGCTTAGTTGTTCAGCTGTGTCTGACTCTTTGTGACCTCATGAACTGTAGCCCCTAGGCTCCTCTATCCATGGGGATTCTCCAGGCAAGAATACTGGAGAGGGTTGCCATGCCCTCCTCCAGGGGATCGTCCCATCCCAGAGATCAAACCCAGGTCTCCTGCATTGCAGGTGGATTCTTTACTGTCTGAGCTATGAGGGAAGCTTAAGAATACTGGAGTGGGTAGCCTATCCCTTCTCCAGAGGATCTTCCTGACCCAGGAGTCAAACTGGGGTCTCCTGCATTGCAGGTGGATTCTTTACCAGCTGAGCTACCAGGGAAGCCCTGCTGTCATTATACTTTAATTCTTTCAGCAAAGTTTTCTTCAGTTCTTTGGACAAATTTATAATAACTGCTTTGAAGTCTGCGTCTGGTAAGTCCAACATCCAGGTACCCTCAAAGATAATTTCTGTTTTCTGATTTTTTCCTCTTTATGGGCTACATGTTCTTCTGTCCTTGCCGTCTTATAAATTTTTGTTGAAAACCAGACACTTTAGATAATATATGTTCGCCTTTTTGAATACTGATCATTACCTCTGCCCTCCCCTCCAGGACTTGTTTTTGCTTATTTGTTCAGTGACATAAGTGGACTAGTTCAGTGACATCTTTCATCTGCGCAGTGTGCAGTCTATGATGTGATTCCTTGGAGTGCATAGCCTTAGCCCTGTGAGTCCCGCTATTTAATCCCTTGGGATGACAGTTGTTTTCTCAGGTTGGTTTTTTCTTTTTAACTATCTCTTTTACTTATCTCCCTATTAAACTTCTGGATGGACTACCCTATTGGTATTACACCAAGCTGTTAGCTTCCACTAATCACTATCTGATTGCTTTATTATTTTCAACAGAACTTTGAGGCATAAGTTCCTCCATAGTCTGACCCACTTAAGTTCAGACTCCTATGCAGGGGCTGTCTTGGAGGCAAGTCTTCAAAGCTTGCTTTGAAGAACCCTCCCAAGAGGGTTCTTCTCAGATAATTCATTCTCTGGTTCTCTCTATAAAATGTCTAGCTGGACTGCTGTCTCTCTCATTGCTATTATGGAGCTACTGACCTCCTCTTAAATACTCACCAAATGCTTTTTGCCTTGAAATTCCTCACACTTTGTTCCAAATAAAGTGGAGAGCTACAGAACTCTGTTCTCTTACAGCCCACCTCTCCCCCTAGATAGGATCTCTGTACCATGACTCTGGAGCTAAGAGTGGGAATGGCAGTCCACTCCTCTCGGTGACATCCCTGCTCCATCAGTGGGGTACCAAGTGTGGATGGCACCACTGCTCATCTTGGATTGCCTCTCCTAGCATGGAAACTTCACCCTATGTGGGGACTGGGGTGTGGATGATTAGGGCCCAGTATTCTCGGCCAAAGGTAGAACTTTCTCTCTACAAATGGGGACTGGATGGCAGAAAGTCACAGATTGCTTGGCCAGGCTTGCATGCAATAAAGCTTCTGCAACACAAAATTGGGAATGATAAAAAATACAGTGGCCTGACTCTCTTGGGGAGAAACTAGCCTTGGAGTAGAAGCTGGAGGGGAAAGGGAGCCCTGTTTTCTTAGCCATTTCCACCCAGAGAAGAGATCTGTCTCACTGAGCTCATGTTCAAGAGGAGAATAGGTCGTGGCTCAAATACCACTACTGTTGCTATTCCTACTGAGATTTAGTACATTGTCTTGAATAAGTGTTTCTCCATTTGACGTGTGCCCTTAGAATAATTTCCAGAGACTTTAAATGGTTGGAATTTTAAAAATACTTTCCCCAGTTATGTTTGTTTCACTGGGGAGAGGCTCCACAGAGATCCTCACACTGCCATTCTTAAAGTGCTTCTCCTAACCCCATGTGATTTGCACTAAAAAAGATCCATTTAGAAATAGCTGGCTCCATTTACCAGTGTTGTTTACTTCATTGTGACCATATTTTCTAAATTAAATATAAGGGACATATGGTCTGGCAAGGGCTTTGTACTGCTTCCAGGTAGGGAAGTTGATGTAGGCAGGTAAACTTTGGAAATAGTAGAATTTACAATTCATTTAGATGGTTTCTGGGGCTAATAGGTCAGAATATTTGAAATTCAGTTGTCCCAGGTAACCTAGGGATATATAGTTGCTAAAACTTTTGTTCTCTTTAGAAGTTACAAGGAATTCCTGGCTGATACAAAGCCTCCTTTGAAAGGGGACACTTCTAAATTATATCTTCCCATGAATGATCTCAATCTATGTTTGGTAGTTCTCCAAAAGACAACCAATTAATTCTAATGGGAATTCAACATGAGAGAATTGGGGGTTACAAATAAGTTAACACTCAATAGCCAAGACCACAGAGTCGGACACAACTGAAGCGACTTAGCAGCAGCAGCAGCCAAGACCAAGTCTTGCTACATAACACAGGTCCTCCAAGGCTGGAAACAAGCTGTTTCGCTTCAACTCTGAATTAGTCACCGCCTTAGCATACAGACTCTGGAGAGTTTTCTGTCTCCCAGAACTTCGAAATTTCTCAGCTGAAGTATGGGAATATGGATGTAGGTAAAGGAATGCGGCCTGGCAAAAGGAGGGAAAGAAATAGGATTGTCTCTGAGACTTCATTCTCCAATCAGACTGAAGTCACCAGGGAAATCTGGTTTTAAAATGATGGACAGTCCCAACCCCCTCAGCCATCAGGGTAACATACCCTCCCTGGAAATATGCATCTGCCTAATTGTTTGAGATTGTGCACAAACTGAATATTTATGATCTTCATGTTATCACAAAGGCTGTACTTTAAAATGTTTCTACCCGATATTTAAAACCATTTTTTTCTATCCTGGAAAAGACCCACAGATTTTATTGGATCGACTACTATTTGAGACGTCTGGCTAGCCAGGGACTGCTAGGACTGTGGACTGCAGATTTCCAGATCAGGGGAAAGGAGGACAGAAAGTACTGGAGTCAGAGTGATTACAATACATAGCCAGTTTATTACCTATAGCATGAATAAGGACATGAACTTGAGCAAACTACAGGTGATGGTGAGGGACAGGGAGGCCCGGCATGCTGCAGCCCACAGGGTCGAGAAGAGTTGGACACAACTGGGCAACTGAACAAAAACAACAATATATTTAACCATTTTTCAATGGTATGTATGGGTTTGATAAGTAAGTTAAAAATCCATTTAAAAGCACTATGAATTTCTGATTACCCTTAGTCTTGTGTGAGCTCCACTGACAGGTGGTGACCGTGTCATGCACCTGGCTGGGTCTCAGGTTTAGGACCAAGAAAGTGAGGCAGGCCTACAATTCAGGTGACCCATTGTTGAGCTCATGTTGCTAGGGAGAGCAGAGGGACAGAGCAGACAAGCAATCTGTTTCCAGTCCTCTGGGCAACGTCACACTGATGACTGGCCATACCACATCTGTCTGACTTCAAATCATAGCACCTCGTCTGAGCTGAAAGAGGCAGGGCTGCTGCGTATCAGAAAGACACGTTTAGGACCAGAACCCAAACTGCCATTTCAGAGCTTTGAAAAGCTTCCTGGATTTTGCTCCTGTTCTTGCAAACTGGCAAAGACCAAAAGACATCCACTCTCAAGGCAAAGAGAAATTGATAAGGAATTTGGGAAGCTTTTCTGCCCCAGGGGAGAATCAGCCTCAATGACAGTTTGGTATTAACTAGCTCAGCCATGCAGGGAGGCATAATTAGTTTCCCAGCTCAGAGCTTCATTCCACTGATCCCCCACACCCCAAGGGCTATGCAATCTGTTTGAAATGAAAAGAAAAACAAATTCACTGCTCTCCTCAGCTCACCCATTGGGCTATTTGCTTGTGGCCACAGGCAAAAGGTGAGACAGCCATCTGTCTACTGAGGTGTAAGAGGAAAGGAATAGTCATTTTTAAATGACATTTTCAATTTTTCCCCTATGTCTACTATGCCCTCTTCCACCCTACTGCTTAAATGACTCTTCAAATTGAAAATATCAGGGAATAATACGAAAGGAAAAATGGTAGTAATCCTTAGCTCCTGCCAATGGGCTACGCTGTCCTGGTGGGCAGAGTCCGAGGAGAAACTTCTTCCTGTGACCATGTCTTGGCTGTACCAACTGGAGAGGATGGGAGAAGCTGTGCTGGTTCACCGTGAAGGCCAGCACCCCTGGGTGGGTGAGTTCCCTGGCAGCACCCGGGGGACCAGGAAGTCTAGGCTGCCCAGCCCTGCTCCTGCACCAGCTCCTGCCTGTGATGCCCAAGGAATTTCAACAGAGCAAGAAGGAAAAACCCTCTCCTGACTCTGGAGTCATCCTCTGAGAGTCCTTCCTCCTCTCACAGTGCCTGTGCCTTCTGAGTGTGAAAGGGCAGGTCCCAATTCACCACCATCACCCCAGAGACACCCTGAGAGGGTGAGGATCTCACAGAGGTCTCAGGGCAGAGAGGAGAATGAGTCCAGCCAGAAGCCAAAAGCTAACTTTCTCTTAGCTCCGGGGCCCGGAGGAGTTCTTTACTCTTTCTTGGAAATTAAGCTGTACTTTCTCCTTACAGTTGACTCACCAGGTATCCATTTAAATGATTTCAACTTCATGTCTCCTCCTGAAACATAGACATCCTGTTCAGCTGCATCTTTTCTGGAGTCATTTTCTGCTTTTGGTGCGGTTTATTCTTCCCCTTCTGTACCCACAAGATTGCTTTCATTTGAAAGTGACCACAAGTGACAGCTTTATTACAATAAAGACATCAAGGGTCCCCTGAAGGCTCCAGGTTTTTCTCACAAGCTGGTTCCTGGGAGATCTCAGTGCAGGAAAGCACATTTTACACACACACACACACACACACACACACACACACACACACACACACACAGAGCCATGGCTTCCCTTTAATTAAAGCTTGAAACAGCAGTGTAAGCCATGAGAGGCCATGAGAAAGACCCCAGGATTGCATGTTTTCCTTTTGTTGATTAAGAAGAAGGCACAGCATGAAACAGCCTCACAGAAGCCACCCCCAAGCCTGGAGGGACGAGAATCAGCTCTTTGGGCCCCTGGTTTCCCTTCCAGACAAATTTGAAGCCAGAGATCTGGGTGTGAATCCTCTTCCTAAGTGGTTTTAGGTAGGTCTGCTTATTTATTCATTTAGTCACCCAGAAAATTCCTAACTAACCCAACTATATGCCCTACTGGCATGTAGTTTCCAGTGAAACACTGGAAAATGGAAAAAGATAGGACTCTGTCTCCACTCTCCATGAACTTACAGTCTAATGGGAAAGCAAATGAACAGTTAGTGTATAGTACAACTTTCTCACCTGTAAAATGGGGCTAAGGATCTGATTTTAAGGATTAAATACTAATAATACAAAGAAGATTAACAGTACCAACTGAACAACTAGTCAGTGCCTGATAAATGTTGATTTTTTTCTCTTTTCCTGTCCTTGGCACAAAATCTCTGCCCCTCCTCCATCTGCACCAGTGTGTGAGTTTAAAAGGCCAGGAAGAAGCCTGCTCCCGATATGAAGACTGCACCACCAGGAGCTGCCATGTGCTGTGGGACGTGGAGACAGGTTCTGCTTCAAGTGCTGTGTCCCCAGTCCTGAAGAGGATCCCAGGTGCTAGGGTACAGGCCCCAAGGACCCAGACAGGGGCCCTCCAGCCTCATCCCATAGAAAGAAATCTGCCCATCCTGGAGCACCAAGTTCATCTGAGAATACACAACAAAGGATTACTTCTCACTGCAGAAGTTTCTTCTCCTGTTGAAGGGAGTAACAGGATATAGAGGGGAATCTTCTAGACCTGACTCAGGACCTCTCCAACCCCACCCCAGAATCTCTGGCACCCAGGGGAGGATCCTCAGGGCAGTCACCAAGTTGCTCTGGGTCTTGCATCCCTCAGCACAAAGTTTGAGGGTGAGGGTGCTCTTGTACCTTCTGGTTCTAGTATACTCTGATTCTAAGTTGGACAGCTCAACTTTTTTGGTTAATAGGTGAAGAAAGAGGGAAGGGGCTGCATTGAGCTGCACAACACAATACTTTGTTCCTAATAGTGACCAGAGTGAAATAAGATTTAATTTTTGATTTATAAAAATCAATGCATAATTTCTGTACTTCTAAAGTAATTACAAACCAAAAAATACATATGCCGTTTTGCTAAAAAAAAGAAAACAAACAACTGGCTGTTGTTGAAAAATATTCAAAATTCACGTATAGTTTTAGGTACATAAAAGAATTATTTTAATTGTTTTGTTAAGGCAATTCTCATCTCCCTACTCTTAAGTGATCAAAAAAATTCCCACTAATCAAGAAGTGGTTTATTGTCCAGGAAGATTCATAATGATTTACTTCAATTCTCTCTAGTAAAAAAGCAAAACCATCCCTCTGTCACTAGTTAGGGATCTTTTTCAAAAAGGACTTTAAATAGATAAGTACTTTTTTAAAAAAATGTAGAATCTACCTTCTCAATATGAAACTACATCTATCTTTGAGTTGTAAAGAATGTATATTAAAATTAGATCATTCAACAAAATGCACATTTTGTAGAGGAGAAAGAAAGAAAAGATTAAATTGAATCTTCCTGACAATTGTCTTAAATCACACCTTCCTGCCTGCAGTTGAAATTATAAGTCACGTTGCTTTGTGTTAAATCAAATTCCCCCCAGCAGGAAGACAGGCTGCTGCAGCTTCAGTTCTGTTGGGAGGTGGGTTGAGATGGAAGAACACACTTCTCTCCTCCAGGAGGCTCTTCCACCACCAGGGATTTGAGGGAAAGAGATTCTCTGACCAGGTAACAGGACACCTTGCACAACTCTCCCACCAGGTTTCTACAAACAGTGCATTCCTAACATTGTCCCTGAACCACTGTGATGCCAAGTGAGTTTTATTTTGCAAAATAAATATTTCTCTACAATTGAGGGCAGGTCCCCAGGCCAGCGGGCTTAAAGATTTCCAAGCAACAATCAAATGTCCAAATGTCACAGTGTGAGGCTGGGCTCCCCCTAACCTCACTTCTGAACCATCTCAGTTCAGTTCAGTTCAGTCGCTCAGTCGTGTCCGACTCTTTGCGACCCCATGAACCACAGCACACCGGGCCTCCCTGTCCATCACCAACTCCCGGAGTCCACCCACACCCATGTCCATTGAGTTGGTGATGCCATCCAACCATCTCATCCTCTGTTGTCCCCTTCTCCTCCCGCCCTCAATCTTTCCCAGCATCAGGGTCTTTTCCAATGAGTCAGCTCTTTGCCTCAGGTGGCCAAAGTATTGGAATTTCAGCTTCAACATCAGTCCTTCCAATGAACACCCAGGACTGATCTCCTTTAGGATGCACTGGTTGGATCTCCTTGCAGTCCAAGGGACTCTCAAGAGTCTTCTCCAACACCACAGTTCAAAAGCTGAACCATCTCAGGCTGGCCTTAACTGGGGAAGTCCTAACACACTCATCCTGTCAGCTGCACTGAAACAGGGATCAAGGCTGATAGTCTAGGTGTTACAACCAGAAAATGTATCCCTGACTATATTTTCTATGCCAGCTCCAAGAGGAAAAGGTGGTGGGAATGAAGGGAAGAGGGAAAGTGGAAGACTGAAGGAAAGAACGTGCTCCCCAACACACGCCCACCACGTGATAGGCGGGGTGGGGTGCTGTCCGGTTCCGCATTTAATCAGCACCTCAATTAATTTCAACTCTTAATCAGCACAACAATCCTACAGGGTTTAAGGAGCAGTCATCCTCATTTCCACAGCTGGGGAAACTGAGGCACAGGGAAGTGAAGAGACTTGCCCAAGGTCACCCAGTCTGTAAAGGGCCACGCTGATTCCAACCACTGTCTGCCTGCACATGCTTTGCCACGATTCACAAGACTCCGGTTTCCCTCTTCCAGGTAACTATTGGTTTTATTTAATGCCTGAACTTGCCCTCTCCTAATCTTCTCTATTCCACTCCTTTAAATCCTCCTCATTCTCCAAAGAGGTGTCATTAAATCCCAGCTCCTCCGTAGAGTCTGCTCTACCAGCACACTCTTCAAGAATTCAATATTAACCCTCACTACTTTTGTTAGTTTGCAAAAGATCGTCAACTGTTTCTTGGGTTGCTTTCCTAGCCTGACGGTGAGATTTTCAAAGCAAAGGACTGTGTCCTACATATTTTGTCATTTCCTGACACACCTGGCACAGAGTCAAGCCCATAAGGGGTGTTCAGAAGCAGCCACAGAAAAGCCTGGGTTGGTGCCTTTAAAAGCTGGGCTCCTCTGCTACCCCTTCCAGGGGCTCCCCTTTTCTCTCAGAGCATTTCTCTCACAGTGTCCTCCAAGGCCTGTACAACCTGCTCCCCGACTGGCCCTCTCTGACCTCACCCCCTACTCCTTTCTCCCACAGTCACTCTGCCCTGGCCACACTGTTCTCAAATCCACATCCCCCAGGTCCACTCCTACCTTGGACCTTGTGCACTGGTTGTTTCCTCCACCTGTAACTGTCACCCCAGACAGAGCTCACACCTAATTTTCTTCAAGCCTCTTCTTATCAGAAGGCACCTGACTACCTCACTTCATTGCAAACCCTTCATACGTCTGTCTTCATTCCACTGACATACCTCCACCACTTACTAGGTGCTTAAAAGCTAGTTGGATGAAGGAAGGAAAAAATCTGAGCACATGACCAACAGAAGGTAGGAGTACCTCCCAGGTCACTGTCAAACTCTGAGTCTTAGGAGAGAGGCACAGGAACTTGGAAGTAGGTCTGCAGTTTATTCCAACCATCCAAAGCCTCCACTCCAAGCCTCAATGCCAGACCTGGGGTCCATCTCCAACACCTGCTTACAGAACCAGGGCCCACATTCTATACACCTGAGCCCAGATATGTTGCTTTCTTGATTAAATGGGAATTATGGGCAAACCTGGACATGTCTCCTCTGTATGCAACACTCCCCTCTACGGCCCCCAACTTGACCCCTTCCCCTGATCCTAGAAGACACTTCAGTGAAGCTTTGCTCTGAAAGAGCAGAGGAGATGGTTTTGTTCACATTTAAGTCTTCTCCTAGAAACAGAGATACTGCTGGGTGTGAACAGCCAGGCCTGCAGTCTCTCTCAGCCTTCCACAGCACTCTGCCCTGACAACGTCTGGCACAGGCCACCTCCTGCACCTCCAGGGAAGGGCACTAACAAAACAGTCACTTGGTAACTCACCTCAGGGTCCTGCTCCTCTCATGAATCCTTCCAGTCTCACCTGCAACCTTCCTACTGAGAGAAAGGGATGATCCTATTTTCTCTTTATTAGCATCACTGGAGCAGAAAAACAAGAAGATGCCTAGCTCCATACTAAGGAGCTTAAGAGAAGTAACTTACTAACTGCATGGCCTTGAACAAGTTAACTACAGTCACTGAGACTTGATTTCCTCATCTGTAAAATGGGGGTAACAACATCATCCCACAGGGTTGCTAACAAAGTTAAAATGAGTTTTCACATGTAAAGCATTTAGCATATAACAGGTGCTCAACAGATATTGATTCTATTCCTCTTCTAGTCTCTTCTCCAGACAAGTTCAGAGCTATTTCTACAACCTCTCCTCTCCTTTGTTCTTTTAATTTTTGAATCATTGGTAAAATTTTCCTCCATTATTTTCCTTTGGATTCTCCTTCTAGTATAAATCCTCATGCATGTGCTTCCCAACCCAGGGATCACACCCACGTCTCCTGTGGCTCCTGCATTGCAGGTGGGTTGTTGTTTTTTTTTTTTTTTTTTTTTTTTTTTTTGCCACTGAGCCACTGGGGAGGCCCCTCAGGTTCTAATAAAATTTTTTAAAAGTCTGGCCTAATTATAGTCTTGGAGAGTATATGTCATAATTCTTGCCTGTTATACTTTCCTCCCATATACTCTTTTTAGAAAGCAAAGTAAATCAGAGGATCAGTTTATTATTGAAGTGAGATTTAGAAATGTTAAAAGACTCCAGGCCCCATGAACTGTGAGGCAGGTCTAAAGCCTCACCAACACCCCTCCCATTACTTGGTGGCTCCTTCTCTCCCTTCAGAGAAATATGATGATGATTAATTACAAAAAGCCTATCCCACTCATCAAGATCCTTTGAGGCAGGAACCACATAAACACCAAGGATCATAACTGCAATACAGAGAAACCAGAAAACCTGTCTGCTCTGGGACCCTACCCAGGCAGAGCTAAATAAATCTGAAACAGAAGATCAAAAAGGGTCCTCCACATGGATAACAGAAAATGTCACCAGCATAAACAGGAAGAGAGATTAGTTCAATAAAGGAATAAAGTCACATCTGTGGGTCTCAAGTAAGATTTTTGCTTACTTTTAACTCCCCAGCATATAACTCACAAGGTTATTAATATGGACTCCTACTGTTTTGGGCAAATAAACAGCTGCTGATGTTTTGTGCCCAAACCACTTTATTAGAGCTTTCTTTTACAGCGATTGTTTTTTCCTTTCCAAATCCTGAGAGGCTCAGACAGCTGAAAAAAAAAAAAAAAACTAGGAGTACTAAGGCAGAATGAATAACAAAGAAGAGAGGAGGCAGCTTGTGTGGGCAGAGCAAACGGGGCAGGGGCTGCCAGACCCTCACCATCCCCTCTACCACTCTGACAAAGTCAACATCCAAGATCAGAGAGCAGAAGACACAGATGTGGTGCAATAGAAGAGCTATTTTTACCATGATGCTAGGAGTTACCACTGAAAAGAATTTACCAGCTTGAGAAGCTGAGGATGACCAACTCTCCAGGTTTTCCCAAGGTTGAGGGTCCTCCACGGACACAGGAATTTCAGTTTTAAAAAAGGGAAAGTCCTTGGGCTTCCCTGGCAATCCAGTGGTTAAGACTTCACACTTCCACTGCAGGCGGTGCAGGCTCGATTCCTGGTCAGGGAACTAAGATCCCGCATGCCACGCAGTGTGGCTGATAAATAAATAAACGTTCTAAAAAGAGGGGAGGTCGAGCAGGACTAGCTGGTCACCCCAGGAGCCACATGACCAGTGCACAGGAAAGCACCGGACCTGGCACATTGTAGGAGTTTGAAAGTCACATGTGAAATCTGAATGAGGTCTAGCCTGCAGCCAGCATATCCTGCTTTTCCTATGAGGCCAAGTTCCTGGGTGGCTCACAGTGATTCCAGAGAAAGGGCTTTCCGGAGCTTCCCATGCTGGCACCCCAACTCCGAGGTTCCGTAATTATACAAGGACAGAGCAAGCCACCTGCCTGGATCCCTTTATTATCAGTCTCCTGCTAGACCTAAGGCCTCTAAGCTTAGATTTGAAAACCATCTTTGATAAAATGATTTTCCAGTCCCTCCTCTGTGAGACTGTCATCTTATTTTCTCTTCTGGAGAGAGCACAAATGCTGGAGACAGTTTCCCTTCTTGGCTCCACCACCTAGCAGCTCCGTGACCTTGGGCAAACTCTGTAAGTCACTATGTCTCAGTGTTCTCACCTCTAAAACTCTCCCTTGCCATGCAGTGAAGATAAAAGGCAATCATGCATGGACAGCACCTAGCCCAGTCTCTGACACATAGGAGTAGTTCTCTTCCTCTGTTCCTTTTGATATCATCCAGCTTCAATTCTTTATATGCCTGTTGCTCTTAAAATAAATCAAGGGTTTGGTTAAGATTATCATTTGGCATTTCTGTAGCTTCAAATCTCTCCTTACTTTCATTCTCATTCGACGTTTCTGTAGTTTCAAATCTCTCCCTAGCTTTCTAACTCTTATATTCATTGTCCCAAGCAATCTTGTACTCCTAAGTCATACTAATATACCAATAGCATTACACTTATTAGCCCAAGTTTCAAATCCTGTCCTGCCCAGGTCGCTGAACTGCCTTCCCTCTCCTACAGGATCTCAGTGGCCTTTTTAACTCTAAGCTCCCACAGGACAGAGATGGATAAGCAAGTCAGACCACTGAAGCCAAACCAGGCACCAGAACTTAAGATGCAACATCCCTGTTGGTCCAGTGGTTAAGAATCCACCTGCCAATTCAGGGGACACAGGTTTGATCCCTGGTCCAGAAAGGTCCCACGTGCCTCGGAGCAACTAAGGCTGTGTACCACAAGAGGAGGTGGTGCACCTCCTGAGCCTACTGAGCCCACTTATCTAGAGCCCATGTATCTAGAGCCCATGCTCCACAACAAGAAGAAGCCCCAGCTTGCTGCAACTAGAGAAAGTCCATGTATAGCAACAAAGACCAAGAACATCCAAAAATAAATAAGTAAATAAAAATTTTACAAAATAATAATAAAAAATAAAATATAGATGTAGCACCTAACCATCTCAAATAGATGCTCTACTCTGAATCTTAAACTCTGGACATGGGTGGAATAAACCCAATCATGCCAAAGAGCTGGCCTTAGCCTCCTCTTCAGGCATCATTTTCCATCGCCCTTATCTGTCCTGAGGAGATCAGTGCTAATGTCACTTCTCTGGATCTCTCCAAACACTGTGTTTATGTGAGCTCAGAGAGGACAGTGGTAACAAACGTAGCCCAACAAAGTGTGTCTGCCAGCCCCAGTACCATTTCAGCAATACCATCATAAAGGAAGTCTGTCACTATCTCATTAGAGTTGGACACTGAAGGCTTTCCACTGGCATCATTAAGGGCAGCTTCATCTCCCAAAAGCAAACCTTCACAAAACTGAAATTGAATGTTGGGCAGTGAAAGAGAACTACATCTCAGAAATGCATACCCACTGATAGGGATGATCTGTCCTAGCAACATATTTTAATCTATAATTGTGTAGCCAGAAAAAACTACCAAAGCATTAGTGTTCACACTATCAGGAATCCTCTTGCTTAAAGCTCCAGTGGGCTGCATTCAGCGGGGTCCGTAAAGTACACAGACTCACACCGAAGATTCCAGAACAGCAGCTGTTTCCAGTCATTGTCACAACATATTGTAAGTTGGAACAGTTGTGCAGTAATGTGTTATTTACAATAATTTAAGTACCAAAGCATATGAATGATTAAGTTTACTATGAATTGAAGGCATTTCAAGGTTATCACATTCTCTTGCATATTAATATGGTTTCTAGGGTGGGAGAAAAAGGGATGGAGTGAGAATGAATGCAACGTGTTGGGACATGCATCGTCCTGGCCCTGCCCTGGGACGTGTGCTCTGCATGTGAAGGCATGTGTATGAGGAGCGGGGAGCATCAAGAACGCCTGTGCTCAAGCATTGCCTTGTGGAATGGCACCGACTCTGACCCCAAAGGCAAAGTGAGATTTGATAAGTTGACAACTGCAGGCACAGTGGAATTATCAAGTCCCTGCAGAATTCAAGGCACTCCAGCCCTAGGGAGACTTTCAAGGTCAGCATAAAAGTGCAATCCACCATTAACAGAATCTAGACTGTCAACCAGTGGACCAAAACCTCTCTGCCCCTTGCTCTCTACCACAGTGCCCAAGCCACACTGATGGACTGCCCTTCCAGCATCTCTCTCTCTCCCCAAATCCCACCTTGGCGTCTTCTGGCTACATTCATCACTCATACTCAATTTGGTGTTTCCCCAAAGGACCTTCTGTGTAATATCAGCTCAATCTGGACTGCCCTCCAATATGCCTATCACCAGGCACCCTATCTGTCCTAGTCTCCAGAATAGAACACAAGCAATGAAAAGTGGCAACAATCCTAAAAAGACTCCCAAGCTCTACATCAAGGCAGTAGCCCATTCAACTTTCCAAGTTAAGTGATATCAGAAATCCTGTAGGACGCTAGTGAAGATGTTCCAGTAAACTTGCACTGGCTCTGGAGCCCATAAACACCTTTAAAAAAACACAGACCACCTAAATCTGAATAACTGAAGCTGACCTTCAAGGCCCTCACAAACCAGAATAACAAACTGTGGCTCTCTGATATTTCATTCTGAATTCTCCTTGAGGCTCTACATCAACCTACTTATCAAGGGCAAATAACAATTTATGTCAAGTGAGTGGGAAAGAATGTGGAATTCATTTATTTTACAGCCTACACACTTCTGGATAAAAATGAAAATTCTTTGGCCATGGTAAAAAAAGTCATATTCTTTGGCAAGGCTTTTCTACTCCATGAAGATATGGTCCTAGACTATTAATAAAGATAATTGGGCTCAATCTCTAAATTCTGCTGTTGGACTCTCTCAAAATATCAATCTCTGTTACTATTATAATTTCACATGCCACAGTTCATTCCGAAGGACAAATAAGTTTACTCTTTAAATGACACCCTTTCCTCAAATAATCTTCAAGCATTTTGCAAACATCATATCCTCTTCTTTACAACCCTGCCAAGTCAGGGATCAGATGAGAAGGACATCAGCCAATTCTCAGTAACATCCAAAAGCTATAAGGGGACAAAAAAAGAAACCCTCCCAACAACTGGGCCTTGGATATTTTCTGATTTTTAGGAACCATATATGTGTTTGTAATCTTGGTGAGCAACCTACTGTTACTGAATTAATTACTGTTACTGGTACATTAATATGCACATAATATACCTAATAAAATTTTAGGAAACAAAAGCAGTTAATAATCCATTTTTCCCATTGTTCAGATGATCTTGACTCAGTGAAGTAAGATAATGGATTTAGAAATTAGTCATATAATGTAATACATTATTAATCGTGGTATTCAGAAGGGTAAATAGATGTTACAAGAATACCACCCAGGAATTCAATTTCATTTTAGATTTGTTTACTCTCTTAAATTCTTTATGCTACCATCATCCCTCGAAGAAATCTAACAGTCTGAAGTTTCCTGTTCTTCCAAAATAGTGACTTTCAACCCCCTTTTAAAAAGAAAGCAGAGTCCTTTTAAAAATAAAATATTTTACAGAAAATCAAATATAAGCCAGATGAAAGAGAAACAACATCGGTTGCATAGAGGGGAGAGAATGTGTAAAGGAGGGATCAAAGAGACCTCACCTGACCCTTCTATTTCTTAAGTCCCAGATCAAACCTTCTAGAAGCTTGGGGATCCTGGGGACGAAGTTTGAGAATCACTGCCCTAAAGCATATGTGCAAAGCAAAAATTATGTGTATAAAGTAGAATACAGGCATGATATACATTTCATCAATTAATGATATATGGAAATAAAACACATACATAAAATACGTGAATCGCAAACACTGACATCCCAAGGGAAAAACCAACAAAAGACACCAGTACAAAGTTAAAACAAACATGGGGCTAAGGAGAAGATGCTAAGCTCTACAGTAATCAAAAGAGTACAAAGCAAAAGAATAGAACATTTGATAGTTGTTACATTTGCCCAGAAAAAGTTGAAGGGTAACACCCAAGGCTGGCCAGGCTTTGAGAACCGGGTACAATATTATATTGCCATTGGCTGTATAGAAAGATTTTCCTTTTGAAAAACAATCTTTCATAAAAATTGCTCATATTTTTTGAGTCAGTAGTAATCCCATTTGTGGAAATGCATCATTAAAGTCATTCAAAAGAAGAACACAGTGAAGTAAAGATGTTTATTTATGATTAGTTATAATAGAAAAGAAAATGTTCAATAATAAGCAAGAGGTTAAATCAATAATGGTATACTAGCGGTGGAATATTATGCAGTCACTAAAAATACAGTAAAAGTTCTCTTTAAGAAAGAAAGTGAAAGTGAAAGTCACTCAGTCCTGTCCAACTCTTTGCAACCCCATGGACTATACAGTCCATGGAACTCTCCAGGCCAGAATACTGGAGTGGGTAGCCGTTCCCTTCTCCAGGGGATCTTCCCAACCCAGGGATTGAACCCAAGTCTCCCACATTGCAGGCGGATTCTTTACCAGCTGAGCCATCAGGGAAGCCCTCTCTTTAAGAAATCTCCACTTAATTGCCTCTCCAGATTAAGCATGTTTTCATTCTCTCCATGATAAACAAAACAAAACCAGGATGCTGTTCTCCCTCTGGGTCAGTTTCTCTCCCTCACCCCATTCACATCTCCAGCTAACAATGGAGTCAGAAGCCAACCAAGAGTACACTGGGTTTGTTTCCAAATGTGTTTAGAATCTTGGTACTTGTCATTGTAACAGCGTAACTTAATTACATATTATATAACCAATGGAAGATCACTGCTAAAAAAATTAGAGTTATTTCTAAGAAAATTAATTTAAAGCTTTGGAAAGACTTTATAGAACTAATCACATAACTAGCAGTCAAATTACTCATGAACAAAGTCACTGCAAAAGATCAAAGTAATAAAAATGTGGGCCACTACACTGCTTAATAAGTACCTTCAAGTTCTCAATGAATGTTAGAGAAAACAGAACTAGAAATCAGACTTCGTAAACAGCACTTTATGGGAGTGGCTTATTCACTGAAGAAGCTGTTTACAAAGTCAGATTTCTAGTTGTTTTCTTTAATAGATCCAAACCAAAGATAAAGCCATGGCCTTCTATCAAAAAGCTGAGAAATAAATGCACAGTAAAACAAAATATTTAATGCACGTATGTGGCATTTTGTTTTAGTCTCTTCTTTAATCAGTTTTTCAGTAAACTGGCTAACTCAAACCCCAACTGTGTTGAAGAAGAAGTATACTATCGTCCTTCAAAAACGCGTTCACTACAATAGAGACCAGGAGGGTCTGGATTCACCACTGTATCCAAAGTCACCACTCAGTGTAGTGCCTGGCACATACTAGGTCTCCAATAAATAAGGACTAAATCAATAAGAGAAATCAACCCTGAATACTCGTTGGAAGGACTGATGCTGAAGTTGAAACTCCAGTATTTTGGTCATCTGATGCGAACAGCTGACTCATTAGAAAAGTCCCTGATGCTGGGAAAAATTGAGGGCAGGAGAAGAGGGTGTCAGAGGATGGGATAGCTGGACGGCATCACCGATGCGATGGACATGAACTTGGGCAAACTTCAGGAGATGGTGAGGGACAGAGAGGCCTGGCTTGCTGCAGTCCATGGGGTTGCAAAGAGTCGGACAAGACTGGGTGACTGAACAACAACAATAAAATCAATAAACTATGTGGCAAATATTGAAAAAATGCTTCTAACAAAAAGCAAACTGAGGAAAGCAGAATATAAAATTACATATAAACCACTACTGCACCCGCATTTTTAAATATGGAGCCAGATGGACAGAGCTAGAAGGCAATGTCAAAATACAAAATAGCTGCATTAGATTAGAATGAATTAGAGGAATTTTATACATTTTAAAATATTTTATTTAATGTTGGCTCATTCTTTTTTAGATTCAAAAAAGACACTAACCAAGATAAAAGAGAAGCTGTCTGGGTTTCTACTCGACTTCCACAGTAAGAAGTGAACCCACATTTCCATTTCCTAAGCTCTCCAACACTCCAGCCTCCTTCACACTCTCTACTTAACCCACTGCACCACCTCCAGCAATTCCATCTACCTTCTCCAAGACCAAACCTGTGCTCACACTTGTTTTGTGTTTCCAATCCATCAGGATGCTATTTTTAAAATCTGGAGTTATCCACCCTCTCATTTACCGTCTATCTGGTTAAAAAATAATTATCAAAACTGCAATTTACATTCCCAAGGGATTCCCAAACACCACCTAATTAAATCATTCAATCAGAAAACAAATTAAAATGAAATATCACTGCAACCCCCAAGAGGAAAATAAACTTTTCAGTCATGACTAGAACGTAGCTCCAGGGTGATGCTCCAAAGCCTCTTCTAATTTCTAGTCCTATGGAACATACAGTAGAACATTTTGTGACATTTGCAGCTTCCAGGACAACTTTCCCTCCAAAGCAAAGAGGAGCCTGTGCAAGGCTCCAAAGCAAACACATAGTCATTTGAGAATGGAAATGCTTTTATCAACGACTAACCAGTGCCCTGGGCACCCGCACTGTGTCCTCATTCATTCATCTACTCGGCCATCGAGCACCCACTCTCAGAAGAATGTGCCAGGAACTGTCCTGGGTGTTCAACAAACACATCTTATGTGTAACCTCTGCCTTTTGGTATGAAACAAAACCCAGAGCTTCCTGAGTTTAACTATGGAAGAGTCTCCAAGTGGAAAGGCTATGACTCCATCATCCCTCGGCCACCCTCCCACTCCGACACCCACTCCCACCATTCAGTGACTCTAGGAGAGCCCTGCTGCCCCTGTGACCCGCTGGCCCTCTTAAGAGACAGCCTAGCATGTGGTTAAGAACACGGGTCCTGAAGCAACATGAGCTTGTTTTAAACCTCTGCACCTTAGACAAATTATATAATCTCTCCATGTGTAAAACAGAGCTTACAAACTTACCTCGTAGCGGGAGGAGAATTAAATAAGTCAACATACGTAAAGTACTTAAATAATGCCTGGCACAAAGCTGGTGCTATGTAAGCTTTTAGCTGCTAACTATCATTATTATCCCTATTCCCCCTCGGCTCAGCAGAGTAAACTGGTTTCCTCAAAAGGCCCTCCCTACTAACTAGAGGAGACTCGACAATGGAGTACACGTAAATGGCCCATATCATCAAGGACCAGCCTCTGATCTTTTCCTTTCCCACCTTCTGCCTTCAGAAACTGGCACTTGGCGAGTGCCAAACACCATAGGCCCCTTACATAAGTAAGATAAATCCCTAAATTTACTGTAGCCCACCCAGCTCCTCTGTCCATGGACTTCTCCAGGCACGAATATTGGAGTGGGTAGCCATTCCCTTCTCCAGGGGATCTTCCCAACCCAGGGATTGAACCTGGGTCTCCTGCATTGCAGGCAGATTCTTTACCAGCTGGGCCACCAGGGAAGCCAAAATTTACTTTAAATTCCCCCAAATACTTGCTCAAGGATGGCTTTGGCATCACTGGGGTTGCTGTCACTAGTTGTGGCGACACCATCATGGCACAACAGCCAAGCATCCTATGCCTCCCCCTGCCTCATGGCGAGTCTTTCCTAAGTCACTGGCCCTTCCCCACCCGACTATGAGCTGTGGCTTCTACCTTTCCACCTGAGAATCTGGCCTTTTCTGAATATCCACAGGACTCATAATACAGTCATTGCACATACACAAGAAAGCTGGACCACCATGTGTTTTAAGGATAATGCGCCCTCTTTTTTTCTTCCCCTCTCAATTTTTCCAGGTATACATTTGAAAGTTTCAAACAAGGCACAGCTATAAGGTTTCCTGGGAGCAAAAGCACAAAGCCTCCTTTCAGCTTCCACACTGCACTCACTTTCATGTAGAGTCTTATAAATCACATGACACGGTCCACATTCAACATGACAGGGGTGCACTGTGGGATAAGCCCATGACCCCAAGATCTCCTCACTGCTTCCCAATGTAGTATCTTGCCCACCTCCTCCCTGACCAGACTGGAAAGCACAAGAGGATCCTTTTCCAGGAACATGAACACACACCCACACACACACACAGAATCTGTGAATGAAAATCTCTTAAAATCTGTGGGCAAACCAGGAATGTCAAAGTAAGGTATGGCCTGCATCCCTCTGGGAGCATTATGAATCACCCTGGGGCAAACACTGTACTTCTACTGCTGACTAATTGTCAATCTGGACCCACGGGATGGAAAAGGACAAGTAAGAAACACAGCAACAGGCACATCAGAGAGATAAATCGCAAGCCCTGTGGCAGGTACCAAAAAGAGCTGCAAAGCAGAAGCGTCAGAGCCCTGAACTTGTTTTAAAGTCATCAGTCAGTCAGGAAGCACCGTGGACATGTATCCCTCTCCTGCACTCACCTGAACCTCCCCCTGGGAAGGAACTTTTGTACACACGGAGAAACAAACCAAGTGTAGAGAGAGCAGCTGTCCCCACCATGGCAGGGGCAGCAGATGCAAGGTTGGACCCTGACAACCATGTGTAAACAAATGAGAGTGCTCCTGGGAGAGAAACGGTCAACCCGATACGTGCCCAAGTCTGCCTCATTGACAGGTGAACTAGGCTCTGCTGGCGCTGTCCTGCGCTTAAAAAGCTGACAAGCCTGGTGGAAAACAGGGGGAGCAGAAGAAAAGAAAAAAGAAATGTGAACGTGAGAGACCGGCATGTGTGTGCACACTCTGACCTGTAGTGCCCAGCCGGAGCTCTCTATCTGCCGCCTCTGGCAGCTCATGGACAGGGTCGCCTGGGGAGAGCGCTCTGTACCCCATCCTCCTCTTGACCCCAGCCCTGGCCTGGAGCACAATCACCCGGCTCAGCCTAAGACTCCAGACCTAGCCCGCGGGGATCTGTTTGCTCTGCCCCAGCCACTCCCTGGGCCTAGGAGTGGAGCTACTGGAGGGAATGGCCTTCACTGGAGGCCCAGGTCGGGTTCTCCCAGTCCTGGGCGGTGGCGCCACCGCAGTGGACAGAGCTCCAGGAGCCAATGCTTCTTTACCGCGCCCACATCTGCTCTTGGAGAAGGTCTTGGACCCGCGGGCTGTGGTGCAGGTGGAGACCGCTAAGGTTCAGACAGCACTCCTAGTCACAGATCCCTCTACACACCCAATCGCCTATGGGCCGCTCACAGCCGTGCTGGGACTAAGGCCGCGCAGTCCTCCCAGCTCCGGCTCGTCCCGCAGCCTGTAGGTCCTAAATGGCAACGACTTGGGCCTCTCACGCTTCTCCCCGTAGACCCTACAGTAGCCAAACGAGCTCGATTGCCTTTGAGCGCTCCCTTGTATACACGCCAACATTCACATGCACCCACACTCTGAACCAGACCTGTGTGCGACCCCGAGAGCCCTCGAGCAACTAGCCGGTAGTCACACGCACACTAGGACACGTGCGCAGCGCGCCCCCACACCGCCAGCGAGCTGCACACACCCGCGCGTGGAGCCCCGCGCACACACGTGTGCCCAGGAGAAGCGCGCACGGCCGCCGACACTGAGGGTCCGGTACTCAGGCAAGAACATACACGCAGCCCCGCCAAGCGTCTGCGGCCTCAGAGCCCCGCAGTCGCTCTAGAGATGCCCACCAGCCTCGGCGCACCGCACACGGCTCTGGACACTCCCCGGCCCCGTGGGCTGCCCAAGTTTCCCTGGGCGCCCGTACCTTGGATATGCTGCTTTATGACATTCTCCAGGTGGTCCAGCCGTTCAATAATCTTCAGGGTGTCCCCTTTGTCTTCCTCCAGCTTCTTGTCGGGCGCCGGCTCCTGCCCCCGCACATACACGCTGGCGATGTAGTTGGTGACCCAGCCCACGTAGAGCAGACATATGATGTTGGTCATGCCGCTGAGGATCACGCAAGTGGACACCAAAGTTTTGGTCTTCCTGGTGCACACCATTCTGGGCTCCCTCCTCCATATAGAGCTCCCGGGGGCCCCTTCTCTCTGCGCACCCGGGACTCCCCGGCGATCACACTCCCTCGGACGCCTGTGGCCGCCGGGCGCCTGAGCACCTGAGTTCCGACAACGGTCTCCAAAGCCCGGACCGCTGGCAGTGGAGACGCCGTGCCCAAGTTTGGAGCTCCCGCCGCTGGCCGCCTTGAGAGAGAGCTTGACAAAGGAAATGAGGTGGATTATTTTTCCAAATTAAAAACCTCCGAGCCCTTCTCAGAGCAGTCACGGGTGGTCGGCAGCCGCGCGCTTTGGTACGAGCGTCTGGGAAACTTTGCCACAGCCTGGATCCGCGGCCGCGCCGCTTCCCATCGCCGGGCGCCGATTGCCTTGGCGGTCCGACCCTCCCGCGCTGCTGGAAGGACGGCGGCGGCGGCAGCGGCAGCGGCGGCAGGGAGAACCGCCGAGCCCAGCGGCCCGGCCCCCTCCGAGCGACAAGCGCCGCCACCAATCGCGCTCGGGCTCGGAAGAGGGGCCGGGGCTGGGCGGTCGCGGACCAACAGGGAGGGTGCGGGGGGCGGAGTCCGGCCCGGGGCCCCACCTGCTGGCCGCCCCTGGCCCCCGCCCTCCAGGGACGCTCCAGAGCCTCCGCCCGCGCCCGCGCTGGCTGCCCCAGAGCCGCGGCTCCCGGAGGGAGGGAGCGCCGCCAGTCCCAGTCCTAGGCCGGCAGATCGGCTCAGCGCCCCTCTAGGGGTATGCCCCCACTTGCTTTGCCGCGCAGCCAAACCTCCAGGCTGTCTCGCCCTCGGAGAGAGCTCTTGACTTCACCCTGAAGGTCCTGAATGTCTCCAGTCCCCACAACTGTCAAAGGAGTCAACCCTTTTAGGAATCTCTTAGAAGGTTCTGTACGATCTCCACTGCCAACCACCTCAAAGGTTTTAACCCCCCTAGCTATATATATTTTTTAAGTCTGTGCAGTTCCAGGACAAACTGTGTCTTGTAACCACAGTTGTCATTCATGTGGGCCCGGGCTCATCCCAATGCGTGTGGAGATCCTGCACAGAAATATTCCTGGGGGGATTAAGCTCTCTGTGAGCTGTAAGCCCCTGTACATGCTGTTTGTGATTGATGTTAGGGAGGACAGAACTGTGCCTCACAGCAGAGGGGCATGGCTGGACTCCAGTGACTGACACTATTTTGTTATTAGAGCAAATGCTTATTCATATTATCCCTTTCTGAACACTCACTTCTTCTCAGAACCTGAATAAAATCCCTTCAAACAAAGACTCTTCAAAACACAGATTTCTATCCTCTTCTCTGTCTCTGGGATGCATTTTCCTGTCCTGAAGAGTGTCCCTTGACGTGCCAGCACCCCAACCAGCTATGATCCTGGTACCCAAGTAGGCTCCCTCAAGTGATATTTTCTGGACCTGGCCCAGCAAAAGAGGGTGGACACAAAACCAATGAAGGGGCATTTGATGGCCATTTAACCAATGCTTTGGAAGCCCTTTAACCAATGCCTTGCATACAGAACTCCCCAAAGATACTATGAAAACAGACACAAACTAGAAATCTTGGAAGATTTCTCTCTACCCATAACTGGGAAAGAGAACAATACGAGTAGGTTGGATAGAGAGTAGAGGAGGGCACTATGTATGAGTCCATACATCTGAGAAAAGAAGATACAGACTATTTCTAGGAAAAGATCAAGGTACAGAAATCTGCATCCATGAGGGAATAAAACCTGTCTCTCTTGTCCTCTGGAAGTATAATCAGATCACAAACAGAGGTTCTGGACTTTCTTCTAGTTGGATGAATTTACAAAGAGTGGCTTTGAATACAGCTAATGGTAAAGGTTTAATTACTCCTTCTGTTCCATACTCTCTCCCAGGAGGAAATTTAGTTCTTCCCAGGATCTTCCTAAACCACCACAGGGCTAGACAGAGAGAAGCAGTACTCATTTTTCACATTCTTAGTGGTGGAAAAAAACCCAAATTTAAAAATAAGGTTCAAATAGAAAACAGAATGGATTGTGTGACTTTATATTTTGGTCCAGCTGGCCCTATCATCTATTTGTAATGTGGAGGGACTGAATGCAGTAAAAGAAGAATGAGGATCAGGCTCTTCTCTCTGAAAGGTCACAAGCTCTAGTTGACCAGTTCAAAGAATATTCACTGTAGGTGAAGCTAGACTCCACGACTCTCATCCCAGATCCACCACTTATTAGTTACAAGAGTTTGGACGAGCTTCAAAACGCCAAAGGGGCTCAGTTTCCCCTTACATCAAATATAAACAATACTTGCTGGAGAACTGGTTGTGATGATTAAATGAGAGAATGTACCAGGCAGAATTTCATTAGTGCAGGATATATAGTGGGTGCTCAGGATCATGTGAGCTTTCCTTCCAGGATATGGTGAACTCTACTAGAATTCCATGAACTCCGTTTGCTATTCAGCAATAGTTTCTTCACTGACCAGTATCAGTTCTCTCTTCCCTAATGGAAGTTAACAGGAACCAGAACTATAGGCAGCAAGTTGCTTAACTTTCTGAGCTGAGCTCCAGCACACTGACTTTCTATTCATAATGTCTGTCTTCACCATCAGTGGGGCACATAGGTCAACAGGATGTTCAAATAAATGGCTGGTTTCCGGGACCCTCTAATTCCCATTAAAGATCCTTAAGTCTTGGGTTTTAAACAAGCAAATTTGAAGGGAATACAAAGATTTAACCCAGAAAGATTTCAGAGTCACAAGGACAGAAAAGAGTTAGCCTCTATGGAAGCCCTCCTATAAACAATGCCTGGGTAGAGATTCATTTCTTTGACCCTCATTCAATCCAACAAGTAATTATTGAGCCCCGATGGTTTTGTCTGAATGACCAGTTGCCCCAGACCCTGCCCATTTTACTACAAACATGTGTATATAACCTGTCTCATAGTCTCAATAATGGGCCTCTTTTCTGAAACTGGAAAGCTGCTAAAAAGGGATCACTGTGAAGTTAATCAGACAACGGGTGTGAGCAGGCTTAGTAGAGACTCAAGTACAATATATTTCTGTAAATTTATACCTATTATTTGAACCTAGGGTCTCCTACTGTTACAAGAAGGAAGAGTATCTTGAAGAGTCTATGCAAGGGGCTAGAGATCCTTGATAGGGTCTTCGTGGCACAACCTTTGGATTTTTTACCCATCTTTTATATTGGGTAGGCACCTTCCCTCTTTATGTGATTGAGTAGGGGGCAAGTACAACCCATTCCAGTATTCTTGCCTAGAAATTCCATGGACAGAGGAGCCTGGTGAACTACAGTCCATTGGGGTCACAGAGTTGAACATGATGGAGCAACTGAGCACAGCACAGCACAGCAAGTAGGACTTCTTACCCACAAGTACAGCCAATCTTGTTGTTGTTCAGTTACTCTGTTGTGTCCAACTCTTTGCAACCCCATGGACTGAGGACTCCATGCTTCCCTGTCCATCACCAACTCCCGGAGCTTACTCAAACTCATGTCCATTGAGTCGGTGATGTGATGCCATCCAACCATCTCATCCTCTGTCATACCCTTCGCCTCCTGCCTTAGTCTTTCCCAGCATCAGGGTCTTTTCCAGTGAGTCAGCTCTTCGAATCAGGTGGCCAAAGTATTGGAGCCACTCTGCAATCCCCCCAATACTAAGCCTACATTCAGAATGCTTTTGACACCAGGATTGGAAACCAGTCATTAATGGATCTTAATTACCAGTTGATTACCTTCTAAGAAAGGTATCCTGACCTGAGGACTAAAGAGGAGCAGGAAACCAATCTCCATCAATGGCAAGAGTCATTCATCAGAGTGGTATCAGTGGTCATCTATACCCACCAGATGGCAGCACCATGCAACGTGTTGGTGCCAAAGGTGCCAAATGGGATTTGGGGGCTCCTGGGGGAAAATGAGCCTTGACAGTGGAAAGTCAATTCCCAAGCAGGGTACTTTGGAAGTGGGTTTTCCAGGTCCCTAGGAGAATAGGGATTACTAGGGCTTCCGGCAGGGAAGGATGCAAGGTTCAGACACAAAGACTGTGGAGAAACAACAGGTCCAAGACTGGATTCTCCCAAACCACAGGACTGAGATGTTATTGACAGAAAAGGCACACTTCTGGAGGAGGGATGGTGAACAAAGAGAGAAATGTTTGTTCATTACTGACATTGTATCCAGTCTAGTATTTTTCACATGTTGTCTCTTGAGCATAGACTAAGGAATCCAGAGAGCTGGATTCATATTCCAGGCCTGGCACTTACTAGTATGATCTTGGGCAAATTACCTAAACTCTCTGTGCCTTGGTTTTTTATCTGTAAAATGGCAACAATAATAATAATAACTACCTCCTCCTAATAAGGATGTTGTGAGCATTAGATGAACTCATATAAAGCACACTGAAGGCACTATATGTGCTTAGTCACTCAGTCATGTCCAACTCTTTGCAATCCCATGGACTGTTGCCTGCCAGGCACCTCTCCATGGGGATTCTCCAGGCAAGAATACTGGAGTGGGTTGCCATGCCCTTCTCCAGGAGATCGTCCCAACCCCGGAATCAAACCTAGGTCTCCCACATTGCAGGCGGATTCATTACAGTCTGAGCCACCAGGGAAGCCCAAAGTCACTATATAAGTATTGGCTATTGTTATTTTTACCATCTCTGGGCACCAAAGTATTTGAAAGTTCAACCAAAACAGAGACAAGCCACCCAGAAGGGACTTTCCTCTATCTAGGAGCAAAAAGTCCTAGAAACCGACTCTTGGCTTCTCCTCTTTCACCTTGTTGAAGGACCCAAAGCAACTCCTAGAGGAATCACAGAGTAGCAGGTCCCAACTGAAATCCTGCAACTAGAGCCATATAACTCTCTGTGTCTACTTATTCACCTACAGAGCATTTTTGAGTGTCTATTCCGTGCTAGACCCAGTGCTGGCTGCTGCTAACACAGAGATGACTTACAGACATACACCCTTGCCCTCAAGAAGATCATTGTTCAGTGGAGGAGGCCAGTAAATAAACAGCTATCATACAGCCTGATGAGCTCCAAACTGATATACTATATTAATATGAAAGAAAAAGGCACAGGTAGACGCACCAGATTCCTCCCAAATAAGTGATTATGCAACTTCTGAACAGCTCCGCTTTCCTTCAATCACTGGACAGCTCTGGTGGGTGGGAATTCGTTCTTTAGACCTAGAGGAAAGTATTTACAAGATAGTTAGTAGACCAAGGATTGATATCAAGAGTATATATAAAGAATTCATATAAACCAACAAAAGAGAGAGGCAAGAATAACCAAATGGAAACATGGGACAAAAATATGAACAAGGAATTAACTAAAAAAGTGTAGATATCTAATATAAATAAGAAATGATGCTTAAACTTGTTAAAAATCAGGAAGTTACATTTTAAAACATAAATACCATATCTCATGTATCAGATTGACAAATTTAAGGAGATGATTTTCAAGTATTGGAGAGAGTATAAAAGAAATAGGTACTCAATATCCTGCTGGTGAAAGTGTGACTGGTACAGTCACTTTGGAATGCTGTTTGGCAGTAATGATGAAATTTAAAATGCACATGCCCTATGACCATGTACACTTCAGTGTAGTCCATGGGACATTCCGGTGCTTATTTAAAATGAAGAGTATCAGACCCACTCCACATCTATTGAATCAGAATCTGCATTTTTATCAAAATCCTCAGGTGAGTCATGTATACAATAAGGCCTGAGAAGCAATACACATGAAACTTTTAACTACAGGCTTTCTTTGGAAAAAGAATCAGGGTAGCGGTCAAGTGCTGAACTTCTTACCAGGTACGTCTGTAATATTTGAATTTTTATAATGACTACTTCTTAATGTTACACTTCTGAAATTCAAATTATTATTTTCTTAATTTAAAATTTGACTCGTTTTTGTGCTTAAAACAATGTGCTTCACCTTGGTGCCATCCTTTGTGAACTGAGCTAGTCTTGGAGGTACTCTAAGCCTGTTTCCCAATCTGTCAAAGAGGAATAGTAACTAAACCTCAGCCCAGCCCCACACATTGGTAGGCTCTGAGCACAGCATATCAAACATAATTCAGCCTTTGACATTCATGATGATGATTCTTCATCATCAGGAAAATGGACATACCTATGGTTTATGGCCATTGAGAAGAGAGCAGTACCACAGGAAGAAGATTTCTGTTGAATGGAACAAACACAAAAACAAGCCCATGCACACACACACACAATTCTTGAATGACTTATTGTGGGTATTTCTTATTGAACAAAAATGAAAGGAATCATTAAAGTACATGATCACTTTCATCATGTAGGAAAAAAACAGGAATGTTATCAACCACCATCTCTTTCTTTTGCTCACTCAGAACCATTTCTTAGTTTTGTGTGCTTTACATAAATAACATTATGTTACCTGCTGCTGGAGATACAGTAAAGGATTTTGGCTTCCTGTCCTTTAACAGGATGCTCAGTAGAAGATACATTGATTAGTGAAGCAATAGAGCATGACGGTTACACATACATAACCAGGCAGACTTGGGTTTGAATTCTAGATCTGTCTAGTTTTGTGAACTGGGGCAAGTTGTTGTTGTGAAGATTAAATGAAATAATATTTGTCAAACTTGGTACTGAACCTCTGGCAAGTATTCAACAATTGTTAGTTTTAGTGTTACTTAACACTTTTATTTAGACAACAAATTATGGTATTTCATTTCCAATCCATAATTATACATATTTTATAGCATATATTGAGGAATCCAACCCTTCTGTAGCCCAAGGACTATATATACATTTTTAATGTTCTATTACTTAGAGGAATGAGTATTAGTTTTTACACAATTTATATAAGTAACCAAGTAAAAACTGGAGAACAGTGATGTGTCTTATTTGACTGCCTAGACTTCTAAGACAGGTAGGGTACACCAGTACTGTTCAATCCACAGAGCACTGTTCACACATACCTTGTCTTAATCTTCACAACCACCCCATAAGGCAAGTTATTATCATGCCCATTTTCCAGATGAGGAAGCTGTATTTAAGGTAAATATTAATGAGTAAAAGTGGTAGAGGGCTTCTGACTCCAAGTCCAGTACTCCTTTCTATATACCACATCTCTCCTGGGTATCTGTTAAGGAATATCTACAGTCACTGAAGAAATAACTAGCTGATAAGACCCCAATAAAACAAAAAACAAAAGAAAAAAGACCACAAGTGAGAGATCTCTTGGAAGTATTTGCATCTTCAAAGAGGATTGTTAAAAACAGAAGCACTCTCAAACCCTAAATGGATGCTGTCCTCTGAGCAAGGAAAAGAGCTACTAAATCCCTTTTCCAAAGGAGAGAATTTGGCTGGTGAAGTGGGGGAAAGGAAGTCATGCATATTGAGCCCTTACTGAGAACAGAAGTATGGTCACAGATTTCCTCAAACCCATGAAAGGTTCTTCCCTGCTAATTTATGTGGCTTCAAGAAGGCAGAAAGAAGAACTGGGATGGCAAGACGCCGCTCTTCTTAGAAAATGCCTGGAGGCTGCTGTCATGCCTGGGTAAAAGGACAGCACAGAGCCCTCCTCCCCAAAGCCACCAAGGAGTAGTACAGGACCTGTGTGAGGGATGGCTGGTGCCAACCAGGCATGAGGAGAAGCCAATGACCTTTTCAGGTTTGGTATATGATGGTCTGGGGCATTACTGGCCCCATAAGTATGTTCTGTGCTTTGCTGCCAACCAGATGGTAAATAAAATATTCAGCAGACATACAACCTCCTCACCACAGCGAGGTGACTGGCTTGTTCAGAACAGAGTGATTGTGGTGGAGGCACAAATTGCAAGTGGCAAGAAGCAGCTGGGAAAGAGTCAACAATCTGCTTCTTGTGACAGAGCCAGAGACCAGAGCTGGGGACAGCTTGCATTTGCAGCAGGCCCAGAGCCCCTCCTCAGAGAACCGTGGAATCTGTCATCAAAGGCCTTCTGTAAACTTGGTTCCGAGACAAATGCAGATGCACAAAAGTACACAAAAGTACAAAGTACTCAGATGGATGATTCCAGATAAAACAGCCTTAGCAGGTACCAACAGATAGGCTGATATAGCAGGATGTATTTGCAGATACCAATATAATCAGTCTTCTGACAGAGTCCAAATCCAAAGAGCATCTAGGTATTTGCTAGTAATTCTCCACCGCACATGGAATCTCTTATCCGAGCACTTGATGAGGGAGCTGACAGGCTCCAGAATAGAGCGCTTAGGACCTTGTATCCCCAAGTAGTTTGACAGAACTACCATTCAATCCAGCAACTCCACTTTTAGGTATTTTTCCAAAGACAACATAAACAAACGGTTATTCAAAAAGGTATCTAGTCACTGTAGCATTACTTGCAATAACCAAGATATGGAAGCAACCTAAGTGTCAACTAATAGATGAATGGATAAAGAAAAACATGATATATAAAAACTGGAATGTTACTCGGCCATAAAGAAGAATGAAATCTTGCCACTTGCCACAACATGGATGGACCTAGAGTGTATTTGCTAAGTGAAATATGTCAGATAAAGATAAATACCTATGATAAATAGTGTCATAAGATAAACACTAAAATTTCATTGATATGTGGAATTCAAGAGAACAAAATGAATAAACAAAAATAGCAGAAAAGACTCATAGATACCAGGTCACGATTCCTTCTAAGAATCATGATTAAGGAAAAGTTGAGGTCCAAATCTGACTTCTCAGACCTGCCCCACTATTTTTTGCTGAAGATCTTTTTCCTAAGGGTCCCCCAGATGGAGTCCATGGGTCTCCAATAACTCAATGGAGGCCAAGTGTCCAGAATAGTTGGAAGAGACAGTAGGGGATCTAAGTCCTTATAGAACTGAGGCTGGAGGGGCTTCCCCACTCTTCAGACAGTATTTTTTCATGCTCCACCCTCCCAGATCTTAAACAAATAATGGCTATTATTTCCTTTTTAGTCTAATCATGGTAATGACAACAAAAGAAGCCGCCTGAACTAGAAGAACTTGTTCAGAATTCTTCCATCTTCGCAGCTCCCTGACCATACTTCTATCCACTCGAAGCAAGATAACAGGCAAGTCAAGGCACCCAGCGGCTGGCATCTGACATGGCCAACTGTGAAAGGCTATGTATCATCACCTCTAGGATCATGTCTGAGTACACGGGTGCTGTAGGGCATCGGTCCAAGACTGGAGAAGACCAAGTCTACTTCCTTACAGAACAGAAAGTTCCCATCCGCGGGGTGGGCGGGGGCCTAGCAAGGGGACCCACTGAGGAGCGGAGCCATGCCCTCGCTCAGTAAAATCCCAGAGTCCAGATGCTGAGAGATCTTTTATACCCTGTGCTTCTCCGAGTAAGTTCCCTAGCAGCTGTGACTTTTTCTAAATCTCTAAAAGGCTGCAGCAGTCTAGAAAATGTTGAACTTCTGAAGGCAGAGACCCATGGTTACCATGGCCACTGTCAGTTTGCCTCAGCTCATGTTCCAGGTTCACTGATGAGAATCCAGAGTCTTGCCCTCCAGCAATACATTGGCCACCTTCATTTGGGGAGACTCGGAGCTGGCCATGGAGACTAAAGTGGGAACACAGTCCAGTGCTTGGCCGCCATCTTGGGATTGAGCCACCGACAAGTTGCTTCTGGGAATGTAAGTTCCCTACTCTAAAGAAAGCAAGTCTTAACAATGGGAGGATGGCATTAAGGTAGGGCTATCTGCCTTTTCATAGAATAATGCCAACCTGCTGAGCAATTTAAATGCTTATCAATATTTTTAAAGTGTGTCCTTCCTTACAATCAAGCTGCCACTTTCCACAACTGCCTGTGTCCCTACCTCCCACAGCACTCTCAGATTTTTTAAGTGTTTTCTCTTAACCTGCTATAAATTGGGAAAACAGCTGAATTATTAGAATTGTATGTAAATGAGGGCGGAAAGGCTTTTTTGTTGTTTTTGGCTCTAAGCAAGGAACTAAGGAGCTCTCCCATGAATAAAGTATTCAAGGGTTTGACACATTTATTGGTTCACTTATTTCCTGCTTTTCCACTTCCTCACTGTTCCAGCAGCTGGTACTCCAGCCCCACCAATCAATTCCCTACAAACCAGCCAGAGTGAACACACACACACCCTCCGTCCCTCCCGTCTTAGAATCCTTTAGCTGCTTCTCGTTGCTCTGGGAATGAAGTCTGGCTTTCCTGTGGCTTTTGATAAGCATTGAGAGCCTGGTCCGATCTGGCCTCTCCTACCTTCCTCCTTCATCACTTCCAGGCCCTGTGTAAGTCACTGTTAACCTCACCCCAGGCCCCCGAGCTCATCTTACAGATTTCATCTTAACCCCTCCCTCTAAAGGCTTCCCCAGTGGCTCAGAAGTTAAAGAATCTGCCCACAATGTAGGAGACTTGGGTTCGACCGCTGAGTTGGGAAGATCCCCTGGAGAAGGGAACAGCTATCCACTCCAGTATTCTTGCCTGGAGAATCCTGTGGACAGAGTCAGGCAGGTGACAATCTATGGGATCACAGAGTCGGACATAACTGAGCAACTAACACTATCACTTTCTTTCCTTCCTCTACAGCCTCCTTGACCCCGTGAACAAATCCATGCATCCAACATTGGCCCATGGTCTCATTTACTTCTCCATCGAAACATTTAGCCCCAAGTCACAATTGCGTAATAGTATTCCAGATTTAAAACTCTACCACTTATTAGCTGAGTTGTCTTAGGCAATTTACGTTAACCTCTCTCAGCTTGTTTCTTTATCTATATGTGTGTGTGTTATATCACTTCAGTCATGTCTGACTCTTTGTGACCCCATGGACCGTAGCCTGCCAGGCTCCACTGTCCATGGGATTCTCCAGGCAAGGATACTGGAGTGGGTAGCTATTCCCTTCTCCAGGGGATCTTCCCAACCCAGGGATCAAATCCACATCTCTTATGTCTCCTGCATTGCCAGGCGGGTTCTTTACCACTAGTGCCACCTGGAAGTCCTTCTTTATCTATTAAATGGAGATAATTATGTCACCTACCTCATTTCACAGTGAGGATTGAGATGGTAATAGATAGAGCACTTAGCTTAATAAATGTGATCACTGTTTTTTTCAATTATCTGTTTTCCTCACCAAAATATAAGTCCCCTGAGGTAAGGAACCATGCTTATCTTGCACTTGCCATGGGGTGCACGGTACTAAGCAAGGAATCTGGAACAGAGCTACTCAATTATTGCTAAATATTTACTGAATGAATACATGAATGTCAGAATGCCACCTAAGAATCTGCAGAGGCTCCCATTTCAAACCTGAGCAAATTTCCATTCTTTCACATGCATTCTCCAACCAGCCTGTTCAGCTTTTCTCTGCTGCACCATAACAGCTTGTCTGATGAAATTCCCTTCACATCCTTTCACTTCATCAAGTCCTCCCTTTCAGAGCTGGGTCTTCCCTCCCCCAAGAAGCTTTCCTGTGCCCACTGCTCAAGTCTTCTTGAATCTCCCACTTCGAATCATCTGTTTTGCTGTCATTCCCAAGCTCCTTTTCGCCCGCATCTCTCTGTCAGTTGATATGCAGTGATATGCAGTGGCCTTGAAGGCAACCTCTGCTCTACCTCTCCCTTTGTGCCCCATCCCCACCCCAGCCCTGATCAGAGTCAGCCCGCCCTCAGTCAGGGTCACTCTGCCTTCCACTCCTGCCAGAGGACCTTTCCTTTTGATAACATTCTCTCGAAAATCACATCCTTGCAGTGTTTACCTCTCAGTTTCTGAGCTTTGCCACGCCTCACTTAAGATATTGACTTTTCAATTCGTGATAAATTATTCAGCAGCTCATTTTCAGCCAGACTCCTCTTTTCTTCAGGGCCTTCTCCTCCAGCCACCATTTCGGGGCAGCCTTTAAGTTCTAATGACGTGTTTACAATTCATGCTCTGCCAGACATTAAAGCATCGCGGTGCACTAAGGGATGATGAAGCGCTACTTGGGATTCTCAGCAGAGGGAAGGGCCCAATAAGAGTGCTGCTCTGTTGTTTACAGAGAGCAAAGATTTCTGTCTTCACTACAAAGCATGTGTTTGCAGACGGTGGCAGAGGGGTTCTGGTTCAAAGGCAGGGCTTTTGCTGGAACTTTCCAAGCCTCCCTGAAGAGCAGACTGGCAGCTAATAGGGACAGCCAGTCCTAATCCAATCAACTCTGGACTTAAGGATTTTCACTCTCTGTGCCGGTGGGTTGAATTTAGGGGATGGGGAGTGGTGGAGGGGAAAAGAAAGAAAAGGAAAGGGAAAAGAAATAAAAGAAACTATGAATCTTCTATAATCGGGGCATCTGACAAAGCAAGCAAGAAGCAGCACACGATGCTTACCCTTAGGACTGAGTTTTTACATTGAGGCTTCGCATCCTGTTCAAAGGACCACTACCAGCCCCTGTCTGAGTCTTTCCTGTCGAAAGGTCTTGTAGCCCACCACAAGCTCCCTTCCTGCTGGATGTTACCAGCCCTGGCTGGCACTCCAGCTCCTTGGCTCTTGGCCTCCCAGGCTCCTAGTTGGAGACCTTACCCCCCACCCCCCACAGCTTCCTAACCTGATTGTGTCTTAGGATCACAGGTCATGACTATATTCAGGGCCATCGGACATATGAAGGTATAATCTATATGGTCAGTAATGGGGGAAGACAGGTGAGAGAACTCTCACTGAGAGTCATATGAAGGGAAGGAGACTCCTTGTTATCTTAGGTGTTGCTGACATCATTCTCTAAATTATTTGATTAATCTCCAGCCTAGGGTTTAGGCTAATGATTCCCTCCCAAAGAATACCAGAATTGAGAGGCAGGCAACAGGACTTTTCAGATTCCATCAAAACTGGAGTTTCTGGTGGCACCACAGGAAGAGTTGAAAACAAAAATAATGACAACACAAATGAGGAAGGCAGCACGTGCCACAGCCAGAGGAAGAAAACAAAAATAGTTGGCATCATGGCCACTTCTGCTCTGCCACAAAATTCCATCTTTCCCTCCTTGTTCCTCTCTCTTCCACTAAACACTGTGCTGTATTTAGTCACGTCCAACTCTTTTGCAGCTCCATGGCCTGAGGCCCACCAGGCTCCTCTGCCCATGGAATTCTCCAGGCAAGAATATCGGAGTGGGGTGCCATTTCCTACTGCAGGGGATCTTCCCAACCCAAGGGTCAAACCCACATCTCTTATGTCCCCTGCAGGTGGATTCTTTACCACTGAACCACCCACTGAACGCTGAAAAGATACAAAACCTGAGAGGACAAGATATTGTACCAGAAGCACCCACGCTCTCTTCTTAGAGAAACCCTCAGCCCTGCCAGGTGTGTCCCGGCACCCTGCTTCTCCCAAGACCCTTATTCCTGCTTCCAGCAAAGCTGATTGAACAAGGGATGGGCACCTCGTTGCCAGAGGTCAGCCCAATCAGATTCTCTCTCCCAAGAGTCTGTGACTGAGACAAAAAAGATTGAATCAGTTAGCAGTGAGGAGTAAAGAAGGGTAGTAGAGTGCAGTCGGGAGGTAAGGCCACCATTTTCGGAGAACCAGGATGGGCCATGTGAAAGCAGATAAAGAAAGAGAAGCTAGCTGAACAGAGAGAACAAAAGATGGGGAGAGAGACAGAGATGGGGATGGGGTGGGGGAGAGGGGGGACTTTTACAATTACATATTATGAGTCCCCATGTACTAAACATTTCCCTGATCCGTTCATCCCTTCAAAAATATATGGAGGATATCCTGTTTGCCTGGCACTAAGAACTAAGAAAACAAAGTTGCATAAAACAAAAGACTTTCCCCCAAGGAGTTCAAAGCCAGGAGGGGAAATACATAAATAATATACAATACCCATGATGGTGGTAGCTAACATCTTTGGTTAACTAGTATTTGACTTGCATTATCTTAATCCTCATAATAAATCTATGCAGGAAATACTATTATTATTATTCTCATTTTACAGAAGCAGAAATTGAGATTCAGAGTCCAAGTAATTTGCTACTGCTAAACAGTGAAGCAGGGCAAATTCATATCATCAGTCTAGAATCTGAGCTATTAGCATTGCACTCTACAGTTTCCTCCATGTAAGCAAATCATTGCAAGCAGGATAATCAGGACAAAGTCAGGTACTGGCTTATGATCGCAAGGAAAGAGTGATCAGACCAGTGGTAGTAGAATTTCACCAGGAGGACACAGGAAACCATCCAGACAAAGAGAATAGCATTAGCAAAAGCACAGCGATGGGAAATGGCATCAGACACCAAGAGAGCTGCCAGGCGGCTCATGCATTTGGAGCACCGTGTGTGGGAAATGGAGGGCAAAGGAAAAAGTGGAGAGAAATAGGGCAGAAAGACAGGAAGAGCCCAGATGTGGGCAACCTCATGTTACACCTCACTTTCCCAGGGGAAATTAGGAGGCAGTGAGGGAGTCAGGTGGGGAGAGGATAGGATAATCTTTGTATTTTCAGAGAGATAAGAAAGACTGTTCAGGCTGCGGTGTGGAGCGTGAGAGTAAAGGTGGTGGTTCTGAAAAGGGAGGGGAGCAGGAAGGGGCGGACACTGCCCTTCTACGGACATATGGAAATGGGGTGTGTGTGTGTTTGGGGACTAGTCACAATAAGTGACTAGGAATGAAGCACTGGAGTCCTGAAATGTTACATAGCCATCTGCAGATGAGACAGATCTGCCCAGTGAATTGTCCTACCCCAAATGCCCAATGAGAAGCCCTAGGTCAAGAGAAACTTGAAGTCATTCTAGATGCTCCTTTCCTTCACCCTCCCTCACCCCACAGCCGATACACATATGTATTCACGATCTGAAAGTCCTGTGTCTTCTGCTACTTCTCTGCATCCAAGTGCGAGTCTCACCATTTCTTCTTCCGTGTGTGTGCTCTTTGTCTTCGGATTCCTGACACTTAACACTCTGCTGGGAACAGAGTGGGTAATGGCTGATGTTTGTTGAACCCAATGGAGCTGCTTAATCCTGTGGGATAAATGGTGCCTGTACAATACCCTTGACTTGAGTAAAATCAATTAATGCCCTCTTCACTTGTGATCTTGACATGAGTATTTCTCCCAGGTCTCAACAAAGTTGATGATTTCTGCTTGGTTTCCTCACAATGTAAGAAACCATGTTTCATCATCAGTTGCTGTTCTCTTCAGAAACTCTTTATATTGCCCAGCATCCCCTGGGTAATCAGAGCAAATATAATGTCTTTACTGCATCTATTTGTTATTTGGAATGCATGACAAGCCTTCACGGAAAATTTCCTTAAGTTCACATTTCCTTTCAGAATGAGTCTTTATCTACATTTAACTCTTAAGTCACCTCTCTCTCTCAGACACACACACACACACACAATCTTCAGATCTTAAATAGGAATAGTCTTCAACTGAGAGCCAAGAGATCTCCACTCTGGACCAGGTTTTGATGTTACTTGACCTTAATTAAGCAACTTAACCTCAATTTCCTCATTTATAAAATAAGGGATCTGACTCAAATAGTTTTCAAATGACTTTTCATGGAATCTAGGCATTCTTTGGAGGTAACTAGAGATAACACTGGAGATGAGGGAGAGCTCACACACACACACACACACACACACACACACTCACACTCACTCACTCACTTTGATAATCAGTGGTGGTTTCCACCAATTTTACTAGGAAATGCCTTCTGGGCATATGGTAGTATCTCACTTCTGGGCCTCTTTGTGGCTGAGTAGGATCACATGGCTGGTTTTGATCCACGTGACCTAAAAAGTTTTGTGAGTCACTGTCATATCAGAGCATTTAATTACCAATGCAATACTTTTCAAAGTTGTTTCTTTTCTTCTGCCATGGCAACCAGCAACACTGGGATGGTGGCTGCTTCATCCACTGGTGTCCTGGAGTGGAATTATGACCTGAGCCCAAGCCCATCTATGTCAGACATACAGCATGAACAAGAAAAGCCTTTTTGTAACAACTGATAAATTTAGGAGGCTGATTTTCACTGCACATAACCTAGCCTATGCTGACTAATACACACACACACACACACACACACACACACACACACACACATAAATTCTACATAAGATTTTGTTTGACAAACGGGTCCAAAGGCTAAAAACAAAATTGAAAATTTCATTTCTGAGGACACTTGCAATCAGAAATCTATGATTCTACACAGATTCTTCCAATACTCTAGCTGTTTTCCCTCCCCTCTTTACCTATTTCAACTTTACTTAATGTCCATGAACTTCTCTTAATTTGATGGGTACCCCCCGCCCCACAGAGATTTACTTTCACATAAAATTGTATGCCAATTTTGGAATCTCAAAATGGTGACCCACTTTTTCTTCACCACACATACGTTCACTTACCACAGCCATCAGAACAGACTTATCTGCCAAAGTTGACAGCTGCACTCTGACAAGGTGAGACTTGTTGCAAGCTGTACCCAACTATCTCTATTTCCCTGAGACACAAGTGAAAATATGTGTCCTCACTTTAGAGTCACTGCTTGTCTGAGTGTTTTAGTCAGCCAGTACCCCTACTGTGCCTGGAAAGAGTTCTATGCAAAGAAGTTTCCCAGTAAATATATTGATGATTTTTGTGAAAATAGTGGATACATGTAGCATCACTGTCTCTTTCATAGTCTGATGCTTTATGGAACCTCCCTCTTTCAAGGTCAGCTAGACCAGATGGGTTCTTTGACTGCTAAAAATAGCTTAAATGGGATACCAACTGGAATCTGAGAGATTAAATTCAATCAGTAATTTAAAAGTTTTGTTGTGCCTAATCTAATAATCTCCTTCAATTCAGTAGGTCTGGGATGATGGCTTAGAATCCATATTGTTAATAAGGTAACTCTAATGCAGGTAGTTAAGAACCACAATTTGAGAGGTTCTGCACTTGATTTTTAAGCTTTTTGGAATCTTAGGAATCTGGCTAATTTCAAATTCCAGATATGCAAGAGATCCAAAATGTTCAGTAAAATGTACTGCAGGAGAAGCACTAGTCATTTTTAGACATTGCCCCTTTGGTGGTTAGGCCAAGGCCTGGGAATGAAGGAGCTGGGATTTCACAGCATCAGAAAAGGCTGTAGGAAACTGGAGGGAGGGTCTCTTCTAAGGGTGTCATCATCTAAACCTAATGGTACCAGTGATGCCAGGGCAGGGCCCAGAGTTTACAAAGAATTGTGGCAGGTAGACCAAGAACTCAACAAGGCTGCCAAACTAAGACAAGGAAGGGACCCAAAGCAGGTTCTGGATGTGAAGCCCAGGGCTTGCAGGGAAATGAGAAGGTGGACATACAAGTGACAGATCTAGGCACTTATTTGGAGGAGAGATCTGAGTGAGTCCTAGGGATACACACAGTGGCCTGGATGTCAATTACCCCCTTGTAGGGGACTAAGAATGAGCCTGGCAGAGTGGTTCTTAGAGTAAGGAATAATGTCTCTGGAAGATAGATTCAGTAAAAATTGGGTTGGGCTTTAATCAAAGTGTCCAGGAGTGGGAAAAGTCAGAGGATGAGTATAATTCATGATCCAGGGAGAACTGAGAGTTTAACCCACTAAATCTGATTGTTAAGTTAAAGGATTGACTCAATGGGGTTAGAAATTGAAGACAAAGTTAAAAATTTGGGGAGCTCCTAGAAATCAAAATGGAGCAGACAGTAGAGCATGAGAGCAGGAGTGAAGAGAAAGGTCGAAGGCAATCTCTCTCCTTACATTTATGAGACTGGTATCTCACTTTTGCTGGCTCCATGTGGTATGGGGTGGGTGGCCTGGTTTGAAGACAAATGAGGCAGGCGCTGACCTGTCCTCAGTGGATCATAGAGAGAATGGGCCCTTGGACCCAGAAGTCAGCCAAGGTCTATTCATCCACCTTGGCAACAAAACAGAGCTGAGCCATCAGATACCAAACACAGCACTGAGGAATCAGGGTAGATGGTGGGATTGCTTGGGTTATGTGATTTCCTAGGCTCATGTTTGACAAACAAGCACAGCTTAATGGGGAGAGGAAATTTTTTCAGAACAAAAAAGGGCAGCATTCTCTTCTTCCTCATCTTCTTGTTCCTCCCATTACAGAAGGCCTTTGCTGAAACAGTGAAACATGGCCCAGTAATTCCACTGAGGCTGTGTTAATTGTTTCTCATCACAAATTTGGGCACATCCTTTCCCAATTAAAAATTCTTTGCATTCAAGGAAAAAATAATTTAGGGCTCATTAGAGTTTTGTTTTTTAATCAGTTAATAGAATGTGGTAGATAATGGAGGGAGAAGGCAGAATTGGGCTGGAAGACTGGAAAACTGATTCTCTTCCCAGTTCTGACATTTACTAGCCATGTGACCTTCAGCAAATTGCTTCATGTATCTAGGCTTTTGTTCCCTCATTTGTAACAAGAAGGTTATCAAACTTGATGGTTTCTAAAAGTCCTTCCAACTCAGACATTCTCTGGTGTCTGATTGCACTTCCTTCCCACCTAACAAGAAGGCTTAGGAAAATGGAATTGGCTCACCTTGCAGAAATGGGCATTTAATTGTTAGATGACTAGATGGAGGGATTAACAAATGAGTTGCATCCAATGACACATATTTCTGGACATCTCCAATGAAAGGGTTGCCATCCCAATGTGAGGAGGAGACCTAAGAAGGTGATGAAAGTAAATCCTAAAGTTAAAGAAATGGAGACGTGGTTATATGAGTAGTAGATCCAGATCCACCTTTGACCTTCACTGATGTTAAATCCTAGAATTCGTGAATATAGACTCTCAGAATTCAAAGGCTTACCATGTCAATTCGACCCATTTGACAGGTGGGGAAACTAAGGCCAGGCAAAGTGACTTGCCTGCAGTCCCAGAGCTTGCTAGCAACAGAAAGCCTGAACCAGCTCTTCTGCCTCTCTCTCCTGTGCTTTTTCTCTGCACTGTACTGTATCACATTTCCCAGAAGTGCAGCCAAAATTGGAGCTGAAGCTTTAGGCAAAAGCCCAGAGCTGATGACCCAGTGTTACTTGAATGGCAAACTATTATCAAAGCAAAGGACTTCCCCAAAGATTCAAGATAGGCTCTATACCCCGTATCCCAACCTGTGCTCTGAACCCACCCTCCCCCTAACAACTGCCCTGAAAAGCAGCATGAAACTGTGGACTCTGAAAAATGCACATCCCATAAGAGAAGATGATTAGGAGCAAAGACAGAAACAGCTAATTTTAGGGATTTTCTGGGAATAATTCCAAAGAGAGTTGGGCTTACTGAGAACACTCATGGGCAGTGGCAAAAGTTAGAACCTCCTCCTCTCCCCAGAACCATGAAAAACCCCCTTCCCATCTGGCCAGGAGCTTTGCCAACTAACTCCCTTCTAAGGCATTCAAACTCTCTGGACCTTGATTTGTCTTCTATAAAATAGAGAAGAGCAAAGCCTGTGATAATCAAGTAAGGCTCATGCATATCCAAGCACCATTTTCATCCATTCAAGACTGTCTTCACTTCAAGTCATCAATGCTTAAGAATTTCTCGTGGCTGCCTGTGTTCATTCTTATCCCTGAAACATTGCTTCTTTAGTTCTCTTGCCTAATGTGAAGAGTTCTGTAATCACTCAAGGCCCAAAGGAGGGCTTTCCTCCTGCTTTCTTCACTGGTGATCTATAACACTTATTTGGCACCATACCTGATGCTTACAATCACAAGTTGCTGTTATTTCAGGAAAAGATCTCTTTCTAGCTAGGCAGAATAATAGGTCCCTGGATATGTCTACATTTGAATCCCCAGAACCTGTGAATATATTATATTATGTGGCAAGGGAGAATTAAGCTTGCAGATGGAATTAAAGTTACTAATCTGTTGACCTTAAGGAAAGTATCCAGGGTTATCCAGGTGAGCCCAGTGTAATCACAGGTGTCCTTAAATAAGGAAGGGGGAAACAGGAGACCCAGAACAATAGATAGCTTTGTGAGAATGACTCCACCAGCCATAACTAGGTTGGAAGATGGATGAGACCACCAGCCAAGGAATGCAGGAGGCCTCTGGAAGCTGGGAGAGAGAAGGAAATGGATTATTGTCTAGAGCCTCCAGAGGGAACACAGTTGTTTGCCAACAACTTGATCTTGACCCAGTGAAACTGATTTTAAAATTCTTATCTCCAGAAAAGTAAGATAAAATTTTGATATTGTTTTAAATCATTATGTTTGTGGTTATTTGTTATACTGTGTGTGTGTGTGTGTGTGTGTGTGTGTGTGTGTGTGTGTGTGTGCTCAGCCACTTCAGGCATGTCCAACTCTTTGTGAGCCTATAGACTGTAGTCCACCAGGCTCCTCTATCCATGGAGTTCTCCAGGCAAAAATACTGGAGTGGATTGCCATGCCCTCCTCTAGGGGAATCTTACTGACCCAGGGATGAAACCTTCATCTCCTGCATCTCCTGCATTGCAGACGGGTTCTTTACCCACTGAGCAACCTACCTATACACACTACAATTTATGCTGAACTACTGGATGTTGTGTAGTCAGTGTTTATAGTACTAAACACAAAGTAAAAGTAAACAACTAGTGGTTATTTTTTAAGTTAGTGAATTAATGAACTAACTGATATAGAAACAATTTGGAAATTAATCAATCAAACGATAAATAGCTCTATAAAAACCCTTGAAAGCAGACTCAGGTATCTGGGTATAATATAATATGATTTCATGGACATTGCTTGTGTTGTCATTATTTTTCCAAGGCAACATCATACACTGGAAATTACCCTGGACGTGAAGTCAAAAGACCTGGGACAGAGTTTTATTGTTGGCACACATTAGCTGTCAGACCTTGGATAAATTGTGTAACTTACCTACACCTCAATTACCTCATCCACAAAAGAAAGATACTATTTACTATCCTGAGAACTTCCTGGAGCAGTTCTGGGAATCTGATGAGCCAATGCACAGAAAAGGGCTGTGAAAACTGTAAAATGCTATGCAAATGGGAGTGGCTGTTCATTTACCATCCTTTTCTTTGGACTAATTTTTAACTAAAAAGCATTTTCTTGGTGCCTCTACTGTGCTCACATTACTACATGAGTCCTTGTGGGAAAATAAAAGAAATAAAAGTTTTGGAAGGGTTCATAATTCAAACTAGGGAGCAGGGTGAAATGAGACAAGTCATTCAGTTTCTACTCTGGTCTAGGAGCCCAGGACCACCTCTTTCTCATTTGGCCCCAGGCACTGAGGGACCAGGTACTGCTGATAATGGGCTAGAAGCTTCCTGCCACAGACCACAGTTCAGTGAGCTGAGGCCCAGAGCCTGGAGTGAACCAACTAACAGGAGGGGTCTCTCATTTGGGGGAAGCCTTGAAAAAAATTTTTTTATTGTTTTAAAACACACATGGTACAAAATTTACCATCTTAACAATTTTAAATATACAGTTGAATGGCATTAACCACATTCACAGCATTGTACAACAATCACCACCGTCCATTTCCCGAAGTTTTTCATCATCCAAACAGAAACTCTGTACCCATTGAACAATAAAGTCCTATTCTCCATTGAAAGAAGATTCGTGTAGGTAGCTGGTCCCACCCCAAACACAAAGCACTTGTGGAGCAGTTCCTACCTGCTGAATGAGCCTTGCAAGCTCTGTCTCCATCCTATGGGATCTCCACAGACTCATGGCCCATTGGGGATAGGGTCTGGGAGGATAGACTTTGGGCGTACACAGGCATAATCTCTGAAAGATGTCTGGTCCTCAGGACTAATGCATTGGACTTCTTAGTAGAGTTTTTATTTCCTTGAGGAGTTAAGTCTTCTGGACTGCCAACTGGCCTGTCCCAGGCCAAGAACTGAGTTTGACAAAACTACCCTTATAAAGCTCCTTACTTCTCAAAGAAAAGTGTTCTGGACTCTCCTACATACTTAAAGAGTCCAAAGCACTCACAGTTCTGTTACTTACAGGTGAATTCATTAACAAAAAAGAAAAAAAGAGAGAAAAAGAAGAAGCTGAAAACATGTGATACAGAGCTCTTTATCTTTCTTCCCATTAGGCTCAAATTCTCTCTACAACTCTTCTCAGCTTCAGAAAAGTGGGATAAATGTCCTTCTGGCTATTTAAACCTAATTTCTCAATTATGCCTTTGATTCTATACTAATCCATAAATGCAAAAGGAGAAAAAAATGCTATAGGCACAAGAAAGTTTTCATTATTGCAATATCAATAAAAATTACGTAAGCTAAAACTTTGGTCAAAAATGGCTGTTTGATAGTATGTGTTTATTTCTTCTGTGCCCCCACTAATGTGATAGAAAGAAAAACTCTTTAAAGCCACATAGGGAATGGGAAAGGGGACATCAATATATATGAGAGATAGTAATAAATTTTTAGAAGACTTCAAATTGTTGGAGGAATAGTTACTGGCTTAGTAAGATAAAGGAAAACCAGATGAGGGGATGAAAAAAGAGCAATTTGTTACATCAAACCCTGGAAAAGCTAAGAATTCAGGAGAACCAGAACACCTAGATCAAGGCATTTGGTACCCAACCCACTTACTTCTTCCCCAGGTAGAAGATATGAGTTTTCTTCTCTGGCAAAATTAACAGAAGGTCAGGGTTCAGAGGCCCCTAGGAAGTGGAGGGCAGGATTAATGACAAAAAGGGTAATGGAAAGTCTGTAAAATGAAGTGATGGGTCCAACTCTTCTTTTGTCCCCATCTGGACTCCAGGCAGAATGCTGGTAATCAGGCACCTCCCTGGCTGGCTTTTGGAGGTCTCTCCTCTGGCATTTGGGGAGCACCAGTAAAATGACCAACAACTTGCCCAACTATCTTTTAAGTGAACCCCACCACCCACTCCCACATACTATTACGCGTGCGTGTGCGCACACACACACACACACACACTTTTGTGTCTTACTCTTAAATATGAAGAGCCAAGGCTCATCAAATAATTGAGAACAACCTCTAGCATAACATCAAAACAGTCACGGGGAAAAAACACTTTAACAGATAATACAAAGCAGAAGAAAAGACCTGCTCCAAATTGTTACCCTGTCAGATAAAGGGGAAAAAAAAGATACAAGCACATTAAACAGCAGGAAACTAAGACAGAAAACACTCAAAGATCAAGAAAGAGCTCTTGGAAATTAGCATATATGATTGCCAAAATAAAAAGCTTGAATAGAATGCCTAGAAAATAAAGTCCAAAAAATCTGAAGGAAAATGAAACAAAAACACAAAGAGATAACCAATGGAGAGGGAAAAAATTAAATAGAAATTAAAACCAAGAACTGTATCATACAGCTTACAGGAGCCATAGAAAGAAGGAACAGAGAAAGTTAGGGGAAAGGAGTAGAAGACATCTCAAATATGTCTCCAGGTTGAAAGAACCCACAGGTCATCTAGCACGATAATGGAAGAAAAGCTACATTAAAAGTTCATGAACATGCAATTTCAAGGACCAGGGCAGAGAGAGGAAATTATAATACATTCCAAAGTGAAAATAATTTGAAAAGAAGAAATAAGAATTATGATGATTTCAGACTTTTCCTTAGCAATACCAAAAACTATGGATCAAGGCCATCCAATTTGATGGGAAACTTTTTTAACTTAAAACTTTACACATAGTCAAACTAGCCACCAAAATTTAATAGTGGAACAAAGATACTTCCGGTATTTAAAGAACGCAGAATGATATCCATTTACTAGGAAACTACGTAGCCATACTTCAGCCAAAAAGAGGGAGTAAACCAAAAAAGATAATGACATAGAAAACAGGAAGCAATGGATACAACTTAGGAAAACCGTGGCTGGGCGACTCCAGGGTAACAGATCTGTAACTTCCTGGCATCACAGAGAATCTGAGGAGAGTCACTTGCAATAAAAAGAGAGGGAGAACTCCATATGCTGTCCTAAATGTGGAATATTCGGAAAAGATTAAGAACACGTGAATGGTGAAATAAATATTTTTAAATTAAGTAATTATGAATTTGAATGATAAAAACTGAAAGAGAAATAAAACAGAATCATAGTAATATGTTAGGGCTTGAAGTAAGCAATATTTGCATGGTCATAATGATATAAAATTAATTATTTGTTATATAAAGAATTGTAATACAATTTTATTGGGAAAGTGAAAGATGAGAAATCAAGATGTGGTATAAAAAAGCTTAATCTTTCCTACCATAAAAGGAAGTCAATAGATAACATCAGAAATAAATGAGAAATAGCTGTAGATATATATTATTTAGAAATATGGATTAGCTATAATAAGAAAACCTAAGTAATTAAAGAAGTGGTTATTTCTACATAGCGGGGTTAAGATGGAATGGCACAGGATATTGAAATGTTGTCTTTTATTATACATCATTAAGATATATTTAATGTCTTAAAGTATAAAATACACATATACTGTAAAAATACACATATACTGCTTACTAGAAGATGTTTCTAATTAAAAACAATTGCACGGGGCATTCATTTTGGGCATGATGGAGTGCCAGGTATTGGATTTACCATCTCAAATTACACAATTAGAAAACCAGACAAAATATATGAATAAACAATTTTTCAGACATTGAACAACACAGGACCATGATCTCAGTGAGAAGAGAAGCAAATGTGATAAGTTCTGTAACTGCCCTAGAATACTGCCTGAAGGTTATTTGCAGGCTACAATGCAATGACAAGGACTCCAAACAGCCTGGTGATCTTGGTGAGTTGAGAAGATAGAAACCAGAGTTCAGAAAGGCCAGTGACTAGAATTTGTAGGAGAGAGTACCATAGAGAAGAGAGTTGCTCAGAAAGAGAGAGAGAGCTTGAAAGATCTGAAGAGAGGGTCCTTTGAATTTAGGTTGAGTACTGACCTGCACATGCATAAGATAAAACTGCCTGAGGCTGATGAAAAAATCACCAGAAAGTAGCAGGCTGAACAACTTTCAGAGCTCACCCAGGACTGAGAATATTTCAGATTGCCACCAAAGTAGTGACGAAGGAAATGGCAACCCACTACAGTATTCTTGCCTGGGAAATCCCATGGACAGAGGAGCCTGGTGGGCTACAGTCCATGGGGCTGCAAAAGAGTCAGACACGATTTAGCAACTAAACCATCACAACCACCACCAAAGTAGAAAGACCTTATAGTACAAATGACATCAACTAGAGTCTTCCAAAGGGTATTGTCTAAATTAACCCAAAACCAAAGGCTGCTCTGGAGCTGCTCCAACAAAGCCTAATTTTGAGCCTGAAAAAGATCTAACTAAACCCGAGGAATATAACTGCATATCAGATAAAGTCAACCCAAGACTATTTTTTCAAAAAATACAACATCAAGTAACTAACTACATAAAATCAATAAAGTCAGCATCCAACAAAAAATTAGCAAACATGCAAATGATAGAAACTTCTAGTTATAAGACAATCAAGTTCTGGAGATCTAATGTACAGCATGGTGATTATACTAATAATAATGTAATGTATACTTGAAATTTGCTAAGAGAATAGATCGTATATCCTCACTACATACACAAAAGTGGAAATCATATGAGATGATGAAAATGTTAATTCACTTGATTATGGTCATTACTTCACAATGTATACATATATTAAGTCATCACATTGTACACCTTAAAGAAACCATGTTATTACAACCTAAATATATACAGGTGTAGCTTTTTTTTATTGTGCTTTGCTTTATCGAACTTCACAGATACTGCGTTTTTAGCAAATTTAAGGTTTGTGGCAACCCTGCGTTGCCAAATGATGGTTAGCATTTTTTTATCAATAGAATATTTTTTTAAATTAAAGTATGCATGTTTTTAGACATAATGCTATTGCACATTTAACTACAGGAGAGTATAAATTTAACTTTTATATGCACCGGGAAACCAAAAAATCATGTGACTCACAGTATTGGGATATTTGCTTTGTTGTAATGGTCTGGAACCAAACTTGCAATATCTTTGGGGTGTGACTGTACAATTTTTGTTTTTCAGGCATATCTCAATAAAGCTAGAAAAGATTTTTTAAAGAAATATATCTTGTTAATTATAAAACATTACTAGTAATAAATTGAAAATAAAAACTATAAACTCACAGATCTAAAAAAAGCTCAATGACTCCAAGGAGATCAAACATTTAAAAAATGCAGCCTCTCCATTATTCTGCTTCCGTTCCATAGATACGTTCATTAAGAGGAGAAGCCAAAGGCAAAGAAAAAAAGGAAAGATATACCTGTCTGAATGCAGGGTTCCAAAGAAGAGCAAGGAGAGATAAGAAAGACTTCCTCAGTGATCAATGCAAAGAAATAGAGGAAAACTATAAAATGGGAAAGACTAGAGATCTCTTCAAGAAAATTAGAGATATCAAGGGAACATTTCATACAAAGATGGGTATGGAAATGGTATGGACCTAACAGAAGCAGATTTATTAATAAAAGGTGGCAAGAATACACAGAAGGACTATACAAAAAAGATCTTAATGACCCAGATAACCACGATGGTGTGATCACTCACCTAGAGCCAGACATCCTGGAATGCGAAGTCAAGTGGACTTTAGGAAGCATCACTACAAACAAAGCTAGTGAAGGTGATGGAATTCCAGCTGAGCTACTTCAAATCCTAAAAGATGATGCTGTGAAAGTGCTGCACTCAATATGCCAGCAAATTTGGAAAACTCGGCAGTGGCCACAGGACTGGAAAAGGTCAGTTTTCATTCCAATCCCAAAGAGAGGCAATGCCAAAGAATGCTCAAACTACTGCATGATTTCACTCATCTCACACACTAGCAAAGTAATGTTCAAAATTCTCCAAGCCAGGCTTCAACAATACGTGAACCATGAACTTCCAGATGTTTAAGCTAGATTTAGAAAAGGCAGAGGAACCAGAGATCAAATTGCCAACATCCATTGGATTATAGGAAAAACAAGAGAGTTCCAGAAAAGTATCTACTTCTGCTTTATTGATTACCCCAAGGCCTTTCACTGTGTGTGGATCACAACAAACTGAAGAAAATTCTGAAAGAGATGGGAATACCAGACCACCTGACTTGCCTCCTGAGAAATCTGTATGCAGGTCAAGAAGCAACAGTTAGAACCAGACATGGAACAACGGACTGGTTCCAAATTGGGAAAGGAGTCCATGTATATTGTCACCCTGCTTATTTAACTTATATGCAGAGTACATCATGTGAAATGCCAGGCTGGATAAAGCACAAGCTGGAATCAAGACTGCTGGGAGAAATATCAATAACCTCAGATATGCAGATGATACCACCCTTATGGCAGAAAGCGAGGAGGAACTGAGGAGCTTCTTGATGAAAGTGAAAAAGAAGAGTGAAAAAGCTGGCCTAAAACTCAACATTCAAATAACGAAAATCATGGCATCTGGTCCCATCACGTCATGGCAACCAGATGGGGAAACGATGGAGACAGTGACAGACTTTCTTTTCATGGGCTCCAAAATCCCTGCAGATGGTGACTGCAGCCATGAAATTAAAAGACGATTGTTCCTGGGAAGAAACGCTATGACCAACCTAGACAGCATATTAAAAAGGAGAGACATCACTTTGCTGACAAAGGTCCGTGTAGTCAAAGCTATGGTTTTTCCAGTAGTCATGTGTGGATGTGAGAGTTGGGCCATAAAGAAGGCTAAGCACCAAAGAATTGATGCTTTTGAACTGTGGTGTTGGAGAAGACTCTTGAGAGTCCCCTGGATAGCAGGGAGATCCAACCAGTCAATCCTAAAGGAAATCAGTCCTGAAAATTCATTGGAAGGACTGATGCTGAAGCTGAAGTTCCAATACTTTGGCCACCTGATGTGAAGAACTGACTCACTGGAAAATACACTGATTCTTAGCAAGATTGAAGGCAGGAGAAGGGGACAACAGAGGATGAGATGGTTGGATGGCACCACCAACTCGATGGACCTGAGTTTGAGCAAGCTCTGGGAGTTGGTGATGGGCAGGGAAGCCGGGCGTGCTGCAGTCCATGGGTTGCAAAGAGTTGGACACGACTGAGCAACTTCACTTTCACTTGCATAGTTGCTGTACCATGTTGTGTTAGTTTCTGCTGTACAGCAAAGTGAATCAGTATACAAAAATATCCAGCCTTTTTTAGATTTCCTTCCCATTTAGGTCACCACAGATCATTGAGTAGGGTCCCCTGTGGATGGAGTAGGAGGTCGGGGTTAACAGATATATAAACTTTTATGTATAGAATGGATAAACAACAAAGTCCTACTGTATAGGACAGAGAATTACATTCGATATCCTGTGATAAACCATAATAGAAAAGAATATTTTTAAAAGAATGTATATGTAGTATGGGTGCATTATTTTGCTGTACAGCAGAAATTAGCACAATATTGTAAATCAACTATACTTCAATACAAATATTGATTAAAAATAAAATCAAAATGCAACAGACCACTTAATAATCAAATTACTGAAAAAAATGGTTAAAGAGAAATTCTTACAAGCAGTCAGAGGAAAACAAATGCATTATGTACAGAAAAATGAAGATAAGAATGACAGAAGATTTTATGTCAGAAACTGTGCAAACCAGAAGAAAATAAAGCTATCAACTAGAGTTTTGTGCCCAACAAAAGTATCTTTCAAAAATGAAAGTGAGCTAAACACTTTTTAAAACAAACAATATCTGAGAAAGTTCATTACCAACATAGCTGCACTATAAAATATACCAAAGAAAATTCTTCTAGCATAAGGAATAATACTATTTGGAAATTTGGATCTACCCAAAGGAATCAAGAGGAATATGTGGACTAATATGAAAGACATTTTACACTGTTTAATCTCTTTAAGTAAAACTGTCTTTTGAAAATAAAAATAATACCAGCATCCCATGGTGTTTGTAACAAACATAGGAGTAAAACGTGACAACAATAGTACAAAAGAAGAAAGAAGTTTCTTTTACTTCACATGAAATGGTTTAACACTATCTGAAAGTAGACTGTGATGAGTTAAAGATGTATCAATATATTGTAAACGGTAGAGGAACCAAGAACAAGACAAGGTAGAGGTATAGCTAATAAGCCAACAAACAGATCAATTGGAATCATAAAAATAATGCAAAAAAAAAAGGAAAAAGAAAGAATGAAAAATAAATAGGAAAATAGAAAACAAAGAGCAATATGGTAGATTTAAACCCAGACATATCAATAATCACATTAAATATAGGCAATCTAAACACTGCAATTAAAAGCAGAGATTGTTAGCTTGGATCAAAAAAAACAAGAACCAATTTTGCGCTATCTATAAGAACCCACTTTAAAACTGTAGACACAAGCAAGTTAAAAGTAAAAAGATAGTAAAAGTAAAAAGTAAAAAGAATGCAAAAAGATACACCGTGAAAGCACAAATTGAAGGTAAGTTTGAGTAGCTACATTAATACAGAGAAAGGCTTTTGGACAAGAAATATTAAAAGATGAAGAGATACATTTATAATAATAAACTGATGAATCCATTAAGAGGAGAGAACAGACCTAAATGTATATACAGTTAATAACAGAACCTCAAAAAAGGAAGTGAAAAACTGACAGAACTGAAGGAAGAATTAGCTAAATCCACAATTGCAGTTGCATGTTTTAACACTTTTCAGTACTTGAACAACTTGGTGGAGATCACTAAAGACATAGAAAACATGAATGGGGAATTCCCTGGTGGTTCGGTGGTTAGGACTCTAAACTTCCACTGCAGGGGGCCTGGGTTCAATCCCCAGTCAGGGAACTAAGATCCCACAAGCTGAAACAGAAACAAAACATGAATAAACTAAACCAAACAGACCCGTATAGAACATGCTAGTCAACAACAATGGCATAAACATTCTTTTCAAGTACACATGTAACATTTACCGAGAATGACTATATTCTGGACCATAAAAAGCCTATAATTAAAAAAGATCAAGACTATATAATGTATGTCTTTTGGTCACAATGAAATTAACTGAATCATTAACATAAAGATATCTGCAAAAAGCCAAATGTTTGGAAATTAACAACATGCTTACAAATAATTCATTTGACAAAGGAGAAATCAAAAGGAAAAAGACAGTATTTTCAACTAAATAAACATAAAATCACAAAATGTCAAAATTTCTGGGATAGATGTAAAGATTAGAAGTGCTTAGAGGAGATTTCACAGATTAAAGAAACAGCAGGAAGGTGTGGTAAGCACCATAGGTAAAAGCAGAGGGAGGGAATGTTCATCTGGCAGATGCAATAAATGCTCACCACACCTTCCCTCTGTCCTACCTCATCAAGCTTCTGTTACATCTCTTTCATCCTCTCAATTAGATGTTTCCAAAGCATGGATACAATAGAGCCATCTTTATCAACATCAGTCATTTATCTTCTTTAACTCATCCTAATTATATTATTGTAAAAGAAGGAAATCCAAAAAGGAGGAGATAAATGTGTATGTATGGCTGATTCACCTTGCTGTACAGCAGAAAAGAACACAACATTGTAAAGCAACTATACTCCAATAAAAAATTTTTAAAAAAACATTTTTCTGCCCTGCCTATAGTTTTACACACACACCTCCTTCTGACCAACACTCACCCAAAAACATGCACACACACAGCTAGGGCTGAACTGAACTGAACTGAACAAGGGATGACCACCTGACTCCAAATTAGCCAGTATGTTGAAAGCAAAAGTGAAAGTGTTAGTCGTTCAGTCAGGTTCTACTCTTTGTGACCCCATGGACTGTAGCCTGCCAGGCTCCTCTGCCCATGGAATTTTCCAGGCAAGAATACTGGAGTGGGTAGCCATTCCCTTCTCCAGGGGACCTTCCCAACCCAGGGATCAAACCCAGGTCTCCTGCATTGCAGCCGGATTCTTTACAGTCTGAGCCACTAGTTGCCTAGAAATATGACTTTGTGTGACCTTGCACCAAGAGAAGAGTGAAGCTGAACAGATTCTATCTTAAGAACTTGATATGAGACATAAGATTGCTGACAGTTGGTAGTGAGAAAGTCTTTTAAATTGAAAGTAATGGCAACCGTTTGCAAGCTGATGAGTAAAAGGGGGAAGCTGCTCTGCAGAGAAAGGAAAATGGAGCTGACAAGAAGAAAAGAGCAGAGAAGAGCCTGTGGCCCAAGAGAGAGAAATAGAGCCAGTCGCCAGCTGCTTCTGTTCCTCTCTATCTCCCCTGATGCTCGATTGCACTCGATTTCATGTCCTTTGATTCTATGAGAGTTCTGTTTCCTTGCAATAAACACTATTCTTTACTTGAGTAACTCTGAATGAGTTTTGTTTTCTTGCAACACAAGGAACGATAACTTGAGCAATTTCATGTGTCTTTTTAATCGCCTCCCAACATTGCATGGTAACTTCTTTAATGTTAATCAGTGTCTTTTATTTCATCTGTATAACACAGCTCTTAGTCACATGACTGAATTAAATAAATGCTGATAAGGTTCACAATGAATTAATTCATTAATCTGGTTACTGACACCTCTACCACCATCAGAATCACGAATTGCTTGTTTTGTCTGCTCTATCAACTCCTTTGTGAATCTTTTTTTTTTTTCTCTACTCCCTTTGGCTCTGGTGGGACTAAGAATCTCAGGCTTCCAACCCCCTCCCACTGAAGCAGGCATATGGCCCTCAGTGTAGGTCAGTCAGGCTCTCATTTGGAATCTCAGTCATTGGATAGTAGTTTCCTAAAGAAATGTTGATCACTTGAGAACCCTGGAGCTCCCTTGATAACTGGCCTTTTGGGCATCTGATTGTTCAGCTTTTTCTTCAGTCCTAGAGCTGTTCACTATCCTTCCAAAACCCCCTTTTTCTCATTTAAGTAGTCAGAGTCCATTTCTACTGCTTTCAGCCTGATTCCTCTCTGATACAGGCTGGTTCCCAAAGAGGTCAGTTTCTTCCCTGGCTATATAGAATAACTGGAAGAAATTCTTCTTTTTGGAAATAGCAGCTAATTTTGAAGTATGCTATCTTTGAAACAAATAAAATATTTCTTTATTGATCAGTTGCCCCACTGCTGTCTTCTTTTATATATCTCCAACCCAACCTCTGGGTTGCCTTTTCTGAAAGAGGCATCATTAGTTTTGCCTCAGTTGTTTATACTCAACCTCATCCTCATCTTCTAAAGCTGTCTATGAGTGAATGAGTCATGAACGTGACACTTTAGAGGTGTCATATGTATTTGGGAAACAAGGCAACAGAGGCTAACTTCACTTAGCTAAGTTAACACATTTTCTGCAGCAATATGAAGCAGGCTTCATTCTTTGGGTCTGAAGGATCTGTAATCAACCAAGAAGGCATCTCCCAGGCTTGAATCTGGTGTCCCAGTTTCCGATGATGAACCCACTCTGGCCCTTTGAATCAACATCCCTCCTTGAAGAGAAGCAACACTTAGGGTGTTGGCTCTGATTCTTTCAAGACCTCAAGTTCCAAGGCAGTTTGTCTCCTCTCAACACTCTGACTCATTATCCTATTTTACTGAAGTACTTAGAGTGAAAGCTTTGGAGAAGTGCTCTGTACAATTACATAAATGAACAGGCACATTTATTTGAAAATTTTTCAGATTTCCTAGAAAGAAATTTTATGGTCTTTCCCTGACACTAATTTCTGAAACTGGATAACAGTCCTAGGGGCATTCTTGCCCTGCTCAGGGACTTGCATTTCCAAGGCAATATAAAACCCAGTCATTAGTTATTCATTTTACAAATCATTGTTGAGCATCTACTGCATGCCAAGTACTGTACTTAGAGTTGAGTATACAATGGAGAAGAAAACAAACATAACCCTGCCTTCAAGAGAACACAGACCAGTGGAGGAGAGAGGAAAAAAATCATACGTGAATAATTGCATGTGTATATGTGTGTGTGTTACTCAGTTGCTTCAGTCATGTCCAGCTCTTTGCAATGCTATGGACTGATGCCTGACAGACTTCTCTGTCCATGGGATTCTCCAGGCAAGAATACTGGGGTGGGTTGCCATGCCCTCCTCCAGAGTATCTTCCCAACCCAGGGATTGAGCCCACGTCTCTTGCATCTCCTGCATTGAAGGTAGATTCTTTACCCACTGAGCCACCTGAGAAATATCAATAGCATTAGAAGGGAATATTAGATGGGAGAGGGCAGAAGAGTCTCCCTGAAATCGGAAGGATAAGAAGTGAAGAGAACTGAAATGAAATAGATGGAGTAGCATAGATGAGGCCTAGAGGTAGGAAAGAGCTCCTCATATATTTGAGGAACTAAGTGGAGCTCTGCTTGAGCATATTTAGACTAAGATGCTTGTGATGTATCCAAGTAGAAAACTCAAGTAAGTAGCTGAATCAAGTAGTTAGATATGTAGGACTGGAGTTCAAATGAGAGAGTGAGATGGAGATACAAATATGATCATTATCAGCATGTGGATGATATCTTAGGCCATGAAAATCGATCATTTAGGAAGAGAGAGAGAAGCAGCCCTGCAGAACACCAATATTTAGACATTGGAAGAGAGTCTATAACAGAGACTGAGAAGAAATTGTCATAGACATCAGAGATAAGAAGAAAATCAGTGGTGTAAGAGTGGTCATCTGGATCTAATGCAACTGAGAGAGTGAGTAAGATGAGAAAATAAATTTTCCGTTGAACTTGACAACATAGAGATTATGGTAACCTTGACACAGGAAGTTTTGGTGAAATGGTGAAATGGAAGAGACACAATTTGAGAGTTTTGAGGTGATAAAATGTGAAATAGAGATAAGCATGTAAACAAATATTTTGAGACATTAAGCTGTGAAGGGATGCAGAGAAATGGGCAGTAATTGGAGAGCGATGAGGGAACCAAAGAAGAACTTTAAGCGTAAAGGATAGTCAATCATGCTTATGAGCTGAAGAAAATAGTCCCATTAAAAAGGGGGAGGATTGATAATTTAGAAGGGATAGGAGATAACTGGAGAAGGAAATCTTGAGAAAGTGAGAGAAGATGGCAACAAGAGCCTATTAAGGACCTAGCTCTAGGAGATGCTGAACTGTGATAGAAGCAACACACTTTCTCTTTGTTCCACCCACTTAATGAAATCCTTAAACTTTTATTCTGACATCCTTTGCAGCATGACTGTTATGGATTGAATTGTGCTTCCCCAAAAACATATGTTGGAATCCTAACCTCAGTACCCTAGAATGTGACCTTATTTACAAACAGGGTCATAACAGATGCAATTAGTTAAGATAAGGTCATACTGGAGTAGGGTAGGCCTTTAATCCAATGTGGCTGGTGTCCTCGTAAGTAGAGGAGAAGAGACAGGGATACATGAAGGAAGTATGGCACACGATGACAGACGGAGGAATTGAAGTGCAGCAGCTGCAAGTCAAGGAATATCAAGAATTGCTGGAAAACCATCAGAAGCTAGGAAGAGGCCAGGAAGAATCCTCTTCTATGGGTTTCAGAGACAGCATGACCCTGCCAACATGCTGATTTTGGACTTTTAGCCTTCAGGACTATGAGCCAGTAAATTTGTTGTTTTAAGTCACCTGGGCTGTAGTATTTTGTTATGGCAGCCTTAGAAACACATACAGCTTCTACCATCCCTGTGGTCCCCACAGACACTTGCCTTTCTGCCAGACTGAAACTTCTCTAAGTGAAAGAAGCTAAGTCTGCCTGGAGTTTCTGGTCCCTTTCTAGTGGATGAGCTTTATTTAAAGTCCCAGGTCTCTCCTGTCCAGCCTTAGAAAACCAGGTAGCACTGAGCTCTGTGCTAAGTCAGCCAAACACAAATTTGCCTAGGTTTTATAGAGGCTTAATATATCCCAGCCTTGCCCCCAGGGGGTCCATTTGACATGGTGGACATGGCAACCATCCAGCTGAGGAAACTACTTCTTTCTAGCAATGCAAGAAAAATCCCTTCTGAAAGAGACCAGAAGGGATTCAGGCTGAGCCTTTTGCACAGCAACCGAGGGAAGATAGGATCCTTTTGTGCTGGGGTGTTTGTATGAGATGATGGAATGAGGAAAGCAGGGATCAACCAATAGCACGAGGAAGAGTGAGTGACCCCATATCTGGCGGAGGTGGAGGGAGGCGCTATACTAGCCAAAGTGTTTCTGGAGTTTAAATACGGTTCACACGAGCAAGGGACAGAAATGGGAGTGTAGGGATCGTGCCTAATCTAACATGAAGACGAAAACAGAAGAGCCTCTGTAGAGCAGGCAGCTGTGCTGTATCATGTACAGCGCCACATCGTGATGCCTGAGATCTGTCTGTTCAGGTTGGATCCAGGCAGTGATGCGAGGAGGAACACGATCCAGGGTCTGACCTGCTAAGAAGAGGGTACAAAGGTTAGCCATAGGATCGAGGCTCCAGCGAAGTGGGCTAGGGTTTGGGTAAGACCCATATTCTGAAAGAAAGTGTGTGAAAGGAATCAAGGAGCCATGGGAGGACCCCCAACTATGGATGGAGTCCACATAATGAGAAGCAGAAAGGCAGGGAATTCTTCCACTTGGCTGCTGCACAGATATCCAAGGTTTGCCTAGGCTCATCGAGTCCTGGGTCTGGTTCACTCGACAAATGTTTATTGAAACTTTACTATGTTCAAATCCAATTCATGCTAGGAATACAAAAGGAACACAATAAAGATTCTTCCCCAGAGGAGCCTGATCTAGCGAGGAAAACAGACCCATCAGCAAATAGTTACCACAAAATGTGATAAATGGCATTTTGAGATATGAACAAAGTGCTGTGGGAATGCAGAGGGGAGGGACACTCTCTGCCCAGAGGACTCAGGGAGGCAGAAAATACATTGCACTTGTTTTATAGACCTAGATAAATTATTGAATAAAAGGAAAACAAATTTTTTTTACAGCTTCATAACCCTACATCCTCAACCCCATAGTCCAGACTTTATTTCATTCTTGCTGTTTGCTATTCCTTTTGAATTACTAAGTTCAAACTAAGAACAATCACATATTGGAATTATTCATCACTGTATCATTACAACATTAAGGCCAGGAACATTCCCCAGGAAGGCCACACAGGCTCCTGCTCTGTCTCAATAGCCTCTATCCCACGGAGTCAGATGACAGACCTGGGGACCAGGTTGTCAAATGGTGGCACTTCTCAGGTTTACATGGAACACTCGGTGAACCCTCTTCTATGTTTCATGAAAATACCAAGGGGTAACACAATAAAGCCATGGAAACCATAGCCAGCACTCTCCCTGCCTTGCCATCTCTACTCCCAGAGAGACTTCTCCCACAGCCTCCACTGACTGGACCGTGGGCTTGTAGCACCACACCTTGGCTAGAGCTGATTGGTTCACTGACAAACACCCAACCCAAACTGACCCACCTGAGTCTTACTTCCCAGACTTTAAAATTGCAACATAGGAGCTCTGTTCGAGAGCAGTTCATCTGGGGAGGTATGTAAAACTGGCAGTTGTGTTTGGTTAGGTTTAAGTGGGACAGACAACGGCACTCTGAAAAAATGGCAGAACAGAGAGGTTCACTGAGAGAAGCAGAGAGGAGCCGCCAGGGGAAGGGGAGGGCTCTGGAAGAGGTGGAGTCTGCCTTTGAGGCTGATGACATCCACATCCTTTCAGGTTATCCTAGAGTGTCCTGAGTTCATAATCTTTTTTCCTTTGGTGAAGGAAAGAGTCAGTTGGTCTGCTCTTGAGGACTTCTCTTATTTTTATGATGTAAAGCAGGCAGCCCCAGCCATGAAGAAAAAAGATACAATGGGACCATTTTACTTTTGATGAAAAAGTGGGGGAATTTGTAACACGAAAAGTTTCTAGGAGGGAAGAAACCCATGCTTTTAACCATTCCCTCCAAGACTTAAATGGAGGAATATTTGTGGGGTGATCTTAGACAGTGCAGTGCCCACTGACAGTGGTAGGCAAAGGAATGCCACAAATAAATTGCCATGAGAATAGAGACAGGTAGAACTTATGGGTTGTCCTGCCACCCTATTGGGCTTCCCTGATAGCTCAGTGGGTAAAGAATCCACCTGCAATGCAGGCGACCCCAGTTCAATTCCTGGGTTGGAAAGATCTACTGGAGAACAGATAGGCTACACACTCCAGTAACAGAGATTGTGAATGAGTAGGCACTAAAGCCAGCCTGCATCCAGTCTTTCAGACACTGACTTGAGCCCTATCTGTGGCCATGAACTGTACTGAAAAAGGCAGATACTGAATGCTCTAACCTATAGGCTTAAAACAGGGAGACCTCCCAAGTAAAACCCTGAGGAAGCATAGCAAATGAAGAGGGTTTCACACCAGCATCCATAGTAGAGATTCATGTGGAAATAACCTGAGAGATGGCTGTGCTCCATAAATGATTTCCTACAGTAGAAAGCAGGGCTTTGTTGCATTTTTCCAACAATCTAAAAAGAGAAGGTCATTGTGTTGACTGGGCCACCCAAGGTGCAGGCTCCACATATTGTGGTAGACCCTAGGTGATATGGCCAATTTGCTGGGGGAGCCCTTTCACGGGGCAGTGACCTCTTGAGACTTATGATGGCTGGGGCCACACCCCACTGAGGCCAGCTTTAACTCAGCAGCCAGCATCCTTCCATCACAGTCTGCACCACACTGGGATAAGCAGGGTCCCCAAGCTGAAAGTACAAGTACTGCATGCCTAAAGGGGGAGGCATTTGAGCCTTGCAAGGGTAAACTGGGTTTCTGATTTTTCTACTGCTCCCAGCATGGGTGGTACAGCATTCTCCCCTGACGCTTGGCCAAGGCATACTAATCACATCCTACAATATAAGTCAGAGCCCTCTGACTACCCAGTCCCTCATGGAGCTGGGAACTTCATTTCCCAGCCTTGAATTTTTGAGAAACTGTTATGTCCTTTTGATTAATTCTACTTTTTCCTTAAATTAGCTTACACAGTCCTGTCACTAGCACCTAAAAATCCTTGAATAAGGCAGAAACTAAGGTTAAGAGAAGATCATTGCCAGAATCAGGGTGGAAATTTCTCTAATTTATAGAGGTAATTTAAAAAGCAAACATTTGGTATGTTCCTGTTAGGGTCAGATTGAGTTACATGCTTAATGACTAAATACCCTGCCCTGTGAACTCAAGGCAGGGAACAGGGAAAAAAGCAATAAAAAGCTTTGTATGATGCTCTCCATCCCCCACTATCTTCCTCTGGCCTGTGAGAATCTACCAACAATAAGAGAATTACCAACTATACTGTTCCATATTTGCTTTCTGAGGCAGGAAAATTCATGCTGATTTATTTGCTCCCTTCCCTCTGGCCCTCACCATATTTTCTAGAACTGTTCAGAAACTAAAACTCTGGGTAGAGAGTGCTACATCCTGGAAAACTGTAAGTGGGGACAGAGACAGACCCTAGGAGCTCAGTATTCTAGAGCTTAGGGCTTTCTGTGTGCTGCATACAGACCAAAAAGAACTGGACTCAGGCTCACATTTAGACAGGGAACCAGGACTTCAGAATAGGAGACGGCTCCTCTGCCCAAAGACAGATGCCTGGAGGACTATGGGAAACTGATGCTGGAGCAGAAGCTGTGCTCCTCAGACCACAGAGCAGGTCAAGATATGCAAGGGGGTTGGGGATTGAGGGAGATGCTAGGACGCTTGAGGAATGAGGGCAATCTGTTGGCAAAATAAAGAAAGTCTAGTTTAATTTCTTCTCACAAATGTACAAACAACTGGAAAATCCAATATGAAACACAATGAAGAAACAGACAAAATTACATCTTTGAAAAATTATTTACCACAGGAGACAAAGTAAATTGTTAGAAACCTGCTTGATGTTTCAATACCATGAAAGAAGACCTGGACACTAGAAGGCAGACCAAAAGAATCACAAAGGGGAAACCAAACTAAGATGAAACCTGGGATGCAAAGGGAACTGGATAAAATTTTAAAAGATGTAACAGAACCCCAAAGAAGAAGGCAAAAAAGTTTGCTGCTGTTCATTTGCTAAGTTGTGTCTGACTCTTTGCAACCCCATGGACTGCAGCACACCAGGCTCCCTCTGTCTCTACTATCTCCTGGGGTTTGCTCAAATTTATGTCCGTTGAGTTGGTGATGCCATCTAACCATCTCATCCTCTGTCTCCCTCTTCTCCTGCTCTCAGTCTTTCCCCGCATCAGGGTCTTTTCCAGGAGTTGGCTGTTCACATCAGGTGGACAAAGTATTGGAGATTCAGCTTCAGAATCAGTCCTTCCAATGAATATTCCGAGTTGACTTCCTTTAGGATTGACTGATTTGATCTCCTTCCCCGTAAATGGCAAAACTGACCCACCAAAAAAAAAAAAAAAAAACTCTAATCTTTGATTTGGAGGACAAACTCAGGAAAATCTCCAAGATTAGAGGGAAAGGGAAAAGGAGATGAGAATGATGAGAGGGAGGTAATAGCCATGGAAACAGATTGAACAGCAAATCAGAATAGTTGGTATCCATAGCAAGAAGCTAACCTGAGCTAGCATCTCTGAAACCATTCCAACGTACAGTACCACTCCTAAGAGTGGTACCGCCCTGTCCTGGACCCCACATTTTAGAGAGCCCTGTTTTGGCCCTCCTCTGGCCACACCCCTCCCTATGAAGCAAAGAGTCCACAGGGCCAAGTGGTTGCACCCACCCAGAGCTGGTCCCCTGCTCTGCACCCAGACTGTGCTCTGGGTAAAAGGGTGAAAGTGTTGGTCGTAGTCATGTCCAACTCTGCGACCACATGGACTGTAGCCTGCCAAGCTCCTCTGTCCGTGGGATTTCCCAGGCAAGAGTACTGGAGTGGGGAGTCAGTCCCTTCTCCAGGAGATCTTCCTGACCAAGGGATCGAACCTAGGTCTCCTGTTTTGCAAGCAGCTTCTTTACCATTTGAGCACCAGCTTCTTTGGGTGCCCTGAATTAAATCCTTTGCCAAGACAGTCAGAAGTCTGCTTCCCAGATCTGAGCAGGACTCCTCCCAGGACAAGTCCTAGTTAAGTCTAACTCCACAAGTTAGACCCCTCCACTCATGTGTATGCCCCTAGGTTTGAGTAGCGGCCAAGAGGAGCTGTTGGCAGGCCTTACAGACAGAGCTTAGACATGTACGCTGAGACATTTACCAGGTACCTGCAATGGCCCTTGCAGTGAGGGGTCAGAGCCAGAAATGGGAAGAGAAAGAGAGGTGGTCTGGGCCCTGAGGGCCATATAACAGCTCTCTCTGCAACACCGTATTCTCAGAACTCAGGGGAGGCTGAGGATTCTAAATTCAGACTGGCCTTCCAGGTGTTTATTTATTGTTGTCCAGGTAGGAGGACAGAATGTATTGCATTTAACAGTGTTTAATTTTTAAATATGTAAGCATATGGTATGTGGTCCTCCATTGGTGCTCTTCCTTTCTCACTAGTTTGAGGAGCGGGGGAGGCACGGCTTGCCAGTTTTCGACGATCCGCTCCTTCGGTCCCCTCTAAAAGAAATAGAGCCTTTTAGGACTGCCTGTACAGAGAGCAGTAGCCAGCATCTTTCATGGAAGAAGGGAGAAAAGGCTTTCTGGAAGGGCACCTGGCTACAGCTAGAACTGGGAACTGAACCATGTAAATCTGACAGTGCTCTCTCTTTCCCTCTGGGGTTAAGCTGTGAGGGCAGGTGGCTCCAGAGCCACACACCACGCTGTGAACCTTGCCCAAGGGGCAGCCAGAGCAGAGGATGCACCTCCACTCTCATGCTCCAAGCATCACTTGCAGGGTAGCTGAGCTGCTTCTGCTTTCTGCCACTGAGACTCAGTTGCATAATCCATAAACATCCTGGTGCCTAGCTCACTTGGGCATTTTGCTTCTAGTTTCACAGTCTGCCATAGCAAATCCCATCTTCTCATGCCTGGGGATTTGAAAAGCTGAGTACCATCCTCTGAACATGATGCTGGGGAGATTTGTTACTGCTATTTATGGTAAATAGCACACACACCTGTGTGTGGCCATTGTAGGAACTTCAGGGAGCTTCAAGGAGCTACAGGGGCACGGACTGAACTTCCGGACTTGCCACTATTTTTCACAGATGGGCGCTTGTGATGGTTCATTTTATGTATCAACTTGGCTAGGCTATGATATTCAGCTCTTCAAACACCAGTCTAGATGTTGCTGTGAAGATAATTTTTAGATATGATTAATGTTTAAATCTATAGACTTTGAGTAAAGCAGATTACCCTCCACAAGTGGATGGGCCTCATTCAATCAGTTAAAGGCCTTGAGCAAAGACCAAGTTTTCCCAAAGAGGAAGGCACTCTCTTCCTAACTGCAACAGAAATCCTGCCCTACAGATTTCAGACTTGTCCACCCCCACAGTTGGTGAGTCAATTCCTTAAAACAAAAACTCCCCTCTCCCTCTATGTGTGTGTGTGTATGTGTGTGTCTGAGTGTGTCTTAGTCACTCAGTCTTGTCTGACTCTTTGCGACCCCATGGACTGTAGCCCACCTGGCTCCTCTGTCCATGGAGTTCTCCAGGCAAGAATACTGGAGTGAGTTGCCATTTCCTTTTCCATGGGGTCTTCCTGACCCAGGGATTGAACCTGGGTCTCCTGCACTGCAGGTAGATTCTTTACCATCTGAGCCACCAGGGAAGCCCATACATATGTATAGATAGATAGATAGATAGATAGATAGATAGATATAGATATATACATATAGATAAATGTTCATATACATATGTGTATATATACTCACACATGTGAGTGTGTATCAAATTGGTTCTGTTTCTCTGTATAGCCCAAACTAATATAGAACTCAAGCACTGCATTCTGGGAATGTATTGGGGGTACTGTTTGTCCCCCAATCTATACAGTAGAGCACCTTGCTTGATCAAGACACACTCAAGTCAGATCAAAGGCCCAGATCAAAGGCAGAGGGTCAAGACCATTCTCCTGGCCCACTAGGCCCCATGATGTAAGAATTGGATTGAAATTGGTATCCTGGCATAAGGCCAAGGAGGAACGGGGTCAAGGAGGAAGGCTATAGCTTGATGCTCCCGCAGCCACCACCTGCTCAGCTCACTCATTCTAGACAACTATCACAGGGCAAGGGGCAGCAGTCCTACTCCAGAAGTCACTCTCCAATGGACAGGGAATTTCCACTGTGCTGGGCCAGGCTCCCATTGGCTGCAGGCCTAGGCAGAACTGAGCCTGACAGTGGCTGGTTATGAAAGTCGGCAGCTGGGGAGGCCTGGAGACAGCAAGGCTGGATGGAGAGCTGGATGGGTCCCAGTGGCATCCACACCTGACAGGCTAGCCTAAGTCAGCTTAACCCAGAGTCGCTGCTCTGTAGGGGACAACAAGGAGAAGAACCATGGAATCCTGATGTCATTTCTGATGATTCAGTCTCTGAGACTTGGCTTCCTCATCTGGAAATTGGAGCTAATAAAATCTCAGAGCTGTCAATTCTAATCTAAAAGGGTGACATTGGAGTGGGAGCAGCCGGCACAGAGCCAGGGTCCAGTGAATGTCAGTGTCCTTCCTCTTTGCCCAGGGAGGATGGGGCAGCATCACCGTGAAGGGTGATGTGAGTGGGCTCTCAAGTGCTTTGTGAACCCCAGATCTGCCTCTTCCTCTGTCAAACGAGATTCTCTTTCCCCACAGGATGACTGTGAAGACTGGATGAGACTACTCACGTAGACCACTTCACAGAGGATGCCTTCAGTTAATGCTAGAAAAAGGAAGCCCTGTGTCCTCCTGCTCCTTAGGAGGAAGCAGAAACAACTGGGCTGTTTTTAATTTGCTCCTGTAACATCTCAGGACAAAGGAGAAGTGCATATGAGCAGTATTATTTTCAAGGTGGTGCCAGGTCTGCCAAGAGCTGGGTCTGGTCAGTGTGAGTGCTGACCTCTGGCTGAAACCTTCGGCCTGTAATATCATGCTTACCACCTGTCGCCCAGGCTTGTTAGTCCAAGGCAGCAAGAGGATCTGCCTAGTGACAGATGAAGCCCTGTGTGCAGACTGCCAGGGCCTGAGGCTGCATCCAAAAACCATGCCCAGCCAGAGGATGGAGCCAAACTGGCCAGTCCATTCTCCAGGCTGGAAAGGGAGACCAGAAGTTCCAGACAGATAGCTCCGACCTTTGTCTTGTTCAGCTCAGGAGGAAGCATCTTCCTGCACATGGAGCACCATTTTCATGACCTTCTTCAACAAACAGGTGGAGAAATCCTCCTGGTTTTGAATATGCAGTGGGAAGTAGGGGGCAATTTATAAGCATATCTGCCTTCTGAGGATGGTGACAGTCCCTTTGGATATGCAAGGTGTCAGGGAACTGAATCTGGAGGAGGGCATGGCAATTCACTCCAGTATTCTTGCCTGGAGAATCCCATGGACAGAGGAGCCTCGCAGGCTACTGTCCACAGTGTCGCAAAGAATTGGACACAACTGAAGTGACTTAGCGTGCACACACACGGGGAGCTGAATTGGACAGTAGGAACTAGTCACTAGAGAAAGCCAAGAAGAGAGAGAGTAAGAGTGGGAGGAAATTTCCCCGCTGAGGAAATGGCTAAAGAACACTCTAGGAATGAGAACATCTAATTTTATGAACTTTTTTATCCAAATGTTCATTACAGTCTGGTAGACACACAATTCCCCTATGTGAGGTCATGTGTGCGTAAATTTAGGATAGGGAAGAGGTCCACATCTGAGTAAACATGGTAGAGACATGAGGTCACAGGGTATTACAGAAATCGTGTGTCCTCAGTTGCTCAGTTGTGTCCGACTCTTTGCAACCCCATGAACTGTAGCCTGCCAGGCTCCTCTGTCCATGGGATTTTCCAGGCAAGAATACTGGGGTGGGTTGCTATTTCCTTCTCCATTCGTAGAAATCATAGAGAGGAACTAACTTTCCACAGTCCTGGAATGGGGAGTCATATCCATCTCCAGGGCTCACAGGCCAGGGAGATCTCAGTCATCATCAATTATGTATCAGGTTGGTGCAGTGATCATCTTACAGAGCCCTGGTCTTGCAAATCTGCTCAGTTTGTTATTGGGATGAAGTTTGAAGCAGCCATTTCCTTTGTACAGCCACGCTAGAAATGAAGCCATTTGTCGTGAGTGCCCTAAACCGTGTATTTGCAGGTGGAAATCAGACTAGTCCTCCAAATTACTCCTGGGATTCCAAGGACAGGGTGCCTGGAGTTGGTCTCACCGGGCTTTCTGTGCCCTCCAGCTGCCTTCTTTCTTGTAACAAAAAGCATCACGTGGAACTGATCTAGACTCCTTGTGACTTGCAAAGGAACTAGCAGCCCTAAATGTTCTTTGGATTATCTCTGTCCCTCTGCTTACTTCTCTGTCCTAATCCTCCCACACCTCACGCTCCAGCCTGTGTGGCGTGGAGAGCTGAGTCTCCTCAGGGGGAGTCATTTCTCTCTTCCTTCAAATTACCCACATTATGAAAATCCCAGAGCCTGCAAAGTTGATAATAATGACAGGGAACAGATATTGACAACTGCGTGTATGACAGGCACAGAGCTCTTTGTACAGATTATCTCACTTCATTCTGTCACACTCCCTGCCAGCAGGTACTATGATTATTACTGCCATTTTCACAGATAAGACAACTGATAAAATTCAGATTCCACTAATATATCTTGATTGCCCATTTGGTATCAGGTTATGTCCTTTACTTATTTTCTTTTCCAAAATCATTTATTGAATATCCATTCTGGGTACCAATATGCTAGATATTGCTATTCCTATGATAAAAATCAAGCTGGCGGTAGTGAATTAAAATCATTCAAGGTGACTCAGTGCATGGTGGATCCTCAGAATTGTGCCTAAGGACCTGACCTACGAGGGGCTCTGAGTTATAAGCCAGTCCATTTTCATTAGGATCTCAATCTTAGAAAACATTTCTGGAATGTGACACAAACAACACTGGCAAGAAGAGAGAGGTAGAAGTAGACCAGGCAGCAAGAAAGTAAAGGGCCTCCCAAGTCCAGCACATTCAGTTCAAGAGAATAAAGGAATCATTCCATTTCAGGGTGTAATTAAGCTTCTTTTTTTAGAGGATCATTATCACATACCAAGCCCCAGGTCAGACTTCAGTCTTTCTATTACCAGTCGCCCATAAGGCCCAGTCCATGTTTGCATCTGTAATCTCTACCCCATGACAGCAGGTCAAAGGCCCAGGGGAGCTGATGGGCTCATGCAGCCCAGGCCAGCTGGGAGGGGAGCAAGCAATGGAGCAGAGTAGGAAGAGGGGAACCAAGAGGGAACTAGGGATCTCACTCTGCCACTAAGGCTGGCCCCAAAGAGGTGGCAGAATGACCTAGAACAGTGTCTCCAAGAGTACAGCTCTCTGAGGCTCTACAGTGCTTTCCAGATGCAAGAGACTGCCATTTGGGGGCAATACATGGCTAAGAATGTGATCCCATTACAATGTCTGGGCAGGGGGTTATAGCACAACCATCCCTCTGTCTCCATTTCTGGAAAGGGAGAGGGATAGTCACCACCTCACACACTTCAGGACCACTTTCAGGTGCAGAAGGATTTGTGGTCGTATAAAACCAGAGGCTGTAGGTCTGATCATTTCACTGTAGTCTCCCTCCTCTCTGTGTCAGCCAACAGAAAGTTGAGCAGAAGTCCTAAAAACACCCCCAACGACTGAGCTTGTATATAGCAAGCCCTATGCCATGTCCTTCATGCACATTCTCTCTCTCTCTTTTTTTTTTTACCATTTTAACCATTTTTAAGTATACAGTTCAGGGACATGAAGTACATCCACATTTTTGCTCAACCATCACCACCATTCATCTTCTGAAATTTTTCATCTTGCAAAACTGAAACTCTGTACTTATTAAATGTGTGTGTGTGTGTGTGTGTCAGTCACTCAGTCATGTCCGACTCCCCGCAACCCCATGGACTGTAGTCTGCCAGGCTCCTCTGTCCATGGGATTCTCCAGGCAAGAATACCAGAGTGGGTCACCACTCCCCTCTCCAGGGGATCTTCCCGACCCAGGGATTGAACCCAGGTCTCCTGCTTTGGAGGCAGACTCCCCACCATCTGAGCCACTGCAGCTGAGTCGCTTCAGTCGTGTCCGACTCTGTGCGACCCCATAGACGGCAGCCCACCAGGCTCCCCCGTCCCTGGGATTTTCCAGGCAAGAACACTGGAGTGGGTTGCCATTTCCTTCTCCAGTGCATGAAAGTGAAAAGTGAAAGGGAAGTCGCTCAGTCGTGTCCGACTCCCAGCAACCCCATGGACTGCAGCCTACCAGGCTCCTCCGTCCATGGGATTTTCCAGGCAAGAGTACTGGAGTGGGTTGCCATTGCCTTCTCCTACATTCTCTCATTAAATCCCACCATGGCCCAAAGTGGATGGTGTCTCTGGTCTCATTTTGTAGATGAGAAAATAGGCATTCAGAGGTTCCAAGCTTCATGCCCAAGGTCACAGACCTTGTAAGTGGCAGAGCCTGGATTGGAACCAGGGCCTGTCTGCCTACAAACATTGACCTATAGGTGGTTTAGCCTCTTTCTGATCTTTATTTCCACCCTGACACCCTCTGAGTGACCCTACACACAGGAAAGCATCCCCTCCCTTAACACTTCAACTTTGATTCCAAAAGTTCCACTGTTGGGACTAGGGACAAAGAGAAAGTTGTCATGATGCACAAATAATGGTGCTAACATTTTTGCCATAAACCAGTGAAGAGCTACGTTTCTTGCACAGACTAAAGGGGGAGGGGGGCTGTATATTTATGAACAGCATTTTTTGCATTCAGAACAAAACTAGCTTTATGAAATACAAAAAGAAGAATATACATATTCTCATTATTATGAAGTAATATGTTAATGGGAGAACTGTGCTGTTAACAATTAGAAAAACATGATACCTGGGCATATTTAAAAAGGAACGATAGACAGTGTCTTGGAGACGTTCATGCCTTAGAATTGTTCAGGGCTCCAGAGTTTACAAGATGCATTCACTGCACTTGTTCCTCAAAACGAACTCTGCCAGGTGGCTGCTAATCTCATGCCCACTTGGCAGGTAAGGGAAAACGAGTTCAAAGAGGTGATACAGCTTCACCAGGGTCACCCAGAGAACAGGTGACAGAGCAGGAGCACAGTTATTTCATTCTACCCACTATTATAGAGCAACACTTCCTGAGGGTCCATCGTGTATCCAGCTTCCAGCCAAACAGAGATGAAAAAAGGACGTTCACCCTTTCCCTGCCTCTTTCCTTCCACCCTCACCTCCAAAGCTAGGTATCTCTCTCCCATGCTTAAAGGGTCTTCTCTTCTATGCATGTACCTGGTAGGACAGGTGGAGCCATACAGTCTGGAATTCCATTAAAGTGAAGCATTTCCAAGGAGGTCCAGTTGCAGGGCCTCTGAATCCCTCCCCTCTGTACTTTGTCCTTCCACTGTCTCCAAACTCAGCCCAGACCCAGCAGGACTGGCCCCACCCATACCACTGGGTAAGCCTTTCTGGCAAGGTCCTCCCTTTCTCCATCTTATTGGCTTTATTTCTCTTCTGGGAATTTCCCCATAATTCCACTATTTTGAGGAAATAACTAATAATAATAATAGCAATATTTATTGACTAGTGGAAGTGGTAGAAAAAGGATGAAAAAAACCATTTTGAAAATAGATCCCAGCCCATTGAGAAAGCAGGCAAGGGCTCTGTCTCTCTCCTTCTCAATCCTCTATCATCAGCCAGCAGTTTCTGGATCATTACGTCCTGGAGCACATTGGATGAGAAAACCATTTCAGACAATTAGAAGCGACACCCATGGACCTGATGGGTCCAGCACAGAATAAATTAACTGCACTTCCCCACCACATCTTGGGTGATCAGGCCTCTAAATGACATAATTCAAGTTTGCAGTGCTCAGCCTACACTCCAAGAGATCTGTCTCTACTTACCCCCACGCTGAGCTGTATGTCACAGTGAATCCACTGGAGATCCTCCTTCATGGGGTTAAGAGCACAGAGTCTGGACTCAGCTAGAACTAGGTTTTCAGTTAAACTCCATTTATCAGTTGTGTGACTCTGAGCAAGTTATTCAACTTAATTTCTCTGTGTCTCAGTTTCTGTGTGATGGAAAACAAAATGTATTGGTAAGTTCAAAATTGTGAAGGATCTGAGAGTTTGCACTAACAAACGAGCCTGGTTTGCATTTTACTTAAAGAAAAGCCCAAACTCCCCATGGTTGCCAACAAAGCTGTGTATGACTAATTTAGCTCTACTCTCCAGACACACTGGTCTCCTTTCAGTTCTAGAGCATATCTGATTTTTTCCTACCTTGAAACCTTTGCTTGCATTGTTCTATGCCTAGAATAACCAAGCTTTTAAGCATGAAAGTCAAGTCCTCAGGAAATCTTTCTTAACCACCCTATCTAAGCACCCTCATCACCCCAACCACCGCGCTTTTCATTGTTCTCTACCTTTATTCCCTTTGTAGTGTTTTAGGGGCAAATGGAGTAGCCATCCTCAGAGACCTGCAGAGTCTAGGGAAGGCACAAGATTCAAGATTGCACTTGGAGAGCGAACAGGGAGGTGGTACTCTTTTTAAAATGCAAGTCCTGCTGAGAATGCACAAATTAACAAGTTCAACAAGAACCTCTCAGACACTACAGGAGAAGCTTCTGCCCTTAAGAGCCTTAAGGATGGAAGGAAGGAGGAGTATGAAGAAACAGTGGCAAAATCCTACTTCCCCAAAACAATGAATTTGAATTTTTGAGCTATACCCTGACTCCTCTCCCACTCCTAGGCGTTGAATTGCAAATATGGGATCCAAGCATTTTTAATGGTTGTAGACTTTAACGTCTTCATGTATATTGGCGATGCCCATGTATTCATTTCCTTGTGGCCGCTATAATAAATTACAACAAACGTAGTGCCTTAAAAGCACAGAAAATTTTTTCAGTAGACAACGTATATTTACAACTTCATTTTTTTTCTTTTATTTTATTAAAGTATAGTTACTATGCAATATTATATAGGTTACAGGTGTACAATAAAATGATTCACAATTTTCACAAGCTTATATTCCTTTTATAGTTATTATAAAATATAGGCTATATTCTCTGTGTTGTACAATATATCCTTGTAGCTTATTTTATATATAGTAGTTTGTACCTCTTAATCCTTTACCCCTATCTTGCCCCTCCCCACTTACCTCTACCCATTGGTAACCACTAATTTGTCCTCTATATCTGTGAATCTGTTTCTTTTTTGTTATATTCCCTAATCTGTTGTACTTTTCAGATTCCACATATAAGTGGTATCATGCCAAATTTGTCTTTCTCTGTCTGACTTATTTAACTTAGCATAGTGTTCTCTGAGTCCATTCATGTTGCTGCAAATGGCAAAAATCATTCTTTTATGGCTGAGTAGTATTCCATTGTATATTTATATCACGTCTTTGTCCATTCACCAGGTTAGTGACATTAAGGTTGCTTCCACATCTTGGCAGTTGTAAATAATGCTGCTATGAACACTGGGGTGCATGTATCTTTTCAAATTAGTGTTTTTGGGGAGTTGGATATATACCCATAAAAGCACAGAAATTTATTCTCTTAGGTTCCTGAAAGTTCAAAATCAGTGTCACTAGGCCAAAATCAAAGGGTTGGCAGGGCCATGCTGGCTTCACAGAGTCTAAGAGAGAATCCTTTCTGTGATTCTTCCTTCTGGTGGCTGCCGATATTCCTCGACTTGAGGCCATGTCACTGCAATCTTCAAGGTCAGTCTTTTAATTACTCTGTTTCATTTTCACATTGCCTTCTCTTCTCAGCCTTTGACACCAGGTGGTATCCAATATTGCTCTGCCTTTCTCTTATAAAGGTACATATAATTTCATTTAGTGCCCATTAGGATAACCCAGGCTAATCTCCCCATCTCAAAATCTTTAACTTAATCACATTTTCAAAGACCTCTTTTTGCCATATAAGGTAACATTCACAGGTTCCAGTGATTAGATGGATATATCTCTTAGGGGTCATTCTTAACCCAACCATACCCCAACTAGTTGTGGTTGAAAACTAAAAAAGGAATAAAGACCCCTATTCTACCCAGGTTATGGCAAGAAGGGAGGAAGAGAAATGGGGAAGCAAGAGTGTGCTGGCAATATAGTCAGAGGCAGACCCATGGACTGGAGCAGGAGATCTGAGTCCAGATCCATGCGTAGGGAGGAGATGGAGCATCCTTACCTTCCCAGGTGTTCTCACCCGGGCCTGCCCTCTGAGAGCCCACGTGGGAACCAGGAGGTAGATTGGAGAGAGTTTGGATTCTTGGGACCAGAGAAGCTTGGGGACAACCCTTATGGAGATGAAGGTCGGTGATATCTGTGTAGTCCGTGGATGGGCCTAGGATCCTTCTAGAGGCCAGAAAATGGGTCCAGTGGGGACAACTTATCTTGAAAGGAAGGCCAACGTGGAATCATTATATTGACCTTTCTGTGCATTTGGTACTGATCATCTCCTTGAAGCTCTCCTGTCTTGTTCTCCTCCTGCCTCTCTCAGAGTCCTTTGCCTTAGCCCCAGTTGTCCACAGTCACCTGCTCCTGAATTACCCGTTATGGGCTCTTCTCATCCCCGATTCACTTTGTGCAAAGTAAGTAGAGTATAATGGAAGGTGTTAAAAGCACTGTGTCTGAAGTCCTACTGCCTGGCTTTCAGTTCAGGCCATACCAACTCTCAGCTATGGTCTCAGACAAGTGCCTTACAGCTCTATAGCTGCACTTAGAATATTCTTGGATAAAATGGGGACCACCAGGTCCTTATAGTCAAAGCAGTGGTTTTTCCAGTAGTCATGTACAGATGTGTGAGTTGGACCATAAATAAGGCTGAGCACCGAAGAACTGATGCTTTGAATTGTGCTGCTGGAGAAGACTCTTGGGAGTCCCTTGGACAGAAAGGGGATCAAACCAGTCAATCATAAAGGAACTCAATCCTGAATATTCATTGGAAGCTGAAGCTAAAGCTCTAATACTTTGGCCACCTGATGCAAAGAGCCCACTCATTGGAAAAGACCCTGATGCTAGGAAAGATTGAGGGCAGGAGAAGGAAGTGACAGAGGATGATGTGGTTGGATGGCATCACCGACTCAATGGACATGAGTTTCAGCAAACTCTAAGAGATAGTGAAGGACAGGGAAGCCTGGCATGATGCAGTCCATGGAGTCACAAAGAGTTGGACAGACTGAACAACAACAAGGTTGTTTGAAGAACTGAGATACAGCACACGGTCAGCTGACATCTCGTGACCAACGTTAGCTGTTGTCTGTGGCTGCTGCCTGCTGGTCTGCTCCCCAGCATGTCTTCTCTTGTGCATCTGAACCCAGTGAAGGTTCTGGGTGATGGTGGTCAGCGTGGAGGTGGCAGAGCCAGAAAAGAGAAGAAGGGGAGAAAAGCTGGAAGCCAAGGCTGTACCCTGGTAGAAAAAAAAAATCTTTGTCCTCTTTCTCTGACAGCAGGAGCAGCAAGGAGAGAAGTTGAGTCTGTGCACTTGAGACCCAGGGACAAGAGAAAGTCGTGGGATCCCCCCACCCAACTTAGCTGCCCTTTGCCCTTACCCCTCAGCCAGCAGTGGCTTCTGAGCCTGGGCCAACCCCTTGGCTTCCTGGGCTCCTGATGGTGTGGGGAAGAAGGAGGGGCTCTGAACGGTGCTGCACAGAGTGGAGAAACGACCCATGGAGAAAAGGTGAAAGGGGCAGGGATGATTTAGTTGGGTAGGAGGCAGCCAAGGGGAGATTTAATAACTATTTTTGAGGATATGAAGGGTTATTATACAGAAATCAGTGACCAGCTGCCCCTCTCTGCTCAGAGCACAGGCCCAAAGGAAATGAGTTAACATCCCACAGAAGCAGATGCTCAGGTTAGGTAAAAAGAAGACAGTCTCCCAGTCTGGGTAGAAATGGACCATAACAGGAACTGAGGGGTCCCATTGGGCAGAGCCTCATGGCGCCCAGTGGACCAGCCTCCTGAACTCACACAGATGCCTCTGTTCTGATGGGGTTCCAGTGGGTGGGGCAGGCAGGCTCACCCCTTCTGGGATGACAGGGGTCTTTCCCAGTGGGGGTGGCGACTGCCCCCTCATCCTCTTTCCCAACTCCCATCCCACCTCCTATTCCCAGAATAAAATCCCCAGGAACTGTATGGAGAAAAAGTGGTCATCCTATTGGGGGTGGGATGGTGGTGACCCGAGCAGGTGTCTCTCTTTTCTATTAATGAAAAGCAGAGCCCAGTGTATGGCAAAAACCACTACAGTATTGTAAAGTAATTAGCCTCCAATTAAAATAAATAAATTAATTAATTAAAAAAAAAAAAAAGCAGAGCCCTCAACATCACGCAGCAGCCCTAGAGGCTCAAGAGTACCCCCTACCCCTTCTCTCAGGTAAGAACTTTCTGTGTCTGAGGAAATGACTAGTCTGTTCTGGAATATATGAAGACAAAATCAATCAGCTCCGGGGACCTATGACCCCGTGGCTCATTCTCTAGCTGACATTATGGAGCACCGCGTGGCAGCTTCATGAACAAGAGCAGTTACACTGGGCGGAGGAAATCAAAGAGAACCCGGATTCTGATCCAGATCAGTATTGTATCTTCTCACAAATGGAGGATGTTGGCAGTGAAGAGCTGGCTCCCATGTCTTTCTCAGGGCTGTAGTCAACCACATTCCCTATTATTTAGCACTTACTCACTGCCAGGCCAAGCACTCACACACATATAGTATCTCATTTAACCTTCATGCGATCCCACTGCGGTCACTGTTATTAACTTTCTGACAACGTAATAGTATCAGCCTCATAGGACTATTGCAAGTAAAGCAACTTAATACAGTAAAGCATGCCTGACTCCTAGCAAGTGCCCTGTAAGTATGAGTCATTATCATTGCTGCTGCTGCCACTGTTGCCTTGTGGTTGTTAAGGAGACTTAATGGTCTGTCCAAGTTCACACAGCTTGCAAGGCAAAGTCAGGCCCCTCTGACACCAAAGTCCATGACTTTCTGTCCACTCTTCACACATGGAGGCAAAACACATAGCAGCCAAAAGCCATGGGACTTAGAAACACAGACCTAAGCTTGAATTCCACCTCTGCCAGTAACTAGCTGGGCACCGCCTGGTCAGACTGGACACTGACCACAAACATTCTAGGCCCAGGAGGCAACCTTCACAGTCAAATTGCTTCCAGTATGATTTTCTGGTTGTTCTGTGCATGCGTATTATCTTCGCCTACCACTCCCAGCAAAGCTTTTAAAGAACCTTGTCATAAGAGATGATATTTTAAACATTTATCTCAAAAAGTAACAATTAGTCACGTTGACTGATGGCTTGGTTAATAAGCTGGGAGAACTAGCTGGAGGGAAGTTTTGTGACTCATCCCCTCCACTCACCTGCTACCCCTGACATGGAGCAGAAGAGTCTGTGAGGAAGGAGGAGAAGACTGAGACCCCTGAGCACTCACTTAGAGCTAGGCCCATTGTCCATTAATCATCCTGATTAAACCTCACAACACCCTTGAGAGGGAGCTATTGCAGTTAGAAGGGAGAAGGTGAAGCTCTGATGTTCCAAGAGAGGCCTGCTTAGGGGACATAGATCACCCTGGCAGTTTCAGCATGCTTCATGCCCAGGCATCCTTGCTTTTGCAGGCCCAGAAAACTCACCAGGTCAGAACAAAGAGTAGGTCCATTTCTCAGGGACAGGCTCACAGGAACCAAGTTCAGAAGCAGATACTACCATGGCCTTGGCATTGAGAAATGCCCCCATCACAAGGACCTGGACAGTGCATTCTCTCTATGGGTATTGGAAGTCAAATTAGTTACAAACAGCTGCCTAGAGAGTGTGGAATCAGAAGAAGGTGACCACTGGGGGGAATCCATGGTGGTTCTCAGAGGACTCTAATTCCAGTTTGTCTACCGAATCTCAGCTCAAGAGTCACCTTCCATGAGACACCCGGACTCCCTGTCCCTGCTCCCAGAACACAGTCCCACCATGGCACAGGATGCTCTGCCCCACATCTTCACACTCAACAGCCTGCCTTCCCTGCTACATACATGCACCTGTGAGGTATAGAGGGTGCCTTACTCCTCCTTACTCCTATGGTGTCCCCTTCACCTGCCATACACAGGGGGTCAGGAAAGACTTACCCAGGGAGTAAAAATTACAAATCTTTGGGCCAGGACTCCCTCCCCACTGAGCAGGGCCTGCATGAATCTGCCGGCCTCCAGTTCTTTCTTTTCCAGGCTGCCTGCTGGGGTCACCCTTCTGTTTGTTCTCCAAACCAGACATAAACTTTAGATATAAACTGCTGTGAGTTTGGGTCCTACTAGCAAAATTACAATCACATACCAGTCTCATCTTTCCAAGATTACATGCAACTACCTCACCTGAAGATTTGTGTAGCCCTGGTCACACAGTCAGTCTCTCAGAGTCTCCTGGGTCCCTCCACCTGTGCTTTTGCTGTATGTGCTGAATTTAGTGTTTAGTTCTCAGAGGGCAAGTTAAGTGTCTACTGATAAGGATGTGGCTAGATAAAACATACCTCTTAACAATGGAATATTGTGCAGCTGACACAATGATGTTTAAAAAGCAGTTTCGATAAACCAGAGGAATGCTGAGTCTGTGATATTATGGGGAAAGGAAGTATGTGCATGCATCATGTGATTTTAGCCATGTGAACAAAGGGCAAAGGTAAAACACTGAAAAAGATATACTAAACTGTTTTAACAGCAGTGGCCCCTGTATAGTTACTTCTGTAGGGTGGGCTAATTGGTGATTTCCCCCTTTTTTCTTTATGCTTATCTGTACTTCTCAATCTATATATAATATGTAGGTTGCTTTTATAGTTAAGTAAAAAGTTATAGTTAACTTTAAGAGAAAAATTCATAAGGAGAACATTTCTCTAAAAATATACTACTATTCAATTATGAATTCTTTGATCAATTTTTTTATAGGCCATAGAGAAACAGGATTTTTAAGTCTCCTCCCTCCCACATCCCAGGCAGAAGAGATGGCCCAGGGTGTCTTGAACTGGAGTCTAGGCCACCCTGTCTGGGTACTTCTCCCTTCCCTACCACTCTCTTCTACCCCAGATGCTCTCCCAGGATACACCCAGTTAACACACATTGCCTCCCTGCATTGTGGGACTATGTTGACCCCTGGGGATGTGTAAAGATGAGAAAATTCATATGCTGCTTCCACTGAAGGATTAGGTAGCTTCTGTCACGACTTCAAGCTCTTTCCAATAAGTATATGGTGTTTTAATCAAATCTTTCCTATGTTATGTTTTAAAAACTTGGCCCCATTTTAAGGTGAGATTTATATAACATAAAGTTAACCATTTGAACATGAAAAAATTAGTGGCATTTAGTACATGCACGATGTTGTGTAACCGTCACCTCCATCTAATTCTAAAACATTTTCATCACCCCAAAAGAAAGCCCCAGGCCCATAAAGCAGTTGCTCCCCATCTCTACTCCTCCCAGCCCCAGGCAATCACCAATCTGCACATGTCTCTATGGATGTACTGTTTCTAGCTATTCCATAAAATTGGAGTCATACAATATGTGACCTTTGGGGTCTGACTTCTTATACTTGGTATAAGAACTTTTTCAAGGTTCTTCCACATTGCAGCATGTATCAATACTTCATTCTTTTGGCTATTATGAATAGGCCTTCCATGAACGTATGTGAAAAAGTATTGGACTTCTAAATAATATTAATGAAATTATATTTTAGGATAAATTTTACATTCACCATCTCAAGGCTTCCATCTGGGGCTCCCCGCATTCAGGAGCAAATCTCTCTGTGCTCCAAATCACGACGAAGTCCTAGCAAGTTAGGAAGATGAAAGAGTTCAGAGTCAGCCAGGACAGGCTTCAGATTGTAGGGGAATTCCAGAAGCAAATTAGTGGGAGAAAAGAGGGACATGACAGAAAAGGAGTAGTTACTACTGCACATCCCTGGGAGTATCACTTAATTAAGCAAAATGATGGCAATAGAATAAGGCACATCCTACCTTCTCATGATATGCATTATTTATGCCTGAGAGTTGGATCTATTTGTGTCTCTCTAGCATCTCACTGGGGCTTCCTTGATGGCTCAGATGATAAAGAATCTGCCTGCAATGCAGGAGACTTGGGTTTGATCCCTGGGTTGGGAAGGTCCCCTGGAGAAGGAAATGGCAACCCACTTCAGTATCCTTGCCTGGAGAAGCCCATGGACAGAGAAGCCTGGTGGGCTACAGTCCATAAGGTTGCAAAGAGTCAGACGTGATTGAGTGGCTAACACACACACACACACACACACACACACACATACATCTCATGGTGGAGCTCTACCAGGCCTGCAGACATATTCAGTGACTGAACACTACACTGCTCAACTGACCACTGGCTCCCAGATGTCTAGGACTCACCAACTAGCTTCTCCAATCCCAGAAAATGAATGTGTTCAAGCAAAAGTGTGAACAGGACATCATCCCAAATTCAGTGATCCATCCCCACTGGCCACAGTGGGCAGTCAGTACAAATTATGGAAAATAGCTCAGAGGGACTAAGAACAAAGCTAGTGGAGGTGATGGAATTCCAGCTGAGCTATTTCAAATTCTAAAAAATTATGCTGTGAAAGTGCTGCACTCAATATGCCAGCAAATTTGGAAAACCCTGCAGTGGCCACAGGACTGGTAAAGGTCAGTTTTTATTCCAGTCCCAAAGAAGGACAGTGCCAAAGAATGCTCAAACTACCACACAATTGCAGTCATCTCACACACTAGTAAAGTAATGCTTAAAATTCTCCAAGCCAGGCTTCAACAATATGTGAACCGTGAACTTCCAGATGTTCAAGCTGGTTTTAGAAAAGACAGAGGAACCAGAGATCAAATTGCCAACATCTGCTGGATCATCGAAAAAGCAAGAGAGTTCCAGAAAAACATCTATTTCTGCATTATTGACTATGCCAAAGCCTTTGACTGTGTGGATCACAATAAACTGTGGAAAATTCTGAAAGAGATGGGAATACCAGACCACCTGACCTGCCTCTTGAGAAACCTGTATGCAGGTTAGGAAGCAACAGTTAGAACTGGACATGGAACAACAGACTGGTTCCAAATAGGAAAAGGAGTACGTCAAGGCTGAATATTGTCACCCTGCTTATTTAACTTATATGCAGTGTACATCATGTGAAATGCCAGGCTGGATGAAGCACAAGCTGGAATCAAGATTGCTGGGAGAAATATCAATAACCTCAGATATGAAGATGCCACCACTCTCATGGCAGAAATTGAAGAGGAACTAAAGGGTCTCTTGATGAAAGTGAAAGAGGAGAATGAAAAAGCTGGCTTAAAACTCAACATTCAAAAAACTAAGATCATGATATCTGGTCCCATCACTTCATGGCAAATAGATGGGAAAACGATGGACACAGTGACAGACTTTATTTTTCTGGGCTCCAAAATCACTGCAGATGGTGATTGCAGCCATGAAATTAAAAGCCACTTGCTCCTTGGAAGAAAAGTTATGACCAGCCTAGACAGTATATTAAAAAGCAGAGACATCACTTGGCCTACAAAGGTCTGTCTAGTCAAAGCTCTGGTTTTTCCAGTAGTCATGCATGGATGTGAGACTTGGACCATAAAGAAAGCTGAGTGTAGAAGAACTGATGCTTTTGAATTGTGGTGTTGAAGAAGACTCTTGAGAGTCCCTTGGAGATCTCTCCAGTCTCCTGAATATTCTTTGGAAGGACTGATGTTGAAGCTGAAACTCCAATACTTTGGCCACCTGATGTGAAGGACTGACTCATTGGAAAAGACCCTGATGCTGGGAAACATCTGAACTCTCAGCTGGTAGGACCCTGTCAAGGAAGTTGGCCAAAATGAATGCTATGAGGTCAGGGCTTTATAATATGCTGGTTATTGTCAGAGAGTTGCAATATCACTATACATGTGTGATGCTATCATGAGAGGTACAGTGGGGCGACCAGGTTGCCATATTACAATCTTAGCCTTACAGCATGGTGCTGTACTGTGCAGCTTCCCATCATAACCTCATATTGTGGGGTGGGGTTGTGTTGGTGCCAAGTTCCATTCTGTAGTTGGATGTGCAGTGTGTCACAGTGTTGTGTGATGTGCAGTGTGTCAAAGTGTTGCAATGGCAGCTTGCCAGGATGTCATAGGCTAAGGTGACTTCTGCTATGTTCTGGCTTTGTGATCTTACAACAAGAAGTGGGAATGAGATGTGTCTGAAACTGCCTTTCTCCCCAGAGGTATTCCCAACTGGTTTGAGGTACAAGAAATCTTTTCATTTCAGTGTCCGAGACACTGTTTGCTACCTTGCTCTGGTCCATTTCCTCTCAGAATTCCAGACGAGGCTCCAAACATGCCACACATGTTTCTCCTGAAGTGTAAGAGCACATAGTGACGGTTACCCTGGAGGCCGAAGAACTATGATCTGGGCTTTATCTCAGGTGTCTGCCAGGTGCTTCCTGAAGTTTGCCATGTGAGAGGCAGCTGTCAGTCTATGGTGGAGGATGTGGGCTGGGAGCAGAGGCACAGAGAATTAACGTTTGCCTGGCAAGAGCAAGAAGTGGCTCCAAACTCACCAATGGCGGCAGTCAGGAGTCCAGTTTCTGCCCTTGTGCGTGGGGCCTGTGGCCCATGCCCCACTACTGCAAAGAGACACCCACCCCCTAGGTGGACAGTTCCCAAAATACCCATGTCTTCCCCACATTTTGTCAAGAAAAGCATAAAACCGTGTTGTTGTCGTTCAGTTGCTAAGTCACTTTCAGCTCTTCTGCAACTCCATGGATGGTAGCCCACCAGGCTCCTCTGTCCATGGAATTTTCCAGGCAAGAACACTGGAGCAGGTTGCCATTTCCTCCTCCAGGGGATCTTCCCAACCCAGGGATCAAACCCGGATCTCCTGCATCACAGGCAGATGCTTTACCATCTGAGTCACCAAGAAAGCCCCCATGAAACCATATGAAAGTGTAGTTCAGAGCTTAAAACATTTCTGTTCCAGCTCCAGAAAAGAAGACATTGGCTCACTTCCCTCAGCCTCACTTCTCCAGGCACAGATGCTGGGAGAGCTCAGGGGAGACAAGACAGCTGATGCCCATCACTCACAGTAGTCATGTTCTGTAAAGCTGTTGTGGACACAGAGCCAGTGCTGAGAGGGGAAATCAGGGGTGGGCTCCTGTGAGCCTCTGGTCATAACATTTTCACCAACTGATCAATACATAACCTTGTTTTCTGTATGTATCTGTGTAAAGACACCTTATTTAATGTTTATCGTTGACTCGTTAACACTGAATCACAGCCAAAGGGATATAACTCATGCCTGAATGAAGCTTATCTAATGTACATGTTTTCCCTGAAAGGATCATCACAGCTTTCTTGTGCTTAGAACAGTCAACAGCACTTCAGCACTAGGCTTGTGGGTGCATTTTAGACAGTGAAGTTGCGAACAAAAATGCAAAAGAAAATGTAGTACTCAAAAGGCCACAAAAAGAACACTTATCTACAGCCTGAAAGGTGAAACAAGAAGGCAGGGCATCACCTATTCGGCCTCAGCCAGGAATATGCCCATTGGAGATGTAGACTTTTTACCATTCTGCACATGTTCACAAATGACCATGAAAGCACCTTGGTAATGATGTTGGGATCACAAGTGAATTTTAGCCTGTAAAGTCAAATTTGCAAAACCAGAACCTGCAAATAGTGAGGATGGACTGTCATTAGAAGGAACATATCTAGAGATTTATAGGGCACAAGGAATCATCCTAAAGTGCTTTACATATACTGACTCATTTAACCCCACCAGCAACAAAATGAAGCAGGTATTACTATTGTCTCCATTTCTACAGCTCAACCAATAAAGACAAAGAAAAAAGACGTAAAGTAATTTGGTAAATGTCACAGACAAGAGTTAACAAAGACAGGATGTGAACCCAGGTAACTTCCTCTAGAACCCCCAAGCTTAATCCATATTGCCTCTGGGTAGCATTCTCCATCAGTGGCCTTAGTTTCTCCGGAGAACCACTTGGAAGCCAAAGACTGGAACCCCCTTCTTTTCTAGCAGAGCAAATCTGGCTCCAACTTTCTCATCCAGATCAGCTGAAGCCTTCCAGATGCTTCCACTTGCCTGGCCTCCTGTCTGTCATTTGGTGATTTCCACCAAAGCTGGCCTTGCCGTTGTTGACACATTCACCCTGGTTGTCCTGCCTGATTGAAGAGGAGCCTCTCTTCCTGCCACTGGACTATTGAGTTGACACTTTCTTCAAAGTTTTCCTTTTTGGGGCTGGGGGTGGGGGGAACAGACAGTGCTACAGTATATCCTCAAGTCATTAAATCTAGGCGTATGACGCCCTCCCCATAACTCAACAGGAGTCTAGGTACCCACTGAGGGTCATTTCCTAAATGAGAGTAATGCCTGACCTGAGTTCCATCCCCACTGGTGTATGCACACAAATAGGTGGGAGGTGGCATGGTAGAGCGTCCACCAGTGCTTCCGAAGTTTGGGAGATTCATGTGACTGCGGAAAAGGTACAAACCTCTCTATGTCTCATTTCAACACTGTCAAGTAGGGGTGATACTATCTGCCTAGTGACAAAAGTGATAAAGTAGGGGTGCTAATAGTACCTGCCTTATCAGGTGGCTGAGATAAGATAATTGAGAAAATTCATGTGAAAAGCCTTCACACAACACCTGGTACCAAGAAGAACTCGACAAGAAGCTTCTTATATTTCTTCTCACTTTTTTTTCACATGTATTAATTTTAGTGTTCTGGACTTGCTACCATCAAGTCTAAAGGAGTTCTGCAGTTTTTCACAAGAGTTGTAACATTTCAAAAATCAAATAGAACCCTTAGTGATTTGTACATATTGCCTAAGCTCCCAGGTGGGCATACAATTGGATATCTTTACCCCCACCTCCACTAAAAAATTTCCAGAGACAGTAAGGGATTTCTAGGAAGGTAGTAACAATAGGGTTATAATTTTTTAATCTTTTTGAATCACCCTACACAACAGACACAGAGACTAAGCAAATCAAAGATTCACACCAGCCCCAAAATATGAACTGTTGCAGGAAAACCACACATACCACCAAGACCATATGGCATCAGTGAGTGTGCAGGCGGAAGCAAAGGAGAGCCAAAGGGGAACCTGAGATTCGGAGAAGCCAAAATTGTCAACAGATACTCCCAAGGGAAGGGGAACATGATCTAGGGGAAACAGCCCTAACAGCAGGTGCCTTACAGGCTTGAGGTTATGAGCACGAGATCAGAGAACACTAGAGCAGTCTGGGTTCTATGAACTCTTAGAATTAACAAGGGCTCCTTTCTAAGACAATGGCCAACACCGAGTAGAAATTACTGGGAGTAGAATCTAATTTGTCTAGGACAATGCATTAAGGAAAAAGTAAAGAAAAGTTCCTGATAAAACTGGAGGACTGTAACTGAGCCAACAGGTGCTGGAATATATAAGGTCATGTATTTGCACACTCGGAAATGACAACAGCATAGTGAACTTAACAGCTGTGAAGCTAGGGAAAGGATCCTGGACCACCCTCCCCTCCAAAGTGAATAGGAGAACTCATGCTCTTCAAGCATGAGTAACAAAAAAGGATTGTACTTGAATCCCACACAAATTTATTTTAAGGTAAAAAGAGAATAGTGAGCAAAATAATGTCCCCACAGACAATGAAGTATGCCAGAAATAAAGACTAAAAATGTAGAGAAGAAAACAAAGAAAACCCCAGGCACAGATGGCTGCCCTGGTGAATCTATCAAAACATTGAAAAGAAATAATGCCAATCTTACAAAATGCTTTTAGAAAAACAGAGGAGGGCGGAACTCTTCCAAACTAGTTTTATGAGATCAGAATAATTTTGGTATGAAAACCTTAGGAAGACACTAGACATTACAGATCAATATCTCCTATGAATACAAAACACTTGAAAATACTGCAACGAAGATACAACAGTATGTAAGAAAGATAAAACTTCATGACCAACTAGTGTTTATCTCAGGAATGCAAGGTTGGCTTAACTTTTCAAAAAGCAATCAATGGAACAAAAAATAAAGGAGGAAAAAATTTATATGATCATTTTAGTAAATGCAGAAAAATCCTTTCACAGAATTCAATACATATTTGTGACTAAAGGACAAAAGACTTCCCTCAGCAAACTAGGAAAAGAACAGGAATTCCTCAGTGTTTGTGTAAGTATCGGTCCTCTGAGAAGCAGACATCAAGATAGGATTAGACATGCAAGAGATTTATTAGAGGAAATGCTCATGAGAGGAAATGAAAAGGCCTGGAAGAGGATGAGACTTGTCAGATCATGATATGAATCTGAGCTCAGGTGAAGAAGAAAGGAAGAAGGCAGATGGTGCAGAAGCATCTGAAACTCCAGTGCAGCTTTTAGAGACTTACGCAAAGCCATCTTGGAATCTTCCAGTTAACACCTCCCACCAGAAGAAACCCACATCTCCTAGGCACTGGTGGGGAGAAGACTTTGGGAAATGTGTCATCTGCACAAAGTGATGGGTTTCAGAATGCAGCTGCTGGGCCTGTCAGTCTTTAACCTGGGAATCTGAAAGGTACACTTTCGTAGCCACTGGGGATGTTACAGGATAACTATGAGAAATTTAAAACTGATCTATACTTATTGGCAAACATGGAACACTTTTTCTATAAGATCAGGAATAAGTCAGAGATGTCTACTGTAATAAGGAAATTCAGCATTTCAGAATGTGTAGTCAATATATGAACTAACTGCATTTCTATACACTAATCACAAACTGTTAAACAAAATTTTAAATACCACTTATAATAGCACCCCAAAACCAGACAATATTTAGAGGTAAATTTAACAAAATATACGCAAGTCCTCTACACTGAGAACTGCAAAATATCTCTAGGAAATTAAAGAAGACTAAGATATATGGAGAGATACACTATGCTCTTGGATTGGAAGGCTCAGTACTGTTAAGATATCAATAATCTCAAAATTGATAAATAGATACGACACAATCCTGTTATGAGCTGAATTGTGTCCCATTCAAAATCCTTATGATGAAGCCCTAATCACCTCAGAAGGTGACAATATCTGAAGACAGGGCCTTTAGAGAGGTGATTAGATTAAAATAAAGTCCTCAGCGTGAGCCCTAATCCAATCTGACTGATGTACTAACACAAAGAGGAAACTTGGACTTATAAAACGACACCAGGATTGCACTTCCACAGAGGAAGGACCATATGAAGACACAGTATGAAGATGGCCATCTGCAATCCAAGGAGACAGTAAACCTATTGAAGCTTTGATCTTGGATTTTCAGCCTGCAGAACAGTGAGAATACAAATTTCTATAGTTTAAGCCACCCAGTCGGTGGTATTCTGTTATGGCAGCCCTATTGAATTAACACAAATCCCCCACCACAAAAATCTCGGAAAGCTTTCCTGTAGAAATTGACAGACTGATTCTAAAATGGAAATGCAAATGGTATGGAATAACCACAACAGTCTTATTAAAAAAATCAAAAAGTTTATTTTTTTAAGTCACGGGACTTTCATTGCCTGGTTTGAAAACATTTAAAGTAATCAAGGTGGTGTAGTACTGGTGTCAGGATACAGATCAATGAAACAGACTAGAGAAAACAGAAGTAGACTCACAGGTAGATAGACAATTGATCTTCAACAAAGACACTAAGCCAGTTAATTAGGGAAAGAAAAGCCCTTGCAAGGAATAAAACAACTGGGTATGTTTGTTAAAAAACAAACACCTCCACCACATACAATAATTCATTCAAAATGGAAAATAGACTTAAATGTAAATACTAAAGCAACAAAACTGGAAGACAACATAGGAGAATATTCTTATGACCTTGGGGTAAGGAAAATTTTTCTAGAGAGGACATAAAATGCATTACATATAAAAGAAAAACTAAATAAGTCTACACCAAAATTAATAACATCTACTCATCAAAAGATAGAATTAAGGAAAAGAAAAAGTAAGTCACAGAGTGAGAGAAAATATTTGCAAAGCATATATCTGACAAACTGTATCAAAAATATATAAAGGTTACCTATAAATCGAACATAAAAAGAATAAGAACTCAATAAAAAGGGCAAATGCTTTAAAAATTACTTCACAAAAGAAGATATATAAATGGCTAATAAGCACATGGAAAGACCCTCATGTTAGTCATCAAAGAAATTAAAATTAAAACCATAATGAGATATCACTCCACACCCACTAGAATGGCTAAATTTTTAAGGATTGATAATACTGTCTAAGAGGATTCAGAGCACCTAGAACATTCGTCTGTTGGTGTATGGTTAATAGTGCAACCCTTTGGAAAAATAATTGCCTGTTTCCTTTATTAAAAAAGCTTTTGCTTTTTCATTTTTTCCCTTGAGGTATAATAGACATAACGTTATATTAGTTTCTAGTGTACAACATAAAGATTTGTTATTTGTGCATTGTCACCACAATAAATTTAGCTAACACCTGTCACCTTGGCTATAATTTCTTTTTTCTTATGATGAGAATTTTTAAGGTGTGCTCTCCTAGCAACCTTCAAATAAACAATACAGTGCTATTAACTATGGGCACCATGCAAATATCTTTTTGAATAATGTTTTCATTTCCTTAGGCTAAATACTCAGAAAAAAAGTTGTCTGTTTTTTATACAGTTTAGCATGCACTTACCCTATGAGCCAACTATTCTACTTCTATGTATTCATCCAAGAAAAGTGAAACCATGTGTCCACAAAAAGACTTGGGCAAAAATATTTATAGTAGCTTTTATTTATAGCCCCAAGTTGGTCAAACCAAAATCACCAACAAACTGATACATAAACTATGTAAAACTAACACGGAATGCTACTCAGAAACTTTTAAACAGTGTATTACTAGTATACTCAAGAACATGTATGAGTCTCAAAAATATATTAAGGACAAAAAGTCAGGCACAAAACAGGACAAACCGTATAATCCCATTTGTGTGATGTTTGAGAACTTGCAAAACTAAGCACCAGAGATAAATATTAGGACACTTACCTCTGGGATAGGGTAGGAAGTTGTCTGGAAGGGAGGAATGGATAAAGAAGATGTGGCATGTGTATACAATAGAATATTAACCAGTCACTGAAAAGAATGAAATAATGTCATAAGCAGCAACACAGACGAACCTAGAGACTATCATAGTAATTCAAGTAAGCCAGAAAGAGAAAGACAAATACCAGATGATGTCACTTATATGTGGTATACAGATGAACTTATTTACAAAACAGAAACAGACTCACAGACATAAAGAACAGATTGTGGTTGGGAAGGGGGAAGGGTCGGGGAGAGATGGAGTGATAGTTTGAGGTTAGTAGGTGCAAACTATTACATATAGAATGGATGAACAAGGTCCTACTGTATAGCATAGGGAACTATATTCAATATTCTGTAACAAACCATAATGGAAAAGAAAAAAGATATGAGTTAGAAACAGAAAACATAGGACTAATAAATACATTCAAAAAGTAATTATTTGAAAAAAGGACACAATAAAAGAGCCCATTAGCTAAATAATTGTGGGGAAAAAAGCAGGGGTAAGGGGGTGTACCACGTACAGAAAAAGGAGGAAATAACCATCAAAACTGGGCGCTTTTTTTATGCTAAGACTCTACTTTGTACAGTTCTTCGCAAATAAATTTGGAATAATAACGCAGATAATTTTCTAGACAAATACAACTTGTCAAAATCAACTTCAGTGGAGACAGAAAGTCTAAATGTATAAAACACCACAGAGGAAATAGAAAAAGTATAAAAAAGAACTTTCTCATGAAAATGTACCAGGTCCAGATTGTTTCTCAGGAAAATTCTTTTTCTAAAAGTTATTTTATCAAGTGAATATAACTTCAGTCTGAAAAGATTGCATTAACAAAAGGAAACTACAGACAGAAGTCACTTCTAAATATCAATAAAAATATTAAATAATTAGTAAATAGAATCCAACAGCACATTAAAATATTCATCATGACCAAGCAGAGTGGATTGAATATTCTAAAATCCATCAGTATTACCCATCATATTACTAGATCTAAGAATTATGTAAGTACACATCTAGATAACACAGGGCTTCCTAGGTGGTGCCAGTGGTAAAGAATCTGCCTGCCAATGCAGGAGTCACAGGCAGGAAACAAGGGTTCCATCCTTGGGTCAGGAAGATCCCCTGGAGGAGGAAATGGCAGCCCACTCCAGTATTCTTGCCTGGAAAACTCCATGGACAGAGGAGCCTGGTGGGCTACAGTTCATGGAGTAGCAGAGTTGGACACAACTTGCTTGACTGAGCACGTGAGAGAGAAATAACTCTAAAGAACCTATAGAAAATTACTACAAACAAAAACATTTAGTAAAATATGTTATAAAATCAATCTACAAAACTGAAGTTTTCATATATTCAAATAAAATCATTTTATATTGGAAAAGAAAACCCCCTTTGTGAAAGTCAAAAAACATTAAATACCATACCATAAAATTAACAAGAAATGTCCAAATCCTCTATGAAGAAAAACTATAAAGCCATGCAAAAATACACAAAAATAACCTCACATAAATAGAAAGATATACCATATTCTTGGATAGAAAGACTTAATATCAAAGATTTCAGGTCTCCCAAAAACTGATTCACAAAATTTAATTTAATATAATTCTGAAATTTAATATAATCCAATAAAATATGACTAAGTTTCTTTCTGGAGCTAGGTGAGTTTATTATAAAATTCATATGAAAGAACAGATAAGCAAAAACAGTCAAGAGGGAAAAATCCTGAAAAAAATCTTTAAAAAAAAAACAGTGAGGAAAATAAACAGAGAGAAAGAGAAGAAAGGATAGCTTTGTCAGATTTTAAAACATGTTAGAATCTCTAATTAAAAGTGTGTGGTGGAGTGGGGGGACTTTTCCATTCATTGGAAAATTCTTGATGCTGGGAAAGATTGAAGGCAGGAGGAGAAGGGGATGACAGAGGTTGAGATGGTTGGATGGAATCACTGATGAGTTTGAGCAAAGCCCAGGAGATAGTGAAGGACAAGGAAGCCTGGCGTGCTGCAGTCCGTGGGGTTGCCAAGAGTCAGACACAACTTAGCAACTAAACAACAACAAACAAAGGACAAAGGAGCAAGGAAGGTGACACCACTGTGGTGCAGTCCTATCTGGAAAGTAGGACATGATCTCTTCCACAAACTAATTGCAAGGGAATAAAAAGAGGGCAGGGAAATCTATAAAGTGAAGAGATGAAATATCAACCACTTGTAATGTGTGAATCTTATTTAGATGCTGATCTAACTGGAAAAAATAGGACACAGTTTGTGGAAATTTGAGCACTAACTGGATATTGGATCATACTAAGAACTTTCTAATTGTTTCCTTGTAATAGTGATGTTAAGATTGTTCTTTTTTTTGTTAAGTTCTTATCTTTTAGAAAGACATATGCAAATATTTACAGGTGAAATGAAATGATTTGGGGGAAGTGTTTTAAATACTCTGGCAGGGAGAGTATATATGAAACTAAAGTGGCCATGAGTTTGTTTTGTGACTGGGTGACAGAAACACGAAGATTGCCTATAGTATCATGTCCAATTTTGTAAACTTTTGAATTTATACCAAAGACTTTTAAATGTCAGAAGCTCATAGAACAGGTAATCATTGTGTTTCAGTGAAGGTAGGCCATTTGAAAGGAGAGAACAGAGCAGGAAAATCCATTAAGTGCATATAATTCACCCAAAATGTATCTCTCTCGCTCCCCTTTACTGGGGCTGGATTACCTGTGAAACAAAGGCTCCATGCAGTGTAGCATGCCAACAAAACTCTCCATCTGGAGAGGCTGCCAAGCCTTGACACCGGAAACTGGCGGCCCTGGTCTCCTTCCCAGGCTAAAACAGCCTTTCCTAATAGCTGATCTAAGGCATTCTGCCAATCCACAATCAGCTGGTAGGCACTCTGCTGGCATGTCCAATAACATATCTCAGACACTCAGGTAGCTCAGTCACCTCTTCTGCAAAGAAGTCTTCTCTGACCTATCTTGTGGGAGACTCTCTCTCCTTCTCTAGGTTTTAATAGGTACTTTTTCACCAAAAATTCTCTGCCTGTACTATCTACATTGCCGCTGTTTCTTCAGGTCTATCAAATCACACACACACACACACACACACACACACACACACACACACACACACACACACACACACACACAGTAGTGTCTTGTAAGAACAGGCACCAGTGCTCACTTAGCAGCATGGAGACTAAAATTGGAACAATACAGAGAGGATTAGCATGACCCCTATGCAATGATGACATGCAAATCATGAAGCATTCTCTATTTCAAAAAAATTTTAAAGAATAGGCACTATCTACTTATCACCTCCTGTGTCAGGCATTACTCAGCCCTTTGCACTCAAACCTCACCAGAACCCTGAGAAAATTATCCCATTTTAAGATGAGGAAATGGAGAAAGAAACTTTAAGTAACATAACCAAAGCCACAGAGTTTATAAATGGCAGAGCTGGGATTTAAATCCAGGTCTATCTGCTTACAAAGAATGTTTATTTAACCACTGTGCTGAATTGCCTTCTTTAGCAGCAAGGTGGCTATTCAATCAGTGATTGCCAGGAGATACATGGATCCAGCTGAGAAACTCAAGCATGCTGTCCCCATGTCTCCCCTTTTGTATCTTCATTATATCCCAATGGCAGGCCATCCTCTCTGTTCTAATGATAGAGGGGTGGAAGGATGCATTCCACTGGGCCTGGAGGAATATAAACACATCTGGAAGGAGGCCACTGTCGGGCAAACCAAACTCCTCCCTGAGTGTGGACAGGAGAGGGTGTCTATAAATAATCATAAGAGTGTGAGAGATTCTTTCCCCTGGGGCTCCCTTTGCGAAAGGTTGATGGTAACTGATGAGGCTACAGGGACATGCCAGTCCTTCTGCTCTTAGAACCAGGTGTGGTTATTTACAGAAATGTTATTTTCCCAGCCCTCCCTCCCCATCTCTGCCAGAGGCCTAGAGATCAGCAAATATCAACTTACTGCTGCCCTGGGGCACATAGCAATGAGCCACCTGTACACACTACTGCCTTTAAACCATGCTCAGGCTCCTGGTCTGGCTGAGAGCTGCTTCCTCTTTGGAAACTTGGTGAGAAAGAGAGAGAGAGAGAGAGGTCATAGATTTCCTCCTTCCCAGTAAGAAGGGGTCGGGCAACCTCACTTGAACCCATATCAGTTTAGTCGCTCAGTCATGTCCGACTCGTTGCAACCCCATGAATCGCAGCACGCCAGGCCTCCCTGTCCATCACCAACTCCTGCAGTTTACCCAAACCCATGTCCATCGAGTCGGTGATGCCATCCAGCCATCTTATCCTCCATCATTCCCTTCTCCTCCCGCCCCCAATCCTTCCCAGCATCAGGGTCTTTTCCAGTGAGTCAGCTCTTTGCATCAGGTGGACAAAGTATTGGAGTTTCAGCTTCAACATTAGTCCTTCCAATGAACACCCAGGACTGATCTCCTTTAGGATGGACTGGTTGGATCTCCTTGCAGTTCCAAGGGACTCTCAAGAGTCTTCTCCAACACCACAGTTCAAAACCATCAATTCTTCGGTGCTCAGCTTTCTTCACCGTACAACTCTCACATCCATACATGATCACTGGAAAAACTATAGCCTTGACTAGATGGACCTTTGTTGGCAAAGTAATGCCTCTGCTTTTAAATATCCTATGTAGGTTGGTCATAACCTTCCTTCCAAGGAGTAAGCGTATTCCACCCTAAATAGTGAGTCCTTGAAGGCAAACATGCTGACTTACTCACAATTATGTAGCAGCACCTTGATGGATGTTGAATGAACAACTGGAAATTGCACTGGGGTGTCTGGTGTTAATGACTGAGTCCCAGGAACTGGCCAATTGATGAAGCTATGCACCGCCAGCCTTGTAGGCAGGATACTGCCATTGTTACCAAAATGCAAAAAGCACCAGGCCCATTATCTCCATGCAGTAGTCATTGAATCAGTACATCCTTGGGATGAGAAGAAACCCTTCTTAGGCATTCAAATATTCTGCCATGGTTAGTCAACTCCACAAAAAAGCATTATATATCTTTGCAGACTACTTTTTTCAGGGCTTCCCAGGTGGTTTAGCAGTATAGAATCAGCCTGCATTGTAGGAGAAACTCGGGTTCAATCCCTGGGTCAGGAAGATCCCCTGGAGTAGGAAATGGCAACCCACTGCAGTATTCTTGCCCAGAAAATTCCATGGACAGAGAAGCCTGGTGGACTACAGCCCATGGGATCACAAAGAGTTGGACACAACTGAGCATGAGCTACTTCTTTAATTAAAATTTTATGGAGGATCTTTGAGCTTGATAATTAAGCTTAACATCTGCTTTGTGAGTTAAACTTCCCCATTGTCTCTATTTTACTGATGAGAAGCCTGAGATCTAGAAGTTGAAATGACTCACCCAAGGTTATGTGCCATTCCAGGTAAGGTAGGGATCTGAACCCAGCTCTGCCTACACTATTCCTTGTTACCTCGCTGCCTTTCTACTTCATGTTCTCAGTTCCAAAAGGGGCAACGTGGGGCATAGAAGGAGGCCTATGCTTCCCGCCTTCTCCACTTAGGGCTCTTGCAGCCCTAAGTGAAGAAGATGGGGGGCGGGGGGGAGGAAGGCCATGAGCCACTGGTAACCTGAAACCCCAGAGTCCCTCCTAAGACCTAAAAACATGTGCAGTTGCCTAAATTAAAATTAACACGCTGCTTGGCTGGAAGGCTGTGCAATTGTTTTTGAAGCTGAGTATATTATGTTCTAAATGTTTAATCTGGCAGAGGCCATAAAGGATGAGTTTCAGGCCATTTGGAATTTATATTGCAAACAAGATAGTCTGGGAGGCAGCTTAAAAAAAGGGATAGCTATCCCAACAGAGTGGCACAAATTGGTCTCATTCAGATGGATGCAAGCAACAATTTGGGGTGAAAGAGACTCCTTCTTTGACAGGGGACAGGCAATGATAAAAGCAAAATGGTCAGCTGTCGGGTCTCACTTCCTGATGCTTGGGGAAGCTCCACTGAGATGGCGGGAAAAATCAACATAGCCAAGGCAGACATGTTGATTCGTGGCGCCAGATGGTCACAGAAGGCGATCCTACCCTTCAGATATTGAGAGATGCCCATTTAGCATGTTCAAGTCTGGCTCACTCCATGCCCCAGAAGGCAGAGCCTCCCAACACAAAGCCTGAAGCTGAAATAAGCACATATATAACTCCAGCCAGGGATTCTCCTATTGAAGGCTTCCCAACTGGGGGGAAAGTGTAGCACGGTGGCCAAATGCTCAGGTCTAACTGTCGGAGAGATGTGGATTCAAATCCTAGCTCTTCTACCTACTGAGAACATGTCTCACTGACTCTGTCTAGACCTTAGTTTCCTCATTGAGTCGACTTCTCAAAGAGGAGTACTGGTCTACCAGCATTGTTGTGAGAATTAAATTAATAATTGACATTGTTGCCACTGTAGATTAAGTGTTGGATAATGTGAGCTGCTCATATTAAGTTTTCAGGATGCCAAAGAGCGTAGACCAGGCATAGCAGTATCTCAATGCTGGGAAAGGTCACAGCCCAGCTTCTCCTTTTGGTATTATAGGAATTAGGTACATTCTTGGCAATGGACACTGTCTGGCATCTCTCAGTTACTATTATGACAAGGGTGTGGCATGAGGGTTTCAGAGCAGGCATAACTTGAGGTGGAAACAAGCTGACTGAAATGTACCCTGGCTTTATCAAATTGAATGCTTCTTCTAGAAATAGCCTCAGGGGATGAAGACCATTGCACTAAATCAAGCACTTTACAACTATTTACACTGATTTCTCACAACTCTGTGAACTGAGGCACAGAGAGGGTAAGAAATTTGCCCACAGTCACACAGCAGCCTTGGAAGGAGGCAGAAACCATGGTTTTCCAAAATATGGATTTCTAAATCCAGTATTCTTTCTCCTACATCACAGCTGTGCCTTTATTTATAGACGTGTAAATAAGATTGCAAAGGAAATGTTTGGCTTGCTTAAGAAAGCCACCAGTTTTTAAGAGTCTATAAAATTAATTTAACCCATCTGTCTACAGAAACTTACTGCATTAATTACAAATGCTGTTACCTGTTTAGTTAAAAAAGAACAAATATGTAAAATTGCTACTTGTAATACGATATGTTCACATCACCTAGTTTTTCCCCACTGAGAGACATCACTGTGTAATAGAAAATACAGGAGCTTCAAAGTCAGAGAAACGAGTTCAAATCCTAGCTCTACCATGTACCAGTTCTCTAACATCAGGGAACCCCAATTTCCTCATATGTAAAATATGGGTTATTAATACCAACTTCAGGGTTCCTTGGAAAATTAAATGCCATAATGTACCTAATTAGATAAGGCACTTAATACAATGCCTGGTACCTAGCCAATTCTAAATAATGGGAAGCTATCATTATTCCTAAGAAATAATGATACTTCTGTAAAATATCCTCCAATTCAGACACAATTCTAGTTCAGATAAGCAAGTTTCACTAAATGCAGGCTTTCAGTAAGTCAGAAATTCTACTTCCAGGAATCTAGCCAAAGGAAGTGCTCACATCTGCAGAGAAAGATATGTGTGTGTGATTATACTAATTACACATTATTTATAATAGTGGGAAAATGGGAAACAACCTATATATGTATCAAAAGAGGAATGGTTAAACAAATGTTGTTTTAGATCTATAAACATTTTCTCTGTAAAGAGCTATATGGTAAATAATTTTAGCCATTGTATGTTATATCAGTTCAGTTCAGTTCAGTTGCTCATTCGTGTCCGACTCTTTGTGACCCCATGAATTGCAGCACGCCAGGCCTCCCTGTCCATCACCAACTCCTGGAGTCTACCCAAACTCATGTCCATCGAGTCAGTGATGCCATCCAGCCATCTCATCCTCTGTCGTCCCCTTCTCCTCCTGCCCCCAAACCTTCCTAGCATCAGGGTCTTTTCCAATGTGTCAACTCTTCACATGAGGTGGTCAAAGTATTGGAGTTTCAGCTTCAACATCAGTCCTTCCAATGAACACCTAGGACTGATCTCCTTTAGGATAGACTGGTTGGATCTCCTTGCAGTCCAAGGGACTCAAGAGTCCTCCAACACCACAGTTCAAATGCATCAATTCTTCAGCGCTCAGCTTTCTTCACAGTCCAACTCTCACATCTATACATGACCACTGGAAAAACCGTAGCCTTGACTAGACAGACCTTTGTTGACAAAGTAATGTCTCTGCTTTTTAATATGCTGTCTAGGCTGGTCATAACTTTCCTTCCAAGGAGTAAGCATCTTTTAATTTCATGGCTGCAATCACCATCTGGAGTGATTTTGGATTCCCAAAAAATAAAGTCAGCCGCTGTTTCCCCATCTATTTCCCATAAAGTGATGGGACCAGATGCCATGATCTTAATTTTCTGAATGTTGAGCTTTAAGCCAACTTTTTCACTCTCTTCTCTCACTTTCATCAAGGGGCTTTTTAGTTCCTTTTCACTTTCTGCCATAAGGGTGGTGTCATCTGCATATCTGAGGTTATTGATATTTCTCCCAGCAATCTTGATTCCAGCTTATGCTTCTTCCAGCCCAGTGTGTCTTATGATGTACTCTGCATATAAGTTAAATAAGTAGGGTGAAAATATACAACCTTGACGTGCTCCTTTCCTATTTGGAACCAGTCTGTTGTTCCATGTCCAGTTCTAACTGTTGCTTCCTGACCTGCATACAGGTTTCTCAAGAGGCAGGTCAGGTGGTCTGGTATTCCCATCTCTTTCAGAATTTCCACAGTTTATTGTGATCCACACAGTCAAAGGCTTTGGCATAGTCAATAAAGCAGAAATAGATGTTCTTCTGGAACTCTCTTGCTTTTTCGATGATCCATCGGATGTTGGCAATTTGATCTCTGGTTCCTCTGCCTTTTCTAAAACCGGCTTAAACATCTGGAAGTTCACCGTTCACGTATTGCTGAAGCCTGGCTTGGAGAATTTTGAGCATTACTTTACTAGCGTGTGAGATGAGTGCAATTGTGTGGTAGTTTGAGCATTCTTTGGCATTGCCTTTCTTTGGGATTGGAATGAAAACTGACCTTTTCCAGTCCTGTGGCCACTGCTGATGGCCAAAAAAGATGTCCTTTTCATTATAGGGGACTGGAATGCAAAAGTAGGAAGTCAGGAAACACCTGGAGTAACAGCAAATTTGGCCTTGGAGTATAGAATGAAGCAGGGCAAAGGCTAATAGAGTTTTGCCAAGAGAATGCACTGGTCATAGCAAACACCCACTTCCAACAACACAAGAGAAGACTCTACACATGGACATAACTGATGGTCAACACCAAAATCAGATTGATTATATTCTTTGCAGCCAAAGATGGAGAAGCTCTTTACAGTCAAAAACAAGACCGGGAGCTGATGGTGGCTCAGATCATGAATTCCTTATTGCCAAATTCAGACTTAAACTGAAGAAAGTAGGGAAAACCACTAGACCATTCGGGTATGACCTAAATCAAATCCCTTATGATTATACAGTGGAAGCGAGAAATAGATTTAAGGGACTAGATCTGATAGACAGAGTGCCTGATGAACTATGGACAGAGGTTTGTGACATTGTATGTTATATAACTTCGGTCATAACCACTCAGTTCTGCTGTTGTAGCACTAATCAGCCATAGGCAATATGTAAAAGAATGGACATGGCTATGTCTAAAAAAAAAAAAAAAACCCCACTTTATTTACAAAAACATATGGAAGGCCAGATTTGACCTCAGTGTTTTCTGACTTCTGATGTGCATGATTGAATACTATGCAACCATTAAAATAATAAATAAAGTTGACCTGCATGTATTTGGACAGAAAGATATTCACAAGGGCTCCTACAAACTATCATCATAGGTAAAAGGTAGACAATGCAATAAGAATTGGGGAGAGAATATGAAAAGGCAATTCATAAAAGAGAAAATTCAAGTAGCCATCTAATTGGTTAACTTTTCCAAATGCAAACTAAAACAAGAAAATTCTATTTTTCACTCACCAGATATGCAAGCATTAAAATACTGACAAAATCAAGTGTTGATGAAACTGTAGAGAAAAGAGTACTCTCATACACCACTAGAAGAAATATAAAGAGGACAATCACTTCAGAAGGTTCCTTGGCAATCTATTAAAACTGTAAATGGGTATATCCCATGGTCTAGCATTTCCTCTTCCTGGGTCCCTAACCCCAGCGAACCACTTTCACATGTATGCAAGTACACAAGAAAACTAACTGAAAAATTATAATAGCAAGAAATTGAAAATGACCTAAAAGTCCATCAATAGAGGAAGGATAAATATGCAATACACTCTTGTGACAAAATGCAATTCACCAGTTAAAAGGGATAAAACAAATCTATATTCATAAAGGTACTTAGATCTCAGAAATATAATGCCAAGTTTCAAAACAGTCCTTAAATTAAACATCTGCAGCCTCTAATTTCCTGCAGCCTCTAATTTTCTACAGCTTCTTCAATAAGTGCTGTTGGGAAAACTGGACAGCTACATATAGGAGAATGAAATTAGAACACTTTCTAATACAATACACAAAAATAAACCCAAAATAGATTAAAGATCTAAATGTAAGACCAGATTTAATAAAACTCTTAGAGGAAAACATAGGTAGAATACTCTTTGACATAAATCGCAACAAGATCCTTTTTGACTCATCTCCTAGAGTAATGAAAATAAAAACAAAAATAAACAAATGGAACCTAATTAAACTTAAAAGCTTTTGCACAGCAAAGGAAACCACAAACAAGACCAAAGACCTTAGAAGGGGACGAAACACTTGCAAATGAAGCAACTGACAAAGGGTTAATCTCCAAAATATACAAGAAACTCATGCAGCTCAATATCAGAAAAGCAGACAACCCAATCAAAAAATAGGCAGAAGACCTGAACAGACATTTCTCTGAAGAAGGCATACAGATGGCCAACAAACACATGAAAAGATGCTCAACATCACTCATCATTAGAGAATGCAAATCAGAACTACAATGAGGTATCATCTCACACCAGTCAGAATGGTCATCATCAAAGAATCTACAAACAATAAAAGCTGGAGAGGGTGTGAAGATAAGGGAACCCTCTTGTATTGTTGGTGGGAATGTAAATTGATACGATTACTTTAAAAAACTAAAAATAAAACTACCGTATGACCCAGCAATCCCACTTTTGCTCATATACCCTGAGAAAACCACAATTCAAAAAGACACATGTACCCCAGTGTTCATTGCAGCAATACTTTCAGTAGCCAGGACATGGAAGAAACGTAAATGTCCATCGACAGATGAATGGATAAGGAAGATGTGGTATATATACAATGTAATATTACTCAGCCACAAAAAGGAACAAAATTGGGTCACTTGCAGTGATATGGGTGAACCTCAAGTCTGTCATACAGAGTGACGTAAGTCAGAAAGAGAAAAACAAATATCATCTATTATCACACATATATGGCATTTAGAAAAATGGTACTGATGAACCTATTTTCAGGGCAGGAATAGAGAATAGACTTTTGGACACAAAGGGGGAAGCAGCGTATGGGACAAATTGAGAAGGTGAGAGTAGCACTGACATGTATACAACATCACGTGTAACATAGATAGCTAATGGGAAGCTCCTATAGCACAGGTAGCTTAGCTCCGTACTCTGTGATGACCTAGAGGGATGGGATGGGGGAAGTGGGAGGAAGGCTAAAGGCAGAGGGGATATATGTATACATATAATTGATTCACATTGTTGTACAGCAGAAACTAACACAATAATGTAAAGCAATTATACTCCAATTTTTTTAAAAATCTGAAAAATCTCTTTTGCCATGTAAGGTTATAAATTCAGAGTCCAGATTTTATATATAAAATTTAATATATATATGTATATATATCAAATTTAATGGAAGACATTTGACATATAAACCACATGTTATATAATATATATTGATCAACAGCAGATTTACTTTCATAGCACATTAGACATAAACTATATTTCCATATGTACATTTTATTTAATGGAAGAAATCTGAGCTCAAAAAAAGACAATCTGGCTGAATCTCCTGCTCAGGAGATGAGGGGGCCAAGGAGCTCAGGTCTTATGTCTGCCCATATGGTTGGGAATCACTGATCTAGCCCAAATAGCAGGTCAGAAAAAAGTGGTGACTCACTGGACGCACAAGTCCCCTGGGCCCCACAGCACAGCAGATGTTGGCTTCAGGCAATAGGAGTCCATCTCCCCAAGTGGGTAAGGGAAACAGATCCAGACAGAATCAACGGGCTGCTTGTTGATTGACAGAATCAACGGACTGGACCCAGGGCTGAGTCTACATCATTTCTGACACAGCTCTCTGACACCTCCTTGCTCAGGCTTTGGCAAGGTTTCCTAAAATAGCTTTACTCTAACCAACATGAGCACTAAACCCTCTCCTCCCGGAAAGAAGATAGACGCAGTTTCCTGAAAAATCTTTGCATCTGGTGTTTGGCTCTAAGAGCCTCAATGGTGCCACTAAGTCGATTCTGTTTCTTCTTGAAAATGCTCCCCACACAATTCCATGCATTTTAATTTCCAATCAGCAACGCTTTGTCAAGGTAACCGTGGTGCTGCTGAGTGACAAGTCTCGGCTGCTGATAGACCCTCAATTACCTCCCAGCTGAGTCTGTTTCAAAAGACCATCTATAGTTCCAAGTTATATGTGCACCCTCCGCCCCCACCCCACACTGCGTTACCTGGATTGACCCAGCTCGCACCACGCATGAGCCCCACCAGAATATTTCTTTGCTTTTACTCTCAGTCTCTGCCAGACCCTTCTTCAGTAGCTGAAGAGATAACATAGGGTAGATTGGTAAACGTGGTCCGCTCACAATCTGTCTCTTGGGCCACACTGGGCAGATAAACCAAGGCCACAACAGGAGGGCAAGGGGAAGGTCAGAAGCCAGAGAAGCCAATCTCCCTGTATGCCCTGCGGCTGCCAATTGGTCAAGAGAGAGACAAGTGACCCCTAAGTGCCATATGGGGTGTGATCCTTGAGCAGACTGAAACAATGTTCCTGTCACTAACCCTGTCACCACACCTTGAACAAGCCACTTCTATTTACTGAGTCTGAATTTCCTTATGAGATCAGTTCATGGGGCAATTAACATCCCTGGTAACAGCCTATGGCACTGTCACTTACATTTATTACAGATCATCATTAAGATTTCTTCCAGCTCAAAGAATCTACATTTTATTGAGGTAGCTCTGAATTATGCATGGAAAAAAAAGAACCAAGACCATGATTTTTTTTTAATCAAAATTATTCAAACTGAAAGGGTTTCACCACTGACAATTTTCAGGGTTGATCAAGAATGTGATTGTTTCAATATGTCTCCCATTCCTTCATTCTTGCACAAATCTCTGAAAGGAAATGGTATTGAAAACCGACAAACAATATGTTCTATCTGAAGTCAACTTGGAATTCCTGTCTTGAAAGACATAACACACCTCTCGATACTATAAGCCATGTGACTGAGGAGTTTTTCTTCCTCATTTTAAATATTATTTATATATATCAAATGTAACAACTTTTCACAGGTCCCAAGACATAGCAGCACAGAAAAGAGAAGGAAGGGCCAAGCATTAAGAAAAGGGAAATGTCTATTGAATACCTATTGTACATCAGGTGCTACAACAGACACCTTCTATGACACGGATGTTACCCCTAAATCCCTAATGAGAAAACATATTCAGAGATATTATATAAGTGACCAGGGTCACACAGCTAATTATGCAGATGTGGGATTCATAATCTATCTCTAAATTCCATGCTCTTCTTCTTACATCATGCTGTCTCTCCAGCTTGTTAGAGCAGGTTAAGTTTTCAAACAACCACAGAGAAGAGATGTTGGATGTGACCATAAAATCTGCAAGTGAGCAATATAAAAGATTGTGACAAATAGAGTTAGTTAATCATAAAACGAACTGCCATTCTCTTAACATTTAATTGAACATTTATAAGTCTATTTCTCAGGAGAGAGAGTCCAAAGTTATAAGCTTATTCTTGGAATTTGGCTGTGGAAACCAGGTCAAGATTCCATTTTTTTCCCCAAAATAGCCAGAGGTCTTTAATGCCTCCCATAAGTCTGCTTCTCTTTCTCCATAGACAGCACAGCCTTAGCCTATACCTTTCAGAGTCTTGACAGTTGAAAGGCTGGAGTGAGAAGGAGCTTTGCAATGATTTGTGACTGAGTAGCATCATCCCTGAGAAGATGCCAAGAAGTGGAAAAAGCAGAGTTTGTATGGGTTACGGGTCCCAGCTCCATTTCATAGCATCATCCACACTTGGATGACATACCCTTCACCACTGCCTTCCTAGGACTTATATAGAACTCAGTATTGCAATGAATGGCCCTATTCTTTTTTCTACACTACTGTGTCTTGTGTGCATGCGTGCTCAGTCATTCGGTTGTGTCTGACTCTTTGTGACCCCCATGGACTGTAACCCACCAGGCTCCTCTGTCAAAAGGATTCTCCTGGCAAGAATACTGGAGTGGGTTGCCATTTACTCCTCCAGGGGTCTTCCTGACCCAGGGATTGAACCCACATCTCCTGAAGTTCCTACATTGGCAGGCAGAATTTTTTTAACCACTGAGCCACTTAGGAAACCCCCTACTGTGTCTTAGATCCTGTCAAAAAAAATCGTAATCTTTGATCAATATAGAACATATTTTAAATGAGGAAGTGAAAAATTCATTCAAATATTAATAACTTATGGTATCAAAATGGATGCTACCTCTCATAAGACAGGAATCCTGAAATGACTCTGGATCGAAGTGTCTTAGTCCTTTGATCAGTGAGGTTTTGAGCCACTAATTCTTTGTGAGAATTACCAAGTGGAGTGGTCTGTATCCCTCAGTCTCAAGCCCCTTTCCCTGGCTAACTCCTACTCATCCTTTATGTTTCTGCTTAAATATCACTTCCTCTGAGTGGTCTTCCCAGCCTTCCTGAAGTTTCAATGACATATCCCCGCCGACGTGCTCCCAGGCACCCTGAACTCCCCCTCACTGAGCATTGTGTTGCAATGATCTGTTTACTTAGATGATACAGCAGAGTGTGCTGTGTGTGCTCAGTTGCTTCAGTCGTGTCCAACTCTTGGCGACCCCATGGACTGTAGCCAGCCACCTCCTCTGTTCATGGCATTCTCCAGGCAAGAATACTGGAGTGGGTTGACACTTTGTTCTCCAACTCTGCATATACCTTTGGGAAATTCAGTGGTGTATACCAAGCCTCAAACTTGGTCATCTGCTCAACACAGGTGAATGTTTTTATCCCCACCCACACCCAAATACAGGTCTTTCCAGACGGCTCAGTGGTAAAGAATCCACCTGCCAATGCTGGAGACACAGGAGACTCAGGTTCAATCCCTGGATCGGGGAGATCCCCTGCAGAAGGAAATGGCAATTCACTCCAGTATTCTTGCCTGGGAAATCCCATGGATTGAGGAGCCTAGCAGGCTACAGTCCATGAGGTTGCAAAGAATCAGACATGACTGAGGAACTGAGCATGGGAGCACCCCCAAATACATATGTTGGATCCCTAATCCCCCATATGATGGGGTTTTTTTGTAAATGGGACATTTGGGAGGTAACGGGGGTTAGAATAGGTCATGAAGGTGGAGGCCTCATGATGGGAAGAGGGGCCTTATAGGATGAGGAAGAGGAGAGAGATCTCCACACACACTGAGGAGAGGCTACGTGACGACATCATGAGAAGGTGGCCAGCTGGGAAGAGAACTCTCACCAAGAGCCAGGTTGGCTGGAACGCTGCCCATGAACTTCCCAGCATCCAGGAGGGTTAGAAATAAATTTTTGTTGTTCAAGTCACTCAGACATTTTGCTCTGGCAGCCTGAGCAGACTAATACAGCAGGGAACGCAGAAAGAAGTTCATGCATATAAAGCAGCGAAGTCATTGAGTCAGCTTTCTCCCCTCAAGGCTCATCTCACCCAGGTCACCATAAGCCCACCTTCATACACCCAGGCTGCTCAAGTAAACCCGTTTCTCTCTCCAAATGACAGCTCCCCTGGTACCACACCAGCCTCTTTGTTATCCCTGGAAGGTGCTAGATGCTGGATCCCAGAGACCCCCACCATATCTCAGAATGGAGCAGTTAGATGCGCATCTGGCTGGCAGCACCCTTATTACTTCAGACGCAGCTTCCGGGTTTTATGGAAGAAAGCCTTCACTTCCCCAGGGGTTCCATCTCCATTCTCACTCCTTCTAAATTATTTTCCACATTGATACCAGAGGGATCTTTCTAGAATACGTATCTGATCTTGTTACTGCCCTGCTTAAAGCCCCTTGAATGACTGCTCTCTACCTTGAGGGTAAAATCCAAACTCCATTAGCAGACCCCCTTGTACTTCCCCCAGCCCTCTTCCTAGGGTCACAGCTGACCACACAGTGCATGCACCTCGTGTTAGTCACTCAGTCGTGTCTGACTCTTTGTGACCCCATGAACTACAGCCTCCCAGGCTTCTCCGTCCATGAGATTCTCCAGGTAAGAATACTGGAGTGGGTTCCATTTCCTTCTCCAGGGGGTCTTCCCAACCCAGGGATCGAACCTGGGTCTCCCACATTGCAGTCGGACTCTTTTCAGTCTGAGCTACGAGGGTAGTTCTGGAAGTTCCAAAAAGGTCCATGCTCCCTAGTACTTTTGTACCCTTGCCTGTGCCAGTCCCTCTGTCTGGGATGAAGCCCTCACTCGCATCCTTACACTCACCTGGGAGAATCCTTACTGGTCCTTTAAGAATTAGTTCCACTTCTCTGGCAAGCATTCTGTGACCTGCCCACCCCACTTCCTACCCCTTCAGGCTGAATTAGTTGCCCTTCCTCAATATTCCCACAGCTCATATGCTTGCCCTAATATAATAACACATCTGTATCTGTCTTTTAATCTGCTCCTATCTCCACTTCACCTCTAAGCCAGGACAATAATTAGTCTTTATTTTTGCCTTCAAGCTTAGTGCAGAGCATGAGTATAGTATATGCTCAATATATAGATTTTGAATAAATGAATGGGTGATGAGTGCCATAATGAAAATCTCACCATTATGACAGTTCTGGCACCCTGCACGTAGACCACAGTCTGGTTGCTGCTGCTGCTGCTGCTGCTAAGTCGCTTCAGTCGTGTCCGACTTTGTGCGACCCCATAGACGGCAGCCCACCAGGCTCCTCCATCCCTGGGATTCTCCAGACAAGAACACTGGAGTGGGTTGCCATTTCCTTCTCCAATGAATGAAAGTGAAAAGTGAAAGTGAAGTTGCTCTGTCGTGTCCGACTCTTAGCAACCCCATGGACTGCAGCCTACCAAGCTCCTCGATCCATGGGATTTTCCAGGCAAGAGTACTGGAGTGGGTTGCCATTGCCATAGCCTGGTTAACACTGTATAAACATCTCTTGTATATCCCCTGGTGCCGGACAGGGAAGCCTGGCATGCTGCAGTCCATGGGGGTCGCAGAGAATCAGACATGACTTAGCAACTGAACACACATGTATATCCCCTTCCTAATCACAGTAAGTTTCCAACTGTAGTCTAAGATTACACTGTCCAATATAGTGACTGCTAGCCACATGTGGGATTTAAATTATATTAAAATTAAGTAAGTTAAACTTTTAGATCCTCAGTCACATTAGCCACTAATGACTATCATGTTGAATGGTGCATGAGTACAACATTTATAGCATCATAGAAAGTTCTGTTAGATAGTGTGGGTCAAAGACAAGGCATATAAATTGGGGATAAAACGCAGAGAATATAAACACCTTTGCCCATGGGGAGATCAAAAGCTACCCTAGTTGATTGTGGCTAATCAGAAATTAGCCAAGCATTTCAGTCTTACCCATGGTTTTAAATATTCATTTTTGTGTGTATGTAAATTATTTGTTATGATAAAGTAAACAATCACGTTAAAATTTCTTGCTCCTTAGAATTATTTTTTTATAATTGCCATATGCCTCACTGATTTACAAGGGTGTTAAGAGATCTAATTAATGTTTGCTTGGAGCTTTGCCTGTCGAGATTTATTATTAGAGGATCTATGGAGATTCTGCTGGAAACAAAAATTTGGTGGAAAACCCTTTCTTACCTGAATGTAGGCATGCATAATGGGATTCTCCAGTCAGATTTCATTGATTACTTACCTTTATGAACTATTTATTGAACATGTACTGTATATGGCTGTTAAGGGCAGAAGGAAAATATGGTTACTGCTGGAGACTTGTCATTTCTTCCTTGTAATGGACTCCCTGGCATCCATCAAAATTGCTGTCACTGGGAGGAAAGCTACAGGGAGATGAGATGGAGATGTGGAGAGTACTGGCTGGAAGCTCAGGCTGTTCTGACTCTTTGCGACCCTAGGGACTACATAGTCCATGGAATTCTCCAGGCCAGAATACTGGTGTGGGTAGCCGTTCAGGGGATCTTCCCAACCCAGGAATCTAACCCAGATCTCCCACATTGCAGGCAGATTCTTTAGCAGCTGATTCACCAGGGAAGCACCCCTGCCTTGATAGGGTCACCATAACCCTAGTTTTTAGCTGTATGGATCCTGAACTGAATTATGTCCCTACATCCCAGGGGGTGGGTAATCATTATCACCATCATCATAATGATAATCACTAACACTTAGGTAGCATTACTGTATACCAGCCACTGCTCTAAGCCATAAGCCATATACATATGGTTCATTCATCAATTATTTGACAAATATGATAGCATTTCCCAGTGACCTAACATGAATGTATTTTTGTTCCAAAATTAGGGCAACTTTAGAAGTCCAGAGGTTGCCTGGGCGGGGTGGGGGTGGGGGGTCACTGACTGCTGCAGTGGACATCCATGGGCTATCTAGTACATCTACCTCACCCTACCCAAATCACATAGTTCCAAGGGCAGCTGCTGAGTTCGTGCATTTACATACCATGCTCACTCTCTCCTCAGGACTTTTTTTCTTTCTTAATTAATTTTTATTGGAGTATAGTTGATTTACAATATTGTGTTAGTTTCTGCTGTACAGCAAAGAGATTCAATTATACACATACATATATCCACTCTGTTTTAGATTCTTTTCCCATATTGGCCACTACAGAGTATTGAGTAGAGTTCCCTGTGCAATACAGTTCCTCAGGACTTTCCTGCACAACTCTGATTTTTTGCTCAACTGAAACTTCAATGATGACAGATGCTGTATCTGCTTTGTTCGCGTCTTTATTCCGGGGGACTAGCAAAGTGTCTGCTATACAGTTGGTGCCCAATAAATATTTATGGAATGAATTCATGAGTCAACACATCAACGGAAACAGAACAGTTTCAAAGAACTTTCCACCCAACCATTGTGAGCACCTATGAAACATTCTGGCCTACAACAGGAAGGCTTCTCTAGATCAAGAATGCTCTGTCTGCCTGATTTTCAGGCCCTCTTCCCTGAATGATGGTGGGCACTGAGTAACAAATCTGGCCATAAGGGGCTCCCCCTGCAAGTTCATTGCAGACCAGCTTTCTCTATTAGCAAGGCTCCTTCAAGCATCGAGTTGCCATTAGATTCCAGCTGCAGCCAAGGTAATGCACATAAAGACATGAGATTCTCCAGCCTGGCTGAGGCCTGATAGACTTGGTACTCTGAAACTCCTTTTTACTGCCTGCCTTTTACTAACTGCCCATTTTATGAACTCTCGGGACAATTCTAGAGAGCACAGCTCTCATTCCATGATATTTTCATTCTTATTAATTTCACTCATAGAAGGTAATCTTGACTTAGAGCTTTAAGTTTTCCATGCCTGTTGTCATTCATCCCTGGAATCCCCATCACTGAAATAACTATACCAACACCAGCAGCAGCAGCCACAGTGATGAGGCCAGGACCATCAATAGCCCTACCACAGTAGCATCCGCAGCAACAGCAAACTCAAGACAGGATGGAAGGGACTTCCCTGGTGGTCCAGTGGCTAAGACTCCATGTTGCCAGGGCATGGGGCCCGGGTTCGACTCCAGGTCAGGAAACTAGATCTCACATACTGCAACTAAGAGTTCTCATGTTGCAACTAAAGATCCTGAGTGTTGCAACTAAGACTCGGTGCAGCTAAACACGTAAATAATTTTTAAAAGGAGGGGGTGGTGGAAAATAACAGTCTGTTGAGATCTTTTTGTCTTCTTCATCTTTTAAATCCGTGCAGACGTCTTTTATTTATCCTACTCCACTTTGTTCCCTGACCTGCCCTCTCTTCATTCCCAGTGTTCTCAAGATCACCACTAAGGTGGCACTGGAGGCTGTTGGGGAGCAGAAAAGAGGAAGGAGAGATCACAAGAGAAAGTGCTCGGATCTCTCCTCCTCTCCCCTGCACTCAAGTGTCATCTTTCCCGGGTCCCAATTCCTACCCCAACCCCACACTCCCTGCCCCTGCCAGCCCTCCTTCAGCAAGTTGACACCTGGCTCTGGCTCCCCTGGTCCCAGCCCGACCTCCAGTGTCCTGCTTTGACGGCAGATTCCCGGGCTTTGCAGCTGACAGTTTGGAGCCTTGGCTGGCAGCCAGGGTGCTCCATTTCTCATTACTTTTCTCACTGCAATTCATTTCCCTGTGATTGGAGACAATTAGGATGCCAGGCCCAGCCCTGGTTGGCAGTTACATAACCACAAACATGTGGGCCCTGCCCGATCGGAAGCAAGGCAGCTGCTAATGAGGAGGGTCAATTACAACGTGTGGGTCACTCCAGAAGGGCCGTTCATTGCCCTGCATCCACTGTTGGAGAGAGGCCAGACACCAAAGCCTTGGGCACAAGGATGAAAATAACAGTGGCCCTTTTGAGAAGAGACTTGCCCAGCCCTGTTTATGGGGGTAGAAAGTGGTGAGGAGGGCCACAGATCTCTAACATGCCCTGTCCCTGAGAACCTTGCAGCCTAATCCCCCAAGGTTACCCCAACTGCAAGAGAATCACAGGCTTTGGACCCCTTGGCCTACTTGCTATACTCTTCTTCCCTATATTTCCCTGAATGACTCACGGTTTTGAGTCCCTATTTTTTTCCTGCTTCAAGACACTGAAATACATCCTAGGAGGGGTCTTTGTTTTTGTTGGATTCTCCCATACCTCTTAGTGCACCTGACCTAATGAATTGCTAACCAGTCATACTAGCCAGATCTTTTCCAACCAGTTATGTCTGTGCTACCTGAAAGTTTTCCCTTTCAAACCTTTCCATAAAAACCTAGAAAGAGCAGTTTCTTTGATTCCTTACTTTCTCTCTCTTCAAGTTGCCACAGGTTGTGACAAGCATCACTGTCAACATCAAACATGAAAGATACATCTCAATATCAGAAGTTGAAAGAATTAGGGGAATTCCCTGATGGTCCAGTGGTTAAAATTCCAAGCTTCCACTGCCGAGTCTCAGGTTCAATTCCTGGTCAGGGAGCTAAGATCCCCCAAGCTGCACAGTGCAGACAAAAAACTAATTAATTGAAAAATAAAGAAAAAGAAAGAAAGAATTAAAATCTTTATTCTGTACATGAGATGAATTGGGCATGTGGCTCAGAGTTAAGGCCGTAAACAATGTGAATCCACCGGGAATCCACTTTGTGATGGGGAGCAAATCTGCTAGCTGCAGGATCTATCAGACCTTGGTTCCTATTTGCATCACTAAGAGTTTTCATGTGATAGCAAAAATATTTTCCAGTTCATTTTTATCCATTACCCCTCACAGATGGACAACATGAGACTAATCCCTACACAACTTTCTTGGCCTCTGAAACTGTCCCATTTTCCTATGTGTTCACTATACTTTTTGTTGACTACTAATGTACCCGTAAACGTTTTCAGATTTACTATCATGACTGTGTTTATTTTCATCAAACGCCAAAAATATACTTTTCTAAAATACTATAAATGTTTTTTATTAGCAGAAATTTGATGGTCCCACCAAATTGCCTTTGGCTCCTCATTTCCAGTATATGATATTGACTTAGTCCCTTCTCCCACCAGGATATTACCTCTGATGTTGTAAGAAAATTATTCATATACTTTACTTATCTATGACTCAAACCATCCTAATTGCGGAAAGGTAAATCAGTTTTAAAGGGTAAGGACCAGATCGTGTACTGTGAAAGGCAAGGAGTGGCAGAGAATGAGGTTGATAGGATAAATAGAGGCCAAAAAGGCTAAAAAATATGTACCCTATCTTGTAGACAAGTAGCAGAATGCTTAATTTTTTTTCTGGAAACAAATGATGACATTGTTCAGATATACAATGCCAAAGGCATCCCCAGATTTACACTCATTTTCCCAACTACTAGCTATAAATTCCCCCCTTCCACTCCCCATCAAGGAGCACTTCATTGCACAAGTGATTTAGGGTAATGTTATTGTAGAAATAAACATGTATCCACTATAATATTCAAACAGACAAATCATTCACAATCTGCAGGACTTTAACTCTTATTGCTAACAAGTTTCTGACAGCATGCAGAGATTTTTGTTTACTTATGTACTTCCCAAACACCTACAACAATAACTGACACATAGTAGATGCTCAATAAATATTTGTTGGGTGAAGAGATGGATGTGTCTGTCTTACAACTGATGTGACAAACCAGTGTATTATAAACCAGAGGATGAGAACCACTGTGGTCAGAAAGTGTACGGCCACTGAAAGCTTTCAGGTAAAGGGATGACAGAATAATATGCACGTTTTTGAAAGATCACTCTGCCTGCCGTGTAAAGGATGGAGAGGAAGAGCCCAGCAGCAGGAAGCCCCATCAGGAGAGTGATACTGTGATGCTTAAAGAAAATGATGAATTCCTGAACCTTGACAGTGGTGATGGGGCTAGAGATGTAGGAATGGATTCAAGATATATTTAACAGAACTGAACCAAACTTAATCAAAGAATATCTCATTGTGTCTTTGAACAGGATCAGTTATGTAGTCTAGAGACAGAGACTAGTAATAGTAATACTCATCATATTGAAATCATAGTGACAAAGCCCAACTGCCATTATATGTAGGCAGAGCAGGAAGTCATCTCCATATTATAATGTCAGGAGCACGTGGAGGACCACAGTCCACAATCACTGCCTGAAATTACACCATTAAAGCAGCATTCCTTGGTTTTAATCCTTGCCTCTCCAGATGACTTTAACACGTTAATATACTTGAGAAAGGGGGAAAGGAAAGCTTATTGACTGCCAATAATTTGTAAGGCATTCTGCATAGTTTTAGTGATTCTTCACAAGGATCTTGTGATTTTAATATTGTTAAGGGGAGACTGAAGCTCAGAAAGACACACTGGTATCTGATGGAGCTGTGATGTGAACCTAGGTCTTTGTAGCTTCTTTTCTTAGCTGAATACTAACCAATACCATCTTTATTATTACTACCACTATTTCTAATTTTTGCTTCCCAAGTGGGACTAGTGGTAAAGAACCCACCTGCCAATGCAGGAGACATAAGAGATGCAGGTTTGATCCCTGGGTTGGGGAGATCCCCTGGAGGAGGGCATGGCAACCCACTCCAGTTATTCTTGCCTGGAAAATCCCAAGGAGAGAGGAGCCTGGCAGGCTACTGTCCATGGAGTCACAAAAAGTTGGACATGACTGAGCAACTAACATGTTTTCCTTTTACAAATTTGAGAGTTTGGGGCCTCAGGGAAGAGGAAGTGGTGGAGGCTCTGAGAGGTATGCAGACAAAGAAGACTAACAAACAAGTTCAACTTCACAACTTTCCCAAGATACACTTTGGTGCAGGCCTGGATCAGGAAGTATCCTGACATGATCAGAACCAGACAGGCTGGTATGGTCTGAGATCCTGAGCACACTCATCCTCATGAGCTACAAGCCAGCAAAGCACAGCAAAATTCAACAGTAGAAGATCCCTGTGGTCCTGAAATAATAAAATTAATCATTAATAAGAACTATCAACCCAGGCCAGGGAGCTGAAAATGGAGGTGAGGAAGAATAATTTCCTCCATATTCACCAGAGTAAGGAAGAAAACTACTTGACCCTGACCCTAAGAGGGATACTCCCCACGTTTAGCAATTTACTTTTCTTTTGTAGCTCTTCTCATCTTATTAATTCTATCTTGTTTCTCTCCTCCAGAATTCAATATTCTTCTATATCTGAGCAGTCCTCCAGTCCCACTTCAAAGCTCCCAGAATTTTGCTTTCTTCCTATTTTTTCACCTGGACATGTATAACACCTAACACAACTAGGTTGTAATACCACATTTCACCAGTGGGGGCTGCCAACTATGTTGACATAACATTGTCCACGATGTCGTATTCATTGGAAGGACTGATGCTGAAGCTCCGATATTGACGCTGATGCTGAAACTCCAATACTTTGGCCACCTGATGCAAAGGACTGACTCAGTGGAAAAGACCCTGATGCTGGGAAAATACTGAAGGCAGGAAGAGAAGGGGACGACAGAGGATGAGATGGTTGGATGGCATCACCAATTCGATGGACATGAGTTTGAGCAAGCTCCGGGAATTGGTGATGAACAGGGAAGCCTGGCATGCTGCAGTCCATGGGATCACAAACAGTCGGACACAACTGAGTGACTGAACTGAACTGAACAATGTTGTGAGTTGCATGAGGTGAAGCTGGAGAGAAAGTTTGGGATGGATCATTCAGAGGCTTGTGTGCTCTGATAAAGAGTCTGAATTTTATCTGAAGTGAAATGGGAGTCACGGAAGAATTTTAAGAAATAGGGTGATGAGACATGAGTTGAGTATTTAAAACATCACCCTGGCTGCTTTGTGGAGAATGCATTTTTCCTTAGATGAGGGTGGTGTCATTCTAGATAGAGGGAAGTAAATTGAGTTGAGAGACATTTGGGGAGGAGAATTGACAGACTTACTGATGGATTGGATGTAGAGGAGGAAAAACAGATAAAAATGACTCTTAAGTTTCTGATAGGTTATGTTGTGTTGTATTGGTGGGACCTAAGAGAAAGACAAATTATTTTCCAGGAAATGTTTCTTCTACTATGGTCAATATTTTCTGCTCTCAAAATTCTAGAGCCAAGTCTTTGTCTATTACTAGAGATTCTCCCCCAAAGAATTTCTGCATGTGTGCAGATTTGCTTCAGTTGTGTTTGACTGAAGTCTTTGCCCACCAGGCTCCTCTGTCTGAGGGGATTCTCCAGGCAAGAATAATGGAGTGGTTTGCCATTTCCTCATCCAGGGGATCTTCCCAACCCAGGGATCAAACCCACATCTCTTATGTCTCCTGCACTGGCAGGCAGGATCTTTAACACTAGCGCCATCTGGGAAGCTCAAGAATCTCTGAATCTGTTAAAATCAAACTGAAAGAGCCTACAGCTAGTAGCCAGCAATCATGATCTTCCTGAAGAAACATCAGTTCAAACAACACTGTTAAGAACAAATTCACTACCATTTTAACCTCCTTAGTATGATGGAGAAATGCAGAACATTTTTAATTTACCATCTCAATTAAATCATAATATTAAGGTCACTCTTTAGACACTCAGGCACGTTATTAAATCCTATCCACTTATCATTATTATTGTTGTTGCTATTAAAAGTTTATCGATGTCTTTGGAGACCTTTTGAATGAACATCAAATTCAGAGGAAAGTAAATTTTATTTTATGAAAATAAATTTTGTTATTTAAGAACTAGAATTGGATAAATTAACCATACAGAATAATTTTCAATAGTTTTTTTTTTTTACTTATCCACAATTTATTGATTGCCTACTGTGTTCCAAGAACTATTAGACCTTCACAATTGCTCCCTGAAGTGAACATCATTGTTCTCACTTGAAGCTTGAGAAAACTGAGGGCCAGAGAGGACATGACTGGGCCAAAGTCATGAGTGGTGATTGCTCTGGGATACCTTAGACATACAAGCCATGCTCTTTTTTCACTATGTTCTTCTGAAGGTGCTTCTATTGATGATTTCCTTGGGGTTATCAGCAACCTCATGCATAAATGACACCTTGATAAGCATCAAGAAAAAGAAAGCCATATGCCAGGCATAACAAACTCAAGTGCCTACTGGACCTAGGCAGATACTGTTAGTGAACAGGCCCGACAGAAGGAAACACTGGGAGTCACAGGGACTGTGGCAAACTGAGGAGCTCAAGGAAGGCAGCTCTTTCCCATCCCCATATGACTGTCTCTTCTGGAAATGTGGCCCACACAGCCAGATCTTCTGCTTTATCATGGAAGTAAGAAATCCAGATTTCCATGTGGGCTCTCTCAAATTGTAAAAGTTTGTGACACAACTCAAATATTCTTGAAAATACTGTGTATGCCAACACCAAATAAGTCTAATAAAATGGGTATACAGGCAGAATCCAATCTACAGGCTGCCAATTTCTGACCTTTGCCATACAGATTGTTGAAGCATTATGTATGATCTGGAAGAATTTTAAGCAATCTTAATGTCCAATGATGTGAGTTGCCTCAGATATCTGAGATACAGCCTCTGATTGAATTTTTAAAGCCCTTAATAGTCAGCAGTATGAAGACCATATAGCATATTAAAAATATTCTTAGGATAAACAGCAGGGTAGCATGATTCTGATATGACATTAAGTTTAAAAAGCAAACCACAAAATGATACCCAGTCAAGTGTTTTATATCTCGAACTAGTGGGTGGTTACAAAAGTGAACACATGTGAAAAATCATTAAGCTACAGTTATGGGCATGTCACAGCATGAATGTCATACTTCAATAAAAGAAATTAATGATGCCTGGGCTATGATTACCATTCTGTACATTTTTTCATGAATATGAACAGGAATTTCAAGGAAGCATGGGCAAACAAAACAATCTGATTGTATTGGTTGTGGGATAATGCAAGACTGTTTTCACTCTTTCCTACATATTATTTCTATCTCTCTTACTGTGATGCACTATTTCTTCCTCAAAATATATTACCTAAGAAGAGTAAGTGTAGAACATAAGCTGATTAAAAATAATCAGTAAGTGAACCCTCCCATTTCAATGTAAATTGAAAACCCAAAAGAGAAATTCACCATTTACTGTTTGATATGGATTGTTTTCCATCCCTTCCCAACTAGATGTATTAAGGCGCCCGCCTACTGCCTCAGCTCCATCACTGAGCAGGTCAGAAGGAAAAATGGGAGCCCCAGCTCTTCAAGGTAACTAAGAGGCATGGTGCTACCTGCTCTCAGTTCCTTTTACTGGAAAGACTCCTGCAAGCCAGAGGCACCTCTATGTCCATTGAGCATCCACTGTTCCCCCATATCATTAATGATTTCTGCTTTAAGTAATATAAAATGTAACCAAATGGCCTAAATATTGGGGAAAGTTCATTATTTCATGTACTCAGAACTCCAGGTAGGATGCAACCCTGAGAACCACAACCAACAACTTAATGATGTCAGCAAGCTCTCAAGTTCTTTCCATATCTCTGCCTTTTCTTGGCTGTCCCTTCCAAACTCATAGCTGTAGTAGTCATAGATACAAGTAGTGCAAAAGACAACAGTTCAAGGACAAGTTCTTTGTTCACATCCTGCAAAGGAGCGATGTTTCCCTCTGTAGTTCTCTATTTAAGGGGGAATTTATTTTTTCCCTTAAACCTCCCGTTGGACTTCTTTTCATGTCTCAGAATCAAACAGGGTTGAGTCACATGACCGTTTAAAAACTAATTCCCAGGTCTTCTCTTGCGGTTCAGCGGTAAAGACTGCCTGCCAATGCAGGAGATGTGGGTTCAGTCCCTGATCTGGGAAGATCCCACTTACCATGAAACAACTAAGCCTGTGTGCCACAACTATGGAGCCTGTGCTCTAGAGCCCGGGAACCACAACTGCTGAAGGCCGTGTGCTCTAGAGCCCGTGCTCTGCAACAGAAGCCACTGCAATGAGAAGCCCGCACACCGCAATGAAGAGCAGCCCCCGCTTGCCTCAACTAAAGAAAAGCCCATGCAGCAATGAAGACCCAGCACAGCCAAAAATAAATGGGTTAATTAATTAATTAAAAACTGAATCCCCAGAAAACGCGATGATGAAATTACCATGAACAACTGACACTAATCATCTGGATTGGGACTGATGTGGGATGTCAACCTCAATGTCCTTGACATCCCTTATCAACTTACCTGCTAAAAATATCTTAAATGTGTCAGGCCCATGGGTTCCCAAGGTACCATCATCTCTTATCTGGACTATATCAAGAGCTTCCTAAATAATCAACCCATCCTCATGGGTAGGAACTGTCATGGTACATCCAGCTCAATAAATCTGCCTAATAAAACATAGGAAGTGATGGATCAGGGTAGAGACAGAAAATGAGCTAGCAATGAAAGAAAACTTTATTTTGGTGTTGAGTCCTTCTTCTCTGCATGTGAAACTGCATTGAGAAGAGACTGTTAATACCTTGACTTATATGCGGGTTATAATATGAGTCTCAGGACTGAATGTACTTAGTATTAGTACAAGTTTCTCCTAGAAACATCAAGCTTAAGTTCAGAAAGAACCACCTGCTAAGGCAAAATAATAAGAATTAAAAAAGAAAAAGAAGGATATTCATTAATCCAATATATTTTTTGAGGATTTATTCTACTTGAGGCCTAGTACTCAACACTGGAGACACAGAGGTAAATAAGACAGACACAGTCTGCTCTCTTGGGCAGAACAGTAGAGCAGGAAAGGAAGTCACTAAACAACTAATTACAGACTAATTATTTAATTGCAGTTTTGGCAAATTGATATTAATAGAGAAATATAGGAGACTGATATCATATAATGGCTTGAGGCAGGAGGCATAAAATCAGAAAATGTGCTCCCCAAGGAAGTAACATTTAAACTGAGAAGAATTTAGCCCAGGGAAAAGGTAAGGGACTTGTACTCAAGGCAGAGGAAACTGGGTGTACAAAGCCCCTGGGGCAGAATGAGATAGAGAAGGACTAAAAGTCAGTATGCCTGGAATACAGAGATTAAAGGGAAGAGGTACAAGCTGAACTTGGGGGAGGCAAGGGCGGAGGATGGTGTAAGCAGTGGTAGACCAGAAGAATCTTTTGAACTGGAGGTTTAAGTGAGTGATAGGATCAAAAGCCAGAAGGTAACACAACAAGCAAATGTGAAGAGACTCTCAGAAATAGAGGATAAACAAGCTGTTTCTAGAATTCTGGGAGAACAGGGGCTCTCTGGCCAGTGGATGAGCGCTGATTAATCTAGCTTGTTTGTGTCTAATTCACTTTCCTGTGCAGCTGTCACACCACAGTCACCAGGAAGCCACAATCTCGGTGAATGATGTGGTGTTCCCTTTCCAGTGCCCTTAGAGCTGATGTGGCCCAAGGGCAGGGCTGGAAATATTCTTAATACCTAGGGCAGGATCTCCCATGTGCCCTGGCCCTGCAGACAGCCTCCTTCTTAAACCAAGATTTAGCATTCTGAACAGGAGCCCTGCCTGTTCCTCCAGCCTGGGCTGTGCAGAGGGGTTAATTTGCCTGTTAATTTTCCACATGAAGTAAGATGCACAGTGAAGCACCAACGAGAAACAGGACATGGATACCCTCTCCAGCTGAGAAATCAATTCATACTTTAAATTACTCTGGGTGACTCGACTCACCCCTAGGTTCTTATTTTCATCTATTCTGATTTGTAGAAAGTTGACTTCCTGGAGCGTGCAGCCCCTGAAAGTGCTCTGGGAGGTTTTCTGCTGCACCCCAGTGGCACGCTACTGGCCCAGTGAAGAGGAATGCCAAGACTGACAACAGAGCGTGCCCAGGGCGGGCTGGCAACACACACTACACAGCTCGGTGACAAGGCCTGTTGGGCCTGTGCCACTGTGTCAGCAGTGGCATCTACCAGCCTGACGTCTGGCAGGCTGATACCTGGAGCTTAGCACTCCCCTCTCCCCACCACCTGATATCTCAGCTGATTAACTGCCTGGATCACTCATCCATTTCTCAAACATAGACAGGAGTGTCAGATACTTTGCTTTGTTCAGAGGAGAAAGATGAGAAAGATCCCTATGTATCTTAACAATAGAGATTAAAAGGAAAAAACAAAAAGCAAATTGAGTGTAAGTCCCAGTTCTTCCACTTGATTGACATGTGACCTTAGGCCAGCTATATAACCTCTCTGCTTTAGGTTCCTCACCTGTGAAGCAGAGACTATGTCTACTTCCTGAGTGATCACAAGGTTACACGTGTATAAATAGAATTGCTTCCATGCACTTGCTTGTCACTGCATCACATAAAATAGACAGCGTGGATCGTCACCAGATGCGAGGATTTTAATTGGGATGGTCTTACATTAAATGGGGCTTCCCTGGTGGCTCAGAGGTTAAAGCGTCTGCCTGCAATGCGGAAGACCTGGGTTCAATCCCTGGGTCAGGAAGATCCCCTGGAGAAGGAAATGGCAACCCACTCCAGTATTCTTGCCTGGAGAATCCCATGGATGGAGGAGCCTGGTGGGTTACAGTCCTCGGGGTCGCAAAGAGTTGGACACGACTGAGCAACTTCACTTTCACTTTACATTAAATATAAGCCATGTGAGAAGGCCACATATTGTATGATTCCATTTATATGAAATACCCAGACTAGGCAAATCCATAGAGACAGAAAGCATATTAGTGGTTGCCAGGGGCTGGCAGGAAGGGTGAATGGAAAGTAACTGGAATGGACACAGGGCTTCCTTGGGGTTGATAAAAATGTTTTGGAGTTAGATCATGGTGATGGCTCTACAACTCTCTGAATATACTAAAAATCATAGACTCACATACATACTTTATTTTTGGTGCTCAGTCTTGTCCAACTCTTGGCAGCCCCATGGTAGCCCACGAGGCTCCTGTGCCCATGGAATTCTCCAGGCAAGAACACTGGAGTGGGTTGCCATTTCCTATTCCAGGGAATCTTCCCAACCCAGAGATCAAACCCACATCGCTGGCATCTCCTGCATTGGCAGGTAGATTCTTTACCACTAGCACCATGTGGGAAACCCTAATTTTTATTTTATATTGGAGTATAGTTGATTTACAATGTTGTGCTAGTTTCAGGTGTATAGCAAAGTGATTCAGTTATACATCTATCTATTCTTTTTCAGATTCTTTTCATGTATAGGTTATTAGAATTGCATACCTACTTTAAAGTGGTGAAGTTTACGGTATGTGAATTATATCTCAAAAAAAGCTATTATTTTAAAAAAATTTGTGAGTGTGTAGGTGTGTGTGCACACCATGTAGCGTATATAAAATTCACTTTGGAGATATCTCAGGAAAAGATACATGCAATATGGATCAAGAAGATGTAGATGGAAAAAACTAATGGTAGATTTGAACATGAGCCCAGAGCAAAAGTTTCAAGAACAATAAATAGGACTCTCAGGTGTTAATACACAACCCTAATGCTTCTCACATGAGCTGCTGCTGCTGCTGCTAAGTCGCTTCAGTCATGTCCGACTCTGTGCGACCCCATAGACGGCAGCCCACCAGGCTCCGCTGTCCCTGGGATTCTCCAGGCAAGAATACTGGAGTGGGTTGCCATTTCCTTCTCCAGTGGATGACAGGGAAAAGTGAAAGTGAAGTCGCTCAGCCGTGTCCGACTCTTAGCGACCCCATGGACTGTAGCCTACCAGGCTCCTCCGTCCATGGGATTTTCCAGGCAAGAGTACTGGAATGGGATGCCGTTGCCTTCTCCGCTATGGACATGGGTTTGGGTTTGGGTGAACTCCGGGAGTTGGTGATGGACAGGGAGGCCTGGCGTGCTGCGATTCATGGGGTCGCAAAGAGTAGTTGGCAGAGTTTTTTTTTTTCTCTCTCTCAGCACTTTGAGTATATCTTTCAACTCTTTCCCTGGTCTGTAACATTTCTGCTAAGAAATCTACCAGTAGCCTTATATGGGTTCCTTTGTATGTGATGAGTCACTTTTCTCTTGCATTTTTCAAAATTCTTTCTTTGTCTTTACTTTGACAATTTCCTTATGAACTGTCTTAGTTGAATCTATTTGAGGTTCTTTGGGCTTCAGGAATCTAAATGTCCATGTCTGGGACTTTTCCAGCCATGTTTCTTTAAATAAGTTGTCTTCTCCTTTCTCTTTTCCTGCTGGGACTCCTATAATGCATGTATCTCTTTAGTTAGTGGCATCCCATAATTCCTGAAGGCATTCTTCACTCTTCTCCATTTCTCTGTTTTTTTGTTCTTTTGACTGAATAATTGTGTCTTCTAGTTCAACTATTCCCTTTTCAGCTTGACTGAGTTTGTTACTGACATTCTCTAGTGAGGTTTTGAGTTTAGTCATCGTCATTTTCAGTTCCAGGATTTCTGTTTGGTTCCTTTCTGTGGTTTCTAGCTCTTTGTTAAATTTTCATTTTATTCATGAATTCACATTCATTTTATTTCATTCATATTCATGCATTTTCCTCGTTTCATTCAGTTTTCTATCTGTGAGCTCACTGAGAAAGTTCCTTTGAGGCGATCGTTTTGAACTCTTTGTCATGCAGCTCGCAGGCCTCCATTCCTTTGACGTAGTTTTGTTTTGTTTCTCTTTGGAGTTTTTGGTTTTACTTTGTTTCACTGTTTCTTTCCTTTTAGTTCTAGCTAATGGCATCATGTTTTCCTGATTCTTCATGGTATTTGTAGCCTTGCACTGGTGTCTGCTCATTTGAAGAAGCAGTCACATTCTCCAGTCTTTTCAGATTACCTTTGGCAGTGAACACCCTCCATTATTCACCCTACCAGTAGCTACCTCAGGGAGGTCCACGACCAGGGGCTACCGGCTGACTATTGAGACCCACACCTACCGGTTGTTGAAAATCCCCATCTTTTTTCTTTGCTCTAACTCCTTCCATGTTCTGAATGAGGCATAATAGAGGTGGGACTCTTGAGTAGTACCCCCAAAAACCTGAAAAAGTTGTACATTCACTTTGCTTTCTCTTTCCCCACTGGGATAACTTATGGGCTGAAGGGATTTCTCTTAATGCTACACTGCACTAGCTTGGAGGAGAGCAACGTAGGCAAAGTAAAACTGTTCTTCTTACCCTTTTTGCCATATTTTTTTTCCTCATTTCTGTGCTCCATTAGAGTGCTATAACCTCTCACTCGGTTCTGAAGTTCTTGTGAAGGCATTTTTGACTGTGGATGGTTGTTCTCTTTGTGTTTCTGTGGGCAGACAAGGGCTAAAATCTTCTGTTACCCCATCTTGCTGACATCACTCCCATTCTTTAACACATTACTCAGTCTTATCCAGCACAAAAGGTAAGAAAAGTAGACAAAAGGAAAAGTAAATAAAAGTATACAGAATGGAAAGGACGAAATAAGTGTCCCTATTCTCAGATGTAATGATTGCTTGTATAGAAAATCTCAAAGAATCTACAAAGAAAATCCTTTAATAAATGAGCTCAGCAAGGTCACAAGATACCAGATGAACATACAAAAATCAATCCTATTCCTGTATATTAGAAATGAAAATACAGAACAAAAATTTTTAAATAAAATACCATTTGCAATAATTAAAAAGTAAAATCAAATGCTTCATTATAAAATATGTATAGGACTTATATACTGAAGACTACAAAAAGGAGATCTAAATAAATATAGAGATACATTGTGCTCACAGATTTAAAAACTCAACAAAAGACATTAGTTCTTCACAAAATAATGCACACAGGTTTATGCAGTTCTTGTCAAAATCCAAGCAAAGTTTTTGAGAACATAGATGAGCTCATTCTAAAACTGATATGGAAGGGAAAAGGAACTAAAATGACTAAAAAGATTTTGGAAAAGATGAATAAAGAGGAAGGAATCACTCTACCCAATTTTAACACCTGCTAGGTAGCAACAGTAATCAAGACTATGTGGTATTGGCAGAGAAAAAGACATAAAAATCAATGGAACAGAATAAGGAACCCAGCTATAAACCTAAAGAAATATACCCAATTGATTTTCAACAAAGGTAGAAAACAATTCAGTGAAGGATTTGTCTTTTCAACAAATCATGATGGAGCAACTAGATATACAAAGGCAAAAAAAAAAAAAAAAAGAATCCCCACCTAGACCTCACACCTTTTACAGAAAATAACTCAAAATGGGTCACAAAGTTAAAAGTAGAAAGAGTAAAACCATAAAACTTTTAGAATAAAACACAGGAAAAAATCCTCAGGACCTATGCTTTCCTAAAGGTTTATTAGTTTTACATTTTGTTGAATAACTGCAAGAATATAACTGGAAGAATACTACAAAATGGAATTTGCTTCTCATCTGTGCTCCAATTTTTATGAGACAAAGTCCTTTGTAGTCCACTCTAACTGGAAACATAACAGAAAAGGAATTCTGGAAATTGTATTCCAGGCTAGCCAAATTAAAACATCAAAACCCACCACAGATAACATATATATATGGAAAAACTTATGGTGACACCATACAATACCTTACCATATCACACACAATACCACAAAAATCAATTCTGAATGCGTTGCATATCTATAGAGGGCAAAGCAATAAATCTTTTAGAAGAGAACACAAATAATTATCTTCATGACCTTGAGTTTGCCAAATATTTCTCAAGCAGGGCACAAAAATTACTAATCAGAAGGAAAATGATTGACAATTTAATTATATTAAAATTTGGAAAGTACACTTATGGAAAGACAAGAGATAGACTGGGAGATTTAAGAGTATGAAAGCAAGCTTCAGGCTAGCAAAATATATTTGCAATATGATATATAACCTACAAAGAACTGCATCAATAATACATAGAGGATGCCTAAAAAACTGAGAAGAAGGCAGATAGTCAAACAGAAAAAGAGGATTTACAAATCACCCATAAACACATGAAAAAACTGTTCTTAAAAGCAATGCCAATTAAAGCCACAGTTAAAAATCAAGTTCCACCCAACAGAATGGCTAAAATTATAAAGAAAGCAACATCAAATGTTGTCAAGGAAATGGAACAACTAGAACTTTCAGATCCTATAGTAGGAAGTGCAAATTAGTACAACCACTATAGAAAATTGTTTGGCAGTATCTACAAAAGTTAACTGCATTTATAACCCATGATTTAACAACTTCATCAAAAGATAGAAACAAGATTAAAAAAAAAAAGAAAAAGAAACAATTTAAATGCCAATAATAATATTAATAATAATGGTAATAGAATGGATAAATAAGTTGCAGTCTTTCATATAATGGAACATAGCAATGAAAATGAGTGAACTCTTGCTATATGCCGCCTCACTGTTGAATCTCACAACAGAAAATTGAATGAAAGAAGCAAGGCATAAAGAATATTGGGTGATACTACTTATACAGTAATGGAGTTCAAAATAAGTTTACAACCTATGATGTTAAATTCAAAGTTGTATTTATTTTTAAGGAGACTGGAAATAATGACTAGAAGGTGGCATTGGGTGTCTTCAGGGATATTGCTAATGCTCTATTGCTTGATCTGATTAATGGTTACATGAGTGTGTTGCCTGCATGAAAACTCATAGAACTCACTTAAATTTTTTTTAATTTTCTTTTTAAATGTTACCTGTCAACAAAAATATTACTAAAAAGCTAAATTTAAGATGGTGATGATCAACAAATACTAACACAAAAGGGGCAGAAACTTTCAGATATAGATTGCCCAGGAAGAATATCAGAAAATATAAACCATGCAGGGAACCAGATGCCTGGAAATAAGGAACTTACCAGAAATGAGGGTTAGGAACCAAGAGCAGGTGAAGCCAGGAAAGAAAGCCAAGATACCAGACCTGGAAAAGGTGAAAATAGAAGACCCCTGAATTACAGTGGCTGAAACATGAGATCAGAAGCTGAAATGTATTTAAAGATGGAGGAAGTGGTGCCCAGATGAGCATTAAAGATAAGCGTTAAGGAAAAATGAGATCATCTGAAACAGTGACTTGTTTAACTTTTCATCCCAGTCATTTTTTCAGTCTTACAGTCTTGGTTCTCAATGACACAGGTCACCTTGCAATCTCAGATTATAGAACTTCTATTTGACAATTCTAAAAGGATTTCAGTGGAGGAGAGGGAAGGGAGTTCTCACTATGCTATATACTAAATATTCAAAACCATCCCTTCTCCATCTCTCCTTGGTCTTTGAAAAACCAAGAATGTTTATAATACAATAATGAAATAAAAATAAAGTCATTCATCAAGAACCCTGTATTTATTTTCTTTATGTCTGAAGGTTGTTAAATCCTAATTATCCTGAACTATTTTCATACTGCTGAGCAGCCTCCACTTATGAAGTCAGTAATTAATATTCAATTTGCCTAGAGCTTTCAGATTTGCATGTTAATTATTGATTTCTTAATCAGCAGGATGGGTATTTGAGAGCTTTAGAGAACACTGACATTTCAGTAAATGTTACAGAGTGATCATCTCTGTAGATTGGGGTTTTTAAGAAAATATTTGCAGTCTTTTATTTTCAGATTTCCTCTACACCTGCAGCTCTGATTCTCTTCCTGAGGGATCTGCGTAGGCTTTGTACTGGTGACATTGATAGAATAATGAGTACAAATCTGGAAAAGAACAATGTTACCCTTTATGGTCTCAGCTCGGCCATCCTTCTACTGGTGTCTTCCTCTAGCAAGGGCAGATTTGGGTGAGTTATTAACAGCTAGTACCTTTTAAATGACCTACATGAATCCACTTTTAAAGCCACTTTATATAACATTTTAAACTGAGGGCATCATGCCTACAGTTATTCCAATCCAAGAGAAAACCAGATGTTTGACCATGTTTACCACCATCATCACCTTCATATTCTACTCCATCCTTTACCTGAAACATTTCTTCCCCATACTGAGCTCTAAGCCTGGCTTTGAAGTGGTCCAGCATAAGCTTGATCCAGCAGTCACTTTTAAATTGTTCCCCCAGTGCTTAATCCTGACCTTATTCTCACTTAACCTGCTGTGGTAGATTGTACTGATAGCTCCAGTTTTTCATCCTCCCTGAATCTGTTCCTTTTGTGATGTTTCAATCTCTCCTATGAAAGAGGCAAATAGTATTTTTGCAGCTACCCCAACTCTGCCCTCAAGTTGGGTTCTGTCATGTGACTTGCTTTGTCAAAATGGATGTGAGTGGGCCTGAGTGGAACAAATGCTTGAAAAGTGCTTTTTCTGCTCTTGGTTAAGAGGCACCTTCTGGATCTTCTGAATCTCTTATGTGCCCTCAGATGACTCCCACCTCCAACTCAAGAGTATAAAAAAATTCAAGTGCTCATCCCACTTGGGGCAGCAGGAACTCAGTAGGTAGGGTTGTCTACAGTCTCTGCCTGATACCCATATAGATGTCAAAAGGTCAGAAGAAACAGCCAAGTAAGAGAAGACAGGGGACTTCCTTGGAGATCCAGGGGCTGACTCCACACTCCCAGTGCAAGGGGTCCAGGTTTAATCCCTGATCAGGGAACTAGATCCTACATGCTGCCACAAAAAGATCCCACATGCCTCAACTAAGAGTTTGCAAAAGAGTCTGCATGCCACAACTAAAGATACTACATGCTGCAATGCAGATCAAAGATCTGACATGCCACAACTAAGATCTGGCACACCCACATAAAATAAATAAAAATAAATTATTTTTTTTAATTTTTTAAAAACATAAGAAAAGATAAAATGGAAAAATTCATGGTGTGGCAGGGGTATAGGATTCAGGGGGAGGCAAATTGAGACTGAGATTCACTGTGTATATGCAAGACCAGGCCAGAGAGATACGATCACGGCCATAGCTTGCTATTTCAACCCACTTATGCCTCAACTGTGCTATCATACTCTCTCCCTCCTAATGCAGCCATGTTCATAAACCACTGCCTAACAACCTTGAGGAGTCTGGAAAGGATCTGCTTTTGTTCTCTCAACTGAATGTAAATCAGCACTCATGATTTTTTTGAGGTTTGCCACATTCATGTATCTTAAGGATGCTTTGGTTATATAATTATAGGTACAAATATTGCTACACCATCACTCTCAGCTGTTATGAATCCTCTTTCTCTAATAGAACCACCCTGACATTTTGAGGGCTTCAATGATTAGAACCGAACATCTCTGATATTATTATATTATCAGTTCTACCTCAATATAATAAAAGATGGAAGCCAAGCCACATCCAAACTCAGAAGGTCCAACACACAAAAGGATAAAATATGATCCCTTTGCCCTTCCAAGCCAGCCTTTTAAAAGTAGTTGAGGTTCTTCCTTCTATTTCATCTCTCCCCAAATTAGTCCTTAAATTCTTGCCCACTTTTCCTAACTTGGATCTTGTGACTACTCCCAAGCTGGTCCAATAACCCTTCCTTAATTACACTCCATGATGCATCATGCATCTTTCTGTCACACCACTTCCAATTATTTTTAATCTCCCTGTTTATAAGCCTCACTGGAATGTGAACTCCTACAAGAAGGGATTACGATTTTTTGTCCCTTCTCTATTCATTCATCTCTGAAACTCCAGGACCAGCCTAGCACAGGGCCTGGTATAAATTAGATTTTAGGAATATACAGTGATGGTCAAAGTGATGGGTCAGAAGTAACTGCAGTGTCTCTGATCATTGTCCAAAAATCTGGACCATGTCTTTTGTTGGGAAAATCCTTGGTACCACTGTAAGAATCTCCCAGTGATTTCCTGCTGTTGGCCTTTCCCCATTGCCCTGACCATGAACTAAACCTCCTATGTACTCACATGGCTCTAGCATTGACTTGGACTAGCTCTACTGCTGGAAGAAATACCAGTAACCTCAGATATACAGATGACACCACCCTTATGGCAGAAAGCAAAGAGGAACTAAAGAGCCTCTTGATGAAAGTGAAAGAGGAGAGTGAAAAAGCTGGCTTAAAGCTCAACATTCAAAAAACTAAGATCATGGCATCCAGTCTCATCACTTCATGGCAAATAGATGGAAACAATGATAGGCTTTATTTTCTTTGGTTCCAAAATCACTGCAGATGGTGACTGCAGCCATGAAATTAAAAGACACTTGCTCCTTGGAAGAAAAGCTATGACAAGCCTAGATGGCATATTAAAAAGCAGAGGCATCACTTTTCTGACAAAGGTCCATCTAGTCAAAGCTATGGTTTTTCCAATAGTCATTTATGGATGTGAGAGTTGGACCATAAATAAGGCTGAGCATCAGGGGATTGATGCTTTTGAACTGTGGTGTTGGAGAAGACTCTTGAGAGTCTCTTGGACAGCAAGGAGATCAAACCAGTCAATCCTAGAGAAAATCAACCCTGAATATTCATTGGAAGGACTGATGCTGAAGCTGAAACTCCAGTACTGTGGCCACCTGATGTGAAGAGCCGACTCATTGAAAAAGACCCTGATGCTGGGAAAGACTGAGGGCAGGAGGAGAAGAGGGCAACGGAGGATGATGGTGGGATGGCATCATCTACTCAATGGACATGAGTTTGAGTAGGCTCCAGGAGTTTGTGATGGACAGGGAAGCCTGGCATGTTGCAGTCCGTGGGGTGGCAAAGAATAGGACATGACTGAGTGACTGAACAACAAAAACAAAGCTCGACTCAGTCATTAGTCTCAAAACCTGAGAAAAAACATCTAGAGAAGAGGAAAAGGGAAGTATTTGTGTAAGAACAGCCTGAATACCGGTCAGAGACAAACTGGGGAAGAGTAAACATCCTCCATCTAAAAAATGATGTGCAAGCACTCTGTGCTGCCTCAGCTGTGAGGCAAGTGCAAGGTGCTGTCTGGTTCAAGGATAACCATTATTTCTGCTGTCTGGATCACTGGAGACAGGATCCATGACCCCAATGCATTTTTCCATCTTTGACGTATATTATTCTATGAATTTTTGATGTTTCAATCTGTGTGCTTTGGGGAGAATGACGGTGATTACAAAAGAGTACTTTCATTCTCTTGGGCGAGTGATAGATGGCTGGCTTCCAAGCATGTTCCCCCGCAGTGGGGAGACGCCAAGGGGGCATTATGCTCGTCCTGAGCCGCTCTTACATCCACCGCTTCTGAAAGACAGGCTAAATCCTTTCAAGACAGAAAACTGTGGGTTTGCCTCTTCCCCATTTCATCAATTATCCTTAGACTACTCTGTTTTGTACAGTTATGGAGTGGTTATTTGGGATTAAAGGAGCAATTGAATCTGTATCAAAAATAAGTTTGAGATTCTTCGCCTCTCTGACAAATGTGTTATTACTGCCTTCACAAAGGGGCATTTACCTGTCTGTCAGAAATACACTTTGTTTTCATTTTGTGTGAAATTCTCTTTTACTTCCGAGAACGCATCTGTGAAATAAAACGAAGGATTCTAACAGACATTTCCCGAGGAGAAGCACGAGCCTTCACCCTGCTTATGCAGGTCCTGGCCTCAGAGCAGCACCATTTGCTGATGAAATGCAGTCCTGGCCCCACGTGCTTTAAAAATAGAACCCTGTGGATTTCCTTCATTCCCAAGGTCCCCGCTGCTGCCCTCATTCACACACTATTTAAGAGATTCCTTTCCCGAACGTTCTCCCGAGTTTTTCCGGAAATAAGTGTTTGGCATTTAAAGAGGGGAAGCGGGGTAGCTCTGTGATGGCTGAGTTTCTACCTAATTAAGATCCTGGGACGTGGGTGCTCTCCTATTTCTGAAATGTGCTCAGCATTATCAGTGCATCTTCCTTTGGGTGAGTCATCCAGTTTCCAGGCTATCATCTCTCGCACTTCATGAAAACCTTTAGTGTGTTGTCAAGAGCCAGCTCAAATGTTAGTGGTAATACCTACCTAGAGTTTTCCATTTCCAGACTGCTTTCACATCTACTACCTCTTTTGAACCATTTAACGATCTCAGGAGGTGATGTTTTCCCACTTTCCAGATCAGAAAATGAAGGCTTGGGGAGAATAGGGGTCTTGCCAAAATCAACAACACTACAGATGGCCTAACCCAGCTCTCGTGAGTCAATAGCCTGGACTTCTTCCACTGCCAAAGTAAAACCATTACTAATCAGACAAAAGTTATGGGAGTGGGGCCTGGACCCAGGTGTGTGTTGGGCATGCCCACAGTTTCCTGGGGGATTCTAACATGCAGACAGGGCTGAGGGCAGCTTCATTCTCCCATCCATCCCTTCTCTAGACTTGGTCCTGGGCTCAGGGTTTACGATGGAAGTAATGAGTTTTGATATAGGAAGAGGCTAGTGCTTTGTGTATGTGAGTGGGAGGCTGTGTTGGGGGAAAGGATAAGAGGAGGGGATCTAATCTGCATACATACCATAGGAACTCTGAGAAGTCAGAGATAATGGGGTCCCTCTTCCTTAAGTATCTTATCCTTACCAAGAGAAACACTGAAGGGGTTTGGAGAAAGGTGGTCAGACTAGCCACAAATTTAAGACTGTCTTTGCATTTTGTACATTGATCTTATCTCAGAGTTTCTCAACCTCTGCACCATTGACATTTGAGGCCAGATAAGTCTGTTGTGGCTTCCCAGGTGACCTGCTGCGGCTGCTAAGTCGCTTCAGTTGTGCTCGACTCTGTGCGACCCCATAGATGGCAGCCCACCAGGCTCCGCCGTCACTGGGATTCTCCAGGCAAGAACACTGGAGTGGGTTGCCATTTTCTTCTCCAGTGCATGAAAGGTAAAAGTGAAAGTGAAGTCGCTCAGTCGTGTCCGACTCTTAGCAACCCCATGGACTGTAGCCTACCAGGCTCCTCCATTCATGGGATTTTCCAGGCAAGAGTACTGGAGTGGGGTGCCATTGCCTTCTCCGCCCAGGTGACCTAGTGGTAAAGAAACTGCCTGCGATGCAGGAGATTCGGGTTCAATCCCTGGGTCAGGAAGATCCCCTGGAGAAGGAAATGGCAACCCACTCTAGTATTCTTGCCTGGGAAATCCCATGGACGGAGGAGCTTGGAGGGCTACAGTCCATGGGGTTGCAAAAGAATCAAAGATGACTCAGCAACCAAACAGCAATAGCAAGTCTTTATTGTGCCTGCTGTCTTGTGTGTTTTAGGAAGTTGGGCGGCATCCCTAGCTTCAACCTATTAATGCCAGAAGCATCCCCCACTTCCCCAGTTGTGACAGCCAAAAATGTCTCCAGATATTCCCAAATGTCTCCAAGGGAAAAAAATCATCCTTCCCTGTTGACAACTACTGCCTTATTTCATCGTGTTAAATGTACACATATCTGTCTCCCTTCAACTGTGGGCTCCTTGAAGGCAGGGGCTGTACTCACCTCTCTAATCCCCCAACCTGGCAGCACACAGTAGAGACCTTTCAATTCACGGCAACCACTGAAACTGAACTATTGTTCCCAGGGTTTGTACTTCACGGTCCTGGTCCCTTGGCAGTAGTTCATTGAGAAAAGACGACTCCTAATTCAAACTCAGCCAGTTAGATTCTCCCTCTTGTTGGAACTGAGACTGATGGACTCTATGTCAGCATCAGGGCTCATTTTTTACACAGATGAGTTGGGAGCTGGGAGCAGCCTCTTGCATTATTACATGAACTGAGACACAGAGAAAGCCAATCCTACAAGAAATAAGAATTAAACACATTCAAGCAGAGACTAGGGAATAGATGAAGCACTTCTGGGTCCATGATGGTTTTGCTGACAGTACCTGATGGTTTTTACAGTCCCTTCCCAAAGCCTGGCTGCCTTCCTGTCCTTGGGTTCTAGGAAACATCCCTCCATCTTTATGACGAACTGCTTTTTTGTAAGTAAAATAACTTGACTTGGATTTTGAAACTTGCAATCAAAGAAACCTTACTAATACATGGAATTTGGTACTGGGTAGGCAGTCAACAAATTTTGTTTAATTAATTGATGAATTAATTAATGGGCCAGCAGCCAAAAATAAGAAGTAGTAAGAGCAGCAGAGGCTTTCTCAGTAGCAGCAGCACCACTGGCTACCTGAATCCACTGGGATGGAGAAATGGCTCATCTCCCTAGATGGTGCCTGGCCCTGCCTGGAAGCAGAGGCAGATGTAGAAACTGGGAGAGGAGTTCCATGGTAGAGCGAGATGTGCGATAATAAAACTTGATAGGGTGTTGACAAGAACTCAGTCCTCTGGGATTCTAATTTGAACCATCTTTGAGTCTTCCCAAGCTGGGCCCACCCTGGGATAACAAAGAACTGGCCTACAAAGAATCTAATCATTCATTCAGGCAAGCTGCTGCTCCTGAAGCATTTCAAGGGAACTCCCATTTTTTCAGTCATCCAGAGCACAATGCAATTTTGTTCCCAGATCCCTGAGAGTCTCTTAGGATGAGCTGAGATTTCTTCGGGATGTGGGTCTGCTGCAGACTAGGATCAAGGAAAGTTCTCTCATGGCAGCTCTAAAAGGCTAAGGACAGTCAGTGAGGGAAGAAAACTGAGGTCCTATGTGACACTGAAGGCAAGCAAACACACCCCTGCATGAAGTTAGGCAGGAGAGATACAGAAGATCCCTGTCCTGCTGAAAGACCGGCAGATGAATCTGAGTGGTGTGACTGATTCCAGCTGTAACCAGCAAGGCTCCACATTATTAAGTAACAGGAGCTACTGACTGTGTCATCAAATAAGTGAAGTCAAAACCATGATGGCTAACACAGAAAAAGGTACTCAACATCACTATTCATTAGGGAAATATGATTCAAAACCACAGAGAGATCCCGCTTCACATCCATTTGGATAACTACTATAAAAAAAAATAGAAAATAACAAGTGTTGATGATGTGGGGAAATTTAAACTCTTGTTCATTGTTGGTGGGAATGTAAAATGGTTCATCCACTATGGAAAACAGCATGGCAGTTCCTCAAAAGTTAAAAATAGAATTCAGTATGATCCAGCAGTTTCACTACATGGTATATACGCAAAAGAACTGAAAGCAGAGTCTCAAAAAGATATTAGTACACCCATATTCATAGCAGCATTATTCACAGTGTCCAAAATGTGGAAACAACCTAAAATGCCTATTGGCAGATGAACTAATAAACAAATATGACAGAGCAGCAATGGAGACACAGACATTGAGAACAGGCTTATGGCCACAGCTGATGAGGGTTGGGGGAGAAGGAGAGGATGAGATGTACAGAGAGAATAACGTGGAAACATACATTACCTGTGTAAAATCGATAGCCAATGGGAATTTGACTCAGGGAACTCAAACAATCTAGAGGGGTGGGATGGCGGGGAGAGCTGTTTATAAAGGCTATAGTTTCTGTTTTGCAAGATGAAAAGAGTTCTGGAGATTGGTTATACAATAATGGGAATATACTTAACACCACCAAACTGTACACTTAAAATGGTTAAGTGGTAAATTTTACGTAATTTTATCACAGCTTCCAAAAGAACAACCACAGTGGCCAAGGATGTCACCAACACGCCAATGCTGGAGAAAGTAGAGAACTGACATCTGCTCACTGAACAGATAGCTCTTTGTGAAAGGCTCAAAGCATACTGCAAACAATTGCCAGTTTAGAGTTCCAGGAGAGGGACTTCTCTGCCTGGGTAGTTTCTCTTGGACAATGTTTTTCCTGTAAAATCTCCAAGGCAATTGTGCAGCATGTTTCTGAGTCCATGCTTGTTGATCTATTGTAGCATCTGAGGCTATCTTGGGAAGCCATGACTCAAAGGCAACCCCAGAGGGTATGTAATCCTCTGTTAGTCTTGTAGGCATAGGTTATCTCTATCAACAGAGGATCCTAGGAGTTGGGGGTCACGGAGACAGACAGACAAGAGAACTTTGACAATAAAAGTGTGGACACCACTGAGATCCCAGGGTATCGAGGGAGATGCTACCATTTCTGTACATTGAGGAGATAAATTTTGGTTGTGTAAAAAAGAGATAAATCTTGGTTGTGAAAGCAACCTTTGGTGGCTTAAAAGAGTAACCCATAGGAAAGTGGATAGCAAGGAAGAAAACACCTCCCTAATAGGGACTACCACCCAGAACCAGTGATGGCTGGAAGCCAGTTCACCCACAGCCCCACTGTATCTTGGGCAGGAGGATCCCTCCAGGAATTCCTCCTCTGCTCAGTCTTCCTGGAACACCCCCATAAGAGTGAGTCACTCCTTCCTGGGGACCCCAGCATTTCCAAATTCAGTAGCATCTGGCTTGTTCCACAGGAGGGCCTCCCATACACAGACACAAGTTCTACACATGTTTGCTGCATAAATGAAACACCAAGGAACACAGGTCCTCACAGTGAGGGACACATGTTGAGGGTGTGGGAGCCTCAGCTCCCACAAAGGGAATTACTCCAGCTGATCACAGTGAAAGCCTGAGGGCCCACAATGCAATTTTGAAATAAGCATCTCTAGTGTGGCAAGTGATGCAGTGGTAAAGAATCTGCTTGCTAATGCAGGAGACTTATTCCAAGAGATGCAGGTTTAATCCCTGGATTGGGAAGATCCCTTGGAGTAGGAAATGGCAACCCACTCTGGTATTCTTGCCTGGAAAATCCCGTGGACAGAGGAGCCTGGTGGGCTATAGTCCATGGGGTCACAGAGTTGGACAGGACTGAGCACACATAGGTGAAGTGATCTATACAATGTGGCATCTTCACCCCAGCATCGAAGCTAAGGAAACCAACCATTGAGCCAAGCATGGCACAGGAACCCCCCAGCTTCCAAAAGAACTATGTCCCCAGCCTTTCTGCCTCCATTCTGTAATACTCTCCACAATATAAACTGAGTGAGTGTGTGGCAGATACTGTGCTTGATGCTAGGAAACCAAGGGCGAAAAGGAGAGAAGGTCCTTACGTCACAGAGCTTATACTGTTAGGTGGGGTGTATTTTCCCAAGGAAAGGTAACTGAATAGGGGACAAAGATGCCCAACATCATCACACAGAGTGTTCACAGTCCCCTTCAGGTTTCTGATTAATAAAACTGAACCTGAGTACGGTGCCCTATTATTAAGAGGGTTATACCAGTGTCATTTCCACACATTGAGGGTTCCTGGTAACAAAGACTCCACATCCTTCCCAAGGGCCTGTCTTCTCAACATAGCATCCTAGGAGCCTGCCCCAGGGAGAAAAGGTGAGCCTCCCTCCCATCGTTGTCCACAAAGAAGCTGGTCTTCTTAAAAGAACGATCACAATAACTGAGAGCAATGTTAATGTCACATTAACTCAAAGCAATGACTTTTAGAGTCAGACAGCTTGATTCCCCCACTTACTGGCTCTGTGAAGTTGATCCCCCCTGTGACTCAGTTTCCCCATACATAAAATGAAGACAATACTAGTAACCTCCCAGAATTTCTAAGTACACTGAAAGAGGGCATGTATTTAAAGTCCTTGTATCAAGCCCACCATACAAGACTCTCAGCAAATTCCAGGTTTCTCCCCTCCTCGGGGCCGACTCTCCTTCCTCTCACCCCGTCTTGTACCCCATATGGTCCTTGAGAGCACCCTACACAGGCTTCAGTCCCCTACCAGGATAGTAGTCGCTTCACCTGAACTAAAATTTCCCCAGTTTCTGTCTACAGATAACTATCAGGATTCACGGTATCCTTGGGGCCACAGATCTGTGAGTCCCCATTACTTACCAGTAGACCCCACACATAAAGAGGAATCTCCCAGAGGAGGATGCAGGTAGTGTGGAACTCTGATAAAAGAATACTGGGGCTAAGGAGACCTTCAGAATCTTTCAGGAAGGGAGATGCCCACACCATGAGCGCAACAGGACAACTCTTTAGCAATGAAGCCACAACTCAAAAGCCTTCCACTGCCAGGCCAAAATGATCAGTTTCCCCTGAATTCCCTCTCTCTCATCCTCCTTCTTCCAAGACAGCACTTGAGAGTGGATGAGCTGCCTGTTTGTACAGTAGTGCCTCCCAGTTTTATTGCAAATTAAACATGCACACATTATAAACAAACAATAGATGTCTCTAGAGCAAATATACAGCTTTCAGGCCCCTCATAAATTCTTCAAGAGGAGCTCCTTGCAGTTTATAGCCTCAATACAATGTTGAGTGAGTTACAGCCCTAGGAGGAATGTCAGGAAGGAGACTATTCACTTAGAAGAACTGAGACTAAGACTGTCCAGTCTCCCATCTTGCTGCAAACTTATTCAGGGTTACAGTGTGGTGAAGTTCCAGTCCCACCCTGGCCCACACTCACCTCCCCATGCGTTCTGATTTCTTATAAGATTCTCCTTCCTAGTAAGCTCAGAATTCACCTCTGCTCACCAAATACCAGAATTCTGGGAAAACTGTATCCACTCAATTACCTTACTGCTTTAAAGTCTCATGTTGGGAGACCATGGCCCAGGGAGATTAAGAAATTGACCAACAAGCAGCAGAGCCAAGACCAGAACACAGATCTGACTTCCAGCTCAGTCTTCTTCCTAACCCACTGTGGGTCTAGGAATCTGACTTTAAAGAAGGGACTTGGAATACTCAAAATTCTGGATGATCCTATGCTGTAAAGGGTAGGGAATCAGGAACTTCCCCGGTGGTCCAGTGGTTAAAAATCTGCCTTCCAATGCAGGAGACACAGGTTTGATTCCTGGCTGGGGAACTAAGATCCCACTTGCCACAGGGCAACAAAGCCCATGCACTGCAACTACTGGGCCTCCACTCTGGACCCCATGTGCCACAACTACTCTGCACGCACACCTCAACCACAAGTAGAGAGTCTGTGAGCCACAAGGAAAATCCTGTGTGCTGCAACTACGACTTGACACAGCCAAATAAATGAATTAAATTAATTTTTTTTAAAAAGGGAAAAAGCAGGAGCCAATTGGAGGGAGCAGGATGGGATCAATATAGCCAGATACTCATTCCTGGGGGAGGATAAAGGAGACACATGCAGGATCAGTCACAAGTAGGGAGATGGACAGGAAGCACTGGGAACTTCCAGCACTGAATCCACACAGTGGACACACAGAGCATCTTTCAATTCCACTGAATGGGTTTCTACTTCACACAGACAATTTGTTCTCCGTCATACAGCAAGTCAACAGAAGTACCACTCAAGCAGGTGCTAAGTGAGCTCAAGTGGGTGATTTCCATCTCAGGACACTCTGGGAGATTGCCCATCTCACACAGAGGAATGGGACAATCTCAAGGTCTCCTGTAAGCTACATGTGACCCTGCCAGGGGCAGTCTGCAACGGAAGTAGACAATTGGATATTATCTCTTGCCGTACCATGTTCAGATGAGGAAACTGAGATTGAGAGAGGCCAACTTGCTAAAAATGGCACAGGTGGGAACAGGAAGACTCCTTACTTAATGCTGGCCTTCAGATTCTCATTCCAGTGTTCCTCCACTCCATCAATCCTCCCCCTAAACTACCCCCACAGCCTTCCCGCATGCCTAAGTTACATGTTATAGGTGATGATGCATTTTTAGTTAATTCAACTTTACTTTTTGAGGATGTTTTCAGGGTCACGATACCCCTTGAAATCACTGCCAAAACTCCAGAAGATGTCTCTCTCTAACCTTCATGTGCACAGCATCTGTGGAGGGGTGACAGAAAACGGATAGTGGTGGAGAGTAAAGGTCAAGGTGAGTGAGGGACTTGCCGTGCATTGTGGTTACCTAGCCCTTCCCCCGCTTCTTGCGGGAGACAAGCAGCACCAAGAGGTAGTTCCTTTCTGTCTCCTCGTTCTCTCTCTGGGTGTCACTGTTTGACCCTAGACACCTAGGACTATCTCTCCATAAGGAAATAATCTGTAATAGTGAAAAAAGCAAAAAGAAAGAAAGGATTCTAAATGACCAAGAGTCAAGAAAATCATGTTGTATTATTAGCTAGGATAACATGTAGCTATTATAAGTGGTATTTGTCACATTTATAAAGTTCATACATGGGAAAATACAGTCTGCAATGTCTTCAGTAGAGAATGTAGCAACCACTTGAGAACTAGAACCTGAGAACTTTGAGCAGGGAAAAGCCTTGATTAGAAGTGTAACTAGGGGGCTTCACTAGTGGCTCAGTGGTAAAGAATCTGCCTGCCAGTGCAGGAGACATAGTTTGGATCCCTGATCCAGAAGGATTCCACATGCCATGGGGCTACTAAGCCTGTGTGCCACAACTTTAGAGCCCATGAGCCACAACTACGGAGCCTGTGAGCCCTAGAGTCCGTGTTTTGCAACAAGAAAAGCCATGAGAAGCTTCTCGTCACAATTGGAAGCCCACACACCACAGCTAGAGAGTGGCCCCCACTTGCCACTAGAGAAAAGCCCATGTAGCAACAAAGACCCAGCACAGCCAAAAATGAATACATAAAATTATTTTTAAAAAAGAAGTGTAACTAAATATTAACCATGGATTGTCTGAGTAGTAAGACTATAAGACATTGTCATGACTTATAAATCATGACTTCTGTCATGACTGAATGTTTGTATCACCCCTTGCCCTGCCCCCTTCAAATTTATATGTTGAGATCCTCATGTGATGCTAGTAAGAGATAGAGCCTTTGGGAGGTGATTGGGTCATGAGAGTGGAGCCTTCAGGAAGGGGATTGGTGCCCTTACAAAACAGACTCCAGAGTTTTCTCATCCCTTCCATTAAGCTAGGACACAGCAAGAAGATGAACAAGAAAGCAGGCTCTTTCCAGGCTTATCCACCAAATCAGTGGATGCCCTGATCTCAGACTTTCCTGACTCCAGAACTGTGAGAAATAAATGTCATTTGAGCCACTCAGTTTACACTGTTTCTGTTATAGCAGCCCAGTCATATTTTTCTCTACTTTCTGTTTCTCCAGTTTTCAACTTGTTATAATGAGTGTGAATTTTATAACAGAAAAGAGTAAACTTTATTTTTCAAAACTGTCTATTCAAATGGTGCCAAAATTTTAGAGAAAATAGAATATAGTGATTAAGACTTGGGCTCAGATAGACTTGTCTGACTCCCTGGCTTAACTGTTCCTTGTTTATCCCTCTGTGCCTCTGTGTTCTCTTTTGTACAGCTTGGATAAAAAGAATGCCTGCCTCACCTTGTCATCATGAAAATTAAGGGGGATGAAATATGAAAAGCACTTTCCCCAACACCTGGCACATAATAGATGCTTCATAAATGTGTATCAACTATTACGGTTGTCAGTGTTGCTACTATGCTAAGCCCAGTGCATGAGTCGGTGGTCAAGAGCACACAAAGGGTCAAGAGTATCCCGGGTTCCCCCTCTGAGTGGACTAGACCCCAAGGATATCAACTGAAGAAGCAGTGCTAGAATGAGCTTTGAGCGTTTCAATTCCTAAAGAGCTACCAGCTGGTCTGCAATGAGAAAATGTTCCTGTGCAAAGGACATTTGGTCAGTTAGCAGAGTCACCATTCTGCTTCACTGTGAGTTTCCTGACTTTAGACCTTCTCAAGACCAAACTAGACCTTCTGGGAGGTTCAGCTGTATGCAAATTTTCCCAAGGAGGAAGACCCCCAGGTTGTTTTCCAGATGGTTATGTGGTTTTTTTTTATTGAAACCAAAGTTTTTACATTATAAGGACTGTTCTTGAAGTCAAAAGAATTCACCAGTAAATGATGAGAGATTGGACAGGATAACAATAGAATTCCAAACAGCAATTTCTTTTCTCTGAAGAACATTACTATTTTGTTTCCGAGCATTTCTCTGAGTTTCTTGGCATTGAGGATGTGTAACTGGGAAAATATCAGTCATTTTTTCCCCAAAGTGACAGATTTTATTAAAATAAATGAATAAATTCCCATTATTCGGGTCCTGAAAATCCTATCTAAGCAGATTCTAGACCATCACCTCTCTGGTCTGAAGACTATCTTGTTCGTTTACAGACAGTCTTGGATTATCAGATGCACAGAAGGTCCTCCATGGAGGCAGATCCTCCTTGCTGCTTACAGACCTTAAGTATAAAACTAATATCACAGTGAAGATAAAAATCAGAGTGTTTATACCAATAAAACACCTGAGCAATGCCTGTGGGGACCTGCGGGACTGAAAGTTACTGTTGGCAAGATACGTTGATAACATGCTGTTGATTTAAAATAACTCTTAGTCCACTGAGCCCAGTAGTGTTCTTTGCCATTTTTTAAGCTTAATGGTGAGAGGATCCTCCAAATGAGCTTGCCTTCCTTCAGAGGTATCCAATCAGTGATGCGCCAACCCATCATTAAGCTGATCTGTCCCCATGGGGAACCTGAAGGAGCAAAGACCAAAGAGCAAGGACTGCACATGTCACCTCCTTGTCTTGTTTTCAGGTTCAGCGTCTCTGGATACATACCTTCCACTCTTTCACCCATTCCCAGTGCTGATGGAATAAATATTTATGAAGAAAGGAATCCACTTTATGGAATGCGGGTTTAATGAATACAGCTGTGGGTTTACCCCCAATTTATCCTCTGTTTTTTGGCAATAAAATTTGACTGTATCTGAAGATTTTCGTAGTTCTATAAAGAATGGTGGCTTATAGCATAAAAAGCTCACAGCTTTTCAGAGAGAAAAGAAACGCTGAAGCCAGGAGTTGGTTTAAATATTTGTTTCCTATATCCCCTACAAGAAATGAACTATCTTATCCATGCCCAGGGTCTTTGAGGTCTATAGCACCAAATCTTCCTATTAACTGACAATTCCATTTCCATACTGACTGGCAAGTTTCAGAAGCAAAGTGATTGCTTTTCTTCTACATTTCTTTCCAGCATTATCATTATTATTGCCATCACTGCTAGATTAGGCACTAGTTTTGCCCAAAGCAACAAAGTATCAAAATAGCACTCAAATTTCTCCCTAAGTTATCAGTATACGTACAATGGATCTTATATTATCATTGTTGCATGTTTATTTCTATCAGACTGGGACTCTCCAGAGACCTGAAAAACTATCTTCACCTCTGTGAGCAGAAAAGCATTCCAAGACTCCAGAAATCTCCCCCAGACAAATGATAATTAGCATTACCTGGAGAATTCAGATCCTGAGTTGGTTTTGCCTGAACTAATAAGATTTCTTTCTGCATTGCCTTCAGTCTTCCCCCAGCTATGGGAAATTCTAACATACTGGAATGGAGACCTAGACATGATGTACAGTGGGGCCTAGTCAATGTGGACCTGCCAGCAGAGGCACAAGTCCTCTTGTGAGAAATACTATGAGGTCCTAGAGGCAGGAACCCAGACTCACTGATTCTCCAGCCTCCAGCACCTAGTGGAGGACCCTTGAATGTTTGTAAAACCTCGGTGAGCTCAAAGAGGCTGATTCTGGCAACAGCAATTAGATGTTCCTAGACTCAGGGTCTGACAGGTATAGTTTGTTCTGAACTGACTGAGGCAAGGCCAGGCCATGATGGGGTATGATGTGTGGGAGAGAGGACAGGGCACGATGAGTACGGAAATGGAATAGCTTGATATTGACGGAGATACATACAGACAGGTTATGGCAATTCTAGTAATCCTCCCATTCCCAGCAGGATTCAGCCAGTAACATGGGAGGAAGGAGATTTCAGCATCTCTCTACCACCATCCCTGGCTGAGAGGGGGGAAATGAAGTGGGGATAAGTTCCCGCCACAGGGGAGTTTAAGTCATGCACCAGTCGTGGAGAGAGATTATAACAAAGGGCATAACAGCCAGGTGATTACATCCAGTACTAAATCAGGAGGTGTCAGGACTGGTGGCCCCTCAAACAATCAGAGCTCACCCTTGGCCCTCAAACATCAAGTCTGGGAGTGTGACAACTCCAGGACCCCAAGGAATGGATGTCAGGTTGCTAATGCAGACTGTGTCCTGGTCAGGAATGGCTAGGGATTTATGAGGCCCTGGACCTGCAGGTAAGAGGAGCTGAATGAGGCCAAGACACAAGCAGTGAACAACTCGCAGTCCTCTTTGACCAGTTTCTACCAAGTGTTCAGAAACATGGTAATTTAGGCTCAAATTGACAAAAACAGTACATTCTGGCAGAATGATATTACAAGATGGTCTTGGCCTGATTTGTTTTCTTTGTTATTTGAAGGAGAAGAGCAGGCTGTACAGTATCTTCTTCTAGGCAGCAGATCTAAGATCTTGACTCCTTAAGTGTCTGACACAAGGTTGTTGAGTAGGCTGGATGTGTCTTGCTTTGGGGAATCTTGCCCAGTGTCAGCTATGCTCCCTCAGTGTAACCAGACAACCAGATGATTTTTTCAAGACGGCAAAGGCAGGGAAGCTGGTCAAGTTCCACATACCAGTGCTCAGGGAAAGGTATGTTGGTGGCTTCTGGGAATAGGTGAGAAGAGGAAGGGGGAAAGAACACACTCACAATGTCCATGGCACAGAGAGTAGGAGAGAGGACAGAGGTCCTGATGGAAAGAGGAAAGGAGACTTTCTCATTCAAGATCTCAAATGTCCAGAGATTAATGATGTGTAACTGTCTAGCAGCCAACTGAAATCTAAAAAAGGAAACAGAATCTTTACCCTTCTCCCCTCCCACCATCAACCAACTCTGAGTTTTTAACGATGATGATCTACACCCACTGTATCAGTTAGGGTTCAATCAGAAAAAGAGAGTTCTCCCAGTTTTCCAGATAGGGAAGCTTTTAACATAAGGAAATAGTGTGCATGCATGCAAAGTTGCTTCAGTCGTGTCCAACTCTTTGTGACCCTATGGACTGTAGCCTGTCAGGCTCCTCTGTCCGTGGGATTCCCCAGGCAAAAATACTGGAGTGGGTTGCCCTTCACTCCTCCAGGGGAACTTCCCAACCCAGAGATCAAACCCATGTTTCTTATGTCTCCTGCATTAGCCACCTGGGAAGCCCCGAAAAAGAAATAGACACATACATAAACAAGAGCAAAGATCAAGGTAGCAGCGGCCAGAGTTCATGAAATCAAAAAGTGATCACAGCAGGGAAGTAACTTCAGACAATTTCTGCTGTCCACAACTCAAAGCAAATGACATAGAGATTGCCCAGGGGTGCTACTAACCTCAGGAGTTGCAGAGAAGCCTCAGTCTTAGCTACCTGCAACAGGTGGGTCACAAGAACTCATTTGGAAGCTTCTACACACCTCATCTTTGCCCTCCTCCCGTCTGCCATGACTGTGCCAGAGAATAATGGCTTCTCCTGCCTTGCCACCCTTCAACTGCCACATGAATTTACAGACTCTAATCCAGAACCATTCCAGAAAGGAGTTCTGGGAAATGTACTTGAAGACTTCTCTGTAATGATAATGTAATAATGAAGATAATGTAGAACCAGAGAAGATGCAGGGTTAACAGCAAACAATCTGGCACACCCACTGAGGATGGGGGTTTTGCCAGTTTCTATATCGTTGGTGTGTAAATTATAGATTTGAAATTTATTATTGATTCCATTTTGACTCTGTCTCCTCCGATATGGAGTGCTTGAAAAATGTTAGAGATGGTTAGCTTGTTTATTCACTTGTTCCCTGACTATTTGCTGGGTTTTTACTCTGATCCAGGTGCTGGTCTAGATGAACTGGTGAGCAAGACAGGCAAGGACCCTGCCCTTGGAGGCTTACTCTCTAATTAAAGATTACATGATTGTAATAAAGTACACTGAACTTTACTAAAATACACTGATCAAGGTCATTTCTTTCTTCTCACAGCTCTATTGAGGTATGTTACATAATCATAAGATTCACCCATTTTCAGTGCATAATTCAATGACTTTTAGTAAATTTACTGAGTGGTACAACAATCACCATAAATCACTTTTAGAACATTTTCATTCCCATAATAAGATCCCTCATGCCCATTCCTACCTCCAGTCCTGGGCCACCAAGAATCTATTTTCTGTCTGTATAAATTTGCCTTTCCTGAACATTTCATATAAATGGAATCATATCAATTATTTTAATTTGAGATATATATATGTGATTTAAGTAAACCAGAGAGATGTGATAGAGTAGCTGGGCAGTAGAGAGGTGCACCTTCATTTTGGATGGTGAGAGAAGGCCTCCTTCGAAAGACTGACAAGAGTTGAGACTGAGTTGAGATATACCTTTTCAGATAAATTAGGCATATACTGTCAAGAGCATGAAGTAGAGACTATGTTAACTGTTATAAAATATACCAAATATATTAAAATACACCAATACACTAAAATCATGGTTCAGACATGATGCAAGTATTACATAGCAAAACTCATGCCCAAGGAGGGTGTTGAGGGCACATACTGGTGGAGAGAATGCAGGAAGAGGTTGGGCAACTCAGAAGAAAGTGAACAGAGTGCTCTATTTTCTCTATAAATGACATGGTACTCAGATTTCATTAACAAATGGGCCCGGCACCTACTAGAATATTGAGACATAGAAAGAGATGGAACCAAACAAGGGCATCTGCCTTAACTCCTCCCCTGTCTCAGGAACTAAGCCAGGTACAGAAAACTTTCAGCCCTTGGAGAGGCAGGGGTTAAGATTTTGGAACCAAAAGTATTTTTAATCTCAGGTCCTACACTTCCTTGCAATGTGATTTGAGTTGTTTTTCTCCTCGTCCATAATATGGGAATAAAAACTCTAGTCTTGTTGGACCTTTGGGGGTATTAAATGTGATAATACAGATAAGCAACCAGCCCAATGCCTAACACATCATAGTGAAAGTGTTACTCAGTCGTGTCCAACTCTCAGTGACCCCATGGACTGTAGCCCACCAGGCTCCTTCATCCATGGAATTCTCCAGGCAAGAATACTGGAGTGGGGTTGCTGTTTCTTTCTCCAGGGGATCTTCCCTACTCAGGGATTGAACCTGGGTCTCCCGCATTGCAAGCAGACTCTTTACCAACTGAGCCACCAGACTCTTGTAACATATCATAAATCCTTAATTAATGATATAATTTGTTATTCTGAAGGGAGGACCAGCAGGCTCAAGATCCAGGTAGGCAAAAGGCAATATGAGGTTATACACTACTTGGTAGATCAATTTTGATTTAACTGCTCTAGCCATCAAATTTATATAAAAAGACAGGTACTAGTGCTGCCACCAGGCAGAACTAAGGAAACAATTTATCCCTCAGAAGTAGCCACAGACAGGTGAGACTGAACACAATTCTGCAAACATAGGAGCTTAGAACACAACATGATCACAAGACTGAGTACCTCATCCCACCAAGGAAATGCACTAGAATCTTGGGGGGTCTACTGGATACCTACTGAGATGAAATGAGGATAGAGTCAATCCTGTCTTACGGATAAGCGACCCAACAGATGTCAAGGTTAAAGCAGTTATTATTATTACTTCTCCTTATTCTTCTACTACTACTATTAATATTATTATTACTTGTTATTATCATTCCCCTACCCCAACCCCATTTGGCAGATGAGAAAACTAACCAATAAGAGCTAGGCAGACAAGGAGATTGAAAGTTCAGGAAGCTTCAGGAGGACTTCCTGGTGGTTCATTGGTAGAGAATTCACCTTACAATGCAGGGAACAAGGGTTTGATCCCCGGTTGGAGAATGAAGATCCCACATGCCAGGGGGCAACTAAGCCCACATGCCACAACTACCAAGCCCATTTGTCACAGTGAAAGATCTTACATGATGTAAGGAAGATCCCTCATACTGCCAATAAGACCCAACACAGCCAAATAAATACGTAAATATATTTTTTTAAGTTCAGGAAGTTTCAGGCTATGAAACGCTAAGAAATGAGGTAGGGGAAGCAAAAACCAAGAAGTCCCATGATCTGAAGAGTCTGGGGGATATTCATCACCACATTCATCACCATTTCCCCAAATTCCCTTGCAGAAAACAGAGATAAAAACCTTAAAAGGATTGTCCTCAGCTAGTAAAGCCCAATAACAGGATGAAAATAGTACCTACATTTTTTGCAGTAGGTCATTGCTTGCATAGAGTCTTATCTCAGAATTCTGCTCAGCAAACAATTCAAATGAAATAAATACAAAAAAATAGCCATCAGTTCACCCTAAGGCTTTCCAAAGGTGATAGTAATTAGTACTGACAAAGAAAAACTAGCCACCAACTATCTTTCTCCTTCATCTTCCAAGAGGGTTGTTTTCATTTCTTTTCCAAGTCTGGAGAAAAGACTTTTCAGGAGGCCTGCCATGTAAGATTATGCCCAACTGAGTCTAGCCCTAAAGGAAGGCAGCCTTGCCTGGCCTCCTCTGAGAAGGGAAATAATTGGAAGATGACCCATGATTAGCAGGCACAGAAGAGCATATTATCCATTTTCAAGAACGAAGCCTCCAAAGTCATCAGAACCAGGTTTAAATCCTGGTTCTGTCACTTAATCAAGTGACTTGATTTCTCTGTGCCTCAGTTTCCTTCTCTGTAAACTGGGACATATAAGAGTTCCCGTATTATAGGGTTGTAATGAGAATTAAAAGAGATAATTTGTGGAGAGGTGTGGCTAAGATGGCAGAGTAGCAAGGCCCTGAGCTCACCTCCTCTCATGGGTACACCAAAATCACAACTATTTACAGAGCGACTGTCAGTGCGAATTACCTGAAGACTAGCAGGAAAGATTTTCCACAACTAAAGATATAAAGAAGGAACCACAACAAGACATGTAGGGGGACAGAGATGTAGTGTAGTCAAGACTCACATCCCCATGAAGGTGAGCCACAGGCAGGAGGATAATCACGGTTGCAGGGGTCCCCTCCAAGAATCAAGGGGCACAGGCCCTATATCAGGCTCCCCAAACCGGGAGTCCTGTACTGGGAAGATGAGCCCTCAGAATGGCTGGCTTTGAAAGTGAGTGGGGTTTGCATATGGGAAAGCCAGAGAACTGTAGGAAACAGGAACTTCTCTCTTAAATGCATACACAAAATCTCACATGCTCTGAGTCCCAGTGCAGAGGCAATAACTTGACAGGAGCCTGAGTCAAACCCACTTGCTCATCTTGGAGAACCTCCCAGAGAGGCAGGGACTCCCCCTGGGGACACAGACACAGGCAGCAGCCAATTATGGCAGCTCATTCTACCAGGAGGACACTGATGCTGGCAAGCACCATTTTTGAGTCCTCCCTCTAGCCTATTAACACTTAGTCATTCATTAGCAATTGGTACCAGTCTTGGGTCCCCTACCCAGGCCCCACAGAAGCTTCCCTGAAACTAAGCTTCATCTACTGGTGGGCTGGCACCAGCCCTGGGACCCCACAGGCCATTCAGCCAGCCATGATGGGACCAATCCCCACCCCCATCAACAGGTTGACAGCCACTGCAAGAGGTGGGCCCTGGAAGCCAATGGGGCTGAGAACCAGCCCCACCTACTAGTGCACCCACAGGCCCTACCTACCACAACAAAAGGCCCACTCAGCCCACAGAGGGGGAACTCACTCCTACAGCGTACAGCTCGGGCAACCAGAGGTGAGTGTGCTCCTGTCCCCACAGGACATCTCCTACATAAGGCCACTTTTGTAAGATCAGGAAACGTAACAAACTTACCTAATTCATAGAAATATGCACAGAGAATTAGGCAAAATGAGAAGACAGAGGAATATGTTCCAAATGAAGGAACAAGACAAAATCCCAGAAGAAGAGCTAAACAAAGTGAAGATAAGCAAGCTATTCAATAAAGAGTTCAAGGTAGTGATCTAAGGATGCTCAGCAAACTCAGAAGAATGGATGAACACTGTAAGAAAATTAACAAAGACTTAGAAAATATTAAGAAGAACCAACAGAGCTAAAGAATACAATAACTGAAATTTAAAAAAAATACACTAGCAGAAATCAACCGTAGATTAGATGATTCAGAGGAATGGATCAGCAAACTGAAAGACAGAGTAGTAGAAACCACCCAAAGTGAACAGAAAACAAGGAAATTTTTAATTGAGGATAGTTTAACAGACCTCTAGGAAAAGGTGAGAGCTGAAGAAAAAGAAAGCTGAGCACTGAAGAATTGATGCTTTTGAACTGTGGTGTTGGAGAAGACTCTTGAGAGTCCCTTAGACTGCAAGAAGATCCAACCAATCCATCCTAAAGGAGATCAGTCCTGGGTGTTCATTGGAAGGACTGATGTTGAAGCTGAAACTCCAATACTTTGGCCACCTCATGCGAAGAGTTGACTCCCTGGAAAAGACCCTGATGCTGGGAAGGATTGGGGACAGGAGGAGAAGGCGACGACAGAGGATGAGATGGCTGGATGGCATCACCGACTCGATGGACATGGGTTTGGGTAGACTCCGGGAGTTGGTGATGGACAGGGAGGCCTGGCGTGCTGCAATTCATGGGGTCGCAAAGAGTCGAACACGACTGAGCAACTGAACTGAACTGAACTGAATTGAGGAAAACATCAAGTGTACTAACATTCTCATTACAAGGATACCTAAAGGAAAAGGGAGAAAGGGGTAGAGAACTTATTTGAAGAAATAATAGCTGAAAACTTCTCTAACATAAGAAATAAAATTACACATCCAGGTCCAGGAAAAACACAAAATCCCAAACAAGATGAGCCCAAAGAGGTAAACAACAAGGTATATTATAATTAAAATGGCAAAAATTAAAGATATGAGAGAATCTTAAAACAACAAGAGAAAACCAACTAGTTACATAAAAAGAACTATCAAAAAGCTATCAGTTGACTTTCCAGTGAAAGTTCTGCAGGCCAGAGGGAGTGACACTATATTTAAAGAGATTAAAGGAGAAACCCTACAACCAAGAATACTCTACCTGGCAAGGCTGAAGATAAAGAATTTTACAGATAAGCAAAAACTAAGAATTCAGCACCTCAAAATGAACTTTACAAAAAATGTTAAAGAGACTTCACTAAGCAAAAAAAGACCACAACTAGAAATATAAAAATTACAAAAGGAAAGATCTCATTAGTAAAGGCAAACATATAGTAAAGATAGTAGATCAACCGCTTGTGAAACTAGTACAAAGGTTAAAAGACAAAAGTAGTAAAATCATCTACACCCACAATAAGTAGTTAAGCGATACACAAAACAAAAAGGTGTAAAATATGTCAAAAATATTAAACATGAGGGAAGGGAGTAAAAATGCAAGATTGTTAGAATGCATTCCAAACTTCAGTGAGATAAATCAGAGAAAGATAAGTACCATGTGACTTCACTTACATGTGTAATCTAAAAAACAAAGCAAACAGACAAACATAACAAAACAGAAACAGACTCACTGAGGACAAACTGGCAGTTGCCAGAGGAGAGGAAGATGGATGGATGAGTGAAATAGGAGAGGGAGATTGAGAGACACAAACTTCCAATTACAAAATAAATAAGTCATGGGAATATAATATGCAGCATAGGGAATCTAGTCAGTAATATTGCAATAATTTTGTATGGTGAGATGGTAACTAGACTTGTGATCATTTTGTAATGTATAAAGTATTGAATCACTATGCTGTACACCTGAAACTAATATAATATCGTAAGTCAATTGTACTTCAAATTTTTTAAAAAAAGGAAATTTATGCAAAGCACTTTGTAGACTATCACCTTGTAAGCTCAATAAAAAATGGATTATTCTTATTACCGTTCCTGTATTCAAATATAATTGGTTGCCATGTGCTGAGCTGTGAGCTGGGGTATGGGCACAGCTGGTGCGGGGAACAAAAGTGGATTTGGGAAAATGAACACCGAGTTTCAGTTCTAGCTCTGCCTTTTAGCAGTTGTTCCAACTTAGTCTAACCCCTTAATTTCCCCAAGCCTCATTTCTCACCTAGAAAATGAGAGCCATAGTATACATCCCCAGCACTGTTACCAGAAATAGATAGAATAATGTCTTTGGAAAGCACATTGAAGGTACAAAAGGAGACACTGCTAGTCATTTGTGGATTGCTTGGGCATTTTGCTTCTCTTTCTGACTGTATGTGGCCCACTCCTTTTGGGTCTTTTTTTTTTTCCTGTCTTGGTACCAACCAGAAGAGAAGGAGAGGAAAGGGGGCAGATTGACACAAACCTCAGTCCATTTTATCAAGTATTGTTCATCCTATAATATTTCTGATGAGCAAAAGCTGAAGATGTGATGGATTCACACACAGATCTTGAAGAGGTGGTATATTTCCACAGTAAGTAAAGGTTTGTACAAAGAGAAGACGTTTTAGAATCATATCTGTGTTCCAGATCTTAGAAGATTCTTATTCCACGCCCTGTATATTTGTGTGACCATGGATGAATTACTTAACCTCTCTGAGCCTCGATTCCTTCATCTATAAAACAGGGGTATATATACCTAACATGTAGAGTTGTTAGGTTTAAATATAAAATAGGTAGGATACATTGTCTGAACAGTGTTCAATAAGTGATAGTTCTTCTAAACTGAAATGTTTATTTCAAGTTTTTCAAGTTCTAACTATGGTAATGATTTTTAACACCACTGAGATCTTTTCACGTAATACAGTCAAGTTCTAACAAGCTGACATCCTCAAATGCAACTTCTTTATCCTCTCCTTCTCTTCAGATCTATGATTCTTGCCTCCTCAGACATCACTCTCCAGGATCAATATTCTGTCAATAAAGTTATACTGGGACTTCCCTTGTGGTCCAGTGGCTAAGACTTTGAGCTCCCAATGCAGGGGGACCAGGTTCAATCCCTGGTCAGGGAACTAAATCACACATGCTGAAACTAAGGGTTTGAATGCTGCAACTAAAAGACCTTACATGCCACAACTAAAATCCAGCACAGCCAAATAAATAAAAATAATAAAGGCAAGTTGAGTGTTACTGTGTGCAAGCAAGCACTCTGCAAGGCTTCTGGGATCAGTCACCATGGAATGCAGAGTCCCTGGCCCCCAAGGGAGATAGACCGTCCACTGTGGCAGTGTCATGGGCCAGGAATCTGATGGCACAGTGCCCAAAGCTCTATGAGAACCAGCACTGGACAGTCAGAGAAGGTGACCTCTAGGCTTGGTCTTGAAGGATAGGAAAGAGTTTGCAGGTGGTTAAGGGAGGGAAAGGAATGATACGTGTGTGCAAAGGCATGGAGAGAGGAACGGCAAGAAGCTGGGGTTGGCTGAAACATGGTAGGGCAGGAAAGTGGGAGGAGAAGAGATTGGAGAAGCAGGACAGGAAAAGATCATAGAGATTCAAACTAGAGCAGCAGTGCTGAAGGTAAGGAGGAAGAAAGAAAGGTAGGAGAGGGGACTTTCCTGGTGGTCCAGTGGTTAAGAATCTGCCTTCCAATGCAGGGGACAGGGGTTCAACCCCTGATTGGGAAACTAAGATCCCATATGCTATGGAGCAACTAAGCCCTCATGCCACAGCTAAGAAATGACACAGCCAAATAAATAAAAATTAAAATTCAAAAAAGAAGCTAGGGGATATTTCTGAGGTTGCATCATCAGTTCTTAGCAACCAAAAGGCATTGGTTAGCAACCAAAAGAGGGACGAGGCGGAGCACCAAAGAGGGCTGTCTATGATCAACCTGGAGGACCGAGTGAGTGGTGGCTCTATCGACTGAGACCGAGTCCTAGTAGAAATAGTATGGGGCATGGAGGCATTTAAGTTTTCAGCTATGTTGAATCTGAGAGGCATGTGGGGACCTTCCAAGCCAAGGTAGGTTCCCAGACAACAATACGTCCAACTCTGCTGGAGCTCTGGGGACCATGCTGGCTGAAGTATGCATCTTTCTTTATGATAAATGACCATGCCTAGCAGCTAATAAACCTGCAGACATGTCTAGGATGGACCGAGGGTTTGAGCAATCATCTTCAAAATGCAGTCACTGAAGTCATGGGTGGGGGGAAGGCACTGCTTGTACCCATAGCTCCCAGCCGAGGGAAGAGCTTGATGTATCACAGCTACTGTCTTGGCTTGGTTGACTGTCTTGGCACAGCTCTTCTCCTAACCCATGTCATCTTTTCTATCGTGTTCACATCTTTCTTCATTTCACCTCCTCCCGTTTCTCCTTTGCAGTTCCCAATGAATGTGTGATGAATCCTGGCTTAGCAAGTAGGCTAAAATCTCCGCTTAAAAAACAAGCCTTAGCTTTTATCTTCCTCTGTGGGTTTGGGTTTGCTAGAATCAAAGTAACATTAGCATGATTTGTTTGGATTAGCATGAAGACTTCTAATCCGCTCCTTTGCAATATTCCATATTTTAATAACTTTAATAATTACTCCTTCTTTTTTTTTAATTAAGAGCTTAGAGACAGAGACCTTGGAGAGGGACCAAAATGGTGGCATTTAGTATTGTGGAGAAGAGGTTGAAACGTTTGCATAGCAAAATCAATATTCACAGCCAGCTAAGAAGCATTTGGATTTTATCTAATTCTGTGAGTATCACTGTGGACAAAGCCCCAAATGCTAGAGATACAGATGTAGCAGGAGATTCTCTCATCCTGTTTGGGGTCCAACTAGAATGCCCCAGGTTGCACTCTGACAATCACAGCATAAATTCCAAGACTATATTTTCCTGTAGTGTTCCTAGCAGTCTTTAGAGTTAAAAGAAAAGTGCAGACCACCCAGGCTGACCTCACTGTTCCAACTTCAGGGAGGGGCACTAGTGGCTGAGCAGAAGTTCCTGCTGAGGAGTTCCCTTCCACCGGAGAGGTAGCTTCAAGTCCTCAGCTCCAGTAGCAGCCATGTGTTTTAGGGTGTGTCCTCTCCACCGGAAGCTAACCTAAAAGGCCCAGCTGAACCCTCAGGACCCTCAGGCAAACCTTTTCCCATTTCCCAGTTCTGCATGGATGTGAAAGCCATAATGAAGGAATGCTCTAGCTTCTTGGCATGGAGAGCCCAGAAGCTCAGCAGAGAGGGCCTCCAGTAGGGCAAAGTGCTGTGCCTCCAGGCACAGGGCACCCTCCTGAAGCCTGACTGGAGCTCAGAGGTGGAGGTGGGCCTTCTTCTCCTGCTTCAACTCAATGTAGACACCATACTTACATAGCATGTCTTTCTGTTTGCATCCCTGATTAGGAATGAGCTGCTCTGGGATGGGTTCTGTGTTTTCCCACCTCTTAGATCCAGAATTAACTCTCTTCCTTCCTGGGACCCATCTTCCAGAGCTCAGCAGGTATTATTTCAAATCCTCACACACAGGGCTGTGTTAAGACCTTTTCCCTCAATCATGTTACACCTACTCTTCTAACAAAATCTACCCTGAATGATTTTGGGGGGCTTTGCCTTTCTTAGGGAGACCCTCCAAAGGATTCCACTGCCACCCTGCTAACGAATGGCAGCTCAGTGAGTCACATGTGGCCTTCTGCAACCCTTCCACTGAAGAAGAGGAAAAAATGCACAGATTGAATCTCTAGTGAGCCATTTCCCCAGCAGGGACTCCAGAGATAAATTTGATGCACCTCTGCCTCAAAAAAATCAGGGTCTTTTGAGGAATATAACATGGGAAATAACACATTTATAGGGTAGGATAGACTAAGTGCTAAATATAGGTTCAAAAAGTACTCATGGAGGGGTTCTCCGGTGGTCTCATGGTTAGGATTTGACACTTCACTGTCGTGGCCCTGGGTTCAATCCCTGGATAGGGAACTGAGATCCCACAAGCCATGTGGCACAGTCAGGAAAAAAAAAAAAAGAAGTACTCATTAATTCTGACTTATTGAATTGGGGAGAGTTTCACAGAGGAGGTATTTGACTTCGTTCTTTCAGGATAAGAAGGATTTAATAGATAATAAGGGAAGTGGCATTCCGGGAGGGGGTTGCAGAATGAGAAAGGCAGGGAAACTTGAAAATGCAAGCTTTACTTAGGGAACAATAAAGGGCTCAGTGTTAATAAAGAGCAGAGTTCATAGCAGGTGGAACAGAACATGAAGCTGAACTATATAATGAACCACAAGGCCTTTAGTGTTGTGTAAAGAAGTTGGGTTTTCATTCTGGAGGAGTTGGAAAAGCCCCATGGCAGGTTTCTCAAGATAGGAATGATCTGATCCTTCCCAGGATGAAGAAGCTTTATGAGGATCAAAGTTCATGCATGGTAAGAATGGAGAAATTAACAACGGGTCACCAGCTTGGTAGCTACTGCTACTGGCTCTGAAATGAGAGTCAAAAGGAGGATAACAGCAGACACACAAAGTTCTGCATATCATTTTGGGAAAATTTATGGGCTCCCTTGAAACCCAACGAAGGTCAGCAAGGTAAGACTCCTACTAAAATGGGAGCCATCTGTGCTCAACAGTAAGGCCACAAAGATGAATAAGACATTGTTCTTGCCCTCAAGGGCAGATGCACTCCAGTGAGAGGGATCAAACATATATTCAGACAGTGATACCTCAGCTAGCCAGTTACAGGACCTGCTGTACCACCTCTCCTATATCACATCCTCAAAGGGCTCTGTGACCAAAAAAAAAAAAATTTTAAAAAGCTGCTCCAGAAATTTGTCACCTTCATAAATGCTTCTTATTCTTGGTTTCTGTTTTGATTCCTTCTCTTAGTACCAACTTCCTATTTAAAAAAAAAAAAAAGAGTCAACAACATTAAATGGACACTGTGGAAGTTTTACATTTTATACATAATAAAAACCCAACATATAAATTCAGCTCTGGGTCTAACTTACGCTGAAACTCTGAAAAGACATTTTTCCTGCCCATCCCTGACCTCATTCTCTGGTAATGCATGCCATTTCAGCACCTACTTTCTAAAAGCTGATGCTTCTATGAGGATGTGAATCAATTTTAATTTGGACTTTAGCTTCTGCAGCAAGTGCCTTTGAAGACACTCCTTCGGAGAATGCCAGCTTGCACCTTTCAATTACAGCCAGATAATTAGGATGGAGGCTCACCTGCCACCCATTCCATTTCTATGTGGGCGATGGCAGACCGATGTGGTATTTCTGAGCAACTGACGCTTTCACCAAACATTGAGAGGGATCACCACCTGAAACGACTATAATGTTATATATCAATTATATCTCAGTTTTTTTAAAAAGGGATTGTGTTGTACAAACAGAGGCTGAAGAAGATTGTGCCAATTCTACATACCACAGCAATCTGGGACACATGGCTTGGATGCCAAACTGGATTTTCCATGATATCCCAGTATTTATGGGGTCTACATAACAGAATATTTAAAAATGGGCTTGGTCTAGAAAATCTAGACCATGTGTTTGCTAGAAGAAGAAAACTGCTTCTGACCTCAAGAAAACATGCAGTCTGGTTGGGGGTATAAAATACACACACAGGAAAAAAAAAAGAATCTACTTGACAAAGGAACAAGGAAGTGAATGCTCAAGTCAAAGTAAATTATTTAGATAACAGGAAGGGAGGTTGTAAAGAATCTGAGAAAAGAGCTGCTGCCATGTAAGGGAGAGCATAAACGAGGGGGCAGTGGAAAAAATCAGCATGTCAGGCACCACACACACTAACATGTAATTTCTTTTCTTCTAATAATTAGGGAGTGTGCCAGATATAAGACCAGGTCATTTCATACGTATTTTCTCTCGATGCTCACAACTGTAATTCAGGTAGGGATTATTATTCTCATTTCATGAGTGAGAAGGACAGAAGAATATGGGCCAACATTCCATGATGGACCAACATTTTCTCAATCATGGTAGATGAAGGTACCCAAGATGATCCAAAATGACCCCAAAGCATTTTGGTGTTGCAAGGGGTAAAGTCCACCCCCGTATTGGGTGCCCTGAATTCAAAAGACACAATATTCTATTTGATCATTCTCAAGTGACCCTACAGGTCTGTGAAATATGGTCATTTCTAGGTTGCTTAAGAAAAACTGAGTCTCTGTGAATCTGAAATCCATGGAATCATCTCTTAGCTGGTGACCCAGCCAGTCACCTAACCTCCCAACTCAGCTGGCCTTGTTCTTGGCATTGAGGGTATAGAAACTCTCATTAAGAGCCTGGGTGGGGAAGGGTTACTTGAGATACTTGATTTGGCTTTACTGTCTTTTATGTAGGAAATGATGGGCACTAAGGCCACCCATGAAAGTGGGGGCTTCAGACACACCCCCAGGCAGTGGTCACTACTAAGCAGCAGAGTGCCCGGTGGTACAACTAGTGAATTACTAAGTGCCACTGAATTTACACTTTAAAATGGAGACTCATTCATTGTATGTTATATGAATTTTACACAGGACCACTCTCAGAGCTTCACTGCCCTTTCAGGCACTTCGGGAATGTTTTCCTTCACTTCACATCAGCCTCAGAAGTCTTTGTACTATTGACAGTGGCTTCTGTTGATCTGGAGTTTCACAGGGCAAACTGACCCTTTCAAACCCTTGCAACCTTTCCAAGAACCAGAGAAGGTGGGGAGTGTGAAGGTTCCCCGCCCTTCCCCAGTCTCTGGCCTGCCTTCCTCACTGCTACAGTTAGCTCAGGGAGCCCTGGTGGAAGAGACATGTTTCCCTGGTGGACTTGTAGCTGAGATTCCTTCACACCACAGGCTCTGTTTCTCAAAGGACTATTGAGAGGTGCTGGATGAAAGAATCAAACTCTGAAGCTACCTAGCTCTATCCATGATCGGGGTCATGAAAGTGCTCAGAAAGGTGCTCTTCCTAAGGATCAGTTCAGAGTTCTGCATGGTGCCAATTGTGACACTGAAAGTCATATTCCAATAAGAGTGCTATAGAGTGTCCAACACGGGGGCACACAAACGATTCCATCTAGGGACTTCCCTGGTGGTCCAAGGGCTAAGAATCCACCTGCCAATGCAGGGGACACAGGTTTGATCCCTGGTCTAGGAAGATCCTACATGCTGTAGAACAACAATGCCCCTGCACCACAACTACTGAGGTTGCTCGCCTTAGAGCCCAGGCTCTGCAACAAGAGAAGCCACCACGATGAGAAGCCCGTGCACTGCAATGAAGAGAAGCCCCAACTTGACAAGCACATGTGCAGCAATGAAGACCAGCACAGCTAAAAATAAATAAAAGGATTCCATCTAAAGCTTCATGTAATCTAGTCAAGTGCTCCTCGCAGTAATTGTCCTGTGGCTCAGTGGTAAAGAATTTGCCTGCAATGCAATTGATGCAGGTTCAATCCCTGGGTCAAGAAGATCCCCTGGAGAAGGAAATGGCAACACACTCCAGTAGGCTTGCCTGGGAAATCCCATGGACAGAAGAGCCTGGTGGGCTACAGTCCATAGGGTCACAGAAGAGTCAGACAGGACTTAGTGAATAAACAATAAAAACGAGGTATAATGTGCTGCAGCCTGAGCAACGTTTGAGAGGACCTCCGCCATCCAAATGGAATAACTGTTCAAGGGTTCTATGCCATGCTCTGCTGAACTCCCCCTGAAATGCTCTGAGCAGCACCCAGTGAGACGTCCAACATGGTGCTAAGCATAATGCCTACAGCCCAACAAATGCCCATTTCATGGCCTGCATGGTGCCCAATGAATGGCCTTCAAACCCTAGAGAAAGCCTCTTTCCTGCCCACAGTGCCCCAGGCAGTCCCCTAGGACTGCCTTGGTAGCCTCTTGATGATTCCAACCCCACTGCAGCCTCTGCATAGGATCCTGGAGTCGTCAAAAAGCCACATAATATCATTTAATCAAAACAAGCAACTTGTTTCAAACCTGAAGACAGCCAAGAATATGTAAAACCCCAGATACTAATATAACAGACTTTGGTTTTATTTTGAGATTCCTTTCTACATTGTTTTAAAAATAGCATGCAATAAATACTCATTGTAAAATAAAACAATACAAGCGCAGAGTACAGAAATCAAGGATAAAGTGAAATTCTCTGTTCTTTTCCTCTCCCTCCCATCTTCCATAAAGCCCTCTTTCTAGAATTAGCCACTGTTCATTTGGCTTGTGTCCTTTCAAAGGTGTTCCATGTATTGCTCAACGTATATATTTTGTGCATATAATTCTCTTTTTTTACATATACTAGATAACACTGATTCACTCTTCTGAAACATTTTTTTATTTAATATAATGTGATCATCTTTCCACATCTGTGCATAAGTATTTACATCATCATCTTTGATTAATGCATATTATTCCACAGTACAGAGATATGATTATTTAACCAGTCCTCTGTTAATGGCATTTGCAGCATTTCCCTTTTTCACTGCTACAAACAACACTGAAATGAACATCCTTTAAATTTTGACAATACCTCAACATTACCCTCCAAAAAAGGTTGTAAAAACTTACACTTGACACAACTGACAAACACAATGCGAATCTTTCCATTTCTTCTAGAAAGCCATCAATCAACTTCACTTTACAAATTCTAGGAGACAAAAGGTTCACAATTCAAGTTTCAGGCTGAGTGGGAGGGCCCATGCTCACTGGGATCAGCTATAGTTTCCATGTCTTACAAATTGTAAGCTGGAGACCAGTTTTTGGCACTTTTAGCCTGGGTGTCTGACCGCTCCTAGTTGCCAGCAGTGAAGACCTGCCCTCAGCACACAGGAGGCAGGCTTGACTCACATGGTCATCACGGTCTGAAGTGTTTCTGTTGCCTCAGAGCTGTCTCCAGAGATCCTGAGGGTGACAGGGCCTCCCTAAGGGAGCACAGAGCCAGAGCCATCTCCAGTTCCCACAGAACAGTCTTTCTGTCTGTCTAACAGGCTTATGTCCTGGTCCGTGGATTTCTCTTCCGTTCCCACTTGGAAGGAACCCAGTGGCCATGGCTCCTCCCTCTTTTCACTGCTCCTCCCAGCCCTGCTTCCTCCAGTTCAACCCAGCCTTAGCCTCAGTATCTTCAACAGCAACGGTCACTGAGATTCTTGAGATGTCCACTTCTTTACCTGCTGTCTTGGGTGGATAAGAATTCACCTCATCTGACTCTAACTCATATCATAGCTACCCAGGCATCTCTCTGTGTTCCCCTCCCTCCTGCAATTCCAGGGCCTCAAATGTCATTCACTCATGAAACAAATATTTATTATGTGTCATGGACATTTTCTACCAAATTGCAAAATTCCTGAAAGAACTTATATACACAGGAAGCTCTGTATTTTTATTGCAATATGGATGGCAAGATACTGAAATTTTATAAATGTATTATGATAGACTGGGTATAACAATCCTCCTTCTGAAATAGATGCACTCTGAGGCAGTTACCATTATAGTCCTCCATCCCATTCCATTGAATCTGTGAATAATAGCCAAGATGTCTTAAGTGTGTTGGTCAGCATGTGTCGGTCTAAGATGTGCTTATGTATCAATAATCCTCCCGACAACAACCCTGTGAGATAAGTACTATTGTCATCCCCATTTTACAGGTGAAGATTTAAGGCTAAATGAATCACCTAAGCTTACCCAGGCTATAATTAACAGGGCCAGGGTCCAAACCCAGGCATTTGATACTAGAACCTGCACTCTTAACCACTATGGCATTCTGCCTCTCCATAGAGCTTTTCTACAAAAGATCCTTGGGCAAAAGTCCAAAAAGTTCATCAATGGCAACTTTGGGAGGCCTGAAAGATGAGCGATCTGGGCCTAAAATGAAAGCTACAGCCGTGGGCTCTGGTCAACAGAGTCCCTAAGCAGATTTGATGATTTCCTGGCAGTGGGCACGACTGTATCTAGCATGTTCCAATGATATGATGAGAGAGAGCCTCAGAGGCTGATGCTGAGGACACAGAGCTCTCTGTTCTGTTCTGCTTCCAGGGGTCCTGCTGATGAAAGGTGGCCGTTCAGACTTATTTTAAGCCTTGTCATCTCCAGGCTTCACTGCATGGCGGTTAACATGCACTTAAGTTTTAAGGGCAAGGACTCTGGGGTCAGAGTGTCCTGGTCTATCCAAACCTTGGCTCTATGACTCTGATGTATGACCTTGGGATAATTTACTTAATGTGTCTATGACTCCACTTCCAGTGTGCAAAATGGTGGAAATAATACCTTTCTCAGAGAGTTGTGAAGGTTGATGTGATGATGGAATGCATATAAAGTACTTAAAAAGTACCAATAAATGTGAACTATTTCAATATCATCCTGAAGACTGGCTGACCACTTTGGAACAGCTGAGGCCATGAACATAAAGCCACAACAAAAATATTTGTTCTTGTATAGGTGTGATGCAAGGTGCATTCAGAATGGGGGAAGATGGCAATGGAATGGCAATTTGAGTGAAAATAACTATATTAGTGCACTAGGGCTGCTTAACAAACCCCACAGATTGAAAGGCTGAAACAGCAGTAATCTATTGGCTCTTGTTTCTAGAGGCCGGAAGTCCAAGATCAAGGTGTCAGCAGGGTGGTTTCTTCCGAGGTCTGTGAGGAAAGGATCAGTTCCACAACTCTCTCCTAGGCATAGATGTGTCTATTTATATCACCCATCCTCAATGTATGTCTCTGTAACTAAATTCCCCCTTTCTATAAGGATACCAATCCTATTGGATTAGGGTCCATCTTACTGACCTCAATTTTAACTTGATTACTTCTGAAAAGACTTTATCTCCAAATAAGGTCACATTCTGAAGTCCTGAGAGCTAGCATTTCAACATATGAATATTCAGGTGATATAATTTAACCCAAAACAACTACTAATGAAAAATGTTACCATTTATTGAATGACTGCCATGTCACATTATAAATTCCGACTTATTTAAAACCAACAGCAATACAAACAGTTAATGCAGCTCAATATAAAAAAAAAAAAGTAAACAACTCAAACAAAAAATAGGTGGAAGATCTAAATAGACATTTCTCCAAAGAAGACATTCAGGTGGCCAAAATGCACATGAAAAGATGCTCAACATCACTAACTATTAGAGAAATGCAAATTAAAACTACAATGAGGTATCACCTCACACTGACCAGAACAAGCATCATCAAAAGTCTACAAACAACAAGTGCTGGAAATGTGGAGAAAAGGGAACTCTCCTACAACTGTAGGCGGGAATGTAAGTTGGTACAACCACTATGGAGAACAGTATGGAGGGTCCTTTGGAAAACTTCAACTACCATATGACCCAGCAATCCCACTCCAGGGCATATACTCAGAGAAAACCTTAATCCAAAAAGATACATACACCCCAATGTTCACTGCAGCACTACTTGTAATAATTAAGATATGGAAACAACCTAAATGTCCATTGACAGAGGAATGGATTAAAAGATATAGTACATATATACAATGGAATATTAGTCATAAAAAAGAGCAAAATAATGTCATTTTCAGCAACAGGTTGGACTTAGAGATTGTCATATTGAGTGAAGTAAGTCAGACAAAGACAAATATCACTTAAATGTAGAATCGAAAAATAATGGTACAAATGAACTTTTTTACAGAACAGAAATAGAGTCACAAATAGAGAAAACAAACTTTAAGCTGTGTGTGTGCTAAGTTGCTTCAGTTGTGTCACTCTTTGCGACCCTGTGGACTACAGCCCACCAGGCTTCTCTGTCCATGGGATTCTCCAGTCAAGAATCCTGGAGTAGGTTGCCATGCCCTCCTCCAGGGGATCTTCCCAACCCAGGAATCGAACCCACGTCTTTTACACCTCCTGCATTGGCAGGCGGTTTCTTTACCGCTAATCCACCTGGGAAGCCCCCAAACTTAAAGCTACAAGGAAGGAAAGGGGGGAGGGTATAAATTGGGAGATTGGGATTGATATATACACACTAATATATATAAAACAGATAACTAGTAAGGACCTACTGTATAGCACAGGGCACTCTACTCAACATTCTGTAATGACCTACATGGGTAAAGAATCTAAAAAAGAGTGGATACACGTATATGTATAATGGATTTACTTTGCTGCATAGCAGAAAGTAACACATTGTAAATCAACTATACTCCAATACAAATTATTTTTAAAAATTCATAGGAAATCTTCAGCTATCTGCTAAGAAAATCAAGATTCAGATTTTATCCAAGATTAAACACCTAGCTAGTCACCAGTGGATCAGGATTTGGATCAGGACGTCTGGTTTCAAGCTCGTGCTCTTTAAATACCATATAATACTATTCCTTTTCATTGGTTCCTAGCTAGGCAGTGACTTGGGATCATTCCTCTGAAGGTGGAAGGGCTTATCTAATCCTGTTCCCACCTCTGGAGCTCCTTTACAAGAAAGCGGACTTAGTTCTGTTCCCACACAAATCCGTGGGGACTTCAGAAAGTCATAAACTAGCAGAGCAGGAAGACATCTGTGATGTCATTCAATCCATCCCCTGCTTTATCAGTGAAGAATGAGTTACTTGCACGAAGTCATACAGGAAGAAAGGAACAGCGTAGAATCTGTTCTCTACCCAACACTGCCTTAGCCGTAAAAAATTCTGAACTTTGTTAGCTTATCTAAATTATTTAGCAAACTGTTCAACAGATTTAAGCCATTTATACAAAATCAGGAAATGAATCAACTTTAATCAAACAATCTGATACCATACGAAATAGCCAGGGGTAGGTCTGTACTGCAAACATCCTCCAGCTTTAATCACCAAATGGCTGGAATGATAGCCAGCCCCTCGTATTTGTCATAAGAAATATTCAGTCTCTTAGATAGTTTATTTTCTATGTCAATGCTTTAGATAATAAGAAAGGGAAAAGGTAATCTGTTCTTGTCACAGGAATGGTTACACAAAAAACGAAGAAACACATCAAATTTCTATATCCTTCCTCCAGACTGTAAATCTGGTGTTTTTCCATAATAACATCCATCTTCTCTCAATCAACAGCTCTGGGGCACAACCACCTGGCTGGCTTCTGGAGAAAATGTCCTTCTGCCATGCTGGCTTTCTCTGTCCCAAATACAGCCTGAGTTTCTTAAGAACATCCATCAGGCAAAATATCAACAGAATTGAGACAGCAACATGACTATAAGGCTGGTAGGGACAGGTGTGATTCCATGAAAAGAGTCAAAGTTCTAGTAGTTCCAGACCCAACTTTGCCTCTTAGAAACAGTACAACTTTGAGCAGATCCTTTAATTTTCTAAAACTCAATTTCTCATCTTTAAGATGCGAGAAATATTAATAGCTGCCTGCAGGACAGCTTGTGAGGTTTAAACAAGATGACTGTTGAGAAAATGCACAAAACAGGAACTGGCACTTAGTAGGGGCTTAAATCTTTTTTTTTTTTAATTGAAAACATGTGGCAAATAACTTTGCTTCCTCTAAAACTGATCTGGGGTAATCTATTTCTTCCTTTCTTCATATACAAATAGGAAGGAACTGAGAATATCATGGGTTCTAACATGGCCAATCTCTGTTCTAATGCTGCCACCTGCAGCCAAACAGCCGACATCCCATGCTATTATTTCAAGGGTTGCCCTGAAACAATGGCATGCGACTAGACAAATTCCTCGCCAGCACACTTTACTTCATCTCCGTCCTTCAGACCTGGACCAAGGACACACTTGCCTTATCTGATCCTGAGGTTACAGCTGAATTTCCTTGGCAGGAGGGACTTTTCCAACAGAGGATGACGTTTGCCAATAGGTCTCATTTTCCAACACTGGGAACACAAGGACAGCCCTGGGCTGAGCCACACTGAAGTCAAAAAGTTTTATGCAGGGACTCCCCTGGTGATCTAGTGGTTAAGAATCCACCCTGCAATGCAGGGGACACAGGTTCAAATCCTTCTTGGGAGAACTAAGATCCCACATGCTGCAGAGCAACTAAGCCTGTGAGCCACAGCTATCGAGCCCACAGGCCCCAACTAGAGAGCCAGTGCACAGCAACAAAAGATTCCACATGATGCAACTAAGACCCACTGCAGCCAAATAAATACATAATTATTTTTTTTAAGTGGTACACAACATGCATGTTCTGCTGAAACTGCATAATGTGACACACACACTGGGTTCTATAAAATTCAGATTATCTACCAATGCTTAAATATCACATTTCACCTGAAAATGCAGACTTTCAGATTGTTAAAAAAAAAAAATCTAAGGTTATTGGCAACACATGACCCACAGTTAGCTAGAGCTGAGTTGCAAGTGCCCCTTTAGCTTGAAAAGGCCTCAACCAGTTTGGCACTACCCTTCCCCACTGGATCTTAGGCTTGACCTGTCTCACTTGGTAAGATTACCTTCTTAACCCCTGGTCCCAGCTTTACACAAACTGTTGTCTCCCTTACCTCCACCACAAAGTCTTGTAGAGAATAGAGTGGCTAAATAGAGTAGGACTGATTGACACTTTCAAGTAATCATAATGATTAGTAATTACCAAGTATTTGGTTTACATCAGGCACAGAGAAGAGCATTTTGACCCCAATTTTTGACCTCAAAAATATTTTCATCCCATTGCGTATTTAGATATGATGAAATATAAAATCACTAACATCCAATTCATAACAAATATTACTTGCAGAAATTATCTATCCAAAACAACCACTGCAATGGCAAAAACTTCAAACAAGAAAATATATTATTGATTTTTAAAGGACTAAAAGAATCACATCTCGGTGGTCCAGTGATTAAGAGTCTGTGCTCCCAACACAGGGGGCAAAAGTTCTGTCCCTGGTCAGGGAAGATCCTACATGCTGAGTGCCATAACCCTCCCACCTATGAAAAAAGAATCACTTCTTCTAGATATCATTGAAAACAATAAAATATGAACTCAAAATTTTGTGTGAAAAAGTAGAATCTTCTTCACAAAATTTTAATCTGATCATTTGACCCATGGGGATTGTACTTGTGAAAAGTAATGGCCTTGGAAATTCCCTGGTGGTCCAGTGGTTAGGACTCAGGAACCAGTTTCCATCCCTGGTTGGGGAACTAATCCCACAAGACATGCTATGTGGCACCCCCCTAAATAAAACACCCCAAACCAACCAAACAAACAGAAAGCAATGACCAAAAAGAAAACCCACAGCAACAAGTTATAACCAGCCAAACCCAGTAGGAAAAAAAAAGGTAATTAGTTGAGTCTTTGTCAAAAAATCTGGATGGAAAAAAATTGACCTTCATACAAATAATTTCAGGAAAATAAAAATTTAATTGGGAAAAAAGTAAATATATTCCATAGAAAATTCTTGATGCAATATTTGGCTTACTAACTACTCCCTCTACCCAATATCACAGAAAATTCATGTCAATAACCGAGCATGAATCTGTCCATATATTTCCCCATATTTATATAATGTCACATATTCATATTCCCATTGGGGGAAACTTTTCATTGTTTCTCTTATAGAAATTGGATTTGTATTATCCACATTTCTGGCTAGAGGTAATAAGGAACATTTCATGCAAAGATGGCCCCAATAAAGGACAGAAATGGTATGGACCTAAAAGAAGCAGAAGATATTAAGAAGAGGTGGCAAGAATACACAGAAGAACTATACAAAAAAGATCTTCATGACCCAGATAACTGTGATGGTGTGATCACTCACCTAGAGCCAGACATCCTGGAGTGCGAAGTCAAGTGGGCCTTAGCAAGCATCACTATGAACAAAACTAGTGGAGGCGATATAGTTCCAGTTGAGCTATTTCAAATCCTAAAAGATGATGCTGTGAAAGTGCTGCCCTCAATATGCCGGCAAATTTGGAAAACTCAGCAGTGGCCACAGGGCTGGAAAAAGTCAGTTTTCATTCCAATCCCAAAGAAAGGCAATGCCAAAGAATGCTCAAACTACCACATGATTGCACTCATCTCACACACTAGCAAAATAATGCTCAAAATTCTCCAAGCCAGGCTTCAACAATACATGAACCATGAAATTCCAGATGTTTAAGCTGGATTTAGAAAAGGCAGAGGAACCAGAGATGAAATTGCCAACATCCACTGGATCATTGAAAAAGCAAGAGAGTTCCAGAAAAACATCTATTTCTGCTTCACTGACTATGCCAAAACCTTTGACTGTGTGGATCACAACAAACTATGGAAAATTCTTGAAGAGATGGGAATATCAGACCACCTTACCTGACTCCTGGGAAATCTGTATGCAGGTCAAGAAGCAACAGTTAGAACTGGACATGGAACAACGGACTGGTTCCAAATTGGTATAGGAGTACATCAAGGCTGTATATTGTCACCCTGTTTATTAAACTTATATGCAGAGTATATCATGTGAAATGCCAGGCTGGATGAACACAAGCTGGAATCAAGATTACTGTGAGAAACATCAGTAACCTCAGATACACAGATGACACCACCCTAATGGAAGAAAGCGAAGAAGAACTAAAGAGCATCTTGATGAAAGTGAAAGAAGAGAGTGAAAAAGCTGGCTTAAAACTCAACATTCATGAAGCTAAGATTATGGCATCTGGTCCCATCACTTCATGGCAAATAGATGGGGAAACAATGGAAGACTTTGACGGGGAAACAATGATGCAAAGAACTGACTGATGTGAAGAAGCACCTGATGCGAAGAACTGACTCATTGGAAAAGACCCTGATGCTAGGAAAGATTGAAGGCAGGAAGAGAAGGGGATGACAGAGGATGAGATGGTTGGATGGCATCACCAAATCGATGGACATGAGTTTGAGTTTCCTTTGATGGGGAAACAATGACAGACTTTATTTTCTTGGGCTCAAAAATCACTGCAGATGGTGACTGCAGCCATGAAATTAAAAGATGCTTGCTCCTTGAAAGAAAAGTTATGACCAACCTAGACAGCATACTAAAAAGCAGAGACATTACTTTGCCAACAAAGGCCCAACTAGTCAAAGCTATGGTTTTTCCAGTAGTCATGTAGAGATGTGAGAGTTGGACCATAAAGAAAGCTGAGCACCAAAGAATTGATGCTTTTGAACTGTGGTGTTGGAGAAGACTCTTGAGAGTTCCTTGGACTGCAAGGAGATCCAACCAGTCAGACCTAAAGGAAACCAATCCTGAATATTCATTGGAAGGACTGATGCTGAAGCTGAAACTCCAATACTTCGGCCACCTCATGCAAAGAACTGACTCACTGGAAAAGACTCTGATGCTGGGAAAAATTGAAAGCAGGAGGAGAAGGGGATGACAGAGGATGAGATGGTTGGATGGCATCACCAACTTGATGGACATGAGTTTGAGTAAGCTCTGGGGGTTGGTGATGGACAGAGAAGCCTGGCATGCTGCAGTCCATGGGGTCACAAAGAGTCAGACACAAACGAGTGACTGAACTGACTGACTGACATTTCTGGCATCTTGTTTTTCTCACTTTATGTTCTCCTACAGTGTACAGTCTGCTGAGTGGTCCCTGGCTCTGTCTCTTGCTTCAGCAGTGTTTGACTAGAACAGACCCAGCAACGCCCCAGCCTCCAGCCTCCAGCCACCCTCCAAACTTTCTTCTAGTCGCAACTTTGGGAACCAACCACTCAGCTCTCCTTGGTCTCCAGGACCAGCCAACACCATTTTTTTTAGTTCAACTCATTACCAGTCAACCATGAGCTCCCAGATTCCCGAGAATTATTCCGCCAAAATGAAGGCTGCCGTCAGCCACCTGGGTCAATACGCACCTGCTGACCTTCTACACCTACCTCTCTCTGGGCTTCTATTTCCATGATGACAATGTGGCTCTGGATGGTGTGTGTCACTTTTTCCATGAATTTGTGGAGGAGAACCTCAAGGATGCCGAGCCTCTCTTGGAAATGCAAAACCAGCATGGCTGCCACGTCTTTTTCTAGGACATGCAGAAGCCATCGGCAACGTGAGCGGGAAAACCCAGGATGCTATGGAAGCCGCGTTCTCAGGGAGAAGAACCTTAACATTACCAGGCCCTTTCGGATCTGCATGCCCTGGGTTCTGCCCGGGCAGATCCCACATCTCTGTGACTTCCTGGAGAGCCACTTCCTAGATGAGCAGGTGAAACTCATCAAGAAGACAGGCAACCATCTGACCAACCTAGGCTGAGCTGGGTGAGTATGTTTTCGAAAGGCTCACCTCAAGCATGACCAGGAGCCTCCAAAGCCCAGCAGCCTTTGAAGAACCCTTCTGGCATCAGGGCTTCTACTTGAAGCTCTTCTCTGTGCCACTTGGCAGCTTTTTAACCACCCTGGAGCCCTCTCCCAAGCCTTCGACCAAAGGAGAACAATAAAGATTTTGCAGCCACCCTCCTCCAAAAAAGACAAAGAGAGAGAACAAAAAAGCACAGTGTCTTACAGAAACCCTTCCAAATCAGACTAAGTTCATTTGTATAAGAGAAAGTCTTTAAGAGGGATTGCTAGATTGAAGGAAAGATATTTTTTTTATTTTTAGAAGACCTCTTTACAAACCGACTGATATAATTCATATATCCCTTGGCAAAGTGTACGAGTACCTTTTTCTCTGTATCTCACCACCAGTAGCTGGCACTACTGTTTCTAACAATCAGGTAAAGGTAATAAATAACCTCATTGTTACTTTAATTTGCATTTCTCTAACTTCTAATGAATTTGAGCGCCTTTTCATATGTTTACTGGCAATTGAATTTGTTCTTCCACAAAAATGCCTATTTATATGACTAGGCCATTTTTTATTGGATAGTTCATCTTCAGCTTCCATTGTTAAAGAGTTCTTAGTGTATTTTAATTACAAATTTTCTACCTATCACTTGCATTATAATTATTCTTTCCAAATTTGTCATCTATTTACTTTTCCCATGATATCTTTGCCATATGAGAGTGTGAATTTTTCTATAGTTAAATATGGTGAAGCTTCTGGTTTAAAAGATCTTCCTTCACCCAACTCTCAGAAAATCTAAGAATGTAACCTCCCAGAGTATCTTGCAAGATATTATAGTTTAATTTTTTTATATTTATTTTTTACATCTATCCTTGTTTTAAAATATACATAAGATAGGGGTCCAAGTTTTTCTTTCAAATAGATAGCCAGCTTTGCCAAGATCATTCATTATAGAATGAAGCCTTTTCCCAGGGAACTAAACTATCAACTTTCTAATACAGAAGCTGCTTATACATTCCAGGTTCTATTTCTAGAGTATTTATTCTATTTTACTGCTATTTTATTCTATTCCTATGCCAATAAAGAATTTAATTTATAGTATATTCTATCATCTTGTAAATCCTTTCTCAGTAGTCCTTTTATCATATTTTTCTGGGCCATCTTTAGGCATTTATTTTTCTATATAAACTTTAATATCATTTTATTGAATCCTCTTCACTCAAAAGCCACTGAAATCCTAATTACATTTAAAAAATGCATTAAATTCATACATTAATTTTGGAAGAATTAGCCTTTTAATTGTCTTCCCTTTCAAAAACATGATATTTGCATTTGTTTATATCTTATTTTATGTCCCTCTATAAGACACACAACTTTTTTTTAAGCTTTTTATTTTGTATTGGAGTATAGCATATTAACAAACCATGTTGTGGTAGTTTCAGGTGAACAGCAAAGGGACTCAGTCATACATTTACATGTATCCATTCTCCCTCAAACTCCCCTCTCATCCAGGCTGCCACATAACATTGAACAGAGTTCCATGTGCTATACAGAAGTTCCTTGTTGGTTATCCATTTTAAATATAGCAGTGTGTACATGTCCATCCAAACTCCCTATCGGTTTCCTCCATTCTTCCCCCACCCCCTAGGCAACCATAAGAGACTTCATTCTCTAAGTCTGTGAGTCTCTTTTTGTTTTGCAAGTGAGTTCATTTCTATCATTTCTTTTTAGATTCCACATATAAGGGATGTCATACAGTATTTCTCCTTCTCTGTCAGGCTTGCTTCACTCAGTATGACAATCTCTAGGTCCACACATGTTGTTGCAAACGGCATTATTTCATTCTTTTTAATGTCTGAGTAATAGTCTATTGTATACGTGTACCTTATCTTCTTTATCCATTCCTCTGTCAAAGGACACTTAAGTTCCTTCCATGTCTTGGCTACATAAGACACACAACTTCTAATGAATTATTTGCTTCATATAAGTCCTATACCTTTCTTGTTAAATTTCTTTTTATCTTATAATTTTGTTGTTACTAATTATTTTTTTTACAATCCCATTTGTAGCTGTTTATTTTTATAATTGATTAAAATTGCTGATTTTTATATATTTATCTTGCAGCTAGAAGCCTAGCCAAATTATCTTATTAATTCTAAACAGTTTTTCATTACAGCTTCCTGGATTTTTCATGTATATAATTATATGTTCAGAAAAAAAGATTATTCTTCTCCACTTTCCCACTGTTTTTACCATTTTATTTATTTATTATATTTGCAAGAACCTCCAAGTCAATGTTAAACAGTAATGGTGAGAGTAGGCATTTCTGTCTAGTTTTTGGTTTGAACTGAAGCAACTTTACTGTTTTACCATTTAGGATAATATTTGGTGTTCATTTCTGGTAAATGATCTTTATTTTATTGAGAGGTTTTTGTTTTGTTTTGTTTTAGGAATAGTTGCTAAATTTTCAAATGTCTTTTCAATTGATATATTAACTTTTTTCTTTAATTTGTTGATTAATGGACTATGCTGATAGATTTCCAGTACTGAATGATATTTGCATTCTTGGAATAGACTGTACTGGTTTTACTACACTTGCTGCTGCTGCTGCTGCTGCTGCTAAGTCGCTTCAGTCGTGTCCGACTCTGTGCGACCCCATAGACGGCAGCCCACCAGGCACCCACCGTCCCTGGGATTCTCCAGGCAAGAATACCGGAGTGGGTTACCATTTCCTTCTCCTTACTACACTTAGATACATTAATACATTCTATTTGCTAATATTTTAGAAATTTTGCATCTACATTCATATGTGATCATTGTCTATGACCTAAACTAGTTTATAAAACATTTGCACTATATATCCCTTCAAAATGAAGAAAAAAAAAAAACTTGGTTGTTAATCTGTCTGGTCCTGTTGTCTTCTTCCATTATAGCTTTTTAATTACTTTCCAGAATCTTGTATGGTGGTTGGTACATTCATATTTTTCACTTCCGTTTATTACTTTTGGGGGTTTATATGCACAGTTACTTTAATCTCCATCATTTCCAACTTTACATAATTTTGGGGCTCTTTTTTCTTTAATCACAGAATCAGGTTTGAACTCATCTTTCTGCTTCCAGTCTGAGTCCTCATGCCCCAGCTCCATACTACACCCTTAGAAGTTAATTAAGGCTGAATCTGTAAATGATTTTGACTTATTTGATTAAAACAATCAGTCAATTGCAAAAGTTAGATTCCTGCAAAGTTTAAATTATTCTAATTTTTACTTAAAATAGCTATTTTGGCATAAGTAGAATCATCAATAATATAGTCATGCTTGGCAAAATCTTGGAGGATTTGAATCACCTTCACTTGACAAGTAAACTCATTGTTTCCTTCGTGCTAAAACTAGTTATTGCTTTTTTAAATGATTTTATTTATTCATTTATTTAGTGTTGGCTGTGCTGAATCTTCATTGCTACGTGGGCTTTTCTCTGGTTTTGAGAATTGGGGCCTACTCTCTAGTTGCAATGAGCAGGCCTCTCATTGTGGTGGCTTCTCTCGTTGGGGAGCACAGGCTCTAGGACGCACAGGCTTCTGAAACTGCAGCACGTGTGCTCGGTAGTGGCAGTTCCCGGGCTCTAGAGCACAGGCTCAATAGTTGTGGCTCACAGGCTTAGTGCAACTAAACACCAAAATGGGCTTAGTTGCTCTGGGGCATGTGGGATCTTCCTGGACCAGGAATTGAACCTGCGTCTCCTGGATTGGCAGGTGGATTCCTTACCACTGAGCTTTCCAGGGAGGCCCCTAAAACTAGCTTTTGACCAGCACAAATAATTTCCATAGAAGAAAGCAAAACCCCCTTTATCTGAGGCTATGATTACTATTTAATTCTCAAAAATGGTGTTCAAACTTGCATGAAATTTCATTCACTTTAATAAAATACTACCTAATTAGGAAGAAACTTTACTGTTATCTCTAGGAAAATATTAACATCACTAAAAAGAACATACAGTTGAGAAAACTGCATGTACATTTATAATTTTGTTCCCTTCTGAATATGAGAGACTATTTAATTAAGATTATTACTATCTTTAAAGCTTTCTCTCAAAGGAAATGTTCTTCATTCTAAGCTACACATCTTCTTTGGAGGGGAAAAAAAAAGGAGTTTTAAAAGAAATCCTGAAATTCTCTGAGTACATATGCTCTGGTTACATCCAAAGAAGGACTTCCTTCCTCTTTTTCTCATTATATTTCTATAGTATAACACAAATCAGGGCTGCTTGATCTGCTTGCTTTCTTTCTCTCTGTGACAATTCTTTTCATGAGCAAACTGGAGAAATAAACCAACTCGCCATACAGCTCAGACAAAAACAAAAAAGAGTGTGGGGCCAGGCAGGAGGGTACAGAAAAGTCCACCCTCTGAACTTGGGCATGGACACATGCTACTGCTCAGACATCCCTTTTGCTTTGTCCTCAGTATAAACATTTCCTCTGCCCCTGTGGTCCCTCTACTTCAGTTTGTCCCATGCCCTTCTGTTTCCCTTCCACCTCAGAGTTCCACTTTCTGATTCCCCTGTCTTATGTATAATCTGGTCTCTGCTGAAATGGTTTCCCAAAGGTCAAGCTTCCTTGTTGCATGTGGAATTATGTCCCCACAGAATTCGTATTTTGCAGTACTAACCCTAGTAGAACTGGGGTGACAATATTTGGAAATAGGGTTGTTTCAGATATAATTAGTTAAGATGAAGTCATATGTGAAGTCATAGGAACGATATGTGACCTTATATGGAAATAGGGTTGTTGCAGGTAAAATTAGTTAAGATGAAGTCATACTGGAACAGAGTGGGCCCATAATCTAATATGACCAATATCCTGATAAAAAGGGAGAATTTGAACACAGCACCCACACAGGGAACACAGCATCTGATTGTATCTACAACCCAAGAAGTGGTAAGACTGCCAGCAAATCACCAGAAGCTAAAGAAGAGGCATGTAACAGATTCTTTCTCACCCACTCAGAAGGAACGAACAACGCCAACACCTTGATCTTGGACTTCCAGCCTCTAGAATTATGATTCAATACATTTCTGTTGTTTAAGCCACCTAGTTTATGGTACTGTTATAGAAAACTTGAATGCATGCATGCTAAGTTGCTTCATTGTGTCCAACTCTGTGCAACCCTATGGACTGTAGGCCCCCAGGCTCTTCTGTCCATGGGGTTTTCCAGGCAAGAAAACTGGAGTGACTTGCCAGTTCCTCTTCCAGGGGATCTTCCTGACCCAGGGGTTGATCTCACTGCTGCAAAGCTCACCACCTAAAGAACAAGATCCAAACTTCCTACACAGACCATAAGGACCCCTATGATCTAGTTTCTATCTATCCAATCTCTTTTGGACACTGAACAAACCTTGTGGCAGTCCTATACATACCCAGGCTTTTCTGCCACCTGGCATGCCCTCTGCATCTCTAATCCTTTAAGTTGAGTGCAAATAATTCTTGCTCTAAAAATTTACTCCAGATGGTTCACTGGTTAATGAATAACTCTCCCTCCTCTGAATTTACTTTACAGTTTATTTATATTTATCTTGAATCATTATCATTTTCCACTGTCTATTTCAGTTACTGATCTATAGGTCTCATATCTCCCATAGACTATGAGTTCCTAGCAGGCAGGGACCATGATTTATCTTAGAATTTCCCATAGCACGTAACACAGTATTTAGCAAATTGGCTTAATTTTTAAAGTCTCTAAGTGAATTAATGTATTCACCTAAAAGACAACTAAACTTCACAAAACTTGGAGCAGGTAAATCTTGAAAGTAGATAAAAATCACCAGGAGGCCTGGCTCGCCTGTGTCACATTCCAATCCTGTCGAAGGTTGTCATTAGGCACGGCCTTCCTGCTTTATGTTCCTGTGGAACACTCCAGGCTAAACTACCTCACCATTCCCACCACACCCTGGAAATTCAGAACATGTCATTATCCTTCATGTCTCAAAGTCTGCAAGATGCTAGGTGGATGCCTAAACCCCTTTGCAGTGATAACAAGATAACTGGTGCCAAAGTGCCTTGAACTCAGCAGCATCCATTTACCTAACAGGGTTACGAGCATTCCCTCACCAAGAGGCCAGCTCTGGGAGGCTTCTACAAATCCCTGAAGCCTGGATGTTTAGCAAGTCCTCGGGAAATACTGGAGCAAAACTTCAAAGTCTTGATTTCCAATTCCAAGACATGGGAAAACCGTGCCATCTCACCTGACCTTTCCCCTGGGTGTACAGCCAGGGAGAGACTCCCAGGGTCCAATGAGAAGTGAGTGCTTATCTTGTGTCTGCAGATCTGAGAATCATTGGAGTGAAAGTTATGTGAATGACAATGTTTCCAGGCAGGAAAAGGGCTAAATCAGAGGCTCAGAGAATCAGCTGGTAGTTTGACTTTTTAACCAGATCTGGTTACTTTTTGAAAGGCAAGCAGTCAAGAAACTATCAGAAATCCTATATCAGCTTTACGATATTATTGTGTAATGTTGTTAATATTAACTGGGCTAATAAAAATAAGTATAGTTTGTTGTTGTTGTTGTTGCTCAGTCACGTTGTTGTTGCTCAGTCACTGTGTTGTGTGACTCTGCGGCCCCATGGACTGCAGCACAACAGGCACTTCAGCCCTCTATCTCCCAGAATTTGCTCAAATTCATGTCCACTGATTCAGTGATGCCACCTAACCATCTCATTCTCGGTTCCCGCCCCCCCTTCACCCCGGCCGCCCGTCTCCCCCTGCCTTCAATCTTTCCCAGACTCAGGGTCTTTTCCAAAGAGTCAGCTCTTCCCATCAGGTGGCCAAAGTATTGGAGCTTAAGCTTCAGCAACAGCCCTTCCAATGAGTGATCAGTGTTGGTTTCCTTTAGGATTAACTGGTTTGATCTCCTTGCAGTCCAATGGACTCTCAAGAGTCTTTTCCACCAGCACAATTTGAAAGCCTTCTTCAAATTCTTCAGTGCTCAGCCTTCTTTATGGTCCAACTCTCACATCCATACATGACTACTAGAAAAACCATAGCTTTGACTACACGGAACTTTGTGGCAAAGTGTCTCTGCTTTTTAATGCGCTGTCTAGGTTTGTCATAGCTTTCCTTCCAAGGAGTGTCTTTTAGTTTCATGGCTGTAGTCAACATCTGCAGTGATTTTGGAGCCCAAGAAATTAAAATCTGTCACTGTTTCCACTTTTTCCCCTTCTATTTGCCATGAAGTGATGGGATTGGATGCATGAACTTAGGATTTTTTTTTTCTTTTGAGCATATACTATATACCATATGTGTACTTTATTGTCTATATTTTATACTAACTGATCCTCATGCTGCCCCAGTCAAAGATTATGATTATTAGGAAACTAAGGTTCAGAATGATAAGTAATGTCGCGAGGTCACACAGCTTCTAAGTGTCAGATATTCCAAGGTGGAGTGGAAAGCAACAGCAAAGCCAGAGAGGTGAAGAAAATCAAGGTATATACAGGGACCTACAAGCACCTGGGTGTTCCTGGGGCATAAAACATGATGCCAGGAGAGAGGAGTTGACCTCATATTCTGCGTTAGGCAAATTACTACCTTGCAGATAACTGGGAGCCTCAAGAGAGTTTCAAGCAGGAGAGTAACACATTAGACTTAGGTCTTGGAACTTGAGGTGGAGAATGGATTGGAGGGGACAGATGGTACACAGGGGGATGCGCTAAGAAACTGTACAACTAATCTTGGAAAGAGACGATGACACGTTTGTGCCTTTTCCATCTTTTTGATGATGGAGGAAAAGCACTGGAACAGAGAAATACTTGCAAGATAAATCAGTAGCATTAGGGAAGTATTATATAAAATTTCAGCTGATGACATCACTAACCTCTTCTACTGTACCTCACACTTATATATCAAGTGTCTTGTGGATGACTCATGAGTATTATGTCAAATTATGCAGGAGACCCAAGAATGAACAAAACAAGGTTTCCGATCACTTTCTAGTTGGGACAGATAATGCCAATCAACATAAAATTATCTGGTAGATAAAAATGTTATGCAGACAATTAAAATAAGGTGATATGATAGCCATCTTTAGAATGATCAGGGAAACTTCTGTGAAGAGATGCCATTTAGGCTTTCTAAGACCACATGAAAACTCAAGGGAAAGAATTGGCTTACTGAGCTGGAAGAATCCAAAGCAGGCTAGTGCAGCTGGAACAGAATGGGCAAAGGAGAAATGGAAACAAAAAGATATCAGAGAAGTAGACAACATAGGACTTTAAAAGTAAGGTTAAGAAATTTAGGTAATGAAATATCAAAGGAAGCTAATACTTCCCAAGATAGGTAGACGATTTTAATCAAGGGACTGCAAGCATGCATGCATGCTAAGTCACTTCAGTCGTTTTCAAGTCTTTGTGACTCTATGGACTGTAGCCCTCCAGGCTCCCCTCCATGGGATTCTCCAGGCAAGAATACTGGAGTGGGTTGCCATGCCCTCCTCCAGGGGATCTTCCTGACCCAGGAATCGAACCCTCTTAATTCTCCTGCATTGGCAGGAGGGTTCTTTACCACTAGAGCCACCTGCGAAGCCCAATCAAGGGAGTATTCTTACCTAATTTAAGTTGCTAAGTAATCACTTTGGCTTCTATACAGAAAATATAGGCAGGACAATGTGAAAGTAAGGAAATTTTGTAGTTGTTCATTGAGAGATGATGGTAGCTTGGAGAAAAGAGAATGAATTAAGGATTTGTTCTGATAGATTAAATGTGGAAGGTGAGAAAGTAAGAATCAAAAATGACTATTTTTTTGCTTGGGCAAGAATACAAAAGACTGTGATGGAGCAGTTTGATAAGAAGAAATCAAGAGCTGGGTTTTCAACATGTTGAGTTTGAGATTTCTTTTAGAGACCCAAAGGAAAAATGTTATGTAGGTTGGAAATACAAGTCTGGAATTCAGGAGAGAATCTGAAGATAGAAATGTACATTTCGGAATGATCAGCCTACAGATGGTATTTAAAGCCACGGGACTGAATGAGACGTCTTAGTGAATAAGAGCAGAGGAGAGGTCAAAACTGAGCTTGGAGACACTCAAACATTTAGAATTCAGAAAAAGAAGAGCAGAGGCAGAGGAGGGAGATTGAAATGGAGGAGCCAATAAGTGGCAAGAAACCAAAAGAGTGTAGTACTGAAGCCGAGCAGCACCCCCACGGGGCCCTCCTGGGTACAAGTGCCCCCCATTTCTTGCTTGTAGGCAATAGGTTTCATTCGGCCTCCTTGACCTTCCCTGAGTATCAAAGGGCAGATTCAAACAGCTGCTAATAAGGGAAGGGAGGAGATACAGAAACAGGGTGAGAACAGTCAAGAAACTATAATGTAGCCTCAGAGCAGACTCCTGGCTCCACTTCAAGGAATATATATAACAATACCTTTGATTTCTGCAGAACTAAGGCCCCCAGGTAGAGGATGACTTCAGGCTGAGCAGAGGATTTCTGAGTACCACCCTGTTATCTCACCACCAACCAATCAGAAGAAAATCACACATTCTGCAGCCCTCACCCCAACTTTTGCCTATAAAATAAAACCATTAGGGAGTCAGGTTTTTGAGCACTTGTCACTCGTTTTCCTTGCTTGGCCCTGCAATACACTTTTCTCTGCCAAAAAAAAAAAAGGAAAGAGAGAGAGAGAGAGATTTCCCTGGTGGTCCAATAGTTAAGACTCTGAACTTCCAATGCAAGAGGCACAGGTTTGATCCCTGGTCAGGGAACGAAGATTCCACATGCTGTGTGGTGTAGCCAAAAAAAATGATAGGAAGAATTACTTTCCCAGCATACCTTTTAATATCATTTGATTTTTTATTATGTGCATACATGACTTCCATTACGTGAGATCCAACGAAATACAGATCCAGAGAAATCTGTATGCAGCTCAAGAAGCAACAGTTAGAACTGGACATGGAACAACAGACTGTTTCCAAATTGGGAAGGGAGCACATCAAGGCTGTATATTGTCATCCTGCTTTTTTAACTTATATGCAGAGTACATCATGAGAAATGCTGGGCTGGATGAAGCATCAGCTGGAATCAAGATTGCTGGGAGAAATATCAATAACCTCAGATATGCAGATGACACTACCCTTATGGCAGAAAGTGAAGAGGAATTAAAGAGACTCTTGATGAAAGTGAAAGAGGAGAGTGAAAAAGCTGACTTAAAACAACATTTAAAAAATGAAGATCATGGCATGTGGTCCCATCACTACATGGCAAAGATGGTGAATCAATGGAAATAGTGACAGACTTTATTTTCTTGGGCTCCAAAATCACTGCAGATGATGAGTGCAGCCATGAAATTAAAAGATGTTTGCTCCTTGGAAGAAAAGCTATGACCAACCTAGACAGCATATTAAAAAGGAGAGACATTATTTTGCCTACAAAAGTCCATCTAGTCAAAGCTATGGTTTTTCCAGTAGTCATGGATGGATGTGAGAGTTGGACTATAAAGAAAGAAGAATTGATGCTTTTGAACTGTGGTGTTGGAGAAGACTCTTGAGAGTCCCTTGGACTGCAAGGAGATCCAACCAGTCAATCATAAAGGAAACCAGTCCTGAATATTCATTGGAAGGACTGATACTGAAGCTGAAACTCCAATACTTTGGCCACCTGATACGAAGAACTGACTCATTGGAAAAGACCATGATGCTGGGAAAGATTGAAGGCAGGAGAAGGGGATGACAGAGGATGAGATGGTTGAATGGCATCACTGACTCAATGGACATGAGTTTGAGCAAGCTCGGGGAATTGGTGATGAAGCATCAGCTGGAATCAAGATTGCTGGGAGAAATATCAATAAACTCAGATATGCAGATGACACTACCCTTATGGCAGAAAGTGAAGAGGAATTAAAGAGACTCTTGATGAAAGTGAAAGAGGAGAGTGAAAAAGCTGACTTAAAACAACATTTAAAAAATGAAGATCATGGCATGTGGTCCCATCACTACATGGCAAAGACGGTCTGGCATGCTCCAGTCCATGGGGTGGCAAAGAGTCACCCATGACTGAGCGACTGAACTGAACTGAAAGAAATACTCTGCTAAAAGGCCATATAAGTGGAGTTTTTTGTGGCACTGCCATCTCCCCAGCAAGGAGGAGGGCCATCTCACACAGAAGGGGTCCTCTGGGTAGCCACAGAATTGAGCAAGGGGTGATTCTTTTGACATCCACACCCTCTCTCCACATCTCCCCCCACTCTGCTTCTCCCCTAATTAGTCCTAGATCATCAAGGGCTGCAGCTATGACCTTCCTAAACTGTCTGATGAAACTCAGGATCTGCAGGCCATTCTGCACTGAAACTTTCCTTTGTCCAAACTAAATAAAAATAAGACCACTTCCCAGTGAGACAGGAAGGGGGCAGACAACTTTAAAAGAATGACATAGCCCAAGGACAGGATATAAATTGATTAGAACCAACTGGGTACAAGGTGGTGGATCATTTGGCTTCCACTAAACCTTGAGCCTCAGTATATGCTCACTGTAACACATGAGCAAGCTAAACGACATACCCAGAGGTGCCATGACAGTCCAAGGCCGACTATAAATGGTCAAAAAGTGAGCAGTGGCCCAATCCCTGGAAATCCCCACCCCTTCTTCAAAATAGCTGGAATACTGCTCTCACTCATTAGCCTATGAAATTACACGCCCCTATAAAAACTGACAACCCCATACCCTGGTGCCTCTCTCAACTTCCAAGATGGCCCGCACTCTGTCTATGGAGTATGTATCTCCCTGAATAAACCTTCTTTCTCTTTGCTATGATCACTCTTGAATTCTGTCCTGCAAAAAGCCAAGAACCACACTTGGCTGCCATCCCAGAGACTCGCTTGAGACCTGGGATGTGACCGTTATCTCACACCCCATCTTCTTTCCTGAAACACTAAGACTCAACTTTTCTTTCCAAAAGAAAAGAAAAAAGCAACCCTCAGGAGACCTTACTTTTATTCAGACACATAGTACATTCTTACGCCTACTAGCTTCATACCTTTTTGCCCCATCCTTCTCTACTATTTTCTAGTTTGGTTCAATGGCTATGTCATTCCAGGGGGCAATTTGTAGGGGATGATACGGTTTCTCAGAAGGAAAAGATCACCTCCTCCTCAAATGCTATTTGGCAAGCTTCTGCCAGCAAAATAAACAGGAGGGATAAGACTTACCTGATATGTGCAAGAGGGGCCTCTGAGGGTGCAGCATCACTCTTGCTTCTGGCTAACCCACTGGCCAATCATCCATGCAGCACAGAAAGAGCCTGCGTGTGCCACTGCTCGGTGCTTATAGCACATGCACACATAGCCAAGTACTCCCATCAAAAGTGTTCTTCGCTGCTTGTAGTTTTTCACTTTTCATACAGGCCAAAGGACTCAAAGCCTATGTGAACAAGTAGAAATCCAGGCATAATAAGTGCTGCCTTGAAATGACTGTAGAAGAAAAGAAAAGGAGAGATCCTTAACTTAATCTCTTTCAGAAGCTTCACTTCAAAGGAGGTGTGGCAACTAAAGTCATTATCAAATTTTTAGAAATGAGTGTTTAGCATAATCAGAGAGTCGCTTCTAAACTGTATTAAGAGCCAAAAACATGTGACAAGTAATACATTCTACAAATGGAAAGTGCTTTAGTCCATTTTCCAGTGAGCTCATAAAAAGAACATTTGTGCACCCCTCTAAACTGTCTTAGTGTTTATGAACGTAAACAGAAAAGTATTACATATTATGGAAAACATAAAAACAACATTTAAAAAAAAATAATAACTTCCCCATAACAGTTAAGACTGTATACAATGATATACCTACTCTCACAGTTGTCAAGGTAGCTGTAAAATATTGTTTATTATAACACATGAATAATGTACATATAATATTTAAGATACTACATTCCCAAACAGTGAGTTTTAAATCTTTAAAGAACTATTTGGAGTAACATAAATTTTACTGCTTAAACAATAGCAAAAAAAAAAAAAAAAGCCTAGGCAATGTAATCATCAATTTATGCAACCATCTATTTGTCTAAAAGTGCTCATATTTTTAAACTGCATAATGTTTTCAAATAAATAGTATTTAATTCAACAGCTAAGGGTCAAACTCTAGATTTTGATTAAATAACTACTTCTCACGTGGTAAGGAAACCTAAACCGAGGGTGTCTACAAGACACTGGAACTTTTGGAAAAAATAAAATATGGTCATTTTTACATTTGCCAAAATCTCTCTTTGTATGCCATCAATGAATAACTTTTTACTATTCATTTAATTGTCTCCTAGAAATAAACAGTCACACTGGGGACTATTACATTTTAAGAAAAGAAAACTTCTTTCCTGGGAAAGCAGGCAAATAACATTACTATTTTCTAATCTTATTCAAAATGGAGTTCAGTTGACATTGCCTTATCTAAATTTGCTGATAAGTCAGAGCTAATATCCTAAGAAATTGCCATTTCCCTGTTTCTACTATTGATTTTCTTCAGTTTAGAACAACAACAAAAAATGCTAAAATTCAAAATTATGTATATATGTATGTGCATGTGTGTATATCATAAGAATTTTTTATTTCACAGTACAAAAATATCATAAGCATAAAAGCTGAAAAACTGCTTTGCATTTTGGATTAGCTCATGAAAGTATTAGTCACTCAGTCGTGCCCGATTCTGCTACCCCATAGATTGCAGCCTGTCAGGTTGCTCTGTCCATGGGATTCTCCAGGCAAGAAAACTGGAGTGGGTAGCCATTTCCTTCTCTAGGGGATCTCCCTGACCCAGGGATCAAACCCAGGTCTCCTGCATTGCAGGCAGATTCTTCACCATCTGAGCCCCCAGGGAAGCCTACCAGGATTAGCTCAGATTCCTAGGTAATTTCTGGGTTTAAACATTTCTCTTTATCTAGATTTCTATTCTCACTAAAGGATCATCAGGAATAAAAGTGCTCGCTTTTCAAGAAAAAGAATGAATTCAATTTTGTCTGAATGTATTTTATCTCATCTGTTTCTTGTAACTTGTTGCAAACATTTTTTCCCAACTGGCTATAATCACTGAGGACTTCAGTCACTATACCTGAGTCCTCATTACTGTCTTCTTTAAGGCTCACAGTCTCCAAAAAATTTTTAGGAGTCTTATAAACTCCATCGCTAGCATCTAGCATGTTACAAAATACACTCCCAGATCCTTTTAGCCAAGACTTGCTTCTTCTAGTCAAACAAATCCAGTGTCTGTCCATCTAAACTTACTTTCTTTCTGAAGAGCAAGTAGATAACTATGGCTGAGGAACTAAAGAAAATCTTTGTTCTGCATTTGAGTCAGTTCTAATGAGGTGATGAAACTGAAATCTATTATACAGAGTGAAGTAAATCAGAAAAAGAAACAGCAATACAGTATATTAATGCATATATATAGAATTTAGAAAGACAGTAATGATGACCCTATATGCAAGAGAGCAAAAGAGACACAGACGTAAAGAATACTTTTGGACTGTGGGAGAAGGCGAGAGTGAGATGATTTGAGAGGATAGCACTGAAACATTTATATTACCATATGTAAAATAGATGACCAGTGCAAGTTCAATGCATGAAGCAGGGCACTCAGAGCTGGTGCTCTGGGACAACCCAGAGGGATGGGGCAGGGAGGGAAATGGGAGGGAGATTCAGGATGGGGGACACATGTACACCCGTGGCTGATTCATGTTGATGTATGGCAAAAACCACCACAATATTGTAAAGTAATTAGCCTCCAATTAAAATTAATTAATTAGTTAATTTAAAAAAAGAAAATCTTTGTTATGATTGTCCTTCTCTTTGATGTTGGATACCTACAAGACTTCTGATTCTCTTGGAGGATTTTAAGTTCCTCTGGGTGAGGTGGCCCTAATTTGAACTGTTTTTCCATGTAAAAATCTCTGCCCAATTTCTGTAGAATCACAAAATGTTGATTCTCTTCTCTATTGCTGTCTCTGACATGCTGAGTTGTTAAAGACAAGTAACTCCAGTGACTCCTGGGGACAAGTCCAAAAAGAAATGTTTAAGTCTTTTGAGTTAGAAAAATCTCTTGACTGTGATCAAAACTGCTGCCTGTTTTTTTAGAACTTGAGAAGCCCTCTTATCTTTCAGGCTCTCCACCCAAAATTCATCTTCTGAGTTGCATGTTTTCAATTCCAGCACAAATGGATTGGATGACAAAGGAAGCTCTATGCTATGAGGACAGCTGTTTATTTCAGAGATGGCAACTCCCAATACAAATACAAAACAATGATTTCCTTGTGTGCTTTTCTGCTTTTTGGAATCTGCTAGGATCCCATTATCAAAACAGCATGAGGCAGTTTTAAGATCTTCTATCTCTAAAAGTACTGGCTGCCTGGTGGTAACTATGTTCTTTTGGAAAGACAAACAGATAAACATTTACACATGTCTTTTGGTTTTGTCTTGATTTCACTTTTAGGGGTAGAGATGAGGTTTCTATGAAAGCTTTTACAACTTATGCCTAACAATGAGTCTTAGCTAAGACTTTCAGAATGTGTTTTCCTCTTCTTTCTTTTCTTGTCAACAGAGATAAGGATAAAGATGAGAGAAAAGGTTGGATCTTGATAAATATAATCTTTTGTTAGTTTGATGTTGCCTAGATCCTTTTTGTCATATTTAGAATGTTTATTTCTAGGAGTTTTAATCTTTTTACAAGACAAGGCATAGGAAATATTAAAGACATTTTTCAAAATCTTCAGGTTTCCTGAATGTAGCATCATATATTCATTTTTCCTTACACAGCTGAAACATATTTTGATGATTCATGGGCATCTTCCATGTCTTATTTGATTTTCTAGCTGTATCTTTTCTATAATGATGACTTGTTCTGAATTTTCCTTGATAGTCACCAGTTTTCACACTGGTGCTCATCTGGTTGCAACTGATGATACTTAAAATAAGACAGACAACAGTAACTCCATTCATTTGTGTAATAAACAATTTAAGTGGTCACTGTATATACACAAACTTACACTAGGTATTATCTATGGTCATACCTCAATGACGTTTGTTAGGGAAGGGGAGACATAGGTTCTCGAAAAGAAAAGAGTCAGCACTAAATGAGCAAATACATAATAGGTGGTAAGACTGAATCTGTTCATCTCAGATTGGGACTTGAACCCAAGTGGCTGGGTCTCAAACATGGCCAAGACCCATGGTCTTCCAACTGAGATCACACACCTGTTTTCAGGACCTAATGAAGCCCAGGTTATTGATGGCTCATCACAGAAAGAATTCAGTGGGAGACAAAGTGATAGATAAGAAGAGGATTTATTTAGAGAGAAACACACTCCACAGAGAGAATGTGGGCCATCTCAGAGGGTGAGTGGGGCCTCAAAATGTAGTGTTGTTAACGTTTATGGGCTAGGTAATTTCACAAGCTAATGAGTGGGAGAATTATTCCAACTGTTTTGGGAGAGTGGGGGCTGAGATTTCCAGGAATTGGGCCACAGCCCATTTTTAGTCTTTCGTGATCAGCCTTGGAACTGTCATGGCACACCTGGGTGTGTGATTTAACTTGCTGATGTGTTAAACTGAGAGCATAAACTGAGGATCAAGGTCTAGCTGAAGTCGAATCATCCATCATCTTGGAACCTAGTTGGTTCCATCCATCGTCTTAGAACCTAGCTGGTTCTAAATCAATTTATGTCCTGTCCTTAGGCTATGTCCTTCTTTTAAAGGTTGTACCTTGGCTTCTTCCTTCCTATTTCAAGGTCAAATATAATTATATCTAAAAGTAAATCATTAGTATTCTCTTAGTGATATTATATATAATACACATTACAGTAATTTGATTGCAGTATAAGTAGTATTAGGTGCATGCATGCATGCTCAGTTGTGTCTGACTTTTGCAACCCCATGAACTGTAGCCTTCCAGGCTCCTCTGTCCATGGGATTTTCCAGACAAGAATACTGGAGTGGGTTGCCGTTTCCTTCTCCCAGGGATATCCTCGACCCAGGCATTGAAACTATGTCTCCTACATTGGCAGGTGGATTCTTTACTGCTGAGCCACCTGGGAAAGCCCAGTATTAGGTGGCACAGTGGTAAAAAATCCACCTGCCAATGCAGGAGGTGTAAGAAATGCAGGTTTGATCCTTGGATCGGGAAGATCTTTTGGGGAAGGAAATGACAACCCACTCCAATTTTCTTGCTTGGAAAATTACAAGGACAGAGAAGCCTGAAGGCTACAGTCCATGGGCTCACAAAGTGTCAGACACGACTGAGCGACTGAGTACACACATTAGTAGTATTGGATACATCTAACAACACAGTAAGGTGATAAAGCCAGAAGGGGTAGTGAGTTGATGTACTTTAGGTAGAAATGGTTAGTTTCCTAAGCATGTGCTCTCCAAAGTGCAGAGAAAAGAAGGGAAAAGGTTTCTGTTGTTAACACGCCAACCTAGTGAAGTTTAAAGAAGGGAATATTTGTTTCTGTTTTAATAAAGTTTATCAACGTAGTATGTGATGTTTTGATTTTTTTAAAAGGATAAAATTTACTTACAAAACAGAAACAAAAGGCACAGTCTTAGAGAATGAACTTACTATTGCCAGAGGGGAATGATGGGGAGAAGGGACAGTTAGGGAGTTTGAAATCGACATCCACATACTGCTATATTTAAAAGGGATAATCATCTTATTGCATAGCACATGGAACTCTGCTCAGTGTTATATGGCAGCCTGGATGGGAGGGGAGTTTGTAGGAGAATGGTTACCTGTATAAGTATTGCTGAGTCCCTTTGTTGTCCACTTGAAACTATCACAACATTGTTAATCACCTATACTCCAAAATAAAATTTTTTTAAAAAATTTCACTGAAAAAACAAAAGCAAAGGACCAACGATGAAACTTCATCTGCATCTAGGAGAAAAGTCATTTTAAAACTATAGACATTTCAAGTCACCAAAACTTAACAGTGACATTTCAAGTCACCAAAACTTATCATAAAACCAACAAAGCCACGTTCTGCTGCTAAGGTATTGAAAGTATCTACATAAACTTCCCCAAAGAACTGAATATTATTCATAATAGCAATTTACACTGGTATAGTGTGTTTCTGCTTTCAAAATATTTCACATCCTAGAGCAATAAATGAGAAAGGATGCTATGCGATGTACCAGATGCAGCTGTAATGTAAATCGAGGAGGAGAAATGTCTGGACCATCAGGCAGTGGTTGCATGCAGAATAACTCTGTCTTTAGCACATTGTATTATGTGAAGATAAACCCCAGGCTATGAAGCTGGGCTCCAATCAATACCAAATCAAATAAGGCTGACAAATCCAACTAGAAGACAAGTCAAGAGAAGCGCAGCAGGTATGTGAATCAAACCTCTCCCCCTTGACCTACACAATAACAGAGAAGTAATAAAAATAGAACACAGGTCTAGATTCCCCTGGTTAACTTAAACTGCTCATCATCTCATCTTTAAATCTTCCCCTCCAACTCATGAGGTTGTTGTTGTTCAGTCTCCCAGTCATGTCAAACTCTGCGACCCCATTCACTATAGCACGCCAGGCCTCCCTGTCATGGGGTTGGCAACATATAAATAGAGTGTGGTTTACAGAAAGGACCTGTTAGGAAGAGGAGAGAGAACAGGCTAAGAATTGACATACTCACTAAGTCACATGGCACCACTCCATAAACAACTGATTCCAGAAGAAAATAAACAAAACCCTGTGAAGAGGGTTAAGGCAATCTCTTTCTTAGGTTCTTTTTCACCCTATTATCCCCCCATTCATAGTTCTTTAGTCTCCCTACCTGAACTCCAATTGTTCATACTTCCCAGTCCCCAACTCCCATGCCTTGGAAACATGAAAAGATCTTTAGTGAATCAACTGAAATTATATATTCTTAACCAGAAGTTAACACATAGAATCAAGTGTCTAGAAGTCACCTTAAAAGTCGTTTTCTCCTAATTTTCCACCCTCTGCCTCCATTCTCCTATAATAACCCCCACACATGGACTCCAGTCTCTAAGTAAACACCTCCCCTGGTTGTAAATCAGGACCTCCTGGAGCAGCTCATTCCATTTCTGGACTGCTCGAATCATTAAAGGTTCTCAGTCAGGCTAGCCCAAATTAGCCCCCTACAGTTTCTCCCCACTTGAGAAATATGAAACAAGTCCTACTCCTCCGGGCAGCTTTTCACTTCATTTGAAGGCAGCTGTCACTTCCCCACTGAGTGCAATGCCCCTGCAGTTTGCATATGCCCAAGTGCTCCTCCTAGGACATGATTTATAAGCGTCTAATCATCTTGCTCATCCTCTCTTGGACATGCCGCAGCTCTTAATAAAGTCCCTCTTCAAAAGTGTTGCCCAGAATGGAACTCAGTATTGCAGGAATGGTCTAAATATGGAATGACAATCTTTGTCTGTGTTGGATCTAAAGACAGCAAGGATCATATGAAGAGGAGAAGGGCTTCTGTTGTAATTACCAAAGCTAGGTTTGGTTTTTCATTTTGGGTTTTGTTTACTTGGGGTTTTTTTGTTTGTTTGTTTTCGAGAGGGGTGGTTGTGAGGCAGGTGGGGAAGAGTTCACCTTGTTTTTTATTTGATGATTCTAGAATTCAATTTAAAAATACAAATGAGTCTCTGCTATGTGTGTGCTAGGGACTTTTGGAGAAACAAATGAATAAGATCCAGCCCTGAAAGAGTCCACATGTTATTGTTTGACCCTTGTCACCTATCTTTCAGGCGAATCACAAGTACACAGGGCTTTCCGATGAGGTGGGCTTGTATTAGTCATTCATGTTAGAACACTGGTTGGGAGTAGGGGACCCTCACAAAGACATATTTGACCTGGCCTCAGAATAGTTGTTGATAGTTGTCAGAATAGTTGTCTGTTCCCTGGAACCATGGAAGTAGGTCATATACTTGCATCACTAGTCCTAGTGACACCCTCACCACACCAGCCTGGTTCTTGCACACTCTATCCTTTCTTCCCAGTCTGAGAGCCCTCCCTGCTTCTCAAAACACAGCCTCCTCCTTTTTCCTCTGCTTAGATCCTGGGATACTACAATCTAGGATCCATTCTCCCTGACTCTGAGGTCAGGAAAGAAACATGGGCTTCTCCAGTCCCTGCCAATGAGAGCTCCTTAACAGAGAGCAAGTCTTGCCATCACACTGGCCCAAACACCTCTAAGTCTCTTTGCCACAGTAACTGCTGCCAAAGGAGTGGGAGGTTTGCAGCCATCACATGTGATTAAGGATACACAAACTGAGGCTGTTCAGCACTACTAGACTGCCTTTTATAAAATCACAGAACTGAAAAGTCTTGGAGATCATCCATTCTACCGTTGACACAATGGGGGAAGCCCAGAAAGTTTCCTGACGTGTTTGAGGTAACAAAAGGACCTTGCTTCTGAGAGTGTGGACTGCCTTGACTCCTGACTCAGTGCCCTTTCCACTGGAGGATGGTTTTGAAATCTAAATACTTTCTGTGTATTTAAAGTGGCCTAGGAGTGGATGCAACCCTATCTCTTCCTCTTGATATTTTAATAAAGACGTTTTTAAAAAACTGAACACCCACCACACTTAAAAGATATTTCCCTTCTTTGCTGTGTATCAAAAAGCTGTGACAGAGTGCTGGTCTACCACCTCTTCCTTGGCCAGAGAGCAGGGAACTGTAGCACAGGATTTGGTTGTCTTAGATTTTCTGCTCACCGGGGCCAGCCAATGGCCTGGGCTCACTAGCCCTAAAACCAGGGGAAAGGGTTAGAGGGGCAAAGTTGGGTCTGACAGCCTGTGGCCATGCCCTTCTAGCTTACCCAAACCAGCCTTTCTAGGGATAAAGGGACACACTAGTTGAGGAAGGACCTCGGAGCTCTGACTTCACCCAGGGGACACACAATGGGTAAGGGGAAGGGGCTGAGCCAAAGGACCCAGGACCAAAGGCCTCCTGCCATGCCCATCCCAAGCACCATCCCTGAGTCCGAGCAACCTGACCCCCCTTCCCCTACTCACCCTGCTGTCCTTCTCTTGCACTCATTCCTGCCCTATCCTTCCTCCCCCAACCTGCAGTCCTCTCCTCTCCCAGTGTTACCCCACACTCCCCAGATCCTCCCTGGCCTCCCCTTCTGCCTCCAGGCCCAACAGAAAGGGTTAGAGAGCCCCACCATCAGTACTGTACTGACAAACAGGAAGTCAGACTCTGCTCTGAAAGTTTTTGGTTTGAGCCCCTTATGATAAAACATTTGTACCACTAGTGATTAGATAAATATAATAAAATGAGCTGACAGAGCTTAATAGGTGTCAGACTCCGTTCTAAGTAAATTGCCAGTATTGTGCCCACTTTACAAACTGGGAGACTGGAGAACAGCATGGGTTAAAAGTTTAAGACCTATGGATAAAAAAGAAAGTTGTAAGTCCATACACTGGGATACTACTGAGCAATAAAAGGGAACAAACTACTGATACACTCAGTAACACGAATAAATCTCAAAAACATCATGCTAAGTGAAAGAAATCAGACTCAAAAGAGAACATATGCAATAATTCCATTTCTATGAAATTCTAGAAAATACAAAATAATAGCAACAAGAAGCACATTGGTGACTTTAGAGCTGGAGATGGAGCAGGAAAGAACTTTGGGGAATGATGAAACTGTTCCTAAACTTTACTGTGATAGTGGCTGTACAACGTGTGTACATTTATCCAAGCTCATCAAACTGTACACTTAAAATGGGTGATTTTTGTGATATAAGTGTATCTCAAAACACTGCCCAAAGAAATCAAGAAGGAAGAAGAAGGACAAACAAGAACCCTGGACAACACCAAGGATGAAGAGAGGAAACAGGGAAGGTAGAGAGAAGTATGAGAACTAAGAAAGAAAGATGGCCCAGAAGCCAAGTGGAAGGACTAGTGCTTGGTGTCTTGTAGGTGCCCAGTGAATTCTTGTTGAATGAAAGAACAGCAGTATCCAGAAGGAAGAAGTGATCAACAAGCTACAGAGAGGTCATGAAGGATGAACTCTCTAAAGATGCAGTGAGGGTTGAGCTGGAATTAGGGGGAGCAGCCTCAAGAGGAAAAGTCCTCTGGTTTTCTCAGCTTCAGTGTTCTGAGCCTTTCCAGAGAGAGAGATGTAGAAGCGTGTTGTTCTACCAACAGATAACCCACCCTAGAGTTCAATTCATCATAACAGAGTTGTAAGAAAAACAATGGAGGTCTTCCCTGGTGGGTCAGTGGTAAAGAATCCTCCTGCCAATGCAGGAGACACAGGTTCAATCCCTGATCCAGGAAGATCCCACATGGTGCAGAGCAACTAAGCCTGTTGCTGTTGTTTAGCCACACTAAGCACATGTGCCACAACTATTGAGCCTGTGTTCTAGAGCCCAGGAGCCTCAACTACTGAAGTCTGCGTGCCCTAGAGCCTGTACTCCATAACAAGAGAAGCCACTGCACTGACAAGACTGCACACCACAACTAAAGAAAAGCCCATGCAGCAATGAAGATCCAGCACAGCCAAAAATAAAGAAATAAATAAAAATGCTTAATATTTAAAAAAATGGAATATTTGGCTCATTTGTGATTTTTCTATTTACACAATACATCATCGTTTTTATCTATTTATTTTATTTTAATTTTTTTTTTTAGGCCATGCTATATGGCATGCAGGATCTTAGTTTCCCAACCAGGGATCAAACTTGTGCAAACCTGTGCCCCCTGCATTGGAAGCATGGAGTCTTAACCACTGGACTGCCACGAAAGTCTTCCTTGTAGTTTTTAAAATGTTTGAAATATTTATATAATACAGTTCAATTATAAGAAAACAGTTTGAAGTATGTTTAATACCGCTTGACCAGTGGCTTGAAAAGGGAGTTAACAATGATCAGTCCCATATTCTGACCTTTGGTGAGACAGGCTCAAGGCCTTTGAAGAGTAGCAATCATAGAGGCCATGGCCTCTGTGGTGCGACGTTCCTGACACCAGTTTGCATGGGTAGGAAAACGGTGTGTTGTGGTGTTTAGCAAAGCCAGCCCCCAGTGCTGGCTTTCCAAACCCCATACTCTGGCTTGCAGGACTTGAATCACAGTGACTGATGGAAAGACGGTGTTGCCTGAAAGTTAAGGGCTGGTAGGCTGATTAATGGCCTCAGCATGAAGCTATGGGCCTCTAACGCTGACAGATCATTAGCTCCCAGGAAATGTTCAGCCTCTGGAGGTCATGGTTATTATTGCAAACTAATAAATACATGAAAACATAAAGCAGAGCAAATGGCCTTTTTATATGCTGAGGATATTTAAAAGCTAAGCTGCATATTTCCATGCATACAGATTCCTGTTGATAGCATAAATCCAACCTTAGCTTTCACAGAGCAGGAGCAGGGACCATTAGAAGAGCCATACTTCACCATTAATGTTGCATTAAATTTTAACCATTACGGTCATGATTAAGAAGATACTGTCATTATAATCTGGTATTCTCAGGACCCTACAACTTAACCTAGTTCAACACTCTTTTTCGGCAAATTGATTACATGCATATTGGTTTCTTACTCGAAGGATGTCTTAACTTTGATAAAAATAATCAGTCTTTAAGATTATTTAAATGATAAAAAAGATAAAAGCCTCAGATGCAGAGTAATCAATATTATGTGGGAAAAATATTAAACCCCTGTAGAAAGGAAACATTGTTTAGTCCCTGTTTCCTTGTTATTAAGTACAATATGTTCCAGTGAAAAAAATATAAATAGTACTTCTATAAAATGATAGAATGTAAAAAAAGGAAGCTAGTGAAGGGAATCATGGTCTATTTCTTTAATTTCTGCTTTATATCTTCTTGAAGAAGAAATATAAATGGGCTAACATAAAAGCACAAAGAGTAATGGGAAAATGATCAAGGAAAAAAGGGGCAAAAGGCAAAAACCACCACAATATTGTAAAGTAATTAGCCTCCAATTAAAATAAATTAATTAAAAAAATTATTCCAATAAGAGAGCTCACTTCAGTTATTAAGATGGGCCCAGGGATCTGTACTCCCTATACTAATGCTCAGAGGGAAACTAGATAGCTGAGCAACTGTCAGTAGAAAGAAGAAAATGTGAGTGGAGTCCTCCAGAAAAACAAGCTATTAAATTTTAGAAACCTGTGAAACGTGAATTGTGTCTCATTCTGTTTGGCCATTAAACTATGTTTCCTTAGTGACACTCTGCTATGAACTGAATTGGGTAACCCCTCCCAACCTCCCAAATTAATGGGCTTCCTGATGGCTCAGACAGTAAAGAATTCACCTACGATAGGAGACCTGGGCTCCATCCCTGGATCAGGAAGATCCCCTGGAGAAGGGAATGGCTACCCACTCCAGTATTCTTGCCTGGAGAATTCCATGGACAGAGGAGCCTGGTGGGCTAAGTCCACAGGGTCGCAAAGAGTCGGACACAAATGAGCAACTAACACTTTCACTTTCTCTTTACCCGAATTAATATTCTGAAGCCCTTACCCCCAGTGTGACTATACCTGGGTAGAGTCTTGAAAAGGTGCACGCATGTGAAGTCACTTCAGCTGTGCCTGACTCTTTGCGACCATAGCCTGCCAGGCTTCTCCATCCATGGGATTCTCCAGGCCAGAAAACTGGAGTGGGCTGCCATGCCCTCCTCTATGGGATCTTCCCAACCCAGGGATCAAATCCTTGTCTCCAGCATCTCCTGCATTGGCAGGCGGGTTCTTTACCACTAGCACCACATGGGGAGCCACTTGAAAAGTAGTTAAGATTAAATGATGTAATAAGACTGGGGTCGAATTCCAAAGGACTATGGCCTTCTAAGAAAAGAGAGACTTCCCCACGCTTCTCTCTCTTCACCACGTAGGACACAGCAAGAAGGCAGCTGTCTGCATGCCAGGAAGAGAGTTCTCACCAGCATCTGACCATGATCTCAGCCTCTAGAACTATGAAAAAATACATTTCTGTTGTTTAAGCCACCCAGTCTATGGTATTTTTGTTATGGCAACCCAAGCTGACTAATACACACTTTGACTCTAACCCACACTATCACCCTGAAGACATGAGAACACAGTATGCAATCAGGTGTCAGGAAAACTGGATCTGATCCTGGCTCTGTATCTCCTTCCAAGACTTGTCAATGTTGAAGGCAGTTAGATCAAATCAGGCATATTCACTTGTCCAATAAACTGGAAAATAATAATAATTGATAAATAAATAAATTTGACTCTTCCTCAGTGTCATGTAGTAACCTCATGAGTTTTCTTTAATAAACTATATGGTAAGTCTATTTGTATCAGTCTGTTTTTAACAAGTTAAAAAAAGAGCAGGGAATCAAATAGATGTTCAAAAATAGGAGACCAGTGAATTAAATTATGGTACTTTGACTACATAATTATGAACTCTTGTTTTAGGAAGTTTTTAAAAATTTTTGTGATGTAATATTAAGTAAAAAATTAAAATAAAAAAGACATTATGATTAGAATGACATTAAAAACTATAAGGATAATGTAAAAATGAAGACAGTAGTAGAATAGTAACAGATGATTGAAACATGAATCACTTTTGCCCTACATTTTATTTTCTGAAATGTTGTTAAATTTATTCTTTTTTATTATTTACTATTTCAAAAATAATTTGAAAGTACCTATGGGTATCTTCTGTGGGGAACTATATTTTATTATCAAACTGATTGTGCCTTTTGTTAGTTATTGAAGATTCCAATTGTGATTAAAGTTTCGTTTGATTGATAGGAGTACTATTATTTTAAATACAGAGTCAAAAATTACTAAATTGAAACAACCAAATGTTTAGATTTTAATGAGCCCTGAGAGCTCTAATCTAGCTAAAAGCTTTCAAAAGACAAAGTCAAGATTAGATATATTCATCTCACTATAAATATCAAGACTGGCCAATGTTTCAAGATGAAAATGAGATGGTATTCTTAGAAACATTGAAAGCATTCAACCACCACCAAGGCTGGATCCTGTTCACTAAGCATGAGTGAATAACAAAGGCCTCTTATGATTTATTCATTCATTTAGTCAATTAACATTTACTGATCACTTATAGGGTAGTGATTTAAGGCAAGGGCTTTAAAACAGACTGTCTGGTATTAAAGCTCCACTCCATTATCTGCTAGAATTCTGATCCTGTGTATTAGTCAGGTTAAGTTAGGTTTGTTACCATGTTTGAGCCTCTTTGGGATGTTATAACAAAAACGCCATAGACTGGGTGGCTTATAAACAAAAACTGTGTCTCAGTTCTGAAAGCTGGGAAGTCTAAGCTCAAAACACTGGCAGATTCAGTGTCAGATGGGAGACTGCTTCCTAGTACACAAACAGCTGTCTTCTTGCTGAGTCCTCACATGGCAGGAGGGACGAGAGAGCTCACTGGAGTACAGAGCCCTCCTCTGTAAGGGCAATAATCTACCCATAAGGGCTTTGCCCTCATGACCTAATCACTTCCTAAGAACCCTACCTTCGCATAACATCACACGAGGGATTAAGTTTCAATATACGAATTGGGGAGGCAGATACGCTACCAATCTCAGTCTGTAGCAATTGTAACAGATCAAAAACAAAGTTTCAGTGGTGTAAATCATGAGGATTTATTTCTCATTCATACTACATTCCCATTATGAGGTAGAGAGAGCTATACTCACATAATCACTCAGAGATCCAGAATGATGGAGATTCTAGTGTATCATAGCTGCGTATGCACTTCAGCTTTTGATCACTGAAGAGTCTCATGTTGTTGTTGTTTAGTTGCTAAGTCATGTCCAATTCTTCTATGACCCCATGAACTGTAGCTGACAAGGCTCCGAGGTCCATGGAATTTTCCAGGCAAGAATACTAGAGTGGGTTGTCATTTCCCTCTGCAGGGGATCTTCCTGACCCAGGGATCAAATGCACCTCTCCAGCATTGACAGGTAGATTCTTTACCACTGAGCCATCTGGGATGCCCATACCACCTGGGAAGGGTCTCATGCCAGCAGTTAAATGCCAGCAGACAAGTGACCCACAGCAGAGAAGTGACACGTATCAATTCTATTCTTAGCATATTGACCCTTTCTAGTCACAAAGCTACCTAACTGCAAGAGGATAGGAAAATGATTCTCCCACAAGCTTGGAAAGGTAAGAGACCAGGGAAAGTGACCACTTAAAGCTTCTGTGACATCTTGGGTAAACTATTTCATCTCTTTGTGGCTCTGTTTCTTCATCTATAGAATGAAGATGATAGAATCTTCCTTATAACGTTCTAAGGATTTAGGTAATACACAAAAAGCACATTTAATACCTAATATTCCATGAATACTATTATTAAGTACCAATCGTTGTGCTAAGAAATAGAGTGGAACATAGGCTGTGGAATCAGGCTTTTCTTGGTTTGACTCTTGGCTTGGCCACCTGCTGGATGTGACTTAGACAAGTGGCTTGACCTCTGTAAGCCTCAGCATCCTTCCTATAAAACCATGAACTCAAAAACATTCACCTGCGGGTAGTCACAAGGATTAAATGTGAAGCAGGTAACATAACGGGTAATACATAGTTCAGTTAATAGGAATTATTATCTAGAACATATTCTTCAACATCCTAGACAGAAACTGTTTCTACTGTTCTATTCATTTCATCAATAAACATGCATAGGGTACCTATGTGCTTATCTAGACTCACTGGGGAAAATCAACTTAGCTAGCTTGTCTTTTTCAGATTACATCAGTTTAAAGAAAAAATGAAAAATGAAACAAGCAAAACCTCACATTATCCAGAGCAATACATTTCTTGATCCAACCCTCCCCCTTCTTTTCTTGCACTTATTCCCTCCAAAATCCAGCTCCACTCAGATTCTTCCCAATCATTTTTCAAGACCTCAAAGGGCATCTTGTGGTTTCCCCAATTACTAGTCCTCTTTTCTTCATCTCTTTTCATCTTCCTTCATTGAACCACTAGAGAGGGCTCCCCATTTCCCACCAGCTTCATTGCACACTGGCAGAAATGAATAAGATGGTACACAGAGGGGATGTTCTGTTGTAAATCAGCTGTTGAGCACCTCCTTTAACTAATTTTGAATTTGCAAGCAATAAATTCTCAAGCCATACACCATATTCCTATGACTACCTGTCTCTGGTCAAGAATATTCACTATAATCAATCTTTTCTTTTGCATAGTAGTACAGATCTTAGCACAATCAGGATGAGCATTCAGTGTTAACTAGAAGTTAAGTTACAAATCTGCCCAACCAGATGACCCCACTTCTACCACAGGTTCAGAAAAACAACTTCAAGTACCACAAAAAGATAGACAGTTGGTATTTTCCTTAAATGTGAATTCCTAATAATTATCTATATACTTTTCTACTGTTGTAACTCTAATATCCTACAGACAATCAATAAATACCTAGTGATAGCTTATATATAGTGGTAGCTGAGGGAGATAAGTTTATAATCTCCCCTAGCTTAACCCTGGGCATTGATACACAACAAAAGACCCCACGTGTTGCTTCTGCCTGATGTCCTTGGCCACCGTCTCCCCAGCACAGTGCTGCTCTGGGCCGCACTGTGCTTAATCTGCAGAGGACCTCAGGCTTCCCTGGTCCCAGAAACCCGGTCTGTCCCAGGGAGGTTTACCTGCCTCTCTGCCTTTCCAGTGTTGCTCTCTTCTTGTCTGTGAGAGGCAGCGTGGAGGACCCTCCAGGAGAGAGGCGCCCCAGCGTGCTTGGCTAGGATGAGGCTGTGTCTCCTTCAGTTGGTTGGTGACCAGATCTTCAACTACTCAACCATCTGATCTAAGATATTTTCTGCTTCCTTCCTAAAAAAATCTCTCTCATTGGGCCTACAAATCTTTTCTTTTCATCTTTTGTGTGTGTGTGTGTGTGTGTGTGTGTGTGTGTGTGTGCGTGTGCGAAATACAGAACATGTGTGTTAGTGTGAGGTTCTATGTCCATGTGTTTTAATTTAGGGTGATGTCTAATTGTGTTTCTCAGTATTATATTATGTTCACTTAACATGTGAACTCATGATCGAATTTTCCCTTTTGTAATACACACTTTTGATTTTTAAAATTATTCTTATTTATCCATTCTACAGATATTTATTCCTGCCAATACTGTGACAGTGATGGGTAAAATAGCTCTTATAGAACTTATATTTTATTGGGGTTAATAAACATTAAGAGACTAAACATAATTATTTAATTATAGTTATGGTAAATACCAAAAATGAAAATGAATTGCTAAGAGAGAATATGACGCAGCACCTAAGAGGGAGGAAAGTCTTTCTCCCATCCAAAGAGGGAGGAAGTCTTTCCTGAGGGTATGCTGATGGAGCTGGACTCTGAAGGGTAAGCAGAAAATAACTGGGCAAAGAAAGTGTGTGGGGTGGGGAAAAGTGCAGTAGCAGAAAGCATTCAAGGAAGTTGAAACAACATGTGCAAAGACCCTGGGGGAAGGGAAAAGCTGAATTCTCTCAGAAATTGAAAGAATGTGGCTGAAACGCAAAGGTCTAGGAGCAGAGTGCCCAAGAGGAAGCTGGTAAGCAGGGGCCAGATCATGAGGGGCCTGTTAGTTACACTAATGACTCTGGTCTTTACCTTATGGGCTGTGGGAAGTATGAAAAAATTATAAGCAAAAAAAAGTAGCATGATTCTTTTTCAAAAAGATTATTCTAACAATTGGGTGGGAAAGATATTGCAGGAAGGGAGTAGAATTAACAAGCTATTTCACTAATTCTCACAGAGATGATAGCCTGTGGCAATGGAGATGAAGAAAACTGAGCTGTTTTGAGATATATTGCTGCTGCTAAGTCACTTCAGTCGTGTCCGACTCTGTGCGACCCCACAGATGGCAGCCCACCAGGCTCCCCCGTCCCTGGGATTCTCCAGGCAAGAACACTGGAGTGGGTTGCCATTTCTTTCTCCAATGCATCAAAGTGAAAAGTGAAAGTGAAGTCGCTCAGTCGTGTCTGACTCTTAGCGACCCCATGGACTGCAGCCTACCAGGCTCCTCCATCCATGGGATTTTCCAGGCAAGAACACTGGAGTGGGGTGCCATTGCCTTCTCTCTGAGATATATTAGACAACAATTAAGGCTTGAAAACTAAAAGTAGTAGATATTTAAGTTGAAATTTAAGTGCAAAGTTTAAAAGGAGGTGGGGAAACAAGTTTCATGATGTCCTTATTTAGAAAAGGTGGCTGGATTACTTCAAGAGAGTAACATTTATGCAGAAGCTAAAGGGTACAATGTCAAGGTCAAATTATATATATATGTATATTATATATAAAACATAATCATAGATTACACATTCATATTATATATCTTCATATATATATATGAAAATCTATTCATATTATATTGAGAATATGTATATTCGAATATGCCCTTAAGAACAAATAAGGAACTCTGAGATGTTCAGGTCATACTCCTGTAGAAAACAGGACTACACAGAACAGATTACTCAGCCCAGCTGGTTTGCTTGAGAAATAATGGATGAAGATAAGAGTACGCATTTATATTACATAATTTAAATTGTGCCTACAGACTTCATGCTACTTTCCCTCTTCTTCATTCCTGAAAGAAGGACTTATAGCCATTGAAACCACTGGTTTTGGGGAAGCCAGGCACAGACACAGGAGCTGGAAAGAAAAACCTCTAGCTGTCATTTCTTTCAGCCTTCTGGAATCAGAATCTTTCCTGGCTCTTGAGAAGGTACGAATAGTGAAAGATGATTGTGACCATCTGCTAATTCTGGGAAAGTGCCATCGGATTGTGAAGAAAGCACTGAGCTAAGAGTTAGGAAATAAGAGTTCGCATTCCAATTCTAGACCTGCTCCTGGAGGCCTTGAACAAATTACTTTACCTATCTGGCCCTTGGTTTTTCAGCTATGGAATTTGGACTAGTTTATGTCTGGGGTCCCATTCTATAAGCCAGGCTTCAGCAATACGTGAACCGTGAACTTCCAGATGTTCAAGCTGATTTCAGAAAAGGCAGAGGAAACAGAGATCAAATTGCCAACATCCACTGGATCATCGAAAAAGCAAGAGAGTTCCAGAAGAACATCTATTTCTGCTTTATTGACTATGCCAAAGCCTTTGACTGTGTGGATCACAATAAACTGTGGAAAATTCTGAAAGAGATGGGAATACCAGACCACCTGACCTGCCTCCTGAGAAACCTGTATGCAGGTCAGGAAGCAACAGTTAGAACTGGACATGGAACGACAGACTGATTCCAAATAGGGAAAGGAATACTTCAAGGCTGTATGTTGTCACCTTGCTTATTTAACTTATATGCAGAGTACGTCATGAGAAACGTTGGGCTGGATGAAGCTCAAGCTGGAATCAAGATTGCTGGGAGAAATATCAATAACCTCAGATATGCGGATGACACCACCCTTATGGCAGAAAATGAAGAACTAAAGAGACTCTTGATGAAAGTGAAAGAGAAGAGTGAAAAAGTTGGCTTAAAGCTCAACATTCAGAAAACTAAGAACATGGCATCTGGTCCCATCACATCATGGCAAATAGATGGGGAAACCGTGGAAACAGTGGCTGACTTTATTTTTCTGGACTCCAAAACCACTGCAGATGGTGACTGCAGCCATGGAATTAAAAGACTCTTACTCCTTGGAAGGAAAGTTATGACCAACATAGACAGCATATTAAAAAGCAGAGACATTACTTTGCCAACAAAGGTACGTCTAGTCAAAGCTATGGTTTTTCCAGTAGTCATGTATGGATGTGAGAGTTGGACTATAAAGAAAGCTGAGCACCAAAGAATTGATGCTTTTGAACTGTGGTGTTGGAGAAGACTTTTGAGAATCCCTTGGACTGCAAGGAGATCTGACCAGTCCATCCTAAAGGAGATCAGTCCTGGGTGTTCATTGGAAGGACTGATGTCGAAGCTGAAACTCCAATACTTTGGCCACCTGATGCAAAGAGCTGACTCATTTGAAAAGACCTTGATGCTGGGAAAGATTGAAGGCAGGAGGAGAAGGGGATGACAGATGATGAAATGGTTGGATGGCATCACCGACTCAATGGACATGAGCTTGGGTGAACTCTGGGAGTTGGTGGTGGACAGGGAGGCCAGGCATGCTGCAGTTCATGGGATCGCAAACAGTCTGACACGACTGAGCAACTGAACTGAACTGAAATGATGTCTGGGGTCCCATAGTACTCACTTTATGATTTGAGGAGAGAACATGAAGCATCCTACCTAATATTTCACAGACAGTTTCTGTAATCATTCACTAATTCATTTGACAAATGAGATCCACAGAGGTTTGTGGTATTATCGCAAGCAGTACAACATCTTCAGGGAAACATGCTCCTGGGATTTAGACTCTAGTGTCTGTAGTGGCTTTAGACGAATCCTAGGTCATTAGCAATAGCATCTTTAATAAACAGTTCAGAGAACTTTCCTGTTTGTTTTGTTTTTTAACATTAATGGAGGAAGGTTTGTTCTTTCAACACTTATCTCGGACTTCACCTCCTTACTCCAGGAAGCCTTTTCTCTGAAGACTCAAATGGGGTTGAGTAGCTTCTTCTTCTGTAAGTCAGAGCATTTTGTGCTGTGGGATTTATACATAATGTGTACATGTATTCATATATTAATAGACATCATACCTATTGAAATTCTACATTGGTGTTAGTCATCTCAGTCAGACCATAAACCCCTCGCGGAAGTGACCACTTACCTTTGGACCCGCAGCACAGCGCTGGGCCCCTGAAGGTGCTTGGTGGACAGTGGCTGATGGGTTCTGAGCTGCCGAAATACAGACGGGCTGAAATGCTGAGGCCTCACTGACTTGCTCAGAGAGTCCTTAGAGCAGGATTATGCCCCCAGTTCAAACCTGACCTCTAGGCTTTTGCTACGTTTTCTTGCTCTTCCGGACGCTTTCCACCATCCCAGGGCTCAGCACTGCTAGGGTCTTGCTTGCACCACTCTAAGCTCTCCGGGGTCGGTGCCTCTATTCCTGGAGATGCAGCCCCCAGCGCAGCTGGCCCCAAGGTGAGAGCATACATTCCAGAGAATACCCTAGAAAGCGCCCTGCAGTGTGAGAAAAAAATAGAACACACACACACACACACACACACACACACACACACACACCCCTACATATTTACTTTTTATCCAAAAATTAAGAAAAATTAAGATTTACTGACGTGCTATGTGTGGGTGACATCCGAACTTGCTCTTGACTCGCACCTCTGATGGTCTCTCTGCATATACTGTACCTGGGTCACTTGGAGGGGTTGGTAAGAGGAGCTTCCACAGCAGAGAGGGTCACTGAGGGTTCAATAAGGTAGGTTTGTAGATTACATCATGGGTTTTAACTAATCTGCCCTTACAAAATAGAAAAGTGGCTTCAAAGGATTCTTACCAAAAATGACAGTGGGAATATAATGCCAACGATATCAGATACTTATATTGGCATTTACTACACACCTACGTGCTTTATTAATGCATTTAACCCTCATAAAAACCCTGGGAGGAAGGGATGACTTTATTCCCATTTTAAATTTGAAAAAAAAAATACAAGTTCACAGAGAGTTTAAGTAAGTTGCTAGTCAATAGCATAGCCTCAAGTCACCCCAGGCAATTTATCTCTAGTACCTGTTTTAATGTGGTGGTCCTTGAAAACATGACCACACAAGAGGATGGCAGATCAAACACTTTTCCTCTTTCTGGTACAACACTTCAGACATCTTAGGAAGCTAGAAGTCTGACCAGTGTTATCATCAAAGGTATTTGAAATACAGATTTGCATTGACTATCCTTAGTGATCAACTTTGCCTTAAGTTGTTTATTATGTCTTAGGATATCAGTCAATAATACTAGGATGTCAAGGAGCAACAGTTAGAACTGGACATTGAACAATGGGCTGGTTCCAAACTGGGAAAGTAGTATGTCAAGGGTGTATATTGTCACCCTGCTTATTTAACTTATATGCAGAGTACATCATGGGAAATACCAGGCTGGACGAAGCACAAACTGGAATCAAGATTGCTGGGAGAAATATCAATGACCTCAGATATGCAGATGACACCACCCTTATGGCAGAAAGCAAAGAGAAATTAAAGAGCCTCTTGATGAAAGTGAAAGAGGAGAGTGAAAAAGTTGGCTTAAAACTCAACATTCAAAAAACTAAGATCATGGTACCTGGTCCCATCACTTCATGGCAAATAGATGGGGAAACAATGAAAATAGTAAGAGACTTTATTTTCTTGGGCTCCAAAATCACTGCAGATGGTGACTGCAGCCATAAAGTTAGAAGACCCTTGCTGCTTGGAAGAAAAGCTTTGACAAACCTAGACAGCACATTAAAAATCAAAGACATTAATTTGCCAGCAAAAGTCCATCTAGTCAAGGCTTTGGTTTTCCAGTTAGAGAAGGAAACTGCAACCCACTCCAGTATTCTGGCCTGGAGAATTCCATGGACTATCCATGGGGGTCGCAAAGAGTCAGACATAACTGAGCAACCTTCACTTCACTTCACTTCATGGTTTTTCCAGTAGTCATGTACGGATATGAGAGTTGGACTATAAAGAAAGCTGAGTGCCGAAGAACTGATGCTTTTAAACTGTGGTGTAGGAGAAGACTCTTGAGAGTCTCTTGGACAGTAAGGAGATCAAACCAGTCCATCCTAAAGGAAATCAGTCCTGAATATTAGTTGGAAGGACTGACGCTGAAGCTGAAGCTACAATACTTCGGCAACCTGATGCGAAGAACTGACTCATTGGAAAAGACCCTGATTCTGGGAAAGATTGAAGGCAGGAGGAGAAGGAGATGACAGATGAGATGGTGGATGACATCACCAACTCAGTCGACATGAGTCTGAGCAAGTTCCAGGAGTTGGTGATGGACAGGGAGGCCTGGCAGTCTGCAGTAAATGGGGTTGCAAACAGTCAAACACAACTGAGGGACTGAACTGAACTGAAATATATAAATAAATCAATATCAACATGTATTAGTGCTTTATTAAATAAGCACCAGGTCAAAAGGAATTTAGAGATCACTGCCTTATAGACTAGCAAATAACTGCTTGCTCTGAGGGCCCAGAAGCTTACAGTCCAAATTGTTCATTATGGTTGCTTTCTAGGAAATGAGATTATATACACAAACCAGTTATAAGATAAAGTTTCTATGTATTACCTTTAGACTTAAATATTATGGAATTTCCCAAACTATCATCTAATATTGTATAAGGTAAAGTTAAAGAACAACATTTATGTCTTTACCAACAACCCCAAAGTGCCTAACTTCTTAGCATGGGGCTTGATTGCCCATGAAGTTTGTGACCCAATTCTCCAGCTAGAAATGCCACCTGTTGGTTTTGCTTTCCAGGAATCTCTTCTCCCTGAGGTTTCTTTTTTTTTTTTTTTTTTTGGTTTAAAACAAAAAGGTTTATTACTCATGCTGTAAGTTATTGCAGATAGGCTCTGCTCTAAACTGTACTTATTCATAAACCAGTTTATCAGAGCCTCTGTTGTCTGCAATGTTGTCATCATTCAAGACAGGGTGAAGAGAAGGTGACAAGTCATGCAGTGGCTCTTAAAGGTTTCCTTTTGTATGTCATTGCAAAAGCAAGTGACATAGCTATCCATAGCTCCAAGGAGGGGGGTGTTGTAAAGTTCGATCCTATCTGGAAAAAGAAAAAATGAGGAATATCAGTGGACAGTAGGAATGCCTACCAACAGTGTTATAGCATTAGTTTGGAATCATTTGGACTTGTAACTTTACATGATTTGAGTTTTATATCATTATAATTATAGCTGCAAGTTGTGCTATGTTCTAGGCATTGGCTAATGATTTACATACATTAGAAATTATGTGTTCACTATCTACTGTGTATGGTAGATTTTTTTTTCAGTTTTATTTTATTTTTTTTTACTTTACAGTATTGTATTGGTTTTGCCATACATTGACATGAATCTGCCAGGGGTGTACTTGTGTACATGTGTCCTGAACTCCCTTCCCACCTCCCTCCCCATCCCATCCCTCTGGGTCATTCCAGTGCACCAGCCCCGAGCATTCTGTATCATGCATCGAACCTGGACTGGTGATTCATTTCACATATGATAGTTTACATGTTTCAATGCTATTCTCCCATATCATCCCACCCTTGCCCTCTCCCACAGAGTCCAAAAGACTGTTCTATACATCTGTGTCTCTTTTGCTGTCTCACATACAAGGTTATTGTTACCATCTTTCTAAATTCCATATATATGCGTTAGCATACTGTATTGGTGTTTTTCTTTCTAGCTTACTTCACTCTATATAATAGGCTCCAGTTTCATCCACCTCATTAGAACTGATTCAAATGTATTCTTTTTAATGGCTGAGTAATATTCCATTGTGTATATGTACCACAGCTTCCTTATCCATTCATCTGCTGATGGACATCTAGGTCGCTTCCATGTCCTGGCTATTATAAACAGTGCTGTGATGAACATTGGGGCACACGTGTCTCTTTCAATTCTGGTTTCCTCAGTGTGTATGCCCAACAGTGGGATTGCTGGGTCATATGGCAGTTCTATTTCCAGTTTTTTAGGGAATCTCCACACTGTTCTCCATAGTGGCTGTACTAGTTTGCATTCCCACCAGCAGTGTAAGAGGGTTCCCTTTTCTCCACACCCTCTCCAGCATTTATTGCTTGTAGATTTTTGGATAGCAGCCATTCTGACTGGCGTGAAATGGTACCTCATTGTGGTTTTGATTTGCATTTCTCTGATAATGTGTGATGTTGAGCATCTTTTCATGTGTTTGTTAGCCATTTCTATGTCTTCTTTGGAGAAATGTCTGTTTAGTTCTTTGGCCCATTTTTTGATTGGGTCGTTTATTTTTCTAATTAATTTTGACATCAAGACCAATATCAGAGACTGTAGTCCAAGAAATTGTCATTCCTCCCTGAAGTTTCTATTGGGCTCTCAGCACTCAGCTTCCTCTTTGGTCATTGTATTAGGCATGTGACCCACTCTGGGCCAATAGTAGACAAAGGGGCTTTTTTTTTTCTCACTTTTTTTCTCATCCTATCAATCATCTGAGCTCAAATAGCATGATCTGGGGGAAACTACTAGCTTAATCACTCAGGACTTTATGCATAATCTATTATATATTTTTAACATATTTGTTTTAATTATGAACAGGGCTGCCATGTACAATTGTGCAAGTTATGCAGTTCACACAGATGTCTAGCTAAGGGTAAATGGAAGTTAAAGTCTGCCCATGCACTGCTCACCAAGCTCTGAGCTCCAAGAAAACTGCCCAAGAGTAGAGAACATTCTTGTTCATCTCTGGCACAGCTCCTGGCAACACGCCTTGTCAGAAGATTTTCAATAAATATCTGTTGAATTGAATTTCAGAGTACATTTTGAGACATAAAACTCTTACATGCCCCATAATTTTTAATCTTCATTACTCAATTATGCAGGAAATCAGTCACCACACTGACTGTATGCTCTCCTAAGCATCTATCATAATGTCAAGCACCTTAGGGATATTTAGTGGGGGTTAATTTATTATGATAAATGACCCTTGCTCATTTTATGTTCTTTTCATTACGTTTTAAAAATCTACTTTATGATCTACTTCCTAGGTTTTATTTATTATATTTTATCTCCCAAAGAGACTTGTATGATTGTAGTGCTCAAACACATCATAAATTTTTAAGTTTTTGTGGTTAAATCAAATGAGACGTGGAGTCTGGTTAAGAATTTTGCATTCCTCATAAACTGCTTTGTATAAAGCAGTGCCATGTACGTTGCAGGAACCTAATAAATGTTGATTATTGACAAAAAGTCTGATGATTATTGAGGTTCAAAATTTACACTCTGCCTGCAGTTAAGTAAATGAGGTAATAGTTGAGGTTTCTGAATTGCTTTTAAGTTAAAAAAAAAAAAAAGTGACCTAATCTGTGCATGTAGAAAATTCTATGAACAACTAACATCCAAGTATCAATTTTAATTTTTCCTACCGAGGGACTCATATAAAGCAATAAGAAAATATTCCTTTATTCAGTTGTACTGGTCTTTGAAAGATCTTGATAGACAAACCTTGATGAAAAACTAGGGTGAAAGCACCAAATCCTAACCACTGGATCCACCAGAGAACTCTACTTACCTTTTTAAAGAAAAGGTTCACTTTTAGTATTTGTATAAAGAGATTGATAATCTTTAAGGAAAGAATAACTATAAGGATTAAATTGCTGAATTTTAAAATAAAGATTAGAAAGTGGAATCAATCTAGTGAAAAATCATTAAATAATTGAAAGACCAGTTTAAACATTTAAAATGTGAAAGATCAAGCAGCAAAAATTATTTGTTGAAAAATTCTTTAAAAGGCTCAGAGAGACTTTGAATTACTAACTTAGTTAAAAATTAAAAGTAGATTGAGAGTCCCTGGTGGCTCAGTGGTAATCATCCACCTGCCAATGCAGGAGACACAGGTTTGATCCCTGATCCAGGAAGATCCCACAAGCCGTGGAGCAACTGGGCCTGTGCTTCACAACTATTGAGCCTGTGCTATAGAGCCTGGGAGCCTCAACTACTGAGTCCACAGGCCACAACCACTGAAGCCCACACACCTAGAAACCATGCTTCACGACAAGAGACTCCAACACAGTGAGAAGCAGCTGTCAGTTAGCCCCCAGTTGCCACAACTAAAGAAACCTGCCTGTGTGCGGCAACGAAGACTTAGAGCAGCCAAAACAAAAAACAGAAAGTTGGTGATTCACTGCTTTGTTCCATGGAAGGTAAATTATACTTACTACTTAACCATGAACAAAGTTAAAGTATATTCTATTAAAATATTTCTGTGTGTTAAAATATACTCTCTAGTATCTATAGAAGCAAGCTTTACCTGTAATGAAAGATTCTAGAGTCAGACTTCTTGGGTTGGAATCTTGGCTCCACCATTTCTTAAACTAGTGACATTGGCAAGTTACTTAACTTTCTGGTTCTTTTTTTAATTGTTTGTAAAATGGGGATGGCAGTTGGACCCAACTCAGAACGTTCTTGTAGGGAGAAATGGGATGTTAATACTATGTGTAAAGTATTTAACACAAAACCTGGACCATGATAAATAATCAATAACAACTAGTGATTGTTATAGAGATATAACAAAGGATTCATGAACCAAAGCAGACAATAAAAGATCATAAAAGTTTTCAAGCATTGAGCATCTACAGTGTTTTAGTCACAATGTTAATCAATTCCATACCTTATTTTTAATTCAGTTGTTTTAAAATTATATAAGGCAAACATGCCTCACCCTGGTAAAAGAATTAAAAGAACATAGTGTGATTTAATGTGAAAGTGAAAAATAAAAGATCCCAGCTAAACCTGACATTGCCATTGACAGCCTTTACTCTAGGCACTCAGAGATAACTAGTATAAACTTTCTTTTTGGTGGGGTAGGATCATGTGCTACTAGAAATTTCAATGTCTAAATAGTATATACATACATAGTCCCCATCTTTTAGTATACAAATGCTATATGTATTATCTGCAACTTGTTTCTTTTTTCATTTATTTTATCTTGATTTTCATTCTATACCACTTTTTTAAAAACATGAACTTTTCTTTTTAGATTTGTAGAAAGTTATAATATGAACTTACATGAAGTATGCAGTGTTAAACATGAAGTGTGAGAATATTACATAACCCAGGTACATTTGTCAAAAATAAGAAATTAACATTGGTAAATTAATATTAACTAAACACTAGACTTCATTCAGATTTCACTAAATTTTTGCTAATGTCCTTTTTCCGTTTAGGATCTAGGCCAGTACACCATGCTGCATTTTCCATATCAGTTTAAATTTTCCACCTTACTCTAACAACTACATAATATTTTACAGTATGGGTGTACCATAATTTACATATCCTACAGGCAGATTTTCATATTGCTTCTCATTTTGAGTTATTACAAACAATACCATAATGAACATTATTATGTATATATCTTTAATAATTTGTGCTGTAGGAAAATCTTAGAATCGCTGAGTCAAAAGATGTATACATTTTGTGTATAATATATATGTATTTATATAGCCATATTTCCTTCAAAGAAGTTTACATTAATTCATATTCTACAAATTTAAGAGAATTCTTATTTCCCTATAAATCTTGCTAATCTGAGAATAAAGATGGCAGTTTTTTACATTTGCTATTCTTTAATGATGAGTAAAGTAGAATATCTTTATGGACGTTTATTGGCAATTTGTAATTCATTTTTTATTACCAATTTATCTTCTTTATGCATTCTTCTGCTGGGTTGTTCACCTTTTCCTTATTGATTTATAGGAACTCTTTTACATTAGAGAAATTAGCCATTTGTCATACTTGTTGCAAATATTCTTCCAGCTCATATTTTGTCTTTTGACTTTATGTTAGTATTTTGTTATTCACAGGTTTAAATGTTTAATGACCATCTTTGTACCTCTGAGTTTTGTTTTTGTTTCATGACAATATTATAAAATATTCACCTTTGTATCCATTATTCTTAATCCTCACAATTCTGTAAATTACAACAACGAGTCCTTGAGATTCTCAAGGAATACTGAGATCTATTCAAACACCAAATTTATAAACACTACTCTGTTGCAAAGATCTTATGAAACTGATGCCTAAAGCTCAGCTTCTGTGTACATCGGTGCCAAATCAAATCTCAGTGAAGTAGAAAAGGATAGCTTTATTCCTCTGTCAGGCAAAGGGGAACACTGTGGGCTCATGCCCTCAAAACCATGTGTCCCAACTTGGAGAAGATAGTGAGAAGTTTTATATTAATTGTCCAAAGAGGGCATGATCAGTTCATGGACATTTTTCAGATGGGTTCGTGGTGAGGTAAGTAGGAGTCAGCATCATCAAACTTCAGATCCAACTGATCTGGGGTCTACATGTTTGTGGGCAGCTGCTGCTGCTGCTGTCGCTTCAGTTGTGTCCAACTCTGTGCGACCCCATGGACTGCAGCCCACCAGGCTCCTCCGTCCATGGGAATTTCCAGGCAAGAGTACTGGAGTGGGGTGCCATAAGCATACCATTATTAATTGCTAACTTCTCCCTCCTGGAGGGGGTTTCCGTATCTGCTAAAAAGCTCAAAGATATTTTTGTGTGAATCCTTTGATGGGGAAACAGGACCCTGCCCCAAGGCTTTTTCTCCTTGGTCTCCCAGTCCCTTTCTTCTCTAATTAACAACTGTTTGAATCTGCCCATTGGAACTCAGGGAAGGTCATGGAGTCTGAGTGAAGGCTGTTTCCTATAATCAAAGAAATGGGGGACACAAAGGCCATGTGCCCAGGGAGCCCCAAAGTGACCTGCACACCTCCAGAATCACTTCAAAAGATTAATGCCATCGCTTCAGCTTCATTAGATTCCTCCTTTTTCTTCAACCTTGAAATCTGAGCATTTGCAGAGCCCTAGAGAAAGCTTGGATGTATCATGGGCAATTTGTTTTTGGTTGTTGTAAGCTCTGATATTCGTGTCTCCATCTTCGACATATTTGTCAGGGTGTTTTCTGTTGATGTGAGTCTCCTTTTATGCTGTTGAACACATTGACCTATAAACCTTTTCTTTTATAAACTTCTTCAGCTTAGAAAGAAGCAAGCATTTCTGCGGCAGTAATTCTTTTTTAGTTTATGTCAATGGAAAATGCTACTTCAAGCCCTTGAACAAATCTTTCTTTGAGGTCAAGGTAGGTTGAGAGCTCCACTAATATCTTTATACTATTGCTTAATAGAAATATTTGTACACCTTCCTAGGTTTTTTCTGGGTTACACTTTCTTGAACATCATGTTTCCTGCTCTTTTTTAATAATAAGTTTATTTTATGTATTTGTTTATGGCTTGTGCTGGGTCTCTGTTGTTCTGCAGGCTTTTCTCTAATTGCAGAGAGCAGGGGCTACTCTCTAGATGTGATGCACAGGCTTCTCATTGTGGTGGTTTCTCCTGTTGCAAAGCACAGGCTCCAGGGTACATGGGCTTCAGTAGTTGTGACTCTAGGGCTCTAGAGCACAGATTCACAGGCTCAGTAATAGTGGCACACAGGCCTCGCCACTCTGTGGCATGTAGGATCCTCTTGGATCAGGGATCAAACCTGCATCTCCCACACTGGCAGGCAGATTCCTCACCACTTCCCTGAGCCACCAGGGAAGCCCACCTGCTCTTATCTTTACACTAAAAGTTAGTTAACTTTTCAGTGTTTACTACATTTCTTACTCAGTTGATGACTTTTTCCCATAGTGGTGAAAACAGTAACTGAAATAAGTTCCAAATTGCTTTTTAATGTTTCTTTAATGATATTGTCATTTCCATTACAAATATAAGCCCAGGACATGGAATAACAGACTGGTTTAAAATAAGGAAAGTAGTATGTTGAGGCTGTATATTGTCACCCTGCTTATTTAACTTATATGCAGAGTACATCATGAGAAATGCTGGGCTGGATGAAGCACAAGCTGGAATCAAGATTTCCGGGAGAAATATCAATAATCTCAGATATGCAGATAACGCCACCTTCATAGCAGAAAGTGAAGAAGAACTAAAGAGCCTCTTGGTGAAAGTAAAAGAGAAGAGTGAAAAAATTTGCTTAAAACTCAACATTCAGAAAACTAAGATCATGGCATCTGGTCCCATCACTTGATGGCAAATAGATGGGGAAACAGTGGAAACAGTGACCGACTTTATTTTTCTGGACTCCAAAATCACTGCAGATGGTGACTGCAGCCATGAAATAAAAAGATGCTTGCTCCTTGGAAGAAAAGTTATGACCAACCTAGACAGCATACTAAAAAGCAGAGATATTACTTTGCCAACAAAGGTCTATCTAGTCAAAGCTATGGTTTTTCCAGTAGTCATGTATGGATGTGAGAGTTGGACTATAAAGAAAGCTGAGCACCGAAGAATTGATGCTTTTAAACTGTAGTGTTGGAGAAGACTCCTGAGAGTCCCTTGGACTGCAAGGAGATCTGACCAGTCCATCCTAAAGGAAATCAGTCCTGAATATTCATTGGAAGGACTGATGCTGATGCTGAAACTCCAATACTTTGGCCACCTTATGCGAAGAACTGACTCATTCGAAAAGCCCCTGATGCTGGGAAAGATTGAGGGCAGGAGGAGAAGGGGACGACAGAGGATGAGGTGATTTGATGGCATCACCGACTCAACGCACATGAGTTTGAGCAAGCTCCGGGAGTTGGTGATGGACAGGGAGGCCTGGCGTGCTGCAGTCCATAGGATTGCAAAGAGTTGGACACTATTGAGCAACTGAACTGAACTGAACTGACTAGTTTTACATTTCACTCTCTAAGTTAGCCAGAGAACCTAGCTCATAGCTAAGATCCATCACTTTATTAGTTTCTTCAATCTCATTGCTAAAAGTTGAATTTCTTTTCAGAGTCTTTTTTTTTCTCCCTACACCATGCAGCTTGCAGGATCTTAGTTTCTCTACCAGGGATTGAACCTGGGCCACGGCAGTAAAAGGGTCACATCCTACCCACTGGAGTGCCAAAGAATTCCCAAGGTGGAGCTATTATTATCTTTATTTTACAGATAAGAAAACTGAAGCTTGTGAATTTAAGAGATCTAGCCAAGGAAGGCCATCGGTTAATATTAACAGAAGTAGGATTCAAATTTAGGTAAACAATTTTCAACTTTATTCTTTCAATCATATAGCTATACTGTCTCCTCTCCTTAGCTAATGTATAAAATCCAAATTTACTCTTTGGCTCAATTATAGAGTGCTACATGTCATGAACTTTTCTGGTCAAAACTGCAAATGTTAAATTGGTAAATGCCAAGAGTCTTCTTTATTCTCTCATTTTCTAATTGAGAACAGAGAGGTTCAAGGAGGTCTTATACGGAAAAAGTGACAGAGCTTGAATCTCAAAACAGATCAGTGTGGCCCCAAAGTCACATCACACTGACTAAAGATCTTTTTACCCTATTAAAACAGAAGCAAGGCAAAAACCTCCATTCACGTTTACAAAATACATTTAACAGTATTACTAACAGTTCTAGTTATAGGGAACATTATCACTAGCTCTTAAATTGTATCATATGATTTTGACCTTAGGGCTTTTTAAAAGTCATTTAAAACATAGAAATGCTCACAAATGGTCTTGAAATATAAAAGAGGAGAGAAATACCTTAAGTATTACCATGAACATTTTTAAATATACTTTTTATCTTGGAATATTTTTAGATTTGCTGAAAAGTTGCTAGGACAGAACAGAAAGTACACATATACCCCCTCCAGCTTTCCCCATGGTTAACATCTTATGTTACCATTTGTATATTTATCAAAACTAAGAAACTGATATTAGAACATTAGTAACCAAACTACAGATTTCATCTGGACTTCACCAGGTTTTCCATCAATGTGGCTTTGTTTCCAGAAACCTATCCAGGGTACCACATTGCATTTAGTTGTGATGTCTCCCCAGTCTCCTCTGGTCTATGACAGTTTCTCAGTCTTTCATTGTTTTTCTAGAGCTTAACTGTCTTGAAGAATACTAGCCAGATATCCTGTAGAGTGTCCTTCCATTTGGATTTTTCTGATGTTTTTGTCATGTTTTGACTGGGGTTATATTGTGAACATTTTCAAGTGAATGGAAAAAGAAAAATAATCCAAAAAGTGTTATAAAGAAAACAGTCTTAGTACTTTTTTAAAAACATGAATCTTGTGTAAAAAATGTTATTAATTCAACAAAAATTTATGAAGCACCTATTATGTGCCAGGCACTGAAGAAAAGTGGCCTCTTTGAGAAACTGAGAGAGCCCCAAATAACGAAGTAGAACTAGATAAGAGCAAAGACTTGGGGGAAGAACATCTTAGAGAAAGGAAATAACAAGGCAAAGGATTTATAGAAGAGGTAAGCAATGTATTTTAAAAGCTTCAATAAAGGCAGAGTGGCTAGGTCATTGGTGAAAGAGAAAGAGTGGTAGATGAGATGAACAAGGCAGACAGGGCTAGATAACATTGGGTTTTACCAATGACCATAGCAAGGAATATGGGTTTTATGCTGAACAAGATGGGAAGAGAAAGATACCATCTAATAAATTTTTAAAAGATCACCATTGTGGAGGCTGCGTGGAGTATAAACTCTTGAGGGAGTAGGGGCAGAGTAGAAACCAGGAGCCAGGAGTTAGGAGACAAATGCATTAGTTCAGGCAAGAAAAGATGGTGATTGGAGTGAGATGGGCAGCAGTAGATATAAAGAGAAGTGGTCAGAGATTTCCCTGGTGTTCCAGTGGCTGAGACTCCACGCTCCCAAAGTAGGGGGCCTGGATTCAATCCCTGGTTGGGGAACTAGATCTTACATTCTGCAATGAAGACCCCCACAGCCAACTAAAAAAACAAATGGTTGGATTGGGATACATTTTATTTCGAGGAGGAAGCAACAGCACTTAGTAATGAATTGAATATAAGATGAAGATCCTCAAGATTTTGGTTTGATAGACTGAACTGAGGATGGTGTAGGCTATTGAGATGTGGAGAATTGACAGAGTAAATATTGCAGGAGGTAGGTGGGAGACTTGGAAATCAAATGTTTTACTTCAGTCAAACTAAATGTGAGACATTTTGAATCATCAAAAAGGTAGATGGATGCATGCATTTGGAGCCCCTGGGAGAAGTCAAGGTTGGAGACATAAAATCTATATGTAAAATAAGCAAACACATATTCATGTAATAGCAATAATTTTATTTACTAGGAAGGTAGCCATACCTATTTGTTCATTTATTTATTAATCAATTCTGCATTCATATACTTATCCACCAATGTTTATTGTATACATACCAAGACATCAGGCTCTAGTACATTCATGCCAATGGCATTTAAAGAGAAGAGTGTGCAACCAGAGATGGTGGGTGGTGGAAAGAAAATACTAAAACTTCTAAAAATATTTATTTTTTATCTAAAAACAAAAAAGTCTTTCAAATATTTAATATATAGATTGACACTGGCATCTCACTACTGAGTGAAAAGTATGAGACAACATGGAGAATAATTTGGAGATTTCTTCGTTTTCTTTTGTTTTAACATATTGTGATTTCCTCCAGTTTAGTTGTGCTGGGTTAAGTAGATTTACCAATTATATTGTTATTTCATTAAATTAACACCCACAAAAATGAAAGTAGCTAAAAAAGATTTCTGGAAAGAAAACATGAGTTGAGATAATAAAGCAGGCGTAAAGCGGAAGATGATAGAGATGACATATCTGCTTCTAGCATGAGCTCTACAGAAGTCATCTTATTAAGTAGTGGGCATGACATTTTGAAATCAGAGATGTGAAAATATTTCCATTGTGTGATTTTCATGTAAAATGACATATTGTGTGCTATTCAAGGCTGGGGCTATGGTGAGGCAAGTGAGGCATTCACTTCGGGCCCAAAATTTAAGAGGATGCCCCAAACTCAGCAGTCAACATGAACATCTACATGCAATATTTTAAAAAGTCAAAATTAATGCAAAAATCTATGATACACGAAATATCAAAAATTTAAATACTCACAAGATCAGTATTCCAAAAAAAAAAAAAGTACCTTATACATGTATATTAAAACTTGAAGGCAGAATTTTCCAACCCGTTAGAAGAAATCTTCCAAGCAATGCATTCCAAAGAGTTTTGAAAATACATTAAAATGCAACATCTTCTGACTGACATCAGGGAAGATAGAAAGTTACTAGTTGAATTTCAAACAAAAACTTTTCATGGTTGGTGGATGGAAGTGACAAAAATGGATACTTATATTAGTAAGAGCAGCCAAAGATGTATTTCTTCCATTAGGATCTACATATCTTTGTGAGTTATCTTTTTCAGCTTATGACAGCCGTCAAAATGAAGTACAGAAATAACCTGAACGTTGAATCACATATTTTAATAACTTTCATAAAGTATTACAGATTTTTAAAACCACTGAAACCTAGTCAATCATATTGCTTTCACTAAATACTTTTAGTGAAAATAACACGGATTTTTAAAAGATAATTAATATAGAAAATAACTCTTAGCTACTTTAAGTGTTTATTTCATCTTTATCCTTTTTATACTTTAAAAAGGCTTTACATCATACATAACAGGACGTGTCTAATCTTACGTAAGTATAGAGACTTTTTTTTGTAATACAAGCGCAATCAAAAAAACAAAAAAACGTTTGGAGAGCACACACAGTTTAGAGACAGGTAGTTGATACTGTGGGTGTTAGGAACGTATCAGAATTATATTATCTAAGAGTGCTGTAAGATCGCTGTACCACAGAAGTCTTCAAGAAGGGCATCCCACCAGGTTTTCCATAAGGGCAAGTTAGAGGAATGAGCAGGATTTGGGAAAAAAAACCATCGCAAAATTTGCTGCCTATAAAACAGTACAATGCTTACTGCCAGAGATTAAAGTACTTTAAAAACATTTTTAAAAGAGGATCCTAGGTCCAAACTGCAGCCCTACTCTCTGAAGCTATCTCAGCCCCAGACTTGAACCTGTTCGAGAAGGAAGTTCCCCGAAATGGCCCAGCAGAGTGCCGCTCTGATGGAGGGGGACAGGAGGGAAAGTGATACCTCTTTCGCGAGCTATGGATTTGTCCCCTCCCCAAGCAGGAGACCAGACTTGAGGTCCCTCGAGCCGGGCACTCGGGAGGGTGGGGAGAGGGGGAAAGAAAACGCAATCCTGTCTGGCTGGGACCGTGTCTGAGGGCGGAGGCCGGGAGGCAGTCCGTGATGCTTTCCCTTCCAAGCAGAGGCCGGAGGTCTGTGAACAGGGAAAGAGTACAGGAGCTTTTCTAGCAGGGAGGGCGAGCAGTGTTGCTAGAAGGGCCAGAGGTGAGGCTTTAGGGTCGAGTCTCTCCCCGGTGGGCGGAGAGTCCGAAGAGTCCTGAAACGCATGGAGGACCTGAGGCCTGGTCCTTTCCCTGCCGGCAGAGGGAGTCCCGAGATGGACAGTCTGGAATCCCTCTCCGAAAAGCGTTTCCTTGGCCGCTCAATCAATTTTATACATCTCGAAGCCGAGTGAAAGCTGAGGTAATTAGCTGCGAGCAACAGCTGTCTGGGCACCTTGGGCGCCAGGCGCCGGGCCCGGAGCCCGACGGCCCGAATTCTCGCGAGAGCGGCCGCCGCCATTTTTCCATTGATTGCAGCGGGCGGGGGGAGGGGCCGACGACGAAGGCGGCGGCGGCGGCGGAGCCTTGGGCCCGTGTCTGCGCGTTGGTGTGTGAGGCCCAGGTTGAGGCCTCCGCGATAACCCGAGCGCCGGCGGTGGAGAGGATGACTTCCGCTGCCGTTTTTCTCCTGAACTAGAGAGCCGCCGCCACCCTCCCCCTCCTCCAGCTGGGCGGAGAGGAGCGGCCGGAGTCTGAGCGATGGTGCCCGGCGAGGAGAACCAATTGGTCCCGAAGGAGGTGAGGGGCCGGCGGAGGGAGGCTAGGCCCGAGGCCTGCGGCCGCTGCGAGCAGCGCAGGCCGGGGGCGAGGGGCGGGCTGCGGGCCCAGCTCGTGGGCTGGCCCGGCCGTGGGGGGAAGGAGGAGGTGTGTGGTGAGGGGTGGGGGGGGGGTGCATGGTGGGTGCGGCGAGCAGTCGGGAAACCGGGCTGGATCTCGGGGGCCTGGGGAGCGGAGACCCCTCCCCTTGGATTTGTGGTGCTGGATAAAAAACGGAGCCGACTGGAAGGAATCTCGTCCTGCTCTGGGGCGAGAAGGTAGCTTAAGTATTTAACATATTGAGCCAAGGTGGAGAGGTAATTTCAAAGAAAAAATTCTGCAACAGTGGCCGATGTGCACGACAGTGTGACGGTGCTGCTTCTGGTTTTGACAGTGGCATAGCTCTCAGGGCTTGTGAAATCTACGCCCAACTTGAGCTTTGTGCGAGGGCAGTTAACTGTTACGACTTTTTTTGAACTCCTGTTTCTTACTTGGTGGTACTATGGGCCTACCTAAATGGAGCCTACCGAAGATCGTTGAAAAGTAGTAAATGTGACTTTCAAGTAAAGGTAAGAGGTAGTGAAGCATTACCATATGGAGAGTTGAACTACTTTTTGTAGTTGGGTTGTGTATGCCAGTTTGGGTGACTTCTTACATTCTTAAAAGCAAGTGATATGAGAGAAGGCTTGACTTCTTGGCTTCTCTTGAATAGCAGGAGAAGATTAATGATAGAATCCAGCACTGGCCAGTGAATTTCAATATATTAATAGTATCTCTGTTGGCTTTATAAATATCTTCAGGGTGTCCAAATGTGTATTTTTAACTGGCTGATCATCAGGCGAATGCTTTGGATTTTTATTTCTCGTATACCTCAAATAGACATCTGCAAGTGTCGGTTGAAATTAGCTATACTGGATCTTGATAGTTTTGGGTGATGTTCTTAAAATTTTTTAATTCTTTTTTTTTCCTGCCTTTTTTGGTTGCTACTTGAGCAAGCTCTGACACTGCAAAAGTATTATTGGAGTTGTGTATAAGTGATAGTATTTTCCCAACTTTATCAGATGATTGTTTTGCAAGGACAGTTTTTAAAAACTCAGTTCTTATGTGTCAGTATTTATTCATCAAGCGCCACCTGCACAGCAAATAATAAACAGATGAATTAATCAGAATTCTTGCCTTGGGAACTTCTAAGGCTACTAAGAAAGGTAACACTAGTATTCTTTGAGCTCCAAGTAGGGACTAAGCAATTTTCTACAAAAGTAACTCTTAAGCAAGGATGGAAGTGATAGATACTATGAGATAGATATAAAAATGAATTTTCTTTTAGAGCTACACAGTGCTGGTTTTCATTCACGTGAAAAGTAAAGTTAGTCCTTTCTTAATTTTTTGACCATTAGAAAATATTGGTGGAACTTTGCTTTATGAAAGCTCAATATTAGGTTTATTTCCCTAATAATTTGGTTTATAGAAAACACCTGCAGTGCTGCTTTTACCTTTTGGATTTTAGAGGTTAAATGCCTCACTGATGAGTGGGAAGGGAATTGGGGGGCAGGAGGGAGATCCAAGAAGGGAGGGATATATGTATACATACAGCTGATTTACTTCCTTGTACAGCAGAAATTAACACAACATTGTAAAGCAACTGTACCCTAATAAATTTTTTTAAAAAAGATTAAATGCCTCTCCTTTAAGACTAATTCCTTTACCTGAGGCTTCAAACTCATCCTGAGTTCTGACTTTTTTGTTTCTTACTCCTTCTGGATCACGTGCCTTTATTTTCTATTCCCCAGACTCATTTTCAGTCTTTTCTTTTTCCCTGACTTCTTTCATGATTCCTGGAAGCATGCACAGTACTCTCAAATATCAGGTCTGTCATTTTTTTTCACTAGTTACGTGGTTCATTCTTTTTTGATGGCCATACTCCTCTTCTTGCCTGCTTCTCTTCCTTGAGTTTTCTTTTGCATTTGATACTTAAAAAAAAAATCCATGATTTTAGTAATACTCTACTTTGGGGCCTTTTTTCCGTACCTGTTTGTCTTATCTGCTCACCCATTCTGTCGATGTCATTCTCTTTTTCTGTCTTTAATTATCACTTTTGTCTGATCTTTGTCATCCTCTGTCTGGTCTTTTTAAGTAGAATTAGAATTATATAGTGTTAAAGCTGAGAGAGCACATAGCGATGTGATCATCTAGTATTATAACTTATGCCCCTTCACTTTTACAGATGAGGAAATTAGGGCCAGAGGATTGAAAAGGACTTGTTTAGGGTCACGTAATGAGTAAATAAATGACAGAGCTAGGACTAGAACTCACATCCCCTTGATTATACTCTTATTTTACACATCCCTCCATGTAATCTAGAGGCTCTGTAAAAATGGTTTGTAACTCTCTAACTATATTTATTATGTGAAAATAAATTACAGAATTTTTAAATGTCTTGGTTCTGCTCTAATGGGTTATTACCAACTATATGGAGAGCTTTATCTTTTTCTTTTTTTGTTTAATAAATGGAACCTCTGACCCTTACTAGATTTAGATATATTGGTAAAGTATATGCATTCATGTGTGTGCAGTTGTTGAATGAATAGTATATTATTCTGGTCCCAGAAGCTCAAGGACAAAACTGTACCTTAGACTGCTGAAGAATGCAGCTAAGTGTCATCCAGGGCTTGGCAAACTACAGTCCCTGGGCCAAATTCAGCCTGTAGCCTATTTTGTTTGGCCCATGAGTTAAGAATGATTTTTACATTTTCAAATTGTTGAAAAATATCAAAATAATAATAATCTGTGATACATGGAAGTATATGAAATTTAGATTTCAGTATTCATAAATAAAGTTTTATTGGAACACAACCATACCCATTTTTTACTATTGTCTATGGCTATAGTAGAGTTAAGTAGTTGATACAGATGCTGTATACAGGAAACTTTTGAAGCTACTTAGCTTGGTGTTCAAGACCTAGTATTGATACAGTTGGATTCTGGCCTCAATCTGCCCTTTCAGAAAGCTTATCTCTTCTTCTTCAAAGCAAGTTTTTAATGTAGCCAAACAGGTTTTTCTTTAACTTGCTTTTCACTTCTATTTGTGCTGCCTCCTCTTTCCTACTTCTGCCCACCAATTCAGAACATTCATACACATCTTTCCTTAAGTATCTCATATCTCATTTATTCTTAAAAAAATTTTCTGACCGTTTAACCTTAAGGATTTCTACTTCTTAGAAGACTTACATATGAATAGAATTCATTTGTCAATTAGTAAATAGTGCTTTGTATCACCTATTATGGGCTTCCCTAGTGGCTACAGTGCGGGAGACCTGGGTTTGATCCCTGGGTTGGGAAGATCCCCTGGAGAAGGAAATGGCAACTCACTGCAGTACTCTTGCCTGGAAAATTCCATGGATGGAGGAGCCTGATAGACTACAGTCCATGGGATTGCAAAGAATCAGACACGACTGAGCAACTTCACTGGTTCACTGGTCATCTGTTATAGTCTCAAACTGTATTTTGTTAGTATTCATTATGGATGTCTTGACAGCAGAGATCTTTACGTGTCTCTCTCACCTGCGCCTTTTTTTTGGTATGTACTATAGGTTTAGTTTTGTCTAGGTTTGTGAAGATACAGATTAATACCCTGTCTAGGTTTGTCTAGGTTTGTTTAGGTCTGGTTTGTCTAGGTTTGACAAACCCAGACAGTGTATTAAAAAGCAGAGACATCAGTTTTCTGACAAAGGTCCATATAGTCAAAGCAATGGTTTTTCCAGTAGTCATGTATGGATGTGAGAGTTGGACCATAAAGAAGGCTGAGCACTGAAGAATTAATGCTTTTGAATTGTGGTGCTGGAGAAGACTCTTGAGAGTCCCTTGTACAGCAGGGAGATCAAACCAGTCAATCCTAAAGGAAATCAGGCCTGAATATTCATTGGAAGGACTGATGCTGAAGCTCCAATACTTTGACTACCTGATGAGGAGAGCCAGCTCATTGGCAAAGACCCTGATGTAGGGAAAGATCAAGGGCAGGAGAAAGGGTCGACTGAGGATGAGATGGTTGGGTGGCATCACTGATTCAATGAACATGAGTTTGTGCAAACTCCAGAAGATTGTGAAGGACAGGGAAGCCTGGTGTGCTGCAGTCCATGGGGTCCCAAAGTGTCGGACACAACTGAATGACTGAACAACAACAACAATTATAGGTCTAGGATAGTGTCCTTTCTGAAGCAGATCTTCAGTAATATTCATTGATCTGGTTACAGGGTTGCAAGGAAACCAGTTTCAACCAATTTCCCCTGCTTGGATGTTTTCCATAACATCCTTGGCAAGCTGTTTTCCAACCTCAGCTTGAATACCTTCATGACATCTCGGGTAACATCTTTGTTTTTTAAGAGATCTGTTTTACGTTTTTGAGCTGAGAGAAGTCTAGATCTCTATAACTGCCACCTTTTGATTGTTGGCTCTGGACAGCAGAGAGATTTTAAATCATTTTCCAAAGGATAGCTTTTTTTTTCCATTGTTGAATATGGGGAAAGTGAGTAGGAGGACCAACCTCTGTTCTAAAGTCTGAGCATCCTCAGTTCTCTAAGTTTTTCTCAGCTTGCTCTGTTTTAGGCATAATCCAGTGTTTTTCGCATTTCTCCTAATTGTTGTACCCAGAGGAGAGCAAAGAGAGCGTGGTCTGTTCTGTGTGGTTGACCATAAAGCTTTTCCCCTCACCTTTTCACTCTACCGTATGTCTTTGAACTGTTATATATTGATGTTGACTTTGAGACCTTTTGCTTTTAATATCATTCCAATTTTTATTTATTGCTTTGTTGCATTTATTCTGTTTCCTTATAAGGAATTTGTGACATTAATATTTGTTGAGTACTCACTGTACATTGCTGTGTGCTGCCATACAGGGAATATTTAGAAAAAGTAGAAAAAATTATTTTTTCTTCAAGTATCTTATGGTATAATTAAGGATATCACAATGTACCTAGTGGTTTTAAAATAATCCTTTCACTGCAATACTTAAAGTGGTGTCCAAGGAAAATATAAATGTAGAAAGGATGGAAAAGTGAAAGAAAAGAATATGTGGTTCCATATCTCAGTGGATTTTTTTCTGCCTCTCTTTTCCATGTAATAATCACTACTTCTCTTATTGTGGAGCACAGGCTTAATTGCCCCACAGCATGTGAAATCTTCCCAGACCAGGGATTAACCCATGTCTTCTGCATTGGCAGGTGGGTTCTTAACCGGGGAAGTCAATAAACACTACTTCTATCTGGAACTAATGATGATAGTAATAATCCAAAATTTATTGAGCATTTATTAAATGTCACATACTGTTGTATGTGCTTTGTGTGTATTAACTCATTTGAATTTCACAATGACCTCATATATCAGGACCATTGATATTGCTGCTGCTGCTGCTGCTGCTAAGTCGCTTCAGTCGTGTCCGACTCTGTGCGACCCCATAGACGGCAGCTCACCAGGCTCCGCTGTCCCTAGGATTCTCCAGGCAAGAATACTGGAGTGGGTTGCCATTTCCTTCTCCAGTGCATGAAAGGGAAAAGGGAAAGTGAAGTCGCTCAGTCGTGTCCGACTCTTGGCGGTCCCATGGACTCCCAAAACATTAAAACAGCTTGTTTTTCATCTCTATTGTCTGTTTTTTTTTTTTTTTTTATCAATTCCATCAGTATCTATTATGGAGCATGTCAAATGAATATTCTTTTAATTTGTATGGCTTCAACTTTTGATTGTAATTTACATGTTTTCAATATCTCAAGCCCCGACCTCTCTTCCAGTTTCAGATTTCCACCTGCTTAGTGGATATCTGTACTTGATTGTACTCTCGAACCTATAGATTAAATACGTGTAGTATCAGCCCCATTTCTCTTTCCTCTCTTCTTATGTCCTCCTCCCATCATAATTCTTTGTATTCTCTTGTTCAGTTAATGTCATCATCTTCTGTTTGCTTAAGTTAGAACATTTTTTTAACTACTCCTTTTTCCTTTTTTCATATATAGTTAGACCATCACTTGCAAAATGTCTCTTGTATCCTTACCTTTCTCTTCATGGCTCTGCTTCTATCTGTTGTCTCATTCCAATATAGGCCTTTTAAATGGTCCCTGTGCTTCTTGGCTCTTTTCTTTAGTAACTGTCTTCCCCACAATGGCCATTACTTTCTAAAACACATGAGATTATGACTTACCTGTTTTAAAATGTATAATTATTACCCTCTGATTGCAAATCGAATACTAGATACAATTTGTAAACACTTTGTGCCAGACAATGCTAAACAGTTTACACTCTTTTCTCATTTAATACATATAAAGCTCTTTAAGGCAGCTCTTTCACTGTGTATTTTGTAGATAGATAGAAAGTGTGCCTAAAGAGTAAGTAACTTCCTCAAAGTTGTATAGCTGTTTGTTTCTGAGTCACCGTGGCCTTAACCAGTAGGAAAGCCCTTCATAATGTAGCCTCAATTGATTTGTTTTTTTACAATTAATTTTTATCAAAGTTATACTTGCACGCATTTAAAAGAGTTGAATAGCTCTGCTGTACAGATTCCCCTCCCCTTCCATTTCAGGCTCTCCAGAGGCAACCACTTTGAACTTATTCTTCAGATATTTATCTCCATATTTCAAAGTAGTGTTCCTATAGTTTTCCTTCTTGATTTTTCAGTTGAAGAAATTGTCTACTGACTTCCTACAATGGAAGTTTGGGCTTACTACTATCCCCAAACAGAGACACACTTCTCATTTCTGCCCAGTCATCCCAATATTGTCAGATTGCAAGTTGCTCGGATACATAAAATTTCAAAATTTATGTCAACGTGACTATATACATAGTTGAGCTTTGTAGTTTATAGTGATTGTTTTCCCTTCCTGTGTAGCATTTTGTGTTTTCCATGAATTAATATTTTCTAAAAATTTGCTTTTGCTTAGTTTTCTGTGTGCTTATCATTAATTTCACCAGGTGCTTCTCAACTAAGGATATTGGCAATGTTGGGTAGGTGAGCAAGGGCAGGAGTGTGCTTCTGATGTGTAGGGAGCAGAAGCAAGCTATGCTGCCAAGCATTGTCCTAACTGCACTAGACAGCCTCCTACAACAAAGAATTATATGGTCCAAAATGTCAATAGTGCTACTGTTGAGAAACCCTGAGTTAGTCCAAACTCTCAAGTGTATAAATCTTCTCCTTATTATGTTCAAACCTACCAGTTTCTTTGGATGAATTTTCTTGAATTGCAGCTGTTGTCTTAGATTTACGTTTATAATCACTTTAGTTTCCCTCAGGTCTCTCTAGGAGTTCCTGGTTCTGTATCTGATGCCTTAATCTTTCTTTGTGTTCTCATTTTGGAGGACCACTTTCAATAGCTTTCAGGATGGGCTGTGATTTTTTTGAGACTTCACATGCCTTAAAATGTTTTTTCTATTCTCTTTATAGATAGTTTGGTGGGCAGAGAATTCTTGGTCGGAAATATTTTTCTCTCAATTTTGAAAACATTGCTACATTGCTGTCTTTTTTTCACTGTTGCTCTTGAGACATCAGATGCCTAGAAGATTTTGAATCTTATTTTCCCTCTGGAAGCTTGGAGAATCTTTTCTCCTAGAGTTCTGAAATTTCTGGATTATGGTGTAAAGGTCTATTTTTCTCCATTTCTGCTGGATTCAGGGTAGTCGTATTCAATCTGAAGTTTTTTTTTTTTTTTTTTTTTTTTTTCAATCTGAAATTTATCTTATCAGTTCTAGGAAATTTCCTTAAGTAATTTCTTTGGTTTCTTCCCCTTTGTTTTCTCTGTTTCTCTTGAATTCCTGTTGTTTAGGTGTTAGGCCCACTGACTGGCTTCTCTAATTTTCTTCTGTGTTTACATCTATTTTCCATTTCTTTCTTTTTCCTCTGCTTTCTGGGGGATTTTTCTCAACTTTATCTTCTAATTCTTCTACTAAGGTTTTATTTCTGCTATTATGTTGATAATTTCCAAGTACTTTTTTTTTTTTCTAAAAAAGTTTTAAATGATAATATTCTTTTGTTTCATGGGTACAGTATCTTTTCTCTCTTAGGGAATTATTGATACGTTTCTTCTCTGAATATATTCTTTTTTCTCCAAATTTCCTTTTTCTGTTTGTTGGCTTTGGTCTTCGTCTTTTAGATGTCTGATATCCCTTGGAAGTCAGTGCTTATTTAGAAGAGGGCCCTTGAAAGGCTGAATGGAAGCTCTGCCAGTGCGTGATTATGGTTTTCCCTGTTTGTTGGATATGTCTGGATAATTTCTTGTGGACTCCCAGTGACAGATTTTTCTCTTGTGCTGAATTGATTTCCCAGAAAAGATTTCTGGTCTGTTCCTTGAAGAGAACAGACTTTGGAGTTGAGTAGGAAAAGGGAATGTGGGTTTTATCATGAAGTACAGAAGTACACTTTCATTTAATTCTGCAGTTTTCAGTATGCATGCCTGCTGAGTTGAGTCTGACTCTGTGATCCTGGACTGTAGCCCACCAGGATCTTCCTGTCCATGGAATTCTCCAGGCAAGAATACTGGAATGGATTGCCATGCCCTCTTCTATGGGATCTTCCCGACTCAGGGATCGAACCCAGGTCTCTTAAGTCTTCTGCATTGGCAAGCGGGTTTTATACCACTAGCACCACCTGGGAAGCCACTTGCCAATATGGCAGCCTTCAAATTCAATTGCACCTGGCGTCCTCTTGTCCAGAGATACCTTGTTTTATACTCTCCTGAGATTGTTTAGTCTCTTGCCAAGAAGGGGTCAAAGAGTAGAAGAGAGAGGATCTGAAAGTTTTGACTGTTTCTTAAGCAGACTTTAATCTCCTATTCTAGCTTGGACTTCGCTCTTGCTCCCAGAGTATCTGAAACAGCTAGTTCCTGAGCCTTTTAGGATTTTCTTTTCCTTTTTTATTTTTAATTTTTTTTTTAATAGAAGTCTTGAAAAAAGAATACACAGAGTTCCCATATACCCATCACCAAGCTTTTCCTGATGATAATCTCATATGTAAACCATAGAACACTTATTAAAAGTAAGAAACTAACCTTAGTACAATACTATTAACTATACTATAGAATTTATTTAGATTTAACTAGTTTTCCACTAATGTTTCTTTTTATTCCAAGGTCCAAATTCAGAATACCTCATTAAATTTTGTTGTCGTGTATCCTTGGTTTCCTTTATTTGTGACAGTTTCTCTGAGTTTTCTTCTTTTTCATGACTTTGACATTTTAAACAGTACTAGTCATTTTTGCAAAATGGCTCTCAATTTGGGTTTGTCTGGTGTTTTCTCAAGATTAGACAGAGGTTGTTAAAGAGAAGGATATCACAGAAGTGATATGTGCTTCTCAGTGCATCATTTGGAGTGGGTGGAGGTGACATGATGCTGACGTGTCCTACTGGTAATATTAACCTTTGATCACTGGGTTCAGGTGATTCTGCTAGGTTTCTCCACTGTAGAGTTACTATTTTCCTCTTTAATAATTACTAACTACTTTGAGACCATGCAGATATCCTGTTTCTGCTTAAACTTCTGCCCTCTAGTTTTAGCATCCATGTATAGATCTTGCTACTGTTATAACATGATTTTCTCTTTCCCTCATTTCTACATTTATTAATTGGAATTCTTTTGTGAGCAGAAGCTGTTCCTTCTCCCCCATTTATTTACTTATTTATTTACGTCAGTATAGACTTATAGATTTTATTCTATTTTTTGGATTATAGCCCCAAATTATTGTTACTAATTTTGTTGCTCAAGCTGTTGCAGTCTTGGCTGGGGAAGCCCTTTCTGATTGGCATCTGTGCTCATCCTTGCTTTTTGAGCATGTCTTTACTTTGTGGCACCGCATAATGCTTCAGCCCATCTTCTATTTGGGCTGCCTCAACACTACAATCAACCACTTCTCCAAAGAGTTTAGAGGTCTTTTGCTGTAAATGTGGTATGTGCTATAAACCAGGTGTCTTTGTTTTTCAAACCTTCTCTGGTGTAAGAGTCATTACCACCTGTTCTGCTTTCCAGCTTCTAAAATCATGTTTCTGGTTTCCTATGGATTTATGCTCTTTAAAATTTTTCTTTATTTTTGTTTCAGAGATATTTTGGGAAGTTTTAGAGCTAAATGCTTGCATTCAATCTGTCCTTTTTAACCAGAAATTCTTAATGTTTTTGTTGTCTCCTGCCCCAAACCAATTTTGTTTTAGCCACATTCAGCTACATTAGTGTCTATTGTCTGATGTGCTATATGCTGTTGTGTATCACTTGCCCAGAGTGAATAATATGAAGTATTTTTTTAACATCTGGTTTTTAGGGAGTTTTAAATGGGTAAACTTTGATTTTTACATGAAAACTACTATTTAAGTACTTAAGTACATTGTTAGGATTGTTGCCTCTTTTTAATTTTCTTTTCTCTGAATTAGTCACATAAATGTTTTGTTTCTTAGCGGCAGGTATTGTAATTTTTTGCCAAAACAAAGGGGAGAAGCACAATGTGTTTCCGGAGTACTTGTGTACCATCACCACTCTAGCCCAAATTGAAAGAAAAGATTGGGTTGAAAATAGGGAGTTGTGAAAAACATAGCATTAAATTTATTTTCAAATACCTATTGTAAATTAAGGTTCCAGAAGATGTCTGCTTTAAAAACCAATTTATTGGTATTGAGGACCTTAGTTAAGACAGCATGATAGGTCTCATGCTATACAGAGGCATGTTCTTTTATGAGGCTTATTGCACAGATTTTAAAGTGTTCTATCCAAGTATTGCTGCTTACAATCTAATCTTCTACAAACCTTCTCTGTTGTTAAAAAAAAAGGTCTTAGCAGGACTTCTCTTGGTGGTCCAGTGGCTAAGACTCCAAGTTCTCAACACAGGAGACCCAGGTTCAATCCCTGGTCAGGGAGCTAGATCTCTACATGTGGCAACTAAGACCCGGCACAGCCAAATAAATAAAAATCAACATTGAAAAAACATTTTTTAAGTCTTCGGCAAAATGATTGTGACTAGCAGTGATGGCAAGATGATTGGCAAAAGTGATGTGATCTTTTAGATCAAGATTCTTAATGCATATTTTTCCTGAACCTGGTTTTCTGTTAGTATAATAGAAGAAGGGATGGATATAGCTGTAGTGTAAGTAAACATGTCTCCTCTCTACTGCATACTTCTGTTTACTTTGTCTCAGGTTTGGGAACAGTAGTAATTGCCCTATTCTTTTGTTTAATGAAACTAAACTGAACCAAGTATACGTAAAGTAGACATAGAGGGAATTCCTTGGTGGCCCAGTGGTAAATACTTTGCCTTCCCATTAATGTAGGGAATACTGGTTCGATCCCCAGTTGGGGAGGTGAGATTCCCACATGCCTCATGGCCAAAAAAACAAAACGTAAAACAGAAGCAATATAGTAACAGATTCGATAAAGACTTTAAAAAAAATAAAGTAGCCATGGATATGAGCATTTTCATTGATATAAGACTGTCGCTGAAACCTACTGTTGAGAGTGTTGAGAGATTACTCTTTGTATGAAACTTGCTGAGATCTGTGTCTTGAATTTGTTGTGTTTCTTGTTTGTTTCTTGTTGTTGTTTTGGCTATGCCATGCTGCTTGCAGAATCTTAGTTCCCCTACCAGGGAACAAAACTGGGCCCTGTCAGTGACAGTGCTGAGTCCTAACCACTGGACTGCCAGGTAATTCCCAATAGGTTTAAATTTTATTTTTAAAAATTAAAAAATGTTTTTTGTCCATGCCATGCAGTTGTCTTGAATTTTTTATGCTTTTTAAAAGCAAGCTGTTAAAATGCTACCTAAGCAAAATCTAGCCCTTCTTACTAGTATAAGAAACCTTTCCTGATTCTCCTCTTCCAATCTAATACCATTTTTCTAACCCTGAAATGCCATAATGCTGTAGCTTTTGACATTTGAAAAATTACCTCTTTATTATAAGTTAATTCAAAGTCAAGACACAACAGTCAGAGTGCCTGGGTTCAAGTACCAGTTTTGTGACCTTGGGCAAGTTATTTAACTTCCCAGTACCTAAGTTAAATGCAGATACTAGTAACTACCTCCTTGGGCTTTTGGGAAAATTGAATGAGCTGATACATATAAAGTGTCTTCTACTTAATAAGCACTCTTATAAGTGTTATCTGTTACAATAAATGTTACTACCTTCATTATTGTTATTACCTTCATCCTATATTGGTCTAGGGGCCAGCATAATATGCTATACATGAATATGTATTGATTAAATAAAAATGAAGTCATGTCTTAGTTATTAAATATGCTTAGTTGTTTGAAGTCATGGACCTGATATGACCTGTCAGCATAAATCCTAAATGATTGTTAGATTTGATAGGTTTTTTATATTATCAAGTAAGATCTGTTTTTACTGCTTTTTAATAATTGAAACGTGACAAAGTACAGCTATTAAATGAAACTTTTTAGTCTAATAAGATCCTAAGAAAAATTGATTTAGAATATATAGATATTTGTTGAAATAACTTACTAGATTAACAAGTTATTTTTTTATAAGATTCAGTGTGAAATGTTATTTTAAAGCAGGATCCATGTTAAGAATGTTTGTTTCTGGGAGAACTTAATGTGTTTCATAATTCTCACTTTCACAAACTCTGGAGTATAACCAGTTGACATGAATACTGCTGCTGCTGCTGCTGTTGCTAAGTCGCTTCAGTCATGTCCAACTCTGTGCGACCCCATAGATGGCAGCCCACCAAGCTCCCCCGTCCCTGGGATTCTCCAGGCAAGAACACTGAAGTGGGTTGCCATTTCCTTCTCCAATGCATGAAAGTGAAAAGTGAAAGTGAAGTCTCTCAGTCGTGCCCCAGTCGTAGCGACCCCGTGGGCTGCAGCCAACCAGGCTCCTCTGTCCGTGGGATTTTCCAGGCAGGAGTACCAGAGTGGGTTGCCATTGCCTTCTCCGGTTGACATGAATAGAAGAACCAATTAACTTGTCTTTTTGTCAGTTGTATTACTGATTGTGGGCTTACCAGGTGGCTCAGTGGTAAAGATTCCGCCTGCCTAGCAGAAGACATAGCTTCGATCCACGGGTCGGAAAGATCTCCTGGAGAAGGAAATGGCTACCACTCCAATATTCTTGCCTGAGAAGTCCTGTAGCCAGAGGAGCCTGGTGGGGCTACAGTCAATGAGGTCACAGAAGAATGAGACACAACTTAGTGACTCAGTTCAGTTCAATTCAGTTGCTCAGTTGTGACTCCATGGACTGCAGCACGCCAGGCCTCCCTGTCCATCACCAACTCCTGGAGTTTACTCAAACTCATGTCCATTGAATCAGTGATGCCATCCAACCATCTCATCCTCTGTCATCCCCTCCCCTTCCCGCCTTCAATCTTTCCCAGCATCAGAGTGTTTTCAGATGAGTCAGTTCTTCACATCAGGTGGCCAAATTGTTGGAGTTTCAGCATCAGCATCTGTCCTTCCAGTGAATATTCAGGCTGATTTCCTTTAGGATGGACTGGTTAGATCTCCTTGCAGTCCAAGGGACTCTCAAGAGTCTTCTCCAGCACTACAGTTCAAAAGCATCAATTCTTTGGTGCTCAGCTTTCTTTATAGTCCAACTCTCACATCCATACGTGACTACTGGAAAAACCATAGCTTTGACTAGACGGACCTTTGTTGGCTACACAACATGACTGCTATAGATTTAATGCTGTGTAATTGCTGTAAGACTTGCAGAGTTGTTCACATATGAGCAGAGATACAGTGGCTTTCCAGTAGAGAAAAATGAATGGCTAAGTGACATAATTAAGAAGAAAGATCTGGACTTAAATCTTTCTGTACAGCAGGGGTCCCCACAAACCCCAGGCCAAGGACAGGTACCAGTCTGCAGCCTGTTAGGAACTGGGCCACATAGCAGGAGGGGAGTGCCAGATGAAACCCAAAGTCTCCCCCATGCACCCTTCCCTCTGTGGAGAAATTGTCTACCATGAAGCCGATTCCTGGTGCCCAAAAGGTTGGGGACCACTGGTATACAGTGACTCTAGCACCTTTGGTTTAACTTTGAAAAAATCATGCCTTTCATTTATTACCTACGTGACATTTTCTAGTGTAACCAAAGCATTGTAGTTTGACTATAAATATCTTTCTTGTTTCAAATATTACCTGTTTTTATTTCATCATAAGTATACTTTAATTTTTCTTAATGTAAATTTCTGCAGCTCCTAATACTGTCGAATTCATTCAGTTAAGCACTGAGTTAGTAGCTGCCATGGATCAGAGAATCAAATAAGAAATCTGACCTAGTTCTAGATGCTGGTCTAGTTTGGAAAACAAAAATTTGTAGAGATACAAATGCATAATGTGGAAATAAAGTGGGACCATAAGAGAGGGAGCCACCAGCTTTATTTAGAGGGTTCTGTGAGAACACTTAAATTGGGTTGCAAAAGATGACTGCCAAGTAAAGAGGAAATAAGAGCTTTTAGTTAGGAAAAATAACGTTTCAAACACTAAAGTCTATAATGCATTTTAAAAGTGACAGCAAGTTTGCGGTAAATGCGTGGCATGCCTGGGGTGAGTGAGAGAAGATAGTTCTGGCAGATTGTGTCTTAAAATTCTAAAGACTTTGTATGCATAAAGGAATTTAGGTTTTTATTGTGTAGACGTGAGTGGGCAGGAATTTTTTTTTTTTTTTTTTTGGCAGAAAAAGTTAACAGATTTGTTAATAATTGTTATAAGCAAATTCATCGAAACTGGTTCATTGAAACATTGTTTACTTGCATGAATGTTTTGTGTCCCTGCATTAATATTAAACATTTACACACAAATGAAAATGGGGCAAAGTGGAATTTGCTGTAATACCTATTCTCTCACCTGGTTGTTTTTTTCCCCCCTCATTTGCAGTCATATAACTAGGTACTTTTTTGGTTGTTTGTTTTTTTAAGAATAAAATATTTGCCTTTGTAATGCATCTTAAGTGCATTCTCCACATATGAGTCATGCTGGCAGCATACCCTTTGGCATAGTAGTTACATATTTGATACGGATAACACACAGGTATGCATTTTCAAATAGGCTAACTAGATAGGTCTCATTTGCCCCCAGAAATGTGAAGGTATCTGCACTTTGGTAGTGTAGATCTGGTTTGAAGTCCTGAACATTTTCTCACTCGATGCGGGGAGGGAAGTTTGCAAGTGAGAAGTTACGTGTGCTTCCGATTTTCAGCGACAGCCACTATATGATGCTTATGAAAATGTGGTTTCTTCACTTTTTCAGTATAAAGCATGTTCTTGTGAGCTATGTTTGTAGCCGGTTGCTTTCTTGAGTGCTTTACAGGCAGTTGTCTTGGTATGTATGTATGTGGAAGTCGCTCATTCATGTCCAGCTCCTTGCTACCCCAAGGACTGCAGCCCGACAGGCAACTCCATCCATGGGATTTTCCAGGCAAGAATACTGGAGTGGGTTGCCGTTTCCTTCTCCAGGGGATCTTCCCTGTCCAGGTATCAAACCCGGGTCTCCTGCATTGCAGGCACACTCTTTACTGTCTGAGCCACCAGGGAAGCTCTCAGTTCAGTTCAATCACTCAGTCGTGTCCGACTCTTTGCGTCCCCATGAACTGCAGCACGCCAGGCATCCCAGTCCATCACCAACTCCTGGAGTCTACCCAAACCCATGTCCATCGAGTCGGTGATGCCATCCAACCATCTCATCCTCTGTCGTCCCCTTCTCCTTCTGCCCCAATCCTTCCCAGCATCAGGGTCTTTTCCAGTGAGTCAACTCTTCACATGAGGTGGCCCAAGTATTGGAGTTTCAGCTTCAACATCAGTCATTCCAATGAACACCCAGGACTGATCTCCTTTAGGATGGACTGGTTGGATCTTCTTGCAGTCTAAGGAATTCTCAAGAGTCTTCTCCAACACCACAGTTCAAAAGCATCAGTTCTTCGGCGCTCAGCTTTCTTCACCGTCCAACTCTCACATCCATACTACATGACTACTGGAAAAACCATAGCCTTGACTAGACGTACCTTTGTTGGCAAAGTAATGTCTCTGCTTTTAAATATGCTATCTAGGTTGGTCATAACCTTCCTTCCAAGGAGTAAGCGTCTTTTAATTTCATGGCTGCAATCACCATCTGCAGTGATTTCGGAGCCCAAAAAAATTAAGTCTGACACTGTTTCCACTCTTTCCCCATCTATTTCCCGTGAAGTGATGGGACCAGATGCCATGATCTTAGTTTTCTGAATGTTGAGCTTTAAGCCAACTTTTTCACTCTCCTCTTTCCCTTTCACCAAGAGGCTCTTTAGTTCTTCTTTGCTTTCTGCCATAAGTGTGGTGTCATCTGCATATCTGAGGTTATTGATATTTCTCCCGGCAATCTTGATTCCAGCTTGTGTTTCTTCCAGCCCAGTGTTTCTCATGATGTACTCTGCATATAAGTTCAATAAGCAGGGTGACAATATACAGCCTTGACATACTCCTTTTCCTATTTGGAACCAGTCTGTTGTTCCATGTCCAGTTCTAACTGTTGCTTCCTGACGTGCCTTGGAGTACAGAATGAAGCAGGGCAAAGGCTAATAGAGTTTTGCCAAGAGAACGTACTGGTCATAGCAAACACCCTCTTCCAGCAACACAAGAGAAGACTCTACACATGGACATCACCAGATGGTCAACACTGAAATCAGATTGATTATATTCTTTGCAGCCAAAGATGGAGAAGCTCTGTACAGTCAGCAAAAACAAGACCGGGAGCAGACTGTGGCTCAGATCATGAACTGCTTATTGCCAAATTCAGACTTAAATTGAAGAAAGTAGGGAAAACCACTAGACCATTCAGGTATGACCTAAATCAAATCCCTTATGATTATACGGTGGAAGTGACAAATAGATTTAAGGGACTAGATCTGATAGACAGAGTGCCAGATGAACTATGGACAGAGGTCCGTGACATTGTACAGGAGACAGGGATCAAGACCATCCCCATGGAAAAGAAATGTAAAAAAGCAAAATGGCTGTCTGAGGAGGCCTTAGAAATAGCTGGGAAAAGAAGAGAAGCAAAAGGCAAAGGAGAAAAGGAAAGATATTCCCATCTGAATGCAGAGTTCCAAAGAATAGCAAGGAGAGATAAGAAAGCCTTCCTCAGCGATCAATGCAAAGAAATAGAGGAAAACAACAGAATGGGAAAGACTAGAGATCTCTTCAAGAAAATTAGAGATACCAAGGGAACATTTCATGCAAAGATGCGCTCGATAAAGGACAGAAATGGTATGGACCTAACTGAAGCAGAAGATATTAAGAAGAGGTGGCAAGAATACACAGAAAAACTGTACAAAAAAGATCTTCACGACCCAGATAATCACGATGGTGTGATCACTCACCTAGAGCCAGACATCCTGGAATGTGAAGTCAAATGGGCCTTGAAAGTATCACTATGAACAAAGCTAGTGGAGCTGATGGAATTCCAGTTGAGCTATTTCAAATCCTGAAAGATGATGCTGTGAAAGTGCCGCACTCAATATGCCAGCAAATCTGGAAAACTCAGCAGTGGCCACAGGACTGGAAAAGGGGAGCTCTAGGACCATAGTATAGAAGACTCCCTGTTTACCTAGCTTTTTTCCAGCAGCTTTAGCAGGCCAGAAGCGGTGCTGATAACTAGACTGTCGACAGGTAGCGGCCGCCACAGCAGCAGCTAAGAACACTAACAAGGAATATTTTTAATTAGGGAATTAAATCTTCCCAAGGTTTCCCCAGTGCTCCAAATAAAATTTTACCAGAAGGAGCTCTTGATTACAACCCCAGTTCCAGGTTGCATTAGAAATAGAATTTTTGTATGACTTATCTGATAAAAGATACATATTGCTTTTGTAAAGATACAAAAACTCTCTACGAATTCATGTACCTTTCTCCCATTTTATAGCTAAAAATGTCTGCCCTTTTAGATATTTAGGTATTTTTATTTGTCGCCTTTAAGTTTACACCAAGTTGTGTAATTTATTAGTTTGTTTATAGCACTTTGTGATAGTGAAAGGAAATAGGTGAAAAATTAGATACATAACAATGAAATCTCTTTTTAAAAGACATCTAAGAAATATCTTTGTTTTAATTTTGACATTCTAAATTCACATCTTGAAATATTTGTTTACTATTACATTATTTACCATTAACATAACCCAAATGTGATTTAAAGAATTCTAAGAAAAATAGACATTGATGCCGAAAATTCTTCTACAGCTCAGAATAGGACTTAACACTGGAAGGGAGGTAGTAGTTAGGTATTACAGATCCTTCATTTTTAGGGAAGGAAGCATGAGGGCTATAAAAGCTCCATAACTTAATGTCTCAGCTAGTAGAAGAGCTGGAATGAGGCTTTTTTGAAAAAGTCAGGCTTATTGATGTATAATTTATATACAGTAAAATTTGCCCCTTTAAAAGGATGTACAGTTTTATGAATTTTGACAAGCTTATACAGTTGTATAATCACCGTCACAATCAAGATATAAAACATCTCCATCACCTTAAAAAAAGTTTTCTCATGCCTCTTGTAATCAACCCCATCTGCCACCTCCTGGCCTTGCAACCGCTGATGTTTCCTGCCCTCATGTTTTACCTTTCCTCATATAACTGGAATTCAAGTAGTATGTAGCATTTTGGGCCTGACTTCTTCCTAGCATAAAGCTATGAGGTTTATCTATGTTAATCGCTTGTGTCAGCAGGCTTCCTTTTTATTGTCCTGTGCCCCAGTTGTTTATCCATTTATTAACTGATTGACATTTGAGTTATTTCCAGTTTTGGATGATTCTGAATAAACTGCTACAAATATTTGTGTACAGCTTTTTCTTTTGGTAGACAGATGTCTTTGTATGGTAAGTGCATGTTTAACTTCATAAGAAACTCCCAAATTCTTTTCTGAAATGACTGTACCATTTTGCATTCCATTCAGCAATGTATGCACGTTTTAATTGCTCTGCCTCCAGGTTGGTACTTGGCAATGTCAGTATTTTTCAGTTTAATTTTTTAACCATTCTAGTTAGTGTGTAGTGATATGTCTGTGGTTTGAATTTGCATTTCTATAATGATTAATGCTGTAGAGTATCTTTTCTTGTGCTTGAGGTTTTTTACTAATTCTGATTTTTTAAAAAATCATATTTTAATTGAGTATTACATATTTAAAGTTTTGGTAGTACTGCTAGGAGAGAGAGGAGTAAAAAGAGTACCTATTCTTAAGAGAGTTGGTAATTTACATAGAGAAAACTAGTCATTGTATTACAAGTAATGACTAATTTTGATAGACTCCTTAAGAAAGAGGTTCATATGTTAGCTGCTTGGTGGAGAGGATAATAGTTTGGGAATCAGAAAATTCATTGGTTTAACTTTGCCTTATTAATTGCTTATCCTTTCTGGGCCTTTCTTTTTTTTTTTTTTTTTCATTTTTCTTCATCTCTGAAATGAGGGATTTGTCTCTTAAATTATGGACTTCCCTGCTGGCACAGAGAATCTACTTGCAATGCAGGAGACCCAGGTTCAGTCCCTAGGTTGGGAAGATCCATTGGAGAAGGGAATGAGGGATTTGTCTCTAAATTATAAATCAACAAACTTTTTGGTAGTAGGGTTTTTTGCTGCTTTTTCAGTAGTAGGTTTTTAAACTTAGTAATAGGTTTGTAAGAAAGCTGTGCAATCAGAAAACAAAAGATCTTTGGAGATTTCCCCTGTCTGATGAAATTTCTATTACTCAAAAAAGATCTTCTGAAATTGTAAATAATATAAGTTATAAGTATTTTTGTTGTTGAGAATTGTATATTAAGTCTGTTATAAGGATGGTAACTGATAGTTCTAGGAAAATATATTTTGTATGATTTTATGATATATTTTATTATTATAATTTATAGAGCATTTTCAACATATTCTGTCTTTTGATTTTTGGTAAAACTCTTTGTGGACCCTGCGAGTCAGAAATAAGTGACTTGCATAGGATTACACAGCTAAAAGGAAAGTAGGCACCTTGACTTAGGGTTCTAGACTAGAGTTTTTGCATCTGCACCACATTACTCTGCACTCTAGACTAATCCAATAGGAAATAAAGTCTTTAAATAGTATTAAATAGCCTTAACTTTTTTTTTTTAGTTGACAATTTCATGTTCAGAGTATTATAAAATTTAGTATCCATGCTTCTAAATAAAAAGCATGATTACAGATAATATAAACAAGCTACTTTGATTTAGTAATAATGCAGTGGAACATTTCAAGACTTGTAAACAAGTCAGTTGTATCACGAGCTGAGTCACTGCTTATCAAAACAGCCTACTCACAGAAGAAAATTTAGCTGTAATCAAAAATAAAGATAACAGGAATAGTAAAGGACATACTGTACATCCTCCAGAGAGTAGTTTGTTTAGTTTCTAAGTTTAGATACCTAAACATTAGTGGGTTACCAATTAACAGTGGTATAACAACAATTAAATGAATATGGCAAAAGTGGGAATAGTTTAGGATAAAAGTGAGAGGAAAAATACTATTATTATAATTTTAATGACACAAATATTTCAGCATTATAAAGTCATCAGAAAATGTGTATTTCTTAAGAGATCTGTGTTCGTATGAGACCTTAGGCATGTCACTTAAGGTTTCTGAATTTCTTGTACATCTACAAAGTAAGGAGCTTGATCTGATGTCCAAAGGTCCATCCATCTTTAAATATGTATTATAGTTCCATGTTGTGTGTGATGAATCATCTGATTGATTGCTTCTTAACTGTCAAATAGATATGTTATCAGACTTCCTTTTAAATAGTTAAAAGCCCTTGCAGTAAGGAAATTTTTTTTAATCAGTTTGGAAACTTTTCAGAGTTTACAAAATCAATTCAACTTTTAAAAATTTACTTAGAAGTTTTAAGAGCACACTGTGCTTCCAAAAGCATCAGCTATAATGTATGATGAAGTTATTTTCCTGAATGAATATATTTTGTTTAGAGAATTCCCTAAAGGACTTAGAGTAGGAAATGTGGTATATTTAAATGATAGGTATTAAAAATTTCAGAATACCTATATATACATGAGAAGTTGCTGAAGAATTCAGCACAGTCATTAGGCATTTGAAGCAAATTGGAAAAGTGAAAAAACTTGATAAGTGAGCTGACTTCATGAGCTGACGGAAAATTAAAAAAAAAAATCGCTGTTTGAGTTGTCATCTTATTCTGTGCAACAGCAATGAACAATTTCTTGATTGGATTGTGAAGTGCAACAAAAAGTGGATATTATACGACAGCCGGTGGTGACCAGCTCAGTGGTTGAACTGAGAAGCTCCAGAGCACTTCCCAAATCTAAACTTGCACCCAAAAAAGGGTCGTGGTCACTGTTTGGTGGTCTGCTGCCCATCTCATCTACGACAATTTTCTGAATCCTGGTGAAACCATTATGTCTGAGAAGTATGCTCAGCAAATCTCTGAGATGCACCAAAAACTGCCAACGCCTGCAGCTGGCATTGGTCAACAGAATGGGCCCAATACCTGCCTGCATGTCACACAGCCAATGCTTCAGAAGTTGAACGAATTGGGCTGTGAAGTTTTGCCTCATCCGCCATATTCACCTGACCTCTCACCAACCTACTACCATTTTTTCAAGTGATCTCAACAACTTTTTGCAGGGAAAATGCTTCCACAACCAGCAAGAGGCAGAAAATGCTTTCCAAGAGTTTGTCAAATCCCAAAGCACAGGTTTTTATGCTACAGGAATAAACAAACTTATTTCTTGATAGCAAAATTCGTTGATTGTAATGGTTCCTATTTTGGTTAATAAAGATGTGTTTGAACCTAGTTATAATGATTTAAAATTCACGGTCCAAAACCACAGTTGCTTTTTCACCAACCTAAATATCGTTGTTAGTCACCAAGTTGTGTCCACCTCTTTTGTGATCCTGTGGAGTGTAGCCTACCAGGCTCCTCTGTCCATGGGATTTCTCAGGCAAGAGTACTGGAATTGGTTGTCATTTCCTTCTCTAGGAGATCTCCCATCCAGGGATCAAACCCACATCTCCTGCACTGCAGGAGGATTTACCACTGAGCCACCAGGGAAGCCCTACATGTATGTATCTATACACTCAAATTATTTGAAAATCCTTAATCAATAGGTGAAAATAATTTTTTTGTTTAAAATAAAAAAATAGGAGTTAATATTATGTTCATATATATATTTACATATATCCATAATATATTTCGTGCATATTACGTGTCTGTAATACAGAACCATTGGAGACCCAATTTGCAGACAGTTTTTGCTGCTTCCACAAATTTTAGTCATAAGTTCTCTTTTAATTTTTATCTTTTAAAAAATTGTGGTAAAATATACATAACATAAAATTTCCCATCAAACATTTTTAAGTGTGCAATTCAGGGATATTAAGTACATTAACGTCATTGTGCTACTTACCATCATCCATCCACAGAAATCTTTTCATCTTGCAAAACTGTGTTCATTTAACAATAACTTCTATTCACCTACCCGCTTCCCCTTCTCAGTCTCTGCCAACCACCATTCTGCTTTCTCTCTCAATGAATTTGACTATTCTAGGTACTTCATGTAAGTGGAAACATACTGTAGTTGTCCTTTTATGAAAGTTATTTCTCTTAGCATAATTTCCTCAAGGTTTGTCCGTTTTGTAGGATATGTCATACCTTTTTTAAAGCTTAATATTATTCCTCTGTTTGTATGTATTGCATTTGTTTCCACTCATCCACCAATGGGACTCTTGGGTTGCTTCTACCTTTTGGCCTTAGTGAATAATGCTGCTATGAACATGGGTGTGCAATATCTGAATCTTTGCTTTCAGTTCTTTTGGTTATATACACAGAAGTGAAATTACCAGATCAGTAGGCAATTTTAGCACTCATAGAAGGTCGCAGTTTTGAAAAACTTTTTGTGAACTGAAATGATGTAAGTTAAATTTGATTTTGCAACATAGATAGTGGAATGACAGGAGACTTGACATCCATGATGTCTAGCTTTTTATGGAAACAAGCCAACCATCACATTGAGTCGGTTCTAAATTATTAATGTAGTTAGAGTTTTGCATGTGTGTTGGTGGCACTAGTGGTAAAAAAACCGCCTGCCAGTGCAGGAGACGTAAGAGACTCAGGTTTGATCCCTGGGTCAGGAAGATCCCCTGGAGGAGGGCATGGCAATCTACTCCAGTATCTTGCTTGGAGAATCCCATGGACAGAGGAGCCTGGCAGGCTCCATAGGGTTGCACAGAGTCAGACATGACTGAAGCGACTGAGCATGCAAGCATGTAATCAAGGTAATGCTCTAATTACTTACATAAAATAGCACATATATTATCATAGAATATGATATATTTTAAATACAAGATGACTTCTTAATAGTCTAATCATTTCTGTTTAGAGAACTTCCTTTAGCAGTTCTTCTAGGGTAGGTCTCAACAACAAATGCCTTAGTTTTCCTTCATCTGAAAATGTTTGGTTTTCCTGTCATTCTTGAAGGATATTTTTGCTGGAAACAGAATTCTGAACTGACAGTCCTTTTCTTTCAGCACTTGGAAAATATTTGTGTCTCTGTAATTTCTGATGAGAAACAATGTTACATTTGATTGTTTTGCCCTTATAGATGCTGTTTCTCTCTCACTATTTTCAAAATCTTCCTCTTTGTCTTTATTTTTCATGGAGCTTGACTAAGATGTGTCTTTCTGTGAATTTCTTTGGGTTTATCCTCTTTGGGATTCACTCAGCTTCTTGATTATGTAGTTTATGTCTTTTGCATTTTTTCTTTTTGGCCATACTGTGCAGTTCATGGATTTTAGTTCCCCCAACCAGGGATTGAATCCAGGCCCAGGCAATGAAAGAGCCAGGATCCTAACCGTTGGACCACAGGGAACTCCCTGTCTTTTGTAAATTTGGGATGATTTCAGCCATTACTTCTTTGAATGTTTTTTTAGGCTCACCCTCTTTCTTCTTTGCTTACAAGACTTGGGTTATACAAACATTAGATCTTTTATTTGCAGTCCTGCAGAGAGAGAGCTTTTTTCTGGAAATTCTGTTTGGTGCTTTTATAAGTCTGCTAATTATCCATTCGTCTGTTGATGGAGATCTACATTGCTTCCATGTCTTGGCTATTGTAAATAGTGCTGCAGTGAACCTTGGGGTACATGTGTCTTTTTCAATTATGGTTTTCTCCAGGTATATGCCCAGTAGTGAGATAAAGAAGTTGTGGTATATGTATAAAAATGGAGTAGTACTCCATTTATAAAGAGCTGTAAAGAGGAACAAATTTGAGTCAGTTCTCATGAGGTGGATAAATCTGGAGCCTGTTACACAGAGTGAAGTAAGTCAGAAAGAGAAAAGCAAATATCATATATTAACACATATCTGTGGAGTCTAGAAAAATGATGAACCTATTTGCAGGTCAAGAATAGAGATGCAGACATAGAGAACAGACTTGTGGACACAGCAGGGAAAGGAGAGGGTGGGACAAATTGAGAGAGTAGCATTGAAAAAGAGAGAGCTAATGGGAAGTTAGCTATATAGGGAGCTCAACCCACTACTTTGTGACATCCTAGAGGGGTAGGATGGGGTGGGGCATGGGAGGGAGGTTCCAGAGGGAGGGGACATATGTATACTTATGACTGATTTACTTTGTTGTATGGCAGAAAGGAACACAACATTGTAAAATAATTATCCTCCAATTAAAAATAAATTTTAAGAAAAGTCTGCTAATGTCTACTCATGAATTCAGAGTTCTTTGTTATCTTGAAACATGTTATACGTGTTTCTTTTTATAATGTTGCTGATAGTTTCAAACTTTCTTTTTTTTAATTTACTTTATTTTTTGGCTATGCTGGGTCTTCACTGCCACAGGGGCTTTTCTCTAGCTGTGGTGAGCAAGGGTTACTCTAGTTGTGGTGTGTGGGCTTCGCATTGCAGTTTCCCTTGGGCTCTGGGATGCACGGGCTTCAGGAGTTGTGGCATGTGGGTGCACAGGTTCACTAGTTGTGGCACTCGGGCTTAGTTGCTCTGTGGCATGTGGGATCCTCCCAGACCAGGGATAGAACCCCTGTCTCCTGCATTGGCAGGTGGATTCTTTACCGCTGAGCCACCAGGGAAGCCTCTGTTGCTGATAGTTTCAATATTGAAAATTTTTTCATGTATCATTGCTGTGTTTTATTCTTGGCTGACACTCATGATTCCTTTTCCGTTATATATTTAGTGGTTTAAAATTTTTTTTGGAGCTGTTCATTTGTCTTGTAATTATGAAAATACTTTTAAAGTTTCTTTCTTTAATTTATTTGGTTGTGCTGGGTGTTAAGTGTGGCATGCAGGATCTTTGGTCTTTGTTGCATCAAGTGGGGTCTTTGGTTGTGGCATGTGGGATCTAGTTCTCTGACCACGGATCGAACCTAGTCCCCCTGCATTGTGAGCACAGAGTCTTAGCCACTGGGTTGATAGGGAAGTCCCAAGAATAATTTTTATGGAAATTATTTGAGCTCTGGAATACAGATAACTTCTTCCAGAAGAAAATTGTGATTGCTTCTGCCATTTATCTTGGAGTACTACTATTCTAGAACCATTTTCAAAGTAATTCTTCTTCTTCTTTTTTTTTTTTCACTGCCCAGATAGTGTGAATTGCGAAGGCAATGGCAACCCACTCCAGTACTCTTGCCTGGAAAATCCCATGGACAGAGGAGCCTGTTAGGCTGCAGTCCATGGGGTCGCAAAGAGTCAGACACAACTGAGCAACTTCACTTTCACTTTTCACTTTCATGCATTGGAGAAGGAAATGGCAACTCCAGTGTTCTTGCCTGGAGAATCCCAGGGATGACAGAGCCTGGTGGGCTGCCTTCTATGGGGTCGCACAGAGTCGGACACGACTGAAGTGACTTAACAGCAGCAGTGTGAATTGGGATTGTAACCAACCTGAGAGTCAGTCTGTGGCTACACGTTCTCAGGAGTAACACCCCTGTTCCACTCCAAGGTTTAAAACAGGCCATCCTCTTTTAGTATCTAGGAAAAGAGAGGTAGAAAAGTAGTAGAATAAACTACTACTAAAAGTAGTAGAATAAAGCTTATTTTTAAATTAAGCTTTCAATTTAGAGTTAATGGTAGATTCACCTGTAGTTCTGAGAAATAAAAAGACATTGTGTGCTCTTTACCCAGTTCCCTCTAATGGTAATATCAAGTAAACTATAGTACAATATAACAATCAAGATAGTTGCATTGATAGAGTCAAGGTAAAGCACATTTTCATCTCCAGTCAAGATACAGCACATTTTCATCTCCACAAGGATCTCTCATGATTCTCTTTTATAACTACACTCACTTCTCTCCCACTCCCAGTCCCTCTTTAATTCCTGGCAATCACTGATCTGTTTTCCATTTCTATATTTGATCATTTCAAAAATGTTGTATAGGCTTACAGTTGCTTGTCCTTTGTATTTTTGTGGTATTAGTTGTAACGTCTCCTTTTTCAATTCTAACTTTAATGATTTGACTCCTCTCCATTTTTTCTTAATGAGTCTGGCTTTTAGAACTGGACATGGAACAACAGACTGGTTCCAAATAGGGAAAGGAGTACGTCAAGGCTGTATATTGTCACCCTGCTTATTTAACTTATATGCAGAGCACATCATGAGAAACGCTGGGCTGGAAGAAACACAAGCTGGAATCACGATTGCTGGGAGAAATATCAATAACTGCAGATATGCAGATGACACCACCCTTATGGCAGAAAGTGAAGAGGAACTAAAAAGCCTCTTGATGAAAGTGAAAGAGGAGAGTGAAGAAGTTGGCTTAAAGCTCAACATTTAGAAAACTAAGATCATGATATCTGGTCCCATCACTTCATGGGAAATAGATGGGGAAACAGTGGAAGCTGTCAGACTTTATTTTTGGGGGCTCCAAAATCACTGCAGATGGTGACTGCAGCCATGAAATTAAAAGACGCTTTCTCCTTGGAAGGAAAGTTATGGCCAACATAGATAACATATTAAAAAGCAGAGACATTACTTTGCCAACAAAGGTACGTCTAGTCAAGGCTATGGTTTTTCCAGTGGTCGTGTATGGATGTGAGAGTTGGACGTTGAAGAACGCTGAGCACCAAAGAATTCACGCTTTTGAACTGTGGTGTTGGAGAAGACTCTTGAGAGTCCCTTGGACTGCAAGAAGATCCAACCAGTCCATCCTAAAGGAGATCAGCCCTGGGTGTTCATTGGAAGGATTGATGTTGAAGCTGAAACTCCAATACTTTGGCCACCTCATGCGAAGAGTTGACTCATTGGAAAAGACCCTGATGCTGGGAAGGATTGGGGGCAGGAGGAGAAGGGGATGACAGAGGATGAGATGGCTGGATGGCATCACCGACTCTATGGACATGAGTTTGAGTAAATTCCGGGAGTTGGTGATGGACAGGGAAGCCTGGTGTGCTGCGATTCATGGGGTCACAAAGAGTCTGACACGACTGAGCGACTGAACTGAACTGAAAGGTTTATCAGTTTCATTTATTTTTTCAGAGAACCAAGTTTTAATTTCATTACTCTTTTCTGTTGTTTTCTTTGTCTCTAATTCTTTTATTTCTGCTCTCATCTTTATGATTTCTTTCCTTCTACTAACTTTTGATTTTGTTTGTTCTTTCTCTAGTTGCTTTAGATAAAGTTAGGTTGTTGATTTGAGGTTTTTCTTGTTTCCTGATATAGGATTGTATTGCTATGAATTTCCCTCTTAAAACTCCATTTGCTGTGTTCCAGAGTTTTTGGATCATTGTGTTTTCATTTTCATTTGTCTCTAGGTGTTTCTTTATTTCCTGTTTGATTTCTTCAGTGACCCATTAATTGTTTCAGTGACGTGTTGTTTAGCCTCCACGTGTCTTTTTTTGTGTGCATTTTTTTTCTTTTAGTTGATTTCTAATCATTAGTGTTGTGGTCTGAGAAGATGCTTCATATGATGTCAGTTTTTTTAAATTTACCAAGATTTGCTTTGTGGCCCAGCATATGATCTATCCTGGAGAATGTTCCCTGTGCACTTAAGAAGAATGTGTATTCTGCTGCTTTTGGATGGAATGTTCTATAATTATCAATTAGTCCATCTGATCTAACTCATCATTTAAAGCCTGTTTTTTCCATATTGATTTTCTGTTTGTATGATCTGTCCACTGATATAAAAAGCCCCCCACTATTATCATGTTAACTGTCAATTTTTCCTTTTATGGCTTGCCTTATATATTGAGGTGCTCCTATGCTGGTTGCATAGATATTTATGATTGTTATATCTTCTTATATTGATCCCTTGATCATTACGTAGTGTCCTTCTTTTTCTCTCACAATAGTCTTTATTTTAAAGTCTATTTTGTCTGATTTGAGTATCACTACTGCAGCTTCCTGGAGCTTGTTCTTGTCCCTCTGGTGGGTATGGCTGTGTTAGGGGGTGTATTTAGAGGTGGCTGTGCATTCAGGACAGACTTTAGGCAGCCTATCTGCTGATGAGTGATGCCATCTTCCCACCCTGTTGGTTGTTTGGCTTGAGGGGTTGCAGCAGTGTAGACTGCAGCCTGTTGGATGGGGTCAGGTCTTGGTGCCAAAATGGTGACCTACACGAGAGTTCACACTGATGTATATTCCCTGGGGCCTCTGCCACCAGTGTCTTTGCTCCTGCAGTGAACCACAGTCAACCCACACCTCCCCAAGAGACCCTTTAATATGTGCAGGCATATCTGGCGCAGGCTTCCAGGGAATCACTGCTTTGCCCTGTTCTAGCACACATGAAATCTTGTGTGCACCATCCAAGAGTGGAGTCTCTGTTTCCCCCAGACCTGTGCAGCTCCTGCACTCAGGCCCTGCTGGCCTTCAAAGCCAAATGCTCTGGGGAATGCTCCCAGTGCCAGACCCCCAGACTGAGGAGCTTGATGGGAGGCTCAGAACTCACTCCTGTAGGAGAACCTCTGAAATATAATTATCCTTCAGTTTGTGGGTCATCACCTGGTCGGTATGGGATTTAATTATATTTTGAAAGCACCCCTCTTACCATCTCATTGTGGCTTCTTGTTTGTCTTTGGATGTAGAATATCTTTTTTTTGCAGGTTCTGGTCTTTTTTGTCGATGGTCATTCAGCAGTTGTGATTTTGGTGTTTCCATGAGAGGGTATGAGTGCAATTCCTTCTACTCTGCCATCTTGTCTCCTCCTGAGTTGAATCTTTAATATATCTTTCATTGGTTTCCTTTTACATACTTCCCTCTGCCTTCTTAAAATACAGAATATAGTTTAAAACTTTTTATATTCTTGTCTACTAATTATATCATCTTTATTAATCTGGGTTGATTTTTATTGATTTTTCTCCTCATTAGGAATAGGTCATCATTTCCTACTTTGATGCATGCCTGTTAATTTTAAATTGGATGCCAAACACTGTGATTTTTATGTTGATGAGTGCTGGGTATATTATTTCCATAGATAATCTTGAGCTTTGTTCTGTGACAATGTGAATTTACTTGTAAACATTTTGAGCCTTTTGAGGCTTGCTTTTTAGTATTTTAAGATTGACCCAGAATAGCCTTTATTTTATTTTTATTGTTTTATTTATTTTTGGCTGTGCTGGTACTTTGTTGCTGCTCTGGCTTTTCTCTAGTTGTGGCAAGCAGGGGCTACTCTTCATTGCAATTTGTGGCCTTCTCATTCTTGTTGCGGATCCCGGACTCTAGGACACGTGGGCTCAATAGTTGCAGTTCCTGGGCTCTAGAACACAAGCTCAGTAGTCGTGGCACACAGCCTTAGTTGCTCTGCAGCATGTGGGATCTTCCTGGACTAGGGATTGAACCTGTGTCTCCTACATTGGCAGCCGGATTCTTTACCACTGAGCCACCAAGGAAGCCCCCCAGAATAACCTTTATATTAGGCCTAATTTGGTTCCACTGCTGAGACAATAAGTCTCCTGTCTGCTCTTATCTGATGCCTATGTATTATGATTTTCTTTTCACTCTGACTGGTGGGAACTGAAGTGAGCTCAGGGATTCTTTCCTTGGTTCTTTCCCTTGCGTAAGTAGTTTCTTCACATGTATATGCTGATGAGGACTCAACTGAATACGCATGGAGGACCGTTACATATCTCTGGAGCATGCTATTTGCACATCTTTCTTCTCTTCAGTATTCTGCTCTGTAAATTCTAGCTGAATTGACCCACTTGAATTTCTAACCTCTTTTCAGCTCAGGGAGATTGCTGAACTCTAGCTGGGTTCTTCTGCCTACATTGTAGCCTGGAAGGTAGCTTACCTTGTTTGTTTGTATTTCCACAGGGGTCACTGTCCTGTGTTATGTTACTTAATATTTTTAAACTATTGTTTCATATATTTCATCTCTTCTTTTTAGTTGTTTAAGGTGGAGAAGGTAAATACAATCTGCTGTTTCATTTTGGCTCATAGTGGAGGTTTTTTGGAGTTAACAATAAGTAATAACATAAATATATCAGGTGGCTAAAGTGCTGTGGAGAAACCTGAAGCGAGAAAGGGAGATGAAGAGGATTGCAGTTTTAAATTGAATGGTGAGAAGAGAGTTTGAGAAATTGGCTCTTTTGAATATCTTTTGCGTACCCACACACTTAATGACTTTTGCTCATGGATGTGCAATTTGGGCAAACCTGGATAGGGACAGTTTGTTCTGCTCTGCTCGGCGTCAGTTGGGGCATCTGAAAGTCTGGGGGCTGGAATCATCTGAATGCTTCCTCACATGTATGGTGCTTGATGCTAGTTGCCAGATGGCATTTCAGTTGGGTTGTGGTTAGAACATCTACACATGACCTTCTCATATGGCTGCTTGGCTCCTACACAGCGTAGTGGCCAAATTCCAAGGATGAGCATCTGAGGGAAAGCCAGGAAGAAGCTTTCTAACCCAATCTTGGGTTAGAAACATAACCCAATGTTATGTATCATAGAAAGTCACACAGGCTGGCCCATATTAAAAGGAACTGGAATTAGACTCCTAATCTTGCTGGGAGGCATGTCAAAGAATTTGTGGACACCTGTTTAAACCACCACACATCACTTCTTGGCCTTTTGGCTAAGATCAAGTGTAAAGCCACCACAATGATAATTTATGAAAAGAAGGTAAGGATATCTAAAGGAAGAGCATCGCATGTACAGTGTACAGAAATGCAAAGATTCTGAGGCTAGTGGTTACCTGATGCCTTAGATTTGTTTATTGCTGAATTCCCTTGTGCAGTGTCACTCCTTGAAGGCAAAGGCTTTTGTTCACCGCTATTTTCTCAGCACCTAAAACAGTGTTTGACAGATAGTTGTAGTTTAATTCTTATTTGTGGAAGAAATAATCAGCCTATTGGTGCCAGGTATCAAAAATTCATAAAAATGAATATGTAATCTTTGATATACTAATTCTCTCTTTAGGAAATAATCTTCAGGGAAAACTGTACAAATAAACAAAGCTGTAGTGGAAATTTGAAAGTGTCTAAATGTCCATTAACAGAATAGTTAAATTTTGATTGGACTGTATAATGGAACACTGCAGTTTTCAAACTCAGTGTTTTGGCCCAGAAAGATGAGTGGGTGTTGAGGGGAAAGGAACAGAATTTAAATGATGGTGTTCAGAATGATTCTTTTGGTTAATAATTTTTAATATGAATAGAATGCAGAGGATCTAATAGGATGTATATCAAATTGTTAATAAGTGCTATAGGAGTTATTTTACAGTTGATTGTCAAAAAATATATACTACCATTATAGTAGAAACATATTTCTATTGTGAAGGAAAACTATGTAAAATTTTTTTTTTTTAATTGATGTAGAATAGTATCTAAGCTACTGTGAATGCCCGATTCTCTGCGATCCCATGGACTGCAGCCTACCGGGCTCTTTAATCCATGGGATTTTCCAGGCAAGGATACTGGAGTGGTTTGCCATTTCTTTCTCCAGTGGGATCTTCCCAACCCAGGGATCGAACCCAGGTCTCCTGCACTGCAGGCAGACTGTTTACCAACTGAGCTACCAGGGAAGCCTGTGAATGATAAAAAGCACCTTTTAAAACAATATGTTGGTTTCCTTTTATTAATTAAACAAGGTGGAGAAAAACAATATACAGAAAAAGTGTGGAATGTTAAACCAAGATTTTTCAAGAGATTATGTCTTGATTATAGGTTATCCTATAGATAACTGGTATAGACTTCCACTTTTAAGTTCTGAATGTAATATATAGTGTGATGACTGTAGTTAAAAATACTGTATTGTATAGTTGAAAATTGTTAAGATAATAGGACTTAAAAGTTCTCATCACATGGACAAAAAAATTGTAACTATTGTGAGATGATATGTGTTAACTAAACTTATTGTAGTAATTAATCATTTGGAATATATACTTTTATCAAATCATTATGTTGTACACATTAAAACTATTTTACAGTTATACGTTCATTATATCTCAATAAAACTAGGAAAATATGTGACTTAGAACATTTGATTTATACACAGTTCTGAAGCTACCACTCTTTGTTAAAATGTGGTTGTTTTCCATGTTAATATTGTATTTGTCACCATAACATAGGCTTTCAGTAACTTTACAAGAGTAATTGAGGCTTAAGATTAAAATTACAAATATAATTTATGCATAAAATCTTAGATGGTGTAATAATACTTCAATTCACACATATTTTGTTGCAAAAGTGCCTTTAGGTTAATTGTTCTCATTTCACTGTCTTATTTCTTTATTTTAAAGAAATGATTTGTAATTTATTTTGTTCTTATATACCGTAGGATGTGTTTTGGAGATGCAGACAAAATATCTTTGATGAAATGAAGAAGAAATTTTTACAGGTAGACTGCTGATGTAATTGCTTTAGTGTGGTAATCAGCAGAGCGAGTAACAGCATGTTAGTATTTTTATTTAATAACAAGGCATGTCTTAAGTTTTATGGTTGTTTGCCTATTTTATTTCTACGTGATTTTAATAATAAATCACCTTAAATTAATATATGTCTGATAGCACCTTGTCTTTAACAAATAAATGAGGTGGGAAAATGATGTAAAAAACTATAGAACCCTTTGTTTTGACTTTTGGGTATAGTAGTTGTCTATTTTATACAGATATATTTATTTTCTGAAATATTAATAGTGCTGAGATTAAGTCATTTAATAATTTACAGAGTCAAGACCCAGAAATCTTAACTTAAAAATTAAATAGAAATTAAAAACAACCCGTATGCACTAGAAACTTAAACATTCCTCTGATGCAGTATCCCATTCTACCCTTTACTTACTACGTCATTTCCCTCAGACCTCTTTATCTCTAGGCTCAAGGTTCTTTATTTAATTTCTTCTATTCTCTCCAGGTGATTTGTGGCAAGAGACCACTTAGAAAATACATTAGAGTTTGGTGGGGAGTTGGAATAAAATGGAGGGAGGATTTAAAAATAAAATAATCTTTTTCTTGTGTAAGTTAAGACTCCCAGCACTACCCCAGGAATTGTTACTTGTTAAGGTAGAAACGGACAATTTGAATGAGGCTGATAAATTTAATAAATTTCAGTCAGCAAAAATATTTACACCTTCAGTTGTTTTTTCCAGTTTGTGGCAGTATATTAACCATGAACTGTGGATACCCAGAAGGATAATTTTCTAAGGCCTCATTTCTTAGTTCATGGCAGTTTCTTTATCAAGAAGTAGATAAAATGGATTCGTGTGTGTGTGTGAGGGTATGTATTTTTAAGTTTATAACCATAGTATTATCATTTATAATAACATTGAAAAGAAGAAAGTCTTGAGAGAAAATGGGTTGACAGATTTAGAGGTGAAGAGGTCCTTTCTTAATGTTTTAAAATTCTTCATAAATTAGTTTTTTTCTTAGAAAAATCTTAGTCTTGATAGCTTTGAATTTTGTTTGATATTAACTTTTCTGCATGTGAACTCCATTTTAAATATATGCATTAATTATGCACCTTGTTTTGTGTTTTTTAGTAAGAAATACCTAGGAATTTTTTTTTATGAAACAAAAGTTATGATGTTAACTTCAGAGAACACAGATTTGAACTTAGAACTGTTCAGAATGCCAAGAATAGGAGATAAGATGACTTGAGAGGCACACGTGCCTTTAGCAGACTCTGAGACTTCTGAGGCAGAAGGACCATCTGTGTCGACCACTTCTAGATGTTCCGACAGTGACCCTATCTTTGGATGGACCATATATTTTCAATATTTTTATACCAGTATATTTTACCTTTTGTAAATAAGACTATCATTTTTGTTTGTTTTTTCAAGGATTCTTTTTTCAGGCTTTGCTAGGAAATCTGTTCTACAGAGAGCATAAAGACAGATCACTCTCTTTGCTTACAGTGTTAATATAACTACTGTTGACTGTCCCCTTTTTCTCACAAATGTAATATCACTGTGAGTTGCCCACAAAGTATGTAGTCTTAATTTCATACTTTGTACCTTTTTTTGTAATTGACTAGATTTTCTTTATAGAGAATTTTATGCCTTTCTAATAGCTCACCAAATATAGATGAGATATTTTCTCAAGTGGGACATGCTTTTAGGCTTTTCTAAAACTTTGCATTTTTTTTTCCCTTAGCTATTGTCTCTTATTCATTATAGAACTTTCACTAACTTGAAAATTGTGCTCCCTTCCCTAAATTAAGATGTGTGTTCAGATGCTTTACCTTAATGTTGGGTGTAGTATTTAAATGGACACCCTCCCACTACCAGCCACCGTCACTAATGCTATCACATATTTTTCCCAACTAGCGCTTGCATGTGCTTGAATGTATTTCTGTTATCTGTTACTATGGAACAGTCTACCCCAGAACTTTATGGCTTAAAACAGCTAGTTTATTTGTTCACAATTGTTTGGGATGGGATTTGGGCAAAGGCTTAACCAGTCAGTTTTCTGCTCCACATAGCATTATCTGGGATCATTACTTGGCTGCATTTGGCTGGTGACTAGCTTTGGATGGAATGTCCAAGAAGGCTTTTCTCACTTATCAGGCACCCCAGTGCTCCACTAAGTGGCCATTTTCTCTGTGGTGGTCCCAGAGTAAATGAATTTTTTTTTGCTTGGCTGACTTATAAGAGGAACATTCCAAGAGATCCAAAAGCAGACATTTCCTGCTTTAAATCACACAGAATCACTTCTATAACATTCTGTTGGTCCTAGTTGGTTACAAGGCCAGCCCAGATTCATTGGAAGAGGAAAAAGGAAAAGAATAGCAAAGAATTTTTAGCCATCTTTAATTTACCTCAAGATGGTGGTGTTTTTTGCTTTGGGCATAAGTAGGATCAATCAGGGGTAGAACTCCATAGAAATTAAGAAAAAAAGAGGACACTCCTATTTTCCTAATTCTAAGAAATACTTTTTTTACATTTTAAATATTTTGGAAATCTGTATGTTTAGTATAGTATTGTAGAGTTTTTTTTTTTTTATCCCTCTTGGAAAGGTAAGATTGGTACACCTTATTGATGAAACCTTAAAATTGGGAAAAAGGTTTTTTTTCCTTATTAGTTCCTAAATTGGGAGGCAAGAGGAGGAGAGAGATTTTACTTCAGTGTAATTAGTGTTGGCATTTGTAGTAACAAAAATTCACATGTAATCCATGGATGATAGCCATATAGTAGATTAAGTTCAGACTGAAAAATGGGCCAGGAGGTTGAGTATAAAGTAATAGAATTTACTTGTGGCTACCTTAGAACTTTAAAGAAGACCAAAGCTTGTTTAAATTATCTTAGAATTGAATTTAAGAGCAATATGTATTGACCCAGAAATTCTTATAAGAAGCTTAAGGAAACAGAAAAATGCACAAAATTTTATATAGGTATTCATCACAAAATTATTTCTAGAGTGTAAAAAAAGTCTAGCTTAAGAGTCAGTAAAATAAAATTGATGGAACAAATTATTATTAATCCATGTAATAGAATGTTATTCAATTGTTAAAATGATGAGTTAGAAAAAATTTGACAAGGAAAGATTACTTTATATGTATATAAGTAAAGAAAGACATTTCAAAACAGCATATATATTCTATCTGAACATTTGTGTTTTAAAAGCGTGCATGTATATATCTGTTTGTGTATGTGTAGGAAAAATATTTGGAAGAATATAGACAAAAATGTTCACAGTTACCTGTGTTATGAATTATAGTTAATTTCTACTTTTGCCTTCGTACTCTTCCTATTTTTTTAAAGGAACAAATATTCTTAACAGGCAGTGCACAGAAAAGAAAGTTGTTATTAAAAAGAATAAAAGGCATGCATAAAATTAGCTTTTATGTTTACTACAGTACATTTAAGCCTTCAGATGAGATTCTTTTGGGGCTAATTTTACCAACATCTGGATGTGGGAGAGGAGGCTGGAGTGTCTGTACCTTGTACTCACTTATTGACGGAAAGAACCAGGAATTGCTGATGGCCATATGATGGTGTCATATCACCATTCTTAGGTATACTGCTATGCCAGTGCTTCTGATTCCTGAATTCTTAGGTAGAGTTCTCTTCCTTGAACCCTCAACTCAAACTTATCTGAAGCTTTAAAATCTGGCCACAATAGTGCTTTTCACCTGGAGGACTTGAGTCTACCTCTGAAGTATACTGTTGAAGCTGTAAAAGCAGATCTTTTGTAGTTGAAATTTATTTTGAGTTTCTCCTTCCTTTATTGTAAACCAGAGTTTAAAAAGGATCCATTTTGTATTTCTCAGTTTGACATTAAAATGTGTAAAACAGTCTATTGCAAGTGTTAATATAACATCCTAAGTTTTCAGCTGAAGACTTTTTTATTATCCTGTTTATTTGATTAAAAATGTATTTTTCTTTTTTTTTAAATGGGTATTATTGGTAGTGAAATATTTTGATTTGTGTGAAATATCGTGATAGCCAATCTTAAACAATATACTTCTTTTATGGCAACTTACTTCTGTTCTAAACTATCTGGATTAACCTTAGTTTAAGTAATCTTTTACAAATCCCAAATTGTGTTGATATATGGCAGAAACTAATTACCATTATATTACCTCACCAAACAAAAACTGTGGCTGTCCTGTCTACAGTACTCGTCAGTGATAATAAGTATTCTTCTTTTAAACTGGATAACATAGAAGCAGCAAAAGACTGCTGCTGCTGCTGCTGCTGCTAAGTCACTTCAGTTGTGTCTGACTCCGTGCGACCCCACAGACGGCAGCCCACCAGGCTCCCCCGTCCCTGGGATTCTCCAGGCAAGAACACTGGAGTGGGTTGCCATTGCCTTCTCTGGCAAAAGACTGAGGTTGATATTACTGTGTGTGTGTGTGTGTGTGTTTTAAGAAGGAAAGAAATACATTCTTGTATACAGTACCGGTTCGTACAGTTCACATTTGTGCAAAAGCCTTTTGTGGGGATGATGAGAGGAAATGACTGCCTCACTAGACTTTGAGGGAAAGGAAGAGATTTACATAATCAGATTTGCATATTAAAATGCTATTCTGGATTGAAGGAAGATAAGAGGGAGAGAAACTATTGGCATATCTTAATGTAAGATTCTGATTTCTGCAGGCAGAAATAAAGAGAAAAGAAATAGTTCAAGAGATATTCAGATGGTAGAAGTGATAGAATTTGATAATTATTCGAGGTGAAGAAGAGGAAGAAATGAAGAATATGCTTACCTGTCTGGTTTCACCGGTCTGTAGATGATGGTACCATTTATTGAGTTGGGCATTACAAGAGGAGGGAAAACACTTATTTCACTACAGTGTCCGATGTAGCCAACTATCCCTGTGGAAGATAGGAAAAAAGTGTCCTTTAACAGCTTGAGGGAATGCATAGCTTCCTTGAGAAAATCTTTTTCAAAATTTTTCTTCTCAGATTTATGGCCTAGATGAAAAAGAATGAAAAAAATTTGTGATCCTAACTCTTTGTACATTGGTAATTGAAAAGTATTTTCTCCTGGCTTACCTTTACCCCTCTGCTGGCTAGTCTGTTTGGGTAAGCTTGTTAGCTCCTAACACACTGATAAATGGGGTTTTTGGACATTCGGTCTGCGGGTATGACAACGACAACATAAAGATCAGGATGCCTGATTGCTTATATCATTTAGTGAAGGATTTTGCGGTCTGAGATAATCCTCATTGCATTTCTATACAGTTCCCTTTCTGTTTCATCAGGAATCCCAGAAATGCTAGATATAACTGTGCTAGCATAGTAGTGACACATTTTTAAGGATCAGATTTTGTTATTTTCAACTGAAAATTGCTCAGGTAAACTGTCTTCGTGGGCTTGTTGGTCATTGATTTGCAGCCTTAAAAGGTGAAAGCAAATATCCATAAGAACAACGGCTGATTCTTACACATGTCCCAGTTTTCCCAAAACAAACATACATGGTGCTTTATATATGTTTGACATATCCAGTAGAGTGTATTTCAGACATAAAACAGTAATATTCACACAAAGAAAATACTATTTTGTGTTGTTTTGCATTTAATAGTAGAAAACAATAATTATATTTTTTCTTTAAAGATAAATAATATGTTTTTTAAAATTTCAGATAGAAAATGCTGCTGAAGAACCAAGAGTCTTATGTATAATACAAGATACTACTAATTCAAAGACAGTGAATGAACGGATCACTTTAAATTTACCAGCTTCTACTCCACTCAGAAAGCTCTTTGAAGATGTGGCCAACAAAGTAGGCTACATAAATGGAACCTTTGATTTGGTGTGGGGGAATGGAATCAATACTGCTGATATGGTAAAACTCTAAACTGAAAGCATCTTTTCTTAGGCTGCTAATAATATTATAGTCGCTGTTATTATTAATGAGTATATTAAATCCTGGAACCCTTCTTGATATCATAAGCAAAACTCTGTAGAGTGTATGTGCATCTCGTCCCTTTACCTTCATTTGGGATTCAGCATTTGATTAAAGTCTGCACAATGTTATTGCATTAGTTCTTTTATTCATGTAAGTTGATTATCACAAGATTGTGTCATCTATGGAAAAATTTCCAACATTTACTGAATGGGATAATACTCATTTTAAGTATTTAAGTGAGAAAAGCAGGATATAAAATCATATGTATTTTATCATTTAATTTTTTGAAAAGAAGAAAAAAATGTATAGAAAGAAAAAGGAATAGAAGGACTTGGATCTGCAATATTAACAGAGATTATGTACCAGATAGAGTTGTGATACACCTGATCAGGAAAGTTGGTGGTACCATGACTTCTGCTTCAAAGATCTCACAGTAAAGTTGTAGAGACAAGTACATAAAAAAATAATTATGTTAACATGTTTTAAGTATTATTTATGAGTTGGCTCTAAGTGCAAAGAGGAGGCAGTAATCAGTTTTGCATGGAACAGTAGCAAGAGGACTGTTGAGTTGGATCTCATCTGTATTTTAGGATAATATTCGTTATAGTCTTTTTTTGCCCCCCCCCCCCCTCTCAGTCCAAATTCACCCTGTGTACGATTGTTAGAATTATCTTCAGTCATATTAAATCATAGTACTCCTGTCATCTTCCAGTTTAGAAATCTTGAATGACTGCTCACTGCCCACTGATTAAAAATCATATTCCCTAGATTAGCATTCAAGACAATTGGTCCTTTAAGTCTAATCTTAACTTGCAGATAGGACTAATTTATTTTCTTAACATAAAATTTTATACTTCTCCATCTCCATGTTTTTGCTTGTTAACTTCTTCCTGTCCTATACCGTTGTTGCTCTTCAGTTTCCCAGGAGAATACCTTTAATAGCAAATGAAGTTGAATGTGTATCTTCATCATATTTGGAGGGTATGGTCTTAATTGGCTCTATAGGAGAATAAGAGGTGTTGGATATTGCTTGATTTGCCTTTAAAATTGATGATATTTTGCCTTCTATTTCATAATGTATTTTTTTAAATATATAACTAGTGTTTTTAAATGGGAAAAAATCTGAAAAAATAATAGCTATATATGTATAACTGAATCACTTCACTGTATGCCTGAAACCAACACATTGTAAATCAGTTATACTCCAATATAAAATAAAATTGTTTTTTAATGTGTACTTACAAAAAATCCTAGTGTTTTAAATTAGCCAACTTTTCCCCTGTGAAATTGGTAGTCCCCAACAGGTTATACAATGAGAAATGATATTTAATTTGAAACTTTGAATACTCTGTTTTCCGTTACTATGTAACTTCTAGCGTTGCCTCTTTTTCAACTTAAAGGAGTCCTATACTACCATATATGTTTGCCTAAGTTCTGTTTATCTTTTACTTTTAAGAAACTTTACTTGATATTTCCTCATGCCACTTTAAAAATAATCTTTGTCTTTGTCCTCTTATTGTGCTTTTTCTTCTACTATGCCACTTATATAGTCTTTTTTATTATAGTTGTTATTCATTTATGTCTTTCCACTTGATACAATGTATTTTGATGGCTGGGACCTCAGTATTAGTTTGTATCCTCCAAAGATATTATCCTTAGGCACTCAAAAAGTGTTTGATAAATTTATTTTATTACTTAACACTTACTTTGCACTTACTATGTGCCTAGTTTTGTTCTGATACTAGACTTTATACAAATATAACCTTCTTTAATTCTTTTAACCACCCTATGAGGTAAGTGCTATCACAGCTTTGTATTAAGGGTGAGGAAACTGAGTCATGGGGAAGTGAAGTAACTTGTGCCAAGTCACACAAATAGCAAAGTGGCAGAATCTCTTATTAGAGTTAATTTTTTTGTCCTTCATACCTATACTTTTATATAATGTTAATTTTCTAAGAAAGAAAGGCATCTCCATAAAATAAAGCCTTCTAAAGAGATAATGCTCATGTCTTTGAAACATTAAAAACATCTCTTAATGAACAAAATAGTTTTTTTTTAATTGGTGGGTAATTGCTTTACAGTTTTGTGTTGGATTCTGCCATACAACAATGCGAGTCAGTCATAATTATATTAATATATATATCCTTTGCGTCCTGAGCTGCCCTCTCCTCCTCGCTATCCCACCCCTCTAGGTCATTACAGAGTTAACAGGCCAGGCTCCTTGTGTTATTTAGCAACTTCCCACTACCTATCTATTAATATTTAACACATGATAGGTATACATATCAATGCTACTTTCTCAATTTGTCCCACCCTCTCCTTCCCCCATTGTGCCCACAAGTCCGTTCTCTACCAGGTTCACGAAATAGTTTTAAAACAAGAGTAGGGCATTCATCCTGTCCTTCATTTTTCTCAGCGGTAGACTGGAGTGTTGGGTCAGTAGGGCTTGGGGCATACAGAGTTCCAGCTCTAATCTACTAACTAGAGGCTATCAGAATGACAGCTAGCATTTAAATTGCCCTACCAGGTAAAAGAGGTAAAGAATAAACATGTTAGATGTTTATTTTTCAAAGGACTGATCACTTCTATCTCCCTGGGATCCTCTGAATCCTGGCAGTAGACTTGAAGTAGGTATCATTTATTAGGACAGGCTTTTCCTTCATTTCTAAAAGTGCCCTTTTTTTAATATTACATGATTATATAAGTTGGGTTGCTTATACATAGTGAATCCTTATATGGGAATTCTTATTATATTCCTATATCAAAACATGTTTTTAGTTATATAAAATATTCTTTAGTTTTCATGAAAACCCATGAATACTATATTGAATACTGTATTGCATACATTTTAGAGACCGTCAAAACACAAATGCTTATAATTCTTTTTTGTGTGTAGCACTTCAGTTTTTTTAGATATTGGGAAATGTGAACAGATGGGATACCTGTCAGTATGTACCCTGTCACTGGGCTTAGCCATCCCAGTTCATGAATAGATGAATTAATTCAAGTTTAGATTGATAGAATTTATCAGAATCTTCATTTTTAAAAAATACTGCTTAAGCCCAATAATTATAGATATGTGTCTATTTACATATTTTATTATTATCATTAATGTTTCTCATTATCTGAGTTGTTTTTTTTTTTTAATACCTGTAGGCTCCACTGGATCATACCAGTGATAAGTCTCTTCTTGATGCTAATTTTGAGCCAGGAAAGAAGAACTTTCTGCATTTGACAGATAAAGATGGTGAACAGCCTCAGATACTGCTGGTAAACTATTTAGAAAGCCCTGTACTCATAATTTTTGTGCACTATCAGCTACTACTTGTGAAGCAGTTTTCCAGAGGAGAGAGGAGAGATGTGTTTTACATAACTTATGTATAATAAATCATTTTTCTGTTTTCTCTTGGTTTGTTGCAAATATATATGTTAACATGGTTGCACTGGGTATCCATAGCACCTTTGTTTGTGTGCAGTCTCTTGCCACACTGAGAGTCACCACCACCACAAGAATGGATGAGTCTAGGATCTCTTAATGCATTTCAGTGGCCTTTTCTTTGGTTAAGCATTCGCTTGTCTGCTGTAAATCTGGCAGTTTTGCCAGGTTTCCTGGTATTTTGGTAGAGAAAGGCCCCCAGAATTAGCTACTCTGTTGTTTTTGCCCCCACTCCTGCCCCTCCCCCCCTTTTAGAATGACTAGTTTGTAGAGTTATATAATTTATTTCTGTTCTCTTAGTGTTTGCTGCAATTCATATTTCAATAGGATTTCCTGTCTAGTTCAGTGGCTTTAGGGATCGTTGAATCTAGTAACTCCTAATTTGAGAGGCATTCACTGAAAAAACCTGGTCTGATTTAACTTGCTGCTTTACAGACTGAGTAAACTAAGGCTCACAGAGTTTATGGACTTTTTCAGAACCCTTCTCTTTAATGAAACTTTCCTCAGGAAAAGTTCTTCTGTTTGATGCTTTTCATTTAGGAGTCTGTTGTGAATTAGAGTGCCTCTCTGGATAGTAGACAGTAATTAAACATAGGGCATCCATTTCAAAGCAATACCAGAAAATGTTCTGACCTACCTTAATCTCACTGTTTATGTTTATGACATCATGAGAAGATTTAGATTAGTCTGAGTAACACTGAAACTAAACTAGCTATTAATTTGGGGATTCTTGTTTTAAAATTCTTAGTAATTACTCTTTAACTCTGTCTTAGTTGCTTGTGCTGATTTTATATCCTTTATTCCCTTGCACATTTTCCTCATTGATAGGAAGTTTGTTACTGGAGATAATAGGAACCTTTCCATTTCATTCAATATTTATTGAGTATTTCCTCCCTTCCAGGCCTGCTTAGCAAGGATGATAGAAAAATAAATGATAAACTCTGTCATCAAGGAGTTCATAACTGTACTTTTGAATGATTAGTAAGAAATCTCTCTCTTTTAAGCAAAATTGAAAAAGGATTAAATTTGAGAAAATAAGAACTTTGGAAGGAGACATAAGCATTTCTCTGAAGTGTTTTATATTGGGCATGTTTCAGACCTTCCTGTAGGAAATAGTCAGGAAATGTCTTGATGGTGCTGGTCATGCCTTGTCTTTTTTTCATTGCCTCAGGAATTAGTATGCCTCTTTTCATTGTTTTAGCAGTATTTACCATTCAGTAAATATTGGTTATGCTGTATTTTAGGAGGATTCCAGTGCTGGGGATGACAGTGTTCATGACAAATTTATTGGTCCACTTCCAAGAGAAGGTTCTGTGGGCTCTACCAGTGATTATGTCAGCCAAAGCTACTCCTATTCATCTATTTTGAATAAATCAGAAACTGGTAAGATTTATGATTGTTGTTGTATTTTCATAAAATCCTGGGACATTAAACCCAGAGTAATCTTAGCAATCTAAACCTAATCTCATTTTATGAATCAGAAAACTCAGACCCAAAACAAGATTACTAGTGAGCAGAAGCAAAGTTAGAACAAGAATGGTTTCCCTTTCCCTCATCTCATTGTTATCTTTATTGTTACTGCTACTGTTGAGTTAAAAAAAAAAAAAGATTGGATTTTGAAAAAAGTCATTTCTTTTTGATAATTTTTTATCTTGAATTTAATATTAAGTTTTTGAAGTTTACTTCCTCTGGAAAGGAATGTATAATATCTGTCTGTGTGGATTACAGTAGATTTACAGAGATAACTTTCATGTGGAAACAAATGGGTCAGGCTTATCTTATTAGAACTACTGTGTTATGTTCTGCTTTAATCTAATCATATGTTTGACATTAATCATGTAATTTAAAAATTCCTGCTAGCTTATCTCTGAATATGTTATTTTAAACCTAACAAATTTTTGAATTTTTTTCAACTTTTTGAGCTAGTAGAATTGCTTTATTTATGCAGTTTTTTATTTATATATAAGACTGGCTAATTGCCTGAAAATGTAATCTGAATTATTTTACATATCATTTTGCTTTTGATTGTACAGCTAGTTAATGTTATTTCATGCAAGGTATGGCTTCAGAGTGTTTACTCTTAGAACTTCAAAACAGAGATGATTGTAAATATAACACACAAATATCTAGTATAAGGGCTTCCCTGGTGGCTCAGCTGGTAAAGAATCCGCCTGCAATGCAGGAGACCTAGGTTCAATCCCTGGGTTGGGAAGGGAATGGCTACCCACTCCAGTATTCTGGCCTGGAGAATTCCATGGACTGTATAGTCCATAGGGTCGCAAAGAGTCAGACATGACTGAGTGACTTTCACTTTCACTTTCATCTAGTATAAAAAGAGAAATATATAATTACATTGTAGGTTTTGTTTTAATGTGTTCTGTAGTCTTCCACTTACTATATTTTGTAATTGAAATATAGAATAACTTCCTCACAGCTAAGCATTTGTCAGGCTTAATTAATGGCATATTTGTTCTGGAAATAGTAAAAACTGGTCGGGTTTGGTATTTATGATCAATTTATATAAATAGAACTTTTTGCAGCAAACTACCAAGAATAAAAGAGAATGCAAAAGTATCTTTTATTTCAGATAATAGGAAATAAGAAAGCTGCTTCTCATAACACTGTCAATAGTAGTGATTCTCAAAATTTTATTTCTTTAAAAATTTGGGATACTTATTAAAAATGTAGGTTCTGAGGCATTACTCCCCAAAATACTGATTTAGTTACTCTTGAGTAGGCTGGATAAATTGCATTTTGTTTTAAATAAATACCCTTAAATTTTTATAATATAGTTGAAATACTTTGAGAAAGTTCCAGATTTAACAAGTCAGGATTCTTGAAATTTTTGCTATTTATTCTGACAACCAACTCAGTCCTTATGCAAGAAGTATTTACAGAACTCCTACTTTGTACTGAATAATGTATAGCTCTCTGATGCCTGTAAATTCCTAGAGACTAAAGTATACTTAAAAAAAAATGTTCTCTGATTATATGAATGTAATACATGTTCATTGTCATATTGTAAATGAAGAAAGTGGAAATTTCTGACAGTACAGTTAACAGAAACTGCTTTAATGATTTTGCTTATTTTTGTCTTCTCTTTCCTTCATCTGAATACTTTCAAGAAAATGAGGAAATTGTTATGAGCAGAGTTTTAATCTATATTTTTCATGTAATAATATATGAGGAACATTTTTCAGTATTACTAAGTAGTGTTTTAATATGTTTTTTAAATGGTTAAAAAGTAGTGTTTCATTATATGATTTAGATATTTAAACTATAATTATTACTGATGTTATAATGAACATTATTGTAAGTTTTTATTTTCATCTGTGATTATTTCCTTAGGGCAAGTTTCTAGAAATTGAATTACTAAGTTAAAATTTACTAAAAATATTTTTATAGGACTTTGATATACATTGTCATGTAATCATAGTCTTCATTTCCAACTATCGTTCCTCACACAGTTCTACTCCACTCTTTTCCCTGCTTTACACTTTCCTCCAGTGTTCTGGAGTACTGCCTTTCTGAACTAAAACAGTCTATATACATCCAAACAAATTGGTGTTCAAAAACTGTTTGTTAGTGACTGTTGAATTGGCATTTTCCTTAAGAATTTATTGAAATGCACAAAATATTTTCATTGAAAAATGCTTTCATGATTTCAACTCAAAGCTGCAGGAACACTTCTCTCCATAATTCAGTGAGGTTGGGGACTTACTCTTTTCTGTCTCCTTGCCCACTAATTCCTTCTAGTGGCCAAATACTGTTAATAGGAGACGGTTGGAAGTGGGGGGCACTTAAAAAATTAAGGAGTGGATTGAAGGCTGATTGGATTCGCAGGTGATTAAAAACCACATGACTGAAGTGTTTTATCATTTAAATCTGAGATATCTTTCCTTGGCCAGTTTCTTTAACAGTTCTTTTCTTTATATCTACTTTGAGTTGGCCAGTTTCATTCTACTTCATTTGGCCTCGTAGAGTTCTCCTTCATTTCTTTGGGTTCTGTTCAGGATTTCTTTCTGTGTTTGCCCTCTGTTATTGTTCTATACAGAATGGCATATGTTCTTATGTTTTCTTCCCTTACTGACTTATACTTACGATATTGACTCATGACTATTTCAGATAGAGGGCCCACTTGATAATAGTTCCCATTTGAAATTTTTTGATTTAGACAATTCATAATGACAGAATATTCCTATTAGTTCTGTAGCATTTTATCTTTTTAATCTCACTAAAACCTTCATACTTTTGGAAAATAATAATACTTTTATTTGACACACTGGTCATTCTGTTAAATATGGTGCTAAATGAAGTACAAAAGACCATCCATTTCTATTTAATTGTTATTGCTAGTGGTAAAATAAAGAGCAGTGGAAAAATTGTTATACTCCTTCCTTCCCTTAAACCCCTCCCCCTGCCACTCTTTAAGCCCAGGGAAGGGAAACAAGGTCACAAGTAAATGGTATATGATTGATCTTAGGGTACACAAAAGACAGTAGTACCTTGATAGTACCTTGCCTTTTAAGCCTACCGGTAGAATGGTTGTCCCTAACTATTGAGGAATTGGGGAAGGAGGTGGAAAAGAAGAAATCCCAGGCAGCTGAGCAGGTGCAGAACAACTGGGTCGTCTTGGTCAAGTGCTGTTGTTTGTTGGAAAGAATCCATTATCAGTTCAAGTAGCGTATAGATTTGTGTTGCTTGTAAGTCGTATTCACTTCTCCCTCATGGGTACCTGCTGCTGTGCTAAGTAGTAGGATAGAGAGATAAATTAGATTCGACCCCTCCCCTCACTGTTGGGGAACATATACAAATAAAGAAACAATTATAGAACAGTGAATTAAAAGCTCTAATAAGGATTAAGGACAGTATGCTGTAAGAACAACTCAGGTGGTGCCTGTTGATGAGGAATTGAAGCAGTTTATAATTATATAACAATGTAGAGTAAATATATAGACATGTGTTTACAGTATTCTTAAAGATGAAGGCATTAGAAATCAAAGCATGAACCAGAGTAAAAGATAGGCAACTACTTGGTCTCTTCTTAGAATTGTACAAGTGCAGATAGTGTGGAATCTGTTCCTCTTTTCCACAGCTGAACCAGAGGTCATTCTACATTTGTTGATCTTTTTCATCACCTTAGTTAGCAATATCGTTTGTCTACAAAGTTTGCCACTCTCTTACTAACAAAAGATATTTTTGTTAATTCTTGGAAGATTGAAAAATGTATTTCAGAGAGCTTCAGTGAATGCCTTTGGCATGTATTGAGAAAAGATTTAAGTTTTTTTGAGATAACTGAGTCTTTCAGTATAAGGTGGGAGTAAATGAATTTAATTATTAAGCAATGTGTTTACCACATTTTACTCAAATAATGAGGTATAATAAAATGATGAGGCTGATATGTTTGTGTGTGTGTGTATGTGTACCTCATAAACTGGGCCTGAAGCCTACTTCAAAGGAGAAGTTCCAAAAATATTCTCAACAGTGGTAGCCATTTCTAATTAAGTATATAAAGTTAAGTACTGAAATAGTTCATTTGAATTTTAAATGCATCTAAGTTACTCCTTTCCTTTTCCCTTTCTCTCAATTCTCCCCTTCTTCCATCTCTGAGTTCTCTTCTTACTTTAGTCGTCACTCTTTGCATGGCATGCAGATCTATAGGGTTTCATATTTCGTGGGTGTGTACAACAGGAGTTTGTATACAGTGAATTTATCTTATGTTATTGATTATTGGTAGAAATTGGTTTATTGGGCCTGGTGAACTTGTTCAGTACTATCTTCATATTTTGGGTGTATATGATATTTAAAGTGAATATGTATATACTTTCCATTTTAATACACAGCTTTTAGATTTGGGGAACAAAGATTATTTTTGTCACAAAATACTATATTAAATGTAACTCTTAAAATTTTATTAAATGTTATGTAATATCTATGTATATCTCTGGACATATAACAGCATGTCCAGAGATCCTGACTTTCTCTGAGAAATAAAGTTTACATGGTGCATATATTGACCAAAGATGTCTTTCTTAGGTATTATTGAAAAAGATTGAAATAATTTCCAATTGTAACCATAACCTGTTAATTTTTACTGTGTATTAAATTCTTATTAAGTTTTCTTTTTGTTAATTTTTTTACATAAATGCTGATTTATGTTTGTGTATTTTTTTTTTTAAGGATATGTGGGATTAGTAAACCAAGCAATGACTTGCTATTTGAATAGCCTTTTGCAAACACTTTTTATGACTCCTGAATTTAGGAATGCATTATATAAGTGAGTATCCAAAAAAATTCTATCAATAAAATTGATTTAAGAATGAAATACAACTTTTAACTGATTAAATCTATTTACCTTCTTGCACTTATTTGTTAAGTTTGGGGCATTTCTCACTTCTTAAAACATACCTTGAATAGTAAATAAGAAAAGGATTTTATGAGAGGCAGGCATATGAAAAATTTGTGGGGAGAGAGAATCAGAAATGTATAGACAGCAACAGGATAAAATTGATAAGATTTATGTTTAAGATAAATTATTATATTTAAGCTTCCCTTGCTTTTAGCTTTAAAGCCTTTATGAAGACGTATGTTATCTACTTTTGGAGATAAACCATATTCTTTTTTTCCTCCACATCTCAATTTAAGAAACACAGTTGCCTTTTTAAACTGGCAAATTTTGTTTTTAATTAAAATATAATGCAACTGTTCTGTGTTTTATGTGTGTGTGTATATTTTAAAAGACTATGTGTATATATGTTTGTATATATCCATATTTAAATAAACCCTAAAGTCAGACATTTGTTTTTATGAGTATCCTATTATAATACATTTAATACACTCTTGTATATTTCTTTACAGTATCCATAACTTTTTTTTTTGACATTTTAAAGTACAGATAAACTGATTTTTTTCCTCCTTTTTGTGTTACTTTTGAGAAACACCTTTGTAATTACTGTAAATATGTATCTAAAGTACTTTTGGAACTTTTGATATTACAAACAACATTATATTACCATTAAATTCATATGTACACTCACCATCTGAATTTACTTGAAAAAGTTGACATGTTTTTCATTCAGCAAGTATTTGTTACCCAGTGTTTATATGTGGGTACTTGATAAAGTTAGAAATAAGGTCTTTGTTCTTAAGTAATTCACAGATCTCTTCACAGTCGCAATATGTGTATTTTTTTAAAGTAGTTTAAATAACATTTAAGGATGGCAGAATGCCATGAGAGTTTAGAGAGAAGAGAGATTAACGAAACTTGGAGAAGTGGCTTATCTAGCAGAGCAAGTGGAACTTGAGGTAGTCATGAAGATAGGTATGGTTTGGCCAGGTAGAGACGATTAAGAGGACATTATAGACAGGAGGACTTGCAAGAGCAAAAATGGGTAAGTTCATCATGTAGAGCTAAAGAAGGGATGGCTCCCTTAAAAGGCTAGACCTTGCTGGACTACAGACAGGATAGCGCTAGCATGAAAGATAGGGTTCCGTTTGTTTATTCTCTTCACTTGTTATATAGCAGCCAGAAAGAACCTACCACTTTAGGTATGTAGGCATGAATTATGGAAAATTTCCAACATACTAAAAAAAATAGTGAAATGGTATAATGAATTCCTCTGTACCCATCACCCAACTTTGGATATTATCAACTCATGATCAGTCTTTTTTGTCTATAATCCCCCATTCTGATTATTTGGAAGCACATACCTAATCATATCATCTGTAAATTATATCTTAGGTCACTGCTAAGATTTCCCTGATTGCTTCATAATTTCTTTTTTAAACAGTTCAAATCAGGATCCAAACAAGATCTGTGCATTGAAATTGACAAGAGTTTTAACCTATTTAATCTATTTTTGATCCCCTTTGATCTCTTTCCACATTGCAGTTTATTCCTTGGAAATACATATGTGTATCAAAAACTGATGGCATTTGTCCCGTAGTTTTCCACAGTTTGGATTTTGATGGTCAAATGCCATAGTGTCATTTAATATTTTGTTACTTCTATTTTCTGTGAGTTAATAATTGGGACAAGAAACTTGACCAGGTTCAGGTTCACCGATTACTCGTAAATAACCTTTGCCTTTTATTCATGTTGCCTAAATTGCTTTCTAAATTTATGAATTAGAATATTTCATTAGATATTAATAGCTTCAGTTAATACCCAAGCTCCATAAAATCCCCAGAGTTAAAAATTTACATTTGTTATGGTCTTAATGTTAATTATGCTTTAACGAATAAAAATATGTTATGAATAATTTTCAAACATTTCATTCCAATAGGTGGGAATTTGAAGAATCTGAAGAAGATCCAGTGACAAGTATCCCATACCAACTTCAGAGGCTTTTTGTTTTGTTACAAACCAGCAAAAAGAGAGCAATTGAAACCACAGATGTTACAAGGAGCTTTGGATGGGATAGTAGTGAGGGTACTAACTCTCTTATAAGTATTTGCAATAGTCAAAGCAATTCTGAGAGACTGTATTATAAATGACACGTTAACATCTTTACTTTAAACCTTTTCATTGCTTTTTTGTTGGTGTTTAAAAATAGCTAATTTTTAAAATTTAAGCTCCGAGTCATAAGTTTTTGATCCATTAAAAACTATCTTGTAAAATAAGTTTGGTTGTACTCTATTTTTATGTACTTAAACTAAAATTTTAAAAACGTGTTGGCTTAGATTTTTATTAACTTATTTCTTGACCCTACAGTGAAAAATAATAAAAATAGAAAATATTGTAGCACCATAAAGCATATGCTACTTAAAATGTTGAGCTCTCTTGGTTCTTTTTCATATGATTGCCTTTTTATGACTCTAATATATATTTTCTGTTCTTTTTAAATCTAGCATTATTTTGTATAGACTTTCCCATATTTCTGACAATTTACTTTTAAACAACAAACTAATATTTCGTTACACTAAGTTAATAGCTCTTTTTAATTAAATTTTATTTTAAAATAGCTTGGCAGCAGCATGATGTACAAGAACTGTGCAGAGTCATGTTTGATGCTTTGGAACAGAAGTGGAAACAAACAGAACAGGTAATTTATCTCTCAAGTTGAGGGGAGTGTTTTCTAATACATTATTAATTCCTTTAAGTGACTTTATTTTATTGGAATGTTTTAAAACTTGGGCATTAGTCCAGTTGTTAAAGTACTGCCCGTTTCCTCATCTTTAAGGAAGTTGGGCCCTGTGATCTAGATGGTCTCTTTTTAGCTAAAAACTATGTAATTCATGTGTGTGTGTTGGGAGGGGATGATTTTTGAATAGTAATTTCAGATAGATGCTAAGTAAATTAGATGTCTTATCTGTAACACATAAAGTGTACATTGTAAAGTATATTCATCCAGCATTACCTTCTTTTTGACCAGTGAGGTATAGTCATGCTTTTCACACTTAGTGAAAGTGAGAGATGCTCAGTTGTGTCCAACTCTTTGCAACACTAAGGACTATATACAGTTCATGGAATTCTCCAGGCCAGAATACTGGAGTGGGTACCCGTTCCCTTCTCCAGGGGATCTTTCCAACCCAGGGATCAAACCCAGGTTTCCCGCATTGCAGGCAGATTCTTGACCAGTTGAGCCACCAGGGAAGCCCTTTCACACTTAGGATCCTTGTTAATCTGACCCTATTCTTATCCAGTGAAAGGAGGAACAGATTAAAAGTGGGAGAACATTAGATATCTATCACTGGAATGAGGCCCAAGGCTGAACTGGATGAGGCTCAGGACTCATTACAGAGGAGGGTTTATGCTAAGTGTAGTGATAAAAGATCTTTAGAGATAAAAAGAGGAAGAATCTGAAAGATAGCCAGGAGGATGTACTATCTGATCGGAACTATTCTGATGGCCTGGACTAGAGTTTTTCAAACTAGATTGCAGTCTATTCATTTATGAAATTAATTTAGTGAATCTACACAGCACTTTTTTTTTTCAAAAAGGAATAAAATAGAAAAATATAAGAGAAGCATCACATAGTAAGGGTAAGTATTGTTTTATGCCACTTTTGTTACAGTTATGTGTACTAGGTTGCAGTGTAAATTATTTTCTTACTGTGGGTTGCTAGCAAAACTCTTTGAAAAACTCTGGATTGAAACACTTAGAAATACCCTCTCAGAGAAGACAATCAGATATAACTGGAGCAGGTGAATGAAGAAGGGTTCATTAAATAAATAGTATTAACATAGACAGTTATGGTAGTTCCTAGTTTGAAGGCTTATAAATCCTAAATACTTGCAGAGGTATAAATTTATGAAAGAGGCAAACTGATTTCCCTCTTAACCTATTCTTACTTAAGAAATATTGAAAAAAATTTACATTCATTTAGTGATCTAGATTCTCTACATTATCTATAGGATTGTCTTTTTGTAACCTTATGTAGATGGTATTAGGGGATGTTTCTTTTTCGTAGGTTTGAAGGTACCCTTCGTCCTTGTTAACATCCCTGTGTGGGTCAACAATTTTGTTAAGACCAGCTGGGGCATTCCTTCTGAGTTCCCAAGTTTTGGTACAGGAATCTTGAGGCAAGACATTCACATGGAGGGTCCTTACTTAGGGAGTTACCTGTCTCCTTTGGGTCAGAGTAGCCCCCAGTTGACTAAGTTTGGGGAGTAGGTGAGAGATTCATTCTTTTTAGGTGAGGCTATCTTGAGGGAGATAGAGTTTAAGATTTCTTTTTTAATTTCTATTCATTTAAAGTACAGTATATTTTTCCTTCAAATTATTTTATATGTATTACTGAAAAAAGTTTTATTTGTACCTTGGGATAGAGGATATGATTTTAGAAGTCAGAATATATTATTGTGAAAATGGTGATAAGTGTATGTAAAGCTGTAGAGCCAGTTATTTAGCTGTGTGATTATCAATATGCCTAAAATGATGGATTGTGATGTATTCCCATCCTAATTAAATATAATATAGGGCTTAGTAGTAAAGTTAGTTGATAACTGATTTCAACAAAACATTTTAATAGTGGGATTTTTAGTGATATAAGAATTGAAATAGTTTGTTTTTGCACATTCTTAATTTATTTTGTCTTTGTTAAGCTTTGATTTTTTTCCTATAGAATTTTAGATTAGATAAATCTTAAAGCTTTCTAAAACTTCAACAGTAAGAATCAATGTCCTTTTGAAACTCATTATGAAAGACATAAAGTATTAACTAATTTTAAAGGAACCCTTTAAAAATTCAAATGTTCTTATTTTTAGGCTGATCTTATAAATGAACTGTATCAAGGCAAGCTGAAGGACTACGTGAGATGTCTGGAATGTGGTTATGAGGGCTGGAGAATCGACACGTATCTTGATATTCCATTGGTCATCCGACCGTATGGGTCCAGCCAGGCATTTGCTAGTGTGGTGTGTACCTTTCAGCTGACTGCTTGTGTATCCATACACAGAATACATAATAGCACAGTGATATAATATATCCTAAGGTAAGTATCATCCTAGATACACCTTCTTGGGTTGTTAGTCATTCCTGCATTTAAACTAGCAAGATCTAGAAGATTTTTGACCCTTCAGTGAGTCCTAATAGTGCATGTTTAAGAGAAGAAGTATATACAAATGTACTGCCTCATGGCTCAATCTTTTAATTCTTTTGTAGAAGTGACTAGATTATTTCACTTTATCTTTTTTTTAAACCTGTGTAAACAGTCTATTTTATAAATGCTACTTTTTAACATTTATTTTTGGGGGGCCTTGCCAGGTGGCTTGTGGGGTCTTAGTTCTCCCATCAGGGCTTGAGCCTGGGCCCTTGGCAGTGTGAGTGCAGAGGCCTAACCATGGACTGCCAGGGAATTTCCTATAAATAACTCTGTTGTTACTTTTTTTTTTTTTTGGAAAGTACTTTTTTGTTTTGAAAGCACTGTTTTGTTCCATATACTTTTGTGAGAAAAATAACCTCTAGTTACTAAGACAAACACAGACCGTATTTTTTGAAAAAGCATTCCTATTCTAAGATTTAATTTTAAAATGACCCAGGCATTTTATAAGCACAGATAATTTGAAGAATCAGAATTATATATAATTAGCTTATTTATATATCATCAAATTGGGTGATTAAGATTTTCTCATTTCTCCTTTTGTTCTCTGTTTCTAATTGCTTTTTGGTAATTTTATTATTGTATTTTATCCTTATATTTGTGTATTTAATTGCTTATACAAAAGGAGAGTCATGGAAGGAGTTAAATTGACATTTAAAATTAGAATTTAGAAACATTTATTTGAACCTATTATAAGTCAGGGGAAACTTTCACAGCTAAGATATCTGAAAAAGTCAGATTTCATCGTGATGATCTTACTTATGCTGCAGTCAGGCCAATGGTGGCTTGTAGGTAAAATCAGTGCTCTTAAAACTAGTCCATACTTTAGCCTCTAAAATAGCATTTCAAATGTGATTTAGTAGTCTCTAGGACAATTGATACCCTTTGCTTTTTTCTCCTATTTTTATATGACTGCCAGGCAATAACAGCAAGAAGTTACGGGATCAGTCAGTGGGAATCCAAAGTAAAAGGCCTTTCCGAGATAGGGGAAGATTTGGCCTCCTTTGCTCCATTTTTTTTTTTTTTTTTAAGTGCATGTTTTTCTTTTTATTGAAGTATAGTTACTGCACAATATTATGTAAGTTACAGGTGTACGATACAGTGATTCAGTCAGCTTCCTGAACAGATTTGAAAAATTCTGTTAAGCACTTATTAATACCCTTGTAAACTGCCATTCTAGGTACATGAGATTGGCCTTGGCTTGAGTGGCTAGTTTTATTTTTCATTTTTGTTTTGTTTTTACTTTATTTTGTCAGTTTAAGGTAGAAGAGACATACTGAAACATCGTTAAGATTTATCTTTCAGTGATTTATCTCCTAACTCATTTTAAAACTTTGGCATTTCTTTAAGGAAATGTACTAGGGAAGTGTTCAGTAGTCCCAAGTGATGTACACTGTTTTTTCTACTTTATGAAAATATTTTTTATATAAGATTTTTCATGTATATGTTTAGTTTTTTCTTACAAATTTATTGAATTTTGAGGAAGTTAGTTTTATTTGTGTTGTGTTGGAATCTAATAATTGAGTATTCAGCAAATATAATACTTGAATATTCAGCTATAGAAAAATAGCTAAATCTTTTTCATTATTTGCCTGCTGACTTGTTACCACTCTCCTCAGTACATTACAGACACAACAGTGAAGTGAATTGGAGGATATTTTTGGAGAAGTGAAAAAAGTCACATTTCTAAATGGAATTCTCCAATTCTATACTACATTGAAATATGGTTGATGGTGGTGGTGATTATTCAGCGGGAATTGAAAGTTACAGCTATGAAGCAGGATGTAAGCAGGTTTATACACACATGCGCTAATAGGGCTTGCAGAAGGGAACCTAAAACTTCCTAGATTTTGCTGGAGTCTCTTGAGGGAAATTATAGCAGGTAAGACTACCCAAGATAGGGGTTCTAAGGAGGATACTACCTTCAGAGAACTTTAGTTAGAGGTAAGTGATTTCCCTTTATTTTCTGAATTCAGACTTACAACCTACACTTCTTAAACTGCAGAAATCACCATATAACATCTAAATTTAGTGTTATATCACTGCTTGCCATTGTGTATTTTGTTAGTGCTATGTGTTTTAAAAAGAATTTGGTATAAATGTGTATTATAAATATCTAGTTAAAAGAAGCATTATAAAATCTTGTTCAGACTATTATAATATTTGGCCTTAATTTAAGTTGAACTCTTAAAATTTATTTTCTTACTCTTACTAATGGTCTCTGGTATATTTGCCTTATTGGCTATTTATACATACATACACAAACATACTTGACTACATGCACACATACATACACACGTGTACTTACCTTCATACACAGCATTGATGGTTATATGTTTTGCTTATTACATATTCTGTTTACTGAGCCACAGTACTGTAGTTATGTGTATTCACTGTGGTTAACACTTGGTATTTAATTTCAGATCAGTAAGGATGAAATTCTGTTAAAAAATAAGAGGTTTTTTGTTTGTTTGTTTCTTAACTTCATCTGAAACACCCAGTTTCTGAATTGTTTTATCTCCATGTTTAAATAAATTAACTTGAGAGTAATATTTAAAATTAAATAAGAATGGAGTTGCCAGTTAGTTAATTTATCATTATAACATCTAACTTTGGTTATTTTTCAGCATAATTGATAGCAGACTAATTTTTAAATAAGTGCTAAAAATTGCCTATATAGTTTTTTAAAACAAGTTTCCATCCTAATGTTTTCTTTATTGAATTATTTCTTAGTTGTTATAACTGTAATATTTATTAAGTTTCTAGTCTCCATTTTATCTGGCCAACTAGTGTAAAGGGTTCTGCTGCTATTCTGTCTCTCAGATTGAGTTTTGTTCAGCACTAGTCTCCAACAGGCTTAATAGATGTTTGGAAGAAGGCTTCTGATTAAATAAAATTGGGAAACTGTGTAACTGTAATTCTCTTTGGGAAGTTTACAATGCATATTTAATTTTAAATGCCCTCAGTGTTTCTATAATAGAGAAATTAACCAACCTTTTCTCTGTGGGACATCTGTTAGTATTTCAAAGGTTACTAGGATTCTGAGGAACATATTCACAAAATATTCTAGGATATTTTGTGTAGCTCCTCATTAGATTAAGGTGATTTAAGGAAATCTCTACTTTGTTACATTAACATTTATGTTCTTGTGATGTTGTAGGGAGTGAGAATACTAAAATAATATGTTTCTAATTTCCTGTTATTTTACATGTCTTGTTATTAATCCTGAAAAAAATAATATAAGCAAAAAGATAACTTATATTAATATTTTTAAAAACTTGATTCTCACTGATTTATTAGGTAATTAGAACTGTCTACATAAAATTAGTCTCTCTGAACTTTATAATCAAAGAAACCTTGAATCTGCTTATTGCCAAGCATATTTGAGAGTGTATTATTTTAACAAGATCTAAATTGTATAACCTCATATGTTTGACTTTAACTAGAGGAGAGCATTATGCTTAATAGTAAATTTTAAACACTATCTTTTTATAGGTAGTTTTATTGAGTTGCTTATTCAATGGTAGGTACTATTCTAGGCCATTTTTATTAGGATAGTTTTATTCTCTTTTGGGGTATGTACATTTAAATATCTGTTTATTATGTCAAAACGTGTTCAAAAGTCTAAAACTGGATTTGGCTATATGATTCCTTGTAGTGTCTTGGGAAAGATCAGATTAGGTGAAAGACCTTTGTTCCCTAAGTAAACACAATTTAATGATCATTTTAAAGTTTTGAATAGAAAATTGTTAAATTTATAAGCATTTGTGAAATCATAAGTGTTCCCAGATATTTAGCTTACACACGTTTATATCATAAGTGCTACCCTGATTTAACGGGTAATTTGGACATTTTTATATGGCTGGCTTGGTCACATAACTCATTTGGTTGGTAGAGTAGTCCAAATTTGTCCAAATATGTAAGCATCACATAAAGAAAACTCTCTTCCATGGACTCTACCCTCATTTTTCCAGGAATTTGTGTGGTTGAACATAGTGGGAACCAGTTTAAAAAGTGGGGACTTTTGCTTTCAGGATGATGGAGTAGATGTACATTGCCCTATTCCTCCCACTTAAACAACTGAAAATCTTGAACATTATATATAAAATAAACATAAGAAGACTCTGAAAGGTGGAGAAAAGGCATAAAGACTAGGGACCTCAGGACTCAAGGAATGACATGGGGTGAGTTCCCTGGGTTTTCTTTTTGCCTAATGTATCCCAAATTTGGAGCTGAAGATACTGGCAGGCTGGAAATAGCAAATAGCACAGACTAATAAGTCTGCTGTCTCTAGACAAAAGACTGGGGAAAGGACAGCCTGGCAAGGCAGAAAACTTAGCCAGTAACTGCTGTGCTGTAGCCAGACACTGCCAGAAAGATTGTGGCCCCAACCCTAACCCATGTCAGCCAAGGCTGAGTAGGGAGCCTCGAAGTTGTAACAAGGCACTCCAACCCCCTGCTGGGGTGATTTCAGAGAGGACTGACTAGGAGCCAGAAGTTTCTTCCCTCCTGGGCAGTACTGAACCTCCCCACTGCCATTCTCCTTTTACTGTGGTTAATTGTTGGTACAGACCATGTGGGGAGCCTAGCCTTACACTCCCACCTAGTAGTAAAAAGGTGTTCCTTTCTCTTCCCACTGGAGTAATGTTAGAGGAGGCCTGGATGAGAGTCAGGACTTTTACACTTCCCACCTCCCAGATAGGGAAGCTATCCCCCTCCTACCTGTGGTATCAGTGGAGGCCACCAAGGGAGCAGTGACAGATGTTAGAATTATCTGACAAATATTTTAAAGCAACCATCATAGAAATATCAATACATCAGTGAAAGTTCCTAAGCCCACTTGAAACAAATGAGAAAATAGAAAGTCCTGAGGAAGAAATAGCAGATATAAAGAAAAATGAAATGGGAATTTAGAACTGAGAAATACAGTAACCAAAATTAAAAAGTTAATGGATAGGCTCAACACCAGAATGGAAGAGACAGTGTATAGTCGGTGAACCTAACAGTAGAACAATATAAATTGCCCAGTATAATTAACAGAAGTACAGTGAGGGGTGAAAATCCTTAGGGACCCATGGGACTATAACAAAAGGTCTAACATTGGTGTCATTGGAGTCCTGGAAGGAGAGGAAAAAGACAGGGCTGAAAAAACACTTAAGAAATAATGACTGAAGACTTGCCAAATTTGGCAAAAGGCATAAAGCTGCAGATCCAAGAAGCTGAGCAAACCATAAACAAGATAAGCCAAAAGAACTTTACATCAAGTTCAATTATAATTAGAGTTTTGAAAAGGAAAGACAAAATATCTTGGAAGCAGTGAGTGAGAAAAGGTACCTTTTTTATGGGGGAAAAGCAATCTGGTTTCTCATAAGCAGATCTGTCATCAAAAACTATGGAGGTCAGAAGGGAAGTAGCACATTTTTCAAGTGTTGAAAGAAAAGAGCTGTCAACTAGAGTTTTATACACAGTGGAAATATTATTCAGGAATGAAGGGGAAATCAAGACCTTCTTGGATGAGAGAATCCTGAGAAAAATTGTTACTAGCAGACCTACCTTAATAAAATGGCTAAAGAAAATTCTCTAAACAGGAAATGGTAAAAGGAAGGCATATTGGAACATTAGGAATGAAGAAAGAACACTGTAAGCAAAACTTAGGGTAATACAATAGGCTTTCCTCCTCCTCTTGAGTTTTCTAAATTATCTTTGATACTTGAACCAAAATTATAACACTGTCTAGTGTGATTCTAAACATATGTAAAGGAACTATTTAAAACAATTATATTGCAAAATTGGAAGAGGTAAAAAGACAGAGGTTTCTGTACTTCACTTGAACAGTTAAAAAAATGGGACCGATAGACTAAAATTTTTGTGTATGTAATGTAACATGTAGAGCAACCACTGAAAAAGAGATACACTCAGAAGCACTATCAATAAATCGAAGTAAAATTTAATTCAAAAATTTTTTTCAAGTTATTCATAGGAAGGCACAGAAAAGAAAACAAACCAAAACATTAAAATAGCAGATTTAGTTGCGTGTAAATGGTCTTAACTATACCAAGTAAAGGACATCCCTGGTGGCTCAGACAGTAACGAATCAGCCCGCAATGCAGGAGACCTGGACTCGATCCCTGTGTCAGGAAGATCCTCTGGAGAAGGGTATGGCAACCCACTCCAGTATTCTTGCCTGGAGAATTCCGTGGACAGAGGAGCCTGGCAAGCTACAGTCTGTGGGGTCACAAAGAGTCGGACACGACTGAGCGACTAACACACATACCGAGTAAAAGGAAGAGATCAGCATATTAGATTAAAAAATGTGACCCAACAATATGCTAGGTACAAAAAACAGTTTTTAGTATATTGGAATAGGCAGGTTGGTAATAAAAGGATTGAAAATTATATATCATGTAAACATTAATCAAGAGAAATGAGGAATGGCTATATTAAAAGGAGATAAAGCAGATTTTAAAGCAGAATTACTAGAGACAAAGAAGGGCATTGTCTAATGATAAGGTCAGTCCATCAAGAAGACAGCAATCCTAAATGTGTACCAAGTTACAGAGCTGCAAAATATGTGAAGCAAAAGCTGTCCAAAATGAAAGGAGAAATTGACAAATCTACAGTTAACAGTTGGAGACTTCAGTGCCCTTATCAATAATTGGTAGGTAGAATCTCTAGACAAAAAATTAACAAAGATGTGGAACTTAACAATATCATCAGCCAACAAGCTCTAATAGATATAAAACCGTGCACTAGACAACAGCAGAGTACACTCTTCTCAGGTGCCTGTGGACTACATACGAGGATAGACCATATCCTGGGCCATAATACAAACTTCAGTTTAAAAGAATTAAAATCAGAGAGTATGTTTTTCTGCCACACTGGAATCAAATTGGAAATCAGTAACAGTTAACTGGAAAATCACCAAACATTGGAAAAATAAACAATGCACTTCTAAATAACCCATGCATCAAAGAGGAAATCTCAAGGCAAATTAAAAATATATATATATTTTGAATGGAAATGCAGATGTGTAACATAGAAATTTTGAGACACAGCTGAAGCAATACTATAGAGAGGAAAGTGTTAGTTGCTCAACCCTATGGCTCTATCCATAGAATTCTCCAGGCAAGAATACTGGAGTTGGTAGCCATTCCCTACTCCAGAGAATCTTTCTAACCCAGGGATGGAACCCCTGTCTCCCACACTGCCGACACATTCCTTACCATTTGAGCCACCATAGAGAGGAAAATTTATAGCTTTAAATGCTGGCCTTCAGTATAAATTCTTCCATAAGAAAAAAGAAAATGTTATGAATTAATAATGTAAGCTTCCACCTAACCTGGAAAAAGAGCAAAAGAAACCCAAAGCCAGCAGAAGGAAGGACATAATAAAAGAGCAGAAATCAGTGAAATTGAAAACAGAATAAAAGCAGTTATTTGAAAAGATCAATCCAACTGATAAACCTATAGCAGGACTGACAGGGAAAAAAGATAAGATAAAAATTTCCAGTATTAAGACTGAAACTACTACTATTACAAACCTTGTAGATATCAAAAGGATAATAAGGGACAATACTGCACATATAATTTGATGACTTAGTTGAACCAGTGCCTTGAAAAGCACAAAGTACTCATCTTATATGACTTAGATAATTTTAGTAGCCCCATAACTGTTAAGATATTAAATTCATAATTTAGAATCTCTTAAAATCTGTTGGGAAGTTTTCACTGGAGACTTGTACCACATATTTTAGCACAGTGAACACCAGTTCTTCACAACCCCTTTCAAAAAATAGGAAGGAACCCTCCCCGATGTGTTTTATGAAGCTCCTCTTATCCTCATACCAAACCAGACAAAGGCAGTTAAACAAACAAAAAAAGCCCTCAAAATTATGACCAACCCAGTTTCCTTAATGCATATAGATGGAAAAATCCTTGTCAAAATATTAGTAAATAGAGCCAAGCAATGTGTAAGGAGAATTATATACCATGACGAAGTAGAGTTCATTCCAGGGATTCAAGGCTGGTCAGTATTTTAAAGATCATTGACTGTAATCTACCATATTAACAGAAACAGGAAAATTGGCATGATCACATTAATTGACTTAGAAAAAGCTCTTGACAGAGTTCAATAACCCACTCATGATAGAAACCCTAAAAACTGGTAATAGAGGATAATTTTTCTTAAACTTATAAAGAACATATTCAAAAACCTACAGCTAACATCATACTTTGTGGTGAAAGACTGAATGTTTTCTGCCTAAAACATCAAGGTTATCTCGGCAAGGATGTCTGGTCTTATTCATTTCAGTACTGGAAGTCACAGCCAATACAGTAAGGCAAGAAGAACAAATAAAAGGTATACCAATTAAAAGAAGAAATAAAATTGTTCCCCCTTTTTAAATAACTTTTTTTTTTTTTGGTATAGAAAACCCCAAGGTATTTACCAAAACAAAGCAAAACCCTGGAAAACTAATAAGTGATTTTAGAAGGTAGCTGGATATAAGATAAACGTACACAAATCAGTTGTGTTTCAAAATATTAGCAAAGAACATGTGGAAAGTGGAATTAAAAATACAATACTGTTTATGTTGTGGGGGGAAAAAAAACTCTTAGGTGTAAATCTAACAAAATATGATCTGGACCTATGTGTTGGAAACTATAATTTCTGAAAATAATATTTAAATGGAGAGACATACTCGCCTCATTGATTGCAAGATTCACATTTTGAAGATGTCAGTTGTCTTCCAAATTGTGTAATTTTAATGAATTCCTTTCAAAATCTGACAAACTTTTTCAACCTCATTCTAAATAACAAAATAGCTAGTATAGCTAAAAGAATTTTGGAAAAAGAATGAAGTAGGAGAAATCTGTCTAGTTGAGTTCAAGACTTACTATATACTTAGAGTAATCAAGGCTTTCTGATATTGGAAGAATAAGCAATAGATCAGTGGAACATAATAGAAAACCCAGAAATAAATCTTCACAGATAGCCCAACTGATTTTTTAGAACTGCACAGTGCAATTCAATACAAGAAGGATGGTCTTTTCAACAAATGATGTTAAAACAGTTGGGTACTCATATTTACAAAAATGAATCTCTACTTAAACCTCACAGCTTGTACAAAAATTAGCTCAAAGTAGATCATAGACTTAAACATAAAATGTAAAGTTATAAACTTTTAGAAAAAAATGGAAGAAAAAATTCTGTAGATACAGGATTAAGCAATTAATTCTTAGATTTGATACCAAAAAGTATAGTCCACAAAGGGAAAAATTCACAAGTTGTATCTCAACATAATTTTTAAAACATTTGCCCTTTGAAAGACAAAGTGAGGAAGATAAGAGAAGCTACAGACTGGGAGAAATTATTTGGAAAGCACGTATCTGACAGAGGACTAGTATTTACAATACATAAAGACATCTTGAAACACAGTAGTAGAAAACCCAAACAGTCCATTTAGACAGTAGGCAAAAGACAAAAACATTTGCATCTAAGAGGATATACAGATAACAAATACATACAGGAAAAGATAGCATCTCTAGGGAAATGCAAAGAGCCAGACATAACATAACAACTGAACAGCAATAAAATGGAAATGCAAATTCAAACCTTAATGAAGATAACACACTACCTACAGAATAGCTAAAATAAAAAATAATGGCAGCACAAAAAACTGGCAACAGTGTGGAGAAACTAGATCACTCATATGTTTTTGGTGGGAATGTGAAGTATTATAGGCAGTTTCTTATGAAGCTAAACGTGAAATGACCATAACCTCCAGTAGTTATACTCTTGTGATTGTTTATCTCAAAGAAATGAAAACTAATTAGGTGTTCATAATGCCTTTATTTTTAATATTCCAAAACTGGAATCAGCCCAGATGTCCTTCAGCAAGTAGATGGATTAACTGGGGTGCATACAAACCATAGAATACTACTCATTAATAAAAAGGAACAAACTGCAGTACACACAGAAACTTGAATGAATCTCTGGAGAATTATGCTGCATGACAAAAGAGAATCTCCAAAGATGACATATGATTTCATTTGCATAACATTTTTGATACAACATAGTTTTAGAATTGAGGGATTAATCATTGCCAGAGCTTATAGAGTAGCTGAACCCAGAGGAAGGATAGGTAGGTGATTACTATAATAGGACAACAGGAGTGATCCTTGTGGTGTAGGAACTAGTCCGTCTCTTGACTATGGTGGTAGATACATGAGCCTATATAGGTAATAACATTATATAGAACTTACTGTACACACATGTACAGACAAATGAGTACACTGAAACTGAGAAAATTGGAATAATATTGGTGGGTTATATCAATGTCAGTATCCTGATTGTGATGTTATACTATAGTTTTGCAAACTAGTTACCTACCGTTTGGAGGAATGGCACTATGTACAGGGGGCTTTGTATTATTTTTTATAATTGCATATGAATCTTCAGTAATCTCAAAAATTGCAATTAAAAGTAGATAGCTTAAGTAAAAATAGAATCCTTTTCCTACTTTAAAGGGAAATACAAAGTATATATTCTAGGAAAGATAGTTGACTCGGTAAGGAAGACATAACTGTCTATCAGTAGCACAGAATTGCTAAGTATATTAAAATCAATTAGAAAATAGTTATCAGTGGTAGTTCTAATTTATCTTCTGTGGTTCAGTATGAAAAGTAAAATATGAAGTAGACATTGAACAATGGAGAAAGAATTTTATATGTAAGTTAAGAGTTAAATGAGGATTTATAGGCAGTACTGTTTCTTGGTTCTATCTTTTGATTGCACTATACCTAGATTTTCTATATTTCTTAAAGAACTAAGGATATAAGAATTCTCTATATTCTATTCTGAATGCTAAAGATTAGGGTCTAAAAAACTGTGTACAGTTACACTTTGTATAATATATAAGAAGGTGTAAGTGCTACAAAATCTATTATCTTCACTCTGGAATGATAAAAAACAGTCAACCCAAAGCTAGTTTGGAAACATGACTCAAGAATAGTTTAACATATTCAGGAGGACAGCTCATGGTAAGCCTAAGCTTACCAGGTGTGTGTGTTTGTGTGTGTATTATTTGTGTGTGTGTGTGTATTAATAATGGCACAGTATTTATATTTTGTTCCATTTTTATGACCCATAACTTGTTTTTTAGTATCTAAAATATAGTTTGGCATGATTTTGTTGTCTCATCACATAAAGTGAAGGTAAATGTATATAACCACATTAGCCCATACATACTTGGTTGAATGACCAGATGAATTGAAACTAATTTTTATGGCTGGCTAATCTTTATTTATAATTATTCTAGTGGCAACTTTTTAAAAAGTGAATAGGAAACTAAAGAAAATTACTAGTATAGCTTTAACTGGCTTGTGAATCTAAGGATAATTTCAGCTGTCTGAATCTACATAATCCTACACGTCTTCCCCAAACCATAGGCAAAAAGGAACATTAACAAAACCCAACTGACCCGTACCTTCTGGATTACTAGGAGACAGAATAATATGAACTTTAAATTACCTGAAAATAGCAAAATTATCAAGTTCTAGGAGACTTTCCAGTATTGTTGCAAGTGTGTATGTTTGGAGAGTATGGAGTGGGACGCTTTAGAGACTCCATGAAACAGAGGAGTGGGGATTGGAAGACTTGAATGAAGATGGAATACCCTTAAATGAGAAAGTACAGCAGTATGTGCCAAAATAGTGAACTCAGACTGGGACTTGGTAGTTCATAGCACCAGCTACAGAGAAGGAGTTTTAGAGTGAGAACGATTAGGAAGTGACAGTCTTGGAGGAATTTTGCTTCTAGAGGAGGAGATAAACCAAAAAGAGATGATGCCTCTGAGTCATAGCAGTGAGGAGAAGACAACAGAACGATTCTGCAAAATGAAAGAGGACACCAACCTCTTCTTCATCATTACCCATTCACAAAATTGTACTTCACTAGCAGAAGTACTCACAAACTAAAGAATGCCATCCACAAAATGACTATGGGGGAAAAAAAAAACTTGCACAGCTGTTGAAAGAAAACAAAATATATGTATTAAAGCATTTCAGCTGATGAATAAGTCTAGACACACACACAGCCCTGAAAAAGGAAACCTCAAAAAAAAAAAAAAATAACAAAATCGGATACTGTAACACAGTACTCTGGACTAAATTAAGTATTCTCAAGCAAGCAGAATAGAACCTGGTATCCAAAAATTTAAGGAGAGAAATGGATTAGAAAAACAAAACAAGAAATGCAATGTGAGCTGATCAAACTCAGGAAGGAAATTGAAGAAAAGATGAAACTACATTAGAAATGAAGAACTGGTTATAAAATACTAAGGAGAAAATAGGATGGAATGAAAGCTAAGGAAGAATATAGAAAATGGGATAAAGTAAAAATTAGGATCTCAAAGCAAATGATTGTAAAGGAAGACTGGCAAAGGAAATCCAATGTAATTGGACTACGTGAAGAATAAGAACACAGTAGAGCAAAACTTATAAACTATAATCCAGGAAAACTTTCTGGGAATTGGGGAAGTTTAATCAACTTTCTGAAAGATTCCCCCCCCCCCCCGACATGCCTGGAAAAACAGATCTGGAATAATCAACTCTGAAACATATTTTAATAGACTTTTAAACCTGAAGGATAAATTGGACTGGCATCATATTTTTGAAGAGCAACATGGAAGTCATAGCAACAGAATAGCAATTTCAAGGAAGTAAAAATTGTAAGCCAAGGATTTGCTATCTAGCCATGTTTTTCTTCAATTATTGTGGCAGTAGAAAATCAAACTTTGAATACTGGAGGACTCATTGATTATTTTATCTGTAAGCCTTCTTGAGTTTGTTAGAGGGTGAGCTCCACCCACCCAAGAGACCACTGGGGAAGCTTCAGCAAAAGGACCATGAGCATTTACTATATTGTAGAATTAAGGACTAAATAAAACAAGGGTGAGGACATGATAGAAGAAAGTATGAAATACTGTATCTTAATGTACAAAGAATGCCTCTCTTAAAAAAGGAAAAAAAGAGAGAAGAGTATGTAGAATGAAGTCATAGACGGTTAAATGGGGGGAGACCAGGATACCGTTTAAAATTGGCAGTCTAGACACTAAAAACTTAAGGAAAAGGAGGAAGGGTTAAGAATACTAGCAAAAGTGTATACAAATACACTAGAACAAAATTACTAACCTTCCTAAATACCAAAAGAAAATGTAGGAAAACAGCAAAAAAAAGCACCATGTAGAAAAAAACAGTAAATATTAATAGAATAATTAAAATACACATTAGTGACTGAGATGGAGCAAAACATTGGTCCTGTTAGATATGGATGGGCTTAAATTCCCTATTAAAAGTAAAAGATCTTCAAATTGACTTATAAAACAAACATTAAAATTTGGGTTAAGCAAGAATCCAATAATGGATGCTAAACCAAGGTGGAAAACTTGTTAAGGCTCAGTATGGTCTTTTGTATGGTCTCCCAAGTGTCTCCTTACAAATTGCTTATTAGTTGGAAAGAGGAAAAAGTAATAACCATATAGTGAAGAAACTGGGCAATACCTTGACCAGGTGATTGAAGTTAGTATCACCAATAGGGATGTTAAGGACATCATGCCCTTTGACTGTGATACCCTTTGAAGAATCCCTTTGAAGAATACATCATTACTTAGGTAGTAGTTTAGTAAGGAAGGCATAAACTGAATCTAACCGTGAGGAACATCAAACAAACCCAAATTGTGGAACATTTTGTAAAATAACCTGGCCTCTTCAAAAATTGTTAATGTCATGAAAGAAAGGCTTTGGAACTGTTCTGATAAAATGAATCTGAAGAGGCGGTCATCTAAATGCAGACTTTGTTCCTGGATTTGATTATGTACTGGGTGGGGAGAAATACTGTAAAGGACATTATTAGAGTTGACAAAATTGGAATATGCACTGACAAATTACTTTACCAATATTAAGTTTTCCTGAATTTGATTAACTCTTTTGTTTATATAAGAATATCCTTTTTCTTAAAAAATCACATTGAAGATTAAGAGGAAGAGCATGTATGAACCTGCTCTCAAGTGGTTTGTAAAAACACATAATGTGAATTTGGATGGGAAAATGATAAAGCAAAGGTATCACAAAGTTAAAAGTTGGTGAATCTGGGTAAAATGTTAAAGGGAATTTTCTGTTGTTCAAACTTTTCTCTGGATTTTAAATTTTTAAAATTATAGCTCTAGCTGTGAACTATAAGCCAGAAATCAGTACAGACATATAGTTTCATGAAGTAGAATTTGAGTTACATAATTTTCTCACTCTCCCCCCTTTTTAAAAAATATATAGAGTGTTGTACCAATTCAGTTTCCATTTGGAAAACTCAACTGATTTTTATCAGTCTGTGTTAAGCTATAGATGTGATTGCTCTCAGAGCTTCTTTTTCTCTTATGTTTTGAAGAATTTGCCTTTTTCATACTTAAAATACTCTCTAGAAGGGTATTTTTCTAAATGTGTCCTTTTCTGTGACCTCCTGTAAAATGCTTGAATATATGGAGAAAAACCAGCTATTTGGTCCCCCTCCACCACCCTATTAATGCTTCTTTGTGGTCTGAGGACAAAATAGGAGATGGATGAAGTTAGAAGGATTTTGTATATTTTTTCATAATTTTTTTATCTTATTCCAAAATGAGCTATACCAAGCATTGTGTGAATTTTATTCACTTGGTAGCTGTTTTTACAACTAACTCCATTTTGCCAGATCAAGCTCACTTACCTTTTGAGGAACAACTTGTTCTATAGCAAAAAAATTTTTGAAGATATTTTGTCTTAGTGATTGCACTTCTTTTTCTTTATATGTAATATAAATATTGTCAGATCATGTCCTTAGACCATGTGTGAGGAATAAATGTGATATCAAATGAAATTGTGCAATCCAACCTTATATGCTATACAGTCCATGGTATTCTCCTGGCCAGAATACTGGAGTGGATAGCTGTTTCCTTCTCCAGGGGATCTTCCCAAGTCAGAGATTGAACCCACGTCTCCCACATTGCAGGCAGATTCTTTACCAGCTGAACCACCAGGGAAGCCCAGGAATCTTGCATTGGTTATCTAACTCATCCCTTCTCCAGCAGATCTTCCGGACCCAGGAATCAAATTGGGATCTTCTGCATTGCAGGCAGATTCTTTGCCAGCCGAGCTACCAGGGAATCCCCAATCATATATGTTGTACTAACTGAAACTTTTTTAATTGCAAAAAGTCAATGATGAAAAATTAAAAACTTTATACCTACTGATTCTTCAACAATATTCATACAGGTTTCTTGCTTCTGTCTTAAAGCTGTATGGCGAAAAAGAGAACCACGTGGTTCCACTAGGTGAACAATCCAAGAGCTCTCATGCATTTTCAAGTGGAGCAGTATCTGACAAGCAGTGAGATGGCTGCACAATGGTTTTCAATCTTTCTAATTGGTACAGTGGTGAATTACTAACTGACCCTAAATATAGTGATGAAGGAAAATTATTAGGTTTTTAAGTGTACAGATAGTGTACACTTCAGAGCACCGTGTTTTTAACTGTGCAGTTTAAAATAGTCTCCTTTTACAAGAAGAATGCAGTGATGTATATTAACTGCTTTTTTAAGTGTGGAATTACTTTTTAATCTGAAGACTGAGGATCTGTTAGATTATTTAGCCAAAAACCACAATGTAAAGTCTATGAAAATTAAGCAGAGATGACTGATGTGCAAGACCAGGAAATGTAGCACTTATACAGAATGAAATAAAGTAACTTTTTGCTGTTTTATAATGATAAAATCATTTTGTGGTTGATACTTTGTTCCCTTTTTTGCATTTGAATTCTTAATTTTCTAGCCATTCTGTTTATGAGTATTTTGGTAATTATAATTTTTTTATATTCAGGACTTTATCATTAACATTATAATATTTTACAATAATTATACAACAATTTGTTTTCTAACTAGGAAGAAGCATTGCATGCATTTATTCAGCCAGAGATCCTGGATGGCCCAAATCAATATTTTTGTGAACGTTGTAAGAAGAAGTGTGATGCACGAAAGGTAGATGCCATGTAGAAATTAATACTTAATTATCTGAGATAATATTCAATATTCAGTAGATTCTCCTCACTTTTTTTTTTAGGGTCTTCGGTTTTTGCATTTCCCTTATCTTCTGACCTTACAATTGAAAAGGTTTGATTTTGATTATACAACCATGCACAGGATTAAATTGAATGATCGGATGACATTTCCTGAGGAACTAGATATGAGTACATTTATTGATGTTGAGGATGAGGTAAATACTTAAAAATTATACTTCAGTTTTGATCAGAGTATTGTGATATTCTTTGAAAAGACAAGGATATTAAATCTAGAATTATTCATTTGAGTGATAATCTTATGTTTCATAACTTTCTCTCTTTTTAAAAAGCATGTTTGTTTATTTGACTTTGCTAGGTCTTAGTTGCAGCATATGGGATCTTTGATCTTAGTTATAGCGTGAGGGATTTCTAGTTTCATGACCAGGGATCAAACCCAGGCCCCCTGCAGGAAGAACTTGAAATCTTAGCCACTGGACAACCAGGGGAAGTCCTTCATGTTTCATAACTTGCTTAGTTATTGAAACATAGCAGTCTAGAGATGGGCTGCATTTGTGTTTCTGGTACATAATAAACAGAGAACAAATACAGTGTATTGAATGAACAAGCAAAATGGATAATGTGGCCTTAAATTTCTTGTTTTGTCTTAGTGACTTTTTCAAGCATTAAGTTTTCTGGGTTGTTCTCATTTAAGGTTTTGTTGTTGTTGTTTAGTCAGTAAGTCATGTCTGACTCTTTGTGACCCCGTGGACTGCAGCCCACCAGGCCCGTCTGTCCATGAGACTTCCCTGGCAAGAATACTGGAGTGGGTTGCCATTTCTTCTGGGGATCTTCCTGACCCAGGGATTGAACCCATGTCTTCTGCACTGGCAGGCAGATTCTTTACTGCTGAGCCACCAGGGAAGCCACTTAAGGTTTACCAGCTCATAAATTGGCTAGGTTATAAAGCTAGATAATAAAGATATTTTTAATTAGTTTTTTTAACTAAAACTTTTAAGATATAAAATTTAAAATTAAATATAGCTTGAGATGGAGACTTTGAGGGCACAGATAATGCTAATTAATTTCTTCTACTCATTGACCTCCCCAAATTCTCTGGTTCTTCTGTCCTTACTGAGTAAAGGATTCATAATGTCCCACTCTCTTCGTTTGGAAACTCTTCTGATTTAGTTATTAGGAATATGTAGTCACTTAACATGTTGTTACAGAGTGATAAATCTTTCTTATTCTCAAAACTGCCATAAAGCATTTTTTTCTGATTGGAATTCATCACAGTAGTTAAAAAATGCCTTTTCCCAGAGGCTCAAAAATAATTTCAAACAGTCTCAAGTTTTATTTATGCTCTTAAGTACTAAGAGGCAAATTTTTTTCTGAGCTTCACTTTCCCTGTCTGTAAAGTAAGGATGATAATTGCTTTTTATAGCTTTTCCAAGAAGAGATTGCTTTAGATAGAGTAAACGTTCATTGAATGGTACCTGTGTCCAGGTAATATTTTGAAAGGTTTAATTTGAAATAGTATCTCAGACACTTGGTGCTTAAGCTAGGATATCTATCCATAGTATACCAAACTTTCAAAGGAGATTTCCTACTCTGAGATCAGTATTAGATTGGTCTTCTTATATTCCTAATGTAGTTCTTAGAAAAGGAAGTCTTTTTCCAAGGGAAAAAAACTGAGACAGAAAGTTTGACAGGAACTTTCAGGAAGTTATAGGTCCATTTCTTGGGAGAAGAGTAAGTGTTCTGGCTTAGTTAAAAGAGGTTTGGGGAATGATCTCTTTGAACTTCATGTAGAATTCTAAAGTTGGTTTTCATTTCCATTTTTCCTTGAACCAGACTTTCTTGAAGAATAAAGACTATATGTTAGATGTAATCCTTACAACAAAGTTCTTGGCAAAAAGTTGGTACTTACTACATATTGCTTGGTTAATTCAAGAACTTCTATGCAGTGCCTTAAACATATGAAGGGCCTACATTTTAGAGAAGAGTTTTCAAACTATGTATTTAAAATATTTAAGGAGAAGGGAGGAAGGAGTTGTTTGAGGATTTCTAAGAAGAATTCTTTAAGTTAAATTTGTCTGAAAGAGATTTAAAAATCATAAAAGTATGGAAAAGTATTATTTACTGTTGTTGCATTTCTACCTCCTATAACTGGAGTTTAAAATTCTTGAGAGAGACAGTATCTTGTTTTTCTTTTTAATTCTCTATAATACCTAGCATAGTGATAAACTGAATTGAACTTTTTGTTAAAGAAAGGAGATGGTGTTCTTTCGGGATTTGAGAACAACAGAAGCTCACTTTGGAGCTTAGGTTCTCAGCTTTTATGGTTTTTGATGGAAGAAATGGTAGTTTTATACTGTTACTTTGCAACTGTAAACATAAATGAGGTTTAGTAGAATTCTGAATCAATAATTTGTTACTAGAGAATGTTAATAAGGATGTTAACAGAAATGGTTTTAAAATACACGTTTTTGTTTAAGGTCTCACTTTTTTAAGAGAAAATAAATTTGCTTAAAGTAGAATAAGTATTTTTATTAGCAATGCCTTAAATTTTGTGAAAAAGTTCACAGCATATAAATTAAAAGGTTTATATTTTCCCATTATTTGCTTTATAATTGTAAGATAATTATGTTTTATTAAGAAATCTCCTCAGACTGAAAGTTGCACTGACAGTGGAGCAGAAAATGAAGGCAGTTGTCACAGTGATCAAATGAGCAATGATTTCTCCAATGATGACGGTGTTGATGAAGGAATCTGCCTTGAAAACAATAGCGGAACTGAAAAGATTCCAAAACCTGGACTTGAGAAGGTATTTTATAATTTGTGGGTTTTAGTTGAAAGACAGAATAAAGTAATCATTGAGCTGCTATTATAATTCTCTTAAAGAAATTTAATTGCTACTGTTTTTAGGCATATATATGATCAAAATGGTAAACTTTAGGAAAAACTGCTTACGGGTGGGAGCATTGACTTCTGAGACGCTGAACTGTAACTGGCCTTTGAAGTAACAGTAAGGCTCTCAATCTTATATCAGAGTTTTCTCATATAGCAAATTGAAAGCATTAAGCTAGATTTGTTAATTTAAAAAATTCTGGCTGTGGAATCCTTTCTGAAACAATAAGAGAGCTAATCTTTTTTAGATAGGGAACCCCTCAGTTACCCTCCCCTGCCCTATGACAGCCATTGCTGCTGCTGCTGCTGCTGCTAAGTCGCTTCAGTCGTGTCCGACTCTGTGCAACCCCATAGACGGCAGCCCACCAGGCTCCGCCGTCCCTAGGATTCTCCAGGCAAGAACACTGGAGTGGGTTGCCATTTCCTTCTCCAATGCATGAAAGTGAAAAGTGAAAAGTGAAAGTGAAGTCGTTCAGTCGTCTTGGACTCCCAGCGACCCCATGGAGTGCAGCCTACCAGACTCCTCCATCCATGGGATTTTTCAGGCAAGAGTACAGGAGTGGGGTGCCATTGCCTTCTCCAATAACAGCCCTTAAGGGACTTCAAAAAATGATATAATTCCATGGATTATAATTTAAAATCTACAAAACCGAATAATATCTAGGATAGAATTTTTTTTTGTTACTAGGTCAGTGCTTTTTAAGATTTTTCAAACTGTTTCACATTTGTGTAATTTACTTTTTTGAGGGTAGAATTACAGATCAGATGTCTTGAGCATGGTGTGAATAATGAATCACCTGTGTGAACACTGATCATGAATTCAAGTCTTACACAGTCGTATAAAATATTGGTTTTTTTAAGCAGTATTTAAGAATGGAGTTTCACTTGCATAAATGCTGTTTTTAGACCAAGACCATTATTCTCATCACCATTCAGTTCAGTTCAGTTCAGTCAGTCAGTCGTGTCCGACTCTTTGCAACCCCATGAATTGCAGCACGCCAGGCCTCCCTGTCCATCACCAACTCCCAGAGTTCACCCAAACCCATGTCCATCGAGTTGGTGATGCCATCCAACCATCTCATCCTCTGTCGTCCCCTTCTCCTCCTGTCCCCAATCCTACCCAGCATTAGGGTCTTTTCCATTGAGTCAACTCTTTGCATGAGGTGACCAAAGTATTGGAGTTTCAGCTTCAACATCAGTCCTTCCAATGAACACCCAGGATTGATCTCTTTTAGGATGGATTGATTGGATCTCCTTGCAGTCCAAGGGGCTCTCAAGAGTCTTCTCCAACACCACAGTTCAAAAGCATCAATTCTTCGGCACTCAGCTTTCTTCACCGTCCAACTCTCACATCCGTACATGACCACTGGAAAAACCATAGCCTTGACTAGATGGACTTTTGTTGGCAAAGTCATGTCTCTGCTTTTAAATATGCTATCTAGGTTGGTCATAACCTTCCTTCCAAGGAGTAAGCGTCTTTTAATTTCATGGCTGCAGTCACCATCAGCAGTGATTTTGGAGCCCGAAAAAATAAAGTCTGACACTGTTTCCACTGTTTCCCCATCTATTTCCCATGAAGTGATGGGACCAGATGCCATGATCTTAGTTTTCTGAATGTTGAGCTTTAAGCCAACTTTTTCACTCTCCTCTTTCACTTTCATCAAGAGGCTCTTTAGTTCTTCTTCACTTTCTGCCATAAGGGTGGTGTCATCCGCATATCTGAGGTTATTGATATTTCTCCCGGCAATCTTGATTCCAGCTCGTGTTTCTTCCAGCCCAGCGTTTCTCATGATATACTCTGCATATAAGTTAAATAAGCAGGGTGACAATATACAGCCTTGACGTACTCCTTTTCCTATTTGGAACTAGTCTGTTGTTCCATGTCCAGTTCTAACTGTTGCTTCCTGACCTGCATACAGGTTTCTCAAGAGACAGGTCAGATGGTCTGGTATTCCCATCTCTTTCAGAATTTTCCACAGTTTATTGTGATCCACACAGTCAAAGGCTTTGGCATAGTCAATAAAGCAGAAATAGATGTTTTTCTGGAACTCTCTTGCTTTTTCGATGATCCAGCAGATATTGGCAATTTGATCTCTGGTTCCTCTGCCTTTTCTAAAACCAGCTTGAACATCTGGAAGTTCACGATTCACGTATTGCTGAAGCCTGGCTTGGAGAATTTTGAGCATTACTTTACTAGCTTGTGAGATGAGTGCAATTGTGCGGTAGTTTGAGCATTCTTTGGCATTGCCTTTCTTTGGGATTGGAACGAAAACTGACCTTTTCCAGTCCTGTGGCCACTGCTGAGTTTTCCAAATTTGCTGGCATATCAAGTGCAGCACTTTCACAGCATCACCTTTGAGGATTTGAAATAGCTCAACTGGAATTCCATCACCTCCACTAGCTTTGTTCGTAGTGATGCTTTCCAAGGCCCACTTGACTTCACATTCCAGGATGTCTGGCTCTAGGTGAGTGATCACACCATCATGATTATCTGGGTCGTGAAGATCTTGTTTGTATAGTTCTTCTGTGTATTCTCGCCACCTCTTCTTAATATCTTCTGCTTCAGTTAGGTCCATACCATTTCTGTCCTTTATCGAGCCCATCTTTGCATGAAATGTTCCTTTGGTATCTCTCATTTTCTTGAAGAGATCTCTAGTCTTTCCCAATCTGTTGTTTTCCTCTATTTCTTTGCACTGATCGCTGAGGAAGGCTTTCTTATCTCTCCTTGCTATTCTTTGGAACTCTGCATTCGGATGGGAATATCTTTCCTTTTCTCCTTTGCTTTTCGCTTCTCTTCTCTTCCCAGCTATCTGTAAGGCCTCCTCAGACAGCCATTTTGCTTTTTTGCATTTCTTTTCCATGGGGATTGTCTTGATCCCTGTCTCCTGTACAATGTCACGAACCTCTGTCCATAGTTCATCAGGCACTCTGTCTATCAGATCTAGTCCCTTAAATCTATTTCTTACTTCCACTGTATACTCATAAGGGATTTGATCTAGGTCATACCTGAATGGACTAGTGGTTTTCCCTACTTTCTTCAATTTAAGTCTGAATTTGGCAATAAGCAGTTCATGATCTGAGCCACAGTCTGCTCCCAGTCTTGTTTTTGCTGACTGTACAGAGCTTCTCCATCTTTGGCTGCAAAGAATATAATCAATCTGATTTCGGTGTTGACCATCTGGTGATGTCCACGTGTAGAGTCTTCTCTTGTGTTGTTGGAATAGGGTGTTTGCTATTACCAGTGTGTTCTCTTGGCAAAAGTCTATTAGCCTTTGCCCTGCTTCATTCTGTACTCCAAGGCCAAATTTGCCTGTTACGCCAGGTGTTTTCTCGACTTCCTACTTTTGCATTCCAGTCCCCTATAATGAAAAGGACATCTTTTTTGGGTGTTAGTTCTAGAAGGTCTTGTAGGTCTTCATAGAACCGTTCAACTTCAGCTTCTTCAGCATTACTGGTCGGGGCATAGACTTGGATTACTGTGATATTGAATGGTTTGCCTTGGAAACGAACAGAGATCATTCTATCGTTTTTGAGATTGCATCCAAGTACTGCCTTTCGGACTCTTTTGTTGACCGTGATGGCTACTCCATTTCTTCTAAGGGATTCTTGCCCACAGTAGTAGATATAATGGTCATCTGAGTTAAATTCACCCATTCCAGTCCATCTTAGTTTGCTGATTCCTAGAATGTCGACATTCACTCTTGCCATCTCCTGTTTGACCACTTCCAATTTGCCTTGATTCATGGACCTAACATTCCAGGTTCCTATGCAATATTGCCCTTTACAGCATCGGACTTTGCGTCTATCACCAGTCACCTCCCCAGCTGGGTATTGTTTTTGCTTTGGCTCCATCCCATCATGGTTTCTGGAGTTATTTCTCCACTGATCTCCATTAGCATATTGGGCACCTACCGACCTGGGAAGCTCATCTTTCAGTGTCCTATCTTTTTGCCTTTTCATACTGTTCATGGGGTTCTCAAGGCAAGAATACTGAAGTGGTTTGCCATGCCCTTCTCCAGTGGACCACATTCTGTCAGACCTCTCCACCATGACCCATCCGTCTTGGGTGGCCCCACACAGCATGGCTTAGTTTCATTGAGATAGATAAGGCTGTGGTCCGTGTGATCATCACCATTACCACTACTCTTTACCTTTTAAAATTATCTGTTTCTTTCAGGGCAGATAGATGAGTGTGAATTGCTGTGATGAATAATGTAGCGTATACATTATAACTTAGTATAAAGATCATTGCTTTCAAGCAAGAGTTGGAAAACTATGGCTCAGGAGCTAAATCCACCCCTTGCCTGGTTTTTCTACCTAGACAATTATGTCTTATCTTTTTTTTTTCTTTGTCTTGTTCGGCTGGATAGGATTTCCCATACCGTGTTGAATAGGAATGGTGAGAGAAGACACTCTTGCCTTATTATTCCCAGTCTCAGGAGTAAAGTATTCAGTCTCTCATCATTAAGTATGATATTGGGTCTTTCATAGGTTGTTGTTTTTTTTTTTTTTTTAAATAAATTTATTTGTTTTAGTTGGGGGCTAATTACTTTACAATATTGTAGTGGTTTTTGCCATACATTGACATGAATCAGCCATGGGTTTACATGTGTTCCCCATCCTGAACCCCCCTCCCACCTCCCTCCCCATCCCATCCCTCTGGGTCATCCCATTGCCCCAGCCCTGAGCATTCGACTCACGCATTGAATCTGGAATGGTGTTCTGTTTCACATATGATAATATACATGTTTCAATGCTATTCTCCCAGAACGTCCCACCCTCACCTTCTCCCTCAGAGTCCATAAGACTGTTCTATGCATCTGTGTCTCTTATTCTGTCTCGCATGTAGGGTTATCGTTACCATCTTTCAAATTCCATATATATGCATTAGTATACTGTATTGGTGTTTTTCTTTCTGGCTTACTTCACTCTGTATAATGGGCTCCAGTTTCATCCATCTCAATAGAACTGATTCAAATGTATTCTTTTTAATGGCTGAGTAAATTCCATTGTGTATATGTACCACAGCTTCCTTATCCATTCGTCTGCTGATGGACATCCAGGTTGCTTCCATGTCTTGGCTATTATAAACAGTGCTGCGATGAACATTGGGGTACACGCGTCTCTTTCAATTCTGGTTTCCTCGGTGTGTATGCCCAGCAGTGGGATTGCTGGGTCATATGGCAGTTCTATTTCCAGTTTTTTAAGGAATCTCCACACTGTTCTCTATAGTGGCTGTACTAGTTTGCATTCCCACCAACAGTGTAAGAGGGTTCCCTTTTCTCCACACCCTCTCCAGCATTTATTGCTTGTAGGCTTTTGGATAGCAGCCATTCTGACTGGTGTGAAATGGAACCTCATTGTGGTTTTGATTTGCATTTCTGTAATAATGAGTGATGTTGAGTATCTTTTCATGTGTTTGTTAGCCATCTGTATGTCTTCTTTGGAGAAATGTCTGTTTAGCTCTTTTGCCCATTTTTTGATTGGGTCGTTTATTTTTCTGGAATGCAGCTGCAGGAGTTGCTTGTATATTTTTGAGATTAATTGTTTGTCTGTTGCTTCGTTTGCTATTATTTTCTCCTATTCTGAGGGCTGTCGTTTCACCTTGCTCATAGTTTCCTTTGTTGTGCAAAAGCTTTTAATTTTAATTAGGTCCCATTTGTTTATTTTTGCTTTTATTTCCAATATTCTTGGAGGTAGGTCATGGAGGATCCTGCTGTGATTTATGTCGGAGAGTGTTTTGCCTATGTTTTCCTCTAGGAGTTTTATAGTTTCTGGTCTTATGTTTAGATCTTTAATCCATTTTGAGTTTATTTTTGTGTATGGTGTTAGAAAGTGTTCTAATTTCATTCTTTTACAAATGGTTGACCAGTTTTCCCAGCACCACTTGTTAAAGAGATTGTCTTTTCTCCATTGTATATTCTTGCCCTTTCATAGGTTTTATGAGTTTTTTGTAGATGTTCTTTATCAATTTGAGGATGTTCCTCTCTTCCTGGTTTGTTGAGAGTCTTTTTCATGGATGAGTTTGGATTTTGCCAAGTGCTGTTCTGGGTTCAATTGATTATGATCATATAATTTGTCTTCTTTAGCCTGGTTTACATTGGTTGATTTTCTAATGTTGAACCAGCTTTGCATACCTGAGAGACATCAAATCAATAGATGAGTGTATCACAGATACTACATAAATACATTAGAAGATATTCAAAATCATCTTATTTGAATTTTTAAAAATGTTAGTTGAGATGTATTGATTTTGATATGCATATCAGAATAGTCTCGTGTTAAGCATCTGCTTCTAAAATTTCAGACTATTTTCTTCTTTTCACATAAATATATAAATTTATATCTCAGTTATGCATTGTTCTAAAGGTTATAGCATAATTAAAATATGAAGGTATATGTTGAATGAAACTTGTGATATATAAAATTACGTGGTGAATTACCATTTTAATGATCTTGGAGAAAAGTTGATTTGCCATAAATATATAGGACAACTAACATATTACCTCACTGTGTTTTAGTAGAGAATAAGAAATATACAAATTACGGTTTTGTGTTTTTCCTCTGCTCTGAGTTACTGTTTTTTTTCCTTAGAATTCCTTGATCTATGAGCTCTTCTCCGTTATGGTTCATTCAGGGAGTGCTGCTGGTGGTCATTATTATGCTTGCATAAAGTCTTTCAGTGATGAGCAGTGGTACAGCTTCAATGACCAACATGTCAGCAGGGTAAGGGGGAATTTTTTAAGATTATTATTCTGAAAGACAGGAGTAGGGATGTTTCTCATCAGTAGAAGGGTTTATTAAAAATGGGAGACAGTGTCCAGTGAAGCATTTTAAGACACATACCTAATCAGTCTTTTGTTTTTGTTTTCAGTAAATTTCCTTTGTTTATTGTTGTTATCTCCTTGTTTTATTTTGAGCTTGCTGAGTGTTGTAGAGATAGATTCCCAGTTTTCTTGGCTTGAGCCTTCCTGTGGGCTGCCTATTTAAGAGGACTAGAAATGACTGACCATTCGTAGCCACTGATTATGATTACATTTTGAGAAATGGTATCTGTGTGGTCTATTTAACTCTGAGGTTAAAACTTGAGTTCATATTGACATAAAGGTGTTAGATTGTACCAAAAAAAGTAATATATACTTTTTATAAGTACTATAACAACTTTTAGATAACACAAGAGGACATTAAGAAAACACATGGTGGATCTTCAGGAAGCAGAGGATATTACTCCAGTGCTTTTGCAAGGTAAATAACTTCCTAGTTTTACTGTTCATAAATTAGAATTACAGCTTTTCAACATTTTATGCATTAAAAAATTTAACCCAGGGGTCGACAAGCTGTAACCTATGGGCCAGATTCAGTCTGCCTGCTGTTTTTGAAAACAAAGTTTTATTGAAACACCACCATGCTCGTTGGTTTAAATACTGTATGTTCATCTTTTTCCCACCACAACAGCGGAGTTGCCCACAAAGCTTATGGCTTTTACCATCTGGCCCTTTTCTGGAAAAAATTTGCTGACTACTGTCTTACTGTAGCAGTCATTCAAGGACAAAGGTTTTTTGAAAATTTTACTGTGTTACCAAGAGAAGACAGAGGATTTTCTCATGAATGTGTCAAAGTAGTCTTTTTTCCTAGAATGTTTACATCTGAACCTGTTCAAGAACACATTATTTTTAATTTTTTGAAACAGAAAACTTCTATTTAACCTAAAAATTTGATGCTAGGAAATGGAATCTTTATAGTTGACTCTTTGTCCCCATTAATCATTTTTGTTTCTACTAGCTCCACAAATGCGTATATGCTGATATATAGACTGAAGGACCCAGCAAGAAATGCAAGTATGTTGACATATAGTTACTTGATTTTTGTCTGTGTTTTAAACAAGGTTTTTTTTTTTTTTTTGCAAGCTTTATAAACCTGGATAACTACTTTTAAATGATAGGAGTATTAAATTTTTTTATGTGTGGAAGAATTAATTATAAAGATAGTTTTGAGGTAATACTAATTGGTAAAAGCATTTGGGAAAAAGTCGAACTTTTCTTTGTAACACACTAAGAGAGAAAAGTTAACTTACTCTGCATTATGTACATTGGATATTTATTTCCAATAAGATTGTATTCTATGTAGTTTGGTGCAGTGATGACAGTCTCTGATCTGTGTAGCCGTCATAACTCACAATTTGTGTGTCCCAGAGGAAATTATTTATTTAAATTTTCTACTTCCCACATATGTAAAATGGGGATGTTATAGGTTTTTTTTAGTACTTCATAGCATTGTTATAGAAAATTGAGATAAAATTTTAATCATTTAGTTTCATACTAGAGTTCAATATCTTTGCTTATTTGCTTAAAAAGCAAGTAAAATTTTAAGAGTCGAGTATGCATCCTTTATTATATTTTAATTTTATTAAGAATCCTAAAAATAATGCTGTATACAAAGCATGTGTATTTGCCTTTCTTTTTTCCTTTTGTAATTTCTGCTTTAAAAAATTATAGTTCCTATGTTTTCTTGCTAACTCTGATCTTGACAGAAACAGTATTTGCAGGTGTGTGTGTGTGTGTGTGTGTGTGTGTGTGTGTGTACATAGAGATATATAGACAGGTGATGTGTCTGCTCATGTTCTTTTCACAATTAATATAATCATTGTCTTTGATTTCAACATATTTCCTTTGTTTAGAAACTGCCATACTATGAGTAAGTCTTTTAAGCAGTCTAATTAATGTTTTTGTTTACATTTTCATAAACCCTCATGAGACTGTGAATTCAGTTGTTGCAAGGCCTAGGACTTATTTATCTTTTCACCAATGATATGATTCAGGGACTGCTATATAGGGGCTGTTCAATAATTTACAGTGTAATTATAGGAAAGAGAAAAAAGGAATTACAATGAGAACTCATTTCAGAATAGAGATTTCAAAGTAGAAGTGTTCATTCTTACTTTACACATAAAGAAACTATACCCAGAGAGTGACTTGTCCAAGGTCATAACTGTCTGGAGGTAGGACCAGGATTATAGTTTGTGTATCTTTTGGGCACTCAATATCCCATATGTTTTCAGTGCAATAATTCAACTTTCTTTTGTCTGCTCCCCCAAACTCTCGTTTTGTGATAAAGCACCAAGGGGCACTATATGTATAATGTGGAATATTTTTTAAATTAGAGCTCATTTCTAAAAACAGTGCATTTTTACCTTCCAAAGAGGAGTGATTTATTTTTTTAAATATAAATCGTTCTCCCTTTTTAATGCCCAACAATCATTGGCTTTATTAAACAGTGTCATAATCTCATACTGTCACTTCTAACACTTTGAGTTACGTTTGAAGTTCTTTGATTAGAAGGCAGCTGGGAACTTCCCTGATGACACAGTGGATAGGAATCCGCCTGCCAAGGCAGGGGACAGGGTTTGATCCCTGGTCTGGAAAGATTCCACATATCATGGAGCGACAAAGCTTGTGTGCCACAGCTATTGAGCCTACACTCACAAATTGCAACTACTGAGCCCGCACACGTGCTGCCACTATTGAAGCCTGTGTACCTAGAGCCTATGTTTTGCAACAGGAAAAGCCACCATAATGAGCAGTCCATGCACCACAAGAAAGAGTAGCCCGTTTGCCGCAACTAGAGAAAGCCCACACAAAACAATGAAGACCCAGTGCAGCCAAAAATAAATGAGTAAATAATAATTAAAAAAAAGAATGTTGCCTCCCTTATTAAAAAAGGCAGCTAAAAGACTACTTTGAGAACAAAGGAAAGATGATCATATTAGTGAATAATAATAAAATAAATACCATTTGTAGTAACAGTATTTATTATATTTCATTATGTCCCAGGTATAACTCTTTGTGGTAGGTGCTATTAATAAGCTGAAAAAAATCCAAGGTTTGGAGAAGTAAACCTGCCCAAGGTTGCCAGATTTCGTGATAGCACTACTTGAAATCAGAAGTGCTTTTATTTTCAAGTTTAAGGGAGGCTTTTTCACTCTAAAAATCTTAATTTATGTGCTAGAGTTGTCAGGAGCCAAGAGGTATATAGGTAAAGATTCGGCTTTTTTTGAGACCTAACCATGTGTCATTGTTAACTACCTCTTCACCCTTGTCTGGAAGAAGTTTGTGTTCCAAGTTGAAAGATTGATGTAAATGAAGTAAATTTTAATAACAGCTGTAGTAGAAGTATATTCTCTAGAAATATAGTAGAACAAAATTGTATAAACGGAGCTCAGTTTGAGTGGTACTGTTTTACCCTGTTTTTACTATTAATAGAATTTCTAGAAGTAGATGAGTATCCAGAACATATTAAAAACTTGGTGCAGAGAGAGAGAGAATTGGAAGAACAAGAAAAGAGGCAACGAGAAATAGAGCGCAATACATGCAAGGTTAGATTTCCTAATTTACTTTTAATTAAAAAGTGCTGTTAAACTTTGCTTAACTGCATTTCTCATAACCTACGCATTGAGTTGTGTAATCATTAAGCAATGTAACCAACTATATTACTGAGGTAAACTGATTTTATTTTATGCATAAAAAACCAGTAATGTAGTGATAATAGTGTTGGTGAGGTTACAATGAGATGAACTTTGTAACATTCTTCTACAAGAATAAATTTATAAATCTTTCTGTCTAGCATTTGAGTTAGATTTATCAAGAGCCTTAAAGCAAATTTATATTCTTTCATATGATTCTCTTAAAAAATATTATCTAATGAAATAATTACAGTGCAGTAAAAATTTCAACTACCACAGCATTCTCCACAGTATTTTCCAAATTAGGGAGAAATTGGAAACAACTTGAATGTGTATCAGTTGCTGCTGCTGCTGCTGCTGCTAAGTCGCTTCAGTCGTGTCCGACTCTATGCGACCCCATAGACGGCAGCCCATCAGGCTCTGCCGTCCCTGGGATTCTCCAGGCAAGAACACTGGAGTGGGTTGCCATTTCCTTCTCCAATGCAGCAAAGTGAAAAGTGAAAGTGAAGTCCCTCAGTCGTGTCCAACTCTTAGCGACCCCATGGACTGCAGCCCACCAGGTTCCTCCGTCCATGGGATTTTCCAGGCAAGAGTACTGGAGTGGGGTGCCATCGCCTTCTCCGTGTATATCAGTAGGCGAGTGATTTCATAAATTGTGATACATGCTTATAAAGAAACATATAGTTGTTAAAATGAATGATTTTGAATTTTTGATAGCAAGACAGTATCAGTTATTAAGTGAGATAAATAGACCTGAGGGAGAGTGATCTCAATTTTATATATATATATATATATATATATTTTTTTTTTTTTTTTTTTTTTTTTTTTTTTGCCCGGCGAGCACTCAGTTATATTTTTTAAGAATTATAATAATTTGATTTAAATACTGTCTACAAAAGAAGTAATTTGGTTTATGACTTACTGAGTTAATGATGATATTTTACATTTACATTTTCTAGATAAAATTATTTTGTTTGCATCCTGTGAAACAAGTGATGATGGAAAATAAATTGGAGGTTCATAAGGATAAGACACTAAAGGAAGCCGTAGAAATGGCTTATAAGGTATTGTTTAATTGTACTGTTGGCATTTAATTATTGATACCTTACATAATGGTACTAACATTTTCCCAAGTTTTTATTATAGTCAGTAGTAGTATAAGCACTTGCAGTAGCTTTTTTTTTTCACTTGCAGCAGCTAATTAAATCCTATCAATGTATCTCTTAAGGAGCATAGTTTATACCTCTTTAAACTATGAAATGTGATTCGTTGAAATGTGGTTTGTTGCTTTTGAGAACTTTCTCACTCTGAAAGACAGTTAAGCTTTCTAGAACTCAGAAATAGAATTAGAAACAAAGATATTTATTTATTCTTTATATTCAGATTGTTTTTGTTTTTTATTGCTAAGTCGTTTCAGTCATGTCCTACTCTTGGTGACCCTATAGACTATAGCTTGCCAGGCTCCTCTGTCCTTGAGATTCTCCAGGAAAGAATACTGGAGTGAGTTGCCATCCCCTTCTCCAGGGGATCTTCCCAACCCAGGGATCGAACCTGTGTCTCTTATGTCTCCTGCATTGGCAGACAGGTTCTTTACCAGTAGCACCACTGTAGCAGATACTTATTGAATGACTACCATATGAGGCATAAGAGAACTAGAATGGACAAGATAACTGTTAGAGGTAACAAAGTGAGCAGGATAGGCTCACTGCCATCATGGAGTTTGTAATCCCACTGGGGGAAAAATGGACAAAATATTTAAATACCACAATATTTAAATATTTTAAAGTAATTTGCAAATATCTTATTGTTTAGCTGCTATGAAGTAATTCAGAAGTATATTAAGGTTATTTAATCTGAGACTTAAACCATGAGAAGGAGACAGCTGTGCAAGAAACTGGGGAAACAGCATGTGTAAAAACTAAGGTGAAGAAGTGCATGATCAAGAAGCTGAAAAAGGAGGCATTGTTTTTAGATCATCTTGAATGAGAATAGAGTGGCATAAAATGAAATTAAATGATTTTCTCAGGATAGAAATTTTATTTTATTCTAAGAATAAATAGTTCAAACTTGGAGAAAAAATTGCATACTGCATCATTTCATTTATAATTATGAATAGAACCAATGAAAAAAGTAAAAATAATCCGTAAGATCACTGACAGTTATTCTCAGAGTGCTGTGTATAACCCAGCACAACCTGCACCAGGATCACATTCCTATTAAAAAACTAATTATTGCAAATAAATGTGAACTTATGTTTTGGCTCCTGGGATTCATGCATTTTAAATGAGTACCTCAAGTGGAATTTTTGAACACACAAAATTTGAGAATTTCTGTTACATACCTGGTCTTTCACAGCACTTCATCAGTATTGAAAATTTATACCTAATTGTGACTGTTTTAATTAATTTACTGTCCCTCACTAAATTGTAAGCACTTAGAAGGGTGAAGAGTGCCCTGATTTTGCTCACAGTTGCATTTGTATTACTTTTACCTAGTCAGAATTGAGTGGGTATAGGCATGAACAAATAATAAGTGGATAAATGTCTCTGGGTTCACTTGATTAAAATAAAAATCATTTAAACATAGTGGTAGACTGCAAGCAAAATAATAGTGAAACCAAATTAGACTAAAATGGAGAAAATGTCTTAACAGGTTTACAGAGTAAGGTCAATCCACTGATAGTGGTAAGGGTAGTTTACAGTTCATCAGGTTTTAATTTTTATTGAAGTATAGTTGTTTTATAATATTGTGTTAGTTTCCATTGTACAGTAAAGTGAATCAGTTATATGTATTAGGCATAGCCCCTCTTTTTTAGATTTCCTTCCCATTTAAGTAACCACAGAGCATTGAATATAGTTCCATTTGCTATACAGTAGGTTCTCATATTCCATCAGTTTTTAATGTAGGGAAAAAAAAATCTTGTCTTAAAAATAGAAAGTAAAAGCTCACAAAGGTAAAGAGTTAAACAGAAGAGAGAAATTGATCTTACATAAGAAAGGTAAAACTCTATTTGTGGGATGTGAGTGAGTGAAGAGTAGAGGGCAGTGGAGACAAACCAAGGTTTATGCACTTCCTTTAAATCATAATCACAAACCTTAGATGAGTATTAAATACTTCTAAACAGTCCTACCCTGTGTCGCTGGGAGGTTCATGCTATACTGTGCTTGGTTGCTCAGTTGTGTCTGACTCTTTGTGACCCCAAGGACTGTAGCCCGTCAGGCTCCTCTGTTCATGCGGATTCTCCAGGCAAGAATACTGGAGTGGGTTGCCATGCCCTCCTCCAGGGCATCTTCCCCACCCAGGGATTGAATCCAGGTCTCCCACATTGCAGGCATATTCTTTACCATCTGAGCCACCAGTAAGCACAAACCTTGGATGAGTATTAAATACTTCTAAGCAGTTGTACTCTGTTTCTCTGAGAGATTCAGTTCCCACTTAAGTGATGTTGAATAGAGTGTATGCCATCTACAAGTGACATGGAATAGAGGGAAGATTTTTGATAGAAATTCCTATCCCTGATTTGTTGGTGTTCTGTAGACTTAGATTGCAGGGGATGGTTCAGAGAAGAGTTGGGTAGCACTTGTGAGACAGGAAGGGCTTTGTGGTAGCTCAGCAAGGCATGCCTTCCTCCTGTACTTAGGAAGATCACTACTAGATACATGAATTACCAGTTTTTCTCCAGATTGGATTAAGATAACAAAAGATGCATGTTCTAGTTGGTTATTTTCCTCTTATGTTTCCAGGTTAGTAGTTATAAAGCAATAGCTTACAATGCATTAATTTTAAGTGCATCTAAAGTTTAGAAGAATAGCAAGGAGAGATAAGAAAGCCTTCCTCAGCGATCAGTGCAGAGAAATAGAGGAAAACAACAGAATGGGAAAGAATAGAGATCTCTTTAAGAAAATTAGGGATACCAAGGGAACATTTTGTGCAAAGATGGGCTTGATAAAGGACAGAAATGGTATGGACCTAACAGAAGCAGAAGATATTAAGAAGAGGTGGCAAGAATACACAGAAGAACTGTACAAAAAAGATCTTCATGACCCATATAATCAAAATGGTGTGATCACCCACCTACAGCCAGACATCCTGGAACGTGAAGTCAGGTGGGCCTTAGAAAGCATCACTACGAACAAAGCTAGTGGAGGTGATGGAATTCCAGTTGAGCTATTTCAAATCCTGAAAGATGATGCTGTGAAAGTGCTGCCCTCAATATGCCAGCAAAGTTGGAAAATTCAGCAGTGGCCACAGGACTGGAAAAGCTCAGTTTTCATTCCAATCCCAAAGAAACGCAATGCCAAAGAATGCTCAAACTACCACACAATTGCATTCATCTCACAAGCTAGTAAAGTAATGCTCAAAATTCTCCAAGCCAGGCTTCAGCAATACATGAACTGTGAACTTCCAGATGTTCAAGCTGGTTTTAGTAAAGGCAGAGGAACCAGAGATCAAATTGCCAACATCCACTGGATCATCGAAAAAGCAAGAAAATTCCAGAAAAACATCTGTTTCTGCTTTATTGACTATGCCAAAGCCTTTGACTGTGTGGATCACAATAAACTATGGAAAATTCTGAAACAGTTGGGAATACCAGACCACCTGACCTGCCTCTTGAGAAACCTGTATGCAGGTCAGGAAGCCACAGTTAGAACTGGACATGGAACAACAGACTAGTTCCAAATAGGAAAAGGAGTACGTCAAGGCTGTATATTGTCACCCTGCTTATTTTACTTATATGCAGAGTATATCATGAGAAACGCTGGGCTGGAAGAAGCACAAGCTGGAATCAAGATTGCCGGGAGAAATATCAGTAACTCAGATATGCAGAGTGGCAGAAAGTGAAGAGGAACTAAAAAACCTCTTGATGAAAGTGAGAGAGGAGAGTGAAAAAGTTGGCTTAAAGCTCAACATTCAGAAAACTAAGATCATGGCATCTGGTCCCATCACTTCATGGGAAATAGATGGGGAAACAGTAGAAACAGTGTCAGACTTTATTTTTGGGGGCTCCAAAATCACTGCAGTTGGTGATTGCAGCCACAAAATTAAAAGACGCTTACTCCTTGGAAGGAGAGTTATGACCAACCTAGATAGCATATTAAAAAGCGGAGACATTACTTTGCCAACAGAAGTCCATCTAGTCCAGGCTATGGTTTTTCCAGTAGTCATGTATGAATGTGAGAGCTGGACTATGAAGAAAGCTGAGCGCTGAAGAATTGATGCTTTTGCACTGTGGTGTTGGAGAAGACTCTTGAGAATCCCTTGGATTGCAAGGAGATCCAACCAGTCCATCCTAAAAGAGATCAATCCTGGGTGTTCATTGGAATGACTGATGTTGAAGCTGAAAATCCAATACTTTTGCCACCTCATGCGAAGGGTTGACTCATTAGAAAAGACCCTGATGCTGGGAAGGATTGGGGGCAGGAGGAGAGGGGGACGACAGAGGATGAGATGGCTGAATGGCATCACCGACTCAATGGACATGAGTTTGGGTGAACTCTGGGAGTTGGTGATGGACAGGGAGGCCTGGCGTGTTGCGATTCATGGGGTCGCAAAGAGTCGGACACGACTGAGCGACTGAACTGAAAGTTTAGAATGTTAACTTTTTAAGTCTTTAAAATATGTTAGTACATAGGTTGTATAATTTGAGGGATAATGAAATATGGTTATTTTAAAGTACCATTTAAGTCATGCCTTTGAGCTTTGATGCAGATCTTAAATATATATGGATTTTATTGTTTGTTAGGACCTCTTGTTGGTACAGTTCATATCACATTAAAATATATATATATTTTTCTTTTTCCTTGGGTGTTGTATTCTTCTAGATGATGGATTTAGAAGAGGTAATACCCATGGATTGCTGTCGTCTTGTTAAATATGATGAGTTTCATGATTATCTTGAACGATCATATGAAGGAGAAGAAGATACTCCAATGGGTCTTTTACTAGGTGGAGTCAAGTCAACATATATGTTTGATCTGCTGTTGGAGACAAGAAGACCTGATCAAGTTTTCCAGTCTTATAAACCTGGAGGTAAGCATTTTTATGGTATTTTGAATTGTAAAGGACTTACATTTTCATAAGAAAGTTTTCTGTTTATAGAAATTATTTTTAAATTTTTTTACATGTTCTCAGAATGTATAATAATTTTGATAGGTTTTGAAATAGTGAGCAACAAACCTGGAATTAAATTCTAGACTACCTTCAAAAAACTATAGACAAAATTTAAAAAACAAATAACAAAGCAAAAAACAAAATAAAAGTCTTCAGTAGGATTTTTCTTCTCCAGTGCTAAATCATCCTCCCTTCCTACCTCTGCCTCTGCCCCTGCCTCTCTTCTTTTTATAGAGAAGACCACAGCCCAAAAAAGAATATTCTCATAAAATCTCTGAAGTAGAGTCTTTCAGGGTCTCCTTGAAGACATGGTTCCATAACTCTTTCAAATTCTGTTCTTCTGTGGATCTTCACACCCTCCTTTTTTTGAAGCCTCCTCTTTCCAAAGTAGATTAAGTATGGTATTCTTTCAAGAGCTTCTTTAGTCAGACTCTGCTCTATCCACAAAGAGTCCCTTTGGAACATTTTCTTTCAGATTATTTTTGAACTAGACTGTAGAAATTATGATAAAAGTGTAACATTGGTCAGCAAAATAACTCACTTTTTAAAAAGAGAACTCTAAATGTTGTTGTGTATTATGACACTTATAATCTCCTTTATTGTTTAATAATCAACACTTTAGAATAATATTCAAATTTAGATTAGCTACATGGGGGGAAATGGAAGATTGACATGTACTACATACAAGAGATTAAAACAGTTAAAGCTAGAGAATATCTACTAAATCTAGTGGTTGAAGATCATTTATTTTTATGGTGACTGAAAGTTGTTATATATGATATGAAAACAGGAGAGGAGAAGATGGCATTAAGTTATAACATGAAAACTTTTAAGTCAGAAAACAAACATGTAAACCAAAAGCTTTTCTGTTGAATTTTCCATAGGATATAGAGAATATTATTTTGAAAAGAAGTCTTTGATTATGAACTAGGTCTTGAATTGTTTAGTGAAGGTTGTAAAAAGCAAGTAGGGCTGCTATGTCCCCTTTAGTATTTGTTTTCTCTAGTTATTTTACGTTAGTGTTGTGGTTTTGCTCTGTATTTTAGAACTTTGGATATGTATCTTTACTGTGCTTGAAAAAATTGACAGGGGTGGTATTAATATTTTATAAGGAAACAAAGCATGTATTTTTAAAAATCACATTTTGACTTTTGCCTTTTTTAAAGAGATCTATAAGAACCCTTTTATTAGCTTTATTTTTCAGTTCTTTATATATATTTGTAATGTGATACATTGTGAAAGAAGTGTTAATTGTATTATGCATGTTAACTTATACATCTACCATCTTGACAATTAGAAAAACATTATCTTTGCTATCTATTAGAAACACATTTAGAATGCACTGCTAATGTGAAATGCCTTTTTAAAAAAGAACCTCCATTTGTGTTCCTGTGTTTTTCAAATGTGACAGAAGTAATGGTGAAAGTTCATGTTGTTGATCTAAAGGCAGAATCTGTAGCTGCTCCTATCACTGTTCGAGCTTACTTAAGTCAAACAGTTACAGAGTTCAAGCAGCTTATTTCAAAGGTAAGTTTTAAAATTGGTCAATGAATGTTTTTAAATGCCTGCTATGTACTAAGCACTATGTGATAGTTATAAGATGTAGGAACCGATATTTATCTCAAGAAGCCAATGTATGTATAGCTTGGAGACGACTATAATTGGGAGAGAAGGATGCTTCATATGGAAGAAACAGACTGACCTAAATGTGAAGATAAGAAGTGTGGAGCAAGTGAACGTAGCAATGACATGTGTGTTTGGCTGGATCATTGTAAAGTACATGCCTAGAAACACAAGTTCACTTTATCTCATGGCAGGTTTTTAAATGTAAACAGAAAAGTCTGGACTTTGTTTAGTGTAAGCAGTAGGAAGTAGGTTGGTTGGTTGGTTGTTTTTCTAAGTACAGCAGTGTTATGATATGAGAACTATGCTGTAGTGTGGTAATTCTGGCAATTCCAGACTAGCATTCCCGGTGGACTGAGGGAGGAATCAGGAACATATTAATAGATGAGGTTGTTGACATAATTTAGGTGAAGACATATGACCAGAAATGAAAAAAGTGGAGATTTTTAAGAATGAATCTATGAGTAGAATTGGCAGCACTTAGAATTGCTAAATATTAGAGCAAGGCAGGAGCACAGAAGACATGAAGAGTTTCACGTTGGGGTAACCAGAAAGATGGTGATAAATGAATAGAAGTAGAAGAGTAAGCTGCTGTCAGTCACATTATGTGACTTAATAGTAAAGAGCATAGGCTCATTCAGAATTTTTGGACTGGAAAAACATGATGATGAAACATTCAGATTTCCTTGGATAGAAAAACTGTTTAACTCCAGAGAAATGGTTATAATCTTTTCAGGGGTCTTGTACTCTATAGAACATTGAGCACACAAATATAGGCAAAATTAACCCCACTTAAGATCCTTTGATGTGGTGGAAATTGTTCAGAAATCACAAGTCAAAAAACTTCCAGTTTCCAGTCATTTCTAGTTATTCATTTTATGGTAGTATTGTCTTTTATCTCATCTGGAATTTTTTAATGCCTATTTTAACAGGGTTGTTGTGAACATGAGTAAAATAAATAAATGCTATTTTTGTGAAAAAGAAATGTAAGGTATTATATAGAAGTTAGTTATTAATTACTACTAGGTTAAAAAATTACTTCCAACAATTTTGCCACAGTAATAATCAGGAAACAAATCATATTTTGAAGTCATAGTTTATGATTAACTGCTCTGTTTTATAGTTTAATCTAGAATACGAGCACTTAGGTAGAATACAAAAGAAACACATGTGTTTTCTTCCCTGAAGAAGCTTATAATTTTGTTGGGGAAAAATATGTCTGTAGAGTATAAAGACAGTCAGAAAACAGGATGCCAAGAAATTTAGTGTTTATAACTAGGATGCCTCAGAATTAGTCATCATTAACTGTACAAATGAGGTTTTGTAAAATGTAAATTATTTTTATGTGCTCATTTCATGAGAAATGTCTTAAGTCACACCAAAAATTAAGGACATGGAATTTTAGAAGAACTTTAAAATTTACCTACTAATTTAATCTCATTTTACACAGGAAAGAAATTGATTTAGTAGAAGTATTAACACAATACAGAAGACCTGATCAAAAGTCAAGAAGTTAAGTTGTTTGACTTCAGTTCTCAAAGTCAGTTATTCAGTTTCTTTGGAATCAAGTCACCTCATTTACTTCATGAGTTTGGGAGAAATAGAACTTGTAGTATTTGTTACTTTTAAAATAGTTTCAGAGCATACATTTATAAGTGATACTCTGTTCTCCTAATTTACAGCCTAATTAGTAGATAGGACTAATAATGTTTTTTTTTAATTTGTAAATCTCTAGTAAGATTATTTTTGTCTTAATTTTCTTTCTGTTATTTTTAAGAAGAACTCAGCAGTGTCTTGTTTTCCCATATTTCCAAGTCAAGCAGAATTATTTTGAAAAAGTACTTTTTAATTAAATCACTTTCATTTTAGACCATCCATTTACCTGCTGAAACAATGAGAATAGTGCTGGAACGCTGCTACAATGATTTGCGCCTTCTCACTGTGCCCAGTAAATCCCTGAAAGCTGAAGGGTTTTTTAGAAGTAACAAGGTGTGTCTTTTATTTTTCCATTACTATTTTCTATACTACTATTCACCATTTGTCTGAAATTTACCTTTTAAATTCTCACATCCTTCCAGTAATTACCTGTCTTTATAGTCAGGTCAGATCATGCTTCTTTGTCTTCTAAGTCAATCTTGCTGGTTCTCCTTGTTGCCTTGTTCATGTGCCACCCCTGCATGTAGTGTTTTCCCCCGTCTCCCTACGTTTATTTTTCAAGCCCCCGATTAGTCCTGCTTCTGGTGGAACCTTGATGATTAGTTCTGGTCACAATGATTATGTCCTCTGAATTTTGTTCATTCTTGAGCTTCTCCCATAAAGCAGTACTTCATGGTGAAAGTTTGAAGCATACCTAGTATACAGAAAATTCTTATCTTGGGTTCACCCCATGTTATTCCCTTTGCCTACTCATTTATCTCTAGAAGGAAAGAGAAAGTTCGTGTAGGTCTTTTTGTTTCATCTCTTGATATCATTATGTTTCTGTCGTATCATTTTTCATGTGTATTTATTCCTAATGCTATTGGTTTACTCTGGATAAACTGTAGCAAAGTTTCCTCGATTACCATCTTTTATTTATCACCATTTCCAATCTCTTTCATCTTAGGAAAGATTGATCTGTTATCACATTTAGCCCTTTTTTTAATATTGTTTTAATAATTTTGATGTGTAATTTTTATTCACCTCTAGTTTCTTCCAGTGTGGTGGGAGAAACCTCTAGTTTCTCTTCTGTGTGGTGTTTGTATATAACATTAAAATCTCTAATCTACCCTAATAACTGTTTTAGGGTAAAGGAGTGGGAAGGATCTAACTTATTTTTTTTCCTTAAATGGTTAGCTTATAGCCCTCATCTATAACATTTGTTGAATAACATTTATACAAAATTCAAAATGTTATTCATAATTTCCTGATTTATATATATGCATTTCACTTTTTAAAATTTTATTATAGAAAGTTTCAAACATATGCAGAAGTGCAGAAAATAGTGTAATGAACCCTTATGTACTATCACCCAGCTTCTATAATTATTAAGTCTTGATTCATGTATATTTAACTATAACTACTTCCCCCAGATTATTTCAGAAACATCCCCAGCATCGTATCATTTCATCTATAAGCAATATGAGTATATATTTCTAAAAGATGAGAACTCTTTTAAAAACATAACCACAATTACATTATTACACCTAAAAAATTAACAGAAATGCCTTAATATTAACCAATATATAGTCAGTGTTCAGATTTCCCTGATTATCTTAAAAAAAAATTTTCAGTAAAATTTGCTCAAATCAGAATCTGAATAAAGTCCATAATATCTCTTGTTTATTTTAGTCTAAAGCTTTCCCTTCATGTTTGTTTCCTTGCAGTTTATTTGCTATAGAATCAAGTCATTTGTCCATAAGATTTTTTATAGAACTTGGATTTTGGTATTGCATTCCCAAGATGTTTTTATGAATGTTCCAATAAGCAAGAGATTTGGCAGACACACACAGACACGTGTGTGCTCCATCTATCTTAGCACAGTTTATGGCCAGTTACAAAGAGATATGAACATAGTTTATTTTAGTCTCCAAAAATAATATATATGTCCTTTAGAAACATTATCATCTCAAATTTTATCATCTATTGTGCACTGTCTTATATTGATGTGATATTATGCTTACAGTGAATGAGATTGTCCCCAAAATTAATGGTGTAATGTAACTCTTTAACTTACTGTTTAGGTGTTTGTTGAAAGTTCTGAGACTTTGGATTACCAGATGGCCTTTACAGACTCTCATTTATGGAAACTCCTGGATCGGCATGAAAATACAATCAGATTATTTGTTTTGCTACCTGAGCAATCTCCAGGATCTTATTCCAAAAGGACAGCATGCCAGAAAGCTGGGGGTGACTCTGGGAATGTGGATGATGACTGTGAAAGAGTCAAAGGACCTGCAGGGAGCCTAAAGTCTGTGGAAGCTATTCTAGAAGAAAGCACTGAAAAACTCAAAAGCTTGTCACTGCAACAGCAGCAGGAGGGAGATAATGGGGACAGCAGCAAGAGTACCGAGACAAGTGACTTTGAAAACATTGAATCGCCTCTCAATGAGAGGGACTCCTCAGCCTCAGTGGATAATAGAGAACTTGAACAGCATATGCAGACTTCTGATCCTGAAAATTTTCAATCTGAAGAGCGATCAGATTCAGATGTGAATAATGACAGGAGTACAAGTTCGGTGGACAGTGATATTCTTAGCTCGAGTCATAGCAGTGATACTTTGTGCAATGCAGATAATGCTCAGATCCCTTTGGCTAATGGACTTGACTCTCACAGCATCACAAGTAGTAGAAGAACTAAAGCGAATGAAGGGAAGAAGGAGACATGGGATACAGCAGAAGAAGACTCTGGAACGGACAGTGAATATGATGAGAGTGGCAAGAGTAGGGGAGAGATACAGTACATGTATTTCAAAGCAGAGCCCTATGCTGCAGATGAAGGTTCTGGGGAAGGACATAAATGTATGTACTTTAAAGAAAAAGGCTGCTTCTTGAAACAGCCTCACTTCTTTTTTATCAGTTCATTTAAATTTTTAGTTGAGAAGAATCAGCCAAGAGAGATGCTTTGTCCTAAGATTACCTGTAGCATCCTGGATTATAAGATTATCCTCTCTCTCCTTTGCTTTCATTTTTGATGCAGTTGTAGTGAGCAGTGTTCTTAGACCTGTGATGGAATAATGTCCAGAGTCTGGTGAGATGATTTTAAAAAAGAAAGAAATTAAGAATATTTTTAAAGGAAAGAAGTATAATAACAGTACGAAATTTAAAAAAGGAAAAGAAATAGTTTAAATAGCAAATAATATATAAAAAACTGCCAGGCACTTTAGAAAATTTTATATTCAGTGCCTAGAAAAAATTTTAATTTGTACATTCCTTCCCTTTCCTCCATCACCTATTCCAGGGTGCACCATTCCTGTACCCCCTAAAAAGTACATAACTAACTGGGAAAGTCAGAGAAAGAAAAGGGACCTTTTCCCCCACATTTCTTTGAAGGAAGCCTCAGGCAAGGTATAAACTAGAAATTCTGAATTGTATAATCTCAGAATGGAAGTGACCTGTCAGTTTGGGCACTTGGACAAACAACAACAAGAACATAACATTGTATGAGTCTTAATAAAAGAATTTATAAAATATCAAACTAAAACCAGCCAGAGAATTAGCAGGACAACCAGGTTCAAGATACAAAATATTCAAATATAAAAGGGAAATAGCTGAAAACGTAAATACTTTGCATTAGTCTGAAAGGCAAATATTAATATTACCCCTTATATTTTTATATTTTAGTTTTCAGAACACTTATTTATTCTCACTTGAAGCTTCTCTGAGATTAATAAAATAGACATTGATATCCTCTGATGAGAAAGCTGAAACTCATAGAGGGTGAATACTTTTCCCAAAAATACATATATGGCTAGTAAGTAGTGGGACCATTACTAAAGGTTAAAGCTGTAGTATGAATGCACTTGCTTCTGTTACTTTGTAAGAGAGCCCCATTCTTCATCTCTCCATTTGTATGCCTCCACAACTATTATTTCCTGAATATAAGCTGTAAACAGGCCCTATGTATTTGTTAGAGATAGGGATGATTAAAGTGCAGCATTATGCTTCATCTCATGGGGAGAAGGTACACAAAAACCCACTATATTAGTTAAATGCTATGATGCTTATAGTCGCAAAATTGGATCTTTTAAAAGGAAATGATAGAAAGTATGCAATCAGTAGTAAAAATACAAAAGTTTGTGTTTTTAAGTAGGTCCAAAAACAGCGTAATTATTTGACATCCATACCTATATCTTACAGAAAGTCAAGTGGGAAAATGTGGATTGGTAGATTAAAATGGAGACAGAGAAACTCTATTATAGTAATACTTTATTTAAATTTTCATGGTTTTTTTTTTTTCTTACAGCTCTCATTAACATTTTATTTAGTTCTCAGCAGCTGTGTGAAATTGATATTGTTAAACATATCTCAGAGATGAAGAAACTGGCTCATACAGGTTAAATAATTTGCCTGAGGTCACACAGTTAGTAGGTCACACTGCTGGGATCGGATTCAAGTATTCCAGTTGCAAGCCTAGTGCTCATTTCTCCACCTTCTCTCTGCTACCACTGTTACTTTCCTCACATCATAGTAAAGGAAAGATAGCTAGTACCTACACTGCTTTCTTATCATTCTCAACCCTTCAAAAGCATTGCAGGAATTAAAAATAGCTTCTCTTTGGAAAAAGGTTAGAAATTTCTTTCAAGGAGTTTGTTTTTGAATGATGTGCTGGAAATTTAACTGCATTCAACTGTAGGAAGGATTCCATAGGGATATTTAGAATTATAGTTTGAAGCATCTTATTTCCATCTTAAAATGGTTAATGGAATCTTTACAAAGGAGCCTGCTGACCATTTTAACCTTTTTAGAAATTCATTGTGGGCTAATTTACTAGCATTCATGGAAATGGTAAAACATATGATGAAGAGAAATCATTTTCTACGAATTATTTAAGTGTTCAGAAGCTATACAGAAGGTTTGTTTGAGAGGAAAAGGTGAAAACCCTGCAAAGTGTCTTTCCATGTTTAACAAACTGGCTTAGGGGAAAGGGAATGGGGATGATAGCCAGCAGCCAAGTGTTTCAGGAATCTGTACTACGACTGCTTCGTCACAGTTCCACAGGGATCTGAAAGTAGGTGCTTGGGAAATGTGGATGACAAGTAACAATACAAATTCTTTAGAATGATGAAATGACAAGATAGAATGGGTAAACAGAGAATTTGATACCTGAAGAGTGGTATGCCCTGCACTGTATAGGCAATTCATTTAGATAATAACCAAATAACACTTAAAATGATGGTCTTGACGCAATTAGTTATAATCCAGGAATTATTTCAGGGAGTACTTACAGACCTCTTTGAAAATACTGTCCCAGTGTGATCTAGTTGTAATCTGCAGGCAGTAGGGTGTAAATAGGAAGACCAGAGTAATAAAAATGATCATGTATTTGCACTGAAACTTCTTTGTACAATTTTGGTTGCCACCTCTTTCAAGAAATACATAAAAGAATGAAAAAGGAAAGCTTTTGAGAGCACTTTAAAGTTGCAGCTGTGAAGAGACTGAACTCTTCTGTATGAAGGCATAGATATGAAAATCGATAGGATGGTGTTCTGTAAAACCACTAAATAATTATAGCTTGTCAGTTAAGCTGACACTTCGTCAGTGCTGTGTTAAGCATTTTACATGTGTTGACCCAAAAACACATTATGAGATATAAGGATTGTTATCTTTGTTTTATAATAGAGATCACTAAAGTTCAAAGAAGTTTAGTCGAAGTCACAAATCTAATATGTGAAGGGGAACAAGAACTTCATTCCAGCCAAGCCATCTAAGTCCAGAACACTTGGTCCTAATCACCATATTGGACTAGATCAATAACCAACGAACATTCATGTCTTCCTGTGATACAGCATTACTAGGAGTTACGAGAGAAACCAAAATGGCAGTTATAGCTTTTATTTGAGTAAAGCCTTAGAATGTATTACATTTATTGAACAACAGTCAATGAGACTGGGTAATAATCCTATGAGAAAACTAAGGCTCAGAGATTGGATAAGTACCTACAATCATTTATCAGACCAAACTGGCAAAACTGAAATCCAGCCATAGGCTGCTCATTTCTAATCAAGAAGTTTTTTCATTACACCCTTCTCTCAAGAAATTTAACCCCTCTCTGGTTAATAAATAGAGGGTTGTTTGCCAAAAGCTAGATTGTTACTATGTAGGGATATTCCTTAAAACTTAGAAATAAAAGTTTTAAACAAAGTAAAAGATATACTGCCTCAATAGGTATATACAGTAAATAAAGTTCATCACTGTATGTTTTCTACTAATTCATACTTGTCACAGTTTCTCTAGTGAACCAGTATTTTATAACCTGGAAAATAGTAAATAGACATTATTTGAAAAATCCATTTAGAAAAATTCATCAATCCTAGTTGGGATGACTTGAAAATGGAAACCAAGAGTATATAAAGGTTTCATCCTTGACCTTTCATGTAAATTTCACAGAAAACTTGTGGTCTGCCCTATAGAGAGCCTTAGGGCTGCAGAGAGACCATGAGCCTGAGACTCTGGCAGCTTTTGCATTCGGCACTGTCTTATTATAAGACAAAGAGATAGCTAGTAATGTTTTTGCTCTTTAATAGAATTTGAAGATCAGAGTAAGAAATATATTCCAGAAGTATTGTCATGAGTATATTCCAAAAGTATCATCATGAGTGGCTTATAAAATAAAGGACAAAGATTAAAATAATAGCATTAGAAAAAAATAAAGCACATCAAAGATAATCCTATTATAATGCAAAGAGAGCTTAAATTGAAGCTTAGAGGAGGTTGGAGTTTCTGATATATGTAGATATTTCTGTTTCAGTCTGACCGACCACATGATAAGATAGACATCTTTGTATGCTAGTCTTGACATTTTTAGTGGAAATCCCAGAACTAGATTTACTGATTTTTCAGTAAATCTAAAGAAATTAGATTTTGAGGTAATTACTATTATGAAACTAGTCTAAAAGCATGATTAACTTATTAACCTCACTGAATTGACAGTAAGATATTATGAGATAGGTACTGTTATTATCTCCCATTTTTCAAATGACAAAATGCAGGTACAGAGGCTGGTGACTTGCTCTGTGTCTTGACAGCTAGTAAGGAAGCAGAAGAGGCAGGGGTGAGACGCAGCCAGAGCCTACACTACTGCTGTGTAGAACTAGGAATGTATGTATTTGAAAAAAATTCCTGTAAGTTTGGTTTTTAAATTAGTGACCAAAATGAATAAGCAAATATCTCACACTTAAATATCTCAGAATATTTAAAGCTGTCAGATTATATGTAGCATATGCTCAGTGTCCATGTCCATTCAATGTAGTACATTAGCTAAAAGTCAAATAACTGAAAAGGGGTACTTTTTCCTGCTCATAGTGTAGTTAACAATCTATAGTCTGCTGTATTTATACTCTTAAGAGGTTTCTTTTACATTTTTGTTTCTGTTTTGTGTGTGTGTGTGTGTGTGTTTTTGTGCTTAGGGTTGATGGTGCATGTTGACAAAAGAATTACTCTGGCCACTTTCAAACAACATTTAGAGCCCTTTGTTGGAGTTTTGTCCTCTCACTTCAAGGTCTTTCGCGTGTACGCCAGCAATCAAGAGTTTGAGAGCGTCCGGCTGAATGAGACACTTTCATCGTTTTCAGATGACAATAAGGTTGATAAAAATAATTTTGAATAATTAGAGTCTGTTTTAAATGGTAGATCTGAGAACATCTTACACTACTTCCAAGTAAGGTGAAATAGATACCCTAAAAGGATTATTTAGTGATTATTGGGTTTTTTTGTTGTTGTTTTCTCCACTCATCTAACAAACATTTGTTAAATGTTAACTGTGTGTCAGTTACTATTCTAGGCATTGGGGAATCAGAGGTAAAAGATATACCTATTCTCAAACAGCCCAAAATCTAGAGAACTGGGGGGAGAATCCTAAACAGTTGGGGTAAGAATGGGTAGTTTATTCTACTGAGACAGTACATCTTTTAAAAAGTGTGTTTACTTTGTAGATTACAATTAGATTGGGAAGAGCACTTAAAAAAGGAGAATACAGAGTTAAAGTGTACCAGCTTCTAGTTAATGAACAAGAGGTAAGTGATATACTTACAAGCAATGTAAGGTCACTTTGGGTAGTTATTAAGAACATGCAGTGTACAGATTTTATTACTAGACACTTCTTTTTATTTCTCTGGTGGCTCAGATGGTAAAGCGTCTGCCTACAATGCAGGAGACCCGTGTTCAATCCCTGGGTCGGGAAGATCTCCTGGAGAAGGAAATGGCAACCCACTCCAGTATTCTTGCCTGGAAAATCCCATGGATGGAGGAGCCTGGTAGGCTACAGTCAGTCCGTGGGGTCGCTAATAGTCGGACACAACTGAGCGACTAAGCACAGCACAGCACACAAAAGGAATATTTCTTTTTAGGGAATGTTTCAGTTGTGCAAGCCATACTATCTCTGTTGCAACTACTCTTTGCTGCCATTATAGCACAGAAACAGACATAGGCAGTACATAAGCCAACAGCAGTGACTTCCTTCCAGTAAAATGTCACTCAGAAAAACAGGCACCAGATTTTGGCCATCAGACCATTTTTGTCATCCCCCTGATCTAAAGTGTTGCTACAAATGCTGGAATGGCATACATTTTCTGCTTTTTAAAAGTGGATTTGTTCGTGCTTATTTTCTGGGAATGATTGTATAATGATACAGAAGGATGGCAGCTGACCTGTAGAGTATATACTTTTTTAGTTCAGAGAGTCATGTTTTAATTAGCATTATATTTAGTGCCTCTTTGTTCTCTGAGTGCTTACAAATATTAACTCCCTTAATCCTCATCAGTTAACTATTATAAAAGTACTATTATTCCCACTTCATAGGTTAAGAAACAGAGGTGCAGAGAAGTTAAGTAACATGCCCAAGTTCATATTGCTTCTTTTTTTCTTTTTTTCTTTATTTATTTTTCTTTTTTTTTAAATTAGTTTATTTTCTGTTTTTTTAACTTTACAATATTATATTTGTTTTGCCATACATTGACATGAACGTATTGCTTATAAACAGTAGATTAAGAATCTAAACAGACTATGTTCTAGGGGAGTAATAAAATATCTTAGTTCCTGTGATATTTAAGATGGTGGTAAATACCCAGAAGAATTAAGACAAAGACACTATTTTTAAGACATTTATAATATCTCAGTGAAGACCTAGACAGATGTGAAAAACAGCAAATAAGTGGGTAATGTTTTCATAAAATGCCTTCATTTGTTCAACAAATATTTTATTAGGCATCAGTTATATGTCTTAGGTGTGATTCATTACACTCATTTTGACTTATCTTTCTTTTGAGTTTGGGGTTTGTGGATTCTGTATCTCTTTTGAGACAATGGATGTATTTGAAAAATTAGTATTCATTTCCCTCATTTTACTCTATAAAGGTGATGATCATTGTATTATAAGAAGAGAAATATGAATGTATTATCATATCTAATCTTCACAATGACTCTGAGGAAGATACTGTCCCCAGTTTACAGATGAGACAACTGAGGCACAGAAATGTTAAGTAAACTTGCTCAAGATAACAGAGTTAGTAAGTAATGGAGCCAAGATTTAAATCTAGGAAGACAGACTCCTAAACCCAGTCCAGTAATTGTCACACTATAAAGTACAAATAAAATGTTTTGTTGATCCTCATTTTCATGTGTAATTCAGGGTGTAATTGTTTATCTTTACATTCCTAGCCATGCAAGTTTCTGCTAGATGCTGTTTTTGCTAAAGGAATGACTGTACGGCAATCAAAAGAGGAGTTAATTCCTCAACTCAGGGAACAGTGTGGTTTAGAGCTCAGTATTGACAGGTAAAGTAAAATTACAGTGTCATCGCAGTTTGAAGAAAGACTGTGGTCAATTGACATGGATAGGTATAATTTTCTAAAATGAAGAATTTTAAATTCCTGTACCATTCAGAATTTTGTACTGTAGATTAATATGATAGAACTAAGCAAAATTATTAGGAATTGGTCTGAACTTCCTCTGCAGGACACTCAATTTGATGTCTTGAGATCATTTCATTGTATTTTCCCAGAATTTTAATGAATAACCACTTGACTTTTGTATTTGAACATTTCATTTTTCCTTGAGTCAGATTCATATTACTTTTTTTAAGTTAAGAATTTCAAAGTATAGTAGTTTAAAATATCTTATCACATTTGTAGGTTTCGTCTAAGGAAAAAAACATGGAAGAATCCTGGCACTGTCTTTTTGGATTATCATATTTATGAAGAAGATATTAATATTTCCAGCAACTGGGAGGTTTTCCTTGAAGTTCTTGATGGTATTATCAATATTTTTGTGGAGAAATATCAGAAGTTCTCTAGAAATAACCCTGTAGCTTTTCTCAAATAATGAGCTGCTTCTTTCTTTTCTCTGGGCCCAATTTGCCTTTTAAATATTTCTTCTTTTCTCTAATTTTAAGAATATGAATTCCTCCTTTCAGGGAAGTTGCAATTTCATAGTTGTATTTTTAGTACTTTTTACTGAAAGTAAAAATTTCTTAGCCATGTTTGTTTTTCAGTCTCTTTTTTCAGGGAAGTTGCAGTTTCAAAGTTGCATTTTTAGTACTTTTTACTGAAAGTAAAAGTTTCTTAGCTATGTTTATTTTTTAGTATCTTTTTTCATTTTGGCTTGTTTGCTTTGAGGATGTGCTATTAATTTTTCAGAAATTTTGAGAACAATAACAATAGTAGTTTTCTAGGCTATCACAAAGTACCATAGACTGGGTGGCCTAAACAACAGAAATTTATTTTCTCACAGTTTTGGAGGCTGGCCATCTGAGATCAAGACGTTGTCAGGGTTGGTTCCTTCTGAGGGAGAATCTGCTCCATGCCTCTCTCCTAGTGGTGGTTTCTTGGCAGTCTCGTGTTCCTTGGCTTGTAGATGCCTTGACAATGTCCTGATCTCTGCCTTCATCTTCACACAGTGTGCTCCATGTGGGTGTTCTATCTGTGTCCCAGTTTCCCATATTATAAGCACACTAGTCATATTGGATTAGTACCCACCTTAATTGACCTCATTTTAGCTTGATTACTATTGTAAATTCCAAAAACGGTCACAGTCTGAGGTACTGAAGTTCAGGACTTCAACATGTTTTGGTGGGGGACACAACCCATATAACCGTGTAACAGTGACCTAGAAGAGCAGTGTGTGTCAATTATCAGTTATTCCTTCTCTGAGTATCTGGGGCCTTACAGAGTAATCCCTGTGTCTGGGTAGGCCAAGAAGAGATGAAGGACATAGACGTCACCCTTGTTAGGAAGGAATATATATTGGCGGAGATGAATTAGCCAGAATATGTCACTGAATGGTGGATCCTTGCATCAGTATCATTTCAGTATATATTTTAGCATCAAAGTGCTTGAGTAAGACTTAAGTCATGTGATTAAATCTCAAAAACATTGGCCTGTAATTTGCCAGACATTCTGGCCCATGGTGCTGCAACAGTGAATAAAGACCAGTGGCTGCCCTCGAGATGCCCAGTGCATGGGAGACCAGAGCGACAAACCTGCAATTCCAAAATGATGGGCGCCAAGAAACACGCCAGCACACTGGTCGCTTGTGCATCAAAGAGAAAGGCGGCAGTTGAGCTGGATTTTTGAAGACTCGGCAGGTTTGGGAGTAAAAGAGAAGGATTAATGATAGCTTGAGTGAAAAAGAAGATAAAGTGAAAGCTGTTTGATTATGATTTTAGATTGTGGGATGGTAGGAGCCAACAGAGGAGCAAAGATTAGAGGTCCAAAGATGACACGAGAGAGTGAAATTAGGAGTCCTGGTGGAAGGAGAGCTTGTGGAGTTACGAATTATCTTCTGAGACTGGAGGGAAGAGAGAGAGAATTTTATTCTGAAAAACTCCTTGGGATAACTGGTTTCTTTTATGCCTACTTTTTAAGAATAATACTTGAAGGAAATCTTTTTGTTTTTGAGGCAATATAAGAAAAGGCATATTATGAATCTTTGGAGTAAATAGAATGATGGCCTACTCTTGCATATTCTTAGGGGTGGAGAAGATGAAATCCATGTCACAACTTGCAGTTTTGTCAAGACGGTGGAGACCTTCAGAAATGAAGTTGGATCCCTTCCAGGAGGTTGTGTTGGAAAGCAGTTGTGTTGATGAGTTGCGACGGAAGGTAAACTCGTTTTAAACCAAATGAACTAACATACATTTTTCTCTGTGTTGCATAAGAGAGACCCTACCAAGTGAGTGCCAAACACTGATGTGGCATCCTCTCTGTTTCAGTTGCACCTTGTGCCACATGGTCATTGTTTCTTAGGGCTGCTGATGCTTTGAAAAATTATGTTGACTTCTGGCCATCCAAAAGTGAGCGCCCACTTTCAATTACTTGGATCAACTTTGCCCTAAGTAGTTAGGATTAGAGTTACTAGAATAAATTGCTATGTATATTTAAAAAACCAGATGAAGTATAATTAGAGAATCCAGCTGAAGGTTAGGGTTAGCAAAGGTGAGACTCCTAAGGATCCCTGAAAAAAGGGTGAATTATTCATAAGTGGTACTAGGACAGTTGGCATTTTGGGAAAAAATGTATTTCCATATTTCACACCAAAAAAAATCTAAATGTATTAAATTTATATTTAAAAATATAGTAAAATGATAAATGTTCTAGATGAATATATTGAAAATATGTTTATAATCCCATAGAGGGAAAAGTATTTGTGAGTATAATACCAAAAGCCAGAAAAGGAAAGATAGACAATATAAAAGTTTAAATCTTCTGCACAGCACCCCCTCAAAAAAATTTTTTAAAGCAACGCATAAACAAAACTAAAAGAAAGGGGAAAACATATAAAACATATGTGAAACATGTCCAAATTTAAAAGGAGATACAAATTAATAAACTGGACAGTCTAAAATAAGCAAAGAACATGAATAGGCAATTCATAGAACAAGAAGTACTAGTTAAAACAAGAACAGCAGCAAAAAAAAAAAATTAAAACTAAAAATAGAAGACAATAATAGCATTTTTTACCTCTTAAATAACGATGAAGATTTAGAAAATAAAAAAAAAAATATCTAGAGCAACAGTCCCCAACCTTTTTGGTACCAGGGACCGTTTTCATGAAAGGTAATTTTTCTTGGAACCAGGCGGGGTGGGGGAAGGAGATGGTTTGGGAATAATTCAAGCACATTACATTTATTATTCACTTTATTATTATTATACCAGCTCTGCCTCAGATTATCAGGCATTAGATATTGGGAGGTTGGGGACCTAGAGTCATCATGGTTTGGGTAAAACAGGCAATATCATACACCTTCGATAAGTGATTAAATTGACATAAATTTTTCAGGGTTCAGCTTGGCATTGTTTATAAACATTTCACATGTGCACTTGCACATCTAAGAATTCAGTAAAAAGAAATTTGTAGAGATATGCAAGGAAATATTTAGAGTGTACATATTATGTAGAATTGTAACTGGGAAAACCTAAAAACATGCTCAGTGTCCATCAATTGGAAATAAAATGGTATATTTTTCAACTATTGAAGAGAATGAGGTTACTCTGTATCCTGTTTTTTATAGGTTATATAAAGTTATCATATAGATATATTTCACAGAAACAGCTTTATATATTTTATAAATGTGTATATAGTTTATATATACATAGAAAAGGTCTGGAAGGAATATATTAATACTAAATTGATATTTGAGACATGGTACTTGCAGATGGACTGGAGAGGCAATTCTGCTTCCTGCTTTCAAAAAATTTTATATCAAACATGTTACTTCTTTGGAAAAAAGTCAAAACTATTTCTGTGTTCACAAGGTGAAAGGAAAATTACTTGTTTCAGCAAACTTAGTTTTTAGGTGAACTCATGTAAAATGTTTCCTGTTACAGCTTAATGAAATCAGTGAAATTCCTTTAGAAGACATTGAGTTTGCCAAGGTAAGACCCTGAGAGTGTTTAAATCTGGGTACTACTGCTAAGTAAACATGGCCAGCGGTGACATTCATTCATTCTTTTTTCCTTAGGGTAGAGGAACTTTTCCCTGCGATATATCTGTCCTTGATATTCATCAGGATTTGGACTGGAATCCCAAAGTTTCTACCCTGAATGTCTGGCCTCTTTATATATGTGATGATGGTGCAGTCATATTTTATAGGTAACACTCACAATGTTTTGGTTATTTCTAGTGATACTACATTTTTGTTGTACATCTTATTTTTCATAAGCAGCTTTATGAGTGTTACGATATAGAATAGCCCTGACCAGTAGAAATACTACAAGCCATATATTGCATTTTAAAATTTCTAGTTAGCCACATTTTAAAATGTAGAAAGGTAGCATTATTTTTTTTAATAAGTATTTCTAACCCACTATATCCAAAATATCATTACATATAAACAATATTAAAATCATTTCTAAGATATTTTGCATTATTTTTCTTGTAGTCTTAGAAATATTATGTGTTTATTACACTTGCCACCCATCTCAATTTGGATCATACATACTTCAATAGACACACATGGCTAGTGGCTACCGGATCTGTCATTATATAGAGAGAGAGGAAAAAGAGTAGTCATTGGAGCCTGGCAGATATGTATTCAAATTTAGCTTCATTATTTATTTACCTAGGTCCTCATCTGTAAAATGGCGTCAGTAATGTCAGCCCTGCAGGATTTTATGAGAATTTGAAATACTGCATTTAAAAAAACTGGCCTAATGGCTGTTATAAATAGATGTTCAATAAATGATAGCCATTATTAGACTAATAGTAACATGGAAATTATTCTATGCCATTTTTAGAAGTGAATGCTGTGTTAACATAATAAACACATTAGAAATATAGGACATCTTAGCATAAGTTATATAACTTAAGTGGTAACAATCAGATTTTATTTTCTCATTGAGGAGCACTATAGCTTTTAAACATAAATTAAAAGAGGCAGATGGCTATACTGGTCTAATGTGTCATTAATATTTTAAATGTAGGGATAGAACAGAAGAATTAATGGAGTTGACAGATGAGCAAAGAAATGAACTGATGAAAAAAGAAAGCAGTCGACTCCAGAAAACAGGACATCGTGTAACATACTCACCTCGGAAAGAGAAAGCACTAAAAATTTATCTGGATGGAGCACCAAATAAAGATCTAACTCAAGACTGACTCTGCTAGTGTAGCATTTTCCCTGGGGGATTTTGGTTTTAATTAGACGGTTCACTGCTACTGTGTAGTGCCATGATGGTCGGACATGGTTAGGGGTAACCCAGTGACACCAGCACTGATTGGATGGCCCTTCACCAATCAGAAGGTCAGTGCCCAGTGGGCCACTGTTTTGACTTGGAATCATGTTGTGCACTATAGTCAAATGTACTGTAAAGTGAAAAGGGATGTGCAAAAAGCAGAAAGCGAAACCTGCTACTAGAAAAGTGGGAAGGGGAATGAGTAAACTTTTCTTGCGGACAGATGTGCACATAGCCGCTAGTAAAACCAGCCTCAAACAGGATGCTCATAGCTTAATAATAAAAGCTGTGCAAAGGCCATGAATGAATGAATTTTCTGTTTATTTCACTGATACACACATTACCTCATTGACAATTCAGAAGTAAATGCAACGTGTGTTGACTCATGGAAAGCAGCAAAAACAGGAGCTGAAGAAAGAAAATCTTAGAACCAGCCATAACCCAATAAAGAATCGTGAAGTTGTGTTTTTATTTTTTTCATTTTTGGCAAAGTATTAAGAACATTATTCTGGAACATCAAAACATTTCCCTAGACCGCTCCCAGCAGGTGGCAGCTCAAATTGCTGCGATGTTGTAATTATAACTGATTGTATGTAAGTTATGGATGTAGAGAATTCATTTCACTCGTTCATTCAGCATGTAAATAAAATTGATCCTATTGAGTTATCATAATTGCAGTTTAACTATTTCCATGGTTATTCCTTTTACATATCATTCATGATGTACATTTGTGTACATTGAGAGGTATAGCAGTCTATGTAAATGTAACCCTCAGTGAGGTTCGTCAGCACTGGGTCCCATACGATTGTATTTGCCCTTGTTAATGAGGTTTTTCTGTTCAGTGGCTTCAATTTTTTTTTCCTTTTGTACATTTATCTTTGAAGATTTACTTCAAGTTTGAATCTTCTAAAACCGTGTAAGTCCCAGTTTAATTTTTGGAGTTGATACGTAGTTACATGTAGCTTAACCTTGGGGAAACGTCTTAACATCATGTTGAATAAACTTGCTAGGAAGTCAGGTCATGGTACAGGCTACTACAGTCACCATGATTTCATTGCAGAGTCTATTAGAATCAGCAGGTTTGCTAAATACAGGAATTCAGTGAACAAAATTCTATGTCAATTTTGAAAATGCCATCTAATTTATAAAAATCAGTAAAAAGGTTTTGGTAAAACTTTTTCATGCCAGATGCTGTTTACAAACAATGAACATGCCAATAAAATATTTGTTCATTCTGTGGTGGTATTTTAGTCATTAAACTTTTGTGGATGAAGAATCTGGGTTCAGAAGAGATTTGTTTTCTTTCAGTACAACATTTTGTAACATATTGAATAGTTAATTCTGTGATAATGTATGTTTACAGTAAAGTTCTCGTAAGAGAGATGAAAAGATGTTAATATTTAACTTTGGAGGATCCTGTCAATATTTCAGAATCAAAAATTTACCCTTTTTTCCCTTTTAAGAAAGAATTAAAAAATAATATTAACAAATGTTGATTGCAGTTTGAATATAATGATTGAGAATTCCATAATATCTTAGTCTCCACAAGGGGGAGAAAAAATCTTTTCTAAGGTATTTTTGTGGCTAATTTTTATTCCATATAGACTGTGTAGCATTCTGCTAAATTGGATGGCAGTACTATTCTGGGTTTGCATTGGTAGACTTGATGGTATTCTCAGAGGAAAACATTAAGCATTTGTAATGAGTTGTCTTTCAGATCACTTAGATTTTCTGGTGTAACATGATGGCTACTTGGTTCTGGTACAGGCCTGCTTACCTGGGATACAAGGGTTAGTAAATGTGGTTTCTGCTTTCAAGGACTGACTGGAACAAAAGAGACCGATTTGTTAACAAAATAGGTTTGGGGCCTTGTTTGGTTTGGTGTTCCTGTAAGAGTAAATAGTAAACTTGCCATACTGCTCCTCATCCTGTGCCTTCTATCCGTGTTTTGTTTCGTGTTTGCTGCTTCTAATTGCAGGCATATTACAAACACCAAGCGTAAAGAAAATGTATATTTCATTATAGAAAAGAAAAAGCTTTTTGCTCTTCAGTGCCTGATAGAAAACACTATGTTGCACTTTAAAAATCTCAGTAGAAAGGGATGGTGATTTCAAACTGATTTGTGGCAATGGAAGCAGTAATTTGTGAAGAGATTCATTTGTCAGCCTTCCTCAGAGAATCAAGTGAGCACCTCTAAGCCAAGGGACAGTGGAACCTGGTGATCACTCATCTACTGAATCTTCTGAGGCTGTGGCAGGCCACATGCAATTAAGTGTGACCCTGCCCCCCATGGCTTATGCCAAAGTCTTGACGAGGTTTTACTGTGGGGCACATGAGTTTGTGTCAACCAGGCACACTCAGTGAGAACCAAGTACTTGCATATCTGTGGCAGGGGCTGAAGGTCAGGGGTGAATTCTGGCTATGTTTTCACAACTCTGCCTTGGTTCTTTATCTGGTCTCTGCAGAGGTTTGCTAGATAAATGTCTACTTCTCAAACTAAATGTAAGGGATAGCAGTCCATAACAAGATAAAAGTGAGGGAAGGAGCTCTATACTACACAGTGTTTGGTAATCTCTTTTGTAATGGAATGGAAAGTATCGATCCTTTTAACTTTCTGAGAAAACGGGAGTGAATTCTGCCACAGTCCATTAGCTGTTGGTTGCCAGGCTGCACTGTTAGGAATGGTATCTAGGCTGAAAGGAGACAGCTACAGATTTCCAGCATGGTCTGAGCTGAAGGGTGCACAATATCAGAGCACTGCAGTGTTATTGCTAAATCTGGAAGTGACCTGTGAATGTATGGAATACAATAAAATCTTTTATTCTGGTTCATTTGCTAGTTTTTCCTTTTCAGTTGGCTGTTCTGAATTTTGTCCCTTTGTTTAGCATCAAAACTAACCAACTGTTGCACTTGTGACTTGCAAATTATAGTCTAGACAATATGGAATAGACGATAATCTGAATTAGTAAGGTTTTTTTTTGCTAAATAAAAGTATTCCATCTAAACAATTCTGTCTAATTTTTGCAAAACAAATCAATATTTTGGTCACTAGCAGTCAAAAGCCTTCTAAGGCCCAAAATCCTTAAATCCAAGGCAAAATTGTGTGCATGTATAGTTTTCTAGGGGTCTAGTAAATGCTTTTTTAAAATCAGGTTTCCAAAGGAGGTCACCACCCAAATAAAGTTTGTAGCCAAATAGGCTTGGTGTAGAGGACAGGACATCAGAAGATGCTCCTTCAGTGTCCTTTGTGGGGAAGGGGGCGCTATGGGCATTTGGTTAGATACAGTGTTAATTTTTGAAACTTTACTTTCAGAAACAATACTTGTCAAATTCAAGAGTGCATTAAATCATGTTTAACGGTTTAGAAAAGACTAGGGGCCAAGCTAGGAGGGCAAAAGAGTGCTGGGGGCGGGGGGAGGTGTTCTGCCCATCCCCCGTGATAGTACCACTACCTACTTCCCTCACTAGTCTTCTAACTGGTCAGAGCCTGAGAATTTACCACGTCGGGGGATCATTAGTGAACCCCAGAACCTTGCCTTAAAGGTGAGTACCATGCTCCATCTCTGCTTCCTTTGTTCACAACCTGTCCCTTCCACTAGTATAGAGGGCATCCTTCATGTTCAGCCTTCTATAATGCTGAAGTAACCAACTGAATTAAGTATCACGTTGTTGAGATACGAATAGTAGAATGGTTCTGTTTTTCCAGTAACTGTGCTAGCTGTGTTTTATTGAATAAGTTTCCCACTGGAAGAGGACTCTCAGTGCAATCCTATAATTTTTAAGTCACTTTGCATCATTCAAACAATCTGATCTTGGAAGTTTTTCAGTCATTTGATTCAAAGGTCTCCACCCCTCAGCGCGCACACAGTGCCTGCTTGATGTGATGCTCTCTGCTTAGGAAGGGAAGGAGGCTATGGTCAACACTCCCACTCCTCACTGGCTCCTTCTGCACTAGCTCGATGGATTGCGGAAAAGGTAAGCAAGAGGGCAAAGAGCAGCCTCCTGTTGGTGGTGGTGAGGTTACTGTCTCTCACAGACACACATGTACATTCCATTATGGTTTATCACAGGATATTGAATAGTTGTGCTATACAGTAGGACTTTGTTGTTTATCCATTCTATATATACCAGTTAGCATCTGCTAATCCTAAACTCCCAATCCCTGCCCTACTCACCTCCTTGGCAATCACCAGTCTGTTCTCTATGTCCTTGATTCTGTTTCATAGATAGGTTCATTTATGTCATATTTTAGATCCCACATCTAAGTGATATGGTATTTGTCTTTCTGACTCATTCACTTAACTACAGTTATTTCTAGTTGCATCCATGTTTTATCGCCGCTGCCTCATAGCAAGTCAGAGAGAGAAATAACCTGTTTTCTAAACACTGATCTTCCAAAAGGGGATTTCTTACGGCTCCTTTGTCATCTTAGGTGGGGCGATTGAGCTGCTGCAGCGACACCTCTCAGCAAGCCCTACGAGGAGATGCTTAGCTCCACAGCTCGGCTCTTGGTTCCCTGCCTTTAGAAACCCGGTCTGGCTATCAAAACATAATCTCTAATCTATTCGGCTTTCTTGATTCTGGTGAGGATGCACAAACCCCAGGAGTACTTCCTGCCCTTTATCCCACTGTTCCCTTCCACCACAGCACACCCCTTATTTCTCTTAGCTTTACACCCCTTTGTCCTGTGTCAAAAGCCCAAAGAAACAGGGTAGGGAGGCTGGAAGAGTAAAGAGAGGGAGCAGGAAGACAATATGAAGAGGAATCTGGGAAGAATCAGCAGCAATCATTTTTGTTCCATTACACTTCTCTTCCAGCTCAGTCTAAGACTGGGTGGGTGGACAAGCCAGCCACTCACCTGTGCAGAAAGTGGGGCTCAGACTCAGAGCTTGTACCAAACACTTCATTTTCTAAACTTGCTTTCCCATTGCAGGTTGAAAAGCAGGTGGGTTGGAATTCATAAAGCTGTATTTCGTTCACCTTTTGCTTGTTGTTTTTTATTTCAAACAACATAGACTAACAGCACTTTATCTGTCTTGTTCGTGGTTGGTTGACTTTAGTAGGAGTCAGAAATAGCAGACAGCAGGACTGCTTTCCTTCTCAACAAATTCAAGGACCCAGACATTTATCATTCAGTGGTAAGTAGAATAACAGCCCCCAAAAGATATCTGTATCCTAAACCCCAGACCCTGTGAATACTTTACCTTACGTGATAGTTTGGTACTCACATCTTCCTGCCTAACCCTTCCTATTCCTTCTGCCCTCCTGAGAAACTATCATGTTTGAAAGCCTAGTTCCCATGCTGCTTCCCTTCCCGGGAAGGGTAGGCAGGACGATGCCAGTACCAAACTTCACCTACCCTTGACACATTCCACTTAGAATCTTGAGTAGAGATATACCAGCTACTTGAGTCAAGCCTCTCATGTTGTTACATTTTTGTGGCTACGATGACAAAGTAGAACAAGATAATATACCTGCATATAAGCTCCAGGAGACAGGAGCCTAGTTTTATCTCATGTACCACCGTCTCCCTGACACCTTACATAGGGCCTGACATTTAGTAGGTACTCAATACATTTTTGGATGAAGTAATTTTCAGCCTCTTCTCCAAATGCTCAGTTTATCTCACCTCCCAGCCACTGTGCATTACTTGCAGTTACCTTTCTATACCATTCCTCCTCCTTGCCTCCTATTCCTTCTGCTCTCCTGAGCAACTATCATCTTCAAAAGTCAGCTCCGACCCTGCTTCTCCCAAGCCATGTGCTCCTTCAGGCTCCTGTAACACTGCAGATGTCGGGTTGATGGCTTGCTTTCTGTCAATACTGCATTCAGTGTATCATCTCCCTTACTAGGCTGGGATACCTTCAGGGAAGAGACCTTCTCTGGATCAACTTGGTACCCCTAGGGCATATCACAGCATCTGGGCCTGAGTATCTGGTGAGTAATAAGGATGCAGAGTGGTCCTGATGATTGTTGGACACTAAAGAGAGAATAGCTGTATACTGCATCTTTAAATTATCAGTATATCCTGGGCATACTGTACTAGATAATTGTTTGACGTCTCTTTCACTTCAGCTTTTTGAGTCTCCATTTCATCTGCTAAATGAAGAAAATACTCATGGGTTTAATGAAGACTGAGTTAATATGAGTATACTGTCTAATATGGTGTCTATCACCCATATATCACCCTGACCTTCATATATAGTAGCTTTATTATTATGAATTATGGTCCTTGAAGATCTGTGTTCGGTCCAGAACTGCAACTGATTATAGCAGCCTCCCCTCAAAAGGGGCATGTGCTGTGTTGTGTGCTTAGTCATTCAGCCTTGTCCAACTCTTTGCGACCCAATGGACAGAGGAGCCTGGCGGGCTACAGTCCATGGGGATTCTCCAGGCAAGAATACTGGAGTGGTTGCTGTGCCCTCCTCCAGGGGATCTTCCCAATCCAGAGATCCAACCCAGGTCTCCTGCATTGCAGGCAGATTCTTTACCATCTGAGCCACCAGGGAAGCCCAAGAATACTGGACTGGGTAGCCTATCTCTTCTCCAGGGGATCTTCCTGACCTAGGAATTGAACCGAGGTCTCCTGATTGCAGGCAGATTCTTTACCAGCTGAGCTTCCAGGGAAGCCCCAAAAGGAGCTTACACATTCCATTTACTCTTCCAGAGACAGTGAAGCACTGACGCTCTTGAGGACTAATTCCCATCCAAAAATGGTTAACATTTCTAAAATATTTTGATGCTTCAGTTGCCTGGAAATTTTGCATTATGGAGGAGTTTTTTCCTTTTTGGACAATGCAGTTCATTTTTATTTTTTCTGGCTGAACAGGTTTTCTATTTATTTAAAGTGAAAAGGAAAAAAGAAGTCCAAGAGTTACAAAAGAGTAGTTTAAGTGATTTATGCTTGGTTTCTAAATGCAACATATGTGTTTATACATAATTTAAAACTCAAAGAAAGCATGCTTATACAATTGTGACTTTAACATTTAATAACTCTGTAGGCATACATGATGGAAACAGTCCTTGACACCTGAAAATATCATTTCTGGAACAGCATACAGTTCAGTGCTCTCAGCTTGGACATTACAACCATATTTCATAGAGCCTTGCTTGGTTTGATTTTCTCCATGTGGCTGATAATGGTCTTCGGTTGTTGGTAAGTGATTTTACAAATATCATTTGTAATCCTGGCCCTACGATTACCTAAGTACTGTTTCTGGCAAGTTAACATATATTATGCTCCAGTCATGTGTACCTTCAAAGCTCCTGATGTAACTGACTGCCACAGGAGGCAGTGTTAGTCCTGTCTGTCTCCACTAGAATGACAGCCACCCCCACAGCGAGGGGAACACTGTATTTCTAACAGTAGAAGTTTAACCTTACAGGGATATGTGAACTAGTTTGACTTTAGTTCCAGATGTGCCTCAAAAAGAAAAATCTCATCCTCCTCATAGGGGGGACTTTTGGCACACAGAAGCTGATGGGGAGCAGTAGGGAGAGCACTGGACATGGAGTCACACCTGGGCAATCTGCTGTGGTCTTCACTAGCTGTGTGACTTGGGCAAGCAAGATGACATCTCTGAGCCACCGAGATCCTGACCAACGGGGAGACCAACACCCCCGTTCAGCAGGCTGTGGTGAGAGGACGTGGACTGCTGCCCTGGCACAGAGGTAGGAGCTGAGTAACACTGCTGAGAGGATGAATGCAGGCAATGCAGAAGACATCTCACCTGCAGCAGCTCAGGGCAGCGCGTGCCTGTGCCCACGGCGGGAACAGCATGACAAATTCACCAGTTGCATTTTCACAGGTTTACGTTTGCAAAGCAGGGCATCCTTCTCCACGTGTCTGAGAGTCAACATTCCCCTAAAATCCATCATGGGGAAATTCCGCATCCCCTTCCATCCCCTCCCCCCACCCAACAACGCTCAAGGCAATGTCATACAAAACGAAACGTGCCATCTGCCATCCAGCAGAGGCGGAGCCACCAATACTTGGGACCAGTTTAGCAGCCCTGTTCCGCTTCAGCCTCCCACACCCCAGTCTTCCCCAGGCACCAGAGCTGTGATGATGCACAGTGGGGCGGGGCGTGCTGGACAAGGGTTCAGCCTCTCAGGTTGTTTCAAGCCAGAAGGAAAATGTACTGAGAAGAGGCCACGGAAAAAAAGCCTGGTGAGCCCACACCTAGGGACACAGCTGGGGAAATAAATTAGCTACTTCTATTGCACGTCTACCCACACAACAGGCCTCGGTCTAAATCTCTTCTCCCTCCAGCAGCTCAGAGGCAGCCCCAGGCTCCCCGAGAGCCATCTCCACTGACAGGCTCCTCTCTAGGTTCTCCAGCTCCCGGCGCACCTCCTCCATGAAGCCTCCATCTTCATACTCCTCGGGGGCCTCTCTGGGCACCAGGCTCTCCCCGTCCTCGTCACGGCCCCCGACGAAGGTGGGCTTGCACACGTACACCAGGCTGTGGCTGTGGAGGGAGGGATGGGGAGCCCTCAGACTAGCCCCGCCCTCTGCGCGACGCCAGCTCAATTTCCCCTAACCTCCTGCCTTCGAACACGCTGAGGGAGGGACACCCGTGAGCAGGTGGCCTCAAAGGGCAGCTCTCCCGTGTCTAGTGCAGGTCTGTCCTCCTGTGACTGACCCACTGGGGCAACCCCGAGGACTCCGAGGTCTGACAGCTTACAGCCCCCTGCCTGCCCAGGCCCCCAGGCAGAAGCAGCCCCTGAGAGCTCACCCGCTGTGCCCGTGGGGAGCCCTGGGCCTCATGGGCTGGGTCTAGAGCTCTATCTGCCTGCCCAGCTACCGTGGATTCTGCTGGGAAAGAAGGCAGAGCAGTGGCCACTGAGTGAGTCACACACTGAGAAACCATCCTCCAGCAGGCCTGATGCCTCGCATCCCTCTGTGGCCTCTAACTCTGCTGGCCGCTATCCCGGGTTCCCTAGTGCCTCTCTGGCTGCACCTTCTGTCTCCTCTGCCCTCTTCTCTGGTCGTCACCATGATGGGCCTGGGAGCCCTCCCCACCCAGTCTTTTTTTAAGGGCATCTACCCAGGAGGCTTCAACTCCCCACCTGGATGAGCCCAAATCTGTACCCTGGCCACACCTCCTGAGCCCTCATTCTAGAGATCACTATTGGGCCCTCCATCTGGGAGACCCAAGGACACCTCAGACTAAACCTGTCTTAAATTAAACCCACATCCCCCTCCAACTTCTGCTCCTGGGTCCCCACTGGGTGGTACCTCCTCTGCTCTCAGCCCCCAACAGGAAGGGCAGGTGGGACCTCACCTATGGGGCTGGCAGAGGAGGCCACTGGCACATGGGCATCGGTCCAAAGCTCCATCGGGCTCCAGCTCCCAGGTGATGAGGTCCAGAAGCCGGCTGGCAGGGTCGTGGCAGAGTTCACCCTCCACGGGCAGGGGTGTGCACACAGGAAACAACAGACCTGGAACCAGCCGAGAGTCATGTCTGCGTGCCCAGCACCAGGCAGGCAGGCACCAAGGATCAGAGAAATGGGGTGCAACCCCCCACTTCCCATTGTGACCCCCAAAGGAGAGGTTAGGATTGAAGACGTCGAATGGTATGAAACAAGAATAGCCGCATGGGCTCAGCAGGGGGACAAGCTGAAAAGGCTTGAGCAGTTAGGACTGCCTGTAAGAGATGGGCTTGTGCTAGGTTTTGAGGCCAGAGGTCTGCAGAAATTAAGACTAGAAAAGGGCATTGAAGTATTTCTGGACAGGCAGGAATTACTGCAACAAAATACACATATATGTGTTCAAACAAAAACAATCTGGAAGGATATAGATAGGACTGTTATCCGCACCTTCTAGTTTTCCTACATTGAAAATATATTTGTATAATTAAAATATGAAAAGTATATATGTGTGTGTATGTGTGTGTATATATATATATATATATATATAAAAAGAAACAGAAAAATAGAAAAAAAAGGGGGGTGGGTACAAAACCAGCAAAGGCCTGAGGTTGGGCTGGTGAGAAAGGCTGAGGCAATGAGATTCCCAAAAGAGCCGAGGAGTGAGTGGAGAGAAAAGTAGGACAAGTAAGCTGGACCCACCGAAGGAAGGGTCTAATTGAAGTGACTGGACAGGAGCAACCACTGCTCCCAGAGAAATGCTACCAGCGAGCCATGTCCCTGAGGAAAACTGCTGGGGCAGCAGGCACCGGTGGACTGGGCTGGGGGAGCACAGAGCCAGCCTCACCGGGGCGCGGGGGGGGGGGGGCAGTGGGAAAGGGGGTCACTGGCGAGAGAGTGGGCGGGGCCTTGGGTGAGAGGAGTATGGTGAGGGTCTGCCCTCATGCACACATCTGGGGGTATCCCTCCCTCAGGCTCATGCATCCTGAAAGAATTCAGTTTCTAGGCATCACAGCCCCCCCAACAAAAAAAGAGACAGGGACACAGAGAGCTGGCCTTCGGCTCGTGGGACTGGGACACATACCAATGAGGACCGGGGACCCTGCCCAGGAGGGGGTCCCTGAAAAGGTGTGATGGCATGGATGGGACCCCAGGAGCCTGAGTGTGTTGACGCTTGGGACAGCGCTTGTCCAGCGCCCAGAGAGGAGCCCGCGCACCTCTCTGGAAGGCACAGCACAGCCCCGGCTGGCAGTCCCTCTGGTTGTCACAGATGGTCCCGTTGCCACCTGCGGTGGAAGCTTTGCTGCAGTGACCCCACACACACAGCTGGTCTCCGCAGCACTCGCTGTCTCGGGTGCAGAGCTGCAGGAGGAGGGAAGATATATGATCCAGCTGCTCACAGATCTGGGGAGCCCAGCCTGTCCCTACTCCCAATCCTGGAGATAGCACAGGTCAGCTAACCCACATCCTCCTCCCACTACAGACAGGAGGAAACCAAGCTCCTAGATCTGGGGGCCTTTTAGGGACACCAAGGGGATGGAGATGACAGCTGGATAGGTAGAGGGAAACATGGCATCTGCAGGAGTTCTATGCAGCTCGAGATTTTACAAAGGATGGTCGCATCGTCTCGGTTCCCCCACAGACTTGGACCTCGCCTCCTTTTTGGCTTATGGCCCACAGACACAGGCAGCAGCATGAATCTGCCTGCTTAAACTAAGGCCCAAGCCTGGGCAGCCTCTTGGATGGGCGGGCCCTGGGTGCCTTGGCCCCAGACAGCGTGGCACCCAGCAGCCACCCAAGCACAGGTAGGGAAAGGCAGGGGAGCAACAAGCCCTTGACTTTCTAAAGTTGTTATGAGGGAAGCATGGAGGGTGTGTTAGTTGCTCAGTCATGTCTGACTCTTTGGGACCCCATGGACTGCAGCTCACCAGGCTCCTCTGTCCATGGGATTCTCCAGGCAAGAATACTGGAGTGGGTTGCCATGTCCTCCTCCAGGGGATCTTCCTGACCCAGGGATTGAACCGTCTCCTGTGTCTCCTGCATTGGCAGGCGGAGTTCTTTACCACTAGCCACCTGGGAAGCCCTATCAGACTGTATGATTGCCTTAATAACAGAAAGGACAAGAAAGCCTATATATGGCCTGGTCCAAAGCATCTGTTGGGCAGAGGGAAAGTCTCTCTTCTCTGGCTTCCTGCTTCTTGGTGGAACCTCCATCTGGAACATGCTTTCGCTTCTTCCTGGGCCCCCTTCTACCCTCTCAGAGCAGACTGGGAGGAAGATGTGTTGGGGGGGTGTTGCCCCTTCCCTGCCCAAGGGCTGCCCTGCTGTTGCTGGCTGTGTCTACTGGGATGGGTCTTCCCCAGGGAAGGGACGAGGTGGGGCCTCCTCAGACCTCTCTCCCCATCTCTGGTATCTATGAGGCAGGCGATGGGGCCAGAGATCACTACGGGGCTAGGGTGGCAATTCCTGCAGACGGCTTCCTGATCACCCCAGGAGTCAGCCCCACTGGGCACCATGGACTAGCTCTTTCAAGTGTGGACATGGTGGGGCCCTTTATGAGGCTTTCGGGAAGCCCAGCTGAGAACTGTGGGCTGCTGGCCTCCTCCCCCAGGTGCCCTTTCCTGGGCCCCCATGGCTCAGGTGCTGCTGCCCCGGGGTCTCTGGGCATACTCACAGTCTGCTGGTCCCGGCATGGCTGGCAAGAGTACTCGAAGCTGGAAAACTGGCAGTACCTGCTGGGCCCACAGTCCTCATCAATGATGCACTCCTGCAGGGCGGGGGGCGGGGGGCAGGAGCAGCTTCGTCAGTGACAGGCAGACCAGCTGACCCCTCGCCCTGGAAGGGCCAAGCCCCACTTTATCCCACAGTCTCAGGCCGACGGGCCCTCGCCCACCCAACACGCCCAGGCTGCTTCCCTGCAGGGTGCCGCGGCCAGCGCACACAGTGGAGTCTGTGTCCAGCCCTCCCCCTCACACACCCGGGGCAGGAGCACGGAGACTCTGGGCCATTCTTCAAGGCAGAGCAGATGGATTTAATAAGAAGAGCTAATGAGCTCCAGGCTCAGGCGGCTGCACAGGAGGGGCTGGGGTCCAGGCCCAGCAGACCCCTGCTGACAGTGAGGGAAAGGGCTGCAGAGGCTGTGCGGTGGGGCGGCTGCAGGGGGCCCTCCTGGGGGTCCTGGTCTGGGGTCCAGGGCTGCCCAGCAAGGAGCTGCCAGTGTTGAAGGAGGAGGGTGTGGCTGGCACCAAGCCCTCCAGCCCAGGTGCCTTCTCAAGGGTGCCAGCCCTGCTCGGCAGGAGAGACAGTGAAGAAAGGGAGAGAAGGCATCTCTCCACCCCGAGGCCCAGAAGAGGGAGGTGGCCACAGGAGAGGCCGCTGTGGCCCGGCCAGTCACCCGTCACTGCAGGAGCCTGGCTGCTTTAGCTCCAGACCTGCTGTCAGGCTCAGGTCTGGGGAGTGGCAGCTTCTGAGGGAAAGAAGGGCAGAGGAGGTGAGAGGCATCAGATCAACCACTGACAACCCCTCGTGGTGCCAGCCCTGGCGGGCTCCATGTCCCTGACCTCCCTTCATGGCTCCACCACCAGGCAGCAGGGAGGGGTTACTTGCCCCACGCTGCCAAGCTGGAAACTGAGGCTTGGAGGCCAAGAGGCCCCCCAGGATAGTACAGTATTCAGGGTAGGGGGCTCCCCTCCACCACCAGCCCTTGGCTGTGAGGGGGTTTAGGGCTCCAGATGCAGCCGTCTGAGACCCACAGAGAGAAACTCTCCTGAGGCAGGTGTTCTGGGGCCCCAGCAAGCCTTACGGAAGGGTTGAGGGGAGGGAGGGACCTCCCTTCTCCTTCTGCCTGGGCATGTGCCATGCTGAAAGCAAGCATGGAGCCAGGCCCAGATCAGCAGGCCCTGGCCTGAGTGTTTTTGAGCTGAGGTACCTAGGGCTAATGGGTATGGACAGGAGACTGTAAACAGGGTCTTCTAAGGACACCCCCAGGACGAAAGCGTGAGTGCAAGCCTAGGGATCAGCAGGGAAGCTCTGGCCAGGCAGTGAAGGGGATGAAGCTCTGTTCCTGGGAGTGACAGGTGTGTCCCCTGGTCAACAATGCAGGGCTGAGAAGGTGGGCATTCAGTTCAGGGCAAGTGTAGGTTTGGCTCCTGCACAGGACAGCTGTAGCCCTGGCCTGGCACTGATCCCCAGCCTGGCACACCCCAGAGCACAGGTCATGCTTTTGTTCACCAAGCAAGGCTCGCCCAGCAAAGAGGACCATCAGTCCCACTGGACATCACCTCCCCACACCCCCTCTGAGGGATGACGAGGAGGAGGCCAGCCTGGGGACATGGTACAAGTCACCCGCATGTGCCTGGCTCTGTACTCACCAGGGGCTCCAGCAGGGACCAGGGCTCTGACACCTCTGAATAAGTGGAAAGTGATTTGAATCTCTTCTGTCACTTCTCAAAAAACTGTCCAAGTGTAACCAAGCAGGACCCTCTGGGGCCTCCCTGGGACAGACCCCCATCCCCCATCCTGTTTGCCTCTTGTTGGTAGAAAAACTTTAGCCTCTTAAGGTCTTCCCTGAGTTCCAAAGAACAAATTTAATCAGAGAAGTAAGAAAATGCAGAACCATAGGAAAACAGTCAAGCAACACAAAATAATAATAGTTTAGCAATTAAACAACGTTTAGGACCTTTAGCTCCTCCTCCAGGACTACAGACAATGTTCAGAACCATAGCCTTCAGCTGTTTGACAGACACTAAAACCCCACCAGGTGGAAGAAGTTACCCGTATGCCGACCACAAACACACAGACCCCAGAAGAGCTGGGACCAGAAGGTTGATGATGTTGACTCCTGATTACCTCACCACCAGCCAATCAGAAGACTGTCCACGAGCTGATCACACACAGGTGCAACTCTCTCCTTCTCCCTGTCTTGAAAAACACTTTCCTGTGCTCTACAGCAGGTTCTTATTAGTTATCTATTTTATATATAGTAATGTGTATTTGTTAATCCCAAACTAATAAGAACCTGCTATAGAGTACAGGCAACTCCACTCAATACCCTGTAATGGCCTATATGGGGGAAAAAAATAAAGAGTGGCTGAATGTAAATATATAACACATTCACTTTGCTCTACACCTGAAACTAACACATCATCATAAATCAACTCTACTCCAATAAAAATTAAAAGCAAAAACCCTTCTCTGAAATCCATCAGGGAGTTTGGGTCTTTTGTGCTCTAGCCACAGGCACTCCCTGCTTGGCCTTACAACAAACGCTGCACTTTCCTTCACCACAACCTGGTGTCAGCAGATTGGCTTTAGTGCATGTGGACAAGCAGGCCCAAGTTTGGTTCAGTAACAGAAAGAGAGCACACTGCCCCTCACGCTGCAGAATGACCTAAAACTGTTCTTCTCTGTGTCTCCCCAGCGTCCCCCTCATCTTGGCCCAGCAGCCCACCCCTCCACCCCCGGCTCCGCCCATGGCTTCCATCACCATGGCAAGCGCAACAGCTCAGCAAGCAGGGTCTGCCTCTCAGAAGGAGTCGCTCTTGTCCCTGGCTCCCAACGCAGCAACCCGAAAAGGTCCGCATGCCACCACTGCTGTTCTTACTGGTGAGAAAACTGAGTCTCAGAGAGGGTGGAGAGCCTCCTGAATCAGGCACTGAGCCGGGGGCAGGGGTCTCAGTCTGTGGGACCCCGGAGTCCATAAGTAAAGCACTCAGCCACCGTGCCTTCCTGGACACAGACCCAACTCAGCCAGTTCAACCAGAAGCATCCTAACATACTTTCCAAAACAGAATAGCAAGAGCTTGGTGTGGGAGTGAGGGAGAGCAAAGCAGAGGGCCCACAGGCACCAAGGCTGTTCTCTGAACCGGGCTACATTTTGAAGCACTGAGATGCAAACATGAATATGAGAAGGCCTTTGCCCTCAAAGATTTATCATTCAATTTTAAAAAGGCAACCCAGCAGAAAAGGAAAGAAGTGTAAGAACAGACAGCTTACTGCCAGAGAAACTAGTTTGTTTTCCTCACACAGAAAAGATATTTGACCTCACCAATAACCAGGAAGACACGACTTAAAAGAGCAAGGTACCGTGTTTTCACTTAGAACAGAAACAAAAAGGCTGATCCCATTTGCAGAAGGCAGAATACTGGCCCCCCTGCACAATGCCCACACCCTCCTCCCTGGGAGCTGTGGACATGTCATGTTACATGGCAAGGGGATAAAGTCATGGGTGGAATGAAGCATGCTAATCATCTGACCTAAGGAAAGAAGCCCAGGTTATGCAGGGGCATCCAGTGTAATGGTAAGGGGCTTTCTGCATGGCAAGGAGCAGCAGAGTCAGTGTCAGAGCAAAGTCATGTGCAAAGACCCCACCCACCCAGTCATCCAGACCTCACTGGCTTTGAATATGGATGCTCCACGAACCGTGGATCAGTATCTCTCTAGACCTTCCAGAAGGACCACAACCCAGCCAACACTTTGATTTCAGACCAGCATTGGGACTTCTGACTTACAGAACTGTAAGATACTAAATTCCTGCTGTTTTTAAACCACTAGATATATGATAGCTTATGATAGTGGATATGATAGCAAGAGCTCAAACCAGTCAATCCTAAAGGAAATCATGAATATTCATTGGAAGGACTGATGCTGAAGCTCCAATACTTTGGTCACCTGAGGTGAAGAGCCAATTCATTGGAAAAGACTCTGGTGCTGGGAAAGACTGAAGGCAGAAGGAGAAGGGGATGACAGAGGACGAGATGGTTGGATGGCACCACCAAATCAATGGACATGAATTTGAGCAAACTCTAGGAGATGGTGAAGGACAGGCAAACCTGGCGTGCTGGGGGGTTGCAAAGAGTCGGACAGGACTGAGCGCTTGAACAACAACAACAACAAAAACGATTGAACAATAACAACAAATATACAATAAGTTGTGATAGAAGCAATAGGAAACTAACATAATATCCAATGTGGGTAGGGATTTGAGAAACTGAGTATCGTCAGGTGGTAATTTGGGGGTTATTAAAATTGAAGTAGATATTCTTTGCAGGCAAGTTCATCAGCATCTGTCAAAAATGTAAACGCATACAGATCCTTTGACTGAGTATGTCCACTCGGGTGGCTATCCTCAGAAACACTCACCCACATGTGCAATATCCAAGTACAGGGATGTTTCAGCCTCCACTGGTATAATATTTGCAATCCAGAAATAATGGGAATGCCCAATATGAGGGAATTGATTAAATTATTGTACAACCATTTCGTAGGAAAACTGCACCAGGCAGACACTAAAAAGGATGAGGTAGTTCTTTGCACTGTGCTGTTTATAATCCATCAGTAAATAAAACAAGCAAGTGGAAGAAGCATGTAATCCCACTTGTGTAAAGCAGAATAACAATACGTAGGACACGTGTCTGGACCCCAGCACAGCGCCTGGCACATGGGGGCACCCGATGGATGTATGGTGAGTGGATGGAACCACTCGCACATTACCAGAGCAAACCAGTCTACAAAATGCTGACTGTTAGCAATGATTTGGGAACCGAAGCAAGAAAATATGCATATTCCATTAATTTGATTTCTCATTCTCCAAGAATCCTATATGGAATTTTCACTATATACTTTCTCTTCCAGATCTTTATTTAAAAAGATAATGAGCTGGGAATTTCCTGGTGGTAGAGTGGTTAGGACTTGGTGCTTTCAATCCCTTGCAGCGTGGCAAAAAAAACCCCAAAAACAAGCTAAGACCCTTTCCCGTTCACAGCTCTCCATCAAGAAAAGAACAGGTTCATCCTCAGGAATATCTTCCTTTCCCTGAACTGACTCCTATGCAGAACAAAGCAATCCCTGCAAAGTCACAGTGAAGCAATTAATTTTTTTTTCTACGTATGGAAAATTTTTCAGCATGGAACTTTGCCAAACACTTCTGAAAAATCCAAATACGTGAAAGAGATGGTTTCCTTTGCTGACATGTTTCTGCTACCTCCAGGGGCTCTGGCAGGTTAGTTCAGCATGACTGCCCCCCAAGAAAGCTCAGTGCTCTGTTAACCGTCAGCCAGCTCACTTGTTGTAGGTGTGTATTTCCAGCAGCCTCTAGAAATGCTCTTTGAGAATTGTGATCATACTGGAAACCTTGAACTTCAAACTATGAAGAACCCCTAAAGGCCACAAGAGCAGAAATAGAATTCTGGTTTTGCCACTTCATAGATGTGACCTATCTCACGGCGCTGTGGTGCTGAGTTTGTGCTCTGTGAATGTAGCCATAGCAACAAAAGACAGGGCATCCTAAACCCATCGTAGCCATAGCAACATAAAACTGGGGATCCTAATCCCCCAGTGCCTGATTTCCCCAGGGAGCCCCCTTGCCAGGGGACTAGCTGTCAGCAGAAAGGCAGGTCTAAACAACAGCGGCTGATGCCTCCACCAACAGCTCCCTATCTTGACCCCTGCCAGCACTTGGGCATTTCACACCTAATCCTGACCAGTCTCTATCCACAGAGCGTCACTAAGAATAGGCAGCTGCCTGGACCACTTGTAGCAGTGAAGCGTCTCAGGCAGAGTGGCCTCTTTTTGTACAAAGACAAGGCTCTCCATATGGTAAGGCTATAAGTTGGGGGTCTCTCCTGAGGACCCCTTAGTGGTAGGGGGCAGGGTCCCACCTTCCTTGGTGTTAGAGATCTGGGAACAGGTCAGGTCCCCCTGCCTTAAACAGAATTGAGTGGATGGGAGGGGAAGACATGGGTTGGTGCTCCCAGAGCCAGGCCTGATGTTGAAAAATCCAGGATTTTTTTATTTTTAATAATTCTAGCTTCTTTTACCAGTGCTCAATGGGTATGTTCATATTTGAGCAGAGGTTTTAAAGGAGTCTCAGTACCCAGCTGGACATAGCATGGCTGAAGAGGTGAGTTCTGCAGTGAGAGGCCCGTGAGTATGGAGAGCGGCTTGGCTGTGACCTAACAGGTGGTGGATGCTCTGGGTTCAGGGTACCTTTCAGGTCACTGGGTCTGCAAGAGAGGCTCTATGCTACACTCACAAGGTGAAATTAAAGATGCAGAATAAAGGGTCATCTGAGTACGGCAGAGCAGGTGGGATGAGGTGCTGGGCCAAGAGGACAAGCTGAGCCCACACCAGCCACTCACAGCATCCAAGCACCAGGCCCAGGCACCGTGGGGCCATTGCTGCTGCCACCCTGCACACTTCTCCTGAATCCCCCCAATGTGGGCCTTAGAATCCACGCTTCCCAGATGTGGAAACTGAGATTTAAGGTGAAGAATCTGCCCAGGGTCACCCAGCCTAGACGTGGCATTGTGAGTCCAAGTCAGTGTGCCTGACCCTAAAGATAGGATCTTTCTGTCTCCTCCTGGGAAGATTACCCTTCTTCTCTCCCTTCAGCACTGGCCAGTCTCCTGTCCCTCAGTCCCGGCTTAGCAGAGCCTGCCTGGGACAAGGCCTGGGCCCCACACATCGCCAGAGACAGGAGGCAGGGACTCAGGGCCAAGGCCACAGGAGTCTGGGCCTCACATGTCACAGAACCAGCTTCTTTGCAGGCTCCTCTGGTCCTGGCCACTCCCTGTCTATCCCCGTTCCTCCCTCCCATCCTGGTGGAGAAGACTGACAAACAGCCCAGAGGCCTCCCGTCAGGGCGGATGCCACTCAGGGGATCAGGGCTTTGTTGTTCTGAGGACAGAGCTATATTTAGAAGGCTCTGGCCAGAGGCCTCACAGCACTTGGCTCAGATGCCGGCGGGGAGGCGGGGAACATGCTGGAGATTTGGCAGGATGCTGGGCCAGGAAATGGCCCTGGTGCTTCAATACTATCATGAAATAGTGGAAAATGGCGGAGGAGCCATTCTGCCTCTTTGAGTTTCCATTTCGGAGTTGACCAGGGGAGGCAAAGGAGGAAAATAGCACAGGAACCCCGCGAGGCTTTCCTCGGCTTCTGTGTGGGCGAACGAAGGGGACACAGCATCTCTGACCCTTCTGCCACCGCACTTTGCTTCTCATGCTGGCCAGGGCATGCCGCCTGCAGTCAGTCCCCAGGAATCCAGACTCTCCTGCATCATGAGGCCTGAAAGAGGAAGCCACTGGGGACCCTGCAGGGGCTGTGCAGCCTCCTCTCAAGCCCAAGGCTCTGAGAAGTAGCCCATCTTCAGGGGAACAAGCCAGGGCACATGAAATGAGGGCCTGGGGGACCTCCACCAGCTGAAACTCTCTGGCCCTCAGAGTGTCTCCCACCGCAGCAGGAAACAGTGAGAGCACCTGCTGTGTGTCAGCACCTGCTGGGGCTTCCATGGCTCTCTCTGTCCCCACAGCCCCATGAGGTCACTTCATGTCCCCCAGCACGGAGGAGTAGAGTTGTCCTTCAGTTGAAAATACACAGATAAACCGAAGGGCAGACTCCACTTCACAGGGAAGGAAACTAAGGCTCAGAGCCCAGGGTCATCGATGCAACTGGAAATGCTAAGATTTAAACTCAAGTCCATCAGACCCTCAAGCTGCGACTCGCTCCTTCCATCGCACCCTGTTGCCTCTAAATGCACAGGTATGTATTGAATTATGCTCCCCCCAAATTCACATGCTGAAGTCCTGATCCCGAGTATCTGGTCTTGGGATACTGCCTGTCCTGTCAGTAAACAAAGGATGCTTCAGCCGTCAGGCCATTACATGGCAGCAGCCCGAACCGTGAGCCCTGAGGGAACTCAGGATGGAGACAATCCATAGGGGCTGCCCAGTGCCAAGCCCTCAGCTTCACCCCCAGCTGTGCTCCCCGAGGGAACTCCGGATGGAGAAAAGCAGGACGTTAGCTGCAGGTAGCTGAGGTGCACATCAAAGGAATGACTTCAGTGAACCCAGACTCTTCCATCTTCTCATACACAGAAAAGCACTAAGTTCCCTAACGTGAGATGTCTGGTTTTCTTTCATGAATAGTCATCTTTTGATGTTCTGACTACCTGGTCTTTGTTACAAAAACTCCTATGCACCCTGGCTCCCCCCGCCCCACCATTGCCTCTTCAGAACAGTCCCTCAGAGTCATGTCAGGGTCCCATCTCCCAGGCCTGACATCCTCAGAATGCTCACAGAATAACACGAAACTCTCACCCTGCAGGTTATGCTTTTTTTCAGCCGACACATCTCAGAATGTGACCGTATTTAGAAACAGGGTCAGTGCAGATATAATTACTTAAGATGAGGTGACTAGGGTGGGCCCTAGACCAATATACTCAATATCTTAATGAAAGGGGGAAACTCAGACACAGAGATAGATACTGGAGGGAGGAAGACATTGTGAAAAATGAAGAGAAGATGGCCATCGACAAACTGCTCCCTTCCGGCCCTCAGAGGACCCACCTCGGCCAACACCTCGACTTCAGGCCTCCAGCCTCCTGAGCTGGGAGACCACACATTTCTGTTGAGTCACCTGGTCACCCAGCTTGTGGTTCTTTATTCTGGCAGCCCTAGGAATCTGACACCCACGGCCCCCAACAAGCCTATGGCCAAATCTCCTCTCTTCCAGACTTTCCAAATACATCCAGCCTCTGTTGCTTAGCTTCCAATCTCCCTGGGCAAGGTGACAGAGGGGATGGGGTCAGGGGGAGACACTGCTTGTTCTGAAGGATTTTGACCCCAGTGACCAGAACAAGGCCTCCTGGCTGAGCCCCCATCAGCCAGAAAGTCCCGGCTGGTTTGGATGGATGCTCTTCTCCTGGCTCGGGGTGTGGGGTGCTGATGCCGAGCCCTGAATGCTCCTCGGATGTGAATACAGTACAGTCTGAGATAAACGAACATCCCCTCCAGTTGCAGGGCTGTTCTCTGACCCCCAGCCCTCCTGAGCAGACAGACAGTCCCACAAAGAAAAGCAGACTGTGGGTACAAACTGTCCTGTTGTGCCCAGGATGGGGGGGTTTCTCAGGACGTAGGCCTTGCAGTGCCAACACTGAGAAAGCCCTGCGCACTCTGGGAGCACACCCCCAGACCTCTCTCTCCTGTCGTTGCACTCACCACACCGCTGGTTACTCCGTGTCCTCCACCTCCTCAAGGCCACGTGGCACCTGTGTACCTGGGGTGGCATGAGGCAGGAGACGCAGGCTTTGGGGCTCAAGTCTGGATTTGAATACAGGTTCACTTACAAGCCAGGTGAATTTTGGGCAAATTACTGAGCCTTAGTTTCCTTATCTGGAAAATGGAAACCCTCAAGAGGTTGTTGGACAGATGAAAAGAGATAAGATGGGCACGCACTTGAAACAGGGTCTAGTCCTCAAGACTCAATCCTCTGGGCTCAGCTCTGTTTGCACAGCTTAACTCATTGCAGGAGCTCAAAAGGTGACCGTGGGAAGGCTTAAGCGAGCTTTGAGCTTAAGTTCAGGCCAGGGGATCTCATTCTACAGTGAATACCTTCCTACTGAAAAGATCCAGGATGTCAGGTGCAGCTAGGGCTCTCAACCCATCAGCATGAGACAACCTTCCACTTCACCTGGAGCCCTGGGCTATGGAGGAGCTACAGGTGAGGAGGACAGGTGTACAGACCTACAAGGGGACCAGGGATACAAGCGGGCATGCAAGGGGCTGGGAAATACATGATTCAATTTCACCCTGGGTGCCAGGCACTGTCTTCCAAAGTGAGCAAGAGAAGCTCAGTTTTATAGACGAGGAAACCAAGGCAGTGAAGTCACTTGCCGAGTTCATGGGTAAGAAGTGGTAGGGTGGGGCACTCAAGCCCAGGAGTTCCACTGACCCAAAACCAGTGCTCTAGGGAGATAAGAGCAGACCCAGGGGCCCAGGCAGAGAGGCAGGAGGGAGATGTGTGGGGCAGGAGGCCTCTGGGGGAGGCGGGGAGCCGCCAGCTCTGCCTCCAAGGGAGGGCAGGGTCCCCAAGTCTTGGCCTGGTGCAGGTGCCTGTAGCGTGAGAAGTGATGCTGAGAGCGTGCAGCAGGCAGTCTCCTCTTCATTCTACAGGGTTTCTGAGTCAGATTTCCCCATTCCTCAGCGTCCTTCTGTGACCCGGGCCAACTGCAGGAGCCTCTAAGACTCCTGTGCCATTTGTCTCCAGCACAGCAGGGCCCCCAGCCTCTCTTGGATGCTGCCTTGGAGACTCAGCCAACTCAGGGCAGGCAGGGGCCGCAGACCTCACCCAGGGCTCTGGCCTGGCCCACAACAGAGACCGCCCTGCCGAAACACACAGGCCAGAGCCAGGAGCCAACGCCAGCTGGCATTATCCTAAGCCCCGGCGTCTGCAAAGGCCTTGGGGCTCCTGGAGCTGCTCCGCCAACCTCTCTTCCCCAACCACACAGCTCGTGAAAGAGGAAAACGCGGCCCTGCTGGGCTGAGCAGGCCAGGTGCCGAGAGCCGCACGCTGAGGCCCCCGGTGCCCATATCACTCAGGACCTGGTCCCCAAAACCTCCTCTCCTCCTGCCCCACCACCCCCACCCAGGGCCCTCAGGGGAGATCTTCACACCCACAGGTCTTCAGGGATGGAGAGCAAGTGTCTCAGACTACAGCCAGGACAGGCCACAGAATCGGCCAAGCTCACACTCCGGGAATTTCCCAACACATTCTTTCAGCCTGAGCCATGTTTCCTCTGGAGAACTTACAACCATATCTAATTCCAAAAAAGCTTCTAATTCACCTGAGTTGTGTTTAACCAATGGAGTGCTGTCACCTGCCACAGTTAGAAGCAGTGGAGTGAGCCCCTCACCCTCTCCCTATCCACGTTTCTGAGGCTTTGAGTTTGCATGGCCTGAAAAAAAAAAAAAAAAAAATCAGACTCTGAATCAGGCCTGACCTTCACCCAAGGCATACGGGACACAGTTAGTGCAGAAGAAACATCAGAAGCCTACTCATTATTGTTCTGAAAGCTTCTCCAGCAGACGGACCTGGAGAGGCTGAGGCTGGACTAATTCAATCAATGTCAAGTCGGAGGAGACGGGCGGCCCTCCAGGCCCGGGGAGCAGCCAGACTGCCTCTGTGACAATGACATGATAACTAAGTGTGACAAGGGCAGAGGGGGATAAAAAACAGGTGTGTCCCCCTGTGACCTGAGACAGGAGGGCCTAGGGTCCTGTCACGGGGAGGTCTCTGCCCTGCCTGCACCAGGCAGACCTGGAAAGGTGGACTGCCCCCTCGGCTGAAATTTCCACTCACCCAGCAACCCTCAGACAACCCACCTAGCTCCCCAAAACCCTGACACCAGATGGGAGGAACCGGATGGGTCCTCAACATTCCTGCCACCGGAAAGAGATACTCCTCACCTCTGCAAACTAAAAACTACACATCAGTGAGGTCTGAGCTCAGTTAGCAAGAGGGCCAAGGATGTCCAGTGTCTAGATCTGCAGGGCTCAAGGGTCCTGGACTCTGGATTATTCACCCAGGCTGTGAGTTCCCACCAGAACATGTCCCTGAGGACACTCTATCTTGTAACTCACAGTCTCTCACCTTCCCTGCCAACCATGACCCGAGTCCAATCTCTGCAAGGCACATAGTTCCCAACATGCTTTCCAGTCCAGGTTCCTTATCTCCTCAAGGCCCAAATTTGGTCCCTGCTTCTAGAATGCCCTCACCTCCCCACTCTGCCAATTCAAGAAGCAGCACAATGTGCCTCCTCAGAGACCTTCCTGACCCTTCCCAGCGGCTAGTGAGGGCCTGTCTCCTGGGTGCCCCCGGCCCTCAGCATCCACCTCAGCAAAAGCTGGGTGGAAAGAGGAAGACGTTCAGGTTCCAAAGACCAGCAAGCATTTATAAGACTTGCTGAGCCTGACAGTGGAAAAGCCAAGATTCAAGACTCAAGCTGGGGGTGGGGGGTTGGTTCTGTAATTGGCTTTTCTCTCTGAAGAATGACCCTGTTCAGCATCAGCCAAGGTGACCGGTGGCTGGCTGGTCTTTGGTGTTTCTAGGCAACCCAAGGTGGGTCATCATGACTCAATTTCCAAAGCTCTCTTAGACCTTTCACTTGAGTCACTGGCCTCGTCTCATCGGAGCACTTACAAGCATCTTTGGACTGTTTCTTGAAATAGGTAGTTGGAACAACAGAAAGGCAGTCCCCTCAACCATCCTGTCCACCCTAGAAGAGCACTTAGGCTCACTTTTAACGAATTGGGTGCAGCGATGTTGTGTGACTTTCATGGTTAGGTCATAGGCAATACAGCCTTTTCTGGGCTTATTCCCTCTTCAGATGCTTGCCCTCTGAACCAATGCTCTATGCTGAGGGGAAGCCCTGGCTACGTACGTGGAGAAGCCACAGCACCACGAATGTCCCAGGCAACAGCCAGAAGCATGTGTGTGAAGAGCTTCTAGAAGATTCCAGCCTTAGCCACTAAGTCACTCTGGTTTCAAGTCAGAGCTCTCAGACTATGGAGCAGAGATGAACCATCTCACTGTATCTGTCCAAATTCCTAGCCCCTAATCCACAAGCATTCCACAGGCATGGTTGTCTGACACCACTGAGGCTGGGGTAATAGATCACCCGAGCACAGTGCATCCCAAACTTGCCCTCTGCCTTGCCAATCTTCTCTCCTGACACCCTGGAGGTGATCCTGTGCCTCAATGGGTACTGCAGGTGTCTATATGAGGCTCACACCCCTGCTGGGAAGCAGACAGGAAGCACGGTAGGCTGTGTCCCCAGTGTCTTGGGCACAGCCCTCTGCTTTGCTGCCGCTCAATGGCTGATTTCGTGAAACTCTTTGTGATTCCGTGAACTCTTTCATCTCCCCTCTGACCCTCTCTGGCTTCGAACAGGCTATGGTCTCCTTGGTCTCCAGGCCAAATAGGTTTGATATCATTTTCCTTGGCTGGATATCTCCTCTCACTATTCAAGAATCTGGCAGAGGTAGGATTACTATAAATCCAAGTGATTTTTCATAAAATATCAGTCCATGTTGATGATGAATTTCCAGAGCAGCTGACAGTGCTCGCTGTGGTCCTGGCTGGTCTCTGAGGTAGAGGCTACCCCCACCCCCAATCCCAGCATGGACCCCGCAGTGCAGGCAGGGAAGTCCGTGGCGAGGGTTTTAGGCTTTTTCTCTTTTAACATAAAGGATCTGAATAACATCTGGGGCATGATGGGTCCTCCATCTGGTGGGTCCTCCAGGCTTGGGCAGTGCCTGTGTCTGAGGAGACAGAAGCACTCCTGGACTCCATTTTCATCACGGGCCTGGAAGGACACACAGGGAGAGATGCCTTTAGGGAACCATGACCAACCCGCCTGGGGGAGAGGATGGGCCCTCCTAGCCAGAGGGATCTGGGTGTCATGGCAGATCTCCTAGGAGCCAGCTGCAGGGAGTCATGACAAGACTGTTTATGGGAAGACATGTCTTGGTTCTTGTTTCCACAATCTTTTTTTGCTGCACTGGGTCTTTGCTGTGGTCTTTGCATGGACTCTTTGGTGCGGCACGCAGGCTTCTGAAGTTGAGGTGTGAGGGGTCAGTAGTTAGAGTACTCGAGCTTAGTTGCTGTGAGACAAGTGGGATCTTAGTTCCTTGCCCAGGGATGGAACCTGCATTGGAAGGTGGATTCTTAACCACTGGACCACAAGGGAAGTCCCTCCACAAGGTTCTCAGCACTGGTCCGCAGAGCTGCCTCTGTTGTCCTCTCAACTACCTCGGGGAAATCTCGTCACCTTCCTCGTCCTCCTCTCCTGGTTCAGGGCTGAAATACTAATAACTTGTGTGGCTCACATTTTCATGCCGATTCTGCATCTCCTTCCCTCCAGTCCTGCTGAGCCTCGGCCACTTTTTGAGATACTTGCGACCAGAATCAGAGGTCCCCTCTGTGCTGGCATCTTCCCTAGACAATAACGTTCAGCCGTGGAGGGCAGCAGAATCACTGCTGGGGCAGAGGCAGAGGTGTTCTGGGCCTTCACATATCTGTAACTAGCACAGGCCGTGGCCCCTCATAGTCACAGGCAAGGAGGACACTCCCGTGTGGCTGCAGCAGGGGTGGATGTCCAGTCAGGTCCTGTGGGGGCCACAGATCTGTGTCCCCAACCTCACACAATTCCTCATATAGGCCCTAAGGAAATCACCTCATGCATGCGTGTGTGCTAAGTCGCTTTAGTTGTGTCGAACTCTTTTTGACCCCATGGATTGTAGCCCACCAGGCTCCTCTGTCCATGGGATTCTCCAGCAAGAATACTGGAGTGGGTTGCCATTCCCTCCTCCAGGGGATCTTTCTGACCTAGTGATTGAACCTGCATCTCTGGAACTAAGAGGTGGGATTTTTTGTTTCTTTACCACTAGCACCACCTGGGAAGCTTACTGTCAAACAAAGCAATTCCTAGGATGAAACTTAAATGACATCTACATTCACCTGCCCCCAGCTAAGCCTGGTACAGCTCACATGACTGGCTGTGTGATTCCTTCTTCATTCATTCAGGGGAAAGAATAATGTGGGAGATGAACCAGGAATAGAGTGGGTTTCGGGGACAGTGTACCAGTGTCTGCTCAGGCTTTCCAAGAGGTAAGCTAAGTAGGTTTTAAGAATGTTTTTACTGCTAAGTTACACTGGATTCTCCTTGCTGTCCAAGGGTCTCTCAGGAGTCTTCTCCAGCACCATAGTTCAAAGACATCAATTCTTTGGTGAGCAGATTAAACCAGTCAATCTTAAAGGAAATCAACCCTGAATACTCACTGGGAAAACTGATGCTGAAGCTGAAGCTCCAGTATTTTGATCACCTGATGTGAACAGCTGACTCATTGGAAAAGTCCCTGATGCTGGGAAAGATTGAGGGCAGAAGGAGAAGAGGGCAACAGAGGATGAGATGGCTGGACGGCATCACTGATCACTCATGCAATGGACATGAGTTTGAGCAAGCCACAGAAGATGGTGAGATACAGGGAGACCTGCCATGCTGCAGTCCATGGGGTCACAAGGGGTCAGACACAGCTAGGCGACTGAACACCACCACCACACTGGATTCTATTTAAGATCCTCCCTCTCTCACTAGAGATGGATGGAGTTTCTCCATATTTACTCAACTGGTTTCTTTTTACTCTTTTCACATGAGTCCATGTGCTGACTTGCCCCAACCCAGCCCCTTCAAATTGTTTTTCCTTTGCCTCGGGAAGAAAGTCATGGAAGTGTCATGTCCTGACACACCCTTAGCCATGGAGAGGGCGGTGTCTACATAAGATCTAGTTTCTCAAGACTTCACCTTGATAGAACTGTAGTCTTTAGTCCACTTTATGGCTTACTAACCAAATTCAAGAAGTTTCTATATATTTTAAGAGGACACTGATATCCATTAACAAATCCTTGATGCTTGGATAATCATTTTTGGAAAATTATATTTTAGTGAAGAATATGACAGTACTTTGAGTCACTCAACTCCATAATAAAGTAACCTACACGATAAAAAAAAAAGATCTAGTTTCTCAGAGGAGAGCATTCTGAGGTTCGGTCCTGAGGCACACATGCTGGAGAGAAGTGAGGTGCTGGAAACTAGCCCATCTTCCTTCTCTTCTTTGTTCATCTCAGCGGCTCAGGGCTGAGTCTGCAGGGCAGCAGGTCAAGTCTTCTCCAGGGAGGAACAGATTCCAGGAGGCAGAGGGAGCTCTCTTAACATGTTAAAAATCTCCAGTGGGACACGTCCCGTGTCCTTAAGCTGAGCTGCTGGTGAAACAGGACTCAGAGGGAGACAGAGCTCAGGAGACACATCAGGAGGTGACTCAGGCCACCAAGCCCCAGCCAGGGCCTTCCCAGAGGAAGACTCGCCTCCCAGGAGTCCTAAGCCATGGGGGTCTGCAGGCTTCCCCCCTGGGCCGCCTGGTGTCAAATGGCAGATCTGGTACCATGGCACATTCCGACCCTGAGGTTAGCCTGAACTCTGCACTTTCAACCCTGCACTTGCAAAGCCGGTGATCCAAATTTCTTCAAACGTCAGTTTCCAGTGAATGGGTCTATAGAGTCTTTAGGCTTCAAATCACCTGAATGGAAGCTGGCATTGCTGGGGTCTGGGGGTCAAGTCCCATCTACAGTGGGGGTGAATCCTACTCCAGGGAATGCAACAGACAGATCTCCTTCAGCAACCTCCTCTCCACTGGGGAGGCCACATCTAAATCTGAACGACTAAGAGGCCCCAGTACAGGCACTGGTCACTGTAAAAACAGGGAGGAAACTTAACATTTTTCATGCCATGGACTCTTATGGCAGCTTAACAAAGTCTATAGATTCTCAGAATTATGCACTAGGTTAATAAAGGAAAACACACAAGATGACGAAGGAAAATGACTGCACTGAAATGCCATCACCAAAATATTTTGAGACACAGTGTTTTATGGACTTCTTTACTAACACACTGAGCAGTAAGATTTACTGGCCAGTCTGACAATAACCTTAATTTCTAAGCAGCAATGAGCGTAAATGTTGTTTCAAGTCATCTTCAACAGAGGCAAGAGAGCACAAAAATACGCCTGACTGCTTCTGGGAACAAGGGTACCGCTAATGATACTGTGGTTGGCTGTCTACTTTCAAGACTGAAGGAAGTGCCACTTGACTATAAAAGCTGGTGAAAATCAAAGTGCATTTCTTTTCCATGAGTTCTGTCCAGATTAAGCAGGTGATTCTAATGCATATTCAAGGTTAAGAACTGCTGCTTTAGAGCCTCATCTAGCACCTTTTTAAAAAAATACATCTCAGGACTTCCCTGATGGTCCAGTGGTTAAAACTGCAGGCTTCCACTGCAGGGAGTATGGGTTCAGTCCTCGGTCGAGGAACTAGACTCTACATGCCATGCGTTGCTGTTGTTCAGTTGCTCAGTTGTGTCCGACTCTTTGCGACCCCATGGACTGCAGCACACCAGGCTTTTCTGTCCTTCACCATCTCCTGGAGTTTGCAGAACTCATGTCCATTGAGTCAGAGATGCCATCCAATCATCTCGTCCTCTGTCATCTCCTCCTACCTTCAATCTTTCCCAGCATTGGGGTCTTTTCTAATGAGTAGGATGCCATGTGGTATGGCCAAAAAAAAGACTCAAAGAATTCCTTCAACTTTCTTTAGGGAAAAAAAAAAAGGGAAAGATGAAGAAAATGTAAATCAACAGGAAGCAAAAACAAAGTTGGTCCCCCACTCCATGCTGAAAAAGCCACTTTCCCAGCCGACTGCCAGGCCGCTGGGCGGGGAAGCAGACTGGCATCCACCCCGGGCCTTGAATGGGTTTCCAAATCCCTCAGTCTTGGCCTCTTTCCTGCCATCAGCAATTATGCTTTTCCTACCCCCAACACTCCCCACAAAGTTCACCACAGTGAGGAATTAAAAGGGGACTTGCGGAATTGTTAAACCTTCCAAATCGAACCATTTGTGCTAACGAGCTTGGAAAAAGCTTTACTGTGTTTCAGTAATGGAAAAACATATGCTCTGGTTCTGTTCACAAGTGGCCATGTTCTCTTTTGCTTCATCTTCGTGCAATGGCAGGGGGCACAGAAAGCTACAACTCCAAAGCGGACGATGTGGGCCACAGTCTAGGGAGAATGGTCGAGGCACACCTAGACAGATTGACATCATCACGATGGCCCCAGGCTGCCCACCGGGGCGCCCATGCCGAGGAGTCCAGCCCCATCACCAGCTCTGCTCCAGCTCTCCAAGCTGAGACCCAGCCACAGGCTATAAAAAGGACCCATTATAGTGGGCTTCCCTGGTGGTTCAGGCAGTGAAGAATCCGCCTGCAATGCAGGAGACCTGGGTTCAATCCCTGGGCCAGGAAGATCCCCTGGAGAAGGGAATGGCTACCCACTCCAGTATTCTTGCCTGGAGTATTTCATGGAGAGAGGAGCCTGGCGGGCTACAGTCCATGGGGTCACAAAGAGTCAGCCATGGCTGAGCAACTAAGCATGCATGCATACCCCTACAGTGGTGGGTCCTACAGCTTCCTTCTCAATTCTCCTTGCTAGGTAAATCATTCAGTGTCACTGGACTACAGTTACCTCATTTGTAAAATGATGACAAAACCAAATCGATTATGTTGCTATGAAGATTGAGTGATAAGCATGTCCACATATCATGGCCTGGAGCAGATCTTCAGTTACTATTAGTGACCTCCCCTTCTGTAAAGTAGTATACTTAGAAGAAGGCTAGGCTTTGCAATAAGACAGACCTATTTCCAGATCCTAACTCTGCCACTTACTGGCTGTACAACCTTGGCAATTTGTTCTGTGCTTCCTTATCTTTCAAGCAGGACTGCTACCCACTGTCTAAGGTGGGTTTGGTAAGAGTGAAGGAAAATCGCTTCTAGGAAATGGTCCACAGTACCGTGCTCAGTGAATATTTGCTCTCTTCCTTTCTCCTGCCCTCCGAATCCCAGCAGAGCTGTCAGGGGGAGGGGAGCAGCTCTGCTCAGGCAGGCACCAACCATGACTACCGGCCCTTGATCTGGCCTTTCTGCTGTGGGGTGTGGATTCTTTCCGGGGAACGAGGTCTAGCAGACATGATGAGGAAGAAACAGGACCCCAGAACAATGGGAGAAGCAAAAGTCTACCGGACTTGGAGGAGCTGACCCAAAGGCCTGCTGCTTGCAGGGCCTCAGAGGGATGGAGTCTGCCGGGGCCCCACCGGCCCGGGGAGCAGGCCTCCCCAGTCTGTGAGGCAACATGTTTTTCCATCCTGACTACTAATCACCAGGCAGTGGGCTCTCTCTGCCTTTTGTACCTGCTTCCTTTTCTGGGAGGCCATGAATAATGAGACCATGGAAAATTCAGACTGTGGCTGTATTTTCCACATCACATCATTGAAACGTGTCAATGGCCAGACTTCAGATACGGGCATCTGCCACCCACTTACAATGCTCCTCCTTAGTGGTTCGGAACGTTTCCCTTCAGGTGCATGAATCTCACAGTCGACCGATGGCAAGAGCTAAAGGAAGTGGGTACGAGACCCATGGTGCCCTAGCCTGACAGCCTCTCCTGGTGACCCCAAGGGAAAGACCCCCTGGGTTTACTGCCATGCAGCAGTCCTTTCATGATTTTGGTTTTTCATTTGGAACATTTTGGGAGAAGTGGGGTGTTCCATCACTCTGGATATAAACGAGAGGAATGCAACTAGATGCTTAAAGCGTCATGATAACCTTCAAAATCACCCCAAATTATGGTTGCAAACCTCCATGACTTTCCCTATCAGAAATATATCTTTTTATTGAAAAGGCCAATGTTTCAGGGGAATAGAAACCCATTCTACTGTTCAACCATCTACCATGGCTACGGGAATTATAATTTCTCTAACTCCAGTTTCCTCATCTGTAAAATAACACCCACTTCTCAGTATTATAAAGATTAACGAATGATGTAAAAACACCTGGTTTCCAGCCCAGAAAATAGTAGGTGCTCAATAATAGAGATGGATGCACGAAGGCAAGAAAAACAGAGAGGATCATTTTTTTTTTCAAGCAAATAAAAACTCATCTACACATTTGTAGCTCTTTGCTGAATCTTATCTTCAAGGATGGCTACTTCTGTTCACAGTGCCCAGCTTACTCCTTGGTCATATAACTTTCATCTGTTAAATGTGTTCACTCAACTACTAAGCGCTGACCCCATGCTGATACAGAGGTAAACACGATAGACAAGGCCCTCTCAGGTTTCAGTCTTCTAGATGCTTCTCCTGGCTACCACTTCATCAACTTCTGACATTGCTCCCTAAACCTAAGAAGACCCCTCCCCATTGGTCATCACCATCTTCTCAGCATTAGGCAGACTATCTCCATGGTTACTAATCCCAGATGTCACAAAAACGATGATACAAAGGCCCTGCTTCCTGAACAGGAAACTCCAGGTCCACAGTGTATTAAAAACCCAACTAAACTGGGTCTATTCAGTTCAGTCACTCAGTTGTGTTTGACTGTTTGTGACCCCATGGACTGGAGCACGCCTGGCTTCCCTGTCCATCACCAACTCCCGGAGCTTGCTCAAACTCATGTCCATCGAGTTGGTGATGCCATCCAACCATCTCATCCTCTGTCGTTCCCTTCTCCTCCTGCCTTCAATCCTTCCCAGCATCAGTGTCTTTTCCAATGAGTCAGCTGTTCGCATCAGGTAGCCAAAGTATTGGAGTTTCACCTTCAACATTAGTCCTTCCAATGAATATTCAGGACTGATTTCCTTTAGGCTTGACTGGTTTGATCTCCTTGCAGTCCAAGGGACTCTCAAGAGTCTTCTCCAACACCACAATTCAAAAGCATCAGTTCTTCAGTGCTCAGCCTTCTTTATGGTCCAACTCTCACATCCATACACTACTACTGGAAAAACCATAGCTTTGACTAGACGGACCTTTGTTGGCAAAGTAATGTCTCTGCTTTTTAATATGCTGTCTAGGTTTGTCACAGACAACTGGATATGAGGTCCCAACCCCACCAGTTGCATGATTTGAAGGAAATGATGTGCTCCCTTCCAACCCCATCTCTGTTTTCCCATCTGTACAGTGACAGATTTAGTTCACAGAAGGAAAGGGAAAGGGATTTCAAGGAGAGTGCTTTTCCAGTTGGCTAATAGCTGCTTGAAGTGCTGTGCTATCTCAGGTTCTGAAACTCTGGGCTCATTAGGAAATAACCACAATTGACTAGTGATGTCTGTCATGGGTGTGGCAGTGGGGAGGATGGCAGTGTATGTGCCCATGTTTTCACTTCTGGTCTACAGGAGCTCAAAGGACCCTGTGAATTCTGCCTGTTATACTTCTGAAACTCAGTGAAACCTTGCTTTACTTTATCTTTGACACAAGGTCTTTCTTCATGCACCATAACTTTTTCATCTGTTTGGTCTAGCACCTGAGAAAGTTTCTCAGTTACTTGGTTTCAAGGCACAGAAATCTTGCAACAAAATAAACACATGTACTAATTTATCACCATCATATTCGGTAAATCACTGCTTCTGGACCACAGAGGCCCAGGACATTAGGTCAGAAAAGAGAATCTACATTTATTCAGTTCAGTTCAGTCACTCAGTCGTGTGTGACTGTTTGTGACCCCATGGACTGCAGCACGCCAGGCTTCCCTGTCCATCACCAACTTCCCGAGCTTACCCAAACTCATGTCCATCAAGTCGGTGATGCCATCCAACCATCTCATCCTCTGTCATCCCCTTCCCCTCCTGCCTTCAATCTTTCCCAGCATCAGGGTCTTTTCAAATGAGTCAGTTCTTTGCATCAGGTGGCCAAAGTATTGGACTTTCAGCTTCAACATCAGTCCTTCCAATGAATATTTAGAACTGATTTCCTTTAGGATTGACAGGTTGGATCTCCTTACTGTCCAAGGAACTCTCAAGAGTCTTCTCCAACACCACAGTTCAAAAGCATCAATTACTCAACACTCAACTTTCTTTATAGTCCAACTGTCATATCCATACTTGACTACTGGAAAAACCATAGCTTTGACTAGATGGACCTTTGTTGGCAAAGTAATGTCTCCACCTTTTAATATGCTGTCTAGGTTGGTCATAGCTTTTCTTCCAAGGAACAAGCGTCTTTTAACTTCATGGCTGCAGTCACCATCTGCAGTGATTTTGGAGCCCCCAAAATAAAGTCTCTCACTGTTTCCATTGTGTCCCCATCTACTTGACATGAAGTGATGGGACCAGATGCCATGATCTTAGTTTTCTGAATGTTGAGTTTTAAGCCAACTTTTTCACTCTCCTCTCTCACTTTTATCAAGAGGCTCTTTAGTTCTTCTTCACTTTCTGCCATAAGGGTGGTGTCATCTGCATATCTGAGGTTATTGATATTTCTCCTGGCAATCTTGATTCCAGCTTGTGCTGGAATTTTGCGTGATGTACTCTGCATATCAGTTAAATAAGCAGGGTGACAATATACAGCCTTGACGTACTCCTTTCCCTATTTGGAACCAGTCTGTTGTTCCATGTCCAGTTCTAACTGTTGCTTCTTGACCTGCATACAGATTTCTCAGGAGGCAGGTCAGGTTGTCTGGTATTCCCATCTCTTGAAGAATTTTCCACAGTTTATTGTGATCCACACAGTCAAAGGCTTTGGTGCACAATAAAGCAGAAGTAGATGTTTTTCTGGAACTCTCTTGCTTTTTCGATGATCCAACAGATGCTGGCAATATGATCTCTGGTTCCTCTACCTTTTCTAAATCCAGCTTAAACATCTGGAAGTTCATGGTTCACACACTGTTGAAGCCTGGCTTGAAGAATTTTGAGCATTAATTTGCTAGCGTGTGAGACGAGTGCAATTGTGCGGTAGTTTGAGCATTCTTTGGCATTGCCTTTCTTTGGGATTGGAATGAAAACTGACCTTTTCTAGTCCAGTGGCCAAATTTTTGAGTTTTCCAAATTTTCTGGCATATTGAATGCAGCACTTTCACAGCATCATCTTTTAGGATTTGAAATAGCTCAGCGGGAATTCCATCACCTCCACTAGCTTTGTTCATAGTGATGCTTCCTAAGGCCCACTTGACTTTGCATTATTGGGCTTCTATTGAGTGCCAGATCCTTTCCATGCCTTATCTCTCCTTCTAAACACCCTTGGGGAAGTCACTAACTCCTCCTTTCACGGAGCAGGAACCAGTGCTCAGAGCAGTGGGGGAGATTACCCAATGAGCAGAGATTCCAACCCATGACACTTCAGACTCCAAATGCCACTGCTCTGTGCTCCCATAAAACACACCCAAATGTCTTGTTTATTCTTTCTCTTCCAGGAGATGGAGGTGACAAATGAAACTGACAGTGTGTCTAGACAGAGCGATGAGATCTGGGCAAACATTTAGATGACTCAGTCCTCATCCATCATTTTTCCTACAGTCTGCTGGGGACAGGACCAAGAGAAGATATTCCTGCCTGATTTGGGAGACCAGCTTAGCTCATCAGGTTTGGGGCATGACTGTGAATTCTCTGAGAGCATTAAATACCTACCTCTGCATCCTAAACCTGCATCCCGAGTCAGTTCCCTTCCATAGGCACTGCCTCTGATCCCAGATGTCCTGTCCTCTGGCCCTCCTCCCAGAAAGCCCTCCTCACCACCAGTGGGAGTTTTAAAAAACTGTGCACCACCACAAAACCCTCTCCATGGAGGCCTGAGCCCCTACCTGAGCTCCCAGGAGTCTGCAGTGCCCTGACAGGAAAGCAGGAGTTCCCCAAAGCCTCTGGGATTCTTGTAGGAGACATGCTGGGGGATCTCACAAAAGCGGGTGTGGACGGGGCATAGATTCCTAACCATCAGGAAAACCACATCTTTGGATCCTGAAGATGAATCTCCAAGGAGGCAGCCTGGGCCTGCTACACCTAGCTGGTGAGTGAACGGAGGTGGAAACAGTTTTCAGCATGTAGGCGACAGGCTGGGGCTGTGAGTTAGTGCTTAGTTATATCTTTGCTTAGTGGTATCAGTTACACCTCAAAGATACCACTGAGACTATGGCTGCCATACTGCAGAGGCTGCTAGTGGGACCAGTGTTGGGAAAGCACTGTCTTGACCTAGGACAACAGAGCCCAGGGGTTTCTGTAAGCCCTTCAGCTTACGCTGGGCCCATGAGTTCTCTAGTGTCTACAGTCATGGAAACCAAGAGGTAACACAACATCCTATCTCAGGCTCCACTGGTGGCAATGTACACTGGCGTAGCTGCTATGAAAAATAGTATGGCAGTGCCTCAAAAAACTAAAAATAGAATTATAATATTATCCAGCAATTCCACTCTGGGTAGACACACAAAAGAATTGAAATCAGGGACTCAGAGAGAGATCTGTACACCCACACTCATCACATGATTCACAACAGCCAAGAAATAGAAGAAACTCAAATGTCCACTGACAGATAAATGAAAATACACACACAGTGAAATACTGTTCAGCCTTAAAAAGGAAGGAAATTCTGACACATGCTACAATATGAATGAACTTTGAGGACATAATATTAAGTGAAATAAGCCAATCACAAGAGGACAAATAGAGAATGATTTCATTCATATGAAGTATCTAGAATAGTCAGATTCATAGAGACAGAAAATAGAAGAGTAGCTGCCAGGGGGAGGGAGAAAGCAGAGTTATTGTTTATTGGGCACAGTGTTTTAGTTCTGCAAGATGAAATGAGTTCTGGAGATAGGCTGCGTGGCAATGTACATGTTCTTATTACTGCTGCTGCTGTTGCTAAGTCGCTTCAGTCGTGTCCGACTCTGTGCGACCCCATAGATGGCAGCCCACCAGGCTCCCCTATCCCTGGGATTCCCCAGGCAAGAACACTGGAGTGGGTTGCCATTTCCTTCTCCAATGCATGAAAGTGAAAAGTGAAAGTGAAGTTTCTCAGTCGTGTCTGACTCTTAGAGACCCCATGGACTACAGCCTACCAGGCTCCTCCATCCATGAGATTCTCCAGGCAAGAATACTGGAGTGGGTTGCCATTGCCTTCTCTGTCTTATTGCTGAACTATGCTTAAAAATGGTTGGGATGGTAGATCTTATGTTATATATATTCTGTGTGCATGTGTGCTCAGTTGCATCTGACTCTTTGCAACCCCATAGATCGTAGCCTGCCAGGCTCCTCTGTCCATAGGGTTTCTCAGGCAAGCACACTGGAGTAGGTTGCCATTTCCTGCTCGCAGGGATCTTTCTGACCCAGGGATCAAACCCACATCTCTTGCATCTCCTGCAGTGGCAGGTTGGTTCTTAATCACTGCACCATCTGGGAAGCCCCTATATATATTTTACCATAATTAAAAAAATGTTTTATTAAGAACATGGGTTTAGAGGTTTGGCAATTAAGTAGCTTGTTTTTTTCCTCTTAGTACTGGCTCTCTACTTAGCTCTGCTATTTATCTTTGCTGAGCCTCAGTTACTTCATCTATTCAATGGGGTCAAGAGGTATGTACCCTGAAAGTTGTCACGAGGATTATGCAAAGGGAAGCTGGTCAGATCTCAAGCAAGAGATCTTAAGCAAGAGCCCCATAAGCAGCAGGTCTTATGTTCATCATCATCCATTACTGCCATTTTGATTGAGGCACTGAGCACTCAATCACATCATAGCACTGACCGGCTGATCTGAACTGTTACCAGGATTTACCTGGGAAAAGAGAAATAAGTGGCTTTGGAGAGGGGATGGTTAATCTGGTCACCTTTTGAGTCACACTGACCATATGAGGCAATGTGGTCTTTGATGTTATTTTAAAAATAAAACAAAATGGACTCACGAGCTCTGTGAGTTTTTCAGAACTATGCCAAAGATCAAGAAAGGGCAGAGCCACAGATCTTATAGTCAGACTGAGAAGGCCCCAGGCTGGTCTGGAAGGATCTCCAGGCCCTAAGAGCCGGGGCCAGTCAGCTACCTGCCCAGGGACCTCTTCCGCCCCTGACATGCCCAGGCTACTCAGAAGCCACAGAAATCATCTTGTTCTGCAGCCGTCAGCCTAATGAGATTTCAAGTTCAATCACTGTCATTTATTTGGCGTGCCTACTGGCACGAAGCAAAAGCAGTGTATTCTATTTCTACGTAAAAGTTTCCAGATTCCAAGCCCTGAAGCCAGACTTTTTGCAGGGCACAGATGACTGGCCCTCGAGTTTCAGCAGGATTAAGCAAAATCCTGTCCCCACCAACGCCTATGCCACCCAAACCATGGCTTCCTGGCTCTTTCGTCTGGGGATCGCGCAGAACCTCCATACCCTATACAGACGACCGGTATGTTCCTAACAGCGTGAATTTCCAACTCCTTGGCTGGGGTCTCGAAGCCCTTTCTGATCTAATTCCTGCCTCCCTGCAGCCTCATCTGTGGCTCCCGCAAGTACACCTCCAGCTCTGGCATTCTAAACTATGCATTGTGCCTCAGACATGTTCTGTTTCCGCATGCTTCCCTGATTGTGAACAAAGAATGCTTCTGCAAAAAATGTCCTTCCTCCCCACAACTGAGAACTCCTAGACACCATTCAAAATACGGCTGAACTGCCACCTCTTTCAGGAAGCCTGCCAAGATGTGTCAAGTGGCTGAGACTTTATTTACAAGGTGGTAGGTGAGCCGGTCACCATGGCTACTGGCAGACACATGAGACTCCTGGGTGAGGGACAAAGGACTTTATTGCTGACAGCCCAGAAACAGCATGAGCTTCATGTCTGTGACAGTTCCCCTTTGCCCCTAGTCCCAGGAGGCAACATAGAGGGGCCCAGGTGGATGTAGTGTGTGTAGTAGGTGTGCATCACAGCTGAGAAATGTCAAGCTTAGAGCACCAAATCTTACGTAATGGACTGCAAGCAAACCTACCTTCTGCCGGGAAGGAGAGCCACTTGCTGTACAAACATCCTTGAAAAGATAGTCTGAAACCAAAAGGAAACTAGTACTTCTGCTCATAAAACCTGCAGAAACTCCAGAGACCAGGAAGGATTGTTTCCTAACAGAATCTACCTCATCTGACATACACAATGCTCCCACCATGCCCTGTCCACCTCTGCCTTAGGAAATACATATGAATCCATGTTGTAATGACCCATTTACTTCTTTGTTCCACTGCTCTCCTGGGTCCTGTCTGCTGTCAGGGATCATCTTTTACATTTATTTGCCAGACACACATGAAGTGCTCAGTGAACATGCAAATAAATGGATGAGGTGAATAACTAATACTCAGAATTCTGACAGCTACTCTTTGGAGGTGATCAAATAATGATAAACACAAAGAGTTGACATTTACTGACTGCTTTTTTGCACATTCTAGGCGCTGTATGGTTTTGTTATCTGGACTGTTTTATTTTATCCTCATGAAGCACTATACGCAAGGTACTTTGATGAACTCACTTTACATATGGGGAAACTAAGGTTTGCAGCAGCTCAGGGGTCTCACCAGTCACACAGCTAACAGCAGTGGAGCTGTACTCTGCGCTGGCTCTTCCTGGGCCCAAGTCTTACCCAACCCCCTGAAGTGCTCCTCCTCTCAGAGGGCACCTAAGCTTTGGTTTGGGGTGTTTGTGGAACTGGCCAGAGAAGAAAGGAGGGAGTGCCTATCTTTTTGTGTTTACAGGGGTGGCGGCGGTAGGCTGCACGTCATCACCACCTACTCCCTGGTGTGACTCACAGCCCGGCAGCCACGGCCATGGCCATGGAACACGCCGATAGTCCCCGCTAGAACGTCACACCTTCCTAATCTGTCCCACACTGGGCCAGATGGTGTCTGGTCTTAGAAGCAGCCTGGCATGCAAAGCTGACCCTTCTTCCTGAGAAAGAGAAGGGATGAGATAAATTTGCAGAAAACTCTATGTTGCCTACAACTTACAATTCTCAAGTAGCGATTCCCCTTGACCTTACTAATGATCAAAGAAGGAAACAAAGAGAAGACACAGGTGGTCACCCACGATAATACCCACTGCAGGTGCGCGAGGACTGGTGAAGCTATTTCAGAAATTGCTGCTGAGAGCAAAAACAGTACAACCGTCTGGAGGAAAATCTGGTAACATCTCTTAAAATCTTACACTGTACACACTTTGACACAGCAATTTCATTTCTAGGATTTACACAAAGAAAAACTTGCAATATTGTTCAATTGATTCATGTCAATGTATGGCAAAAACTACTACAATATTGTAAAGTAATTAGCCCCCAACTAAAATAAATAAAAAATATATATATAGATAGATGTCTACAACAAAATTGTAACTAGTTCACAAACTCTTTTTAAAACATTTAAAACATATAGAATTCTATAGAGGAAAAGTCTCTGCAAAGTTAATTTCTCCCAGAGGTAACTACTAGTAATGATTTTGTGTATATTTTGCCAAGTGTTTTAATGTATACTTTTTTTTCTAAAAACTGAGATAAACTGTATGTATAAAATATGAGCTCCTCAGGTGGCTCAGAGGTAAAGAACCCGCCTGCCAATGAAGGAGATGTGGGTTCAATCCATGGTCAGGAAGATCCCCTGGAGAAGGAAATGGCAACCCCCTCCAGTATTCCTGCCTGGGAAATCATTTCCATGGACAGAGGAGCCTGTGGGCTACAGTCCAGGGGGTCGCAAAGAGTCAGACATGACTTAGCCACTGAGAGTGCATGCACGTATATCAAGTACATCTTAAATATACCATCATATATGTAAAGCAACATATTGCTTTACAATTGCTTTTTCTTCACTTAATATTTCACTGAAGACATCCTTTTATACCAACATATATGAAACCAGTGTGAAACTGGTTTATCAACTTCACATTATTTTGATTTTGCATGTGAAATCACAAATTCCTTCTTGAAGGATATTTAGGTTGAGGAGAGTACAATTTAATATAGCCAGGTTATAGCTCAAAAAGAAATGGCAACTCCTTAAACATTGCTCACTTGGATCAACTTTATTTATTTGGGGTCTGCTTATCCACTTTTCAGAATGATTCAGAGCTCTTCAATTTTCCCTCTAATTTTTTCCTACTAGATGAAGGCATAAGGGCCTTATGCTTGGCCAGAAATTACTAAGTCAATGCAAATTAGAAACCTAGACACACAAAAGGACTCAAGTGTCTGGTTACGGGACTCTGGAACTGCACATTCACAAGAGACTATGCCATCACTCAGAACCACAAGCGTGTTGTTTCCTATAGAAATCAAGATGCATCCTGCCAACCTGGCCCCATCCAGGAACTTGTTAGCACCTGAACATCACTTATGCTTCTTCTCATTCATTAGGTCCATCTTTCCTTCTGTTTGTATCTCCAATTCCCAAACCAGTCATTTATGACTCATGAGAACAAGAAGTACAGGGTGAGTCAGGCTCAAAGCAGGAAGCACAAGCTTCTAGCAAAATGCATGACTCAGAGAGTGAGGCAGGGCTCTAGAGAACTTAGCCCCAGGCCACAAACCTCAATGGGAAGAGGCCCATGGAGTCCTGAAACACATCCTCAGCTTCCAGGGGAATTCCACTTTTGCAGTAGGTTCCTGGGACCCAGGGGAGAAGCCAGTTAGAACCCAGTGTTAATTACTTTTCGGTAATAATGAGCCTCACACAAAGAGCTTTATAAACCTCTCCTTAAAGACTCTCACCCAGTGTTGTGAACCGAGGATGGTTAGCTTCACTGGATAAAGAAAGAAACAGAACCACAGAGGACAGAGCGTGTGAGGGTTAGGATAGGTTTGAACCTAGGTGAGCTTCACACCTTGTTCAGACTTCACTCTGCCCCCAGACTGACAGACAGAGAAGGGCAACATCTCCCGGGACTTGGCAATGCACCCAGCCCCCCAACATACACCCAAAAGAACTCTCCTGAACTTCTGAGTATTGACCAAAGTTCTCCAAGGCAGGGATCCCCAACCTCTGGGATTTAATTCCTAAAGATCTGAGGTGACACTGATGTCATAATAATAGAAATAAAGTGCACAATAAATGCAATGTATTTAATCATTCCAAAACCATCCTCCCCCACCCTGGACCAAGGAAAAAACTGTCTTCCATGAAACAGGTCCCTAGTGTCAAAAAGGTTGGGGACTACTGAAAGGAACCTGCGCATTCCGCTAATGCATTTCTGTTAAAATAAACCCCAATGACTGGTCAGCATGGTACCCTCTGTAATTCCATAAAATCTATAAAGGCAACTTCAGCATCAGAAATCATGGCAGAGGGACCAGACAAAGCCAACACCTCGCCTGCAGTTAGTCTGTAATAAATGAATGAGCTGAGGGCAAGGAAGAACCCATGGTCTCCTGGGGGAAAGAGGCCATTCAACACGCTTTCTCTGCCCACACTCCTGCTGAGTCTCTCTGGGCTTTGAACTAACAGGCTGTTTACTATTCAACAGGAAACAAACAAATCTTGAAGTCTAGCCACACTGACCATCTGTCTTCCCCCAGACTTGAACACAAATAACAAACAAAGCATCTTCACAGCAGAGAAGATGACACTTGAGTTCACACTGGTGGAGAAGTCCATCACTATTTTCTACAGTCTGCTGCCTATCCTGATCGTTCGCTTGGACAAGGAAATCATGGGATTACTCAAATCATTACTATCTGGACAAATCTGGTAGTGGAATTTGTCTACCTAGGCCCTCAGAAGTTTCAAGAAATATCTTGGAGCTGGTTGTATGTGATTTAAACAGTGGGTTCCAATAAGGTATGTTCAGCTGGAGAAAATACCGTATTATGTATGATATTTTATATCATACTCTAATGTGAAAACGGAAAAGACAACAGATGCACAATATGCTGAGCTCTGTAGTTCTGAGCTTTATTTTAATGAGAGCACATGTCCCTTCAAAATGGTGCCTTGGGTAATTGGGCCAGATGCTTCGTATTTGAGGACACGGTTATAAACAAAAGCCTTGTATGTGTGCATAATGGCTTATCTGCTCTCTGGCTTCCAACATGCCACTTCCCTCCTAATCCATTGCATGAAAGTGGCACAGCCATGGTCAGCCCACCCAGTGGCCCATCAAGGGAGACAGGCGGAGGGCTCCACACAAAAGCCTCACAGAAAGACATCAGATCATATCACAGTCGCCCGTGCACTCAGGTGAAATAACAAGCCGTCATGTCCTTTTCCCCTTTTGAGTGTGAAAGCAAAAACAGACCAATGCCTTGCATGTACTATGCTAGCTTTTCTAGACGGGCATATAGTGTTACTGTCTGTGACTTTCCATGGGCCTGCTCGGGTTACCATATGTATGAATACACATCCCAGCATCTGAAGAAAGGAAAATATGGGGTGTTTGGTGGTTATGTTTAATTGCATTCATATGGGAGTTTTAAATCCTGAGAATTCAGCCCCTATTTATAGTAGTTTCAGGTTTGAACAGCTTATGATTTTTTGTCCTTTTGAGAGGCAAGTCTCCCTTTTCCATCCCAGACAGTGCTTCATCGGCACATAACGCATTTTCCAGAGCCAACCGTAAAAACCATTAAATTGCCAAACTATGGAATGGGACAGTGGTGACGATGTTCGGTCATTTGCATGGCTCTGAAGACAATCTAGTCTTTATGGCTTCCCACTCAGACACAAAGAGGATTCGAATGCAAGAATTCCGTGGACATCTGAAACCAGACTTGTTTCTGACTCTTGGCAAGACACTTCACAGCAAGCAAGGCTCTGCGGTAACACACCATTGTTCTTGCCACTGCTGCTACTGCTGCTAAGTCACTTCAGTCATGTCCGACTCTGTGCGACCCCATAGACGGCAGCCCACCAGGCTCCCCCGCCCCGGGATTCTCCAGGCAAGAATACTGGAGTGGGTTGCCATTGCCTTCTCCGTGTTCTTGCCACATGACCTCCCTTTCACAGGCACCTTGTAAAGTCTCTAGTCTGTTCTCTCAAGACCCCATGCAATTCAGCAGGCACCAGCCAGTCAAGCATCAGATGCCCCGGGTCACTCTCCTAGTCAAGCAAATTGGAGTTTATTCTCATAGAAAAACTTGCTGAGTTAAGATCCCAAGGCCTGTGCAGGAATCTGGAAAAACTCAGTGAGTCTCCACCTTCTGGGTTTCTTGGATGTGTCTCCTCCTGTCACCCTCCTGAATTCTCAGGACCATCATACACAGGGGTTCAAGTTATGCACCGCCCCTGGGTGCAACTACAGGTCCACCATCTCACAATCAACATGTGAACCTGCAAAAGCAGCCCTGGGAATTCTGGGCCTCCCTAGCTGAGCCCAGAGCAGGGACACACAGGCTGTGCAGACTCCGGAAAACTGGCACAAACCTGGAGGCTGCAGCACACAAGTGCAGGCAGCTGCTCCCTGACTCATGTACACTCTTGGCATCTTTGAGATCTTGTCTCTCACCAACCTGCCATTCTCAGAGCTTGGTTCCCCCTGCCATAATGCTCCAAGCCTGACACAACTGCCTTACTTGGAAGGTAGAGCAGGGAGCTTGGGATGTGTATCAGGGCCTCCAGCAGCTACAAAGATGCTCACAGCAGTGCTGCTGCCCTCTGGGCTCTGGGAGGCTTCCCAGAACAAAACTATGCAATCATACAATCATACACCTTTTTCTCTTGAACACAAAAGCTTTTTTTGTAATCCACATCCCTGAGAGTTATGTTTCCCCTGTTCTCTCACAGAGACTTAAATCTGGAATACTCTAAAGCTTTTCCCTCTTGGTACCATCTCTCTGTCTGTTTTTTTTTTCTATTCTCTTTCTTTCTCTCTCTTCTCCCACATTCAAAAGCTGGCCTCTCCTCTCTCCTGACCTTAGTTAATCCTATCTTTGCTTCACAGGCTTTTGTACTTTCAGAGTTGGGAGAGATGGTGAAAATCACTGCCTCATTAAAAGCTGGGGGGAAGTGAGGTGACCTAGTTTTTAAGTGACAAACTCATGCTTCCAGCCTGTGACACTGGGTCTCTTTTCATTTCACCACATGGCTTGCCCCACCATCAGCTCCCAGGTCCCTTGAATGCAGTTGTCCAGCTGCCCAACACCACTTGCTGAAGAGACTGTCTTTCCCCTATTGTTCCCCATTGTATAGTCTTGTCTCCTTTGTTGAAGATTAATTTCAGTAGGTACGCTTTCATTATATTGAGATATGTTCCTTCTATACCACTTTGGTAAGAGTTTTTTATTATGAATGGATGTTGAATTTTATCAAATACTTTTTTGCATCTGTTGAGATGCAATCATACAAAGCTGACTGGACTCCCTCTGCCTGCAGTAAATGTCTGAGTACTGTGTCAAAAACAAGCAAAAAGAACCCATCAAGTCAGCAGAAGGAAGAAAATAGTAAAGACTATAGAGAGGAAATCAAAGAGAAATTTTTAAAAAATAGAAAATAAATCAATAAAACCAAGAGCTAGTTCTTTGAAAGGGTAAACAAAATCAACACAACTCTGGCCAGACCTGCCAAGATGAAAAGAGAAAAAACCCAAATAAGCAAAATAAGAAGTGAAAGATGAGAAATCACAACTGATATTGCAGAAATACAAAGACCACAAGAGAATACTATGAACAATTATATGCCAACAAATTGGACAACTTAGAAGAAATAGACAAGTTTCGAGAAACATATAGCCACCAGAACTGAATTGAAAAGAAATAGATAATTTGAGCAGACTGAGCACTAGAAGTGAAATAGAATCTGTATTAAAAAAAAAAAAAACCAAAAACTACCTTCCTGCAAACAGAAGTGCAGGACCAGATGGCTTCACTGGGGAATTCTATCAAGCATACAGAGAACGTACACCGATCCTTCTCAAACTCTTTCAAAAGATTGAAGAGAAGAGAACAGCCCTAAAGTCATTTTATGAAGCTACCAACACCCTGATACCAAAATCAGACAAAGACAATACCAAAAAAGAAAATTACAGGCCAATATCTTTGATGAATATAGATGCAAAACTTCTCAACAAAATATTACCAGACCAAATCCAAAAACACATAAAAAGATCTTACATTGTGATCAAGTTGGATTCATCCTAGAGTCATAAGGACGGTTCAACATCACAAATCAATCTATGTGATACACCATATCAACAAAAGAAAAGACAAAAACCTCATGATCATCTCAACAGATGCAAAAAAGTATTTGATAAAATTCAACATCCATTCATAATAAAAAACTCTTACCAAAGTGGTATAGAAGGAACATATCTCAATATAATGAAAGCATACCTACTGAAATTAATCTTCAACAAAGGAGACAAGACTATACAATGGGAAACAATAGGGGAAAGACAGTCTCTTCAGCAAGTGGTGTTGGGCAGCTGGACAACTGCATGTAAATCAGTGAAGTCAGAGCACACTCTCACACCATACATAAAAATAAACTCAAGATGGCTTAAAGACTTAGATATAAGACATGACCATAAAATTTCTACAAGTGAATATAGGCAAAACAGTCTCTGACATAAACTGTACCAATGTTTTCTTAGCTCAGTCTCCCAAGGTAATAGAAATAAAAGCAAAAATGAATAAATGGGATTTAAACTTACAAGCTTTTGCACAGCAAAGGAAACCATAAATAAAATGAAAAGACAACCTATGGACTAGAAGAAAATATTTGCAAACGATGTGATCAACAAAAGCTTACTTTTTAAAATTTACAAAAAGTTCACATAACAATAAAAAATAACTCAATCAAAAAATGGCAGAAGACCTAACCAGACATTTCTCCAAAGAAGATACACAGATGGCCAAGAGGCACATGTTCAACATCACTAATTCTTCGAGAAATGCAAATCAAAGTTACAAGATACCACCCTCAGCCAAAAATAACAAAATAATGCCATTTGCAGTAACATGGAGGCAACTAGAGATTCTCATACTCAGGGAAGTCAGGAAGAGAAAGACAAATACCTTATGCTACCACTTATATGTGGAATCTAAAATATGATACAAATGAACTTATTTATAAAACAGAAACAGATCCACAGTCATAGAAAGGAGAAAGGGGGTGGGGAGGGATAAATTAGGAGTCTTGGGTCAACAGATACAAACTATTATATAAAAAGACAAACAACAAGATCCTACTGTATAATACAAGGAACTATATTCAATATCCTGTAATACCCCTTAATGGAAAATAATATGAAAAAGAATACATATATATGTGTGTATAACTGAATCACTTAGCTATATACCAGAAACTAACACAATATTGAAAATCAGCTATACTTCAGTAAAAATAAGTAAATTAATTTTTTTTAAAAAAGAACCCATTGACTACCAACCACAGTAACACCACCTCCCTAGTGGTTATGGGTACACTGCTTCTCTTATGATAAGGCCACAAAGGGTATATCCCTAATCCCCTCGGAAGGCTGGGGATGCATTCCCAGAGGGAGGAACGTGTGGTGGGAAGTTTGCATAAGGCTCCTGGGCACAGAGAGGCTGGCCATCTCCAGCCCCATAGAGGAGGCACTTCATACAATGGACTGAATCACATGGCAGCCACCCTGTCTGCTCCTCACCAGGCCTCTAAACCAGCCATCTCTTTGTGAAGATAAGGGGCAGCGAAGTCACCTCTGGTCTGGAAGTCTGGAGACCAGTGACATCCTCAGTCACCCTCCAACCTGTGCCAGGCCTTCCTTCTGTGAAATGACGCCCCTCTCGTCATTCAGAATCTATAATTCTCTAAAGAGCAGCCCACCTCTGGACTAAGCAACAGGCTACTAAGTAGCAAGTGCAAGCATAAGGGGCCCAAGCGTGAAGCCTGGAGCAGAAGGACACCTTTTTCTTGGGCCACTGGGTTTCACTTGAAGTTATCTCGCTCTCAAACTGCCAGACCAGGCCTGGGAACAGAAAGGGTGTGGGTCTGGCCAGCGGCTTTAGGGGATTTTCAGGTTAGAGGCACCAGGTCTTGTTACCAGAAACCCCCAACCAATACACCCAACACTTCAGTGTTCCCCTTTCAAGGCTGAGAGCAGCCATTCAAATGACAACTGAATTTGCCATATCCTGCCATTTCTGACGCAAAGTGCACGGAAGCAGAGCCTGTTACTGGACTGCATCTGTCTGGCCAGAAACGCAGGAATTGGGGAATCTAGGCAGATACAAAGCAGGAGAGGTGCATGGGAGCTCCCTCCTTTCTGCCCACGGTCTGAAGTCTGGGTCACCTTTGGCAGGCTTAGCAAGGGAATGTGTGCATTGGGATGTGAGTGCAAGGAAGACGAGAACTCACGTGGCTCCTTTTGCCTTCTTCATCTCCCATCGACGTGATGACTGTCTCTGAAAAGACCATCTGTCCAGTCCGGTTGTTTGTGATCTACAGGAGAACAGGGACAGTGAGTGTGAAATAGAAGGGATTCTGGACAAATCCCACAAGTTGTTCATTTTTTGGTTTGTTGTTTTCTATTTTCTGAAGCAGGAGCATCTGGCAAAGAATGCCCACTCCTCCCTATGTCTGTGAGCTCCACCAGCAGCATCAGAGAGTGATTAAGAGACAGAGCAGAGTCTACAGCATGGGGCTGCCAAGGGGAGGACCGAGGAAGTCTGTGTAAAGCATGCAGCACACAGCCTGTCACCTCGCAAATACTTAACACTAGCTATTTTTATCATTCTTGGGGCTTATTCATTTGAAGCTCCAAGTCAACTTTCTTTTCAACAACTACAGGTCTGGGTAGTGAAGGAAGCAGGTTTTAGCTAGAGCAGCCCCTTCCTGATTCTGGGGAACTGTTTTGTTTCCTCAAGAAAGTGCTTAATTTTACAGCAGCCTTGATGGGAGGGGAACTTGGGGGAGAACGGATACATGTGTATGTAGGGCTGAGTCCCTCTGCTGTCCACCTAAAACCATCACAACACTGTTAACTGGCTATCCTCCAGTACAAATACAAAGTTAGAAAAAAAAAAAGGAAGTGCTGAAGCGTGCTGACAGGAGGCCGGGCCCTGTATTCCTTTAGCTCTTGTCTGCTTGGCTTCTATAACCGGGAGTGGGCACCTCAAAGCTGAGCCTTAGAAGCCTGACTGGAAGCCTGATTGAAACTCAGGCCACTCTCACCCCATCCAAGGCCACGTCTCACCCTCATTTTGGTGATAAAAGAACAGAGAGACCCTCAGGAGCTAGGGGATAGGTTTCTTTGATCCCTGGCTCAGACATCAACGACCGTCTAGTATGTAATCTGGAACAAATCATTCTGTTCTCTGATTCACAGTTTTCTCACTTCTAGGTCATCTTTAAAGTTTCTGCCAGCTCTAATATCACAGGCATCTGCAGCCAAAACAAAGTGGAAACTCTTAGCCTAATGTGTAACGGTGGATCAAATTCCAGTTCTAACTCCAGTTCTAGGGGATAAGGATCATGTCTTCACCAACATACTTTAAAATTTTTTATGTAAATAATTCCTCTCTCCAGCAAAGAAATGATGTCTTCTTCCTTTTATACCAGATTTTCACAAGATTAATCAGTTATATATTTTTAAAATTATACAGTCCTGTATGTAAAGATCCAGGGACTTCTCTGAGGTTTTAATACACTAAAGGTGCATTTTTGTATCCCTAGGAAGAGAAGCATGTACAATGTTTTCCAAACATGTTTCACCACTGAGCTCTTCTTTTATAAAGCATCATGCAGGACAGGAGCTCCATGGAACCCACTCAAGAACTACTATACCATGCGGATGCCATAACTTTACCATAAGAACAACGATAATATTAACAGTAAGAACAATTTGCTGCTGCATAGTGCTTTACAGTTTACAGCAACTCTCACACACTTTAAGTCATTTGGCCCCCAAGACACCATAAGATATTATAGATGCTGATTTTCCCTATTTCATAAACATGGTTAGTGTGGGTCACAAAGTTGAAAATCATACTCGTTACTGGCAGGACACATACTTGGGTATTCTGATATTTATAAGAAGCAAATTTAAGAAGCAGCCAAATCTATTGGCTAATTATTGTCAGAAAGGATGACTGAATATTGGTTTTGACAGGAATACAATAATCACTTTTGGAGACAAAGACTGGAATTCTCCAGTCTTCAGATGAGCAATGCTAAAGGATTCTGTTTGGCAGGTGGCTCATTCATTTATGTGGGGGTTGTGCTCTGGAGCTGGGGCTGTGAGTATGCAGTGGGACTAGAGCCACACAAAGGCTACTTTATAGTCAAGGCAATGGCCCATGAGAATTGACCCTTTAATCCGCTATGGTACAGAAATGCTATTGTGTCAGCTCAGTCATTACCTGGACACTTGAACAAAAGCAAGGCTCTTTTGTGAGAATCTTCATGGCCTTGTGTGTAGGCCTTGCGATGTGATCAGAGGTCGGCTTTACAGCCTCTAACAATGACCCGAACATCTGCACACCAGACTCTCTTTAAGAGAGTACAGGCCACACCTTAATCCTCTGATGGGACTGGGCACTGAAGAAAGGAGGAAGTGCTGCCACAACTTACCTTGTGAATTTCTCGGTGGACATGGATGGTATTATTTCCCACCTTGGTCTCTGTGTTGGTCTCGTTGTGGTAGCTGGGAGGTAAGTGTGCTAGGTTCACTTCTGGTGATGTTTTAGCAGCAGCCTCTTCAGCTTCCATCTAATTAAATCAATGAATTTAATGAGCAATACTGTTTTCTCCTGATACATATCAGAGTCCAGTAGAAAAAAGAACTATTTCTCTTTTCCTCTTCTGCAATAACAATGGTGCTGCTGGTAAGTACCACTGAGAACTGAGTAGAACAAGACGTTGTTCTAAATGTTTTCATATATTATCGTCTTACATCTCACAATCTCCCTATGAGGTGGGTGTTAATGTCCCCATTTCACAAGTGGGGCAACTGAGGCTCAGGAAGACTAGGTAACTCCCCAAGATTCCCAAGGAAGGGCAGAGTTGGGAATTGAGAATGCCCCCATTGAGCAATCTTGACCCCTGAGAGATGCTCTTGGCGCTGCTCCCATCTCCCCATGTCCTAGTCAGGAGGTCACTCACATCCAATTCCCTTACATGCCAGCAACCAACTCTATTTCTCTCTGAGAGCATTCTCTGACTACAGAAGTGTGTTCAGTCTGCACAGGCACCAACTGTCAGGTAGTGAACACCCCGGGGACAACTCTCAATCATTGAAGAACAGCCGATGAGGGCAAGTACCCCAGTGCCCTCTCTGCTCAGTGGGACAGTTTATCTCTCTCCAAGGACCTCAGAGAGATGGAACCCTAGTTGTCCCTAGAAGCCACCTGCTCATCAGCACAGCCTTTACTGCCTTTTTCTTTTTCCATCTCACTCTCCTACTTCCTCCTAGTGTTTCTGGGATCACATCACAAATACATTACATGCATGCTAATTCACTTCAGTTGTGTGTGACTCTTCGCAACCCTACGAACTGTAGTCCGTCAGGCTCTTCTGTTCATGGGGAGTCTCTAAGCAAGAATACTGGAGTGGGTTGCCATGCCCTCCTTCAGAGGATCTTCCTGACCCAGCAATCAATCCCGTGTCTCCTGTGGCTCCTGTACTGCAGGCAGATTCTTTCCCACTGAGCCACGGGGGAAGCCCCACAAATAAATTATTTGCTCCCAAATCCTTGTTGCAGGGCTAAGTGGGGGTGGGGACCAAACCAGGACAGCCCCTTCCCCATGACTGGTAGGGTCACAGTTATGAGTCCTTCCCCATCCACCCTCTGAGTACAAGAGAGACCCCTGTACAGGTTCAGATGACTCATTCCGTGTTACACCCTTCTTCTGGCCCTTCTTACACAAGTGTTCTTTGCTGATGTCAGGTTTCTGAGGCCACAGTCCTCAAATCATGAGCCTCCATGACATCTATACCAGACACATCAGCCAAATTGAATCTGTACTCACTTCCAGACCCAGACTTGATGAGTGGGCAGGTGACAAATGGACCAGTCACAGCTGATTGGACTCAAACACAAGCCACATCACGGACTAGCTGAGCCAACCAGACACTCTCTCTAGGAATTTAAAATGAGAGACACAAAGAGAAGCTGTAACTGGTGGTTGGCCATTTTCCAACAGTGCAGTCTTGACTCTCAGCTATTTTTATTCCTTTAAATGAATCCTCAAAAAGGATTTTACTATTTTTAAAAAAATCAGTGTTCTCTATTCCCTTATATACTACAAGAGGCCCATCTTTTCCAATCTTTCCCAACCAGGTTTGCTGAGCTGGGTATACACGGGGAAAGAATTCCCACGTCTCAATGGAACACAGAGATACTGTACTAGAACTGGAAGTGTGAAGAACATCTAGTCACCATAAAGGCCCAGAAAACCAAACAAGGACTTGGTCAGCAGCCACTGTGCACTGTGTTTGACCCTGAGACAACTCCTGACACGTCTGAAACCTGATCACTGCCTCCATGCTTGGGCATCAGCTATGTCTGAGCCATTGCACCAGTCCCTTCCATATTTCCTTGCGTATTCACAGCAACTCTATTAGGAAGTATTATTAGCCTCATTTGCAGATGAAGGAAATGAGGTTGACGAAAGTGGAGGAATGTCTAAGGTCATCATATTCTTAGTAAGTGGCAAAACTTAGATTAGAACTCAGGTCGGTCTAACCCCAAGTTATGTGGTTTCTCCTAGATAACACTCTGCTTGTGCTTTTACTGGGGAGATAGGGCATCCTCACACAAGCTAGTTTGAGGATGATTACAAAAGTCTCTAGAAGTCATTCAGGTTCAAAGAAGAGAGGAAAAAGGTGTCCATGAGGAGGGGGGCCATGAATGGGCTGGTCTCAAAGGACAGATATGAGCTGGATTGAGAGGAGCATAGAGGAGGCAAAACTGTGGCAGCCTGGATGAGAATGGAGTGTCATGGGCTAGGGCTAGGGCTAGGGGTCCATGCTGGACTCCAAACGGATAAAATGATGGATGATGAAGTAGAGACAGACTGACAGATGGATCCAGGGTAAGTTCTAAAGCAGATGGTGTTAGCCTAGTTCTCAACCAGAAGTCATGCCCAATGCTTTAAAAAATATCTACATATCTGTAGCTTCCAAATTAAAATTTCTGGAGGAAGCACCCCACAAAACAATGAGTTTTCCAGATGATTCTAAGATATTCCCTCCCCTGTACTCATCCCCAGGTAAGAACCTCTGCACCAAGCAATGGGGAGCTGCAGCAGGTTCTGAAGACTAACTGGAACATAATACAGAATCAAGAGAAGGAAAAGAATGGAGTCAGAGAACTAGCTAGAAGCAGGCCAAGAGTCAGAAGTTATATCTGGGGAGGGGCCTTCTATTTGGCTGCTGCTGCTGCTAAGTCGCTTCAGTCGTGTCCAACTCTGTGTGACCCCATAGACGGCAGCCCACCAGGCTTCCCCGTCCCTGAGATTCTCCAGGCAAGAACACTGGAGTGGGTTGCCATTTCCTTCTGCACTGCATGAAAGTGAAAAGTGAAAGTGAAGTCACTCAGTTGTGTCCGACTCAGTGACCCCATGGACTATAGCCTGCCAGGCTTCTCCTTCCATGGGATTTTCCAGGCAAGAGTACTGTAGTGGGGTGCCACTGCCTTCTCTGCTTCTATTTGGAGGGGCCTCCAAATAAACCTAGAAGAACTCAGGCTTCTGAGAGCTTGCCACTAGATTTGGCAAGAAGTTGCCCCCAGCAGTGTCCTAAGGTAGCAAAGTAGAAAGTACCCAGATTCTGGAGTCAGGGAACGTGGGGCTAAGTCCCAGCTCAGCCACAAAGCAGCCACGTGACCTTTGGCAAGATACCAAATACTGGGGTGGCTAATATGTAATACCTTACAGAAAGGCCCAAACGATCTTTTTGGTCAACCCAATATCTCTAAACCTCAGCTTTCCTGTTGTAAAATGGTGATGATTCTACTTTATTGGATAGATGTAAGAATTAAAGCTCATGAAATCCAAGAACTTGGTCCAGTATATGCCACCCTGCAAAGGTATAATAAAGAAAGCAGTTTTAGAAGAAGCTAGTTTGCCAGGGGATGTCTGGGTAGGGGTGGAAAAGGCAGAAGTAGATAACATATGTTCGAAGGGTTTGCTAATAAAATAGAGAAACGGATGAAGTTATGAGAGCAGACTTAAGATGAAGAAAAAGGCTTTTTAAATTTGTTTTAAGGGAGAGATCCTGAGGTGTTTAGTGATAGAAAAGGTACAGCTGGGAAAGAATAGGAGTCTGGGGATGCTAGAGGACTAATTCCAGAAGGAGAATAGAACATTAGTGCTTTTACAATTCCTATAGGAATCAGACTCCTCCAGTTTGGCTTACGTATAATTGACAAGGTACCAAATTTAGAATTTGCTCTGGGCTGAGCAGATAGTCTTTATATAAAGCCATTTCTCCCTCAACCAGTGGTTATTCCAACAGAATGAGCTAAAGCTCTTTCATGGCACCACAAACTAAAAGTACATCTTACAATAGAAATTTCAACCACAACTATTACTGCTGCTAGCAAGAGAAACTTAAGCCTGAAGCAACAGGACTTGTTTCATAGAGGAGGAATGTGAATATTATTTAACATGGCACCCACAACTTGTTAACTCTGTGTTTGTTAAAGGAACAGAGTAAGAAAAACTGGAGAGAGAAATTCAGGCTTGGTGTTGGCATTCTTCCTAGGAATAACAAGTTGATAAGAACATTCTATTGTAAAATATGCCAATTACAGAAGTGGTAATGGAGGGGTGGGGAGTGGCTTTATCCTCAAAATATGTTTATCAGTAACAAACAGCCCAGACTGAACCATTTGAAGATTTGCTTCCTCTCAATAATGATCCTACAACCAGAGTTAACTTTTTCCCTTAAGAGAAATCAGCAGCTTGAGTCAGCTGGAATATTTTAAATGTTAGGAAGTTACTTGAAAGCAAATTCATGATGCAACTGTGTAAACAATTAATGCATCTGGCTGCAGATCCTTTTCTGTTCTTCACTGGGACAGTAAGTAAATAGCAATTATCTTGTGTTTATGAGATTTAAGGGGCTTTCTGGCAATCTCTTAAAAAATTAATACTGACAGGCATAATTCATTGTGATTCTATTATATATCAGACACTGGTAGTTCTTTTGTTATTATTCATACTAGTGCTATTAATATGATGATAATGGGTGTGTTTGTCTGTGTGTTAAGTCGCTTCAGTCACGTCCAACTCTGCCACCCTATGTGCTGTAGCCCACACCAGGCTCCTCTGTCCATGGGATACTCCAGGCAAGAGTACTGGAGTGGGTTGCCATAGCCTTCTCCAGGGGATCTTCCTGACCTAGGGATCGAACATGGGTCTCATGTCTCCTCCACTGGCAAGTAGGTTCTTTTCCATTAGTGCCAGTGAGAGCCATCATTTATTGAGAACCAACAATTTCTCATAGTCCTTACAACAGCAACATGAGGGGACAACTTATATTGCACCAATTTTACTTAATCCCATTTTATTTTTTGGCTATACTGCGTGCCTTGTGGGATATTAGTTCCCCAATCAGGGATTGAACCCAGGGTCACAGCAGTGAAAGTGCTGAGTCCTAACCACTAGACCACCAGAGAAGTCCCTACTTAACCCCATTTTTGACAACCAGATCGCATGCTTTACTTACATCCTTTCATTTAATTCTCCCCTTTACCCCAGAGGTGGACACTTCCTCCCCTTTGGAGCCTGGATCCCATCACTCACACACACATGGCAGAGCTGGGATGAGATAAGAAAGGTTGGCTCCCACTGAGTCGGGTGGACGTGACAGCCAGTGTCTCCCTGGGTGGCAGACTGCAGAACTCAGGCAGAGCCACGTCTGGAGCAGGAAGGTTGGGGCCCAAGCAAAGGCAACGTGGCCAACTCCCATGGAGAGAGCACCAGTACCCTGGACTGCTGGGCCCCAACTGCTCTGATCAATGAAAAGACTGAACAGGCCCTGCTGCTCCCTCGGCCCCCTCACCAGGAGCTACCAGCAGAGGACCATGCTGTGTGGTCAAGTTCACACTTGAATAAAAACAGGGAGGTGACCTGATCAGTCTCAATGGGAAGCCGTGGGCAGAAGGGAAAGTCCTAGAACCCAGTGAAGGGAAGCAGATGACCTGCTCTGGAACCAAGGATCATGTGTTCAGTTTAATCAGTGAAGGTGCAGAGTTAAGATTCACTGGGGCCTGTCTGACACCCCTGCCCCGTTCATTGTTCCGTGTCAGGATTCTCTTGCTTTCACAGGAAACAAAGTCCACATTTGGAATCTGGCCTTTCCAGTGGATGTTCAGGTACAGCTACCCAGGCAACCACGTTCCAACCCAGTGTCTCCTTCACCAGTGTCCAGGGTCCACCAGGTTGACTGTTGTGGGAAGGAAGGGGAACGATCCCCAGACTAAGCAGGTGTGGGAGGAAAAAGCCACCTCGCCTAGTAGACCAGAGTCAGCTTTGCAGGCTTTGCCCAAATGCAGTGTGGAGAAGCAGGGACATGGAGGCACCTGATCTGCCAGCCTAGACATCTGATCTCTCACTGACTCCTTCCCTGGGATGGCTGGCTTCTCTCCAAAGACAGGCTGCAGCCACAGTCAGGCCCAGCAGGGGCCACGCCCACACACCCCAGGCAGCAGGGCCACCTGGCTGGAAGAGCTGGACCACCTGCACCTTCTCTCCAGGCAATCCTGGCAATGCTTGCGTGCTGATCACAGAGGATGCCATCCACAGTTTTTGGATCTGGGAGGCAACAGAAGCAAGAAACAGGCAAAGTTTTCCCAAGATGTCTGGTATCTGATAACTAACAGCTGCTATATATGCACATCTATTATACTCCAGGTGCCACACATATCACAGATTTAATTCTCATGGAAAACTGAGGTAAAGGATGTTAAGGGATTTGGCCAGTGACACCCTACGGTGAATGGCAGAGGAGGGCCCTGAGCCTAGGATTGACTCCAAAGCACCCTTGGAAAGGCGGTGGGGGGTGGCCTTTCACTTTGCCCCTGCTCCTCTCATCCACCACCCACTGACACTGCTGGGGACTCCCAGGTTCCTTCTTTGCCCCACATGGCATTTGGGGAAGCCAAGACAGATTACCAGCACAGCTCAGGGCTTTATGTCCCCATATGGAGAAGGGGATGACAGAGGATGAGATGGTTGGATGGTATCACCCCCTTGATGGACATGAGTTTGAACAAGCTCCAGGAGATTGTGACGGGCAGGGGAGCCTGGCGTGCTGCAGTCTATGAGGTCATAAAGAGTTGGACATGACTGAGCGACTGAACTGAATGGCACCCTAATTGTCTCTTGGGAAGATGGCACAAGCTCAAAGCCCAACAGACAAGCTAGGACTTGAGATACCTGGAGCTTCCTCTGCAAAATCACAGTGCTGGAATATCAGGGGCCTTGCAAGCATCCGTTTAAAACAGGATGAGGCCAACTGCACACCTGAAGTTAATTGTAAGGTGATGGCCGGCAGCCTGCAAGCAGGTGGTGACCCCAGCTGTCCATGGGTGGGTCCAGCCGGTGTCTCTGGGTGGACAGCCTCAGATCCAGAGCTTTTGGCAGGAACCAGGTGGGATTTGGGACCACCCCCTCACTGCCTCCAGATAACTCGAAATCTGCTGCCGGCTGTGCCCAGCCCCTTAGAGGACCCGAGGACCCTGGCCAGCGGTTGGGGCACTGCTTCGCCAGCCCCCACTGTCACCCGCCTAGCGCTTCCCGGAGCGCAGGCCCCTCGGGCGTACCCACCTCCTCCACCGCGCTGCGCAGTTTGTACTGCGTGTCCTCCATCAGTTCCTCAACCTCGCGGAACATCTCGTTGAGAGTGGCCTCCTCCTGCGGGTAGTTGAGAGCCGGGCCGGGCTCGACCGGGGCCGAGGTCACCGTCGGAGCCGGCGCGGGGGCTGTGGGGACCGCCGCCGCCAGCAGCAGGCAGAGCAGGGTGCCCCCGAGCCGCCGCATCGCCGCCGCCGCCGCCTGCGCGTCCCAGAATGCGGTCAGAGGCGCGCCCACCACCCGTCCGCCCGCGCCGCCGCCCCGCCCCGCCCCGCCGCCCCGGCTCTCACAGCCTGGCCCACCCCCGGTGCCCCGCTTCCCCGCACCCACCCCCAGAGAGGAGGAAACTGAGTCTCCGGAGGACGCAGCATCCCCAAACCGGGAAGCCCACCCTCACTCCCACTCCAGCCCCGCTCCCGGATGCTATCCGTACCCCCACCCCCATACTCCAGCACAAGTCGTGCTCTGCTACGGCCCCCAGGGATCGCTCCCTCCTGCGAGCAACAGAACCCAGGCGCCCCTACGCTTACACCCATCTCCCCCCAGGGCCCTACCCCCCGCCCTCCCCGCTGCCTCACCCCGCCTGGTTCCCGGGTTTGAGCCCTGTTTCGTTCTCTACCAGGTCAGAGCGCAGTCCTGCTGCCCCCGCCATTCGATCCCCCATCTTGAGTGGTCAGAGAACTGGTCAACACCCCCACCCCCGGGGCTGGAGCCAAATCCGACTCCCCGTCCTCCTCCACCCACCCCGGAGGGACCGAGCTGAGCCACCCCCTTCCCCGCCGCCGCCCTTCACCCACCCCAACTGGACCGAGCTGCGCTCCGGTTTGGACTGCCAGGCCTCGCTGGGGTCTGCCTCGAGGCTGCGGAGCGGGAGCTGTTTGGTGGGCGGACCGCGGGCGCCAGGAGCTCGGCAGGGATGCGGCAGCGCTGGTACCCCGGCGAGCCCGCAGCGCTCGCCCCGCCCGCCCCCGCCCCTAGGGAGGGGCTGCGGCCCAGCCCGCCGCCATTGGCCGGCTCGGCGCCGGCGACCTCCCACCCCAGGCTGGCCTCCTCGGCCACCGCGCCCGGCCCTGCCGGAAGCTGACCCCTTCTCTGCATCTCTTTGCCGCCTGGCTTCCCAGGGCGGCATTGTCATCTCTGGCCTAGATTCTTGCCACACTTTCCATGAGGTGTTCTTTCTGTGTCCAACCCTCCCCACCTTGCCTTTTCCAGGCTATTCTGTACCTGGCAGGCTGGCACTCAAGGCCCATCACAAACTACTGGTCATAGTCTCTCTGCCATGGTTGACTCCTACTCCAGCCAAGAAAACCCACCTGTAGCTCCTGCAGTAGGTCCTAGGTCCTGAGAACGGCAGCAAGTTCGTTAAGGGTGGCAGAGTGGTTAAGACCAGACTCTGCAGTCAGGCTCCCTGGTGTCAACCCCAGCTCTGCTCTTTAGGACTTTAAGGATCTGGCCAAGTTCAGATTTGTTTCTCCCTCGTTAGCCCAAATGTAAAATGGAGGTTGGAGTATGACAATTAAAAAAAAAATATTGCTTGCCATCTGGTTCTGTAGAAATGAAGTCACTAGCCCCTGAAGTTGCTGACCTTCAGCACACCCTGAAACGAGTTCAGGGCAGAGATGATGGCTGAGGCATTCTGTGCTCTGGGAAAATGGCAGAAAAGGCTTTCAGATAGTTAAGATATTTTCAGGAGGGAGATTTATGAACCTGAACTCTTGCATCATCCCATTCTTAGAAAAATGCTAAAACTACTAAGTAACACGTGTTCCTCATGACTAGCAGCTGCGTTTTATTGAGATGTGGGCTTGGTTGCACTTATCTCCTTTGCCAGAACCATGGATATGCTGACTTCCCCCCCCCTCCACCTGACCTCTTGGAGCAGTTCCGCAGAGCTTTCTGAGAGGCTGTCTCATGGGCTGTCATCTTCAGTAAGTCCCCAAGGGAAACGGAAACTCACAGCTCTCCTGTTGTTATTCTAAATTCAGGTGACAAGTAGTAAGGGTACCTTGTCGGCAACAAGAATAAAACAGGGAAGTGGGATATAAAGGTCAGCTATTGTAATGAGAACAGAACTTGGTCTATTCACAGTAGTCTCCTTAGTGCCCAGAACATAGAGCACTCACATAATTTTTGAAAACTACCTGTATTTTATTTGTCAAACTGCCTCCTGTTTCTTCCTGTTACCCTTTCTGTCTGGACAGCTTTCCCTTCTCCCCTCAGCCAGGCTAACTCCATCTGATATTTCAAGACTCAGAGCCTCTTGTTACCTGGCCTGACTCCATCTCATTTCTCCTCTAGGACCCTTATAAGCAGTAACACTGCTGAGAACTTGCTATGTGCCAGCAACAAGTATCAACTCATTTAATTCTCAAACAATCTCTGAGGTTGATACTACTACTTTTATTCCATCTCGCAAATAAGGAAATTTTCCTAAGGTCATGTAGCTCATATGTAATTGGTTGAACTGAGATTTGAACACAAGAATCTGGCTCCAGAGCCTTCACCCTTCATTGCCAAACTCCTCTCCTATAAACTTGGTCAGGAAGTATGAGAGGACTTGGGAGCATGAGATATGTAATTTCTGCAGGTGACCACTTAGAAAACGTGTTTAGAGGAGAGAATTCAGGACATGCCACCCCAAAATATGCCACTTTGGCACATTGACTATTTTGAATGGAAGGTGCTTGAGAAACAGCAGATGCACCTGCCCTTTTCTACCTAAAAATAGGCCATAAAATTTCTTGGGAGAGAGATACCCTCCATGTACCAGGGAGAGAACATCCTTATCACCAGAGAGGAAGTCAATGCCAAAATGGATCTGTACAGACACACTTACTAAAATAACCCTTATCTTAGATTTGCCCCATATCGCTCCCAGTCACTTCCCTACAATTCACTGTCCCTAACCCAACACCCTTGGCCTTGCCACTTCTTCACAAATCTATCATTTCTTTGTCTAAAAGGTTTATAAGCTTTCTGTTCTAGGTACCTTCTCAGGTCTTCATCTTCCTATGAAGTCTCCCAGGTACATGTAAAATACTTTTGGGGTGGGGCACGCAGCCTATGGGGTCTTAGTTCACCGGCCAGGAATGGAAGCACCAAGTCCTAACCACTGGACCCCCAAGGAAATCTCTACATGTAAAATTTTAATAAAATGTGAATGTTTTTCTCCTGTTACTCTGTGTTTTGTCTGTTTAATTCTTAGGCCCATCTGGGGACTCTAAGAGTGTAGGGGAGAAAGTTTTCCCTCCCTACAAGGACCATGGCCTCTTTGGCATGTTCATCCAGCTGAGTCCACAGCAGAGCATCAATCAGGAAGAAAGTATATGGGGGCCTTCTTGGTATCAGACATGGTGCACACCCCAAATCTGTAGAGAGGGATGGGACTCAGAGAAGTCAGACCCTCTGCCCAGAGTCAGACAGCAAGTGAGAAGTCGGTCTGGAACTAGACTCCGCATGTGACTGACTGTAAAGCTGGCACTCTTAACTTTCCTTCTCGTGATTGTCTTTCTTTGCACGTGTCTTCAAATCACTATATATCACCAAGATGTGGCTTCTAGCCATGTTCTCTTCAATTTCTGAGCCTTTGGATCAAGCTCTGCTAAAAATCCAGGGAAAGCCCATTCACCCCCAGTATCCCTTGCTCTGCAGCCCTGGCTCAGCTATTCATCAGCTTTCTCAGAGTGGCTTATCCTGTGCAAAGAGCCTGGAACACAATCTTCCCCACCTTGCCACTCCAGGCACATACACTAGGAAGAAACTAAAGCAGAATGGAGACACTTTGGGATGTCTTGTTGTGGTGCAGATTTACAGAGCAAACTGTGGAGTCCTATACTGAGGCCACTGCAGTGGAGCCCAGAACCAAGGTCACCTCCAGAACTGACTGAGACCCTTTGTAACCATTGCCAAAAGCCCTCTTTGATCATCACCAACAAGCTTCCTGACCCCACATTAGGCAAAAAGTGCCCACCCCAGTACCCAACCTATAGCACCCTAACCAATCACCTAATGCCAACCTTCCAGCAGGAATTTTCTGTCTTGAGGCTATCAAGGTTGGCTGCTTGCCCGTGAAAAGTGTCGGCTCTCCCTTGGGCCGGCCTGCTGTGCCCCGTGGACTCTCCCTGGCCTGTCAAGAGGTGCTGGCCTGCTGTGCTTCCAGTGCCCACCTTATCTCTGCTCTTTGTTCTTAATAAACTCACTCCTTTCTGCAATACTCTGTGTTTGGAAATTCTTTTCCAAACCTCGCTAGAACTGCTTCGACACAAATCATGGTCTTCCATTCCGCCACGTTGCTGACTTAAGAGACTAGAATTTTCCCCAAGTAAGGCTTGTCGTCTACCTTATGTCTTTGGCCCTGAATTCTAGAGTTTATGACTTTTAGACTCAACTTTTAAAAAAAGAAAAAGAAAAATTTGAGCTGCCCCCAAGTGACAGGTGAAGGACTATGCATCCCCTCATATGAGGTCTAAATTTTGTCCCCTGAAATGTAGGGATGTATCAACAGTGCCATTATTAACTGAAAGCAGCAAAAAAGAAAGAGATAAAAGGGAAAAAAGAAAGGAAAGGTAAGAAAATCTACAGTCCTCAGACGTAAGTGCTCCCTGGGCCCAGCCTGGTGATCTAATCTTATCACCAGCCTGAGGCAGGAAGACTAGTGGGGCGCGGGGGTGGGTGTGTGTGTGGACTGGGAGGTGGGGGGTGGGGGAGTGGAGGGGCAGGGTAGGCGGGTGGCCACAGAGATGGGCCCCAACCAGACCTGCACATATTCTGGGCTCCAAGAAGCTTAGGGACAGGAGTGCAGGGAGCCCTCTGGGTTTGGGGTCTGACTTGAGAAAGGGTCGCAGTCTGGATGTACATTGTGAACAGACGGGCCCAGGGGCACACAGAACAGGCAGAGCTGTCCAGATTGATCACCTTTAGGGTAACGAACTTGCTAAACCACCACAATTCCTTTTATATCCCTGGTCTAAGCTCTATATCCATCAAGGACATTACTTTCTTTCTTTTAGGATGTTGGAAGCACTTCCGAATTATCATTCAAAATTTTTCTAAGTCCTCACATTTTCTCTCCTGGGGTCTCATTTCGTGGTTGAAGAAGTAGAAGCAGGAAAGTTGTCACCTGCTGGAAATTACATACAAAGTCAGCACCCACACAACAATTTCAAGTGTAGCTATATACCCCGTAGATGTCTGCTCACAGCCATGTGCTTGAAAACACTTCTTGGTGTCTTTAGCAGAAGGATAGGTGAACAGGTTTCTACAAAAACAGAGAAGAAAATGGCATCCCACTGCAGTATTCTTGCCGGGAGAATCCCATGGATAGAGGAGCCTGGCGGGCTACAGTCCATGGAGTCACAAAACAGTCAGGCAGGACTTAGCTGCTAAACAACAACAGTTAAAGGTATGGACCAATATTTCTAGGCAACAATGTGGTTACATTTTGAAAGACAAACGTGGCATTTTTCAAAATGAGATGCACAGAATGCTTTTTGTGCTTATTTTATAATCTCAAAGCAATTATCTACTGTTTATGAAGGCTACAAATAAGGGGAAAATAACAGAAATGGGCAGGCTGCCTCTGAGATGGAAGGTAGGGGAAGAGGTGGGGAACATCTTCAGTCACATTTGTAACATTTTATTTCTTTAAGAAAGAGAATGTAGCAACACGGAGCTCTGAAGCAGAAGTGTCCAGAGACAAATGACATGGTTGATGAACAACATGTGGGTATATGGGTGTGTCTGTTGTATTATTTTCTGTATATTTAAAATATACAGAATATTTAATATACAAACTATATTTAAAATAGTTTGTGAATAAATTGGTGCCTCAGTGGTAAAGAGCCCATCGGCCAATGCAGAAGACATAAGAGATGTGAGTTCGATCCCTGAGTCAAGAAGATCCCCTGGAGGAGGGCATGGCAGCCCACTCCAGAATTCTTGCCTGGAGAATCCCATGGACAGAGGAGCCTGGCTGGCTATAGTCCATGAGGGTCATAAAGAGTTGAACACAACTGAAGTGACTTAGCATGTGAATAAACTGAAATAAGCAAAAACTTAAAAGGCAAGCACCCCTACCCCAGCCCCCGACCCCTATCCTGCACCCCTCCAAAAAAAAAAAAGCAATACAACCTCTTAGAGCCAAACAGACTTCTTAGATCTGTTCCTGGCAGGAATGCTCTCTTCCTCAAGGCCCAGCAGTGGCCCCTACTGCTATGAAGTGAGATGGGAGGAGGGGAGGGTCCACTCCAGGCCCAGTAGGAGAGGCCTTCCTCTTCATAAAAGGCCCTTATGTCTGTTCCAGTGGTTGGAAGCTTTCCTCCTGGAGTGGATACAAGGGTAAGGGGAGCTGGACTCAAGTAATGACCCTGGGGACTAGATGGGGCTTATCTGTCAAACCCTCCCCCAACTCACCGCCACCATCAAGATAGGGTAGAATTTGCAAACAAGGAAACCTCAGACTTCCACAACTTAGAGGCACACAGTGTGGATAGGTAACTATCATACCCTGATTTTTAAAACTTCAACCATTTAGAATAATTAAATAGACCAAGGAAGGATTTATTCCACATCTCCCTTTTTCTTTCCCTTCCATCTTACTAATAGATAGACTACACTGAACATAATTTGGAAACAAATGTGAAGGGTTGGCTCAGAGATCAGGTATGTGCATGACTATTTAGTATTTAGTAGCTGTTTGCTGGAATGCAGGCCCCGTGAGATTGTCCAGGATACCGGCCTCTACAACCACCTCCTGTCTTGTCCAGCAGGCAGTATGTAGTGAGTTTGCACTCAATAAGGAAATCCTCAATGAATGTGGGCCTGTTAGAGACTGGGGTCCCCACCCACAAGGAGCCTATAGTATATAAAGAAGCAGAGAAGTAAGCAGATAATATCAGGGCAGTAAGACAGAGGGAAAGAAAAGAGAACTTGATTCTTTTCAGAACATCCATAGCAGGTGAGAGGAGTCTACCGCAGTCCAGTTATCTCTAGGGAAGTGGGCGATCCCATGGTATCTGCATGGATGACCCACCTCTCTCACCCCTTTGGTTGGATCATGATGGACACCTGTCTGAAACCCATCTGTTTTCTACCTGAATTTTAAGGCTGGAGACACCATTGTTCAGCTGCTTGAGGATAAAAGCCAACGCAGTAAAAAATCAGACAGAGAGACTGAAGGAGAGACACATTTAGAGAAATGAGATTCTATGAGTGTGAGAAAGAGGGTGATGGGGAGAGAGGGGCGACCTCACCCCATGATATCATTCTGGTTCTTGGCTCTAATTTTTCATGAGTTTGAAACCCAGCTGCCCTTAGACCCTGAGATGTTTGGGGATTCTCATATATTTCCCTTTTTGTTCCAGCTAGGTTTCATAACTTTCTTTTACCCGCTACCAAGCTGCCTTAAATGTCTAGGGTGGGGGTCCCTGTATTTTAACAAGACAATCTTCATCAAGGAAGTTTGCATTAGAGGAGATCCATGACTAAGATATAGAGGGCCACCAGGTTCAGCAGAACAGGGAATGGTCAGTCAGGGGTCTCCTCCCCTTTGCTAGCCGCTCTGACCCACAGTGCCAGTCACCAATTTTATTGAGGCTTCCCAGTTCCTGTCTTTAAGTCATGATTGTTATGAAGAAATTGGTGCCAAGATTTTTCTGAATGGAAACTCCATCTGGCTTTGGAAAGAGTGTTCATGTGGATTCAAGGTTTCCATGAGTAACAGCTACTGAATATCCAAAACATATATTTACTGTGCCAAGTTTCCATGGGTCAGTGAACAAAAGAGGCCCAGAGGGCCATACTCCTGGCCGTCACCCTCAGACTGAGATACTGGAAGGATGAGCCCCAAGCCTGGTTGTCTTGCTTTGCTATTTAGCAGGTGGATTCATGTGTTCTGTATATTCTTGCATGTGTATCTGAAGAGGAGGATGACAAAGGACCAAGAGAATTTTGGTGGAGCCAGTGTCAAAAGAGAAAGAGCAAAGAATTGATGTTATCAGGCAAACATAGAGGAAGACTACAGATGTGTTTCTACCCAGTTCTTTGCATTGCTTTGGGTCAGGTTGGTGTGCTTATTTCTTCCCTGGAGCAGTTTTCAGCGTTGGCTCTGTAGTAGAATTGCCTGGAAAGTTTGCTAAACAATACAGATGCCTGAGTGTCCTTTGGAGATACTGATTCAGTACTTAAGAGAGAGGGTCCTTCAGGGTACATTCTGGAATGGTTCTCACTGAGAATTCATTTTTCGCTAAGTCTCACCAAAAATCTCTCCTCTCGCGCCATCAGCCTGTCCCCTGACCTGTGCAATAGCCAGCAGCACTTGCTTCCCCCTGGATGTGACTGGAAGCCGCTGGAAAGATGGCTGGGCTTGGAGCTGGATAGTGCTGAATTTAGGTTTGGGCTCTTACCCTAACTGCCGTGATGTGAATATCCCAGGATTCTCTAGCTTATGGGCACATTATGCCCAAACCACAGGGCTTTTAGCCCTCACCTGCTGTCACTGCGATAATCTGGGAAGTCCTCAAGAGATGTGTTTGTGTGTCTGTGATTCAGTTCTGGTTTCCAGTCACCTCCACTATCACCATCTTCAAAATTGTTGTGCCACCTTGAAGATAATGAGTCAAAACTTAATAGGTGAAGAGCTCAACAATGTAGCATGGTGTTTCCAGTGGGTGGCTGCTGTTGGTTTTTGCTACATTAAGATCTTTGCTGGTCAGCAGTAAAAAGGAACGAACTACTTCCACACACAACACAAATGCATCTCGAATGCATTATGCTAAGTGAAAAAGAAGCCAGACTCAAAAGGCTACATACACTGATTCCATTTATGTAATGTTCTAGCAAAAGCAAAACTACAGGGCCTATATACAAGGCTGGGGTGGAGGGAGGTGTTGACTGTCAAGGATCACAGGGACCTTCAGGGGATTCTATACTTTGATGGTGATGGTAGCAGACACACAAAGTTAGTATCTTTTTGTCAAAACTCATAGAACTGTCCACTAAAATCTCTGAATTTAATATATGCCAATTATTCCTAAGCTAAAAGAAAATAGGGGGGGAAATATGCAATTAACTTGCCCAAGGTCCAAGCCAGGGATTCAAACAGATGTGTGGAACCCCTGGATCCAGACTTTGAACCGCTCGGCAGCGTGTGGTCAGGAACCTTGGGCGGCTAGAGGGGGAGGCACACCTCTCAGGAAACACTCTGTCTCTGGTCAGGAATATCAAACAAAGAAGTTCCAGGTGGGGGCACATTGGTGTGGGGAAAAGAACCGTGTTCCACTCATGGTTTGCTACCTTCTAGATTTATTATTATCATTTTCGATACTAATTCTTTTTTTAAATAATTATTTATTTTGTCTGTGCTGTGTCTGTTGCTGAACGCAGGCTTTCTCTAGTTGAAGCAAGTGGGAGCTACTCTCTAGTTGTGGTGTGAGGGCTTCTCATCGTGGTGGTTCCTCTTGTCATGGAGCATCGGCTCTAGGCACGCAGGCTTCAGTAGTTGTGGAGTGTAGGTTTAGTTGCCCTGACGCATGTGGAATCTTCCCAGACCAGGGATCAAACCCTTGTCCCCTGCATTGGCAGGCAGATTCTTAGCCACTGGACCCCCAGGGAAGTCCCCTTGTAGATTTATAATCTTGGATAAGCTAATTTCTCTTTCTAAACCCTAGTTTTCTCATCTTTAAACTACTTCCTCCTTTGCTAGAGGCCCTGCTGTGTCATTGTGAAAGAGGAGGAGCCCGGGCGCAACCCCAACTCTGCATTCCTTTCCAGCCAGGTGACTGGGACAAGCCTCTTGGAGACTCTGAGCCCCACTTTTTGCATCTATAAATGGCCAGGCACTGCATCGACCTCGTGGGACTGATGAGAGCATTACAAGAAACAGCTCCTTAAGGCACTCAGCGAAGCGCCCAGCACTTAGCAGGCATCAGTGAGTATGAACTATGAAGATATGATCACTTCCACGTTGTTGCCAGGTCCAGCCAACAAAGCTCTTACAAAGCGAGCTGGGAACAGAGCTCCCTTTGTATGCCTTCAGCCGGGGCTCTGGGGAAGCCTGAGTGAGGGGAGTGTCCATGGCAATTTTGCTCAGACCGCGAAGGGTTGTGGAGGGTCTTGTGCAGACAGCTCTTCTCTGTTTATGCAGGCAAACCTTTTGTCTGCCTCGGTGCACAGTGCCGCCAGCATGGCTGGGTCAGAAGAAGTTCACATAATAAATACGCTCTGTACTCAGAACACGCTCCCATCCATGCTTCGGTCCTGCAGCTGACGTGCCTACAGTTTAAACTCTTTTTCTTTTCTCGCTCATGGTCTGCATACCCCTTCCTGCAATATGATTTCCATCCAGTCCCCTGATGATATGTAAGCAAGGGTCAAAGTCCAAAGTCCCATTGTTAACAAGGGAAAGACTTTCTATGATTGGAGCAAAATTGTCTTCTCACTTTTACCCCTCTGTCATGGTCACTCTTGACTCCTTCTTGATCTAAAGCAAACACTTGGAGTGGGTCTATTTGCTTAATGTCTCTGCAAGGCAATAGCCCCATGCCAGTATGATTGGACTATTTTGGAAATTCACCCTACTGGCCCCGAGGCTGACCATTGCTGCTGGGCAGCACCTATCATCTTTTTGGCTGGTGTCCTTAAACCTTGGCAAGCATCAGAATTGCCTGGAGGCAGTGGCAGTGGGTCTTAGACTCCCAGATGAGGCCCTGGGCTTTGCATCTCTAACAATTTTCTAGGTGATCTTAATACTATCTGTCTGGGGACCAAACCTTTAGAATGTCTATTCATAATTGTTGGAGGAGATACTAAGCTTCACCAGAGATCAGAAGATGGTGGCAGTGTTGCTGGTAGCACTCCAGCCCAGGTAGAAGAGAGAGCATAACTGTAGATAAAGTCAAAAGGGAAACTGAAGTGCTTTCCAAATTTTTCATTCTCTTTCCTGCCAACAGCTATCAGCAAACATTCTTGATGGGGTTCAAATTAAGAACCAAGAAAGGAGAAATTCGTGAAAGATTTGCTCAAGGAAATGAACCATTGAAACCCAGAGGGACAAAGAATGATGTTTATAGAACACAACCGATAATTGAAGAGGCAAGCTGGAAAGAACAGTGTTGAATGTCACAGCCGAGGTAAGGTGAGGTCAGAAACAGGTAGACAACAAAATGTGTGCAAATTAGGAACAGAATAGGATATAGTACTTGCCACAGGTTATGGCAAGCAGTGCAGGCTCAAGTCTGTAAGGTGTACACGGGGGCTGGTGAGTAGTCTGCCAGTAGTCTGCTGATGAGTAGTTTATAAACTGATGGCTATATAAATCCTGGTGTAGACAGCTGATTGTTTATGGGGCCAGACAGGACTGAACAATTCTCTTAAAACTTAACTGCTAGATGGCCAGAAACCTTATGTTTTAAGAATCATATTTGGTAAAACTACAATGAGATACTGTTTTTACCTATCAAAAGAATGAGGTAGCTCTATCCTTTCTCATTCATTCATCCATTTTATTTCTTGGGTGCTTCCACATGCTAACCTCTGCTCTAGGAGCTGGAGGAGACCCTGAGGCTGGGAAAGATTGAAGACAAAAGGAGAAGGGAGTGGCAGAGGATGAGACGGTTAGATGGCATCACTGACTCAATGGACATGAGTTTGAGCAAACTCCAGGAGATAGTGAAGGACAGGGGAGGCTGCAGTCCATGGGGTCGCAAAGAGTTGGACATGACTTAGCAACTGAATAACAACAAAAGGAACTGGGAATAGAGATGGACAACACAGCAAAGTATCTGTCTTTGTTGAATTTTCATCCCAGATGAGAGAGAGACACCTTCAAACCTACACACACACACACACACACACACACACACACACACACACACACACACACACACACAGAATATTTTTTATTTTAGGAGGTGATAAAATAAAGCCAAGAACTGAGAAGAAGGAGGAGAGTTGCTATTTTAGATGTGCTATGGAGAAACCTCTGATAAGGCAATATGTGAGCAGACACAAAGAAAGTGAGGAATGGTATCTGATAAAGGTCTAGCTTGTGGAATAGGTAAAGAACTCTTAAAACTTGAAAGCAAAAAGACAACCCCACTTATTAATGGACAAAGGACTTGAATAGACATTTCTCCAAAGAAGATAAACAGTTAACAAACACATGAAGAGACACTCAACAGCTTACACCTTACACCTAGAATCATTAGTCCCTGGAGAAATGCAAATCAAAGTGACTTCATACCCATCAGAATGGCTATAATAAAAGAATAAGAAATAACAAGTATTGGTGGAGAGGTTGGAGCTCTCAAGAATTGCTGATAAGTCTGTAAAATGGCTTAGCCACTGTGGAAAACAGTTTGGTGGCTTCTCAAAGGGTTAAATATAGAATTATCATATGACCCAGCAATTCCAATCTTAGAATTGAAAACAGGGCCTCAGCACATATATGTTCATAGAAGAAAGGCAGAAGCAGCCCAAAGTCATTGATGGATGAGTGGATAAATAAATTGTGGTGTATTTACACAATGGAATAGTATCAGCCTGAAAAAGGGGTGAAATACTGATGCATGCTACAACATAGGTGAACCTTCAAAACATTATGCTAAGTGAAAGAAGTTAAACACCAAAGCTCACATATTATATGATTCTACTTATATGAATATCCAGCATAGATAAATCCATCCACAAATCTGTTCAAGACAGAATACAGGCTCTGGTTACCAGGGGCTGGAAGAAGAGGTGAATGGGCATAAACTACTTGATGGGTAAGGGGTTTACCTTTGGAGTGATGGGAATTCTTTGGAACTAGATAGAAGCTGTGGTTGCACAGCATTGAGTGCACTAAATGCCACAGAATTGTTCACTTGAAAATGGTTGACTTGGACTTTCCTGGTGGTGTAGTGGATAAGACTCTGCCTAACAATGCAGGGGACATAGGTTTGATGCCTGATTCATGAAGATCCCACATGCTGTGGAGCAACTAAGTCCGTGCACCACAACTATTGCGCCTGTGCCCTAGAGCCCAAGAACCACAACTACTGAGCCCACGTGCTACAACTACTGAAGCCCTTGGGCCTAGAGCCTGTGCTCCATGACAAGAGAAGCCACCTCAGTGAGAAACCCGTGCTCTGCAACAAAGAGTGGCCTCCACTCTCTGCAGCTAGAGAAAGCCCTCACACAGAAACGAAGACCCAGAGCAACCAAAAATAAATGAAATAAATATTTTTAAAAATGTATGACTGGGTGAAGGGAGATGGGTTATTTTAACAAGATGACAATTTAAAATAAAATAAAGTGGTTGACTTAACATCTTGTGAATTTCACCTCAATTCAGTTCAGTCACTCAGTTGTGTCTGACTCTTCCCAACCCCATGGACTTCAGCACGCCAGGCCTCCCTGTCCATCACCAACTCCCAGAGTTTACTCAAACTCATGTCCATTGAGTCGGTGATGCCATCCAACCACCTCATCCTCTGTCATCCCCTTCTCCTCCCGCCTTCAATCTTTCCCAGCACCAGGGTCTTTTCCAATGAGTTGGTTCTTTGCATCAGGTGGCCAAAGTATTGGAGTTTCAGCTTTAGCATCAGTCCTTCCAATGAATATTCAGGACTGATCTCCTTTAGGATGGACTGGTTGGATCTTCTAGCAGTCCAAGGGACTCTCAAGAGTCTTCTCCAACACCACAGTTCAAAAGCATCAATTCTTTGGTGCTCAGCTTTCTTTATAGTCCAACTCTCACATCCATACACGACTACTGGAAAAACCATAGCTTTGACTAGACAGACCTTTGTTGGCAAAGTAATGTCTCTGCTTTTTAATATGCTGTCTAGGTTGGACATAACTTTTCTTCCAAGGAGAAAACGTCTTTTAATTTCATGGCTTCAGTCACCATCTGCAATTTCACCTCAATCCATTATTAAGGGGAAAAAAGTATAGGCTAGCATGATCCCCCAGATAAACTGCTAGGTCAAAAAAGGAAAGTACAAAACAGTATGTGTATGATATTGTCTATCTATCAGCATGAAATATCCCCTATTAACCTTTCTGTACCTGAAAAGTTTCTGTACAATTTCTATACAATTTGCAAATTGTCCATATACTACTCATGCAAAAAGTGAAAAGTGAATTAATGAACTGCCTTTAAACACAGTGCTGACCTCAGAGTCAGACCAGGTTTGAAATCTCAACTCGAACAGGCATCAACTGATAACTTTGTGTTACCCTCAGTCCCAGTTTTCACTTCTGTTATGGAGGCACAATAACTGTACCTACCATCTGGGGGGTAGTCAGGTACATTAATGAGATCATGCAGGTAAAGGACCCAGTGCTCAGGATGCTGTGAATGCTGAATGAATGGTGGGAGTGTTTCCTACTCAGAGCACTTCTGATATTGACTATGTGGGCTTTTCCCACACCAACCACCAGTTCCACAACTCTTAGACACTGACTGGGTGTCTTAAAGCTCAGTTCAATCCTGATGCTATTCATTCAAGGTTAGTGCAGACTCTCAGGTTACAAGCTCAGTCCCACAAGACTGTCCCCACTTCTGATACCAGTCCCAAGTCCCAAGTTGTCACCTGTACTTATGACTGATTAGCGGTAAATTGGAGGTTCCCATGCATCCCTCCTTCAGATTTGATAATTTGCCAGAAATGCTCATAGATCTCAGAGAAGAGTTTTCCTGGCTATTTATGGTTTATTATAAAGGATACAACACAGGAACAGCCAAATGGGAGAGATGCATACGGCAAGGAATGTAGGAAGTGGTGTGAAGCAGCTTTGCTCCATCTAGGCACGCCTCACTCCCACCACCTTGAGGTACTCACCTACATGGAAGCTCTCTGAACTTTGTCTTTCAACGGTTTTACTGGAGGCTGCGTTGTGGAGGCATGATTGATTGAATCAATGGTCACTGGCGATTAACTCAATCTAAACTTCTCCCTTCCCCGAAGATCAGGAAGTCGAGGTGAAAGTTCCAACCCTCTACTCAAGCCAGTTTTTCTGATGACTTCTCTCATCCTGAAACTATCTAGAGTCCTCCAGCCTCCAGTCATCTCAGTAGCATACAAAAGACACTCTCAGCACTCCAGAGATTCTGAGAGATTTTTGGAGCTGTACGTCAGGCGCTGGGGGCAAAGACCAAACATATTTCTCCCACAGGAAATTAAGCAGATCCTTACAGAAGAAAGACAGAGAAAGAGCAAGAAAAACACTATTTAGATCCTACTCCCCAAATCTAAGCATGCTTTGTCAGTTTGGCTAGGTGCTCTAGTGGAAAAGCCCAAGAAGTTTTACATGCCGAGGAGGGAAGGTCATGCGTCAGACACACTGCCGTGACACGCTCTGAGGCTGGGCGAGGTGGCCACAGTCGCTGTCCTGAGGTGCTACTGCACATCGGAGTAAGAGCAAACCGCAGCCATGTGGACACAAAATTACTTCAGAAAGGGATTGAGAAAGCCAGCTGGCATTGCTCGAAGTCAACCTCTTTGTGGCCCAACCTGGCTATACTCCTGAAGCCCAAGGTGGGTGCACAGGCCCCCCTCGACATGCAGCCTGCGGCTTCTGAGCACAGGTCCGTCCTCGGCCTCCTGCGCCCAGTAGTCCTGTGCCCAGAGTGAGATGCTTCCCCAGCCACCTGGACTTTCCCCTGGGCTGCTGAATCGGTTTCCCAGGAGTCACCTGGAAGAAAGTTGTGCTTACCCAGCAGCTCGGGAGAGGAGTGGTGAGGGTCAGGGAGGGTGCACTCAGGGCAGCATTGGGCCCTTCAGGGGCTCCTGAGAGAGCAGGTCCAGAGCACGTACATAGCTCCTCCTTGCCCACTGGTCTGTCAGGCTCTTAATTCAAATACAAACAGCCATTCCATTTTAAATTCCTATTGCGATGCTTGGTTTTTGTCCCTTGGTGGTTTTCCTGATGGCTCAGATGGTAAAGAATCTGCCTGCAGTGCAGAAGACCTGGGTTCGATCCCTGAGTTGGGAAGATCCCCTAGAGAAGCGAATGGCCTCCCACTCCAGAATTCTTGCCTGGAGAATTCCATGGACAGAGGAGCCTGGAGGCTACAGTCTATATGGTCACAAAGAGTCGGACATGACTGAGCCACTAACGCTTGAAATTTTATCGTTCTCACTGGACTATGAGCATCTTGCGGGCAGTGCCTCTTTTTATCATCATTCAGTCCATTGTACAGGAGGGCAAGGCTTCCCCATAGGCAGTGTCATCTCTGCAGGGCGAGAACTGGGTCTTGGGGGGGGAGAAAAAGTTCTTACGCTTATATATAAAGCACAGAAGTATATACAGTATGTAAACAGATATATACTGTGTGTGTGGTAGTAAAATTTGATGGGTGGAGTCAGTTAGAAAACATTGCCTAAGGAGGCTTGTAAGGGAGAGACATGTGTATGTATGGCTGAGTCCCTTCGCTGGTCACCTGAAACTATTATCATATTGTTAATTGGCTATACCCTAATACAAAATAAAAAGTTAAAAAAAAAAGTCTGAGAGTCCCTAAAGCAAGAAGTCAGAATGTCCACTTCTTAAGATGAAATTCTTAAGTCCTTTCCCTTGTCCTGTTGTGAGGATTAAATGCAGTAATGGGAGGTGCGGCACACAGCAGACACACAATGCACATAAGATCTGCTCCACTCTGGCAGTGCCCGAGAGTGCCCGTCTCCCAGAACCTGGTCTTTCACAGTCTCTTTGGCTGCCTCTATCAGCTGCCTCCCTGTGCACCTGCCTACTGGCTGCTGCAGGCACAGGTGAAGATGCTTGTCATTTGGGCTTAGCAGGCCCCTGCAATACCCAGGTGAGGCAGATCCATGCCGAGCTAAGAAGTGCGGCCCCGGGTCCCTCTCCACCACTGACTCCATGGACACAGAGCAGTCCCTTTGCGGGGCTACCTCTCCCCCTGCTGGCTGGCCATCCTTCTTGTTTGTCCAGCTCCACAGAAGGCAGGAGAAAGCATCTCTGACCAGAGCACTCTCAAAAGGGGTCCTGTGATCAAAAGGGCTCCTGTGATCAAAAGGGCTCCTGTGATCAAAAAAACAGATAATGTGTGTTGGAGAGGATGGGGAGAGATTGGAGCTGTCACACACTGCTAGTGGGAGTATAACATGGTGCCGGCACTTCAGTGTCCCAGTTTCTCAAGTGGTTCAACAGTGTTAGCATATTGTCCAGCAATTCCACTCCTAGGCATGTATGCACCCAAGAGACATGAAAACATGTGTCCCCACAAAAGCTTGTACATGAATGTTCATGGTAGTATTAGTCACAACAGGACTAATGTAGAAACAACCCAAATGTGCATCAACCGATGAATGGAGAAACAAAGTGTAGTGTATCCATAGGTATATGTGCTCAGTTGTGGGTGACTCTTTTCAACCCCATGGACTGTAGCCTGCCAGGCTCCTCTTGTCTATGGGGATTTTGTATTTTACCGGCAAGAATACTGGAGTGGGTTGCCATTTCCGCCTCCAAGGGATCTTCCCCACCCAGAGGTTGAACCCTACATCTCCTACATTGGCAGGTGGATTCTTGACCACTGTGCCACCCGGGAAGCCCCAGTATATCCATACAATGGAATGCTGTTTGGCAATGAAAAGAAATAGAGTCCTGATGCATGTTACAACATGGGTAAACATGACAGTAAGTGATTATTCTGTGCTTGTCTTATCCCATCTATCTGAAGGAAGCGCTCCAATGATTTGCCTTCCTCTTTTCTGTTTCTCTACTTACCGAGCACTTGTTCGTGGGCAGATTAGGGTTTACGAAATGGTTACTAGATTGAATTACTAGTATTGCTTCCCCTGTTCACACCTTTACTATGAGTCAGCACTTGTTCAAGATCACAAAGCTAGTTTCCTTTAAATGTTTCCACTCTGAATCTAAGTCCTGATATATTAGACGATTAAGTATGCTACCTGACTTTCATACACCTTGGGACCTAATTCACCGTTATCCTTAGCAGGTGGGTGGGAGACATTAGCTGGATGTATGATTTGGACAATAGAAATGCTGCAGGAGCCCAGCACTGTTTGAAGCCTGCCTTTCCCCAGGGGGTTACTGTTCAGAGTGACAGGAGAAAAAGAGCACAAATCCTTGTGTGCTGTGACCTTTCCTCCTCTAAAGACAGGATTTCTGTCTGTGTGGATTTGGGAAATGATATTAACATTTGCAGAATCTTAATTACTTGACATGGACATGGGTTTGGGTAAACTCGGGGAGTGGGTGATGGACAGGGAGGCCTGGTGTGCTGCGATTCATGGGGTTGCAAGGAGTCAGACACGACTGAGCAACTAAACTGAACTGAATCACTTGTCTCAGGAGCCAAGTGGGTCTATTTATGTGCCTATGTCGCATTTATTTATTCATTCAGTGACTAGTTAGAGACTTACCAGTTATGATGCCTGGCTCGGAATACATAAAAGTGAAGAAGTCTATGTTCCTATGTTTGTAAGTTCCTATGTCTAAGGAACAGAGACTTGTTGTCACCTTTTCTTTTCATCAGTTGAGAATCAATATCTAACAGCGTTTCCTTTTTTTTTTTTTTTTAGCTTTTTCCCTTTATTATTTTTTTAAAAATGTTTTCCGCCGAGCCTGGAATAGACTCAGCTGTAGACTATTTTGTAGACTTGTTGCAGGAGTCCTGAGGGCTAGTTTTTACTTATTGTTTTTTTATTTGACACACACTCGTTCTGTACTTAAGGGCAAGCCAGGTGGCCTTTCTGGGCCTTAGCCAGTTTCCAGATCTGTGGGGTAGCCTCTTAATGTTCCCCAGCTCTCAGGGATAGTGTGAGGGCTGTGCTGAACCCTGGATGCTGAAAGGGCTTGCAGCAAGCAGAGATGGATGGGGGTGTCATGCATAACACTCATTCTGCCCTGCCTGAGTCATCATCACAGTTTGAAGAGAATCTGGGCAGAAGTCAGAGAAAAGAGAAACATTTTATTTCTCAGTGGAAACACCTGCCTTTTGGCACATGGATTTTAAAAGCAGCTGCATGATCGTAAGTCATCTCTCCTTCCTGAGTCTCAGTTTCCTCATCTATGAAGTAAGACTGCGGGACTGGATGGACAGGTTTCAACAAGGCTCCAGAAAAACACTCACTGGGAAGAGACTCATCTATCCCCACAACTGCAGGCATAATTTTAAAAAAGTTCCCCTTCATTTTACGTATTTGGCTTTTATGTAGGTTTTCTGTTCTTTTATATATATGTAAATAAGTTATAAACTTATTAAATTATATAAATTATAAATAAATGTATATATATATATATATACACACACACACAAATCCTAGAGCTAAAACAAAAAGAAAAATAAACCCTACTGCTAACTACTCTGTAAAGAATATCCTCTGGCTCTGGCCATCCTTCACACACACACGTGGACCCATGAGCTACTGCTCAGCATGCGTGCCTGCCTCTTGCGTGTGTTAGTGTGCACCGGGCCTCTGGGTACTGAATTCCTTTGTAGAGGAGAACTGGCATTGATCGGCAGTCTGCACTCCACTCAGAGATGACCATTTTCCATAGCAGCATTCCTAAGTCTGAATAACCTTTGGCAGCTAAAGGCCGAGAAAGAAATTCAACAACTGGTCCAGGAGAAAACTTCTTTTTCCAAATGCTGGAATGTGTTTTAGTTGCAGATGACGGGGTTGCTGGGGAGTTTATGGGGATAACGCCACCTTGTGGTTTCTGTGGTCATTTTCCAGAGCGAAGACTGGCTGCTGCTAAAGCCTGGATGTGAGAGTTGGACTATAAAGAAAGCTGAGCGCAGAATTGATGCTTTTGAACTGTGGTGTTGGAGAAGACTCTTGAGAGTCCCTTGGACTGCAAGGAGATCCAACAACCTAAAGGATATCAGTCCTGAATATTCACTGGAAGGAATCAATCCAATTCCTTCCTGATGTTGAAGCTGAAACTCCAATATTTTGGCCACCTGATGCAAAGAGCTGTCTCATTTGAAAAGACCCTGATGCTAGGAAAGATTGAAGGTGGGAGGAGAAGGAGATGACAGAGGATGAGATGGTTGGATGGCATCACTGACTCAAAGGGCATGAGTTTGAGTAAACTCTGGGAGTTGGTGATGGACAGGAAGGCCTGATGTGCTGTAGTCCATGGGGTCGCAAAGAGTCGGACACGACTAAGCGACTGAACTGAACTGAACTGAAAGCCTGGATCCTGGAGGAATGCACTCCTGGAACTGGGGATTTTGAATTTACTGGGAAAGGTCTTTCTGGGACCACAGCCTGGGTCGAGCCCAGGTCCGGTTCAGACATCAGGTCCAGGGGAGTGACTCTGAAGCCCTTCTCTGGAAGCTGCCACACTGCTGAGGCCTGTGAATGTCATGAGGCAGATGTGTAATTTCTGGGGAGAAGTACCCTGTTGTTGGTGGGAGAGTGTCTGGATCAGGAAGATAAGGGCAAAGCCTGAGAGGCTATTGGACAGCTGACAGGGCTGAGGCCAAGTTGGGAAGATGGTCCACCAGGAAGTACATAGAGGGAGGGTAGGAGGTGGCAAGAAACTCAAGATTAATGCAAGGAAGAGAGGACTGTATCCATCACCTTGACCTCACTCTGACCCCAGCTCCGGACCCTGAATGAGCCCTCTTGCTCTGCCCCTCTCTCCCTGCTGGGGAGATAAATAAGATTTAAGAGTTTAGTCCAGTGCTTGGCACGTGAAAATTCCTGTCCCTTGTCTTTCTCTACCCTAGTCCATTCTGTGGACTAGATCTAAGGGTGACAGCAGTGATACCAGCACAGGCAGTGTGAGAACTCACAGCCTGGTACAGCGCTGTCTGTTACAAATATAACATGAGCCACAGATGCCAACTGCTTATTTATTAAAAAAAAATTTTTTTGTAACTACATGAAAAGAAGGGGAAAAAAAGGTGAAATTACTTTTTAATAATATATTTTATTTATTCCAGTATCTTGTCATGTCAACATGTAATTAAAATAATAATCAGTAATGATTTTTATTTCATATCCCTTTTTTCCCTGCACTACAATTCTGTCTGTATTTCATACTTGCAGCACAACTCTCTCTGCCCTCCAGTATTAAGAGGCTGCAAGAAGCACTATTTACAAAAGCTAGAACATGGAAGCAACCTAGATGTCCATCGACCCATGAATGGATAAAGCAGTTGTGGTACATATACACAATGGAATATTACTCAGCCATAAAAAGGAATGCATTTGAGTCAGTTCCGATGAGGTGGATGAACCTAGAACCTATTATACAGAGTGAAGTGAGTCAGAAAGAGAAAGATAAATATTGTGTTCTAGCACATATATACGGAATCTAGAAGAATGGTACTGAAGAATTTATTTACAGGGCAGCAACGGAGAAACAGACAAAGAGAATAGACTTATGGACATAGGGAGAGGGGAGGAGAGGGTGAGATGTATGGAAGGAGTAACGTGGAAATTTATATTACCAAATGTAAAATAGATAGCCAACGGGAATTTGCTGTATGGCTCGGGAAACTCAAACAGGGGCTCTGTATCAACCTAGAGGGGTGGGATGGGGAGGGAGATGGGAGGGAGGTTCAAAAGGGAGGGGATGTATGTATACCTGTGGCTGATTCATGTTGGGGTTTGACAGAAAACAACAAAATTCTGTAAAGCAATTACCCTTAAATAAAAAAAAAAAAGAAAAAGAAAACAAACAAACAGGCTGCTGGAACTTTCAGGGCTCCCCCCAAGGAGCTACTTCTCTGTCACTCAGTCTCCAATGTGCCCTTTAGCCCAGCACATGTCACTCCCTAATGTGGGGCTTGATGTCCTTTCCTATGAAAGGAAATACCAGGCTGGACTGCTGACCTCTGACGCTCTTCCCTGAGGGAAGTGTTGTTGTCATAAAATGAAGCCTGACCCTAACCCTAACCCTGACCTGCCTGCCCTGCCTCCCTCAGGTAAGAGGCTCGGCTATGCTTTCCAGTGAGAGAGTCATGCCTGTTGACTGGTGGCCCTGTCTCCCCATCTCATCTTCCTAAGGATTGCCATCCTGACTCCACCCAAAGGCTCCAGCACAAAGGATGCTGCTGACTCTGTAGCCCCCTGAGAAGGACTCCTGGGGCTCATCTGATGGCGTCCTGGGCTCAGGAATCTCTTGGGAAGAAACCTGCGGTGGAGACTTCCCTGGTCGTCCAGGGGTTAAGACTTCACCTTCCAATGCAGGGGGCGCAGGTTTGGTCCTTAATCAGGGAACTAAGATTTCACATGCCACACACACACACACAAAGAAAGAAATCTGCTGTGGGCTCCTCAGGTTTTTGTCGCTAGACAGAGCCCCAGACTTCCCCCAGCACCTTGACAGAAGGACCCCCTTTGTGGAGATGATGGAGAAACTGTGTGAGGCTGAAATCTGAACAAGAGACCCCTCCCCTATAAGCCTCTGAGGCTCAGCCATGAGCCTGACCCTCCTTGAGGGCCTGTCTCCCCCAGCTCCCTTACTGAGGAACTCAAGACTCGGTGGGCTTCATTCAGCATCTGCACAGGACTGCAGAAGGGCTGCAGAGCCCCAGCCACACCCTGGGCAGGGGCTATTCCCCAGAGCATGGCTGTCTCCACTCCTCACTCCCTTCCTGTGCTCGGGGACTCAGACTGGTTAAGCCAGAGGTGAAGGACAGCATTAGTCAACTCCTTTCTGTGGAGGCAGCTGCGGCTGAGGGAGAGGAAGAAGGTTGCCAGGGTCCCAGAGCTGGTCAGCGGCACAATGTCCTGTCTCCCAGCCTGGAGGTGTGAACGAGGTCTTGGGTTCTGGAAGGTACCTATTCCAAATTCGCCAGCCTCTCCCTTCCCCCCCATCTCTGTGGTGCAAACCATCATCCAGCAGTCCTTCCCCTGCAGAAGGGTGGACCCTGTTGCTGTCCCTCCGTCGTGGGTAATAGGGCCTTCAGAGGCCTGTCCTGCTTGTACCCAAGAGCACTCACCATAGCCTGATAGGTTTCTGGGTCCCTGGGCTCCCCTTCACCAGGCCAGAGCCCACCTCGGGTTCTGTGGCCATGGCCAGGGCGCTGCTCCCTAATGACCATGGGACTGCAGGCTCCTTGACCACGAGGGCCAGGAAGGCTCACTGCCAGCCCGTGCTCAGTGAGGCCGGGCTCTGCGTCACCCTTTGCGCCGTAGCCTCGCCCCGGTGCCTGGCACCAACTGTGGGGAATGTAGGGGACAGACACCATGTGAAGACTGACGAGGTCCCGTGCACGTCCTACGCCAGGTTTCTCATCACAGTGACTTCGGTGTCCTAGGCTTGGAGGCTAGAGCTGACCGGGAACAACTCATTATGAAGAGCCTGGAATGGGTTCCATGTTCATTGCAAACATTGACTCTCAGGGTCACAACTCTTGGGGCGGCTGGGTGGGACCAGGAGAGCAGGACTCCTTGATCCAGTTGTCCCCAATAACAAGCACCTCATTCACTGTACAATTATTATTATTTTCTACCTTTACTTGGTGTGAACTTGGTTGGAAAGCAGTGATTCAGAGACACACTGTCCAATATGCTAGCCACTAGCCACAAGCTACTACTTACAATTCAGTGAATTAAAATTAAGTAAAATTTAAAATCCAGTTCCTTAGTCACACGAGCCACTTTTCAGGTCCTCAATGGCCACACGTGGCTACCCTACCAGACAGCACAGAAATGAGCATTTCTCTCATTGTAGAAAGTTCTGCATGCATGCTCAGTCATTTCAGTTGTGTCTGGCTCTCTGGGGTGCCATGGACTGTAGCCCAACTGGCTCCTCTGTCCATGGGATTCTCCAAGCAAGAATACTGGAGTAGGTTGCCATGCCCTCCTCCAGAGGACCTTCTCAACCCAAGGATTGAATTTGGGTCTCCTGCATTGCAGGCTAATTCTTTACCACTGAGCCACCACGGAAGCCCAGTAGAAAGTTCTACTGGACAGTATTAATCTAGTGCTTCCTTTAGATTCTTTTCTAGATAGGATATTGCTTAGAACTTCAGGAAGTTCTCGACTTCTTAGTATACTGCCTTCCACTGCTGTGGTTGCTGCAAGGCAACTGAGAAATGGAGTCAGACCGACCTAGGGTTAAATCCTGACTATGGCACTTGCTTGTCTTGTGGCCTTGGAGAAGTCATGTGTCCTTCCTTATCCTGTGTTTTCTCACCTATGAGATGGGGATAGTATTACCCAATTGCCACAGTTATTGGAGGATTAAATTAGGTAGGGCTGGTGAGTCACTGGGCACAGTGCCCGACAGTTTTATGGTTTGACCACCCCCAACCCCAACTTCATCTACTTGTATCCACTCACCCACAAGCCCTTATCACTGGTCTGTACTGTGTCCAGACCTGCGTCAGTTTCCACGGCTTATTCACAGTGAGCACAGGGCTCGATTCTAGAAGGAGATTGCAATCTAGGTGGGAGGACGAGATAAGTGCCATGAAGCAATTTGAAAACAATTCTTGGGCAATCCACGGGGCAGTGTGTCATCCAGTGATACAAGGCCTGACGGGAAAGGCACTTCAGGATGGGAGACTTATCTGAGAAGGACTCAGGGGAAGGGTGGGAATCCAGCCGGGCTGGAAGGAGACGCAGGGTGTGGGCTGGCAGAGCTGATGGCAGAGAAGAGGCAGGAGAAAGGGGCTGTGGCAGAGGAACAGCGGAGTAAAAACAGGTTCAGAGGTGGACTCTGGAGGGGAGCCAAGCTAACCCACAGCGAGGTAGCCCCACCAGGGTTGTCCAGGAGAAAGCAGAGGGTTTGCTGAGAAAAATCGCTCAGCTCTTGGAAGCTAAGTCGCTTGAGTTTGATGAAGCTGATGCTTCCCTGGACAGGTAGGGCCTTGAGCTCAGACATGGGCAGAACTTGGGGAAGATTGTAGTGAAAGCGCCAGTAAGAGGATCTGTGAGGGAGATCCTGAAGGCAGGGTGACCGACAGTGAGGTGTGAAAGGAGAGGCCTTTCTGGGGCAGCAGGAGGCATCATTTACCAGGAGCTGGTCATGTGCTGTGAGTTCAAACTGCTGGGTCCCAACCTGGCCGGCAGCCCTGTGCAAGAAGCTCACGTCCAACCAGGAGTAGTGGACAGGTGGTGGACACTGAGAGGAAATCGAGGAAATGTGTTTACAGCGTATCAGAATCTGAGCCCCAGCTCCTCATTCAGGTGAGAAAGAGAACAGGATGGGGGCTGAAAGAAGCAGTAAGGAGAAAGGAAAGTGTCTACAGAGAAGCCTGGATGTCCGAGTGGCAAGGCTGGGTGCAAAAGCATCAGGCAGAAACATATACACACACACACAAAAGCACATGCATATTACACACAAGCACATATCGGTATATGCACACATAAGTACACATGTTTAACCCCCCAATATACATCTGCATGCTAACTGTACACAAAGATCCATAAGGAAATACACTATGTACATCTGTGCAAATGCACATTCATGTGCAAGTCCAGGCACACATCAACACCCATGTGTATATCCATATGTTCTCCTTCATCCCGGCCTATCCTTCTAGAGCTGGAGCTGGGGCTGCGATGGGGTTTACAGTCACCAAGCCAGAAAGCATCTGCCCTCCTGGGCACTGAGTGTGTTTCTGATGGAGGCTTCCCCAGGCTTTGCTTGTAAACACTATTTATTTTGAAAAGCCACTTCTCTGTTTGCAAATAAAAAGTTGGGACATTTGGTATTGGATTTCCCTGATCTGACATTGACCTAGAAAAATGTGCTAGCAGGAACAGAAAATGCGATGCCCCACTGTGCTGGCAGGCACAAGGGAGTTTCACTCCTCTTGGCTTTGATCGCAAAGGTTAAGATGCAAGTGAGGGGGGCAGGGCTGTCTCCCTGCCTGAGTGGCTCTCTCACTGCAGAGCTGGGGGCAGTGGAGGCAATGCTGGCTGGGGGCTTCCTGCAGGCCCGGGTGGTCATGGCCTTGAACAGCAGGTTGGCAGGGGAAATCAGAGCAGCTGGAGAGGGACTCTGGAGAGGCAGCCTGTCCTAGAGGCCAGTGACGCAGAGTACAAGCAGCTCCAGCATGTACAAACTATAGATGGGGCCAGGCTATGAGGGTCCCCAGAGTTGTCATCAAACAAATGGGCAATGCAACCTCAGCCCTGGGTGTGGTTTGAAGTGAAGAAGGATAGGCAGAGTGACCACAGCCAGCTGCAGGTCATGGTCTGCTGCAGACCTGTGGGGACCTGGGTACTGGTTGCATAAAGTAGAAGCAGTACCTGAGAGGAAGGTCTGAGGCAGGAGCCCTGCATTATGGTGGGAACCTGAGCCTCCAGGGTATCATGGGGGCACAGGGTCATTGTCTGATCGGCATCAGAGGAGAAGCAAGATGCAACCCTTGCCTCAACCAATAGAAGGATGAAGTGGCATCAGAAATGTTAAGGGCCCAGCCAGGGCCAGCAACAAAATAATAATAAATTTGAGCACCTTATGGAACTGTTGGGGTGCTTTGAAATGAAATAATAATAATGTATGTACAACTGAAATGAGTTAATGAACAGAGACTGACCCTGAAGAAGCACAGTTACTGTTTACTAGGATATTAAATCTTATTCTTAATAATTCATTCATGTATTCATTCACTTATTCATTCAATGAGTGTCAGATACTGTTCAGGCCCTGGGAATAGAGCAGTGAAAAAGAGACAATGAACCCTGTGGTGGGAAGAATGCAGGTCCCCCAAGGACATCCATATCCTAATCCCCAGAACCAGTTAGCAATTAAGGTTGGTAATCAGCTGACCCAGAGATAACTTGGCCACCCAGGTGGCCCTAGAGAGTCACAAGGGTCCCTGCAAGTAGAAGAGGGAGACAGCTGAGGCAGTCAGAGAGGACGTATGATGAAGCAGAGGTCAGAGAGGAGTGATCTGGGGCTTTGAAGATGGAAGAGGGCTATGGGTCAAGGAGTGCAGGCCGCATCTACAAGCTGGAACAGGCAAGGAAACAGATTCTCCCCAGAGTCTCTAGAGGAGAGTAAAGCTCTGCACCTGATTTTAGTCCAGTGAGACTTCTGACCTCTAGACCTGTAAGATAATAAGCCTGTGTCCTTGTTGTCTAAAGTTTTTATTGAGTTTGTTTCAATATCTCTTCTGTTTTATGTTTTGGTCTTTTGGACCCGAGGCATGTGGGATATTAGCTTCCTGACCAGGAATCGAACCTGCAACCCCGGCAATCCCTGGAAGGCGAAGTCTTAACCCTGGCCTGTCAGGGAAGTCCCAAATCTATGTTGTTTTAAGTTGCTACATTTGTGGGAACTTTTTGTAGCAGTAATAGGGTTACTAACACAAAGGCTCCATCATGGGCTTACATTCTTACAGGGAGATAGACAATAAGGAAATAAATGAATACATGGTGTGTGGGATGGACATTTCCTCTCCCTCTGGTGGGGTGGTGAGCCAGGCTGCTGAGCACAGATGTAGCAGAGGGAGCAGGGGGCGGGGCAGGCTGATCAGCTGATGGTCCCCTAGCCAGGGGTGCCGCCCACTCCTCCGTCTGCACCACGCGGGGGTCTGAAAGACAGGGCTGCTCTGTCCCAGTGCTTCTAGGCTCTGGTCTGCCACACATGGAGGCTGGGCTCCTGGGCTGGGGAGGGGGCTTGTGTGCAATGTTGGGCCCAGGAGTGGGTGAGGCCTGCTGCCAGAAGCCTGGAGCAATTAGCGTGTTCTTCAGATGCCTGCTGGTGGGGAGGTGAGTACATGTGGTTTGTCAAAGTGAGTCAGGAGTGAAAGCCAAAGCCAGGCAGCCGCCTTGGTAAGAGTCTCTTTGGGTTTCTGTAATTGCAGGCTCTTGATTGAGCATAATAAGAAGCACTAAGAATCCTCCCATTAGGAGGCTGTAAAACACCACTTGGACTTGGCTTTCATCTTGCCCAGCTGCTTACTGAAGCCTTCCTCTTTCATCTTGAAGGCCTGAAATTGGCAGCCTGAGCCTAAAGAGCTACCTTAGGAGATGGCTGTGACCTGGAGTGGATTCTGGCCCCCGCCCCAACCAGGCCCTCCTTCTCAAGCCCTTGAAGTCTCTGCTGCATTCTTGAGCCTAGGTTGAGCAGGGCCAGGAGGTCTTGAGGGGTCCAGCCCACCAAGTGGGGTACGTACAGCTCATAGATCTTAAATGGATGGTGCCTTGCAGCCTGTGTTCAGGAATTCAGACTGTGCACTGCTCAAGGGCACTACCTCTAAGGGGCATCATCCACATGGTAGATGCACACTAATTTATGTGGGAGAACACTGATGGTACAGAAACTCTAGGTCTCCAGATAGGTAGCAGGGGAGAGCCAGCTTTGACCTGAATTCACAGTGGCACTCTGGTCTATGCACAGACTCTCTGCACATGCATGTGTGTCCTGCCCCACCTGCACTGCAGCTGCCCTGTGCAGTCTTACCACCTGGTGCCCTTTTGTGCCTGATTCCCAGGCCCTTGAGCCTTTGAACCTGATGTTGTTGCTTCACCTGATGGGGTGGGGTAGGTGGGGTGGAAGAGTGGCCCTCTGAGTGTGTGTGATGTTGACCACGAGTGTGACTTCATGGCTTGTGTGTACATGGAGCCAAGGTGCTACTCACCCTGATCCTGCATTTTTATCCTCAAGAAGGGACATATTTTCCTAATTTGCACAAAGGTGCTATATGGATCCACCAGGTCCTTCCCTGGACACAGCTTTTACTGTCACCACTTGTGTGGTGAGGATTCACTCTCCGTGTCCCTGGGTAAAGTGTCAGCTCTCTAGTAGCTCCAGCTCTGCTCCCAGGATCAACCTTGACCTGGATGCTGACTCTTACTCATCTTAGTCTCTTAACCCTGGGGCTAGACCCAGACCTGTGGCCCTGCCTGGTGTCCACTGTCCGAGCCCACTGCCTGAGCCTGCAGCCTACCTGCCCTTGAGAGTGCTCAGCAAGTGTAGAGGCAATGTCCATTGTCCAGCCACAGCCAGCAGAGAATTAAGTTGAGAAAACACTTCTGAAACCAGACCTAGTGGAGTATACCTGGAGAGCAATTTGCAGTATGGCAGCCTTTGACACAGTGATCCTACTCCAGGAAATCTGTGCTTAAGAAAATCAAGGATGTGTGCACAGATTTTGCCAGAAGGATGTTATCTGAAGCATTGTTTGTTCTAGCAATAGTTGAAAATAAACCAAATGTCTATCAAGAGAAGCAGTAATTGATCACAGGCCACCCTCTGCCTTCATACATGGTGAGTGTTCCCAGAAATTTGTCCATATGTCAAATTTGAAAGTTGGACATCTGCTTATTTTTAAAAACTGACAATAGCTTTTAAAGTTATGAGAGATGTTTATACTCCCTACTAACTCCTGAATTAAAAGCATTATCAAATCACTAAACACGTCTAACCTTTTAGACACAATCTTTAATAATATGTGTCTTAGTTTGAGTTTTCCCGAAAATAACATCTGAGACAAAAAGTTGCATGCAGGTGGTTTATTCGGGAAGTGACCCTAGGAAATACTGCTTTGGGTGGCATGGTAGGGAAATGAAAAAGGGAAGAGAGAGAGCTAAGAAAGGGAGACTTCTCCAGAAAGTTACCACTGTGGGCAGCTGGAACTTTCCTCCCCTGGGGTCTCTGGGAAACTGGGCAGAATGCTCCTGTTTCAAGGGGCAGACGACCTGGGGTAGTTACCCACCACCTCTCATCAGTCACTGGCTGCAGCTGCTCCCGTGGCTTCCCAGCAGTGCCCAGAGAAAGCAGTCTTAGGGGCTGGGGTGGGAAGCTAAGTGGAGTGCACCGAAACGGGAAACGCTAAGGGGATGGGCGGGCACTGGTGGAAATTGTTATAGTACATTTCTGGATTCTCTATGGTGTTTTTCTTTTAAATCTGTTCTTTTCTTAAACAATTCAACCTACAAGTGACAAAGAAATCCAGAGGATATTTATTTGAGAATAAAGATTTCCTGCTTGATTTCCCCATCTTTGTCATAGCTGAATAATCATTAGCACCAACACTTCTATATATCTATTTCCCACTGGTTTTTATAAAATAGTAGTACCAAGTGCAGTCTCCAGTTGAGTGCACAAAGAAGAATAACAGCAGCTAACACATATAGAGGAGAAGGCAATGGCACCGCACTCCAGTACTCTTGCCTGGAAAATCCCATGGAGGAAGCAGCCTGGTAGGCTGCAGTCCATGGGGTCGCTAAGAGTCGGACACGACTGAGCAACTACACTTTCACTTTTCACTTTCATGCATTGGAGAAGGAAATGGCAACCCACTCCAATATTCTTGCCTGGAGAATCCCAGGGACGGGGGAGCCTGGTGGGCTTCCGTCTATGGGGTCACACAGAGTCGGACACGACTGAAGCGACTTAGCAGCAGCAGCTGCAGCAACACATATAGACACACACTGTGGGCCAGGTTTACGATATCCTTGCAACAATGCTACGTGGTAGATACTACGACTGTTATTGTTATTTTACAGATAACAGTCCGACTCTTTGCGACCCCATGTACTATACAGTCCATGGAATTCTCCAGGCCAGAATACTGGAGTAGGTAGCCTTTACCTTCTCCAAGAGATCGAACCCAGGCTTCCTGCATTGCAGGCAGATTCTTTACCAGCTGAACCACCAGGGAAGCCCAAGAACACTGGAGTGGGTAGCCTATCCCTTCTCCAGAGGATCTTCGGACCCAGGAATCAAACCGGGGTCTCCTGTATTGCAGGTGGATTCTTTACCAGCTGAACTACCAGGGAAGCCGAGATACGACTGTTATGTTATTTTACATATTAAGAAATGGAAGCCCAGGAAGATTAAGTAATTTGCTCAAGGACACCTAGCTATTATGGGACAAAGCCTGACAATCTTGCTCCAGAGTGCATGCTCTGTCATGTGACTGCTAGAAAATCCGCCCCCCGCCCAGGTGACTGATGAAGGCTTGAGCATGAGACAAGATAGGGGGTGGGGGCGGGGGTGGGCAGTGTTAATGTATATAGAGTAAAATTTTCAGACTTGGATATATCAGCACTACAGTGGCACAGAATGGTTTATGACTGTAACAGTTACAAATTTAAATAACTGTTCACTCAGTTGGGTTAGAAACATCGTTTCATCTTTTCCATGGCTAGAAGAGAATTTTAAGATACATTTCACCCAATGAGAGAAATTCATCTCAGTCAGCTAGGGATTGCCTTGACACTTTCTCAAGGGATAAGGAGGTGTTTAGTGTCAGACGTTAGTCTTCGTGGCCGCTTTGCTGTTCGTTTGTCAGGCCCTGTGCACACCATCTCCTCCATCCTGCCCCGGGATCCTCTTTGGGCAGCTGGCTCTGTAGCAGTACTTGCATGCCCCTCAGAGTCAGGAGCATCATTCCTCTGACGTGCTGGAAGACCTAGTGTCCCTCTGCTTTCTGAGATCAATGCCTGCATCTTTGTGAGACCACCATTGTGTCCACGTGCAGGGACTCTGCCTGGGAGAGGGAGGGGAGGAGGGGAGGGAGCTGGAGCCCCTCCTCAGGGAAAAACCAACAGCGGCTCAGCTCTTGTCCCGGCCACTTTATTTCTCCTTTTCTCCCATCAAGGAAATCTCTCTTTCTTTCTCTTTCTTTCTCTCTTCCTTCTTTCCTCCCTCCCTTCCTTCCTCTTTGTTTTTTTTAAATTTCGAGAGTGAGAACAACAGCTCCGCTAGCAACTGTATACTTCCAACTCCAGTGTATTATACAAGAGAAAGATTCCTTTCTCTTCCACGGTTCTGGTTATCTACTGCAGCATGACAAACCACTTCCTAAACAGCCCTATCAAGCATATATTTTCTTTTGGTCTAGGATTGCCAGATAAAGTACTATGGATAGTTTACCTCTGAATACTGTACCTGTTTATCTTTAAAGTTAAAAATATTAGCATTTATCTTTGTGTACTATATGAGTAAAAATTTAATCCCAGTTAAATGTGAATTTTAGATCAGCAATATATATTTTTTTAGTATGTCTTAGCATATTTGAGAGATACTTGGACTAAAAAAAGATTACTCATCATTGATCTGAAATTCAAATTTAATGGAGCGTCTTGTTTGTTGGATTTTTTTTTTTAATTTGGGAACCCCATTTGGTTCCAGTTTTGTGAGTCAGGAATTTGGGTGGGGTTTGGGGCAGTTGAAAGGTGCTCTGCTATGGGTGGCGCTTCACATACATGTTTGGTGCCTGGGTGCCCTTGGCCTCACAGTCTCCCTTCAGGGGAAGTCTCATCCTCCAGGGCTTTTCCGTGCCCTTAAGGACTCTCACAGGAGGGCAACCTTCAGATGGCCAGACTTCCTACGTGGAGACTCTGAGACCTGACTCTGAAAAAGGAAGTGAAAACTGCCAGTCTCCTGAATCTTGGGCCTGTCAACTAGTACAACATAACTTCCACCTTATTCCATAGGTCAAGCAGTCACAAAACCCACCTGGCTTCCACAGTGGGGGACATAGACCTCACCTCTTAGGGGAACAGTGATGAAGAATTTGCAGTCATCTTTAATCTATTGCACCCACTAAGAAGGAACAGATTTTCTCCCACCCGAAGATTGAATATCGTGTTTCTCTCTTTCAGCATTCCTTTCTTATTGAGAGATACTTGGACTAAAAAAACTACTCATTCTTGATCTGAGTACTGGTACAAGTCCAAGGCAATGACAACGGCTCATTTCAGCTTCTGTCTGGTTGGGAGAAGGGCATTAGGAAAAAAGGATACTCAGAAAGGTAGGGAAATTGTGGTTAGTGTTTCAATATATGATTCCTAGGGTTGAATAATATATAATAATTCAGAAAGATATTATTAAATTGTTAAGTGTAAAAATCAGGTGACAAAAGTGTGTTTACAGTATAAAGTTTTTCTTAAATGTTATTATACTATATACATGTTGGATAGCTACATGCAAAAATATTAGCAGTGATTCATCTGTAAAAGGTGTGATTCTGGCACATTTTGATCTTTCTGCTTATAAATGTTTTTGATATTTTAAAAAATGAACATGTGCCACTTTTATTTTAGAAAAAAAAGACGTTGTAAAATAAAACAAAAAGGGATCCACTGTCCTCCTAATTATTAACATTTTAGTTATTTGTACAAATCCTATCGAGCATCTAGCATATACTAGTTACTGTACTAGGCCCTGGGGATTCTGCCATAAACCAGACAAAGTCTTCTCCAGAGTCTCTGGAAAGAGCGTGGCCCTGGCAATGCTTTTGTTTTGGACTACTAACCTCCCTGACGGCTAGTGGTAAAAGAACCCCCTGCCAACGCTGGAGATGCAAGAGGTTCATCTACATCAGGTTCAATCCCTGGGTAGGGACGATCCCCTGGAGGAGGGCACAGCAACCCACTCCAGTAGTCTTGCCTGGAGAATCCCATGGACAGAGGAGCCTGGCGGGCTACGGTCCATAGTGTTGTACAGAGTCGGACATGACTGAAGCAACTTAGCACAGCCTCCAGAACTTGAGAAATTTTTCTATTTTTTTTTTGCCACCCACATTGCAATAATTTGTTCTGGCAGCCCTGGGGAACTAAATACAAGCCCTTTATTCCTGGGTATCTTATTAACCAACGATAGAGATTTCCATTTTGGAAGTAAGTAATTTAATTGTTCCCACTTTACAAAGCAGGAAACTGAGATTCTGTAAAGATCAGTAGTTTGTCCCAGACCCCACAGAGCATGGCTTCCCCAGCAGATCCAGGATTCAAACCTTGGTTTCTCCATCACCACTGTTTAGGCTGTCTCTATGATGCGACAGCTTGTAGACCTGGGTTTCCAGCAGTTTCTTTTAAGACTCATGCAACTGTTTCTAAGATCCTTGCTCCTTGTTCTGTCATCCTGCAATGACAAGGAAACCAGCCTGGGGTCTCTCCACAGCAGGAGCATCTCCTCCTCTTGGCCGATGAGGGGGAAAGTGTCCTTGCATCAGGACCTGCCCTGTTCCTTCATCTCTAACTGGCTGTGAGTCCAGACCGGGATGAATGGGGCTCAGAGAGCTGTTTCCAGGTGTGCTCACTGCCATTCATACCTGCGCGTGCTGATAAGCCCTCTGCATCATTTTGTTGAGGCCAGAGTGTACCCTTCACTCAAGATACCTCAGGGTCTCCTCTGACCATGCAAGGAGGGACTGCCATTGCTTTCCTTCCTTTAAATATTTTCTTTCCAGATTTTAAAATGAATACATGATTTGGGGGGAAAAAATACAGAAAGATAATGGAAGGACAAGGAAGAAAATAGAAATGACTTATAGGCACCAGCAGTTTCCTATTTATAAATGTGCAAGAGGAAAAAAAAGAACTATATTCAAATATGCCTCTGGTTATGCTGCGTATGTAGACACATCCATTCACAGAACAAATTTAGCTATGTTTAAAAATGAACATTTTTATATAGATTCTTTTTTGGTGGGGAGCGGGAAAAATCTGGCCATAAGAACAATTTTGTAAACTATCCTAAGCATTTCCCCAGATCGTTAAAAATTCCTTGTAAATACCATTTTTAATGGCTGCATGCTATTCTATCAAGTGGATCATCACTTACTAGGCATTTATTATCTATTACTAAACATTCAGAGTTTTTTCTAATTTTTCTGGAGAAGGAAATGGCAGCCCACTTCAGTACTCTTGCTTGGAAAATCCCATAGATGGAGGAGCATGGTAGGCTATAGTCTGTGGGGTCGCAGAGTCAGACATGACTGAGCGACTTCACTTTCATTAACTTAAAACACTGTTATGAGCGTACTTGATATGAGACTTTGTGTGCCTTTCCAATTATGCCCTTATCATGAAATTATTGGGTTCAAGCTGATGAACATAACATTTTTACAGCTTTATTGAGGTATACTTTACAAAACATAAAACTCACCCATTATAAGTTGTTCATTTAACGATTTTTAATAAATTTACACATCCATGCCAATCACCTCCACAGTCCAGATTTAGAACATACTGGTCATCACAAAACATTTCCTCAATTTCTTTTATGATCAAACTCACTCCCACTCCAGCCCCAACCAAGCACTGGTCTACTGTATATATAGATTTACCCTTTATGGACATTTCATAAAACAGAATCATACACTATGCACTCTTTTCTGCGTGGCCCTGTTTACCCATCATATCATTATTTTGATCCAGTGATGTCGCAACATGAATTACGACTTTGTTCCTTTTTGTTGCCGAGAAGTATCTCATTGTTTGGATTTGCCACATTTTGTTCATCCACTCATTTGTTGGTGGAAATTTGGATTATTTCCAGTTTTCTCCTATTAAGAATAATATTGCTATGAATATTTACCCACAAGTCTCTGTGTGGACACGTTTTTACCCATGTCTCTTGGGTAGATAGATACCTAGGAGCGGGTCATATGGTAAGCTTATATTAAACCTTTTAAGACATCACCAAAGAATGTCCCAAAACTTCCCATTTTACCTTCTCACTAGCAATGTATAATATTAAGGTTACACTTGTCTCACATCCTCACCAACACTTGTTACTTTGAGTATTGCCATTCTAACAGGTAAACATCAATATCTCTCTGTGGTTTGATTTTACATTTTCTTAATGACTAACGATGTTGAACACCTTTTCATGTGCTTCTTAGCGATTTGTGTATCTTCTTTGGGGAAATGTCTATTAGAAAGTTCTGCTCATTTTTTAATTGAGTTGTCTTATTGCTCTTTAAACATTTTGGAAACAAATCCTTTATCAATTATATGATTTACAAATCCTTTCTTCTAATCCTTGGCTTGTCTTTCATGTTTTTTAAATGATGTTTGTTGAAGAGCAAAAGCTTTTAATTTTGATGAAGTCCAATTTATTTACTTTTTGGATTACCCTTTTTTGTGACTTGTCTAAGAAAGCTTTGCCTTACATAAATTCACAAAAATTTTTCTCTGATATTTTCCTCCAGAGTATTTTTGAACAGAATTTGAAAATGATTTTTGTTTTTTCATTTTGAACAAAATCCATGGTAATTTTTAAAAATTAGAAAATATGGATGACCAAAAGGAAGAAAATACAGATCACTCATAATCAGACGACCAGGGATGAGCCACTATGAATGCATTGTTGTGTATGTCTGTAATAGTTATCTATTGCTGTGTAACAAATTATCCCAAAAACATAACTTAAAACAAACATTTATTTTCTCAAAGTCTCTGTGGGTCAGGCATCTGGGAGCACTTTACTGGGCACCTTTTTCTCAGGATCACTCACAAGGCCGCAATCAAGGTGTCTTTGTGACAGCAGTCGTGTCACGTCTTGACAGAGAGAGAATGTGTTTCCAAGCTCACTCATGTGACTGTCAGCAGTCCTCTAGTCCTTGCTGGCTATTGGTTGGGGACACCAACTCCTTGCCATATGGGTCTCTCCATAGAGCAACTAGCAACATGGAAGCTGTCTTCCCTGAAAGGAAAAGGAGGAGGGCGCTCATAAAGAAGTCACGGTCCTTTTGTAACCTGATCTTGGAAATGACCTTTCATGGTTCTGGTCCTGTTCTATTCGTAGAGGTGAGACACTAGGTCCAGTCCACTCACAAGGAGAGCAGATCACACAAGTGTATAAGTCCTAGGAGGTGGGGATCATTGGGGACCATTTTAGAAAGCTGCCACCATGTCTTTGTTTGTTTTCTATTTTTCTTATGAATTAGGTGGTGAATGTTTACCTGTGACACATAGAGATGCAGGGACCCCTTTCTAGATTCTAGATTCCACTGGGTCAGAATCTCCATGGGAAATGCCTGTCTCTGTAAGCTTATTTTTTAAAAACATCACAGGTCACTCTAACAGGACCCAGGGTTGAGAGTCACTGGCAAGCATAAATGTAAGTGTTTCCTGACATGGATTACCGCGTGCATATTGTTTGGAAGTGTATTCTGTTCTCCCCCTCAGATAGGCTTGAAGGGAAGTGTGCCTCAGTTCCCAGTGTGGGGCTGTCATGTTTGCCCCTCTGCTTCCTTGGAGCCCCTTCTGAGGGGCTGTGCCAGGCAGTCACGACCTTCACTTCCAGGAGCTTCAGGGAAGTCGAGTGGGTGGCAGGGACTGCCTGCCTCTGTGTTTGGCTCCAGAGCAGCTCTGATATCAATTCATCAGTCCAGAGGACACTTTTAGATGCAAGTCTGCTGGTGTGAGGACTTTATGAGAACAAGAATCCCTGGCTGTGAAATTGCTGGCATTTCATGATGTGAAAGAAGATTTACAAGCTCCATGCTGTGCTAAGCTATAAAACCAAGCCCAGCAGTTATGCAACCAAGCCTGTGAGGCAGGCAAAACGCAAGGAAGTGGCAGGTGGAAATAAGGGAAGCCACCACCTCACTGTGCCTGGGACCCCCTGGTCCCAAACATACACCCATGGGGGAGTCAGGTCAAGGTTCCTTCAGCTATATCCGCCTTCTCAAGAGGCTCACCCAGTAGTCATTAGGGAACAAATGGCCAAGTAATATTATGTGAGATCCCCATGGGCTCAGAATGGAAGGGACTTCAAAGGTCCCTAGCTGATACTCCCTGAACACCTTCCTTGCTAAGAGGCCATTTCGCTTCTGCTTGATTTTCACCCTGTGACCCAATTCATGGGAGACACTTGGAATGTACTCTCCCATAACCCTATTTAATTTTTTTGTATAATTAAAAATTTTTTTGTCTTCCCCACTAAAATGTAAGCTACCTGACAGTAGGAACCTTGCCTGTCTGGCCCTCAAAGTGTAGCTGGACCATAATGCATATATGTTGACAGAATAAATGAAAGAATGGATATTTGGATGCTTCCGGGGATGGGGACCTCACTACCTTACAGGTCAGCTGTCCCCTGTCAGGATGGCTCTTGAGTACTGGCTGTCCCTCACCGGGCTGCCATCTTCCTCCATGTGGCCTTCCTTCATTGTCCTCACCTGTAGGGCCCCCTTTGAGTAAGTCCACTTCTCTTCTCCTTTGGAGCCATCCAGAGATTTGAAAACAGTGGCCAGCTGCATGCTTTTCAAAATGAATGTCCCCGTTTCTTTCAGCTGCCTCTTGCTTATCAGGGTCATCTTAGCCATCCTCCTCCAAAGGGCTCTCTAATGGAGCACTGTCCCTCAGTAAGTTAGGTTAACTCTTTTGAGATCCTTAGCAAGCCTTGGCAGTTTGCAGATTTGAGACTCTTCTGTTAGGTCGCTTCTTCATGCTCAGAGTTTTTAGGTATAAAAAGAATCAGTGTATTTAACTGAGGATCGATGCTGTAAGCCAGTTGACTCACTTCCCTTACTCAAAGTTTCTTGAGAACAGCAGCCACAAGTAGGGGGCCCCAGATTCGAGGGGAGCAAATGGCTCTACTGACTTTGCCCTCCCAGCCCCCCTAACTCTTAGGACCAGGCTGAGGGGTATGGAACTGAGGGCAGAGTGTATTGTGTGCTGCCACTCAGCAGAGGAGGAGGGGACCTGTGCTTTCTCGTCATCAAGGGCAGTCAGCGTTCACCTGGGGGAGTAGTGAAGAAGTGAGTTTATAAAGGTTGGGAATCTGGCTGGGACTCTGGAAGTGCTCAGATCCCTAAGTATGGGGCAGTCTCCCCATGCTGATGTACAGCTAGTGTGTCGATCCTGGCCACCTCTCCTCCTGCTGGCCGTGGTGGCCCTTGCAGTCCTAGGTGTAGGACCCCAAAGGCATAACAGGAGTGAGCCCCACTCTGCCTCCTTGGTGGGGTGTTCTGGGTACCCATGAGGGAACCATGTGGCTGGGTTTAACAGCCCAGGCAGGGAAGGGCTGGTGGCTGCTGTGGGTACCTGGCCCATGTCAACCACTGCTCCGGCCAGGGCCTCACATGGTCCACAGCCCCTCAACATGGGGCTGAAGCCTGGACATGTGAATGTTTGGGTGAAGTACATAGGATTTCTGAACACTATTTTGCAGGTGACCAAAACAGGAAAGGGAGGAGCAAGGATCCCTTAGATCCACTGCTTGGTGATAATTTTACTCATCCATCCATCCATCCACCATTCACTCAGTTAACAGGTGTTTCGGACCCACCATAGCCAGGCCTTGTGCCTCTTCCTTCTTTATCCTTCTGTCTTCCAGCAGCCCCACCTTCCTTCTCTAAGGAATTCATGGAAATTTCTAAAGAAAGCATGCAACAATAAAACTAAATGCCCAGATAAAGCAAGTTGTAAATAAATGCTATTTAATTTTTTTAAAATTTAAGTAATAATGTACCAAAAACTTTCATTTTGGAGAAAAGTCCACATTCCCATCAATCAAACTCCAGTCTGCTAAAATATCTGTGGCTCATTTCTCACCTCAAGTCTCTGCACTACCGTGTCATCCTGAAGATCATCCTGGCTTGGGGTTGAGGGGAGAAAAGGGGTTTGGGCAGCAGCTTTGTTAAAGAAAGGAACAGAGTGGGTTGCATCCTCCACGGAACCCCTGTTGGGGATCTGGGGCTCTGGTAGCTGTCAGTGTCACTTAGAAAGCAAAGGTGACCTACAACCTCACACTGTCACCAAGCAAACACACAGCAAACCGACAGGAGGCTGGTAGTTTGGGGGCTTGTGAAGACCTACATCTGCCAATGCAAGGAAGGGAGAGGCCCCATTCCAAGCCCACGGCCACATGAGAATGTGAGGTGCCTGCTCTGGTAGGTGACCTACTAGATTTGGGGAGTGGATGAGGGCCTTTTGTACCACCAGTCAGCCCCTTGACATCCAGAACTTAGCACTGACCATACACCTGTGGCTCACCTGGTCCAAACCTGGCAGGGTCCACCCAGAGGTGAAGTCAGTATTTTACTGGGAAAATGTTTATTACTCCTGTTGTTCAGTGGCTAAATTGTGTCTGACTCTTTTGCAACCCCGTGGGCAGTAGACCACCAGGCTCCTCTGGCCATGGGATTTCCCAGGCAAGAATACTGGAGCTGGTTGCTGTTTCCTTCTCCAGGGGATCTTCCTAACCCAGGGATCGAACCCATGTCTCCTACATTGGCAGGCAGATTCTTTACCGCTGAGCCACCAGGGAAGCCCCTATTATTCCTATGTACCACTATTAATTGGAGCCCACTATTGGGCTTCCCTGGTGTCTCAGCTGGTGAGGAATCCACCTGCAATGCGAGAGACCTGGGTTTGATCCCTGGGTTGGGAAGATCCCCTGGAGAAGGGAACGGCTAACCACTCCAGTATTCTGGCCTGGAGAAGTCCACGGACTGTATAGTCCATGGGGTCACAAAGAGTCAGACACAACTGAGCGACTTTCAGAAAAAAAAATCGGTGCATCAGATATTTAGTGAACATGCCTGGGGACCAAGGCCCACCAGTTTATCACTCTCACTAGTTTATGAATCCTGATTTAGGCACACACCTCTTGGTGCCTCAGTCTCCCCCCTTCTAACGTGATGGTTACAAGGTGATTAATCCTGGAAAGCTCATAGCAGTGACTGTTGTGTAAACAATGAGAAGTTCAGAGTGTCCTGAGGGCCTCTGCGCTGTTCCAGGAGGCCTGTGTCACTGGACCTGTGAAATCTGAGGCCTGAAAGGCTACTAAGATGGGAGCATGTTGTGCCCATGGCCCCGGTGTCTGGGATGAGTGTCAACCAGTGCACACCGTGTACCCTGGCTTTGCAGCTTCCCTTCTTACTCGGTGCTGGTCAAGGTCAGCGGTTTCAGTCCCGGAACATTCACAGCTTTCACTGTGGCACTGAGGGCCACAGTGCCTCCCTCTTCTGGTCTATTTCAGTCAGAGTCGAGTTCAAGAGGGAAGGGATCCCACAGCGCTTGTTTGTTCTCAGACACCTCGGCAGGTGTCTGAGAATATGGACTTGGCTCCGGCAGCATGAGTTCCAGGGACAGCTCTGCCATGAACATCCCTGTGCTCTTGGGACTGACTTCCTTCTGGTGCTAAGACTGGACCCCCCATCTCTAAACTGGGGATTAAAAGTACCTGCCCCACAGGGTGGTTGGTCAGCCGAACTGTATGTAAAGAGCAGAGCATAGAGCTTGGCACAGACTATGTGCTCATCAATGGGAACATCCTTCTTCCCCCAGAAGGTCCTTCCTGGTGGGATGCCCAGGCTAGTAGACAGTCCTGGACTCCCCAGTGGTGACACGTCTCAGGCTTGCCTTGCTTGTTTGTTGGCTAGGCTTTCAGAACTTTCTATGTCTTTTGGTACCAGAGGCAACAGGGTCTTCTCAGGACTCACCCTCCACCCAATCCCATTGAGACACAGACCCAATCTCCCATAAAGTATCATGGGTAAGATACTGATCACTGCCCAGAAGTGACTGCTCTGGGGTTCCAGCTTTCCCCAGCCTCTCTATCAATGTTCGCATACATCAGTGCTGGGAGTCCCAGGCTCTGTTCTCTATAATTATAGGGACCCTCAACTCTTTCTCTAAAGAAACACAGGGCAATCTAGATGTGGGACCCTTCCATCATTTGCCCAGAAGGACCATTTTGGAAAACAAAGTTACGTATTTCCAAGGTCATAGGCTCTTCCTGCCTACTCCTGCCCTCTTGCCCCCATCATGCATATGTAGACACATATTCTCCTGCTTCTCTGCCCATGAAATCCTTAACTCCAGTTGCCTGACCACTGGGCTTATATCTTGTTGTTCTTATTTGCCTGGTTTTGGTTTCATTTATCCTGCAGGTTTTGAGTAAATTGTCTTTGAGACTTTTGAAAATAGACAACATAAAAAAAATCAGTGTAGAAGCTCTTCAAAACATTAACTTGTGTCTCCTAGTAACATTTCTGTGCTAATCTCAGAATCGAACTTTTCTGGGGATCTCTGTTTAGTGAAGAATTTCTGGAGATCATGATAGATTAAAATACACTGGTTTCCACTTGCAGTTATCTCTTTGTGCCGATCAGTGTGTTAGTCATTCAGTCATGTCTGATTCTGATCAACTCCATGGACTGTAGCCTTCTGGGCTCCTCTGTCTCTGGAATTCTCCAGGCAAGAATACTGGAGTGGGTAGCCATTGACTTCTCCAGGGGATCTTTCTGACCTAGGGATCAAACCTGGGTCTCCGGCTTGGCGGGCAGATTCTTTATTGTCTGAGACCCAGTAAAGTACAAAACATAGAAATCTGTCAGATGCAGAGGACAGCCCACAGCTGAGTAGCCTGATTCCTGATGTCACTTTTTTGTGTTTATCAAGTAACCTTCTTGTGCAGTCCATGTCACTGACCAACTTATTATAATAAGGAAATCTGATATTTACTCATGAAATTGAATACCCTATAAAATACATGAAATGCGTTTATACAAGTTCTTTTAAAATACATTTCTCTAGTTGTGTATTGTCAGTGTTCGGTTAACCACTGTAAGAAAAACCCCTCAAATTTCAATGTCTTAATTTATGTCAAAATATAACGTGAGTCAGCAGGAAGACTGTTCTATTGTCCTTCAGGGACCCTGACTTTTTCTACCTTGCAGTTCCCCTTTCCCCTGGGTCCTCGGAGTCCTCTTCACTTACATGAAAAGCAAAGGGTCTCTCGGGGAGGTGGTTGTGGTCAGGTCTGTAAATGAAGCCCATTCCTTCTGCTTGCACCCCGTTGACCATAACTCAGCTGCAAGGTCATCACACCTGAACACAGGGCAAGAGAGTGTGTGTCCAGGAGGGAAAGAAGATGAATATCGATGAGGAGTAGTAGGTCTGCTACAAATATATAACCTCACTTCATCCAAGGGTGCTATTCTATGCTATGCTATGTCGTTTCAGTCATGTCTGGCCCTTTGTGACCCTGTGGACTGTAGGCCACCAAGCTCCTTGGGAGCCTTGTCCATGGGATTCTCCAGACAAGAATACTGGCAAGAATACATGCCCTTCTCCAAATGTAAGCTCCCTCAAAGAGCTTGTGGTAGGCAAAATGATGGCCTACAAAAATTTCCATGTTCTAATGCCCAGAATCTCAGAAGATATTACCTTCATGCAAAAGAGACTTTGCAGATGTGATTAAGAATCTTGAGATAAGGAGATTTTACTGGATAATCTAAGGGAGAGGTGCAATGAAATCACAAGTGTTAGAAATGGAAAAGCGAGGCAAGAGAGACAGAGAGAAATTTGAAGATGCTTCAGTGGTGGCTTTGAACACGGAAGAAGGGGCTATGAGTAAGCAATGCAGGCAGCCTCGGGAAGCTTCAGTGGCAAAGGAATGGAGTCTCCCCTAGACTTTCTGGAAGAAATGCATCCTTGAAAACATCTCGATTTTAACCCAATGAAACCCATTTTGAACTGCCGATGTTCAGGACTGTGAGATAGTAAATTCATGTTGTTTTAAGCCACTAAGATTGTGGCAATTTTCTAGAGAGCCATAGGAAGTGAACGCACAGCTCACTTTACTCTGCATCCCTACTGTGTGCCTGGTGCACAGTAAGTGCACATAGCAGGTGCATTTTTCACATGGAGTTTGATGGGGAGCAAAGCAAACTTGTGAAGCAAGAACTGAAAATCAAGGAAAGTGGGGCTCCTTCCTAAAGACTGGGAGACTATTGTCATGGAGCCCAGGTAAGGGAGGAGACCAAACTTCCAGTAAGGAGGGGACTTGGAAGGCGATGGCCTGGGAGCAGCTGAGTAAGAAGCATGCAGCCCCAGCATGGAGGTGGGTGAGTAGAGTGGTTGCTTATGATGACTTGGTAGTATCGGGAGGAGCCGGGGAGCCAAGCTTCTATCTGGAAGGGAACTTGGGGAGCATGGGAACAAAAGGCTTTCTGAGGGGAAGCTGGAAACTTAGGCTCTTGGGTCAGAATTGCAGGATCAAAGTCTGACCTCATGTCCCTTCTTCTTATCTGGCTGCGTAACCTTAGGTGTTTCACTACTATTGCCGCATAACAAATCGCCTCAAGACTTAGCAGTGTACCGCAAGCTTTGTACCATGCTCAGCATTCTCTGAGTTGGACAGGGCATGGTGGGGACAGCTTATCTCTGGTCTATGATTCCTGGGTCTCCAGGGGGAAGATTCCAAGGCTGGGGATGACTCAACATAGTATGGCAACCTTATATGGAAGTTCAGAGCTTCAAAGATGAGTGTCCTAGCCCATAAAGTAGAACCTGTAGCTTCTTTTATGATTTATCCTCAGAAGCCATCAGCATCCCTTCTGCTGCATTTTATTAGTTTACAATCACATCACAAGCTCATCCAGATTCAAGACTGGAACCAGATTCTCCCTCCTGATGGGAAGTGGCAAGGTTCTAGTAGAATGCATCAGACAGCAGTGATTGCTTCAAGTACCTTAGGAAAATGGAATCTGCCACATTTGGTAGCCTTCTAACTTTTTGAGATTTGGTTTCCTCCACAAGAAGATAGGGTGACAGCTGTAAACCTCCCACCTGGGTTAAAGTATCTAAAGCTTTTGATGCAGTGCCTTGAACATAATAATATCCTAAGTGCTTCCAAGAAACAAGAGAGCAGGTATGTTGTTTCTCACGACAGCATCCACACTTCCTTGCATAGTGCCTGGCATATGAATGAGTCTAAGAGAATTGTGCCAGATTGGGGATCATCTGTCAGTGTATCAGCTAGATACTGCTGTGTAACAAGCTACTTCAAAATTTAGTCACTTACAACAGCAGCCATTTTATTTGTCTGTGGTTCTGTGAGTCAGCAGTTCAGGCTGGATTCAGCTCAGTGGATCTTCTGCTGCTCTCACCTGGGATCACTCATGTGGCTGCAGTTATGGGCAGTTGACTAATGTTGGATGATCCCAGACCCATCACACACATCTCACACATCTGACAGCTAGTGCTGGCTGTCAGTTGGAGAGCCTCAGTTTTCCTCCATGTGGCCTTTCTAGCCGGCTAGCTCAGGTCCATTTGCACCATGGTCCCAGGGTTCCAACTGCAGCCAAAGACAAGCGCTAATTCCTAGGCACTTCTGCAGCCTCTGCTTCTGCCTTACTTACTAATTTCCTGTTGTCTTAAAACTCAACATTCAAAAAACTAAGTTCATGGCATCCAGTCCCACCACTTCATGGCAAATAGATGGAGAAACAATGGAAACAGTGACAGACTTTATTTTCTTGGACTCTGAAATAACTGCAGATAGTGACTGCAGCCATGAGATTAAAAGACACTTGCTCCTTGGAAGAAAAGCTATGACAAACCTAGACAGCATATTAAAAAGCAGAGACATCACTTCGGTGACAAAAGTCTGTATAGTCAAAGTTGTGGTTTTTCCAGTAGTCATGTATGGATGTGAGAGTTGGACCATGAAAAGGCTGAGCACCAAAGAATTGATGCTTTTGAATTATGATGCTGGAGAAGACTCTTGAGAGTCCCTTGGACAGTAAGGAGATCAAACCAGTCAATCCTAAGGGAAATCAGTCCTGAATATTCACTGGAAGGACTGATGCTGATGCTGAAGCTCCAATACTTTGGCCACCTGATGAGAAGAGTCGACTCATTGGAAAAGACCCTGATGCTGGGAAAGACTGATGGCAGAAGGAGAAGGGGGTCACAGAGGATGAGATGGTTGGATGGCATCATCGACTCAATGGACATGAATTTGAGCAAACTGCAGGAGACAGTGAAGGACAGAGAAGCCTGATGTGCTACAGTCCATGGGGTTGCAAAGAGTCAGACACGACTGAGTGACTGAACAACATGGCAGGTCACATGGCCAAGCCTGGACTTAAGGGATGGAAAAATAAACCCCACATCTTGATGGGAGGGGCGGCAAAGTTGCATTACAAAGTACAGGGAAGGAGGAATCATTGCAGCCGTCCTTGCAAATAATCCATCACAGTTAATACTGAGCTGTATGATAGAGGTTGAGATGGGGCTGGAGGCTCAGTTGCATGAGGGAGGTGGCGGGGGTAGTGCTGAGCATATGTGACAGTCTATCCAGCAGGACACTGGTTTGGCAAGGAGAGTTCACTGCACCTTCTGCCTCAAACCACAGGGAAATGTATCATCTCACCTGACAGGACTGCAGAGGCTGGGCTTCCTCCAGCTTGGCTGAAGGAGCAACTCAACAAAGTCAGCCTTTCCAGGTCCTTACCCATCCACTCCCTGCCCTCCTCGGTGAGGGCCTTGTCCTTTAGGCTTTCAGTATGATGACTGAAGCAGTTCCCAGAGCCCCATCCTGGCACCTGGAGAAGGAAAGGCAGAAACTTCTCAGAATCCAGCCCAGCAGTTTTTTCCATTATGGCTCCCTGGCCAGGATTGGGCCAAGAGGGTAGGATTACTGTGGCTGCTCATGCTGGTTTCCTGGGGCTGCCATAACAAAATACCATATGCTGGTGGCTTAAAGCCACAGAAATGTATTGTCTCACAGTTTTGGAGGTTAGAAGTCCTACATCAACATGTTGGCAGTGCCATGATCCCTCTGAAACCGGAAGGAAGATCATTGCTTGCCTCTTCTTAGCTTCTGGTGTTTTGCCCCAAATCCTTGACATTCCTTGGCCCATAGATGCATCACTTCAATCCCCTATCTTCACATGATCTTCTCCCTGTGGGCTCACATCATCTTCCCTCTGTGCATGTCTGTCTCTGGATTCCAATTTTCCCTTTTAATAAGAATACCAATCATATCAGATTAAGGTCCACCTTCATGACCTTATTTTAACTTGATCACTTATGTTAAGACCCCATTTCCAAACAAGGTCACATTCTTGGGTGGTAGGGGTTAGGACTACAACTTACGATATAGTTGAATGTTGAAAATGAATCACAATGATCCCAACAGCCCTTGAATGAATGAGTGAATGAAAGACCATAGTACTTGGAGTCTCCCATGGAGTTCAATATTAGCTTCCTGGTGAGGTTTGCAGGGTAATTTTAGCTCTAGAACTCATTGAGGATATTTGGGTATTTGTGCCTTCTGCTTATGACAGATTGTTGATCACATTTATAATTTATTTCTGGCCTGTATCTTTAGTCAGAAGCACAACCAACTCCTCAAGAACAAATGCTATTCCTCTGGGAAATTTTGACAAACCCCATTATGACATGGTTTCCAGGAATGTATTGTGATGAAGAAGTCCAGTCTGCTTATACAGACACTCAGCAAATACCCACAAGCACCCACCTTATATACATAAACCAGCATCTCCAGGGCAACGAAGGACAGCAACTGGCTGCCTAGCAACACTGCCTCCCTGGCTCCCACCTTCCACTACCCTCTCCTATGTGGAATGCTGGCCTTTCCCCTTCAAGGCATCTCTCTGTGGGTAAGATGATTAGATTTCCCTGCAGGAGGGAGTGGGGACTCTGGATACCCTATCACAAAACTTACCAAAGTTGCCCTGTTGTTTTAGAATATATTTATGTGTACGCAACCTCAGATTTATCACACAATTCTTAGAAGCAAAACTTAAAATTTGCACCCAGCACTGAAAGTCCTGAGTAATACATAATGAAAGATTAGGGGCTGCCAGTCTTGTAGTGTGTGTGTGCTCAGTCACTTCGGTCATGTTCAACTCTTTGCCACCCTATGGACCATAGCCTGCCAGGCTCTGTCCTTGGGATTCTCCAGAATACTAAAGTGGGTTGCCATGCTCTCCTCCTTGTAGAGGAGGCACCAATTCTCTTACTTTGCTTTTTTGAGCTGGTGGGGGACTGAGTGGAACTGGGGTTTAGAGTCCCCTGGGAGGGCCAAGGGTTAAAAACAAAAATCTCCTTCATGACTATAAATTCATCACAGCAGATACCTTTAAAATGTGCAACTATCTGCACAGAGGGATAGCACTCAGGCACTTTTTATTGTAATTGTTTTTCCCACTGAAAAGGACAAGGTTCCACAGCAGGGAAAGCAGAGTGTGGGACGAATTGAGAGAATAGCATTGAAACATATATGCATGAAATATTTATACACTACCATGGGTGAAATAGATAGCTAGCGGGAAGCTGCTGCATAGCACAGAGAGCTCAGCCTGTTGCACTATGATGACCTAGAGGGGTCAGATGGGGGATAAGGTGGAAGGCTCAAGAGGGAGGAGATATATGTATACTTATGACTGATTCATGTTTTTGTATGGCAGAAACCAACATAACATTGCAAAGCAATTATCCTGCAACTAAAAATAAAAAAAGACAAAGCTCTCTAAAAAAATAGAGAGAAAGAAAGCAAGCTCTCTTTAAAAAAAAAAAAGGAAAAAAGAAAAAGGACTGGGTTTCAACCAGTGGAAAGAGGAGAAGAGTGGAGTCATAAAAATCAATTTGCAGCCAGGACACTTTGAGCTCAGACCCCTGTGAAAATGGTTATTTGGGGACTTATAAGTTGTAGAGAAAAAGGGTGCAGAACAGAAGAAGGATGTTGTAATTCTGACCAGAGTCAAGACACAGGAGGACATCAATCTTTCTTCTCACAGTTGCCTTTGCCGCTGGAAAAGAGTGAATTTTTTCACCAGGAGGCTTCCCTGGTGGCTCAGATGGTAAAGAATCTGCCCGCAATGTGGGAGACCTGGGTTCAGTCTCTGGGTTGGGAAGATCCCCTGGAGGAGGGCATGGCCACTCACTCCAGTATTCTTGCCTGGAGAGTCCCCATGATCAGAGGAGCCTGGCGGGCTACAGTCCATGGGGTCACAGAGTCAGACACAGCTGAGCGACTAAGCACAGCACAGCAGCATCTGCGCTTGGACTTGAACCCTCTCCTAGGTAACAGTGTCACCACCCAGCAAGTTCCCCGGGCTACTCTAGACACCTCCCTCGTCCTTAGACTCCATCAACAGGTCATGACTGTTCCACTTCCCCAATGTTGCGTGAATCTTTCCCTTCCCCTGACCTGTTTTAGTTCAGACCCTCATACTCTCTTCCTGTCCCCATCCCTCTGCCTCTGTTCATCCTCCATCCTGCCCAGGATGGTCTTGTTGGACTGCTCATCTCATCACATCACTCCTGGGCAGGACATCTTCCATCTGCCCCTGCAAACCTGTTCTATCCTACTCTTAGTCCTGGAAACTGACCTGGGTGGACCACAACAATGGCCCCCCTTGGCTTCTGGCTTCTGGTTGGATTTGGCCAAAGGGGAGCATCACCAGGAAGTCAAAGGGGAAGGAGCATGAGGTTGGGGTCTTTATAGCCCCTCGCAGTGGAGTCTCACTTAGTCACTTAGTCGTGTCCAACTCTTAGTGACCGAATGGACTATAGCCCACCAGGCTCCTCTGTCCATGGGATTGTCCAAGCAAGAATACTGGAGTGGGTTCCCATTTCCTATTCCAGGGGATCTTTCCAGCCTAGGGACTGAACCCATGTCTCCTGTGTCTCCTGCACTGGCAGGCGGATTCTTTACCACTGAGCCACCTGAAAAATCCAAAAGGAAGTGGGCTTGTCCAGGATTTGAACCCAGGACCTCTCACAACCGAGGTGAGGATCATACCCGTAGACCAGCAAGCCCAGCAAGCCAACTTGGGATGCCCATGTTACAGTCACCTTAACCAAAAGCCTCAGCTTCTCTCAAGATGACCTTCGCATGAGTCTTTCAGCAACTGCTCCTTCCCCTCATCTCTTCCTACCAACAGTCCTCGTGTTACCTGACTCATGTATAGCATTTTACTTTGTGGTTTTACTGCATGCTGCCCAAACCTTAGAAAATAGTCTTTCCATTGAACACACCTCAGATTATCCCTGTATGAATGTGCCATCTCTTTCAGCTGCGTTCCTGAATGATTCACTTCTACTCAAAATCCTCAGAGGTTCCCACGGCCTTTAAAATAAAGTCCAAGTTGATGATCTTGGCACTCAAGGACCTTCATCACCCCGCTTACCTTTCCAGCCTGGTTCTTGTCGCTGGCCTTCACTTACTCTGGAATCTAATTATAGAGTCATACGTATTTACCCTCAGATATTTGCACCCCTGAGCATGCAGTGTCTTACGTCTGAACTGCTTCTCACTCTTTCTCAGTCTGATAACAGCAGTACTAAAGGTCTAGCACTGTGTCTGGCATTTAGAAAACTCTCAGTAATTACACAGTGAGTGAAAAAAATGAGAATTTTTGAGAATCTGACTTCCAGGCCCAATGTCATGCAAAGGTGTATTTATGGATACATAAGACTCAACTCATAAGGAAAAGGATTTCATGCCAAACCAGGCACTATATAGTCTTCTTCCCTAAATTATGGGGACAAGTGGCAAGGGGAAAGTGAGGAGGCTTCTAAGCACAAATCAGTGCAAGGTTGTACAACCCCTTCAAAGCTGGAGAAAAACAATGGCATCTTCCCCAGATGGCTGTCTCTGATGATCCCTGGGTGAATCACTGTGGAAAAAATAGAGAGAAGAGGTTCCAGGGAGCCAGACACGTAACCAGAAGGAAAATCTATCCCTTCAGGGTGTTCTCACCCAGTAAACATTCCCCTGCTGTGAGCTTCCTCAGGATGGGTAAGCCCTATGAAAGGTAGGGATGGAGCAGGAGGTGGGAGGGAGGAGTCGAGGTGGGGAAGAGAGGAGGGAAGGAGGGTCAGTGCAGACCAGCCCACAGAGGAGGCTTCCTGGCTCCAGGGAGTTAGTCCATCACCTGGAACGTGGGCACCAAGCCTTGTTAGAGAGAGGGCCAGAGGGTCTGGAAGGCTTGGACTCTCCCCTCCATTAGGTGGGTTAGCTAACAGAACAATTCACCAATTCTTTTACTCTGGGTCTGCCTGCTGTAGAAATAACGTTCTCAAAATCAAGTAAGAAACTGGCTGATGGGTCCCAGCGGGAAGGGGAGACTAAGGAAGAGGATTTTGTGTTTCCGTCTTATATTGTTCTACACAAATAACACGCAGAGGTATTATTTTCAAAAAATGTCTAAGAGGCTGTCACATCTGTGGAATTTTGGACCAATTGGTTTTTACTTTATTTCTGTATTTAAAAAAATAATAAATGTTATTGAACGCAGCTACTGTACCTCTAAGATTTCCGAGACAGCCCTGAGTTCCAATATTCTGTCCCGTTGGTCTCACAAAGTGTAGAATCATTCCAGAAATTCTGACATCATGTTAGCATCTAAACTCCTCACCTACCTGGAAGTAGTGCCAAATCTCAAATCAGACCTCAGTTCCTAACGTCGAGGAAAGAAAATATATCATAATTTCCACGTCTAGTAAGAACATTCACTTTTTCTTTCTTCTCTGAGAATAATAATACATTATTATTATTATTATGGATGGTCAAGATAATAATACATTAATTTTTTCAAGAATCTGAGGATGCAAACATCCTTCACTAGGGCTGGTGTGAGTCTGCCAATCCACAATTTTAAGAATGGCTCCCCAGGCACTAGGAACACTCTGGGGGTGCTCACTATACTGAGAAATGGGGAATCACTCCCCAGGTTGTCTCCAGTTATAGATCCTGCAGAGACATGGCCTTGGCCAGGGCAGCAGGTTTCCATTCCTGTTCCGGAATCTTATCTTTTCTATGGAGCTTCATCTTATCACGTCTTAGCAACTACTGACTCCCTTAAAGCAAAGGCAAGATACTCCACGGAAGACATTGCTGGAGCTTCTGAAACAAGCTGCTTCTGAAGGCAGGCCTATCATTTTATTTTGTTACAAGTCAATTGTTGTTCTGTCCCTAAGTTGTATCCAACTCTACGATCGCATGGACTACAGCATGTCAGGATTCCCTGGTCTTCACCATCTCCTGGAGTTTGCTCAAACTCATGTCCATTGATTTGGTGATACCCTCCAACCATTTTATTTTTTGCCATCTCCTTCTCCTCCTGCCCTCAATCTTTCCCAGCATCAGGTTTTTTCCCAAAGAGTAGGCTCTTCGCATCAGACCAAAGTATTAGAGCTTCAGCATCAGTCCTTCTGATGAATATTCAAGGTTGATTTCCTTTAGGATTGACTAGTTTGATCTCCTTGCAGTCCATGGGACTCTCAAGAGCCTTCTCCAGCACCACCACCAAGAACTGAAAGCATCAATTCTTCAGTGCTCAGCCTTCTTTATGGTCCAACCCCTTTTTGTTCAAGAGTATTCAAGTTGGGATTTTACCTCCATATAAAGATCCCTGAGAGGGATGCTATCCTGAAGGCAGCATAGGCCTGTCCCTGGTCTCTGGGCCTAGTGCTCCCTGCTTGTTCCAGGCTGCCAAGAAGAACTATTGACCCTCAGATCCCATACATGACAGTGTCATCCTGCCACCAGCCCTGCTCCAGCCCCTGCCCTGTATAATCTCCCCTGGCTTCCTGTCTCATGGCCAGGGTCCCACTACCCCTTGAAACACCCTTCAGAGAACAACTGCCATGTCCTGACTAGATTAGTCTGGAAACCAAATGAAATGAGTGTGAGGTCAGGGAAGTAATTGGCTCAACTTGTCAGGGCTTTCCTTATGGCTCAGGTGGTAAACAGTCCGTTTGCAATGCAGGAAACACCAGTTTAATCCCTGGTCAGGAAGATCTTTAGAAAAGGGAACAGGTACCCACTCCAGAATTTTTACCTGGAGAATTCCATGGACAGAGGAGCCTGGCAGGCTATAGTTCATGGGGTTGCAGAGTTGGACACGACTGTTCGACTAATACTTTCATACTTCTGGGGGATGCTGTCACAGCAGAGGCTGGGCCAGTGAGGCCGAGGTGGACAGGCCCCGTAAGTGAGACATGGAAAGAAACAAAGGTGTACACAGGTTGATTTCCCAATAGAAGTTCTCCCTCCTGGAGCATCTCTTGGGACCAGCAATTCTGAACCCGTGGCTTCCTTCCCTCAGCATAGCTGCTACAATTGTGCAACAGAGAGAAGGCGAGAGGCAGGGAACCACTTGGAAAATCATTTGCTAGTGCATCCAGTAAAGGTGAAGGCATGTGCATCCTTTGACCCAGCAATTCTACCTTTAGATACAAACCCTGGAGAAATACATACACATAGCACCAGGCTATACATACCAAGAACACCCATAACAGCATTGTGATAACAGTCAAAACAACTCAAAAGTTCACCAACAGTAGCATGGATAAATAAATAGTGGAATACTATATAGCCATGAAAATGAGGACACTACAACTGCACATGACACTATAGATGATTCTCAGAAAAACAACTGAACAAAATAATGATTCTACTTGAATCTAGTAATGATTCTCTTTATGTAAAGCTCAAAACAGGCAAAACTATTTTCTTTAGGAATGTAAACTTAAGTGGTAAAACTAAAAGGCAGTAAACATTATAAGTTTCAGGGAGAGGGAGAGTGTGATAAAACAGAGACATGCAAGGGGCTTCAGAGTCCTGGCAATGTTTTATTTCTTGATGTGAGTGGTGATGACATGAGCATTTGCTTTATAGTTGTTTATTAGAATATATAAGATTCTGTGCACTTTTCTGTATGCATGTTCATTCTCAGAATTTAAAAAATGAAAGAATGAGAGGCCTGGTTTTAAGAAGAGCTTGGATAAAGGCCTCACCCTCTAATGCTCTCAATTTCAGAATCTACCATCATGGTCCTGGAAGAGGGACATCCCTGCCTGGCCCTGCATCCCTGCTCTGCTCCAGCATTCAGTCCCAAGCCACCAGCACTGCAGAAGCAATCTCATCCTTGACTAAGCCTGACTCAGCTGGCCCTGATTGCATCTTCTGGGCTCCTGCATCCACAAGGATGTAATTGGGCTCCTGCATCCACAAGGATGTAATTGAGTGTGTTCTGTGGGAGACAGTCTGTAATGAATTTCCTAGGATGGAAACTGAACGGAAATCAAGAGAGTTGTGCCAGATTGCCGGTGTGGATCACAGCTGAGGAGTGGCCCTGATATGCCTGGCCCGGGGTTGGCGCCTGGTATGCATGTCTCATGTCTGGTTTCCTTCTCCTCCTCCTCCACCTCCTCCCCCATTTCCTCTGCTCAGGTGGCTGGTATGCATGCCAGTTCTCTGAGTGAACCAGGAGGGAGTTGTGTTTAGCTCTGGCAGCTTCTCACCAGGACATTTTCTGAGGATTTGGGGTGTTTGTTTCCACAACACTCAGCATAAATGAGGCTAACAACAATGATAATAATAAATCAACTTGGCATAAATAAAGCAGGTGCCCGTGATGGGTTGGTAGTAGATGACACTTTGCTGTTCTGAGATGAGCAATGATGAAGCTGGGACTGAGAACGCCACTATCTCTGAGGAGAGATAGATTGAATCACCAGTGAAGCCAAGGAACTTTGTTCAAGGTATGTGGGTCCTCTTGTTTAGGGCCTGGGGAGTGGTGGGGCTACAGTTGTCCTAATCTCCTGGGATGCTTGTCACTTGATGACTTGCTATTCCAATGGAAGCTCAGACTTTTCTCCACCTTTTTCTCTTTTGTCCCCAGCAAGGCAGGGTCAGAAGTCCTGTATTCAATGCCTTCATTAGGGATTTGCAGAGGTCAATCTTGATTACTGCCCCCTTTGCCCACTCCCTTGTCTGAAATTGCCCCTCCCTCCCTCTGGCCTCAGAGATCTCTGCTCCCTGGCTCTGTGGATACAAAAGCTCAGCTCAGCTCAGATTGGGGGGCCCTCCCTGCAGAGGCAGCTGGTAAGTTCCTGGGACAGAATACACTTGGTGAGACCCGAGCTTTGGAGGCAGCTGGGCAGGCTATAGTAAAAAAAAAAATTAAAAAAAGAGGGATGTAGGGATAGGCAGGAGGAAGTTAGGAAGGAGCCTGTATCATGACTGCAAATAGAAACCTCAGTTTGTGGTGCAATGAAATCACCGTATATGGCTTGGGAGGAAATTCTCTGCAAGGAGCTGCATGCAAATAGGTCATCAAGTAATGGCAAAAATATGCAGCCAAATGGAGGTGCCTCTGCAGGGCTTCTGCATCTCTAAGGGCTAAGTAAGCCCAAGGAAGCCATAAGGACTCTGAGCTTCATGCCACAGAGAATGGGGGACAAGAAATCCTCCCTCTGCTTCCCTGCCCAGTCTTGAGCCTCCTACTTCTCCCCTCCCCACCAGGACCACACGGAGTCTAGCATCCTTGCTCTCTATTGCTGAGATCAGGCAGGGACTTGGAGATTGCCTGAGACACTTTCTGGTGACTAATGCAGTACTTGAACAGGAAACAGACTGGAAAGGGCTTGGGAGGAGCTATAAATAGCTCATGTCCTAAAAAATCTAACTTAGGGAGAAATGGAATTAACACACTGGAAGGAGAACAAGGAGATCACAGGCTTCAAGCAAGACCAAGACTCCTCTTGGGAAATGAGCTTTTCTCCCAGATGGAGCTCAATCTGCCCTTGTAGGAGTCAACTCCATCAAGTGAGCACTTCTTGGTCCTGAGGTTGACCAGCTAGCCCTGTCTACCTGCCAGATGATGTCCTGAATTATCTATGATTCTGGGGATTAAGCCTTGGAGGGACCACATAAGGACATGTGTGTGTGTAATGGGGGTCGCTGAGGTTCAGAACTCAAGGAGTACAAATGTTCTCACATTGGGGGGATGTAGAATTGAAAAGGTGTCAGTTTCCCCTCTATCCGTTAGGCTACAACAATCCCTTTCCATCTTGAACCCAGTGAGGAGAAGGGAGAAAAAGCTAGGAGATCTAGCTTTGGAATTAACAGTGGATCAGCAGACTGGGGTTCTAATTCCAGCCAAGACATTCATTTGCTGGGCAACTTGGAGTAGATACTCACTTCACTAAGACTGTTTGCTTTTCTGTCAGAGGGAAGAGTTGGACTATTTCAGTGAAGATGAAAATCTTATTTTATTTTTTCAAAGCTGGCTAACATTTCCTCAAAGAAAGTCACAAAGCCAGAGCTAAGCAGCCCTGGGTAAGGCAGGGACCTCACACTTAGACACATTCACTCCCCTTGTGGTATCTGCTAAAAAACCACCAGAGAAGCCCAGGGCTTTGCAAAGTGCCAGTTGAAAACCACAAAACTAGAGCACTTTACAAGGGTGGCTGGCCACCCCAAAGTTCCTCCTTATGGACCCTTTTCTCTTTACCTCCATGTAGAGGCTGGAAGGTTAAAAGAATGAAAAGTAATATTGGATGAAGGAGATCTAACTAAAGCTGTCAGTCAAAACAAAGGGGAGTTTTTAGTTCACAATAACCAGCAAACTTCTTAACATCCTCATTGGATGTGGGAATAGACTGTCTGCAAAACAGCCACAATCTCCACCCACCCAGTATCCACACCCTCTGCAATGTGACTCTATAACTCCTCCCATCAAGAAACAGAATTGACTTCCACATCTTTTGAGCATGTGCTGGCCTTGAGATTTGCTTTGAACAATATTTAGTGGAATTGATAGCATGCCAGCTTTAAGTTTAGGTCTTAAGAAGCTTTTTATCTTCTACTCTCTTTTACACCCCTGCTGCTACACTACGACTGGCCTGGGTTAGTCTGCCAGGGAACAAGAGGTCACATACATCAGAACTGACTCATCCCAACTGAGACCACTACAGAACAGCCATCCCCCAGCTGACTGCCTGAAGACAGATGAGCAAAGAGCCTTATGAGAAATATTAAATGGTGGTTGTTTTAAGGCATACATTTTGGGGTAGTCTATTTCTGTTCTAGCTATCTATTACTAGTAACAAAGCACTCCAAAACCTAGTGGTGTAAAACTATTATATATTAATTTGTTATGATCTCCATGGTTCTGCTCCTTGAGTAGTCTCAGTTGGGCAATTTCCACATGGGATCTTTTCCTGGATGACAGTCCATTATCAACTGCAGCTACAGTCATCTGAAGGTTCAACCAGACTGGGTGTCTGAGATGGCTCATGTGGATGGCTGGCACTTGATGCTGGCTGTCGTCTGGGGGCTGAGCTGGGGCTGTTGATTGTTCCTCATGATGTTGACCTCTCCACATGGCTTGAGTTTCTCACAACATGGCCACTGGGTTCCCAAGGGCTGGAAGAGAAAGTTGCCAGGCCAATTAAGGGCTATGCCAGTTACAGTATGGCATCGCTTCTTCCGTATTTTATTGGTCAAAACAGTTACAGGGTCCTCTCATATCCAAGAGGCAATAGATGTTAAAAAAAAAATAGATGTTATCTCTTGATGGGGAAATGGCAAGATCACATTTCAAAAGAGAATATAGAATGAGAGATACTGTTGGGACCATCTTTGGGGAATAAAGCCTGCCATAGCTGAATAGCAGTATTGTGGCAAATGATAAGAAGGCAGTTTTGTTCTTCATGGTCCTTCCCTGCAGCACTGCTTTCTGTCCATCCTTTCACATAATCACATGGAGACTGGCAAGCACTGAGCTACCAGAGAGGAAGACCTTCGGAGCTCTGCTGAGCATTATCAACTCCTCTGGGCTCAGCGGGAAAGAAGGCAGAGACTCAACAGCATCTCTGCCTGCCAAAAGCCAGGAAAGGAGGAGGTGGCCGAAGTGCGAGGTAATAGCTTGTCCCCTTGGGGAGCTTCCCTGGTGGTTCTTAAGTTAAAAAATCTGATCCCTGGGTCGGGAAGATCTCCTGGAGAAGGGAATGGCAACCCACTCCAGTATCCCTGCCTGGAGAATTCCATGGACAGAGCACAGTCCAAGGGGTCACACAGAGTCAGACATGACTGAGCTGTACCTGGGTTTTCTCTTTTTCATTTTTTTCTAAGGGCTATTTAGCATGGGAATGAGGAAATGAAACTGCCAAATTTAAAAAGTGAATGAATAGAGTCAATGCTAGTTAAGTGTTTTGTCAATACCCAAATACTTTGGAGGGGAAAATCAGATGATGAACAGGTTCAAGTTGAGATTCTTACCTTGTTACCCATACAGTGAGGCTGAAGATGTCAGTCTCTGCATGCCTAAGCCAGGCCTATTTTCAGAGGCTGGAGATCTGCAGCTGCCCACTTTAGCTGCTACTCCCGGCACCATCATCCAGTGAATAAGAGCCCCATCTGGGCAGTGGGAGAGGGAAGATTAACATCTGCATTCATGACTCATGTGGTCCTGAGGAAGCTCCCCAACTCAATCTGAGTGACTGGGCTTCTGCTCCAATTCTCACAGGTTTCCCGGTGAATGGAGAGTCCCCTGGGCTCCATTTGGCCGGGACTCTAAACTCTTGTTCACTTTTCTCATCTTTCCCCTTGTAGGCTGACTCCTGTTCCTGAATTCAAAACCACTGCCTGTTTCGAATGTCCCCTCAGAGTTGAGATGCTGCTGCCCAAGTGATAACAGAGGCCAGAAGCTCTTCCTGCCAGAGTCCCTGCCAGGTCTACAGCCAGCCGTCACACACACTGGAGGGCCGGGCCCTGCTACCCCTCTGAGGGCCGGGCCCTGCTACCCCTGTCCCAGTGCCGGGGCCTGGTGGCTGTGCCCAGCAGGTCACAACAGGATGCCCCTGCCTCCCAGGCTGGCTTGGGCTTGGGCTGCTTTAGCACCAACTTCCTGTCTGCCCTATTTCCTACTGAGGGTAAGGTTTTCACCAAGCCCATACCCCTGAGAGCCTGGGTGAAGAGACAGCCTCATAGAACTCCTTCCGCAGCTATCAGAACATGTAGAGTTCTGGGGAGCTGAGAGCAGGAAAGAGGAAGGTAAAAATGAAGTCAGAAATCCAGAGTGGCTCCCTCCTGGCTGAGGTAATGTGCTTCCTGTGATGAGTAAGTAGCTCGCCTGCCGTCTGTGCTCACAGGAGAACCAGCCCCTCTCGGCAGCGGCCACAGCTACACCCACTGCATAGACACACCTGTCCCATCCATCCATCCATCCACCGAGCAGTGGGGAGCATCTTTGAATAATGTCCTTCAAATCAAGAAAAATAAAGGGAACTATATCCACTGTAATACGGGCACAGAATAGACTATCTGAACAGAGGAAAGAAAATTTCAGGAGTTCCACCCTTAGAAAGAAATAATTTCTGTATTCTGGAAGAGGTTTTTCTGGGTTTTTTTTTTTTTTTCCTTAAAATAATGTTTAACCAAATTATACCCTTCAGATATTATGTCTCTGGTACTCCCTTTGGTCTTTAGCTGAGCCCCTCTCCGGGGATACAGAGGTCATGAGGTAAATGTGGTTTTTCTGTCCTCATCTTAAAGGGCAGGGCTACCTTGATCATTAGTCACTAGGCCTCAAGGAACCTTGCCTCCCCCATCAGAGAGGATCCTTAGCTGTGAAAGTCTGCCTTCTCTCCTTCCTCCAAAGGCAAACCAGGGCACCCTGACAAGACTGCTGTAATGGGGCTTCTAGACTCCCAGCACCCAAGGACACAGCCTCTAGGAGAGGAGGGGGAGAGCAAGCCTGGAGCCTCCAACTCCGCCTGCCTCCCTCCCTCTGCTCTCTTTTCTCCTCCCCTCTCAGCTTCCTCCTTCCCACCTCCTCCTGCCCCCCACCTCCTCTCTTCCATAATAGGCAGAAGTGGGTACGTGGCACTGGACCTGGGTTTCACAGTCACAGGAAGACAGAGCTTGGTTCTCGATTCTATCATTTACTGTGTGGCCTTGACTGAATGAGTCACTTTAGTTCTCTGAGCATTTATGGAGATGATAATACCTCTGAGGGGAGGACTAAATGGGTTTAGATCTTAAATGTTTAACCCAAGGCCTTATACAGGATAGACTCTTACAGAATGTTAACCAACCGAATCTGCATCAGCTAAGCACCTACTGTGTGCCAGGTGCCTAGGGCCCAGAAGGGAACAAAGGGAAGTTTTTAAAAACATCTCTTTTAACCTCTTTGAAGTACATTGTAATGATAATTATTAGAAAAGGTTTAAGGAAACTAAGTAGCTCCCACTGCCTGGTACTCTGGTATAAGATTTCAAGGACTTTTGCACACCTAACAACACAGAGTAGCCTGATGGCTGGAATGAAGTCAAAACCAGATCCTGTGGCAAATTATATCTCCATTCATTCTACAGGGCTAATTGGTTTGCCTAAAATCTACTGCTTTTCTAGGGGCAGGGATCTCTAAAGTAGGAGGAGGTCACACATCAGACCTGCTAGCACTTCTACCTTGGAAGACAGCAAGCTTGGAGTCCTGTGCAGGCCTGCAGAGCCACCAGTGTTGGGTTGTCACAGGGTCCCAGGAAACGCTCCCTTCAGAGAGGTTAGGTTGGTTTTGCTCGCAGTGCCAGCTCTGGCTAATCTGGGGGCCAGGTTGAGAACCCAGGCTTGGAGACCCTGCTTTGCTGGACTAGCACTATCTGCCACAGTGGGATTAGGAAGCGGGAGCTTGTTTGCCACCCTTGGGTTAGTCAAACCTTGACAATCGGTTTGAGAAGCTTACTTTCACTTCCTGCTGGTTCGACTCTGCTCATATCCAGAGATCACTTTCTGGAAGCTTTTTACTCTTCCACTGGGAACTTCTTTGGGAATGATGCTCTTTGGTTCATTGCCACATCCCACACAAAGGGAAACGAATCAATAGAGCTCTCTACCTGACCTATGGACTGGAAGATTCAGTACCATAAACATGAGGATGTCTCCCAAATTAATAAATGTGTTTAATGAAATGCCTATCAAAATCTCAATAAGGATTTTCCTAGACCTTTACAAGGTGATTCTAAAATTCATGTGGAAGAGACAAGGCCAAAGAATGGCCAGGATGGCTTTGAAGAACAAGGAGCGGAGACGGACCCTGCCAGTTCTTAAGACCTATTACAAATCATTGACATAAAGAAATTTGTGCACCAAGGGACAAATAAACCAATGGAATAGAACAGAGAGCCCAGAAATAGACTCACATATGTCTGAATACCTGATACCTGACAGAGGTGACATTAACAGGGAAAGCATAGACCATTCAATAAACAGTGTTGGCTAATGGGTTAGCCATATGGGAAAGTTAACATTCAAGATGGAATGCAATTGAGATTGTATATGTATAACTGATTCTCTTTGCCATATAGCAGAAACTAATACAACGTTGTAAATCAACTATACTTCAATAAAAATTAATGAAAAAACAGAAAACAAAACAAAGATGGAATGCAAAATAAAAACAGGTTTTTAAAAAGTAGAATGTAAAACTTTTTGAAAGAGAATGTAAATATAAGAGGACAGCTTTATGACATCAGGGTAAGGAAATATTTTTTAAAATAGAGAATAGCAAGAGCAACAAACCCACAGGCTATAAAGGAAACAATAAATTTGCCTAAATTCAAATTATAAATTTTGTTCAAGAAATGACAAAGCAAACTAAGTAAAAAGATTCTTTTCAGATTATATTGAGAATATATCAAGAACTCCCACAATCAGCAAGGAAAAGGCCACCCAGGAGGATAATCAACAAAGGGTATAAATTTGAAATTCAGAAATAAATGACACCCAAGTGTCCAATAAACACAAGCAGCTTCACCTCTACAGTAACTGGGGAAACACACATTCAAATCACAGTGAAGTTTCACTTCATCCCCATCAGATTGGCAAGACCTTTAAAATGTACATGGCAGTGGTTCGTGCTGTATAGAACAGCACTGAAGATGGTAAACGGTATAATCGCTTTGAAGAGCAATATGTTCCTAGTGAGTAGAGTTGAGAATGAATATTTCTAATGATCCAGCAATACTAAATCTAGATGTATAGGACAATTGTCATATATGCACACAAAAAGACAAATACAAAAGTGTTCTGCAACTTCAATTATAAAAGCAAAAGATATCAATAGGGGAATGAGCAAGTAAAGCATGGTATATTCACTCAGTGGCATGCTACTCAGCAGTCAAAACAAATTAGCATATCCTCAAGAGTAAATCTCAGATATTGACATGGATAAATTTCAAAAACATAATGTTAAGGGAAAAGCAAATAGTCATTTCATATAGTATAAGTTTATATTTTAAGTTATTATGTTTTAAAATGTGAAAAACCATATAAAACATTGTTTGGAAATATGTGCCTATGTAGTGAAAGTATAAAAGCATATATTAGAATGATAAACACTAAATTCATAAAAAAGTAAATGGATCTCTTTAACAGCATGCGTTAACTATAATGGTTATGTTTTTAAAAAAGAAAAAATACATCTGAAACAAGTATGGCAAAAGAAGTTTCATTAACAAGAGTGTTTGGTGTGTTATGTTGGGTTGGCCAAAAATTTCGTTCAGATTTCTCTATAAGATGGTACACCTGAATGAAATTTTTGCCCAAACCACCTTGGTTTTCTTACGTTTGAAATATTAGAGGAAGAGCCCTCAGGTCCCTGGCCTCTGAGTTTTCCCCAAAAGCATGCTTATGGCTTGGGAAAGCAAAAGACAGAAATGTTTTTTGCCCTTACATTATATCCAGCAGTTTTCCTAGACACTTGGCCTCCTTAATGCACCTCTCACCTAGAATGTTCAGTGACTTTGAGATCAATTCAGCACCAGCTCAGTGCTGTCCAAAACAAAAATTAAGAACTGTTCCTTTTCTATATAGGAGTTTGTAGGATGCTAAAACTGAAGTGTGTTTAAAAAAAAATGTTTGGGATAGCACAGTAGGAAGGAATGATTCATAATTCATTCTGCTGAAGGGGTGGATACAGAAAAAGCAGAGAATTGGGCTTTGAAGTCTACTTAAGAGTTGGCAAGACAAAGAGGATGACAGTGTGAGTAAGGAAAACCTTTGTATGTATTATGGGGCTGGAGGGCAGCATCTCGATTGGACGCCTGCTTCAGAAAAACCCTTCTGGCAGTGGCAGAGGATGGAAAATCTGAAGAAAAAAAAGGCTTAGAGATTGGTTAGAAGCCATTGAAAAAGTGTTTCAATGGGAGGTGATGAAAACCTTAATGATGACACAGTGATTTTGGTTATAGTTTCCCTGAAAAACTACAAATTAATTGAAGGTGGGGCAATGGCTTAATCCAGTTTTGTTTATCTGTGTGTACCCCACAGATCCTATAGTTGTACCTGGTATATGACAGGAGCTCAATGAATACAAGCTGATGGAAAGAAGTGAGACAGGAAGCAGGCAGCTCACCCCTGCTTTGACAGACAAGAAGCCTGAGAATAGGAGAGGAGGAATGATGTTTTCAAGGATATCCTTAGCTGGAAGCTTACAGCAAAGAGCCTTGCAACCACTCTGCTAACAAATTAAGAAGCACGTAGGGTTTTTTTTTTTTTAATTATTTGTTTACGTGGCTTGTGCTGGCTCTTAGTTGCAACACACGGGATCTTCAGTCTTTATTGTAGCATGCAGGATTATCAGTTGTGGCATGCAAAATCATAGTTGTGGCATGTGGGGCCTAGTTCCCTGACCAGGGACCAAACCCAGGCCCCTTGCGTTGGAAGTGTGCAGTCTTAGCCATTGAACCATCAGGGAATTCCCACACATAAGTTTCTAAAGACAAAGCCTAGACAGGTAAAGTTCCATTGCAATCAGTTTCCTTATAAATCTGTGTTGTTCATGAGGAAGTACTTTCTCATTCCCTTAGGCAGAAAAAGAGTTCCTTTAAAATAGGCTAAATTCCCCAAGATGAATAATGCAAGACAATAGCCCTTTACCTGGCCTGGGTCCAAACAACAGGCTCTATTCAGGTGACTCTGCAAACACCTGATTGTGTACCTTTGGCATTGTGGGCAGGGCAAGCCCAGCAGTAGTGAGAACTTTACAAGTCCTTTGTTCTGCCACCACGAGGTAATTGGCCTCCACCCCAATATAAATTTCCAGCCACCTGAACAAAATTCACCTACCTTAACAGCCCCACATCCACCCTCTGTGATTTCTCTGGCCTAGAGAGACTCAGTTCTCTGTATAGGAATAAATGAAAGAATGAAGATAGAGGCCAACACATACCTTGTGCTACCAATGTTCTAAGTGTCAGGTAAGTGTATACCCCTCAGTTCTGTCTCATCACGGCAAAGATTTGGAGCGACGGACATTAAAGCCCTCAGTGCGTCACAGCTCTCAGGTCTTGGACAGACCGTGTTATAGCTCTTAGACAAATCAGTGTTACAGCTCTGTGTTACAGCTCTATTTTATTTAGAAAATAGCAAGAGAATCCATCCTCCAGGTGTGAGGGCTGCTGCTGCTGGTGCTAAGTCACTTCAGTCATGTCCAACTCTGAGCGACCCCGTGGACTGCAGCCTACCAGGCTCTTCTGTCCATGGGATTTTCCAGGCAAGAGTACTGGAGTGGGGTGCCATTGCCTTCTCCGAGGTGTGAGGGCATGCTGACCCAAAGACGTGAAGAGAAGAGCGCCGCAGCATGCAGGAGAGGACAGAAAGAGAGAGAGAGAGAGAGAGAGAGAGAGAGAGAGAGAGAGAGAGAGAGAGAGAGAGAGAGAGCCCTTTGGCTCCTCTTTTTATATGTTTTTCCTCCCGCTGGGCCTCCCCTGTGTAAATTGGGCTAGCCAGGAGTGCTGTTCGTTCTACCTGAAGTCCTCACTCAGGTCCTTGGACCTTCCTTTGACCTTCCTTTGTTCTATTTTTGAGGGCTTTTCCCTTCCTTCTCTTTTAGCCACCGCCATTTTGGACTCCTGTTTCCTATTCTAACTACCTAACATAATTATTTTACAGGTGTTAATCTTGAACTCCTGACCACATCACTGTGGTGTAAATTCTATCATTATTTACATTTTACAGATGAGGAAAGAAGGCCCAGAGTGGTTGAAAACTCACACTGGATCCCATGGAACCAGGATTTGGGCAAAGGCACCCTGGCTCCAGAACCTAAACTTTTTTTGTACTTCGTACTCAGTACAAGGTGGCTTGAAGGAAAAAAAATACTTAAGAAAATGGCATGAACCAAGGGCAAGCATGTGGCCAGGCTCAGATCACAAGAAGATGGCGTGAACCTGTCCCACTTATTTACTCATCTGTTCATTATTTAACACTCACTGAGGGCCTACCATGTGCAAGGCAGAAGGGATAAAATACTTAATCTACCATTAAGATGCTCAGAGCCCTAAGAAGGAGGCAGGCAGCATGAAGAGCCCTGGTAAGTTGGAAGGTGGGGAGCTGGGGAAGCAAAGATGAAGCAGCAGCTTGCTTTACTTAAAGTGGTTCCCATGCTTTTCTCTGCACTGAAATCACCTGAGATCTCTGAAAATGACTGATGCCTGGCTCCCACCCCTAGCCTTTACAATCTAATTGGCACTGGGAGTTTTCAAAGCTAATGTTCAGCAAAATTTAGGAAACATTGGCCTAACAGGTCATAATCTGGTTTGCAAGTAACACAAAACCTAACTGAAATTATCTTAAGGAAAAATAATGAAAAGAAAAGAAGGGGCATGGGGCTTAATATATTAGGGTACAATAAAAAAAAAAGGAGACAAAAGCAAAAGATACAAACCTCCAGTTATAAATGAGTCATGGAGATGTCATGTGTAGCATGGTAACTATAGTTAATAATACCATATTACATATTTGAAAATTGCCAAGAGAGTAGATCTTAAAAGGTTTTATCATAAGAAAAACATTTTTTTTGGTAACTATGTATAGTGACAGATGTTACTATAATCATTTTGCAACATACAAATATCCAACTGTTATCTTGTACAACTGAAACTGGTATGTTTTACATCAATTATATTTCAATTTTTGAAAAAAAGGAGAAACAAAGGGTATATGGTTTGAGAAGGGTTTGATTCAGTCTTAAAGATGTCACCAGAGTGAGGTTTTCCTCTTTCCCCAGTGATGGCTCCATTCGCAGGCTCCCCTTGGCTGGAAGCTGCAGCAGTTCTGCTATCTACCTTGTTTCTTCATGTTCAGTGCAAAGAGGATGTCTGATTTCCTCCAGGCTCACATAAAGCCCGGAACTGCATTCCACTGACTGACGGGGGGGCCTGAACCAAGCTGCTGGAGTCAGAAAGGTGGAAACTGCTGACTGGCTCAGCCTGTTTTGTAGTTTTATTTTTGTTTGGTTTTGTTTGTTTACTTTTCCTAAGTTTGATTTGCTCAGTTTGATAAAAGAGGTGTGACCAAGTTGTCAGGAAAAGAGAGGGAAAAGCTGAAGCAAAAGTGATTTTCCACAGAGACTGAGAGCAGATGAGTGGTTACCGGGGGTGGGAGAAAGGGAGAGGGAGAGGGGTGGCTTAAAGGACGTGGGGTTTCCTTTGGAGGTGACAAGAGTGATCTGGAACTAGATAGTGATGCTAGTTGTGTAACATTGTAAATTTACTAAATACCACTGAATTTTACATTTTGAAATGGTGAAGTTTTTGTTATGTGAAATTTAAATATCCCATCCCCCTAACACACACACACAGTGATTTTATATACCTTGCTTGGTGGGTTTTATGTGGATCATTTTATTTAATCCTAACAACAAAATTAATTCAACTTTGGGAAATTTCCTGGTAGTCAAGTTGTTGGAACTCTGTGCTTTCACTGCCAAGGGTGCAGGTTCAGTTACGGAACTAAGATCTTGTAAGCTACTGTGGGCAGGAATCCCTTAGAAATGGAGTAGCCATCATAGTCAACAAAAGAGTCAGAAATGCAGTACTTTGATGCAATCTCAAAAGTGATAGAATGATCTCTGTTCATTTCCAAGGCAAACCATTCAATATCATGGTAATCCAAATGTATGTCCTGACCAGTAATGCTGAAGAAGCTGAAGTTGAACAGTTCTATGAAGACCTACAAGATCTTCTAGAACTAACACCCAAAAAGGATGTCCTTTTCATTATAGGGGACTGGAATGCAAAAGTAGGAAGTCAAGAAACACCTGGAGTAACAGGCAAATTGGCCTTGGAGTACAGAATGAAGCAGGGCAAAGGCTAATAGAGTTCTGCCAAGAGAACGTACTGGTCATAGCAAACACCCTCTTCCAACAACACGAGAGAAGACTCTACACATGGATATCACCAGATGGTCGACACTGAAATCAGATTGATTATATTCTTTGCAGCCAAAGATGGAGAAACTCTACACAGTCAGCAAAAACAAGACCGGGAGCTGACTGTGGCTCAGATCATGAACTCCTTATTGCCAAATTCAGACTTAAATTGAAGAAAGTAGGGAAAACCACTAGACCATTCAGGTATGACCTAAATCAAATCCCTTATGACTATACAGTGGAAGTGAGAAATAGATTTAAAGGACTAGATCTGATAGACAGAGTGCCTGATGAACTATGGACGGAGGTTCGTGACATTGAAATCAAGACCATCCCCAAGAAAAAGAAATGCAAAAAAGCAAAATGGCTGTCTGAGGAGGCCTTACAAATAGCTGTGAAAAGAAGGAAGCAAAAAGCAAAGGAGAAAAGGGAAGGTATACCAATTTGAATGCAGAGTTCCAAAGAACAGCAAGGAGAGATGAGAAAGCCTTCCTCAGCAATCAATGCAAAGAAATAGAGGAAAACAATAGAATGGGAAAGACTAGAGATCTCTTCAAGAAAACTAGAGATACCAAGGGAACATTTCATGCAAAGGTGGGCTCAATAAAGAACAGAAGTGGTAGGGACCTAACAGAAGCAGAAGATATTAAGAAGAGGTGGCAAGAATACACAGAAGAACCGTACAAAAAAGATCTTCATGGCCCAGATAATCACAATGGTGTGATCACTCACGTAGAGCCAGACATCCTGGAATGTGAAGTCAAGTGGGCCTTAGGAAGCATCATTATGAACAAAGCTAGTGGAGGTGATGGAATTCCAAGTGAGCTATTTCAAATCCTGAAAGATGATGCTGTGAAAGTGCTGCCCTCAATATGCCAGCAAAGTTGGAAAACTCAGCAATGGCCACAGGACTGGAAAAAGTCAGTTTTCATTCCAATCCCAAAGAAAGGCAATGCCAAAGAACGCTCAAACTACCACACAATTGCACTCATCTCACACATTAGTAAAGTAATGCTTAAAATTCTCCAAGCCAGGCTTCAGCAATACATGCACCGTGAATTTCCAATTGTTCAAGCCGGTTTTAGAAAAGGCAGAGGAACCAGAGGTCAAATTGCCAACATCCGATGGATCGTCGAAAAAGCAAGAGAGTTTCAGAAAAACATCTATTTCTGCTCTATTGACTATTCCAAAGCCTTTGACTGTGTAGATCACAATAAACTGTGGAAAATTCTGAAAGAGAAGGGAATACCAGACCATCTGACCTGCCTCCTGAGAAATCTGTATACAGGTCAGGAAGCAACAGTTAGAACTGGACATGAAACAACAGACTGGTTCCAAATAGGAAAATGAGTACATCAAGACTGTATATTGTCACCCTGCTTATTTAACTTATATGCAGAGTACATCATGAGAAATACTGGGCTGGAGGAAGCACAAGCTGGAATCAAGATTGCTGGGAGAAATATCAATAACCTCAGATATGCAGATGACACCACCCTTATGGCAGAAAGTGAAGAAGAACTAAAAAGCCTTTGATGAAAGTGAAAGAGGAGAGTGAAAAAGTTGGCTTAGAGCTCAACATTCAGAAACTAAGATCATGGCATCCGGTCCCATCACTTCATGGCAAATAGATGGGGAAACAGTGGAAATAGTGGCTGATTTCATTTTTGTGGGCTTCAAAATCACTGCAGATGGTGACTGCAGCCATAAAATTAAAAGACGCTTACTCCTTGGAAGGAAAGTTATGGCCAACCTAGACAGCATATTAAAAAGCAGAGACATTACTTTGCCAACAAAGGTCCATCTAGTCAAAGCTATGGTTTTTCCAGTAGCCATGTATGGATGTGAGACTTGGACTATAAAGAAAGCTGAGCACTGAAGAATTGATGCTTTTGAACTGTGGTGTTGGAGAAGACTCTTGAGAGTCCCTTGGACTGCAAGGAGATCCAACCCGTCCATCCTAAAGTAGATCAGTCCTGGGTGTTCATTGGAAGGACTGATGTTGAAGCTGAAACTCCAGTACTTTGGCCACCTGATGTGAAGAGCTGACTCATTTGAAAAAACCCTAATGCTGGGAAAGGTTAAGGGCAGGAATAGAAGGGGACGACAGAGGATGAGATGGCTGGATGGCATCATCGACTCGATGGACATGGGTTTGGGTAGACTCTGGGAGTTGGTGATGGACAGGGAGGCCTGGCGTGCTGCAGTTCATGGGGTCACAAAGAGTCAGACATGACTGAGCGACTGAACTGAACTGAACTGAAGCCATGTGGCACAGCCACAAAGAAATAAAAATAAAAATTAATACAACTTGGTAGCTACTTCATTATTCCCATTTTACACAAGAAGCAACTGAGGTTCAGAGAGATGATTAATTTATCCAAGATCACACAACTAGATTTGAGATTCAAATTCAAGCTGATTTAACTACATAGCCCAAATTCTTAAACCCTCTCTCATACTGTCTATTGCTACACAATTTCATAGCTATATATATATTGATAATATAATAGATTCATATTCAAAATATTGATGGTCCAAATCTCTGAGTGATGAGACCATATAGTTGATTATATTATTCTTTTTGATTGGGAATGATTTTTATTTAAAAAAGATAAATCCTATTTTTAACATAAGGAAGAAAAAGGTTTTTATAAGTACAGTACTTCTTTGAAGGAGATGTTGTGGAAACAACTAGAGAAGATGTGAAACTTCCCAGGGACACAGGCGAGTCTGTTTGCAGGAGGTAGAAGAAGCGTGAACTCCAAGGCAATAAGGAAGACTTCTCAAGGGGGTGACCCAGAGTGCAGTCTGGAAGGGAGTGACGGTCATCGGTGGGTGGAAAGCAGGAGAGGGAAGAGCCGGCCTGGAGACCTGAGGCCAGGGTGGGGAGGGTCAGGATCCAGCTGGGCCATGTTTCAGGGCACCACTTTCCAGGGCATCCATCTTCTAGGTCCCTCTGTTCCTCCTCTGCTCAGAGTGAATGACACCCCACAAAGCTGCTTTGCTCTGTCTGTCCACAGGGCAGCCACAGCTTTATTCTGAGATGCTTTCCTCAGTCCTCTGGGGAATAGAAAACCTCGAGGGCTGGCCTCCCAGGCATTCTTAGAAGGCCACTGTAGCCATGCCTTCCTTCTTTGTTCTGGGATCCTGTGACTCTTGGGCACAAACCCAGAGCAGCCCTTACTCAATCACTTCTTTGATTTTCTCGCAGTTGGACTGTCAGGGCTTGTTGGCCAGTGGGAGGGTGCTGAGTGGTGAACTGTGCAGAGAAACGATGATTGTATTTCTTTGGGTCAAAAGTCAAGTTTCTTTGCTGAGGTGGCTGTGCAGAGAGGGCTCAGACCCCTTCAGATGAGACAAGGCCTAACCTAGTTTGCCTAAAGAGCAAGTTGCCCAATGACCAGCAGGTCTACAACTTAACGCCCTCCTGAGACTGTTTTACATCTTTGAGGGTATGTCCATCCCTTTTCTAATTTTTTGGCATGTTTTTGGCATGTTAAACATTTTAAATTAACGTGTCTAAGAGTCTTTCCTCTTTTTTTTCAGCCACACCATGTGGCTTGCAGGATCTTAGCTGCCCGATCAGGGGTTGAATCTGGGCCACCCCAGTGAAAGTGCTGAGTCCTAACCACTGGACTGGGAAGGAATTCCCTTCCTATTCCTAGTAAGAATTTATCACATTTGTAGTACTTTTATAATTAATGAGATACGTGCTTCTGATACATTTCAGAGTGACCAAGTGATCCGAGCTTAGTCTCAGGAACTGGACAGACCAGGGTTTAAATCCTAGTTCTGCCAGATTCTAGGACACAGTGTTTAACCTTCTTGATCTTTGGCTTCTCCAAGGGTGACAGTTAATTTTATGTGTCAACTTGACTAGGTCACGGGGTACTCAGATATCTAGTTAAACATCATTTCTAGGTGTGTCTGTGAGCGTGTTTCTGGATGAGATCAGCATTTGAATCAGCAGACTGAGAGAAACATGTGGCCTTCCCTGGTGTGGGTGGGCATCACCCACATCCTTTGAAGGCCTGGATGGAACAAAAAGAGAGAAGGGAGAAATCACTCTCTTAGCCTGTTGAGCTGAAACATTTGCTTTTTCCTGCCCTTGGACTGGGACTCACACCATTGGCTCCCCTGGTTCTCAGGCCTCCAGACTTGGTATGAAACCACACCACCTGCTTTCCAGGGTCTCCGACTTGCTGATAGCAGACCGTGGACTTCTCAGTCTCCATAATCAAATGAGTGAATTTCTCGTAACAAATCTATCTGTATCTAATCTCTTATTGGTTCTGCTTCTCTGAAACACCCTATTACACCAAGCATAAAATTGGGCTAATAATCTCAGTCCATAATTCTCAGAAGTAATCTTGTATGGATGATGTGAAGATGTGTAAAGTAATGATGGTCCACTGTAAGCCCATGAGAAGTGGCAGTCTTATTTACCTAGTGTATCAGTTAGGGTTTGGTCAGGGAAGCAGGGCCACACTGTGATATGGGATAAGGGATGATTATAGAGAGAGAAGTTCACACAGCCAAGGCAGCTGGTGAAGAGGTCTGGGAATGCTGTTGCCTCGATGTCTACTAGGGGCCTGAAGTTGTGTTGGCCAGCAGGGTTGGCAGGTGAGAAGACAACACAGATGTGAAACAAACAAACAAACAACAACAACAAAAAACCCACAGAGCAAATGGAACACTGACAACCCTTGAAGAGAGGCCGGAATTTGTGTCTATTTCTCACCACCTCCTCCTTTGACAACTTGGTGGCCCAAGGGAGCTCTGGGAAACCCAGTTCTAGCTTTGAAAGTTGCTACAATATAAAATAATCACACTTACAAATAGGAGGGAAAACAACTAACATTTAGTCAGAGCCAACAATACACCTTCATGTATGTTTTTCACCTGATTTAATCTATACTCGGTGCTTACCAAATAAGGCTTATTGTCTCCATCACCTGTTCAAAGTCTACTGGAACCCAGGTTGTCAGGGCCTGAGCACTTTCCACTAGAATTTGACCTGTGAAGCTGAACTGGCCCTTTTTGTTTGGGGGTTTCAGCCCCATCACTGTAATACTGAGTGTCCCTGCAGACCCCACACGTCTGGACAAGGGGAAGAATCAGCTTTCTGAACCCATCAGAGGCTGGGCTGCACCGGGCAGTTTCTTGCCATCTAAGCTGCATCTAGGAGAAGGATTTGAATAGAAGAGCAGTTGGGCAGGAATTTAATTTTAATTAAAATGTGTTTATCTGCTAGTAGATGCATGGAACTTAGAGAAAACCTTCATGTGAGGTGGTGTGTGGGTGGGGTCAGAGTGAGGACTGGACAATAGAAAAGGAGGTCAGGATGACACACGAGGATATTGCTGAGAGGTGAAAAGCACAAATTCCTTCTGAGCATTCGTTTCGGCCAAAGTCCATGGCAATGACCCAGACCGACTGGAGAAATAGCGGTGGATGGTACAAACACCTTGTTTAATAGATTGCTTTTAAGTAGCTTCCTCTTTTATTCTTTCAACAAACATTTACTGACACCTCCCAGGTGCTGGGTGCTGTTTAAGCTACACACAGGGAAAGTACAGCATTGATAACCTTACTGTTGTTCATCTCAAAGAGTTTAAGGTTGGGGATTAGATGACTCTAGTTTAGAATGGATTCCCCCAGAAGCAGACCCTGAGAAGAGAATCTGAGTACAAGCAGTTTATTTGGGAAGTAATTCTGGAAAGCACCAGTAAAGAACTGAGGAGGTGTTAAGAGGGAACCAATATAGGACATGTTAATGAGCAATCACTGCTGTGGGCACCTGGGCTCTGCCCTTCTGGAGATCTCTGGGACAGAGACAGATATAGCACATACCTCCAAGACATCCCACTTGAGGCTGAGACATTTGGGGTATGTATCTGCCACCTCTTGCCCACTCTTGTTTGAAGGTTACTCCAGTGGTATTAAATCTCCAGTACTCTAGCCTGCCCTATGCATTGGCTGAGCTTGCTGCAGAGGCCAGAGGAAACTCACAGGTATGGAGTCACAGTTGCTTGCAATAGAAAGCCACTTGTGTATATGAAAACCAGCAGCATCTGCTATACCTTCCCAGCATATAACCATCTATCCCTTCTCCTCCCTTCCTAACCATCTCAGCTTTCGTTCAGGTGTCCCTCTCCATCCCATGCAGCCTGAGTGTCTCAGGGGAAGCTGAGCCCACCCCAGCTCCAGGCAGGGGCTCTGACTGGCACAGCCAATCAGCACATTCCAGGCCTCTGGCCTCTGGGTTTAAGTAGGCATGTGACTCAGTCCAATCAGAGTGGATCTCAGAATTCCTGCTTGGAAAGCTGGGTCAGAAATTTTTTTGTATCAGGTGGCTTCTGGCATTGAAAGCTTTTTTGCTACTGGCTACAGGGAGAAAAAATCAGCCTGAAGACAAAACCAACAAGAGGGAGGGCGGAGTCAAGAGAATTGCAAAGGATAGCTGGAACTTGACTTCTTCAGTCTCCTGCACTCCTATTGTAGTCAGATCTCTTCCATTACATGTGGGACACAGCTACTGGTAGCCCTGACTTCCAAGGAGAGAGAGCTTCTCTTGTGCTACCTATGCACTGGTCCTGAAAAAGAAATCGGCTTGGACCATATGCATGTCTGTTGGACCTGTCACCACTGAGCCTACATGGCTGGCAGGGCATCGGTGTTATGTCCAGTCTTGTAACCAGGAGTAGGGAGTCAGTTAGATTCACCCTGTCATATACCAGCTCCTGGGAGACTTTGGGTGAGTGGCTTCACTCCTCCAAGGTTGCATTTTTTTTCATCTCTAAGGTGTAGATGATAATTATCCACCTTAAAATGTGGCTGAAGATACACAAGAGTAGCACTGGGAGGGGCCATGTCCCTGACTTGGAGTTGCTCATAACGGTGTCTCTTAGAGACTCCAGTTCTCTCCCCGCTTATTGATACCAGACCCCAAGTTACTTTAATCAAAACCCATAGATGTCATTTACTAAGTACATGTGTTCAAAGCACCCATCTCCCTCTAACTATGCTATACTATAACTATTCCCCTATTATAGGTGAGGAACCTGCTGTACAGAGAGGTTAAGAACTTGCCCAAGGTCACCCAGTTGATAAGTGGCAGAGCTGGGATTCAAACTCAGACATCTTGACTTCAGGGTTTGTGAGACTAACTACTTGACTATGGTGTCTCTTAGAATAACTGCATTGTACCTATTTGTGGGGTGGATATATGTTGGATGGATACACAGATGAACTTGAGTGAGTCGCCTCCATGAGCTAGAACAGAAGAGAGTATCCCCATCCTTGCCCCTAACGAGCTACCCTGTGGTGGTCTGGGGAGCTTCATTGAATGAGAGCAGTGTGTTCTAGAGTGGGCTTCAGGTTTGCATGAACAGGACTCTGCCAGGGCAGCAGTTGGGCCCAGCCTGCCATGAGGGTGTAGTCGGTTTGGTGGTATTGTTTAGTCTCCTGTGTCTCTAGGGGCCAGAACTGTACCCTTGGATTTCACAGGTGGCTTTGAGTATGTGCGTATCTACCTGTGACTCAGCCTCTACCATCTCCCCAGGCTGTTTGGAGCTGGGGTCAGACAACTTTAGTGATCCTGTGTCTTCTCCTCTCTCCTCCGCATACCCGCTCTGTTTGCTGTGGTTCTTACAACACCTCCTGCCTGTGGCCTCATCTCTCCAGTGCTGACCTTCCCATCCTTGCAGCCAAATGCACACATTCCCCAAAGTGCTGCGGTAGCTCTGAGGGCATTATTGATTTTGACAGGTGCCATCTCTTCTCCAAACTGTCTCTGGAAAATGCACTGAATGTGTGGTAGGCCTGATGAGTTCCTAGTGACCTTGAAAACTTTTATATGTCTTATCTGTGAGAAACAGTGCATTCTGCAGCCATCAGGATGATAAGGAACTGGAACAAAGCCCTAGTGATCCTGCTTCTTGCACAGTCCTGAGTCTGTTTGAGAGAGGTAAAAATACTTCCACTTCCTGCTTTAGAAAACCCTTCTCCAAAGATACCTCCCAAGGAGGATATGTGTCAGTCAGCCTTTTCTAATCATCTAACAAGGTCATCCGACTCTGTGTGGATATCAGCCTTCCTCCTCTTTCTAAGTATTCTTGCCTGGAGAATCCCATGGACAGAGGAGCCTGGCAGGCAACAGTCTATTGATCACAAGAGTCAGACACACCTGAGCGACTAAGCACAAACCTCTTTCTAAAAGACTGAAGTCCTTTGATAGTGGTTTGGGGAGGAAGTGGGTGAGACCACACTCACTGTCCAGTTTTATCCCTTCCTGGAACATCTGTATGTGAGGAAGGGGTCTGAGGGAACAGACCCTTTCTCATTTGGAGGAGGAGGCTCAGGTGGTGATTTTTTTCCCCTAACATTCAAATGCTGTGAGACACTCTCAGGCTTCTCTGTAGGAAATCTCTGCATTGGGAATCCACTTAGTTCAACTCTGACCTTTCTTCAAGCCAACTGCTTGGCTGAAAATAAGAAGCCAGGCCTGATACCCCCTCTTCCTGCCTCCTGCCCCAGCCCCACACTGGGACCCCATCAGGTGTGAGGATGGAGATCGCCAGCTGGAACTCTTTCAGGGGGAGGCATGTGCAGTGGTGCTGAGACTCACTGCTTTCAGTCTGAGATGCAGATATTTTTAGGAATGAATCTGGGCCTTCCTTTTCTCCCTCTCTCTGATGCTAATGTGGCCATCTGCATCTCCCAGACAACCTTCACAAGCACACATTCACCACCCCAGAAGAGTGGGCTGGGGAGAGATTGTTATTAAATATAGAATACTAAGCCATGATGCCAGGAGGTTGAGTTTGCCTGGCATGCTCAGAGTGAAGTAGGGGCGTTAGAGACCTGGAACCCACTTTTGTACTCTGTGACTCTCATGGTACCTTCCCTTCCCGATTAATGTATAATTTTCTTGAATCTGTTCAGTGAGGGGCTTATATAATATTTCGTTTAAGTTCACTCTAACATTGTAAGATCTTTTCTTTGAAGATCTCAGTTGTATAAACTCTCAGACACAGTCAGAGTCCAGGCTACCACTTTGTCCAGAGAAAGGACAATTGTGATCTTCTGTCTCCATTTCTCTCCACCTCCTAGGGAGATGACCAGCAAGGTGGCTTGGATGTGGTAGCAAGAGGCTCTGACCACTGATTCAAGAAGTCTCAATGCTTATCTCCCTGTAATCAGCCTTCATCAGCTCCCAGCTTGCCCTACATCCAAGGAAAAGCTCACTCTTCAGCCCTCAGACTCACCTAACAGGGGCCTTTCTTATCTGAGGCCCCCAAGTCAAAAAGTTTGGGAATAGGGTTGGGAGAGGAGGCAGAGATCCTAGGAACACATTGATAAGTTTTAGCTTTTGAGCTAATAGAATTTCTATGCTGAACAGTACTATCTCACTGTGGTGGGCCCACAGTTTCCTGAAGTAGGGTTGAATTTGTTTATTTGGAGAACACATGCCACAGATAAGGTTTTTTATGGGAATCATAAAAAATAAAAGTGATAAAGAACACAGCTCCCCTAGCACTGTGTACTTCTGATTATTTATCAGCTGAATAAGTTACATGAACGCAAGAACCATATGCAGCTCACAGTAGCATCAATGAAATGAATGAATGACTCTGTCTCCATCTCCATCCCTAGCATGGGTGTCTCAAGCCCAGACCAGAAGCAAGAAGCTTGTGTCTAGTGAGGATCTGGGCTGGGAGGCAGAGGTAATTCTGTTTCCTCCATCAGTCACTCTGTAAATAAGGCAGGGCCATGTTGATCTCATCTCCTGTCCCTGACAGTGCCCAAGCCTGAGCTCACCAGAATGTTTGGATGGACTGGGGGCTGGTTAGGCCCCAGAAAAGTTCCTTCAGGGATAGACCTGGCCTATCCAGTGCTCTAGAAGTATGGACAGGACTGCAGAGACCCCAGTGCACAGTGATTAGGCATGCCGTTTCTGGAATCTGGAATCAAATCTAGGCTCTGAAACTTATTAACCATGTGACCTTGATAAGCTACTTCTTTGAGTTTTCACATCTGCAAAAGCAGATGATAATAAAAATGCACAACGTGCAGAGCCACTGTCAGAATTAAATGAGATTATGTGTGTAGAAGACACCTCATCAACTGGCATCACAGGCAGAGTTGCATCAGAGTGGAGAGCTGGCCCTCTGAGAATCAATGCTGACTGAGTCTTGCAAACTGAGCAAGGACAGCTTTTGCTGAAAGTTCATCTGCAGGAAGTGGACTGAGCTCTGAAGATGCTAAGCGAACAACCAAGTAGGACAATCCCTGGGAAAATCCTAAAGACCTCAAATAGGATCACATGGTAAGGAGCATGGGAAGAAATAAACCCCAGGTTTGATAGGGACAAACCGCTCTGTTTAAACTAGCCTGGCAAGGGAACATAGTCTCTTCAGAGGGTGGTCTGATGCTGTGGAAATTCCAGCAGCCTGGAGACACGATACTGTTTTCTCACTGCCCAAGCCTGCCTGTTCTACCCCTGGGTCAGCTCTGTTCCAAGAACATTTATACTGGGCCAAGCCCATGATAGACGCCTAGGCCCCAGAGGTGAGACTTACCTCCTGCAGGTGGGATGCCTGTTTCATGATCACTGCTACCAGGGCAGTCTGCCCAAGGTGTTTGCAGTATTTGTAGTTCACAAAGCAGCTTCACACCCCTCTTACTGTTCACATTGTCTTTTCTGTGAATGGTGCTCTCTGGAGCTGGGGGCAAACAGGGAGGGTGGGCAGAGTAGAGATAAAGGTAGCCATTTGACAGATAAGAGAAGAGGGTGCTTGAGTGATTTGACTAAAGTAACAGGTGAAAATTGCATAGGAACCTGGAGTGTTAGGTCCACGAATCAAGGTAAATTGGAAGTGGTCAAACAGGAGATGGCAAGAGTGAACATGGACATTTTAGGAATCAGTGAATTAAAATGGACTGGAATGGGTGAATTTAACTCAGATGACCATTATATCTACTACTGTGGGCAGGAATCCCTTAGAAGAAATGGAGTAGTCCTCACAGTCAGCAAAAGAGTCTGAAATGCAGTACTTGGATGCAATCTCAAAAATGACAGAATGATCTCTGTTCATTTTCAAGGCAAATCATTCAATATCATAGTAATCCAAGTCTATGCCCCAACCAATAATGCTGAAGAAGCTGAAGTTGAATGGTTCTATGAAGACCTACAAGATCTTCTAGAACTAACACCCCCCAAAATACATCCTTTTCATTATAGGGGACTGGAATGCAAAAGTAGTTGTCTGAGGAGGCCTTACAAATAGCTGAGAAAAGAAGAGAAGCTAAAGGCAAAAGAGAAAAGGAAAAATATACCCATTTGAATGCAGGGTTCCAAAGAATAGCATGGAGAGATAAGAAAGCCTCCTTCAGTAATCAGTGCAAAGGAAATAGAGGAAAACAATAGAATGGGAAAGACTAGAGATCTCTTCAAGGAAATTAGAGATACCAAGGGAACATTTCATGCAAAGATGAGCACAATAAAGGACAGAAATGGTATGGACCAACAGAAGCAGAAGATATTAAGAAGAGGTGGCAAGAATACACAGAAGAACTATACAAAAAAGATCTTCACGACCCAGATAACCATGATGGTGTGATCACTGGGCTAGAGCCAGACATCCTGGAATGTGACATCCTGGAATGTGAAGTCAAGTGGGCTTTAGGAAGCATCACTATGAACAAAGCCAGTGGAGGCGATGCAATTCCAGTTGAGCTATTTCAAATCCTAAAAGATGATGCTGTGAAAATGGTGCACTCAATATGCCAGCAAATTTGGAAAACTCAGCAGTGGCCACAGGACTGGAAAAGGCCAGTTTTCATTCCAATCCCAAAGAAAGGCGATGCCAAAGAATGCTCAAACTACTGCACAATTGCACTCATCTCACACACTAGTAAAGTAATGCTCAAAATTCTCCAAGCCAGGCTTCAGCAATACATGAACCATGAACTTCCAGATGTTCAAGCTGGATTTAGAAAAGGCAGAGGAACCAGAGATCAAATTGCCAACATCTGTTGGATCATCGAAAAAGCAAGAGAGTTCCAGAAAAACATCTACTTCTGCTTTATTGACTATGCCAAAGACTTTGACTGTGTGGATCACAACAAACTGTGGAAAATTCTTCAAGAGATGGGAATACCAGACCACTTGACCTGCCTCTTGAGAAATCTGTAGGCAGGTCAAGAAGCAACAGTTAGAACTGGACATGGAACAACAGACTGGTTCCAAATCAGGAAAGGAGTACGTCAAGGCTGTATATTATCACCCTGCTTATTTATATTGTCACCCTGCTTATTTAACTTATATGCAGAGTACATCATGCATAATGCCGGGCTTGATGAAGCTCAAGCTGGAATCAAGATTGTTGGGAGAAATATCAATAAGCTCAGATATGCAATATCAATAACCTAGATATGCAGATGACACCACCCTTATGGCAGAAAGTGAAGAAGAACTAAAGAGCCTCTTGAAGAAAGTGAAAGAGGAGAGTGAAAAAGTTGGTGTAAAACTCAACATTCAGAAAACTAAGATCATGGCATCCGGTCCCATCACTTCATGGCAAATAGATGGAGAAACAATGGAAACAGTGACAGACTTTATTTTGGGGGGCTCCAAAATCACTGCAGATAGTGACTGCAGCCATGAAATTAAACGACGCTTGCTCCCTGGAAGAAAAGCTATGACCAACCTAGATAGCATATTAAAAAGCAGAGACATTACTTTGCCAACAAAGGTCTGTCTAGTCAAAGCTACGGTTTTTCTCATAGTCAAATATGGATATGAGCTGCTGCTGCTGCTGCTGCTGCTAAGTCGCTTAAGTCATGTCCAACTCTGTGCGACCCCATAGATGGCAGCCCACCAGTCTCCCCCATCCCTGGGATTCTCCAGGCAAGAATACCGGAATGGGTTGCCATTTCCTTCTCCAATGCATGAAAGTGAAAAGTGAAAGTGAAGTCGCTCAGTCGTGTCCAACTCTTAGTGACCCCATGGACTGCAGCCTCCCAGGATGTGAGAGTTGGACTATAAAGAAAGGTGAGGGCCAAAGTATTGATGCTTTTGAACTGTGGTGTTGGAGAAGACTCTTGAGAGTCCCTTGGACTGCAAGGAGATCCAACTAGTCCATCCTAAAGGAAATCAGTCCTGAATTTTCACTGGAAGGATTGATGCTGAAGCTGAAACTCCAATACTTTGACCACCTGATGCAAAGAACTGACTCATTGGAAAAGACACTGATGCTGGGAAAGATTGAAGGCAGGAGGAGAAGGGGATGACAGAGAATGAGATGGTTGGATAGCATTACCGACTCAATGGACATGAGTTTGAGTAAATTCCGGGAGTTGGTGTTGGACAGGGAGGCCTGGCGTGCTGCAGTCCATGGAGTCACAAAGAGCTGGACACGACTGAGTGACTGAACTGAACTGAACTGGACAGGTGATCTGCACCACCTCCTCCCTTTGCACCAGTTTTATTCTAAGGCCAGTCCAGGTGAGGGGAAGGACCTATTGCTAGCAGGGGTTTGCTGAAGCCCAGAGTGGTCAAGAAGCAAAGCAAGAAGGAAGGGCCACGGCCGGTACTAGAAGTGGTATGCTGCTCCCCCATGTCCAAAAGGGGACACCGAAGGTTGCTTTCCAGCTTCTTAGGCCAAAGAGCGTGAAGCCCAGCCCTTGCCTCTCTCTTGATATTTGGATACCCCCACCAGGGTTTTCATCTAGCAGCACCACCACGCCTTGTCCCCATCGGCCCTCTACTGGTCTCAGAATTGCACTGATCTCGGTGGGAGCGCCGGGCTGCTCCCTACTCAAGGGCCGGGCTACAGCCCACGTGCGCCCGCGGCTGCCGCGGTGACAGCTGGCCCCCCAGGGGCGGGGGCGGGTGGAGAGCGGGGGTGGGGTGGGCTCCGAGACGCGCTACCATTGGCTACGGGCCTCGACCTGGGGGCGGGGCTGTGCCGCCGGTGGCCCTGTCATTGGTCTCGCCGCAGATGGGGGCGTCTCCCGGTTCTGTACGCCGCAAGGCGCAGAACCGCAGGCGCTCGCCCGGCTAAGCCTGCGCCCAGCTCGCTCACAGTTCGGCAGGCGGCCTCCGGGTCCTGACCACTGCGCCCGCGGCCCTGGGCGAGCGTAGAGGCTGGACTCGAGGTTCGGCGGCCGGCGCCGCTCTCGGTAAGAAGGTGGGGGGAACGGGAGGGAAGGGGAGAGCGGGGTTCCAGGAAGAGCGGGCGGGGACCTTGGTAGCCGAGCCTGGACTCTGCGCGGCTGGTGCGGGGAGGGGGAGGGTCAGGTGCGGCGGCAGCATCTCCCGCCTCAGACCCTCCCCACGGGGCGCTCAGCGAGCAGGTGGCGCTGCCCAGGGAGGCCGGCGTACCCCAATCGCTCTCTGAATCCATTAGAACGCAGTACCTCGGACTACCTCTTACTCCGCCCCACAACACTCAAATTCTTCAATTCTAAGCCTAGAAAATACCCAAACGTCGACATGGAGTGGGAGCGACGCGCCAGCAGTACCGCCTGCCACCGGGGCAGAAGATCATCCCCAAACTTATCTTCCCACGATTTGGGCTCCTAGCAGGTCACGTTCTTTCCCGGCGTTTCGCTGGGCGCACCCCACACCCCAGCCGGGTTCCCCTCCCTCCTTAACAACAGGAAGTTAAGTTGGGCCAAATGTCGGTGGCCTGGTCGCCTGCGGGCTGGGACTGAGTCTGGGACGGTGGCTCGAGGGGCCGTGGAGCTGTCTTTTTCTGAACCTCGCTCCCCCAGCAGCACGCACTCACCCCAGGCGCCGGAGCACCCCCGCCGGGCTTGCCCTTGCGGACTGGCCCCAGGTAAAAGTGCCCGCTGACTTGACTTTCAGGCCGGGGCAGGTGGGGTTAACTTTATCCTACGCTTGACTTCCAGGCTGGGACATGTGGGGTTAACTTTATCCTAGGTCAGCCTTTCGGCAGAACTGGGAACGGCCTTTGCTGGATGGGGAGGAGGCTTGTTGAAACCAGAGTAAACGTGCGCCTCCTTCCACACTGTTTATTCTAAAGCCAAAGAGCTCTTATTTGGAGGCACAGCGGGCCCTTCTGGGATCTTAAGCAGTATGGGGACCTCTTTCTGTCACTACAGTCTTCGGTGGTGTCCCTGAAGGATGAAGTCCCAACCAGTTGCCTTCTGGGCTGCCTGGTGGGAAAAGTCAGCAGCTGATTGGCCCTAAGATGTTTGCTTGCCAGGGTGCTCTGGTCCCCTGGGTCTCCAGGCCAGCTCTGTTCCTGTCCCTTTCCCAGGGGAAGGGGACCCAAGGGGGGCTCAGGTCTCCAGGGCAGCCCCGCATGATGCTGTGGAAGCTTTTATTGCAGTAAGAACTGGCCTTCAGGTAGAGAGAAGATGGTTTTATTAAGTGCCTACTGAGGAATGGGTCTTGCCTTGTGGCACTTTTGCGGCCAATTTCACGGTAATTAAAAAACTGAGAGGTTTGCCCTCCTCATTTTAGAGATGGGGAAACAGACTCAGGTAGGGTAAGTGCCCAAGGTCACATAGAAAGTGGCATAGCCAGGATTTGAAACAGACTGCCAGAGCTCAGGTCCAGTGCTCTTCCTGCTGTGAGGAGCTCTTCATGGCTGTGAAGAGTGGGTGTGCTGTGTTGTAGGCTCCTGGCCTCTGAAAAGATTCTGTCCAAAGATCCTGAGGGTGCTTCTTCTTATTTATTTATTTTGATGTGGACCATTTTTAAAGTCATTATTGAATTTGTTACAATATTGCTTTTGTTTTGTTTTAGTTTTTTGGGCCACAAGGCATGTGAGATCTTAGCTCCCCGACCAGGGATCAGACCCGCACACCCTGCCTTGGAGGGCGAAGTCTTAACCACTGGACTGCCAGGGAAGTCCCCTGGGTGCTTTATTTTTTTTAAGCAGAGCACTTGAACTGACGCAGGTTAGCCAAGTTGTTCAACCTGCAGACGCCTTGCCCACCCTGTCCTTCAAGGGTGATGGCAGGTGTTGGTCATGCTGTGAGGGGGAGGGGTTGATTGTTGGAGTCTGGGTGGTATTTGAGGGGGAAGGCTGCCTCTGCCGTTGACTTGAACCTACCTCTGAGAGCTGGCTTCTGCAATGATTTAGAAGGACTACTATTTGCAATAATCTCTACTTTAGGACCGATTCTAGTTTTATTTTGTTTTGTTAGGAGGGAGGGCAGATATTGAGGTACACTAGCTGTGATTGTAAGATGACTGAGATCTATAGTTGGAGTTTGTGTTTATAAAAAATGAAATCACTGCCTCTTTCCTTCTTCAGGCCCAGGGCTGGCTTTCTGCTCATCCTTCTCTTCCGAAAGAAAATTGTGATTAGCCTAATACCAATTAGTTACACCTTAGTATAAATCAGCTTATCGACTAAGGCTGGTTGTGGTTTGGTCATTGGAGGCCTATTCCCAGGAACTTTAAGGAGCACAGGAGCACTGAGTAATCCCTCTCTGCCTGTGATTGGGATGTGTCTCTCTTTTCTCCACCCAGGTCCACACCCATCTGGGTGTGCCTCCCAGTCATGGGCCCTGTTCCTTTCACTCCCTACTACTGAGGTCCTGCCTTCTTGGGGGAGAGCCTTGTCTCTGCCAGGAGGAGTGGGGTTAGATGCAAGAAGATTTGGGTTGAACGTTGTCAATCTTTGAGTTCTTTCCAGGGCTAGAGAGTCTCTGTTGTTTAAAGAGCCAGAGAAGGGAACACTGTATATCATGCTGGGATTTTTCATTCTTTATATCATTTGATCCTCACAGTAGCCCTCTGAAAAAGTATGTAAGGTTATTCCCATTTTACAGATGAGGAAACTGAGGTTCAGGGACTTACCTCTAATTACAAGCCTAGAGCATGACCAAACTAGGACTCTGGTCTCCATCTGCATGAATGAGGTCTGCATGGTGAATTCAACACTAAGAGAAACAGGAAAAAGCTGTGGCCATCATCTAAACTTTGGAGGCTTGGTGTGTACAGCCCTCTGTTTTGCTTATGATTTCCCAGCTTATGTTGTAATTATTTGTGAACATTTCTTTCCACCCCATTATGAAATGGCATTTCAAATGCTCATAAACATGGCATATTTATGGAGGTCCAGTAGTTAGGACTGGGCACTTCACTGCAAGGGCCTGGGTTCTATCCCTGGTCAGAAAACTAAGATCCCACAAACTGTGCAGTGCAGTCCCCAACCCCCCAATCATTAACATTTTCAGGCACAAAAATAGAATAGTATAATGAGCCCCAGATACTCATTATCCAGCTTCAGCAACCAAGATCATGCCAGGCTGGCTTCATCTCTTTCTCTTTTTTCCTTCCCTATTTTAAAAAGAAGGTTCTTTCATGACCACATCACTATTATTGCATGTAGCAGAATTAACAGTAACTCATTGGTCGCATCTGTATATATTCAGATGAAGTGACCTTCATCACGAGTTTGTTCAAATCACGATCCAAATAAAGTCTGTGTGCTGCATTTGGTTGTTAGTCCTTTTACGCCTACTTTAGTCTGGAGCACCACCCCTTCTGCGGCACTTCTGCTTTTATCCAGCCGTTACCCGTTACCCTCCGTTTTTAAATCTCCCACTGGACAGCGAACCCTTTGATGCTCGAGTCTGCTTTTGTGCTCTGTTGGATCTCCAGTGCTGTCTCTGGGATGGGGCAGGGGTATGGTGAGCATCTGCCCAGTGATGTTGTAGCCACTCAGGAAATGCATATTGAATGAATGAATCCTGTGGTGGGTTTGTGTGACTGCCCGTGCATATGTTTAGATAAGAGGTTTTTTTTTTAAAAAAAAGATGACTTGCTCGCGTGGGGATATTTCCTCTGCAAGCGTCAGCCTGTAAACATCCTGAAACAATAGGAGAACTATTTGCCATGCTCTCTGGCACTCTGGTTTGTGGTGTGGGGAGCCCGGGCAGCTGCCGAGGTGCCCTAATTAGCAGCTGGCCTCCCCAAATCACACGTGGGGCTGACAGGGACTGAGATCATTTCTGTCCAAGCTCTGAATCCTGACTTATGCAGCCACAGGGATTACCACATTAGGAGTCAGGCATTTGGCCTTGGGCTGCCCAGAGAATGCCGTTCACCTCTCTCTGGGCAGTGCAAGATTCTTGCTTTGTGCCTTCGGGAGCCTTCTCTGTCTGGCTTCATACCTGGGCAAGGTGTGGGCTCTTCTCAAATCATTATCCGTCTGCAACTGACAGACCGTGACAGAAAACATACACTTATAACCTTTCAGTGTCTAGTCTGAATTTATGGTGAAGAGATAGTATCACCATCAGCACCTTTGTAGGCGTCCTAATGAAGGAGACCAGAGGCTCAGCGAGAAGGACAAGAAGAGTGAAGAGTGTTCCCTCCCCAGATAACACGCTTCACACCTGGATTCCTTATCAGATCTCTCCAAGGTGCTGGGCTCTCTGATAGCCATCTTCTGACCCACCCAGCAAAGACCTTTCTCTGCAAATAGCCCCTAAATGAGGAGGCTTTTTTCTTTTCCTCCTCCTCCTCCTTAAACATAAACAGGCCTTTCCACTAGCCATTAAGTATAAGAGAATGTTGTTTTTCTCTCTGTATGGTGGAGATAGAGTTAACTTTTTCCTGTACATTATATTTCTCAGCATTTTTCTAAAATTTTTATAATAAAAATGTTTTATTGTTCTAATGGAAAATCAAAATATTGGGGGATATTTTTCCTCTTAAAAAAGAGAACTTCCTTCAACTGATTTGCGTAGGTAAACAAGATTATACATGTACTCGGCCCAGTTTTATGTGTGGATAGCTTCCTATACCCACTGGGATTTTGAAATTTGCCTATTTAACTTTTGGACATTATTTTAAAGAATATGTCTGTGTTTTTATTTACATTTTTCAATGTTTGGCCTCACCGCATAGTTTGCAGGATCTTAGTTCCCCGACCGGGGATGGAACCCAGACCCGTACAGTGAAAGCGCCAATCACCAGGGAATTCCCGTACCTGAGAAAGCCGCAGCTGCGGAGACAGGAAGCCGTGGAAGCCATGGAGCCTGACCCTCTTTCCCATTGTACCACCTCCCTTTCTTTCATGAGAATGTCATTTTGGTTTCCTCAGGATGAAATCATTCTCATGGTAGGCTCTTGATTTTGATTTTTTTTTTATTCAGGGAGTTGGAGATATCAAAGGAAGACAGAATAACATAGTGCGTTAAGAAAAAGCAGGCAGGGCAAAGCTTCAGGCTCAGACGGCCTGTCCCGTCCCCTTGGGAAAGTGCCTGATGGCCAGATGCCCCACTCACCTCACTTCAGGGGGGCCCTGGCCCCTCCCTCCACCATTTTCTGTGTTCCTCCCTGCCACCTCCTCCGAGGTAGAAAGCACAGCTGCTCTGCGCTGATAAGGCTCCTCCTTCTCAAGCCCTGATCATCTGGTCTCTGAACTCAGAGTTAGTGGGGGTAATGGGGACATGGGCACTCTAGTCACAAACAAACCTTCATCTCAGGGCTGGGTCACAGTGGAGTGTGATTTTTGAGATGCTTCCCTTCTCTGCCAGCTGTTGAGGAAGTGTCCATCCCTGTGTCCCAGAGGAAGAGCCAGTTGTGAATACCAGGTATGGTGGTGGTGGTTTAGTCACTAAGTTGTGTCTGACTCTTTTGAGACCCCATGGACTGTAGCCTGCCAGGCTCCTCTGTCCAGGGTTTTCCCAGGCAAGAATACTGAAGTTGATTGCCATTTCCTTCTCTAGGGGTTCTTCCCAACCCAGGGATTGAACCCACATTTCCTGCATTGCAGGTGGATTCTTGACCACTGAGCCACTGGGGAAGTCTGGTACTAGATATTGTATCGTTTCTGAAATGCAATTGCTCTAAATATTACTACAGTTTATCCCAGGAAAACCTGTGTGTCTCCCTGGTGGCTGACAGTGAGTTGTGTGTGTTTGTGTGTGGATGGTGTGGTGTTTGTAGGGTTGGGATTTTAGTGTCTTCTGTACTTGTGCTGGTGTTTGTCTCCCCCGAGAGTCAGAGCAATTTCCCTGTCCCTCCCCACCTGAACCCCTCTTCTCCGGGTGGTGTCCAGAGACTTTGCTGCTGTTGTATTCCTTCCAAGGCTCAGTCAGCTTTCTCTTTGGGGAATACAGAGATCAAAGCAGGGACTTGCTTCCTTCTGGTTTGGGGCTCAGGTTTTCCCTTTCCTGTGTAGTGGAGGATGTCTAGTGCCGATGTCCTTTCTAAAGGCAGCAAGGTAGGATAGCAAAGAGTTGGCTGGCGGCCCCTGAACCCTGAGCTGCTGCAACAGCAGGTTTAATGGAACATTTGTAGGCTGGAGCTCCTGACACACCCAGTGCAGAAACCCAACCAGGACAGAGACAGAGAGGGAGTCTAAGAACATCTTGTCCTGTACCATAGTATCAATGTGTAAGATATGGAAACTGCTTCTTGGCTCTGGTGACTCTGAATGGTTGGCCTTGGCTACTGATCTGAGAACTGACTGTATATGGTGAAGAGTTGCAGGATCTCAGGGTTTAACTTGTGCCAGGGCCAGGAGAATGAAGTGTAGGGGAGGATGAAGAAGTGCCTGGGAAAAATTCGCTTGGATGTTCTGATCACCAAGGAAAGCTGCTGGGGGCCTGGCAGAGCTGCTGAACCCTTCTGTTGGACAGCTTCATCTCAGGGGAGCAGCATGGGGGGTTGAGGTGCGGCCTGTGGAGTTCACGGCTGCTGTAAAAGTTGGGGCGCTGATGACTCCACATGTCAGGACAGCTGGGCTTTTGCACAACCGAATACAAAGGTGGTAACAGTCAGGAGCTCTCTGCTTGGAGGGGTGAGAAATCCGATAGTGGAAGAAAGGGACAGAAAAGAGGATTAAGCAGGGGAGTCGGGAAGGCCTCACTCCAGACCCTCGAGGAGAGGATTCAGTCAATCTCTTTCCTCAGGTGATGTCATGGGGGATCATGCAACTGGTTGTGGCCTTGGAGACCAAGGGGTTCATGCTCAGAGAGCTTCAGGCCATCTGCCTGGGCTTGCAACAAGTTACTGTTGTGAGGGAGGGAGGAAGATTCTTCTGGATTCCAGGCTTGTTGCGACCAGGGGACCCAGGATTCACTGCTTGGTCCAGGTCACTATCTCCAGCTTGGGCGTGTCTGTTACCTTGTACCTGACATCTTGGGCTCTCTTAAAAATGACTCACCCGTGGGAATTCCTTGGTGGTATAGTGGTTAGGACTCTGTGCTTTCATTGCCAAGGACCCAGGTTCAATCCCTGGTGGGAGAACTAAGAGCCCACAAACTGCATGGTGCGGCCAAAAACTAGACTCACCCTTCCCCCACCCTGTGCATGGATGATGGTACTCACCCTCCCCCGCCCCACGTATACACACATACATACCACACAAATGATGCTACTCACCTCCACACACACATGCATAGATGGTGGTGCTCACCCAGCCTCCCCCCGACATACCTAGATACATGACATTCACCACCCCCCACACAGATGAGGCTATTCACTCCACACATACATGGGTGTGTGGTAACATATTTCACTCAGTACAAAGAGAATTCAATGCAAAGCAGTCCTCCAGTCCTCAGTTCTCTTCCTCAGTGGCATTGCTATCCCCAGTCTCCTGTGGCTCCTTCCAGATAGTCTAGGCATATATTTGTGCCTGTTTCCCTCTTCACTTCTCTCTCAGGCTGGGAAGCCACCATAGGAAAACCATAGGACCCGCGGGGCTGCCGAGACTCAGCAGTTATCTGAATTAGCCAGGCATGGCTTGACTCCTGCCCTTCTACCCTGCTCTGTCGCCTCTCCCATTTAGGACCCTCCTTGGGTTGGATTTGTGGGTGCAGAGAGTCTAGACACTGAGAATAAACCTCAGGGGCACATTCTGGGTGCAGGTGACAGAGGCAAAGACAAACAAATGTGCTAAGACATACCTGGGTTTGAATCGGAGCCATGTGGCCTTGGGCATCAACGAACCCTAGTGTTTAAGTCTGTAAAAAAAAAAAAAAAGGAGGTAATCACACCAAACTCAGGGAATTGATGTAGAAATAAAATATTTGTGAAGTGCCCCACTTAGGTAGGCACTCAAAACTGTCAGTTTTTTTCCACTTGTAAGGAGTGACCCATTTTCAGAATGAATGACACTGGCGTGGAATCCTCTGGATGGCTTCCTGGAAATTTTCTTGGTGGATCCCTGAGCTTTTATTTCCCTGCAGATGGCAGCCAGTTCTCCATTTTCTGCCAAGTTGGGCTCTCCCCCCCAACCTCTTCCTGCTGTGTCCTCCCCAGCCTCTGAACACCACCTCTTCCTCGGTCCCTCCATGCCCTCACCTCTCCCCTACTGTTGGTGAGCGGGAGGCTGCAGGCGCCTGGAGAAAGCTCTGTGCTGTTTATGGCTGTTCTCTGGGGGTGTTTATGCTGTAATCTTCTTCAGAAGCTCCAGCAGATGTCTGTTTATTGCTGAAACTTCATCTTTATCTTCAGCATAAGAGAAAAAAGAAGCTATTTTTAAAGAACTTTAATTGGCAGGTCTGCACACCATGGCCTAGAAGTTTCATTCTTCATCACGCTCACTCTACCCATTTTGAAACCCTTCAGATCCAGGCAGAGAGACCTTATATGTCCTGATTTTAGGGCAGCACTTACATTTGGCAGGCAGTGGTAATCTCTTAAAAAGGTAGGTCAGGGAAGCAAAGGCAATCAGCTGACTGTCTTTCTGGGCTGGGACAAATGGAGTAAGAGAGAGTAGCATTTGTATGTCCATAGAAACCAACATCTTCCCCTGCTTCTGCCCCTTTCTTCTCCCTATGCTGAGAGGGGCCTGCCTGCTGAATGCTGCCTGCTGATTGGCTGGGAGATCTTTAGCCTTAGCTTTCCCTTTGGACTCAGGTGGGGCTCAAGGTAAGGGGGGAGTGGAAGCAGGTACTTTCAAATGATACTGACCTCTCAGGAGGGAGGATGAGTAGAGCCTATGAGTCACAGAAACTTGAGATGTCAGATTGGAAGGGACCTCTGAGATTATCACTCTTGCCACCTTGTTTTTTTTTTCACCTATGGGGAAACTGAGGCTCAGAGGCTTCTTGTATTTTTGTTTGTTTAATTGAGTTTTTTTGGCTGTACTTTGCAGCATGTGGGATCTAAGTTCCCCAACCAGGGAGGGAAACCACACCCCCTTCAGTGGAATCATGGAGTCTTAACCATTGGACTGCCAGGGAAGTATCAAGGTTTCTTGATACTGAGTGGAGGCCAGAACGTGTGGTTCCTGGCTCAAGGTCACCTAGCCAGGTCAGAGTCTGTTCTCCATCCTCCATTTCTGTCAGGCTGTGAGCCTGTGACCAGGCTCGGGCAGCATACTTGGATTTGGCCTTCCCTTTTGCAGCATCAAGCTGCACCTCCCCTTTCTAGCAGATCTCTTGTGCTTTGAATTGGGGCTTCCCAGGTGGCACTAGTGGTAAAGATCCTGTCTGCCAATGCAGGAGACACAAGAGATAAGCTTCCAATCTTTGGGTAGAGAAGATCCCGTGGAGGAGGGCATGGTGACCCACTCCAGTATTCTTGCCTGGAGAATCCCGCGGATAGAGGAGCCCAGCGAGCTCCAGTCCAATGGGCTAGCAAGAAGTCAGACACGACTGAAACAATTTAGCACCCTGGTAGCACTGGCTTGCACAGTGGTTTGGTGCAACATCTTCCCTTATCAGAACTACCACCCCCAGAGTTCTGGGGCCTAAATTTCCCACCTTTGTCTTCAGCCCTTGTCTCCAAAAGGGGCTTTGTTAAAAATATAGAATTTAACTAGGAAGGATCTATGTTGATTAGTTTATCTCCAATTAACTGTGAGCTGAGAGCTAAACCTTTAGAGAATGGGGAATGAGTCAGCTAGAAGTAGGTGGAGGAGGGAATCAAAAGGACTGTAAATAGGGTGCTCTCTGGGCCGGCATGGAGCATGGTGACCCACACTCCTTAGATCTTGGTATTCAGCTCCCACGCCGAGAGGTACTATGCTGAATGACAGAAGCAGAGCTTTCATCTAACATGTGGAGGGAGGTGCCTTAGACAAGCCCACAGATGCCCACACATCAAGATAAGAGTTTGGAATGTTGCATTAGACAGTCGCAGTGTGAGGGAGTCAGGGGAGACCTCCTGGAGAAGGTGGCAGTTGGTCACTGAGATGGGCCTTGAAAGATAGGATTTCCATAGGCAGAGATGGGGAGAGGTAGAGCACAAAGAGATGTGGAAACATAAGGGTATGTTCAGAATGTCACGTGGTAGAAATGTGGGGGCTGCTTGGGGGAACTGTGGAAGCTGAGGCTAGAATCAGGCTAGCCTTGAGTACTGGTGAAAGGGGTGAGTATGGCCCTAACCCTGCAGGCAGTGGCAGCCATTGGAGAAGGATGGTCAGAGTGCTCCTTCAGGCAGATCAGGTTGTGCAAGATAAGCTCATGTGAGAATCAGGGGTGGGGAATCTGTTAGGAGGTCTGAGCTGCCCTGCATGTGCTGGACAAGTACTCTGACCAGACGGTTGTGGGGGTTGGGGAACAGAAGGGTTGAGGGGTGCTTAAGGCTGGGCCCGACTAAGGCCTTGTCTGTGCTTTTGCGTCACCATCTTCTGTGTGAAGGGGGTCAGTATGGGCAAGCCCCATCTTTCAGTTGATCAGAAAGGCAGCCCATTTGGAATGCCTCAGTTAGGGTCTTAGAATATGGGACATCTATCACTTTCTGTGCTCTCCAGTGTGACTGTTCTGTGCTTTGTTGGCTCTGTCTTCTGTAAAACCATAGCAATTGCCCTTATTTTTCACCACCTCACTACAGGAGGTCTCCTCCCTCAGGGTCAGCCTGAGGGGGATGCATAGGGGAGTCATGGGTGCTGAACCCCTGGAAATGGGTATCCATGGATTAAGAGAAGATGTTACGTGACTGCACATGGCTGAGGCAGCAAAGCTGGACTGGGCAAGGACCATGATTGCCTCCTCCTTCATTAGAATCATTTCTACAGATGTTACCTGCTCACGGAGCACTGTGGGTCATCATCAGAAATGACTTGATTCTCCCCCTTTTATGGTCTCATGAGCCCCTGACTATCCATTTCAGGTGGGTACTGCTCTGGTATCTGGCACACTTTGAGTTGGTCTCCCCAGTGGAGGAGGAAGCCTAGGCCTGCTGGCCGGCAGGACTGGGACTGGACTGGATGTCTCCAGGCAACTGGAACACATAGGGCGGGGAGTTGGCTGACTCTCCAGCCCTCTGGACATCCTGGCCCTGGGAGGGGACAAAATCTGAGCTCAGCTTCTGCCTGCTCCAGTGTTAACCTGGCAGGTAGGAGGCATGGCAACCTGGTGTGCTTATAGCTTTGACATATGAGCAGAGCTGCTGGCACCTGTTCTCTGCCATAGACGTCTCAGAAACACCCTTGCTTTATGTGTTGGAATAAATTGCTTCAGCAGTGAGCAAATGGCAAGAGTTTTGTGCTTGTGGGAGCTTCTGATAGAGGGTGGGGATGGAACGCTGAGACAGCTTTCCTCTTTCTTTGTTCTCCTAGCATCTGTGCTGCCAATATGAGGCCAAGTTGGTTCACCCATTGATTGCTCAGCTGAGCACTCCATTCATTCTACCAGTCAAAACTTTTGGAGGTCCCTCTATTTGAAGCATGTTGTCACAGACTGACCATGGCTTTCAGAGTGGCAGTAACACCTTGGTAAAGCCACTGACTTTCTCTGAGTGTCAGGTTTCTCTTCTGTTAGATGGGGGTGACAGTGCTTGTCTCACAGAGGGCCGTGAGGATTAACTGGGGCAGTGTATGTAGCACACCTGTCACACGCCTGGCACATAGCAGGCATATAGGTGGCTCCCAGCTGGCCCACCGGAGTCTGAGAGCACAGTTGCAGGCCATGTTCCACTTTGCTTCAGATCCCCCATTCAGTGCTGTTTCCTAAATGGCTTTTATCTTTAAATAGTGACTTTTTAAGAGAATAACTGAGCTAAGCACATAGGTGGGTAACAAAGAAAGATGGGTTGCCTTTCTCTTTGTGGTGAGTTTTCTCAGTCAGACCTTGGGACCACAAGGCTGTCACATGGGTGCTTGATTTCCCCAGTGTGGTCCAGCCTGGGTTTTGCTTCTGAGGTGACCCGTTCCATCTTTGGACAGCACCTCCTATACCCACTACTGGCTCCCTATAGCTTCTGGCATCTGGGCCTAGTTCTTCCTCCTTGGAATCATAGAGAAGGATACTGTAGTCTCTTCCACTTGAAAGCTCTTCAGATACTTTTTTTTTTTTTAATATTTATTTGGCTGTATCAGGTCTTCATTGCGGCTAGAGGATTTTTTTTTTTAGTTGTGGCATGTGCGATCTTTTTTTAGTTGTGGCATACAGAATCTTTAGTGGCACATGAACTCTTGGTTGCAGCATGTGGGATCTAGTTTCCTGACCAGGGATTGAACCTGGGCCCCCTGCATTGTGACTGCAGAGTCTTAGCCATTGGACCACCAAGAAGTCCCCAGACACTGTCTTTTAAATCAAATCTGTGATATTGTTGATTGTAAGATATATCATTCTCTTATGAACCTGCAAGAAATAAAAAGTACTTCCAGTTAAACTGAAGAATAATACTTTGTTATCACTTAAAATGTTTATATTTACTGAAAGAATTCTCTTAGACTTTAGGTATAAGTTTTTTGTCCACATCACTCTTGCATCCACATAAAAAGGAAAAGAAATTAGTTACAGCATTTTGAAAATGTCTTCACTTTTGGAATCCAAATCTCTCAAATCACTTTTTGACTCAGAGTTATCTATATGTTCGTTTTTTTTGACATATTATATTCTGGTGAAGTGGTGATGTATTTCTGAATCTCTATTGTCTTTGGAATTCTTTTTTCTAGGACTCACATTTCTTCCTCAATTGGTCCTTAAATGTTCTGGCTCCTAAAATGTTGAGGGTTGCAGTTGTCCAGACATGTCACTGGGAATAATAGTCAAATTTCCATATGATAGTGGCAATGAGGCAATGACAACTATGCCACAGCTGCACTCTGGCCTAGAGACTGTTAGATGCTAGGGTATTATAACATAATTCTGCTTTCAGACATTCTATAACTGAAAAAAATGCACATCTCCTAATAAGTGAAATATGATACTTAAAGACAGCCCTCTTGTCCTCTCCTGAGTTTTCTTCCAGATTTACAACCCTTGATGTGGGTTCGGGTGTTTTCCTGTAGTTCTTCTCTGAACAAACTCCATTTTTGTCTGTATCCTTCTAACACATCGAGGCTAGTGTCCAGACCATCTATCATATTCATGGTGTGGTGTGACCACAGCAGAGGAAGGCAGGTATCCCCTCCCTAATTCAGGCCATTCTATTTCTTTTAATGCAGCCCAAGATTGCATCAGTTTTTCTGGCAGCTACTTCACATTTTTGACTCACTGACATTACTCCTGACAAAATCTTTTTTTTTTTTTTTTTTTGGCTGTACCACACGACTTACGGAATCTTAGTTCTCTAACCCAGAATCGAACCTGTACCCACTACATAGTCGTAACCACTGGATCGCCATGGAATTCTCCTGACCACATCTATTTAACATGGGGCATTGCTAAACTGCTTCTCCCCTGTCCTTAACATGTTCTTTAGAATTTAAGTGCAAGCCTCCTCCAATGTGATTCAGAACAAGCATTTCTGTTAAATTTCAGTGTGTTAAATTCTGTGCAACCCTTTCCCTTGAGCTCTTTCAGGATCCTGTTTAGTGTGCTTTCCCTAGCATCGCCCAAGTTGCCAGTAAAATGCTTATTAGCAGAGAACCCTCTGCTAGAGTCCTTCCCTCCTGACATGATCTTCCGTCAGCTTGCTTGGGGACCCCTGCCTCAGTCTCTGCCTTTTGCTTTCCTGACCTCTAACCAGATGCCTTTTTGAGTCTAGCTATGCCAAATCTATCGTAATTCTCCACCAACTGTCAAGTATCCTATCACAGAAACGCTTGGACACTCCTTGACATCATGTGCTCTCAGTTCCCAGAGGGCTCTGGGACTGCTTTCAGGTGTCCCCAGACTGCTCCCACAGATGCAGTTCAGCGGTCTCACCTGCCAGAGTTTCCAATGCTCCGGGCCAATCGGGGGGGTGGATGACATTGAAATTATCTAAATATCCTTTCCTAAAAATCCAAGCTTCCCCCACCCCCTACCCTTTCTCATCTCAGGGTTGGATCTTGACGTGTCAGTCTAAGGATTGCTGTCTTCAACAGGGGCCATCGTGTGCCCAGAGTTGGAGCCAAAGTCCAGTTTCCCAGGGTCCCTTGATACCTCTGGACTCAAGATGACCGCCAGCCCTTCCTGTAGTCTGGGGTGTTGTGCAGCCTAGGCTCATCTCAGACTGTCCTCCTCTGGTTCATGCTCTGGGAGGAGGCTGTCTCAGGGGATTCTTTTGTTACACATCCTTGTCCCAGTGATGGGACCTGCGCTTTTCAACAGCTCACCTTGTCAAGGTTCCCTGTGTGACTGCGTGGCTCCATTCTCTCACACTCACATGCCAGCACCATGTGAGTGCTCTATAAACACTGACTCACTTCATTCTTTTTTTTTGAAAAAAATTTATGTATTTATTTTAATTTTGGCTGTGCTGGGTCTTTGTTGCTGCATACGGGCTTTTCCTAGTTGTGGCCAGTGGGTGGGGGCTGCATTCTGTTGCAGTGTGCGGGCTTCTCACTGCGGTGGCTTCTCTTGCTGTGGAGCACATGCTCTAGGGTGCACAGGTTTCAGTAGCTGCAGTGCACGCGTGGGCTCAGTAGTTGCGGCTCCCAGGCTCTAGAGCACAGGCTCAGTAGTTGTGGTTCCCAGGCTTAGTTGTTCCACAGCATGTGGGATCTTCCTGGTCCAGGGATCGAACCTGAGTCTCCTACATCGGCAGGCAGATTTTTTAACCGCTGAGCCACCAGGGAAGCCCTCACTTCATTCTTGTGTCAGCCCCATTAGAGAAATACTCTTATGAGCCTCACTTACTAACAAGGAAATTAAGGTGCAGAGGGGTTCACTGACATGCTCCAGATTTCACAGCTGGGAGGAGGAGTTCGTATCCAGTCAGTTTGCCCCCAGGTCCAGCTCCGAAGCATAATGGTGAGCTGCCTGCTTCCTAAAAAGCCCTGTCTGCCCTCCCTCTCCTCCTCACCTTCCTGCCCCTCCCTCTTTGTGCCTTCTTGTCTTCACTACCCTCTGCCCTTCCCCCATCCTCCACTGCACAGCTAGAATTGCATTTCAGAGCATCAGAATCGTTTACTTCCTCAATCTCAGGTTCTAGAGCCCTCCTATTCTTTCAGCAATTTAAAGTCTGTTTCCTTAGAGTCTCAGATCCAACTTCCCCTTCTGGGTGCCTCCCAAGTTCCAGAGGAAATGATTGCTTTTCCTCCACAGTTCCTTCCTGTGTCCCCCCTGGTCAGTACCCATTTGGTCACTGCCATGGGAATTAGGTTAGTCCCTCTCCTATAGACGCTTCCTCTCCCTTCTTGAAGATGAAGAGCTCAGCGAGGCTGATTGGAGCTTTTAGCCAGTAGGGCTTTAAATGCCATCAGACTGGTAGATCCCAGTGCCTGCCCTGCAACCCCAAGGGCTCTCATCGGCTGACTTGGGATTAGGGTCACCACAGAGCAGTAGTGCCTGCAGTGACTGGACCTTAATCTCAGTCACCTGCCACATGAGTCATCTGGAGAATTCTCTCAGCCCTCTCTCTTCACACACTGGTCCTCTAGAATATTCCCTCAGCCCTGTCTCCTCACATACCTATTCTCTAGAATATTCCCTCAGCCCTCTCTCCTCATACACCTATTCTCCAGAGTATTCCCTCAGCCCTCTCTCCTCACACACCTATCCTCCAGAGTATTCTCTCAGCCCTCTCTCCTCCCACAACTATCCCCTAGAATATTCCCTTAGCCCTCTCTCCTCTCACACCTGTCCTCTGGAATATCCTCTCAGCCTCGCTCCTCTCACATCTGTCCCTCAGCCCTCTCTCCTTGCACACATGTCCTCCAGAATATCTTTTGTTTCATGGGCCTTTCACGTAGACTCAACTCTTTTTTTGTGTGTAGAGATCCTCTGTCTCGCTGTCCCAGTCCAAGTTCATTCCTTTAAAAGATAAAAGCTAGGCATAGGGATGTGTGTAGTCTGCCTGCCCCCGTAAGAAAGAATACATATTTCTGTTTGCATGTATGTACATAAATGCCATCGGTGATGAGACACAAGCTGCTGATAACCATAGTTACCTGTTTCAGAGCAGGGACAGACTGGGTTGATGTGACGGGAGTAGGAGGGGCGCATTTCCTGGATACATCTGTACTTTTTGAACCCAGTGAAGTGTTTGCCATTCAAAATTTTAAAAAGCATGGATAATCTGGGAATCCTGATTGGTAAACTGTAGACAGAGGATGACAGCTGGCTGAGTCGGCATGCTGCCTTCTGCTCCCAGGTGTGCCTGCTTCCTTAGGTGTGATCGGGCTGGTCACAGCTCACTTACCTCACAGCAACGACACCAGGAGACCCTTCCCTGGATCCGGCATGGGTCCAGCACAGAGAGGTTCTGCAGCATAGAGGGCCCCTTCCTTTCTCCCTGACTTTCATCTCTCCAAGCTCAGAAGTAGCTTGAAATTTTTCTGCCCTTTGTTCTAATCTCAGTTTACATTTTTCTGCCTTGTTCTAATCTCAGTTAACTTAGAGCTGGTACTCAGAAGGTGCACCTGGGCCTCAAGTGTTGGTTTTCTGTGATAAGTCACCCAAAACATCATGGGTTTTTTTTTTAATTTATTTTTAAAATTTCTTTTACTATGTATTTTTTTGTTTTCTCCTCTGTTATTTGAGGAAATTGAAACACTCTAAATGTCTGGGTTTGCCTGGAACAACTATGTCCTTTCCTTTTCCAGACGTGTGGGACTTTACATATTCTTTCTTTCCTGGACATCCTCATCTGCCTAGTGCATGGGTGTGTGTGATTAGAAAGTGTCTGATACCCTTTGAGAACACAAGCACATGACTGGCTTTGCAGATAACCAAGGTCAGAGCAGGCCCAGAAGAAAGAAATCAGGGCATTGAGAGAAGCTAGTCCAGGTACCTATAACTGAGGAAGTGACCTGATTGGGACAGTGACTTGCTTATGTTGGGCAGTTAATTAAGAAGCGTACATTTAGCACCTACTGTGTGCCCCAGGCCTTGTACCATGTGGATGACAATATGGTTAAGGCCCACCCTCTCCTCCCAAAGCCTTCACAGTATTCTTGGGAAAATAAGACACACATGTTTTGTTTTTTTCTTAAATGAACAGATTTTGGTAACAGTTCAGCCCAGTCATAGCAGGCAAGTGACAAAGTAGTTCATGACTAGTTTCCATGTGACTGGTGGAAACAGCAGTGGGTGTGGGGGAGTGTTTTCTGGAGGCTGGAGAGGGCCTGGAAAGCTTCCTGGAGGAGGTGGAAGCAGAGGCGGCTGCATTTGATCTGTATCTTGAAGAGTAGGAAAAGTACAGATGGATAAGTGGGAGGAAGATGGGAGCATCTCTAATGGTGTCCAGGAGAAGAGGGGAATCGCCTGGTTTGAAGGTGGGACTCAGAGATGAGGCTGGCAGAGGAGTTTAGGATGGATGCTGGCTGCTTTCAGTATGATAGATAGAGAGAAGGGGTGTGTGTGTGTAAAAGTTCAGAAAAGGAATGGGAGGATGAGGGCCCAGGGTCTTACAGGGAGCTCTTGTAAATCCTGGGAAGACTTTGGCCTTTAGACATTTTAATCAAGGCATCTCTAGCGTGTCTTCCAGAAATGTTCTCAGGAGCAAAGAGGAGGCCAGAAACACTAGCCATACCCCCACCACTGTTTTGTTTGGACACTTGCTTCTTAGAGGCATTTTAAATGTTTATTCATTCAGCAGTTATTTATGAGTTCTTGTTATTATTTAGTTGCTAAGGCATGTCCAACTCTTTGCAATGCCAAGGACTGTAGCCCACCAGGCTCCTCTGTCCCTGGGATTTTCCATGCTAGAATACTGGAGTAGGTTGCCATCCCCTTTTCCAGGAGATCTTCCCAACCCAGGGATCAAACCCATGTCTCTTGTGTTGGTAGGCAGATTCTTTACCACTAGCCACGAGGGAAGCCCTTATGAGTTCTTACTCTGTGCCAGAAACAGTTCTAGGTGCTGTGGTTACAGCAGGGGAAAAAAAGAGGGTAAAATCCCTTGCCATATGGAATTTCTATTCTAGGAGGGAGAGAGAGACAGTAAAGACTCAAAATGTGTGAGACCAGGTGATGAGAGTTGGTTGAAGAACACTAAAGCAGGCAGGAAGCTACGGTGTGTTGGGTGCAGTAGAGAGAAGCAGTCGGGGAGTGCTCTAAGTTTAAATAGAGTGGTTAGGAAAGGTCTTGCTGACTCACCCTGTGCTAGGACTTATAAGCCAGCAAGTGAGAAGTCTGGGGCCAAAGGGAAGGAGACCACTCCAGACAGATCTTGTGGGGACCCTGAGTCATTTATTGATCCTCTTCAACCCATTGGGGTCTTCCGTTCCAGGCGGCAGGGAGCCTTCGAGTGTTCTTGAGTAGAGGGGTGTATGGGAAGATGTCCCCAGTGGTTTTGTAGAGGATAGGATATAGGGGACTGAGACAGAGAGGCTGGTTGGGAGGCTGAGATCCCAGAAGAGGACCAGGGCCTAAAAAAGCCCATTGGTTTGACATTTCCTGCCTAGGAGTAGTGGGACAGAGCTAGGGAGCAAGCCAGGGGACTGGGGTGAGGGTGAGAGTGGACGCTGGCAGAAGAGGGATGACGACAGGGCTCAGGTGGTGGGGGGTGACGCCAGTCCCCAAAGTTCCTAGAATGTGGGACTTACACATTCTTGCTGTGACTTTTCTTTCATTATTTTAGTATAGTAGAATGTTAAGAATCCTGGCTGAGTTACTTTGGGCAAGTTATTTAACCTCTCTGTGCTTCAAGCTCCATGTCTGTAAAATGAGGACAAAATAGGACTTGCCTTATTCACTATAGGCACCTTTTTGAGAAGGTGAAATAGCTTATTGAATGTAGAATGCCGAGGAACAGTACCTGGCATATAGTAAGTTTTTATATTACAATAGATCATCTTGACAGTCTATTTCTCTCTCCCCATGTATGAGTAAAATTAATGTGTTGGAAATATTCTTTCTGTTATCCTAAAGCTACACCAATTGAAAAAAGCAATGCTTTTAAGGAATAAATGATAGAATGCAAGTAACGGATTTAACTTAGTGACAGGTGAATACTAATTAAAAGTACTACTATTACCACCACATATTGTGGAAAAAAATGATTTTCCAATGGAAATCCTTTGTTAAGTCGTCTGATTCATCCTAACGTATTAAGCCTATGGTGTGCCAGGTGCTACACTAGACATGTTACCTCCTTTCTTCTTTACAACGACTGCCTGAAATGAGCACTGTTAACCACATCTTATTGATGAAGACGCTGAGGTTCAGAGAGGCTTAGATTTGCCTGAGGTCACGTAGCCGAGTAAGAGGCGGAGCCTGAATTCGCAAATTTTTTTCCCTCTGATATTGACTACTTTTTACAATAAGCACAAATTACTTCATAAATGATCCGTTATATAAATGTACATTGACATACAGGTTCTTACATCAATCTCCCTTGGTATTTGGTGCCCACATGGAGCCTTGGGGAGTGCAGAGCTGTGGCCAACTTCCTGAACAGACTAGGGTAGCATCAGAGTGGAGGCCCTGGCCCAGCAGTCAGAGGTGCCCAGGAGCAGGAGAGGCTATGAGTGAGTTGGTGCCCTCCCTCAATGACTCATCCCTGCAGGCCTTATCAGAGCCTTCCAGCTGCAGAGAGTCTCTGAGATCTGTCTTGGTTGACTACGCCCCTTGTGTGCTAGAGGAACAGAGTCTGATGGGTTCAGATTCCAGTTCCACCATTTACTAGTTGCATGAAGCCAAGAAAGAAGTGAATTGCTTTGTGCTTCAGTTTCATCATCTGTGAACCCGTTCATAGGCTTTTTATGAGAAATAAATGAGGTGGGCCATGCAAATACTTAGAGGTGCCTGGCCCATAGCAAGCACTCACAAAGAAAATATTATGCTAATAATTATTATAATATTATTTTTAAAAGCCTCCAAAACTCTGAGGCCAAAATGAAATGTCCCATCCTCTCCACACGATCCATCCAGTAACACGTGTTTTGCTTTATTGTACAAATGTGGGTGGAGCTTTCCCCTCACCACACAGTGAGCACGTGAGACCAGGAAATAGGTCTCAATCAATGTTTTTGATATCCCTGAAGGCTTGTGTCTTGTCTAGAAGGTTTGCCAAATAGAATGGGTTCCCAGTTTCCCATTTCCCTTGCAGTTGAATATTTTACTTGAAGCCCCTGCCTCCCAAGACTGTGGGAAATGTCTGCCATTTCTAAGGGCACTTTACAGTTTGCTCAGTCTTCACAGTCATCCTTGTATGATCATTGGTTATTATCTCCATTTAATAGATAAGGAGACCGTGACTCCTCAGAATTAAGTAATTTACCCACAGACTGGCCGGTGGAAGATAATGAATGACACACGTGCCCCTGCCCATCCCAGGTGCCCCCATCTGGAGACTCAGGAATTGACCATTCCCACAAAGCCCCTTCATCATCTCCCCTTTGCTCTTCTCTGGAGGAGGGTGGGGTGGAGACTGTGTGACTAACACACCTTTCTACAGTTTTATCCTCTCCCTCCTCCGGGTCCTGTTATTTCTAAAAAAGCACACGATGATGGCTTGTGCTAAGCTGATGATCAGAGTTGCTTAAATTATCTCAGCCCTGTTCTACCTTCTCTGTGGGTCCTAGCCTGGGCTGGGCTTGGTGAGGAGCTGAGACAGTGGGAGGGCATTGTAGCTTTCGGCCTTTGGAGCAGTGCCTGAGGACAGACACTGAGCTCAGTGCGCAGGATGGGGGGGTCTGGGGGTTAGGGGGGAACCTGTACTCGGAAGTGGAGGAGGCTGGCATCACGGCTTGGCCCAGGGGGAAGAGCAGGCACTAGGTGTGGGGTTCAGAACCATGTCCAGGGTGCATGGGGTTGCTGGGGCCTGAAGCAGACACTTCTGGAGGCGAGCGGCACTTCCTTTCCAGGAGGTGAACAGGCAAATGGTCTTTTCAGCTAAGGTGAACCTAAACCCTGGGCTTCAGGATGGACTATAATCCAGACTTACCCAACTCGAGGGTTGTTCCTTAAGCAGAAGAATTTGCCATTTGGTCCAGATTATTGAGAAAGTACCTACTATGTCCTGGGAATATGAAATCCCGTGAGATAGGGACTCTGCCGTAAAGTCATCTGCTACAGCCTGGAACCTGTGCCCTCTTCTCCTTCCTGGGAACCTTAAATGCCAGGGTGGTGTGGTGATACATAGGTGCTTATGCAGTGTTCAGATTCCCAGCATCCTGGAGCTTGGGCTAGAATCTGGATCTGGCAGGTCGTCACAGCAGCATAGGCTGGGAGTTGGCAAAAACGCCTGCTCCTACAGTTGGGTTTTAAGCCTGCTTTGGGGAAAGAGGGGTTATTGGGCCTTTATAATAGTGGTTTTTTATTCCTTCCATGATTATTATGTGACCAAAGAAGCAGTCACAGGAGTGCTTCTGAAGTGTGGGTGAGAAAGTTCCCAGAAAGAACGACCACCAAGATAATGGCTCAGGCACCCATCCCTTGCTCAGAGCAGTCCCTCTTTCTCTCTTTCTCCAACTTTGTCAAACTCTGTCACGTCTCTCTGCCTACCTGCCTGGCTCATCCCTGTCTCCAGCTCTTTGCTTTTATGGTCTGCAATGCTTTCCTTTACTTCTTGGTCTTTCTCCAGCCTCACTCTTCAAGGCTAAGATTTAGCCTGCCTACTTCAGAAAGGTTTCCTGAACTCTCTCAGCCAAAACTCCCCCTCTTTTTTCCATATGCCTCCTGGGTGGAGAGCCAGCAGCCCCCAGTTTGGCATTTACATGTTATGCAATGTGTTTTGAGCACTTGTCAACAGGCAGCAGAGCAGAGACTGGGACTTTGAAGTCTGGTGGGTCTGGGTGTGTGTTCAGCTATGATTCTTAGGAACTGTGTCATTTGGGGTGGATGCTTTGATTTCTCTAAGTTTCTTCATCTGAACTTGAGGATGTGCTTGTCTCACAGGCAAGTTTTAAGGATCTGGTGGAATAATCCACACAAAGCACTTAGCACACGGTTCCTGGCTCATAGTAAATGGCTAATACATGGCAGCCTTTTTTAACTATTTGACATGTATTGTTTTATTTAATCTGCACCCTAGCTTTATAAGGTAGACATCATCGCCCCAAGGTCTCAGGATATACATGCAGTGAGGCTCACTTCCAAGCCCAGGTGCCAGCTGTCCCTGAGGTAGCACTCTTTCTTCTGCTCCCCACGTTCAGACCCCTAGTCCCCATGCTTTTTGGTATTTTTCACAGTCTTAGCCAGAAAACTTAGCAAATGTTTATTAAATGATTCTTCCTGGCTGATTTGATGGGAACCAGGAGGGCAGGAAATAGGACCCACTCAAGCGTTCCATCCCCTTTCAGATGTCTAGTTGATCCAGCTTGTCTACAGGTCCCTGCCAGTATACTGCATACCATTCCAATACCAGGCAGGGCATGGTGCCTTATTGCACTCAGTCAGGGAGGAGGGAAACCAATTCATGTCTTGAGGGCAAATCAGTCCACTCCTTTTAATTAATGTATTTATTTTTAAATAGCAGAAAATAGATTTTGAAAAGAATAAGAAAAGTAAGGGAAATACATGCCTGGATAATCCCCCATGACTGGGCAGCCACTGCCTAAACCCAGCTGCTGGAAAGCAAACAGAAAAGCCGATAGCTGGCAAGCAAGCTCTGGGTGGCCTGTGGCATTGTGAAGTGTGTGTCCTGTGAGGGTCAGTGGGTGAGGACCCTCAGGAATGGCTTACTGAACTACCCCGCACCCGTGGGTGCAACTGGGGCCCTGACAAGGCTGCTGCTCTTCTTGACATTATTGTAGTCAAGATGGTTTTCACATCATGTTAGATCATGGTTTTCAGTTTTTCTCCAGCAAACGTTGGAAGCTGCCACTTGCTTCTCCAGCTGAGTCTCCTTTGCTACCAGCTGATGTTTGCGTCTGCATAGTCCTCATGCCAACTGGTTATTTAGTTTATGTCTGTGTAGACCTTGGGATTGAGCTCCCAGGGACCTGTGGAAGAAGACGGCTGTGCGTGCTGGTTCACGTGTTCACCCCATAGCTAATGCTGCAGGAGGTGAAGGAGGTGACCCGTGCGTTTTGATTCTTTGTTTTTGCTACCAGGCCAGGGTTTGGTTTTTGCTTTGGTTTCTCTAAAACTCGTTAAAACACATGTGGAGGTGGAGAATCTTTCCCTGGAGGGAACTAAGAGGGTGCTCTTAGAAGGCCTGGAGGTACAGGAATAGACTCCCTTTGGGTGCTGACCTAGGAGGTGGCAAAAACATGAGACAAAGTAAAGATAATATTTTCATCCCATGCTGTGTGTCAGGCACTGTAGCTGTACCTGTGGAGTCAGAATCTCGTGAGAAAAGTGACAGAAAAAAACAACACCCCCACTCACCAAAAAAAAATCTCCATGGGATTCTGACAGGCATATCCTGTTTAAATCCCATGGATACATGCCGTCTTGTTACCATCACACTGGAGCTCTTGAAGACTGAAATAACGGATGTTCAGAGAAGGAAACAGCCAATATTCTGCCTGTCCTGTCAGTGCCTGGGGGTCTGTCTCTGGGTGGGGTGGGGCTGGTTGTAGATGGGGGGGCTGCAGTGTATCCTGTATCCCTTGGCTGGGTCTGAGCACAGGTGTGAGTGGCAGCTGATGTGCCTGGAGGAAGAGGAAGCCTCAGGTTCGGGGATCAGAGAGTGCTGAGGAGGCAGCATGAGGGGTACCCCACCCAGAGGGCGCTAGCAGTGTGACCTCAGTCAGTTAGTTACTGGTCTCTCTGAGCCTCAGTTTCCTCACCTGGAAAATGGATTGGATGAGCATCCAGCTCCTAGGGCTGTGTGAGGGTTAGAGGCAATCATACCAGCAAAAGTTGTTTAAGGGCTCAGAGAAGTGAATTTTCTTCCCTCACTTGCCTTCTAAAGGGATTGTTTCAAGAAGCTGCCCGGATGTTTTCCTGTATCACTGTGAAGCCAGTGGAAATAAGCTGTCTCCTTCTTTCTCTTCTTTCCTTTCCCTATTGCTCACGGCAAGTGGGACCCACGTCTGAGGCTGGGTTCCCAGCCCAGGGCTGCAGGGCTGGGCTATTCCTCTTTTTGGCTCCAGCATCTTCCTCTCCCTGGAAGGCCGTGGGTCCAACAGCTGTGGGCAGCTCCTGTCACCTCAGTTTGTAGAGATGCCTGGCTGCCCATGTTTGCTTTTTCCTTGCTGCCTGGGTCTCAGTGAGAGTGTGGGTGGGATTTAGTGATGATAAAGCAGCCAATTGTTGACTGCTGCTGTTAGTGGGGATTCTTTGGGTTTCAAGTGATAGGAACCCAACTTGAATGAGCTTAAGCAAAATGGAATATGCTGGAAGGTTCTAGCAGAGGTACATAAACTCAAAGGAGGCACTGCAGAATCTAGCCCCAGAAAGAGAACAGGTGATGTCCAGCATCCCTGGACCAGCATCCCCTATTTAGTCTGTGTTGGCAGGCAGCTCCCAGCTGACCCCACACAGCCCTGCATATGATCCAAGAGGATCAGGCTTTCCCCAGGACTTTTTAGATTGGATTGACCTAGTGTGGAGTGCCTTCACACATTTTATACCTAAGAATGTGGCCAAGAAAGAAAGATACTCTGATGAACCTATCCTGAGTCCCGTACCTTTCTTTTAGGCTGCTGAGTGAGGGATGGGGTGGAATCTATTATTGGAACAAAGAGAGAAGGATGCTAGAAATATAAATGATGAAGTATAAGATGAACTTTTATTGAGTGCTTACTTTGAACCAAAAGTTATTCTAAGCTCTTTATGTAGAGAACTCATTTAATCTTTACAATAAACCCTATTTTATACACCAGGAAGCTGAGGCACAGAGAGTTAAAGCAATTTGTTAACATCACATAGCTAGCTCTACTAGAGAACCTGTATTGAACCCAAGCAGAGAACTCCAGAGGTGCTCCTAACTGCCACCTCTGATGCAGACAGTACAACAAGATGCAGATGCCATCTCCAAGCATTTATTGTTGTTGTTCAGTCACAAACTTTGCATTAAACAGCAGACTGTGTCCTTTACGGCAGTATCTCGTTTCATCTTCTGAACAGCCTTGTGGAGTAGGTGCTAACATTATCTCCACGTTCAGATAAGAAACAAGCTCACAGAGATTATGTGACTCTCCTGGGGCCACCTGACTAAAGTGACAGAGCCAGGATAGGAATTCAGGTTTACCTGATTCCAGGGTCTGAGCTTGTGCCCACTTTGCTGGGTAGCCTTTGTATTCAGACATCCTTCTTGCTCTATCAGGTGCTCCCCTGGTACTTAGGGTGAAGAGCAGTTCTGACTCAGCATCTGGGCCTTGGTCCTTTGTCCGCAGAGGTTGGGGTGTGGAGACCTCTGCTTGGCACACACTGCAGAGGGGCTGGCTTTGGCGTTCTGAGCTGATTTTGATGTGTCTCACTCTAACTCACACCGAAGCGTTCTTGAATAAGTCCTCAGTGCATCTAAGCTCTGGGTTTCTTCATCCCTCCGTTCAGCAAATACTCATGGATTGCCTAGGGGGTGCCAGGCCCTCTTCCAAGTTCTTGAGGTTCCTCAGTGAGACTCTGACTCTATGGAAGTAGGAAGGTCCCCTGAGTTCCTCTCACATCTTTCAGGATCCATGAGGCTACTCAAGCTCTCTGGAAACCTTTCCTGCACCACCTAAGTCAGCCCCGCCACCCATGCCCCAGGGGGGTGCCTGGAGACTTCATACTTCTTTGTTTGGGATTGGCATGATGGCAATTATGAGAGCAGAGATTGTTTCCTCACTCTGATTGATGACAAAGGGAAACGTGTCAGGGAGCAAGTGTGGGCCTGGACTCCAGCCAGCTCCACCTTGAGTCCCAAGCTGCTGTGGCTGGTGCAGATTGAGACTGGGCCATCCCTCAGTTCTGCCGTCTGTGATGTGTCTGTATTACCTGCCTCACTGGGTTGCTGGGAGGATTATCTGAAATAGCACATGCTAACCACCTGATGTAATGCCTTCCTGTAGGTTAATCCCTCTCCCTCCTCTTAACCAGCTAGTTTCATAGGTCTCTCTAACAATCAGGGCCTCTGGATGAGGGCAGTTATAAGGGATCCTTAATGAGGAAATCACCAATTAAGTCAAGTTCTTCCTATTGCCGATGAGAAAACTGAGGCCCCTCAAGGGGAAGAAATGGCCTTCTGATTTAGTGGTGCTAAAGGGAGCTTGAAGTATGTTTGACTGTTGGTCATATGGAGGGTACAAGGTGGCCCTTGGAGTGACTGGATCAAAATGTGTGCACAAGCCCGTGTGCCCAGGCCTGACCGGTGGTTAGCCCTTGTGGACTGGTCCCAAAATGCCCACCTCCATCCAACCATGTAGACAGTCCAAGTAAAACCTCGAAGAGGCCCTGTTTCCTACTGTTGGTCTCAGCAATATCCCAGAGGGGAGGGGCTTCCATTCCTGGCATCGGGGGAGTTCCCTGGTTCTCAAACCTGATTTTGAGAATGGTGGAATTCTGCACCAGGGTGTCCTGCTCCTCCACCCACTGTATCCAGAAACTGCAGGGGAATAGAGCAGTGGAGGCCTCCTGCCCCTGACTTCTGGCTAGAGGCGGCAGCTCAGAGCCCATAGCTCAGGCTGATAGAATGTGGCCAAGGCAGGCCAGCCTGTTTGTCAGTTGCCAGGGGCTGGAGAGGTGTGGCTTGATAATGAAGATGAAGACAAAGATGATTGCCCCTTTTGCCCAGGTGGCTGCCATTGGGTGTGCAGGCCCATCACAGCTGTGCTGGGACATCTCTCACCTCAGCGTGGTGGGGCAGAGAGAGACTGAGTACCCAGTCAGCCAGTCCTGGGCTTGACAAGTGCCGTCTGCTCTCCAAGCCTCTACTCCTGTCTGTGAGGAGCCACTGAGACAAAGCATGTCTGGTCTCTAACAGTCCTCCTTCCATACATGGCCAGCGCTCAGTAAATAGTAACTTTTCTCTCATTGATAGTCTGAGGATTTTGAACAATGAGTCCCAAATCCCAAGCTCTAAATGCAGCCCTTGTGTACTAGAGAGAATACATATGTGTTTCTGTGGGCATTAGGCCTACCACCTTGCTGAGCAAGAGTGCCTATGTCCACAGAGTGTGGGGATTGCCTCTTGTTGGTCTCAACTTTTACATATGGCTTAATTTTTGCCCTTTTGAGGTAACCTGTTAGAAACTTGGAATTGTAAATCTTTAGAATTTTTGTAACTCGAGGCTTCATTTTCCAAACAGGATTGAAGCATTTTCTGCAGAAGAAAGGGGATGTAACCAAATCACTTGGAAGCCAAAATGATAGTGTTTAGGAAACTCAGCCATGATCAGATGGTCCACTTTTATGACTTCCTAGTTTATTCAGCATTTTGGACCCTTCTACCTTGGGAAATACGACAAATTTTACATTGTTGACTTGTTACCAAGTTTTTACACCACTTTGATTACTTTCTTCATGTCTTAATCTTGGAAATTCTGAAATTTTCTATTTCTACTGAAGCAACTAATAAGGCATTCTTGGGAGTTTCCTGGTGGTCCAGTGGTTAAGAATCTGCCTTCCAATGCGGGAGATGTGGATTCGATTCCTAGTCAAGGAGCTAAGATCCTACATGCTGTGGGGCAACTAAACCCAAGTACCACAATTAGAGAGCCTGTGCATTGCAACCAAGGACCAGCTCAGCCAAAATTTAAAAGAAAAAAAAAGGCATGCTTTTTCAGATCCATCTTATTTTCTCTGCAAGCCTTTGTGTAGAGGTGTGACAAGCTTTAGGATGCCCAGAGAGTAACAGACAAAAGATAATAACAAAAGTGACATAATTCCTTTCTTCACATGAAGAACTTGGAATGCAAAGAGACATTCACTGTCCATTTGGGACATTCTCTGTCCCAACTCTTGGTAAAGTGTTACTACAGGGCAAAATATACAGCACGTAGGACCTTTTGGTAGGAAGAAGATTGGAAGCTGTGATGTAAGATAATCTACTTGACATTCATTGTTGCACTTTGTTTTTAAAGGAAGATGGCAACCCGTGTATGGCTCGTCCTGGGAGGAGCTGACTTCGGTCATCACGATGCCTAAGAATCAAGTAAGTCACAGCAGTTGGTCCTTTTCTGCCTTTGAGTCACTCTTGGGGATCTGGCTTTGGAAAGGATAGGGATGCTTGCACTCTTCTTTCAAGCCCCAGTGAATGTGACCTCCTCGGAAGAGACAAATAAGGCCCTCTGTCTTTGCCTACCACGTCCAAGGCTGCACAGCCCTCTCACACTGTCAGAGAAGGGACGGTAGCAGGTATTGAGACTGAGTTGTGTTTGGGGGCATAAAAAACCTGTGTGACTCAGTGGACTTCAAGTGGATGGACTCTCTGTCCCTCTTTCCCTAAGTGATAGCAGCAGCTCAGCTATCCTGACTCCACTCCCAGCTCTGATGCTGTTTCCGCCTCCTGCTGGGCCAGGTCTGTGCCAAGAAAAGAATCTGGCTGGGAAGCTTCTGCAGGGAGTGACTTCAGAGCAGGGTAGACCATTTGTCCAAGAGCTGGAAATGTGATCACAGCATCTTCCTCTGCTTCGGTTCCATTCTAAGGAGAACACACCTGATCACAACTTTCTGTAGATTCAGCAAGTGCATGGAGGCTTAGTGTCCGGAAGGCTTGCTGTAAGTGAACATCAGTAATGACTTGTTTGGCATCATTACCCTCGTGAACTGCGTAAGACCCTCCACACTGTTGTCCTGGCTCCACTCTCTGTCCCCCTGCTCTGTCCTCTTCAAGGCTGCCAGAGACCTTCTTAGGGGACATGTCTGCCCATCCCTCTCCCGATGGCCTTCGAGGCCACCTCTGGTCACTTTCCAGACTCATTATCTGCCTCTCCTCTCTGCCCTGGCTCCTGTCCCACCATTCCTGGAACAGATCTTCACATCTGGGACACACCTTCCTTCTGAGAAACATCCCTCACTCTCCCCAGCAAAGTTAGGGCCTCCTCCTCCTTTCCACTCCTGCATTGCTTTGTTCAGACCTCAGGTGTGTCACCGGCTGAGTTGAGTTTTGTCCACCTGTCCATCTTTCCCATCAGCTGTAGGAGCCTTGACAGCAAGGACCTGTCCTCCAACATTCCCGTCTGAGCTGGGCAGCACCAGGGCTGGGCACGTGGCAAGGGGGTGATACTGTTGACTCAAGCTCAGACCCTGAGATTTCTTCAGGGCTTGATGGCTCATGAAGCCCTATCTTCTGTCTTGGGGGGGCCTTGTATCTTGGGAGGGGTTTATTTTACAGACGTGGAGATTGAGGACTGAGCCATCAGACTGTAGGCTGTTAAGGTCCAGGACCCACATCTCCTGTGAACTGGGCTAGTCTGGTTTCTGCAAGCAAAATTTATAATTAGAGAGAACCCAAGAGGTTATTTAGAGCAAACCCCTCATTCCCTGATAGGGAAACTGAGGCCTGGTCTGAGGATATTTTCTCAAGATTACATAACCAAGTGTTGTCCAATGGAGAATTGGGAGGCAGGACCTAGGTTTCCAGTCTAGCTTTCTCTCCACACTCCCTCCCTCCTCCTCTGCCTCCCTTCTGTGTATAGCCATTGGAGAATGTTTGGGGACCATCAATCTGTATTTACAGGAGGGTAAAGAACTTACAGGATACCCAGAGTTAGAGGGAAGGTAGACATGAGTAAAACTGGCCCTGCCTCCAGGAGCTTCAATGGAGTTGTGAGATCGGGGGCAGAGACAGGGGACTGAAGAAGCCGGTGAGAGAGGATGGGGGACAGGTGAGACTGTTGCAGGGTGGAGGCCCCCATGGAAGGGCAGCTGGCAGGCATGGCCTAGTGGGCACTGAGGACCCACGGGAGTGGAGGGGGCTGGTTAGGTTAGGGTTAGGGTTACTGCTGGGGAGTCCACGTTGACATCCTAAGCAGCAGCATGAGGAGGGGACCAAGGGGAAAGCTGCTTTAAGTTGTTCTGGTTCTTAGTGTCTGGGCAGAGAGGTCCTGATTAGCCAGCCTGCTGTGGCTTGAGAATCCCTCCTGTTTCTTGGAAAAACACAGAATGTAGAGGGGACACACAGAGGAGGGTCAAACGAACAATGGACAGAGAATTCCATCATTGTCTGAGATGTGTATGGGAGGCAAGCGTGTGAATTTCTGGCTGGCTTACTCCTCCTGTGCTCAAATGAATTTTTGTTGTTGTTTCTGACTGACCACAGTTCCAGTTGGTCTTTACCCCATCTCAGTCTTAGGGCTCTCCTGAAATATTCATTTGGTTCAGGCATGATACAAGGCCAGGTAGGTCCTGCTCTTCCCAGTTTTACCCTGCCCCTTCTTGCAACTTCCTGGGCGTGCAGACTGGGAGCCTGGGACTGACTGCAGGCTCCATCTCCACTGGCAGGTTGAAACATACACTTTGCCCAAATTACAGAGAATATGGTGTTTGCCAAATAGGCACCTTGGGTTATTTTCCAAAACATGACTAGGTTATAAACTTCCACAGGGAAAGGGTGCAGTGTTACATCATTATTGTTTACACCCTAGGTTTACATTATACTCCATTTCATCAGGATCATTTCGTCTTCATAAAAAGGCAGGTGGATTTACTCCCATTTTGCAGATGAGGAATTTGACTCAGACAAGCTGTGACATGCCCTGCATTAATGTAGCTGCCTATGGGCTAAACTGGGCCATAGCCCAGGCCTCCTGTTTATAAAGTCCCTCATCTTTCTACTCTACTAAGCTTCAACCATATGCAAATTTCTGAAGGGCCAAGGACATAAGAGGAACTCAATAAATATCTGTTGAATGAGTGAACTTTGGTTATTTCCTTTTTTAGGGGGTAGGTCACTCTTAACCGTAAATGGATCCTCTTTGGCAGCAAAGGGAACACTACCCTGTGAAGTATTTGAATTTCTTACCATGATAAGAAACTGGTGAGTTCTCTTCTCACCCAGCCTCACCTCCGGGAACTGGGTCACACACACTGAATAATTAATTCCTTGAGTATTTCGCTCGGAGCTTCCTCCTCCTGATGCTGAGATGATCTGACCAGCACTGATCTGACCACCAGAGGCAGATCCTATTGTTTGTCGTCATCAACCCTCAGATGACCCATCTAATTGCTTATGGGGAATACTCTTGGCCTAATCAAGTCAGACTTCCAGTGGTTTAATTTGATTTCCTCCTGCCCTTCTTCCCCATCAACCTCCCCCCTAGATGGAAAGAGAGAGATCACTGTGGGTTATCTTAGGTATTTAGGTCCACCTCTCCTTTCTCACTCTCCCTCTGGACTCCCCAGAATTTTGTGGTGAGGGCTGGAGAAAGAACAGCAGCCCATGTCAGGGTAGAGAAGGAACGCATGGGGTGGGGGTAGGGGGCAGTTATCAAAATATCTGCTGGGCCTGCTCTTTCCCTGAGTGACACTTGGGTCATGTTGCTTGGTGTCTGCAGAGGATCCAGCTGGCCTCATTAGAGCAACCTAATTAGATCTCGAGGTCAACAGGGTCGAGTGGAAAAATAGAGGGGGCTGAGGCCCAGAGACCCACGACCTGGTGCTGGTTGTTCACAGCTTAGCCATGTGGCCGTGGGCCAGCCACAGGACTTCACCTGCCCTCAGATTTCTTATTAAGGAAGTGAGGGAGGCACAGAGGGTTGTGGCATCTTAAAGGAGCCTTCTAGACTCCTGTGTCCCCAGTGGCCACTCTGCTTGTCCTCATGATCAGCACCGACTTCTCCTACAGGTTGCCACCCCCTCTGCTTGTTTCAGTAGGCATTTTTTTTCCTGGACTTTGAAGCGTTGCCACCTCTCCCCTGCCCCACCCTGAGATACGCCTGAGTGCAGATAAGAACTGCCTGTTGTTGCCCTAGACTCCTGCCAAGCAACCTGGAAGAAATGTCTAACTTTTCAAAAGCGTGTTGGGACCTAGGGCATACAGGTTTGTATAGGAGATGAGTGGGATTAATCCTCAGTGGAGCAAGTCAGGTCAGATGATTAGGGCTTTTGGGGATACAAGAGATCTTGATGCCTCAAGGCATCTGTCCATTTGTTTGACCAAAGGGTAGTAGATGTGTTCGTAAAAACATGGCTTCAAGCTTCTCATCTTCTTCCCTGGCCAGGGTCTAAGGTCAGAGGGGACCAGACACTCTGGAGTAGTAAAGGTGATGGTGTTGGTGGAAGGCTGCTCAGGGGGAGCTAAGAGATGTCTTAGACAAACAACTAACACAAAAAAGGCTAGGGTTGGGAGGGATGTCTCTAAGGTTGATGATCCTCGGGCATGAAAGCTGGAAAGAACCTATAGGTCATCTGATCTATTTCTCTGATTTTATGGGTGAAGAAACTGAAGCAGAGAGACATGACTTAACCAGACCCAGAAAGCAAGCTAATGATGGATCTGAGATGCAAACCAAGTCTCCTGATTCCCAGCCTTGGAATCATAAACCTAATACAAAGTGGCTCTTTCTCCACTGCCACATTGCCTCCTCTCTTTGGGTTTGCCACCACCCTTCCCACTCCCCTCCTTGACCCTGAGCTTGCTTGTCTAAGGTGTCAGCAGGGCCCCACTGCTCTCACCTCCTTGTTTATTGAGGCCTAGTAAAACCTGGGTGTGACATCACAGCGCAGCTGAGACTTCTCTCATGTGTGGGCTGTTTGACTTGTACTTAGGGACTTAACACTGTTGGGTCATCAGTATTCTGTTTTATGTGGGTCTTGGGGTGAAAGATTAATGCAAGACAGGAAATGAAGGATCTGATGGCCCAGCCTCAGCAATAGTGGATTCACGTGGGTTTACCATTCAGATAAAAATCAGCTTTGTTGCTAAGCATGCCTCATTCTGAGATTCTAAAGCTGAGGACATGGATCAAGTGCAGCCTGTACCATCCCTTGCTCTTGACAGAGTGCACTTTGGGTTAAAGGCTGTCTGCCCGGTCGCTGTGTTGCTGGCACGTGAACCAGAACGGAAGTCATTCACTTTTTTCTAGAGGGCTTCATTTGTCTCAGCACTTCCTGCTGAGCTCAAGGAAATGTATCATGAACTCTTTCCAGTGAGCAGGCACTGGGTTTACAGACTTTACCTTGTTTTTCCTTACCATGGTCCTCTGAGAGAAGTGAGCATGGCTGTTTGTTGTATTGAGGAGAAAACAGGTAGGTAACAGGCTAAGTAATTTGCCCACATCCCATAGGGGCCAGGGTTCAGATGCAGGGGGTCTGATCTTAAAGCCTTTTTTCACTCCACATTTCACACGGCCTCTCTTTGCCCGGAGAAAAGAGAGCTGGGCCAAGTGGACCGGGCATTGGTGGAGGCATCAAGCATTCATGATGGGACTTCTGAATGCTGAGTGTCAGGCTCTGGTCTTGGCTGTGAGGAGGCAAAGGTGAGTAAGACCTGGTCCCTTTATTCCCAGAAGCTCTTGGCCTGACCTGGAGGCAGGACTGATGTGTATAGAGTCACAGCCATCACTCTAAGCTCTGTCATAACGAGTCACACACCAAGTGCCCTGAAAGAACTGAGGAGAGAGTGACACACAGGGAACATGGCACCAAGCATATGTTCTGGGACTAGGGTACTGAGGGATGAACAGGAGATCTCCAGGCAGAGAAGGAGGCAGAGAGTTTGCCGAGTGAGCCGTGTGGTGGTATGAAGGCTTGATTTGGTACCTGGAAGTGAGGAGGAATCATGGGCATGTTTTCTTCTCAACTGACGTAGAAGGAGTGGAACTTTCAGTTGGGAGATAAGCTGGGGGAGGAGGGGTTTAGAACTAGACCGTTAAGGGCTAATTGTGTGAGAGCTGTTGAAAGAAACATCAGTCAGAACCAGCAAAGATTCTCCAGATATGAATTATCCAGGTATCTGAAGTACCCTTCCCTGCAGAAATGTGCATGGGGCTCATGTTCAGACAGTTTATGTCCATTTCCTACATTTTGTGTCTCACGCACCAGTGGAAGTGTTTACTGATGGGGCTAAGGCATCAGAGCGGGCCGGCCATGCTGACAGTTCATATTTAAAATGTCTTGGATTCCTCTTGCCAAATAAGCTGATAGCAGACACCCTTATGAATTCATGTGCAGACTTTCTCTCCAGGGACTGTTCTGCATTCCAGACCCAGCCACACAATCATTCTGTAGGAGCTGGGCGTGTGGGGTGAGAAGGCTACTTAAAGATCAACAAAAATATATAGCTGTTTTTAAGGACAATATTTACAAGGCAAGAGTATCTAGGAAATGGATCATTTGCCATGAGGGTGAGCCAGATGCTTTTAAAAATTCCAACCCTTTCAAGTGGGAAAGGTCGTGAGGAAGAGAGAGCGAGCCTTCCAGGAACTCTTATCTGTCTCCTCTCTGATGAGGTCCTTGCTGATGTCTGCCCCCAGCAAATCCATTCTGGAAGCGGATCTCTGAGCCTGATGTATCCTTCTGGGAGGGGAGGGGAGGGGAGCAAAAACCCAGGGAGCAATCTGGGGTCCACAGCTTCCTGGTCTCATATCACAGTCCATCTTTTGTGACCTCCTATGTTTCATTTCTTTATAAGAAAAGAGAAAATCCTTTCTGGGACAATGGCTGCTTTAGTGAATGTGGTTTTCAGAACATAAGCCCAAACACCAAGAGAAGAGTCCAGCATCTTCATTCAGCCAACCCAAGTTTATTATGTCAAAATGGTGGGAGACTGTCTCCTGAACGCTGACAGAAAATTTACCAGCTTGGTCACACCTTCTGCTGTCCTTTCTGGGGCAGCTCTTTGGTGGAGTGTGAGTCGGAGAGAGGTATTTTGACTCACTGAGTGGAGAATGACCAAGCTGGCAGTCACTGGTCCTGGAGTGCTTATCCCAGCATCTCTGAGCTCACAGAAATGTGGCCTCTGAGTATCACCTGGAGACCCGGGTGTCCCTCCCTCAGAGCTCTGTGGCCCCTCACACAGGCCCATGTCGCCCTCCACATCAGCCTCCTGGCAGCTACCAACAGTGCAGCACAACTTATCAAGCTAATCGTCTCCTCAGAAGTGGGGTCAGCAGTTGAGTGTATTTTAGGGACTGGTTCCACCCTGTCTTATCAGAGAGGCCTTTCTGCATTTGCTGTCTGAAACCCTGACTGGTTTTAAAGAGCTTTTGTCAAAATAGTTCGTAGGTGACTTCAATTCCTCTGCACAATAAGGACGTGGCCCAAACTTTCTATCTCTCTCTTCTGCTCAGAGGTCTGAACCACCCTTTGGTAAGGACACATTGGATGTGGGCACAGATACCCTTGGGCACGTCTAGAGAAGGGGAGATGGCACTGCCCGGGGCTATCTCGACCTGTCATTCTCTGATCTGCTCACTTCCCAGAGGCTGCATCTGAGGACTGCTAAGCTGTGTTCATTTAGCAAATTGCCTGGCACAGGGTGGTCAGTATCTGTGGGAAGAATATGGGAACAGATACACTACCAGCAAGAAAACCCTCCAGTTTTCGAGCAGAAGCAAAACAAAGTGAGCCGCTCGCAGGCTGAGTTGCCCGAGTGCCCTCCACAGTCCAGCACACACTCCAGGAAGGATCCCTTTGGTCCTGGGTACAAAGGGGTTTACAGATCTCCTATCTCCCGGGCTGGGTCTGGAGGGAGGGTCAGAAGAACTTTGATCCACATCCAGAAATTCCCCCACTCAAGACTGTGAGTCCTGTTTTCAGGGATTCTGCTACTGCTGCTAAGTCGCTTCAGTCGTGTCCGACTCTGTGCGACCCCATGGACTGCAGCCTACCCAGCTCCTCCGTTCATGGGATTTTCCAGGCAAGAGTACTGGAGTGGGGTACCATTGCCTTCTCCAACTCAAGACTGTGAGTCCTATTTTCAGGAATTCAGATAAGCCCAACACACCAACAAAGAGCAGTAACAGCAGCAAGGCCCGGGAATGTGGACCCCAGCAAAAGCAGGGTAGAGCCCATCCTCCTGGCTTCCCCAGCTTGCCTAGCCCACTTCCCCCCCTCCAATTGCTCCCTTGGCTGAGCCTCTCATGCTTGGATACATCTTCAGGAGCCTCCCGTTGGGCATCTGTGTTTTGTCAGCCTGCTTCTCTACAGCACAGGGCTTTTCACCTTTAAACCTCAGAACCCAGCTTCCCGAGTATGTTGACAGTTTGGTAGGTTTTGAATAGCCCATTAGGCCTTTCTGACTCAGGCAGGGCTCACCTGCCCTGGCAGGTGCACACACCTGCTCGTAAAGGCTGACTGTAGTTCACAGGCTGTTGTGTGGAGAATGAGGTAATGGGCATGGCCAGCTGAACTGCCAGCTGGGCGGACACCTCAGTGGGAGAAACAGGCAAGCACCCCCCTTCCCCTGCCCCAGGCACACCTGCTCCGAGGCCATGAGGACCATCAAGATCTAAGGAGGTATTATTTGCATTGCTAATAACACTAATGACAATAGAAACAACAAAGCATGTGTAATGGCAGATCAGGAAATTAATCCTGAAATTAAAGGCCTATAACTCAAATGGAAATGTCGGAAGCCCTTTGAGTGAACTCGAAAGATGATGGGTACAGTGTGAGCTGTTTCATTCCTCCTGAAATAAATTTTTGCTAGTAAATATTCATTCAACAAAACATGTACTAATTACCTACTAGGAGCAGACACCACACTGGCACCAAAGTTAAAAAGATAAAAATCAGTAGACAATTCGTTAATGGATGAATTAGTCCAAAGGGACATAATACAAAAGGTTGAATTATTTAATTAAATATTGATTGAATACCAGTTGCATACTTAGAACGGAGCTGAATACTCTGGGAAATAGAAAAGAAACAAAAGATGCTGGCCTTTTCCTATATAATATAAAAACTATAATGTAAGTTTATACATTAATTGTCTAGACAAGATTAATGCACAGAGCTGTTGGGTTCAAGGTTGTAACTGTCTTTCTCTAGACATTGCTGAATGGTAGTTGCCCAGAAGCTAGGGAGACAGAGCTTGTTTCCCTGATGTCCACAGTGCCTAGCAGATTTCCCCTTGGACCGCAGGCTGTGTGCGAGTGGGCACAGGAAGCTGTGTTTTGAGACGCTTCTGGATGAATCTTCTGGTGTACAGCTAGTTTTAGTGACCTTTGACATAGAGTCTGGAAATTAGAAGAATGCATGGGAAAGAAAGCTATGACAAACCTAGACTGTGTGTTAAAAAGCAAAGATGTCACTTTGCCAGCAAAGGTCCGTACAGTAAAAGGTATGTGGTCTTTCTAGTAGTCATGTACGGATGTGAGATCTGGACAATAAAGAAGGCAGAGAGTCAAAGAATTGATGCTTTTGAGCTGTGGTGTTGGAGAAGACTCTTGAGAGTCCCTTGGAAAGCAAGGAGATCAAACCAATCAATCTTAAAGGTAATCAACCCTGAATACTCTTTGGAAAGACTGAAGCTGAAGCTCCAGTACTTTGGCCATCTGATGAGCTGACTCATTGGAAAAGACCCTGATGGTGGGAAAGATAGAAGGCAGAAGGAAAAGAGGGTAACAGAGGATGAGATAATTGGATGGCATCACCGATGCAATGGTCATGAACTTGGGCAAACTCTGGGAAATGGTGAGGGACAGGGAAGTCTGGTGTACTGCAGTCCATAGGGTCGCAAAGAGCTGGACACGACTTGGTGATGGGAAATAAAAGTCAGTATGGGATGGGGAAGCTTTTGTTCCTGAAAGCTTCAGCTCATTCCTAAAGATCCAGCTCTGGCACCACTTCTGCTGTGGGCCTGTCTCCAGGCCACATGTGGGTCATTCCATCTCCCATCTTTGTGTCCACACATCTTGCTACCCATCTCTATGTAACTCTTACCTATAATCATTATTTAAAATTGATTTCCTGAATGGACTGTGATGACAGCATTATATTAGTACTATGGGGCCTGACTTTGCTTCAGATGATGGGTAAGATTTGAGCAGGGGTGGAAGAAGGCAGACACTGGACGTGAAGCATTAAATAGCTCAGTCTGTCTGATGCAGCCACAGGGGAGCCCTAATACCTTTGGGAACTGAGCCTAACGAGGAAATGGGGGCTGCATGGAGTAGGCTTATGAGAGCATCAGGGGAGTTGGGACTTACACAATGGGGTGTAGGAAGTCCTGAGAGCTTTATGAACAGAGAAGGGTGGTGCTGGCCAGATGGGAAGGGGAAGATGGGGAGTGGAGGCTAGTTAGGAGGCTTCCATGATAATTCTGGTGGTGGTTAGAGAGAAAGGGCGGTCATAGTTCATGTCACCATGTAACCTAAATGTTGTGGCTGCTCTTGATTGGGTTTTCCCAACAAGCAGTGGTTACTGAGTGTCTACTATTGCCAGAGGCGCAGGTGCCTGGCCCTAGATGTGCAATCTCTGGCATCAGACAGTTCACAGTCCAGTGAGGCAGGCAGACCCAATAGCAGGTCATGCAATATCTGTTTGCAATGATCACTGGAACCTCCATGGAGTACAGCGTGGGAAAACAAGGTGTGGGGAAGCCAAGGGAAGACTTCAAAGAACAGTGCAGCCAAAGATGCTGCCTAGCCTGGCGTCACTGAGTTTCATCCTCATGTAATGCAGTGGGATCAGGACTGTTATTATCTCCATTTTATGGATGAGGAAACTGAGATTCAAAGAAGTTTGATGACTCATCTATGCTCACACACCTTGTAAGTGGTGGGTCAGGTTTATAATAAGTCTGCCTGACTCCAGAGTCCACCCTGGGACCCCTCCGACATTCTGCTGCCTTTAATGTTTAGTCCTAAAGCTGATTGGGTTTTTACCAAGTGAACAGAGTCTGGATAAACTTTCTGGATGGAGCGACCAGCATAAGCAAAGGTGCAGGGAGGGTAGCCTGAAAGATTTCAGTTTGTCAGGGAGCTGCAGATGGCTTAGCAAGTCTGGACTCGGAGGGGATGGGGACGTGGTGAGGAGACAGGCTGGAGAGCATGCAGTGGGCAAAGGATGAAGTGGGCTTTTGTCTTGTTCTGCTAAGATGTTTAGTTCTCACCCTGAAGACAGTTAAGGAGTTGATGAAGGATTTGAAATAGGAACAGGACCTGACCAAGTGTGCGTTTCTGGTGGAACGATCTCTCTGGTAGAAGCTCAAAAGAGAGGCTGGTGGGTTGGAGGGAGCAAGCAGGAAAGGTGCTTATGAGGAGTTTCTGAGAGTTCAGGTGACTGGCCAGCTCCTCAAGATGAGGGAAAGGGGACAGAGAAAGTGACTCCAGGGGTTTGGTGTGAGAGTCTGAGTGCAGATGATGCCATTCACTGAGGATGGGGATGTAGGGAGGTGAGGGCAGAAGGAAAACTGACCACATGGGAGGTTTCTGTAAGATAGTCAGGGGGAGTGTGTAACTGGCAGTTGAATAACAGCCCTGGAAAGCAGCTCGAGGTTCACAGTGGGTCATCAGGATGTAAAGTATGGTGGATCTGTGGGAGTGTTGAGAATGAGGGGTGGTGAAGATTAGAACCTTGGGAGATTTCAGTAACATTCAGAAAAAGAGATGTGTCTGCAGTAGACTGAAGATGGGAGAGACCATGAGCAAGATAAGGTCCGATAAGTGACAGCTGGATTTAGTGACAGAGTTGATGGTGACCTTAGGTGTGATGCCTGGAGTGGGCTATGTAGATGAGTGGGAATGAGATTCTGGAAGATTAAAAGGTGAATGAGGTGAGGAAGTGGATATTGTCAGGCTAGACTCTACTACAGAAGGAACCTAGGCTGTGAAGGAAGGGGGGAAGGGTACCATTTTGTTTTGTCCAATATGAGCAAGTATAGATCAAACTCTCATTGAATTTGTGCACATTTTTGAGACTGACTTCGCACTGATAAATTCACACCTCAGAAAAAGAAAATAAAAACTTTTGTCAGGCAATGAATTCTTCTTTTTTCTCTATTTGGTTTGAAAAATGGCACAATTCTTCAAAATGAGGGGCCTTTGGAAGATAGACTCCATGAGACACGGCTGGGTTTTGAGCTTCTGGGGCCGGGACTGCTCTGCGGTCATCCTGGGCTCCTTGGTACAGTGTGTGTAGAGCGATCAGGCGTTGTTGAGAAACCCTTTTCAAGTTCACTTTTCCATGACTTCTATGCTTCCTCCCCAGCATTCTACTCTATCCTCCAGACTAATTACTAGGGTTGCAGTTCCCGAGGCCTGAACTCAGCCGTCCAGACACAGAGGCTCACGTGGGAAGTGACTTTAAAGATGTGCTAGGCAAAGACTTGGTGGAAAATATACTTTAACTGTCCCATCTCAGCTTAAGGTAGATTATGGGGAGATGATCGCCCTTACCGTCTATGTGAACGTGCCCGTTTCTGCTGTGGTTTGGCTTGGGCTGTCTCGGGGTGGTGGGAGTTGTCCCTGGGCAATAGGCTGGAGTGATGCTAGATAAGCACACCCAAGCCAGTCCTGTGAGAGGCACCTTCATCCGGTTCTCACAGATGTTTGTGACTTGCTCAAGGGAGTGCTGGAGGACTCAGAAGTCCACATTCTTTCCACTGCAGCACATGGGCTTCTAGGCACTCAGGACCTGAGGGCTCAGGGTTGTTGAAACCAAGGAAATGACTAGCCTATCCATCCCAACCTTGTGTCTTATTACAGGGAAGGATGTGGATTTTCACCATAGGGTATATATGTATGGGGAGAGGTGCTCAAGTGAGGGATGGTCAGCCATATTTCTGGGACGGGTCAAGCAACTTTTCCAGGGTATAGAGATCCTAATGAAAGGGAAGATAGAAAATACCAGAAATAGTTGTTTGGAAGTCAGCCTACAACAGTGTTGGTGACAAGAGGGAGGTTAATGCCCATGTGATCAACCTTACTGGGAAGGGTGCTTTCTGACCCAGGCTAAATTTGACGTACCCACTGTGCTGTAGTTTACCTACTGGATTAGTTGATACTTCCTGCCTAACAGATATAGCCTTGATTCTCAGTGTCTTCACATGCTTCAGGTTTATTTCTCACATATGTGAAGTCCAAATGTTCTTGGTTGTAGAGAGCTTTCCTTCCACTGGGCATCAGGGGGCCTAGCTCCTCCTCCTTGTGGCCTTGCCATCTTGTATATGTGATTTCCAAGGCTGCTGCGCTCCAACAGAGGTGGAAAGAGCCTGGAGGATTGCCATGAGAGGTTCTCATGGGTTGGTCCTAGAAGTTGTGTGTATCACTTCTGTTCACATTCCATCACCTTGAACTGGTCATGTGGGCTCACACAGCTGCAAGGAAGGACCCAGGAGGAAGGAGAAATATATCTGGTGATCAGCTGGCCTATCTCTGCCACACCCACCCAGGGTAGAAAGTCACCCCTCAGCTGACATTTTATTGTTGTATTCATCACTGTTATCTGAAACTGCATCAAGATCTTATTACGAGAGATCCTGGCATTTGGAGTTTGATGAAAGAAGGGGAGTATCGTGAACCAAAGGGTCTAGACCACAGACTGTGTCCCTGATGTGGTATGCGAGGCAGAACTTAGACCCCTCCATCCATTTTGTGTGGGAGCAGTATGGGATGGTGGTCATGGATGTGGGCTCTGAACTTGGGCTATAGGACTTCAAGGCATAGCTTCCGTACTTCTGGCTACGTGACTTTGCCAAGTTGCAAAATTGTCTAATTCTTTGAAAAGTGGGGATAATAAATAGTGTCTCATGATGCCTTGGCTTCTTACAATGGTTAACTTCTTTAATACATAGAAAGCTTTACCGTATTGCCTAAAACTTTATAGATGATCATTAAATGTCAACAATTATTATGTTCCCAAGGATTGAACACCTGTTCATTCATTTTGCACATACTATATAGAAAGGGTCTTGTGCTGGGAACTAGGAGTAGGGAAGTGAAAAATTAAGTTCAGCACAGAAAGACTTACTGTGACTGAGCCAAATACAGGTGCTGTGGAAGGGATACATTCCATTTGGGGAAAGGGTCAGGGTTAGGGAGGTGGAGAGTGTCTAGAGGAAAAGAGCCTTGAAGGAAGATTAAGAGTTAGTGGGGTAGGGATTGGTTCACATCCATGTGCTCTGCTTAAGAACAGTAAGGATGGTATATGATATGTCAGACGTACTGTTTTTTTTTTTTTCAAATTGGCAAGCTTCTTTGCCTTGCAGCAAGATTCTGCTAACATGACAAGGATTCATACCCAGTGTCCCTGAAATTGATGTTAGTCAATGAAAAATGCGTAAAGCTCGATTTTGAGAGACAGAAGTCTCATCTAGTTACATAGCCATTGTCTCCTCTCATTTGAGCCTGATGGCATGTCCACCAGATCTGAACTGATCTAGATGGGCCCTCAGGGAGTCTTTAGGGAATCTGTGTGCTGCAGGGAAGAATGCTCCCTGCTTTCAAGGAACGCAGTCTGCTGACTGTTCTGTCCAGGTCCTATTAGAACACAGGAGTGTTCTCCCCAGGCAAGGGATGGTGGGCTCTGGGAGCTAAGACCAGGGAGCCCCAACCCAGCCTTCTCTGTGATGTTGATGCAGATTTTATAGGTGCTGAGTGGGGAAGGGGTGACAGTGGTGGTGGTGTCCTGGGGAAGGCAGAATAAGAGATAAAAATTTGGAATTTGGCAGGGCTGAACTTCCAAAGGCTTCCTGGAGTCAAATGAGGTTTGGAAGGAAGACTGAAAGATGCCTACATGACTTACAAAAAATAAAAATAAAAAACAACAGCAAGAAATTATGCCACTGAGCCAAATAAAAAACAACAGGATTCTTTCACTGTTGATTACATTTTAACTCAAAAATATTATTAAAAAAATAGTTCGTTGTTAATTAGGCCACAGATTCTGTACTCTGGCATTGGGCAGCTCCTACTGGAAGGTGGTGATAGTTGTTTGTTTTTTAATGGATTTTATGTTTTTATTGTGGGAGGATATACATGACAAAATATATCATTGTGGCCATTTTTAAATGTTACAATTCAGTGGCTTCACATGATTGTACAACGATCACCACCATCTACCTCTAGAACTTTTTCGTCATCTCAAATTGAAGCTCTGTCCTCATTAAACAATAACTCCCATTCCCCTCTTTCCCCAGCCCCTAGTAACCACCCTTCTACTTTCTGTGTCTATGAATTTGCTTATCCTAGGTACCTCCCACCATTAGTTTTGAGAAAGGCTAGATTCCTGAAAACTGGAATTTGCACTTCACAGTCCTCCCAGGGAGCCAGCGTGTGATGAAGGTGACTCAGAGCATGTGCAGAACAGGCTGCTGAGTTTTTGTTGGTGAAATGGACTTGCTGTATGTGCTGAGTGTGTGTTGTTTTGTCAGCTCCTTGACTATAACCTAGGGCTTCTCAGGTGACACTAATGGTAAAGAACCCACTTGCTAATTCAGGAGACCTAACAGACGCCAGTTCGATTCCTGGGTCGAGAAGTTCTCCTGGAGAAGGAAATGGCAACCCACTCCAGAATTCTTGCCTGGAGAATCCCATGGATAAAGGAGCCTGGTGGACTACAGTCCATAGGGTTGCAAAGAGTCAGACACAACTGAGTGACTGAGTACACGGACTGTAAGCAGGGAAGCAGGTGTCTGTCTTGTGGAGTTTGGCTGGTCAGGGGTCTGTGGACACAGCTGAGATTGTGTCAGAGGTACTGTTTTCCCCCTACCCCAGCATGGCTCTTTGGAAAGGGGCCTGCCTCACTGGATTTGAAGGTCTGTGATCCAGAGAGCAGAAGTGTGAGAGGAATGCAGCCTTGAGGACCTTGTCCCTCACCTGCTGGAATATAAGCCCCTTCATTAAATTAGCAGTGTCAGGACTTCTTACAGGAAGGCCCTTTCTTTTCTGGAGAAAAACGGCACTGCTAGTATGACTGGAGTCGGATTGGCCAGAGAAAGGGAAGATACATGAGACCAAGATAGTCTAGCCAGGGAGAGAAGACTCTAGGACTTGGGATGGATATATAGGAGGGAGTTATAAAAGCTGTATGTGCTTCCAGTGGAAAATCTGGGAAATACAGAAAAGTATAGAGCTACAAATAAATCAACCGAAATACCATCTCTCTCTCACACACACACACACACACAACATGGCCAGGGATCATGTTTGGCTTGATTCCTTTCTCCTCTGGATATTACTCTAAGGAGTTGGAATCATTGAGTACCTTAATCTGTATCCTACTCTTTTCACCATGATTTAGGGCATAAGCATTTTCCCCAAGGATTAAATATCTTCATAAATATTATTTTTAAAGGACTGCCTAATACGTTATTGTTTGGTTGCACCATAACTTAAGAAGCCACACCCCGTGTGACATTTGCTGGCTCTCGGAGCCTGAAAGAACTTCAGAGACTACAGAACTCACCCTGTTTAATTTACACAGCGACTTCAGAAAAGGCAGGTTGTATTATTAACATTTCCATCATCATGGCTCACGTCAATTGGTGACTAAGAGCGTGGATTTGGAAGTGAGGTAGAACTGAGCTCCTTTACAGCATGCCCATTCAGTACTTGGCATATGAAGGGGGTTGCTTGCCCCTCTGAATCTGCCTTCTCTTTTGTCAAACAGGGATGGTTAAATGAGATCATGGATGTAAAAGATCTGGGACAAGGTCTGGCACCCAGTGAGCAGCTGAGCAGTGCAGTTGTTGCTGTTCTGATGAGGCTCAGTCTCCTCATGCCCAGGCCCAAGTGTTGCCTGTCTCAAAGGCTTTGCTTCTCCTACAGGTTCATACAGATGGGCTTAGTAGCGCAAGCAGAGATGTGGGGCACTGGCCAGAAATCATTATGGAAAAAATTTTAAATTTGTATGTGTTTGTGTGGACACATGTATACATACACACATATACACAATACACATACATGCATATATAAACATTTATGCACATACTAATATGTATGCATACATTAGCATGAACACATGCATATACATATAGTAACCACACATGGCAAACTTATACTTGCCTTGAAGGAAAGTGAGATGATCAAGTTCTGGAATCACCCCCTACCCTCAAAGTCCTTGCTTCTTATAGAGTAGATACAGAGAGAGAGTGAGAGAATCACCATACCCTCTAGACTTCCTGGCACTTTGACTGGTCAGAATATAGCACTCTGACTCATGGGGGTGGAGTTGAGGGGTTGACCTAGGTCATCCTGGGATCTGTTAGTGTGAGTGATTCCACGAGGAAATGGACTGAGGTGAGGAAGTGGGAATGTGTGAGGTCATTTCAAGCCAGAGCAGTGGAGTCAACTCACTATTGAAAGACAGTGAGGAGAGGGCTGGGGATGGATGGGCAAGACCACATGGCCTTGGACTCTCAGAGGAGGAACAGCGCAGAAGACCAGGGCCTGCAATGGGCCTGGAATCTCTTTCCTGAGCTACCCACCTGGGCCAGTGTAGACAGAGGGCAGTGTCCAGGCTCTGCTGCAGGCTAGGCACTTGGGTGGGCTTTCACAGTACCTCTCTTGGATGTGTTTTCATTAGCCTTTCCAGTAGGGGCTCTAGAGGGCCTGTGTAAGAAGACTGCACGTGTGGGTTCAACCTGCATGGAAAGGGCTTTGACTTCCTGTGGGTGATCTCAAGGGCTAAAACCAACAGAGGGGAGAAGCCATTGGAGAGACAGCATCGATCTTGCTGGAGAGGGACCAAGAGGAATCATCTCACTGAGACTCTCTTCCTGTCAGCAGAGACAAGGGTGGGGCAGGCTGCCCCAGGAAGCGGTGCGTTCTCGACCTGGGGAGGTGACAGAGGGAAGGCTAGGGACTCCTGGCTGGAAGGAGATTACAGAGGGCCCTTTCAGCCCCTTCCCAACCTTGGAAGGTGTCCCAGGGTTAGGGTCAAGTTGGTGTCACATGCCCTGGTAGATGGAAAGCCAGGCCTCCCTGGGCCAGGTGAGAAGATGACGTCTGCAGACATCACCTGTAAAGCAGGTGTTCTGCCTGCGCTAGGCTCTGCAGAGATGCAGTGTGTGAGGATTTCCCACTGTTTTGGCCCTGGCTGCCTCCTGCCTCTTCTCAGATGTTGGATCCAAGTAGCCATGCCTGAGGGTGTTCTGTGTGTGAGGTGCAGAGCTGGGGGCTTTAAGTCTTTCCAGCAGCTCTGAGAGTGCATGGGGTGAAGACCTCCCTATCTTTCACTGCTGAGGAAACTGGGCCCTGCCCCGTGGCCCCTTGGGGTGGTTAACCTGAGAGATGGTGAGTTTGAATAGGGATTTGGCAGTGGAAATGACAAGAGGGTTTGGTTTTTAGATTGCATTTGCCTTGAAATGTGTCTGTGAGCCTTGAGGGTGGGGTTGAGGGCTGCCATTTCCTCATTCTGCTTTGAGAGAAAGTTTTGCTCATTGTCTCTTCCAGCTTTCCTTCAGCTTTTCTAGAACTCCCTCTTTTATTTATTTATTTGGCTGGCCATGTCTTAGTTACAGCATGCGAGTTCTTTAGTTGTCACATGCGAACTCTTAGTTACAGCATGTGGAATCTAGTTCCCTGACGAGGGATCAAACTTGGGCCACCTGTATTGGAAGCGTGGAGTCTTAGCCACTGGACCACTGGTGAGGTCCCATCTTTTATACACTGCCTGGTCACACTCTTTGATGCCATTTCGCAGGTGATGAGGCCAAGGAACAACAGGTGTGTGGGAGTCCCACACATGAGTATACTGGTAACTCTTGGGCCGGGAGTTTGTCTCTTATTTTGAGGACTACTCAGGGCCTCTACATAAACCTTGAACTTGTCTCCCAGATGTTATGGGCTCGAGAGCCCATTACCAGTGCTGGCAATCTGAGACTCTGAGCTTTAATTTGTAACAGCCAGAGGCAGGGAGAGGGAATTTCTTTGTGACTCATGAAGTCACATAGGCAGAACCACAAATAAGGGACTTGTTGGCAAAGACCAAATTGCTTCAAGGCTATTCTTAGAAACTAAAGCATCATGTCTTGTTTCTTCCCAGAAAATGCAGAAACCTTTCATATTTCTGAGTAGTTCATTTATTTATATTTCATACCAAACTCCAAAAAGGCAACAACTGGGTAGTGATTGACAAAGAAGGCTAACAAGGGCTATTACCCAGGATCCTCTGGCTTAACTAATCCTGACCTTCTTCTTTGGGGGAAAGAGAAGGATATCCAGCAAAATACTACACTCCAGTTTTTGGAAACTCGACTCAAACTTATGGGAGTCCTTCTAAGTCAGCCTTTCTAGTTCATTCACAAAACTACCTTGTACCATGGATGCTTTCAGCTCATCATCCAAACTTCTTCGTGTGACGTTTCCCACATTTCATATGGAAACTTAAGACTCAGAAGTGGAGTTAGTTGTCCAAGGCTATACAGCTAGGAAGTGGATCTGAAGCCAGATCGTCTGTATTGAAATCCCATGGCCTCTAATTGTAAAGCGTATATAGTTTGACCTGGGAAGCTAGTACTAGTGGTCATCAATTATATTCTCTTCATTTTGGTCTGATGGTGTTTGAGCCATTTGATGAATAGTAACGAGTAGTGGTGGAGAAGGCAGTGGCACCCTGTTCCAGTATTCTTGCCTGGACAATCCCATGGACAGAGGAGCCTGGTAGGCTGCAGTCCATGGGGTCGCTAAGAGTTGGACACGACTAAAGCGACTTAGCAGCAGCAGCAACGAGTAGTGGTCATCAGGGAGTCGCAGGTGCTAAATACATCACACATGATTGAATTTATTCCTTACCACCGTATGACTTGAGTATCGGTATCCCCACTGAGCAGATGAGAAAAGCAGGCTGAGAGACTAGATAGCCTTCCACGGGTCCCGTGGCTAGTGAGTGCCTGAGACCAGACCCACCCCTGGGTTTGCCAGACTCCATATATCCAGATGCTTATCTGTGAGGAGACCTACTCCTCGGGGTTGTCAGTCATTCCTAAGGTCTCTGACTTAAACTAGAAAATGAATTTGAAGGCTGAGACTAGACTCTTTAGATGCAGGGCAGCAGGGCCGAGGCTAGCACAGGCTGTGGGGACACAGCCCCAGGCAGGGCTTATCTCCTCCTGTCCAGTCATCTCCCTCCACCTCCTCGTATCTCCCTCCAGATAGGAGCTAGTTCCTGCAGCTCTCACGCCCACCCACAGCCCTCAACACCACTCTGGCTCTTTCCCTTGGAGCTGTAAAATTAAGTTGTTCATTTTTCTTTTGGGGGAGGAGAGGAGGCAGCTGGCATTGGGAGGAGGCAGGTTCTTCCAGTTTATAAATTATTCTCTGGGAGTTGGGTCTAGCTTGATAACTCAGAACAGTTCACCATTTTAGACAGGGAGGAGTTGGTGACTTGGAGAACTGATTTTCAAAGCTCTTTTTTCAAACTTGGGCATTCCCTAGATTCAGATCCACTGCAGGTGATGGCTTCAGCATACATCTTCACATCTACCCAGTGGCTCCTCGGGCCAGGCTCTGCCATCACTCCCGTATCTCACCCTCCACCGCAGCTCTGCAGGCTATCATACAAAAGAAACAGCTGGGGTTCAGAGTTTATGTGGTTTGTGTGAGGCCAGGTGGGCAGAGAGGGGCCAAGCTGAGCTTTGGACATGGCTTTATGAGCCCCAAAGCCTGTGGTTTTCCTCTGCGCCACCTGCCCATCCCATACTACAGGATTCCAGTGGAATTCAAGTAGCTTTGCAGCTGTCAACTAGCTACTCCAGCCCTTCTTCAATCCCTGGTATAGAAGTGATTCCAAAGATAGATAAAGACTGAGGATGTTAATATGCTCTGAAAAGCAGATAAGTCTTGTTCTCTGTTTATGCTCTCTGGGTGGTGGGTGAGTCCTGCACAGGGGAAAAGTTGAGACACAGGAGGAGGCAAAGTTTATGTGAGTGATACCAATGTGAGCACTGCAGACACTAAAGGTTCTGACTGATCCATGGAGGAGGGAATCCATTGTTTTTTCAGTCCTGGATAGAGCACATAGCCAGCTTTTGAAGTTGGTTGAATTTGTTGAGTTGAGGGGACCAGAGGACAGAGACCTAACTGCAGAGTAGAGTTTGGCCGGGTCTGAAGCAGGGAATGTACTAGTCTCCCTTCTGCTGAGTCTGGTGCCAGGCCTGTTGGAAGCTCTTGGAGAAAGAGGCATGGGAGGGAGGTGGTCCTATGCTGTAGCCCAAGCCGCTTCACCCATCAGTATCTGGGTGTCTGGAGAGCTTGTCTGCCCCCAGCGAGTGGCCCCTCACAGTGGCCCCTCACAGCCAGGCTGTGCATAGCATACATGTGTGTGCTTTCCTTCCCCCTGCCCTGCCAGTTTCTTTCCCCATTGTGCCTGGGCAATCCTCAGCTGCCTCCTTCTTCAGCACCCCTGCCATCTCATCTTCCCAAAGACTTATCTCACCCAGCTGCTCTGTCTCCTGTACCCCACGGCCAGGTCCCCTCTACAGTCTGCCCCAGACACCTTGTCATGAGTCCTGAATTCCCAATGCCTTGAACTTGCAGCCGTGCTGGCTCTTTCCAGATCCGTGCCTTTGTATGGTCCATTCCCAAGTCGTCTGGAGAAATCCACCTCATTCCTAAAATCACAGCGTTTTGGCATTTCCCTGTTGTGGCTCCTCTGGGCTTCTCCAGGCTCTTTTGAACATCTCTTTCTCTGGGCTTCCATGTGCTGTGTTCAGCTGACAACAGGCCTGGCCTGTTGTCTTGTAATCAACTATTTACGGGTCTGCCTTCCTCGCTAGGCCCTGTCTCTGTATCCTCCTCTAGCATCTAGGGTGACGTGTGGCCCTTGCTAAGGCACCAGTAGTTATTGCTTAATGAATGAGTAAAGGATTAAGGAAGAAGATAAACACCATCCTCTGCTTTTAGTTTTATAAGGCCAGCCCGCAATCCAAGCGCACCCATAATGACGTTTCCGTCTGGAGAGTGGGAAGCTACCCAGCCCAAGGGCTTTGTCTGTTTGCTGACCTCCTCCTGCCAGGCCTCTGCCTGGGGGAGCTTGGTATGCTCGCTCCTCTGTTTACAGACTCCCTCAAGCCCTCCTGACAGTGGGGCCAGCCCCAGCTCCTCCATGCTGGTCTTCTTGCACCGGCTTCGGATTCTGGAAAAATAGCTAGTGCTTTGGAAAATCAGTCTAATTTATTTTTGTTCCTTTGAAACTTAAACGACTTTCCTAAGAAAATGCCTGAGGTTAGAGTGGTGCAGAGAAGAAAGAATGATGGCCAAAACCCCGGCAAGTTATTTTTGTGATGTGAATGAGCCTCCATCACATTTTTCTTTCCTTTCGCACTTGTTCCAAATAGCTCCCAGCTTGGGCATACAAAGCACAGACTCGTTTTGTGCATCATAAGGAGACCCACATGTCTCTCTGTCTTTCTGTATGTCTTACTGAAGTGGATGCTGTCCTTCCAGCAGATTTGAGAAGTTGCCATTTGTTGTCTGTATAAAGAGAAGATCCGCCCTCTGATAGCTAATGAAGGAAGATGTAAAAGTGTGATGTCTAAAGATAGGTGGGATAGTGGTCCTGAAATCTAGAGAGCTTTACTTTTTGGGAACTGTTCACTTGTGTCATGTGGTTAGGTTACGTTGATATTAGTCAATCAGTTTATGGTACCAAGAATTATAGGTTTTCAGCAGTGTGAAATCTGGGTTTCTGGGGTTGTTTGTTTTCCTTTTGCTAGTTCCTACTTCCAGAACCATTTGGCTCATGGCAAGATTGAGCAGATAATGTTGACATTAGCCAGGGTATGTCTTTGGCAATCTGTAGTTCTTTGCATCCAGCCAGGGGAGTGGAGTGTTGGGGAGAGAGATTGCCAGCAAGGCAGCATTGCCAGGTTAGATTGTATAATTATACCTCTCCTCCTGTAGAGTATGTATGGTTAGTATTAAGTATTATGTTTAGTATGTTAGTATCTTAAAGGAATTGTATTTTTACCTCTCTGTACCCTCTCCCCAGCCTACCGTCGTCCACAGAGCTCACCTCTGCCTCCATCTACCTTTGCAGGTGTGACATTTCTCCAGGTACTTCATGGTGTTCTCGTGCATCCTCTCCACATCACTGCTCTGCGTGGCTCCTGAAACATGGGGGAAAATGAGGATGAGAAGCAGACCCAGGCCGGGCAGATATTTGAGAACTTTGTCCAAGCTTCCACATGCAAAGGTACCCTTCAGGCCTTCAACATCCTCACCCGACACCTGGACCTAGACCCTCTGGACCACAGAAACTTTTATTCCAAGCTCAAGTCCAAGGTGACCACCTGGAAGGCCAAGGCCCTGTGGTACAAACTGGACAAGCGTGGGTCCCACAAAGAGTATAAGCGAGGAAGGTCTTGTATGAACACCAAGGTAAGGGAACCCTTGCATAGACGCTTCTTACCCTGTGGGGCATGTGGGTTGGCTTTTTGGGAGGTAGGAAGCTGTTGCCATTTTGCCATCATAAGGTTCTTAGCAGGTGTTGTTGTGTTTTACTGTTTGACTCAGCTGAAAGTTACCTTTGTCTGTATATACACAGCTTATCTTGGTTGGGGGCTTCTATCCTATTGTGGTGGTCTCAGCGATTCTTCTTATGTGCTCTCCGAGGCACAGAAAATAAAGGAGTCAACTTGAAAAATATTCATAACCTAAAAGCTGAGAGCTATGCTTTATTTGGTAGGGACTTAGGATTTTTCAGGAGGCAGCATCTCAAGTAGGAGAGAATTGCTCCAAGGAGGAGAGGAGAGGAGCCAGGTTATATGGAAGTTTTGCAACAAAGGGCAGATAGTCTGAACATCAAGATTATTGCTAAATAAAGCCAGATACCCCAAGTTAAGGAAATCAGTGCTTTTGTTTGCATGGGAAGATGCAAGAGTCTGGGCTCACAGAAATCATTCCTTTGATATGTACCTCAGCTATCTGGGGCCGTTATCCTGTTTTTATATTCTGAATTCCCCAGCGCTCATTGTAGGGAGTGGCTGCAGTCCTATAGCTGCTAGATGGCAGGTATTCTCCTTTCTGAGTGCCCTTAAGGCTCACGAGCTGGCATTGGAGGGCTGCAGTTGAGGATGACTTGTCACACCTTGTTTATTGATATGGCAGGAAATATTCCACTCATCAAAGGCATGCTTGATGTTATCCTGTTTCTGCTATTACTACTACCACTACTTCTAGGAGCCATTATTTACCAAGTAGTTTCTCTGGGCCAGGCCCGTTCTGTATGAGGTCTCATTGAACAGTATGGTAGTCCTTTGGGTCACTTAAGAGATATGGAACCTGCAAAGTCAGTCTCACTTAAGGCCACACAACAAGAAGGCAACCTCCATCTTTCTGATTTTAGGGCTTATGCCCTGAAGTTCCTGGAGCGGCATAATTAGAGTTGTGTTCCTCCGGGAACAAACATTTGAGAAAGATCCCCTGACTTTAATTGACTAAGAAATAGGTCTTTGGTATTTACTACCGTTTCCTCCCTCTCTTTCTCTTCCTCTTCACATCTCTGCATTCTCCACCACTCCATCCCCTTCCTCTGCTCAGGATCACACGTAGGCGACATCGGTGAACCTGTGCCTAGCACATCTCTGATAGCTCTGCATCGCCCATCCCCGAATGGGGAGCCAGAAGTCAAGACTTCCCTGGGGGCTGTCAGCCCTGGGCACTGGTCCAAGCTGTATGTTTAGGTTAAAAGCGAGTGTGCTGTATTTAGACCTCACAGGAGGTAGCTCAGCCAAAGCCCTTGGAATTCTAGTTAGTGCCAATCCTAGACAAGAGGATTGAACTCTCCATAGAGATCAGAACTGTTGTGTTTTTGTTTTGGTGATGCGGAGCTGTTGAGTCCACCGTGGGATACAGCCACTTTCCCTTGCCCTGGGGAAGACAGCTGCCAAGCTCCTCTGAGCCTGGGATGCACAGACTGTACAGGGCATAGGAGAGCATTTCGTCAGGCGGAAGCAACCCAGTCATTTTAGCCCAGAGCATACTAGCCATCCAGGAAGGGCTTGACCATAACCTGCTAAGCTCCAGCCTGACCCAAGGAGAGGAAGGTTTTAAAGAAAGAAGTGGGGGACCAGTATCCTACGTGCCATCCCTGCCCAGCACCTTCTTTCTAGCTGATGTAGGTTCATGGTTCACTGGGCAGCTCTTCAGAGTTCTAGGAGTGGGAAGCTTTTAACTTACAAAACATCACCCTTTTTAGTAACCATATATAGTGGTTCCCTTTTTCAAAGGTCCTATGGAAGTTAGGTGGCTAGAGTGCAATATGTTTTCTCAAGGAAGATTTTCAGAGCTCTTATTGTATCAGAAAATGCATCACCCCATACACCCAACAGTTCCTAGCTGTTGGGGACTCTCTCGGGGGTCTGAAGACAGACCTTCAGAGGGAGTCGGCCAGCAGAGGGATGGAATAAAGGGGTGACCACTAGGAAGAAGTCCTTCGAAAAATCACTGGCTGGTTGCCTAGCTTGTCTGGCCAGCCCCTGTTTTACAAGCTTTGATGGCTTGAAGTGGAGGAGTCCCTACGTCTGGTGGTTGGCAGGTCATCAGTGATATCTAAGATATTAAAACAAAGGGAAAGGACTCATGTCTTTCCTTAGTGATGCTGAGTAAGATTGGTTCTTGTCCAGGAATTTTTACACTGTTCTCAGGAGGAGGAACAAAGACATCAAATGTGGTGGCCCATCTCTTAAAAGCTACCTGTTTCCTGAATTGTAGAAGACCTATTGGAAAACGCACTCAGTGGACAGAAAAAAGAATTCAAATAAAATATTGCTGTTCTTCAGTTTTGTTTGTGGAATTTGAAATTACTCAAATTTGAAATCAACTACTGGACTGTAGAAATAAAAGTGGTTGTGACTATTAGGTGACTTTATTCACACATTTCAGAAACTCAGACTAACCTAAACATAAAAGAGAGAGACAAAACATGAACAGGAAGGTCCAGACACTCAAAGTCTTTCCCACCCTCTCTTCTTCCATCTAAACATCTCTTAGATATTTTGCTCTGTCTTGGCTCCATTCTTCCCTCCTGCAAACAAGTTTTCTCCATGTTGCTAGCCTCTTATTCATATTTTGATAGTTCTGTGACTCAAAAGACCTTTGTCTTCCTGCTCAATATGGAAAATAAAATCTCAGGCAAGGATTTCAGTTAGCTCACCTTTGGGCCAGTCATTGAGGCCAAAACCAAGGGAGCTGACCACTGTCTTTGGCAGCCCTTTTAAGCATCACATGATTCACATGAGGGGAGGAACAGGTCCCCAGAGATGGGGGGTGGGACACAGACAAACACCAGGTGTCCTCTACATGATGAGCAACTGCTTGTTTGCATCCTTGGTATGGTCCAGGCCTCTTCACGTTGGATTCACGTGGATGGGTAATGTTCACTCTAAGAGCCTGGGTCTCCTGGTTGTGAGTCAAGCAGAACACAGAACGTGGTCTTCCCTCTCTTCCGACATGAACAGACACTGTCTTGCTCACACATCTCACTTAGGTTTATCCCTTGGTGTAGTAGTTGATGCTGAGCATTAACAAAAGAGTAAGTGAGGGGCATTGCATACTTGTGGTTCATCATTAATGCTAAGCCATGTAACACAGGTGTGTCAGGTACGAAGGCATATAGCCAAGCTCCTGCTTAGTCACAGGTAGAGTGGGAATGAATAAAATGCAGCCAGAACTCCCACCTCTGCCCTGATGTGGATGCATCTCAGCACCATATGGAGTGGATCTAGGCCTCAGTGATTCACAAGCATTAATCAGCCCCTACCAGATGCTGTAAGCTCTTCATGCCAGCAGGAGTGTGTGTGTGTGTGTGTGTGTGTGTGTGTGTGTGTGTGTGTATGTGTGTGTGCATGCATGCGTGTGTGTGCACATATGTGCACTAGTGGTGATGGCAGGGGAAGATTGGTGACCAGGGTCTATTTGGAGAAGATAACCTCTGGTTCATATGCCAGGGATAGGGAGGAGGACCTGCAAGGTTCATAGAGCAGTAGTTTAGGTGCCAGTTGCATAATCTAACTTGGGGTTATTGTTCATTATTGATTATTATTTATGAGGGTTTAGCCAAGCACTTAGTAATTCCTTCCCTGGGTGTGATCTGTTTGGATAAGAAATGAGCGAACCAAGGAGCAGGCCAAAGAAACTCTTTCAGGACTGATTTTGACTGTGAATTAGGGTAGTACCCAGATGAAATGCCTCATCTGATTATGCTGTTCCTGGGGAAGACAGCCCCCAAGAAAGTAAAATACATAATTTGGCCTGGGAGTTACTATCGCCACAAAGTCATTGAGTCTGGTTGTTTATTTTATATGTGCTTTTAATGCTAGAAGGAAGTTGAAAGAATGTTGTATACAATCTCTGCATTTGACAGATGACAAAGCAGGAGGCCCAGGAAGCTGAAGCTGTTTGGTTGAAGCTAGTGGTTGGCATTGCCAGGGTTTGGATTCTATTTATCGGATTGCTCGATAGTGTTTTGTTTATTTATTCATTAGGTATTTCCTATACCCTACACCTTAGTAAGTGTTTGACAAAGGAGAAGGTTTGAAAGAGTAGTAAGAAATGGTTCTCACTTGGGGTTTCTATAGAGGGGACAGAAATGTCATCACTTCTGCTTATTTAATCATTTTTGAGGTAAATGATTATTGCTGCTGCTAAGTCGCTTCAGTCGTGTCCAGCTCTGTGCGACCCCATAGACGACAGCCCACCAGGCTCCCCCGTCCCTGGGATTCTCCAGGCAAGAACACTGGAGTGGGTTGCCATTTCCTTAAACAGCTACTATATGCCAGGTACTTGTCTAGGCACCAGTCAGTCACTTAAGAGCTCTGTGTCTTTGGGCAACTTACCTAATTCCTTATTCTCAGTAGCAGCCTCTGTAAAATGAGGATAATGATGCTTCTTCCTTCATGGAGTTTTTGTGAACATTGAATAAGGTAATCTTCGAAAAGTGTTTAGAACGCTGTCTAGTACATGGTTAAGTGATCAGCTAATGTTTAGCTGTTATTATTATTATTAACATCCTAAGTGATATGAGAGAGTTGTGTACACTGTTCTGCAGGACTATAGAAAAGCAAGTGATTGGAGTAGTCTGGGAATGCTTCCTGGAAGAAGAGAAATGATTTGGGGTTTGACAGATGAATAGGAGTTTGTCTGGTTTTATTGAAGGAAGAGCTCAAGGGAACGTAAGGCAGAGAAATGTGTTCTGGGAAGAGTGGGTTACTCATGTCATGGGAATGAAGATGCCCATGGGGAGAGGGAAGAGGAATGAGAGAGCGTGAGAGCAGGATGGATGAACGGCAGGAGACCAGAAGGCCTCCTGGGGCCAGGCTCAGACAGAGGACCTGGAGGGTCATTGAGGATGTGTCCCTGATCCCAATCCAGGGTTCCTTCTCCCACCTTCCAGGGGGTGGCTTGGTAATCACAGGTAACCAGTTCAGACCAGAAGGCATTTGTACATCACTGCCATAAAAACACACTTGCAGGAAATGACTCACAGGCTCCTGTCACCAGCAGCCACAGGGCCAGCCTATATAATGAAAACTCTTGGATTATCCTGTGAGAAGGAAATGTCTGTATTTTGGGTAACACCATGCCTTCTGCTCTTGAACATGAACTTTGCCCGTCTTTGTGACTGCACTGACTCCCCAGGGGTGGGTAACCCTGGCTTGGGCAATGCTTGCAGCCCAGCTCATTACAGTGTGGTTCCCTAGCCGCCTGAGCAGAGCACAGTAGGAGCAGGAAGGCAGGGAAGGAGAGGTGAAGCTGGGAGGGAAGGCCGCTATCTCACAGCCTAGATAAGCCTATCTGACATTCCCCACTTCTGAAATCACCCACCAGGGCCCTCAAAGCCTGGCTCCGCTGTGCTGGCTGGGAATGCCCAGCACTGCTTTGCCTAATACAGGCAGTTGGAGGCATACCCGACAGAGTAGAGGATGGTCTCTGCACTGTGACCTTCTGTGCTGTATGTGCTGTGCTTAGTCGCTCAGTCCTGTTTGACTTTTTTTGACACTATGGGCGGTAGCCTTCCAGTCTCCTCTGTCCATGGGGATTTTCCAGGCAAGAATGCAGGAGTGGGTTGCCATGCCCTCTTCCAGGGGATCTTCCCAGCCCACGGATCGAACCCAGGTCTCCCGCATTGCAGGTGGATTCTTTACTGTCTGAGCCACCAGGAAAGTGCTAGTTAAACAAAAAGCTTCCATAAACTCTGTATCTGTCCACTTACCTGCCAGTGGACTATGGTGCTGCCCTAGTGGGCACGTCTGCAAGCCTAGATTATCAATCGAGTTCTGTGGAATCACTACACTTGTCACCATGCAGTATGACACGCACGAAGTGTGCCTCACGAAGTGGGTGGAGTTTGCCTGAGTGCATGCATTGAACATGCAACGTGAGATTGAGGAAGCCAATTATCCCAACAATATTAAACTGAGATGAAAAAATTCTTTTTTGGCTGTCTTCATAGGAAGTGGTTAGTCTGGGTTCACTGTGGTTCATTTTACAAATACATTTGTAATTAAAGAGTTCTTTGTCTATTTAAGAACTATCTAATTTGTTTTCTTTAATTAAAAAAGAAATGCAGGACTTCCCTGGTAGTCCAGTGGATAATAATCCTCCTGCCAGTACAAGGGACACAGGTTCGATCCTTGGTCCAGGAGGATGTCACAGAGCAACTAAGCATGTGTACCTGAACTACTGAGCCCATGAGTACCTTCTCTTGTTGCATGCTCTACAGTAAGAGAAGCCATCATGATAAGAAGCCCAGGCATCACAACTAGAGAGTAGCCCTCACTTGCTGCAACTAGAGAAAGCCTGCTCGCAGCAACAAAGACTTGAGTGCAGACAAAAATTAATTAAATTTTAAAAAAATACATGCTCATGATAAAAGAAAAATTAATTCAAGCAGGACAAGACAAGAAAATATACTGGGAAAGGAAATACCTTTGCCCAGGCCCCCAGGTCTCCTCCCTAGAGCAACCAGTATGCCATTTCCCATGTGCCCTTCCTGAAAGTCTCCATTCATGTGTGAATGCGTGCATCCCCCTTCCTCTTATTTAATGGGAAGTTGTTTTTTTTTTTTTAACATATTTGTTGTGTACCTTATTTTTCACTCAAAAAACCATATCTTGGAGATTGTTTTATATCAGTACGTGAGGAATCTAACCCTTTTATTACTTTCATGGCTTTTTGTGGCTTCCCTTTTCCAGCTCCATCACAGTTTACTTAACTGCTTACGTTGTTTCCAGTCTATTGCCATCTCAAACAGTGCTGCAGTATACTTCCCCATATGTACTTTGTATGCACATGAAAGTATGTCTGTGGGATACATTGTGAGAATTTCAGAGTCCTAGGGTGTGTGCTGGAGAAGGAAATGGCAACCCACTCCAGTACTCTTGCCTGGAAAATCCCATGGACGGAGGAGCCTGGTAGGCTACAGTCCATGGGGTCGCTAAGAGTTGGACACGACTGAGCGACTTCACTTTCACTTTTCACTTTCATGCATTGGAGAAGGAAATGGCAACCCACTCCAATATTCTTGCCTGGACAATCCCAGGGACGGGGGAGCCTGGTGGGCTGCCGTCTATGGGGTCACACAGAGTCGGACACGACTGAAGCGACTTAGCAGCAGCAGCAGCAGGGTGTGTGCATTGCATTGACAATGTTATAGGCATTGTCAAGTTCTTGTCCCTGGAAGTTCTTGCAGTAGACACTCCCAATAGTGCAGGAGAGTGATAGGAAGGGCCCTGATTGAAAAGGGAGCCACAGTGGGATGTTGCCTACTTGGATTTCTTTGGCTTGGTTGAGTGGGTATTGGGATGGACACCCTCTGAATCCTGGGGTCTGGGCTGGGTGGCCTTGAATGGGGTCATTGAGTGAAGAGCAGTTGGTAGCAATATGGTCGGGACCACTGCCACCCCTGTAACAATCACAATGATTTCACTACTGTTACGTCGAGCATTTGCATGGTGCTTTATAGTTTCATACACATGATTTCATTAAGAAATTTGCTTTGTAAAAGGTGACTGCTCTTTCAAAGAAGAATGAATACAAGAATATGCTTTCCTCTTCAAAATTTCATCAAATAGTGGGAGATTTTAGATCCTTGACCCATGGAGGATCTGTACTCTTAGTGCTGAGCAGGGGCACCTTCCTGGCCTACCTAACTTGTTCTCTTTATGATTCAGTTTAAGCTAGTATCACCTCCAGGGAGCCTGCCCTGATCTCCTTTCTACATCTCCCTTCTCCTATTTCATCCCCAATTGAGTTTGGCGCCCCCACGGGCTCCCAATTCTGGTTCTAGCACCATCTTGCTGATCAGTGTCCCTCACTGACTGCTTTTCTGGCTCCTTTCTCACCACTGTGAGCTCTCTGACGACAGTAACCAAGACTGGCTCCTCTTTGGGTCTGAAGCACAGCATAGGGCTTGACACAGGGAGGGTGCTCAGGGACTAAATGAATGAACTGTATAGCTCAAAAGGCTCCTTTCTGAAGTAGTACAAATAGCATACTGGGGGCTTCCCCAGTGGCTCAGCAGGTAATGAATCCGCCTGCAATGCGGGAGACACAGGAGACTCGGGTTCGACCCCTGGGTTGGGAAGATCCCCTGGAGAAGGAAATGGCAACCCACTCCAGTATTCTTGCCTGAAAAATCCCATGGACAGAGGAGCCTGGTGAGCTACAGTCCATGGAGTCGAAAAGAGTTGGACACGACTGAGCACGCGTGCACAAATAGCATGCTATTAACATATAGTTCTCTCTGTAGAACTGTACTGGGTGAGTCCTAGTATTTCCAAGCCCTGATTGTGGGTTTACAGAAGCCAGTACTGGCCAATCTCTTATTTTCTTATTCAAACATCTGTGCAGATTTGCATCTGAGCACCCTCTCCCAGGGGTGTGTGATGAGAACCATAGCCGTCTCGGTGCTTTGACTAGCATCCGGCTATTCATGGAGCTTTCAAGGAGGATGGGAAAATTAGCCAGTAGGCTTGTCAGGCTGAAGGGCTAGGCCTCTTTTTTTCTTGGCGAAAAAAGAAAAACCTCTCACAGTTCCTGGCCCACCCAGGGTTGCACAAGGCCTTAGGGAATCTCTGGCCAGGATTATCCAAATTAATGTGTACCACTGGGCAAGGCAAGAGGAAGCCATGAAGCAGTTTCATGCTCTGTTTCCCAGACTGGAAGGTGTCCCCTGGCTTCCCTCCTTCCTGCTCATTGAAGGCTCTTGCTCAGCTTTGCTTTTCTTCATAATAAAAAATATCTTGGAGATAAATATATTCCACGACAAGGGATTTGTCCACTTAAGTGTGAATATATCTGTCTAACTCTTATCAACTAGATGGGGTGCCAGACTGAATTCAGCCTTCCTGCCTTAGGGCAGGTCCAGGGCGATTCATGCTCCCTCTGAATCAGAAATGATTACATTCAACTGCAAACTCAACTGCAGTGACTTTAAACAAGTAGCTTATTTTTTAACCAGATGTCAGGAGAAAGATGGTGACTAAAAATTCAATGGCTATATTCTCTGTGATTCTCTGAGCCAGTTCTGTCCAGTAGAAATATAATGTGAGCTACATATGTGATTTAAAATTTTCTAGTACCTACATTTTAAAAAGTATGAAGAAATGGTGAAGTTTATTTTAATAATATATTTCACTTAATATATCCACTATATTATTATTTCAGCATGTAGTCAATGTAAAAATTTATTACTGAGATATTTTTAAAATTCTTTTTTTGGTATTAAGTCTCTGAAATTATGTGTGTTTTACAGCTCAGCTCAATACATACTAGCCACATTTGAAATGCTCAATAGCCTCATGTGACTAATGGCTGTTGAATTAGATAGTACAGCTCCAGGCTTTTCCTCATTACTTGTCACCTTGTAGTCACAAGATGGCTGCTGCTGTATCTCCAGCCATCATGTCTGCTTTTGAGGCAGGAAGAAGGTAGAAGGGACTGCTGTAGCTGTATACATTGCTTTATCACATAGACAAAAGTGTTTCCAGAAACCCTACTATTAATAAAATGTAAGCTCCATGGGAGCAGGAGTTTCTGTGTGCATAGTTTCTGCTGATTTTCCAGCACCTAGAATAGTAACTAATAAATAGTAGATATTTGTCACAGATTGAGTTCTGCAAAAGCAGATGCTTAGAAGGTATTTGGAGTGCAAGATATTCATTAGTAATCAATACCTGTGAAAGGAATGGGGGAGAGAAGCAGGATTGGATAGAAGAAGTCGAACTGTACAAGAGAATCATATGCCTGTGGGTTCAGGCAGCTGTATCTTTTCTTACTTGGCCTTTCAGCCAGTGAGTTTTGCAGGAGACAGGGTTGGGAGGCCACGAAGGCCTCGATTGATATAGGATGGTCAGCTATGAGCTACCAGCCCTCTCTATGACATGTTCAACATATACACCAATACAAATTATTTTAGAACATATGTAGTTATAGACATAAGGGTTGGAAAACAGAGACATTACTCTGCTGACAAAAGTCCGTATAGTCAAGGCTATGGTCTTCCCAGTGTTCGTGTATGATTGTGAGAGCTGGACTGTAAAGAAGGCAGAACGCCAAAGAATAGATACCTCGAACTGTGGTGCTGGAGAAGACTCCTAAAAGTCTCTAAGGACTCCTAAAAGACAGCAAGGAGATCAAACCAGTCAATCTTAAGGGAGATCAACCCTGTATAATCACTGGAAGGACTGATGCTGAAGCTAAAGCTCCAGTATTTTGGTCATCTGATGCTAACAGACAACTCATTGGAAAAGTCCCTGGTGCTGGGAAAGATTGAGGGCAGAAGGACAAGAGGGCGTCAGAGGATGAGATGGCTGTACAGCATCACCAATGCAATGAATATGAACTTGGGCAAATTCCGGGAGATGTTGAGGGACAGGGAGGCCTGGCGTACTGCAGTCCATGGGGTCTCAAAGAGTCGGACATGACTGGGCGACTGAACAGCAACAATAATACTTAAGGGGAGTAACTTATAAACTTAACAGTATATACATGAATTCTTTTATATATTATATATTAAATTATATTACATAAAAAACAACTTACCTTAAACTTCTATGCAGTATCTTGGGAAGAAAACCCAACTGTGTTCTAACTACAGAACCTTCAACAATATGGAACATGTTTCCCTGCCACCCGGCATGCCCTGCAACTCCTCTTATGCATCACAGCCTCAAGAGAGATAAATATAGGGTAGAAAACGTCACCAATGGATTGTGCATGGGGACTCAGCAGTGGGAGGATTTTTATTCTCAGATCTTTCTCCAGGGAGAACTGTCTAAATTTGAGGAACATACCTGGGAAAATGCTTTATGTCCAAATCTATAGAAGTCCAGGAAAGTTTCTTCACCCCTTCTAGTTAGAAAGCCGATGGTTACCATATAGCTGTGCATTGTTCTCTCTGCCTTAAAGCATTCTCTTCCGTTTTCTCCTTCTCTCGTATTCTCTGTTTCCATCTCTCGCTCTGTTTCTCTCTTTGGTATTCCTAATGTTTACCTTCTTGACTGTGGTAAAATATGTATAACATGAAATTTGTCATTTTGATCATTTTAAGTACGTGAATCTGTGGCATTACAATCTTAATGTTATACAGCCATCGCCATTTTCTAATTCCAAAATTTTTCACTGCCCCAGATAGAATCTCTGAACTCTTCAGCAATAACTTTCTACTCCCCGCTTCCCCCTAGCCCTTGGTAACCTCTAATCTACTTTCTGTCTCTATAAATTTTCCTATTCTATTTGTCTTTTTGTATCTGGCTTATTTCACTTAGCATGTTTTCAAGGTTCAGCCAAGTGGTACCAAGTATCAGAACTTTAATCTTTTCTTTTTCCAACTTTAGTAATATCTTTTATTTAATTCAATTTATAAAAATATTCTAAAATGTCTCTATAAAAGTTATTAATAGGATATTTTAGATTTTTGTACTATGACCTTGAACTCTGGTGTATATTTACTCTACTAACATATCTCAGTTTGGATGCTTAATTTTAATCAGAAATACTTAATCCATAGTTAGATTTCATAATATTTACAGTTAAAAAAGTAGATTTACATGTCCAAGTTATTTCATTCGTACTTTGTTTTCCAGTAACTGAATTGAGTTTGGGTTTATTTTTTAACTGTGGTAAAATACATGACATTAATTTTACTACTTTAATCGTTTCTCAGTATACAGTATTTACATTGTCATACAGCCAATACACCATCCAGCTCAATTTTTTTCAGCATCCCAGACTGAAACTCGACATATTAAACAATAATTTCCTTCTCTCCCCTCTCCCCAGCCCCTGGCACTTCCATTCTACTTTCTGTCTCTGCAATTTGGCTACTCTGGGTACCTTATGTAAATAGAATCATACATATTTGTCCTTTTGTGACTGGCTTATTTTACTTAGCATAATGTCCTCAGGGTTCATCCATGTTGCAGCATGTGTCAGAATTTCCTTCCTTTTCAAGGCAGAATAATATTTCGTTATATGTACATACTACATTTTCTTTATCCATTCATCCCTCGATGGACACTTGAGTTGTTTTCACCTTTCACCTATTGTGAATGATGCTGCCATGAACCTTGGCATACAGTATCAGCTCAAGTTCCTATTTCCAGTTCTTTGGGGCATATACCTAGGAGCAGAACTACTAGGTTGTATGGTAATTCCGTGTTTATCTTTTTGAGTGTGTGTGTACAAGCATGCTCAATCACTCAGTCATGTCCAACTCTTTGTGACCTCATAGACTGTAGCCTGCCAGACTCCTCTATCCATTGGATTTTCCAGGCAAGAGTACCAAAGTGGGTTGCCATTTCCTACTCCAAGGGAATCTTCCTGGCTCAGGGATTGAACCTACGTCTCCTGAATTGGCAGGCAGATTTTTTACCACTGTGCCACATGGGAAGCCCACTTAACTTTTTGAGGAACCATCAAGCTATTTCTGCTTATTCTTATTTTAAAATTGCCATCCCTGAGTTAAAAATTTCACGTTTATTAATTCATTCAAAAAACCATTTGAAATGCCTACTGCATGCCAGGCATCAGGGTTACAGCTGTAAAGAGAACAGATAAAATCCCTGTCCACTTGGGGTTTACATTCTTCTCTGAGAAAGACAGACAACAAATAAATATATGTGACCTGAGTGTGCATACATGTGTGCATGTGTTGGTGGTGGTAAATGCTATAGAGTAAAAACAAGGTGAGGGCAGTGTGAGTGCCCCAAGTAGAGCTGGGTTGTTGTTTTATATCGGATGTGCTAGGAAGGCTTCTGTGAGATGGTGACATTTAAGCAGAGACCTGAAGGAAATGAGCATGTGGCTCTTAGAGGAAACAGAGTTCTAGACAAAGGGAACAGTGATGCTGACAAGCAAACGTGCTCGGCATATTCTCAAAACAACAGGGAGACCTTTGTGACTATAAAGAGTCAGGCTGATGTGGTCAGGCACAGGTCCAGGAAGAGAGTGAAGTGAGGTGGTCCAGATTGCATGGACCTTGTAAAACCCCTGGAGGTGGATGAGCAGAGTCACATGATCCTCATGGAAGGACTTGTGAAACCCTGTAGATGAAGAAAGCAAAGGTGGACTCGAGTCTCTCCCTCTGTGAATAACAGCTATCTCAGGCCCAAGGAATTTATTACATCCTTTGCCCATCCTGTCTTAGAAGAGCTGTCTGCTCTTTCATTACAGACCAGCACATCAGGGACAGGCTGGGACCAGTCTTGCTGCCCAGGCGAGGGCAGACTTGGTGATCCTTTGCCAACAAAGGTCCATATATTCAAAGTTATGGTTTTTCCAGTAGTCATGCATGGATGTTAGAGTTGGACCATAAAGAAGGCTGAGTGCGGAAGACTTGATGGCTTCTAACTGTGGTGCAGGAGAAGACTCCTGAGAGTCTCTTGGACTGCAAGGAGATCAAACCAGTCAATCCTAAAGGAAATCAATCCTGAATATTCATTAGAAGGACTGATGCTGAAGCTCCAATACTTTGGCCACCTGATGCAAAGAGCCAACTCATTAGAAAACCCCTGACACTGGGATAGATTGAAGGCAGGAGGAGAAGGGGACAACAGAGGATGAGGTGGTTGGATGGCATCATCGACTCAATGAACATGAATTTGAGCAAGCTCCGGGAGATGGTGAAGAACAGGGAAGCCTAGCGTCCTGCAGTCCATGGGGTTGCAAAGAGTCAGACACAACTGAGCGACTAAACAACAATTGAAAAGTCTTCCTGGAAGGGAAAAAATCCTCCTGAACATCCACAGCAACTAACACTACCCCAGAAGGAGTAGATTCATTAATTTAGTCTTTCCTCACTCATTTAGTGATTGTTGAGTGCCACTCCTCGGGCAGCAGAGAGGATAGGTGAAGACAGCAGAGAAGGCCCTGCAATTGTGCAGCTTTCTGTCTGGTCCAGAGGAGAACAGAAACACACAAAAACAATCTTATCACCTCTTCTTAAGAAGGACATGAATAGGGCTTTATGATAGAAGCAGGAAGGGTAATTGATTCTAGACAGTGTGTTGTTGTTATTAAGTCACTAAGTCTTGTCCTACTGTTTGTGACCCCATGGGCTGCAGCACGCCAGGCTTCCCTGTCCTCCACTATCTCTCAGAGTTTGCTCAAGTTCATGTCCATTGAGTCAGTGATGCCATCCAGCCATCTCGTCTTATCTCAAGACAAGGTATTATAGGTGACATTTAAGCTTAGATCTCCAAGTAGAAAGCAGCTAGCTATTCAGAGAGGACAAGTGCAAAGACCCTAAGCTGAGAAAGGTCTTGGCCAGCTGAAAGAGTCAGCAAGTCAGCCAAGAGGGGGCCAGAGGGGAGAGTGGAGGGGAGTGTGGTAGGAGGTAAGGTTGGGGATTGGGTAGAGAGGAGATAGATCACTGAAAGGCCTTTCATATAGTCCATTCTAACAAGTTTAGGTTTTATTTTCTCCTTGAATACCAGCTCCACTGCTTGCTAAGTAGTGTGACCTCACCTCTTAGAGCCTCTATTTGTTCATCTGTGAAATGGGAATAATAATAGTTACGTCCTAGGTCTGGGGTGATGATTATACACCAAATGCACATAAAGCATTTAAGTGCCTGGTAGCTGTTAATTGCCTCCTCTCTTTCTCGAAACTATCCTATTGTATTTGTGACACAATTTTTCAGGCATAGTTTTTAAAGTCATCCTCATGCTCTTTCTCCTTTTCTGTAGTACATGCTCAGTGTCCTCCAAGGGCTTGTCTCTGACACCTGCTTCTGCTGGATGTGCTTCTTAGGGGAAATCTCAGCTACATTCATCTGTCACCCCTCCCTCCTCCATGAGGGCTACTCTCTATTTTTGTATTTCTGGCCCTACATGTCTCTTGAGCCCCATGACCCCACTTAGGTAACTTAAGACATCTTCAGGATGTCCCTTGGGCACCTTTAAACCACATTGACCATCTTCTTTCTGAAACCCGTTTCTCTCCTTCTTTTTCTCTAAATCTTGAAAGCTCAAAACCATACCAATATCTTGGATTCCTGTCTGCTTTCTGCTCCCAGTTGTCGGGTTCTACTGCACCTTCCTTTGCAATTTTATTCATATCTGTCCCCTTCTATTTCCATTGATGACACTTTGGTGGAGGTAGCAATCTCTTACCCGAGCGATGGCATTTGTGTGTCCGAAGTCTCTTTTTCCTTTTCCTCCCATCCAGACCAGCTGCCGACCCCCACAGAATTGCCCTTCCAAAACACAGCTCTGATTGTGGCTCTCTGCTCACATTCTCTGCCTTGCACTGCAGTTCCCCCTCCAGCCTGGCTTGATGTCCTGTTTGGTCAACCTGTCTCCTACTTCGTATTCCAGAACTCCCTTCTCACATGCTTCATGCTGGCTATACTCCCTCCTTGCTCTCCCTCATGTCTCCCCTGCCTCTGGCCGCCTTTAAGCGCTCCAGTCCAGCCTACAGAGGAACCCCTTCTTGGAGACCCTGGTCTCTGTGGCTTCATCAGCTTCCTCCTCCCACCTTCCCCTTGGTAACCCATCCCCAGGGCCACACCTTGGAGTTTGCTTCACCTAAATCCTCGTTTGAAAAGCTGCTCTCTAACTACAGCTCTGAGCAGTCGCTTCACTCACTGTGTCACTCTCTCAAAACCAGCTGCCAACCTGGTTTCCACTCTCAGCTAACTCCTTTCGTTTTTGCCCATTTGTCACCCTAGCCTCCCCTGACCTTCACTTTCTTACTCACTCTGGAGCCTGTGTTCTGTCTTTGCAGTCATGTTCAGCAGCTTCTCAAAGCCACAACTTTAGGCCGGTCTCACCTTGGGAAATCTGACTCTCACTCTGTCCCATTCACAAAGCTGCCAGGTTCCACTGGAGAAAGTAGCAGAGCTCGACCAGCTGATGTTGGTACCAAGTTGTGAGAACTCAGTTCTGAGCATCTTTGTGCTGCCAGGGCAGCCTTTTAAGAAAGTCTAGGCAGTTTCTGTCCAAGTTGTCCCCAGCCTTTATTGCCTTTTCTACCCTTCAGTCCCTTACCTTTAAGCAGCTGTCCTACTTCTCGGGAAAACTGGTATCATCAGCTCTGTTTCTTCTTTTCTTTTTCTCAACCTAATTTCTGGGCAAGATAATCTGTATACTCCTTGCTCCCTGGCTTCACCTCCCTCTCATTCCCAACCTGCTATAACCTGACTTCATTCCACTGTGTCAGTAGAGATGCTTTTTTTTGTGTCATGGGGGCCTCAGAGTTATCCAAGACCATGGTTGCCTTTGCATCCTTGTCTGCTTGGCCTCTTTCTGACATTGGACATGGTAGATCATTATCTCCCTGAAACTCCTCTCCTTAGAGAGACACCTAAGTGTGGCCCATGAGCTCTGGTCCTTGAGGGAGGGGAGAATATAGGTTATGCTTCTTTACAAGAAATTGTAAACCTGGGTATTGAGAGGTCTAAACTCTCCCGGTTTTTTCATATTTTTTTGGCAAGAAGGCTTTCCATAAAGAGCACTTCATTGACCTTTTTCTGCTGCTGAGCTCAGCAACAGGTGGAGTGGCATGGATTTATGATGGCTTCTTATGCTGCAGGAGCCTCTTGTCTTTTTCCCTTATAGATTTACTCCAGGGCTCCAGATCATATCAAATGACACCGTTCACTAGAGTTTAGCCATACATCACAACACTACAAAGCTTTTCTACTTGCAAAGCAATTTTGCATCCAGTATCTCATTGGATTCTGACAATAACCCTGTGGGATAATCAGGGCTAGCATGATCAACCGTACTTTACAGATGAGGAAACTAAAGCTTAATTGGGATAAAGAACTTACCTAGAATTTTACAGGGACAAATGTAAGAATGCAAGAATGTTCAAAACCAGCAGGCCCAGATGTTGTTGCCAGTTGTTTGAGGACTTCAATACAGACAGACAGTGACCCTCAGAAAGATGTAAAATCCATTGTGTCTCCAACCACATAATTTCTTCAATACTTAGTATTGGGTGTTAAGGATACAAGAATGGCTCAGATAATCTTACTTTTATTTTCAAAATAAATTTTACCTGAAACATTTAAGGTAGACAGCAGAATTACTTAGTATTTATGAATTTATGATTTTAGAACTTCACATTTTAATGTTTGCTTATTAAAAGGGTCTCAGTTAATATGCTGATACCATGAAGCTCTTTTGATGGATGTATTAGTTTGAAATTCAAGTTTAAGTATGGTGTTGTTGTTCAGTCGCTCAGTCATGTTTGGCTGTTTGTGACCCCATGGACTGTAGCGTGCCAGGCTTCCCTGTCCTTCACCATCTCCCGGAGCTTGCTCAATTCATGTCCATTGAATTGGTGATACTATCCAATCATCTTGTCCTCTGGCATCCCCTTTCTCCTCCTGCCCTCAATCTTTCCCAGCATCAGGGTCTTTTCTAATGAATTGGCTCTTCGGATCAGGTGGCTAAGCTTCAGCTTCAGCATCAGTCCTTCTAATGAATATTCAGGATTGATTTCCTTTACGATTGACTGGTTTGACCTCCTTGCAGTCCAAGAGACTCAAGAGCATTCTCCAGCACCACAGCTCAAAAGCATCAATTCTTCAGCATTCAGCCTTTTTTATGGTCTAACTCTCGCATCTATACATGACTACTGGAAAAACCTTAAGTGTGGTACTCACAGCCTTATATCAGATTTAGCATCTAATTTATTTTGTCTTATTTACACAGATTTAAAATAGGGTTTCAAGTAAAATAGTTTTTTAACAGCTTGTTTTGCAATCTCTCCAATCATAATAATCCAGAAACTTGACATATAGTAGGTAGATACATCCAATTTGCTTTAAGAGTCAACTCTGAAACTGAAATTTTCTAATCTATAGAATGAAGGTAATATTTACCCTGTTCAAAGAGTTGTAAATAGGAAATGGTTCACCATAACAGGGCGCTGCAACCTTGTAAACCTTCAGCAAATGGTCACTGTTACTGTTCTGCCCTACAGCTTTAAGGAAAGGGTTGACACTGTCCCACATGCTAAGGATTCATAGCAGTGCTTGTGTGGGATGGGTTTTGTTTGTTTTTTGTGGTGACATCCTTTTTCTCTCTTTTTTCCTAGAGCAGTTTTTGGTTCACAGCAGAATTGAAGGAAAGGCATAGAGATTTCCCATATACTCCCTGCACCCACACACGCATAGCCTCCCCACAATCAATGGTTATCCAAAGTGATTATGACATCATAGCCGCCCAAAGTCTGTAGTTTTCCTTAGGGTTCATTCACAGTGTTATACACTCTATGGGTTTGGGCAAACGTATAAGGTTGTGTATCTCTTTACTGCCCTAAAATTCCTCAGTGCTCCATCCATTCTTCCTGTCTTTCCACCCCACCCTCCTGACTCTCCTGGCAACCACTAATCTTTTTTACTGTCTTCATAGTTTTTTGACATTTTTTTCCAGAAGTTCTTATAGTTGGAATCACATAGTAGGTAGCCTTTTAACACTGGCTTCTTTCACTTAGTGATATGCATTTAAGGTGCCTACATACCTTTTCACAGCTTGATAGTTCACTTCTTTCTAGTGCTGAATAATACTCCATTGTCTGGATGTACCACAGTTTATTATGTACCATTCGTGTACTGAAGAACATCTGATTTGCTTCAAAGTTTTGCAATGATGAAAAAACTGCTATAAACATTCATATGCAGATTTTTGGACATAAACTTTCTTCTTCTTTGAGTGAATACCAAGGAGCTTGATTGCAGGATTGTATGGTAAGAGTGTGTTTAGTTTTGTAAGAAACTGATAAACTGTCTTTCAAAGTGGCTGTACCCTTTTTCATTCATTCCTATCAGCAATGAATGAGAGTTCCTGTTGCTCCACATGTTCACCAGCATTTGATGTTGTCAGTGTTCTGGATTTTGGCCATTCTGATAGATACGTGTTTGTAATTCCCTGATGATATATAAGGTGGAACATCTTTTCATATGCTTATTTTCCTTCTGTACTGTTATGAGCTTTTTTAATCTTTAGGAATCTGTGAACTTGGAAGGCAGGGGCGGGGGGAATCCTTATTCTCACTAACCTCTAACTGAAATGTAGCATTTCTCCCATTCATGAGTATGGTGGCAAACCTATGTTAGGAGTACCTGTGATTTGTAGAAATCACAGATATTTTCGTTTATTCTTACAGTTGTAGAGATCTCAATCTCTGATTTACACATCACTATTTGAAAATTATTTAAGGCCTTAGACCTGCAGCTAAGTCTAAGTTCATCATTATTTAATAACATATTATGAGATATGTTAAATGTGTTAACATTTTGTCTCATGCATTTAAAGATTGAGAAAGTTTTCATAAGCTTCAGTGGGTTGCCAAAGTAACCCAGGGCATAGACATAGTCAAGGGCCCCTCGTCCAATGTCACAGACCTGGGAACTAGGGACCAAGAGCTGTGTGAGACCATCTGTGTGCAGCCAGTGGGGGAAGGGTATGCTAGGAAGAGCCTGGGGCAGGACCTGAGTCAAATCTTTGCTCCTTCATTTAGTTTACAATCCTGGGCCAATTACTTGAGTGGCTTGATTCCCAATGTCCTTATCTGCAAAGCAGAGATATTAAAACATACTTTGCTGGCTTTAACAGGCAAAGGATCATTTCTTGCACATTGGAAGTCTTCAAGAACGTAAATTCCTGTCTCCCTTCCTCCTTGCTCTGTTTCCTCTTGTGTGACATGAGAGGTCTCAGTAGAAGGCTTCTCTGAGTTCTCTCTTAAGTTTGTTGTTATCCTGCATCTTATAATCAAGGCAAACCAGGTGGTCCATTGCTATGGAGTCGGAGCTGGTGTCTTCGTGCCCCTGGCACTGCCAGCCTCCATTCCTGGAGCAGCAGGGAGTACCAGCATCCTCAGACCTTTCCCGCCCTTCCGCTCTCCACCTGGGCTTTCCCTGGCTCCCTTCCAGGCTGAGCTCATGGCTTGGGAATGCGTAGGCTGAGCTGCTCCCTGAGTGCCTGAGAGAGGGCCGTTGGTGTAACGTGTTCTAAGAGCATTCTCTCCACCTCATGTCTGGGACAGCTGATAGCAGACCTGGGAAACCCATTAATCAACATCCTCAGTGGCTCAGCAGACCCCACTTTCCCTGCTTGGCCATCTGTTGTTTCAAGCTGGCTGTTCTTAGATGGAAAAAATGTAGCCTATTGTTGTCTTGGTGAGAAGGTGCTAAAGTGACAAAATGCTTCTCTGTACAGGAAGTTAGGAGTATGGGGGAAAATGGCTCGATGCCATCATGGAACCATATCCTGCTCCTTTTTTTTTTTTTCCTTAATTAGGCTCTGAAGAAAAAAAGCGTTTGTGGTTCCTGGGTTCAGATGACACGTACTGTGGTTTTTTTTCTTTGGATTGTTGAACTGCCCTGGGCCTTGGAACCATGTTCTATTCCAATTCAGTTTTCAGAATAGCTGAAAACATATGGTGTACCTGGCTAATTGCTGCGCTATTCCTTAAGACAATTGCTAGAGTCTTGGCCCCGTGGGCCATTTGGAGCACAGGCGGGTAGGACCATCATCCCTACTCTGCCTGTTCTCCTCCCTGTCCCAGACCTGATATGGAGCCTCTACTCCAGTTCTGAGCCCAGAACTAACCGCCTCTGCTCTGCCTCGGCCTGCAAGAGAATTGAGATGGAGTTTCTGAGACTGAGCTGAGCCAGTCTGATGTGTCTTGTCCCTTAAATATCACTGGGGAGATTCTGGCTGGGGACTGTTGAGGTGAGAGGGACCTTCCTGTCCCGACACATAGGAGAGTGAAGTATACCAAGGGCTCCACTTAATGCCAAGAAGTGAGGTAGTGGTGTGGGTGTGGCGCTGTGCCTGGACAGCATGGTCTTTGAGTTCAGACCAACTTGGGTTTGCATCTCAGTTTAGCTGTGTGACCTTCGGCATCTTGCTTAACCTCTCTGGCCCTCCACTTCCTCAGTTGTAAATGGGGGATAATTATAGTACTCAGGTCACAGGGTGATTATGAGACCTACATAAATTAATATATGTAGAGCACTTAGAACAGAGTAAGGTTATTGCCTTGGTCATTATTACTGTTTGTCAGGGTGAACGGAATCTGGACAGTGGGGACGTTTATCCCTGGCTGCCTCCCTGCCCTGAGAGCTGCTTCTTGTTCACCCTTCCCCCAGTGGTTAAGTGTGGGTGTCTGTGTTCCAGAGGAGGGAGAGCTCCACTATGGACCCTAACCACTGGCCTTATAGCCCATAGAGACTGCAGAGTTGGTGATCTCGGCTCCTCTGCAATTCCAGCCCAGTAGTGGTGACCTAGGGACAGTGCCAGCCTGCAGTGTGTCTGCAGGGCACCTGGCTCCTGAATGTCCTGCCCTATTGTCTGTCTCAGAGAATGTCTGATATTTGGGTTTTGTGATAAAATTGGCCTCTCTGAGAGGTTTCGCAAATAGATTCCAGACATTGTAGTAAACCAAGCCTTTCTGTATTTAATGAGCTTGGGGGAATGACTGCACAGATTCCTCTCATCAGTCTGCTGGGGAAGGGGGCCTGGGGTGGTGTTCACTTTGATAGTTAACAGCAACAATGGTAACTAACCCATAGTAGGTTAGTTAGTTGAATTCTGCCATCAAGCCTCAGGGGTTGGTGAGGTTATCTCCCATCTCTTAGCCTCTAAGTGCTCTGAGCCTCTCCAGTTTGCTGAGTCGCCTGAATCTCACTGCCTTAGGAGTTCACACAGCAGGAGGGGAGAATGCAAGGCTTCACATAGTCTAGAGAGTCATCAAAAGACTAATGTCCTTAGGAAGGGCTCCTCACCTACCACCTTCAAGGCACCTCCTGTTTATACAGGCTCACAGCAGTGATTAGCTTCTGTTGAATGCATACGTATATTTGGGGTCAGGATGGCAGGTTCTAGAGGCTGGAGATAAAGCAGTGAGCACTCCAGAAATGGTAACTGCTAGAATAAAAACCATTGCTGTTATCACGTGCTGGAGAGAACAGTGAAGAAATAGCCTCACTGCCCTGGTTCAAGAAAACATTCCCACGTTGCTCACATTCTTTCCCTCTTGTTCTAAGCCTCTCATGCTTCCTTTCCATCCAGATGACAGAGGCTGGTCATCTCTGAACCTCCCGCTGCTGTGCTGGCCAGGGTGGGGGGCAGGGCTGGGGTCTGAGCCTCCTGGCAGCTCTCTGATGGGTGAAAATGTTACAGGTACTAATTCCATGGATGAGCACATTGAGGCCAGAGGAGACTAGGGCACCAAAGTGCAGAAGCACTGTTGGTCTCAGTGCTAGTTCTTAGTGTTCTTGACTGCACAGCCATGCTCAGTTCTCCCTGGGGAGGCCGTGAGGATGGCCCAGCCCATATAGTATGTTTAAAGGAGAAGCTGTGGGACATCTGAGAGCCTGGGAGAGACTGGCATGACACCCCTCCTCCCTGACAGGCTTCCTCTAAACTGCTTCAACCCCAGCTGCTTGAACCCCACCCCCCACCTGTGGTCATGTTTCTAAAACACCACCAAAGACTTGGAAGCTCTGCACCTTCTTCAGCGTATCCCAGGTGCCTCCAGGGCACATAGTGGGTGCTTAGCACAGGAGCCCTGGAACTAGAAGGTGGACCCAGTGGCTCTGAGTGGGGCCGCAGTTCCTGGCACTGTTAGGGGTTTCCTTTCTTCTTTATTTAGGAGGGAAGTGGAAGTCCTCCAGCCAGCAGCAGGGGGAGGCTCTGCTTTATGGGATTAACTGGGGTCTGCACTTATGCTAGAAGCTGTGGCTAGCAGTGAAGAGGTCTCAAGTGCTTACAAACTGGGTTTTGAAAAACAGACAAGACCTTGCCTACACAGAGGTGAAGCAGAAGTTAGTCGTGGCTTTTGGAAGATAGGATGGGGGTGGGAGGTATTTAGTTGAATAAGAACTCTGAGACTAGAAAGAACACTGTTGGTAGGTCCATAAGTTTGTCTGGAGGACTGTATAATGGGAAACACCCAGTCACCTCTACCAGTTGTTAATAATAACAACTATCATTTGTAAAAATGCTTTATAATTTATAAAACTCTTCACAGGTACTGCATGTGTATGTAAATACTTTATATAATCTTCCCCTTTAAGGTTATTGAACATACACACACCTTTCTGCCTGTTACATAGTGGAAAGAACCCAGGTTGGCTTGCAGTCTCTGGGCCTCAGTTTACCCATCTGCAAAATGAAGGTGAGAGCCTCGATTGGGAACTTTGGTATAGGATGTGCCTCTCACCAGCTTGGTGCTGTGTTAGAATGTGGAGAACAGGAGCTGGTTGGCTCTGAGAGTGCTAGGCATTTAGGGGTGCCTGGTGCAGTTGATGGGAACCTGGGCATCAGCTAAGGGGATGTTCTTTTCTGGAGCCGCCCACTCAGAAGGGAGCATCTGCCTCTTCCTAAAGGCAGACAGGAGAGGCTCAGGAACCAAGGTCCATGGGTAGCTGGGCTGTGTACCCAGGCTGCCCTCTTATACCTCCTCAAGGTGATCTGATGGGGTCCGTAAATTTTACTGCTATGGTAATTCTCATCAAGTGGAGCCACTGAGGGGTGAGTAGTGATATTCCTCAGAGAATCTGAGAGACCAGTGACAACCAGTGCACAACCCTGACTCCAAGGTAGAGATGGACAGCACTTCCCTGCTCTCCGCCCTTTTGCTCTCCTCCACAGATGGGGGACTCCAGGTCCCCTGGGTCCCTTGTATTCCTCTGTCCCATTCCTGCTCCATGTATCTTCTTCCTTCCTCTCTTTAACCCCATGGAGCTGTTTGCTTTATCATTGCAAAGAGTTTTTTGTTTCTTGTTCCATGTATAAAACATTAATGAGCTAGCTGTTTTCATATTCAAGAAGGGACCATCTCTAAATCTTACTTTTGAATTACATGCTTCAGGTTTTTTTATTTTATTTAAATAATTAGTGATGCTCCTGGCCCTGGCCCTTTCCAGCAGTGTGGTCCTATGTCTCCATCCGTACAGTGGGGATGGTAATGTCCCTCTCAGGATAGCAGTGGCCTGTTGAGTGAATAAATGAAGTCTAGACAGCCACGAGCCCTCAGCCCTTCCATTTGAATTGCCCCCAAAGATATGTTGATCATTACTGAGTGGTTCCAGGCAAGGGCCTTGGTTTTTCTGCATCTGACTGAAGACTGATTCAGACGCTGTGGTTTAGAGGGCTTTGTTTCAGTGGTTACTTGGACTGGAATCAGCCCTGTGTCAGCAGCTGCTGGTAGAGATGACTGGGCGTTTCCGATTTCAGATGAGTTGTCTGTCTGTCTTACTCCTCCAGCGGCTGCCTCCCTGGAAGCCAGTAACTCCCATTGTCTGCGTGGGTGGGCTTCCCAGGACCCCCTCCCTGGGTTCTCTCTTGTTCCCTTCCACCTCTCTTAAACAGGTGTCTGCCTCCATGCCCACTTGCCCCACCCCATCCCATGGAGTAGGTGGGTTGCTGGTGGGCAGGGACACTTCTCAGAGGCGAAAGGAAAAGCTTGAGCTGCCAGCATCTGCATGCCCTCTGACCACTGTTCAGTGTTGCCTTTGGTCCCTCTGTCTCCACCATTCATAAATATGGGTGAGGGAGTCTCTTCTTTCCTCTAGATCTGTGTTGTCCAGTATGGGGTGCCACTAGCCACAAGGCTCAGGCACTTGAAATGTGGCAAGTCCGAACTGAAATGTGCTCTAAGTGTAAAATATGCACCTGATTTCAAAGAGTGAGTATGGAAAAAAAAAAGATTCTATAATAACTTATTATTGCTTTTTATATGAATTACATATTGAAATGATAACATTTTAGACATATTGAACTAAATTACAGTATTAAAATTAATTTTATCTTTTTCAAAAGAAGTGTGGCTACCTGAAAATTTAAAATTACATGCATGGCTTACATTATGTTTCTGTTGCAGTGGTTCTTAACTGGTGGCGATTTTGCCTCCTCTCTAATTGTTTAGCAATATTTAGAGACATTTTTGATTGTCATGTTCAAGGGGAAGGGGGATCTAGTTGGGAGAGGCCAGGAATGCTGCTGAACAGCCTGAAATTCACAGGATAGGTCCCCACCCCCCAACTATAAAATAAATGATGCAGCCCACATGTCCATCGTACCAAAGTTGAGAAACCCAGTTCTACTGGACACTCTCGCTTTGGAGGATGTAGTCTTCTCTTAGAGGCAATGACTCCAAAATCACAGGCCCTGCGGCCTAACAGCATAAATTGCTGGAGTTAGAGACCTGAAACTCTGGCCATTTCAGAGTATCCATTTCCTAACCTGTGAAATAGGCATAAGAGTATTTGCTTTACAAGTTTCTAGTTCGGAGTAAATGAGATTGACTTGTACCATACCTGATATTTAGTAAACCTCCACTAAATAGGAGCCTGGTAGGCTGCAGTCCATGGGGTCACTAGGAGTCGGACACGACTGAGAGACTTCCCTTTCACTTTTCACTTTCATGCATTGGAGAAGGAAATGGCAACCCACTCCAGTGTTCTTGCCTGGAGAATCCCAGGGACGGGGGAGCCTGGTGGGCTGCCGTCTATGGGGTCGCACTGAGTCGAACACGACTGAAGCGACTTAGCAGCAGCAGCAGCCGCCACTAAATAGAAGTTATTACTGTCATTAAAAAAAAAACATGTATCTTTTACTCTCTGTATCAACTATCGGGATTTCTACATGCCTTCTGGATTTTTCTGTGATACCTGACATTCAACAGCTTGAAAACTAAATTCATAATTTCACCCTTCCTCTTCTCTCCCGCTCCCTAAATGTATTCTGCTTTCTGACTTTCAGTCTTAGTTCACAGTGGCACCACCCTCCCAGTCTCAGAATCTGAGTCAGGTTCACTTCCTCCTTCTACCCCCTCACTTGAATTTGTAGGTTGTTAACCTCTGAAGTAGGCACGTCTCCTCCACCCCGCCTCTCTGTTTCAGCCTAGCAGGACATCTTCACCCAGCCTGAGAGCAGCTCCCTTCCAGGTCCTGCCTTTGCTCTTTCCTCTTCCCTCTGTGTGTGATTAGTGAATCCCATCTTAGAAGTCCTCAGTGGTTTGTTGCTTTCTTTTGTTTTTGCTGAAGTGGGAGTACCTGTGGGCAGGAAGTGTGACATGCCCATCTCCTAGCCCACTTCCCTAGTTCTCAACATGATGCCTAAGAAAGGGTGTTCCTTGAGTGTTTTCTGAATGAAACACTTCCGAATGCATTCAAAATACATGATGCTGTTGTTGTTTAGTCACTAAGTCATGTCTGACTCTTTTGCAACCCCATGAACTGAAGCCCGCCAGGCTTCTCTGTCTGTGCGACTTCCCAAGCAAGAATATTGGAGTGGGTTGCCATTCCCTTCTCCAGGGGATCTTCCTGACCCAGGGATCAAACTCACATCTCTTGCATTGGCAGGCCAATTCTTTACCACTGAGCCACCTGGGAAGCCCAAATGCGTGATAGGTATCCTTTTCTCCTTGGTTCTCCTAGATCAGGTCCTACATGGAACCAGGACAGTGGTTTCCAAATGCCTTATTTTCCTTTTAATAGTTCAGCAGACCTTAACCCATGTCTTCACCTACCTCTTCACTCCCCCCTGCCCAGCCCCCATCCAGTGTTTAAGCTGGGGAAGCACTTTGTTTGCTCTCCCTTGGAGGGTTACAGCCATGATGTAATACACCTAGATCCCAGAAATCCCATCTTCCATAAGTGGACTTCCGCAACCAGCCTGAGGGGTGATGCCACAGTCATGCTGCTGGTCCAGGCCTGCCTCCAGAGAGCAGGGGCCCTTGATGCCCAGGCATGCCTTCTTTACGGTGGAAGAAATAGTTCCCAAGCAGTTCCCAGCAGGCTGTAAGGAGAGGTTTTCCAGAAACATGCTCTTTAAGATGGTCTGATAAAGAAAATATAATGTGTTCCTAGGTAGGTTGCAGATATGGATGGGCAGAATGGTATAAGGTTGGAGTCTCCCAATGTCTAGACACCGTGACATATTTAAAGTTTTGAAAACATTTTAAATACAAGCCATTTTACAATGGAAGGTGACCCACTTGGAAGTTGTCAAGAGCTGCTAAGTTTGCTCCCTTTTGTGGCAGCTGTAAGAGGAGTCCAAATACTGCACTAGTGAGAGAAGGGATTCCCTGGCCTGGAAGGCATGTGAGATCCTAGAAAGAACTCATCTTTCTCCTGTTTTCTGCAAGGCCTTAAAGTTCCTTTTCTAGGGAAGGAATCTAAGTGTAAATATTCTGGGGCTTGTCTTCTGGAGCTGGGGACCCATGTCTGGACATGGGACTTTCCTATGCAGCTGTCTTCTATGGGTTGGTACTAGATGTGTATCCCTCCCCCAACAGACAGATCAAGGTGCAGTTGACCAAATGGATCTTCCCTTAACAAATGTCAAGATTTGCTGTCACCCTTGGTTTTGTCACATCTCAAGTTTTTCCTCTGAATCTAGCTATTCCATTGGTAAAATATGAGAAAAGCCCCATATATTGCATATATTAGGTAATATCTTCCCCCCACTTTAAACAAGTCCAGAGACACTTCACTGCTCATCAGCATTTCTAATCAGCTGCAGACAATCTGTGTACATTCTAACTTAATATAATTTGAGGTAAAATTAAGTAAGAGTGATAGTTAATTGTTTGAGCCCCAGATTTGGGCAGGTCTGGGTTTGAAATTTAGCTTTGCCTCTTACCAGATACATGCCTTTGAGCAGTGGGACTTTAACTTCATCAGAAATGGGGAGATAAAATAGTTTCTGTCTCATTTAATAAGGATATATATATATATATAAATCCCCAGGACAGTATCTCAGTAAATATTGCCTATGACACTTCAGTTATCCTCTGTAGGCATTCTGCTTTGGGGATCAAAGCATGATTTGATTTTATGCATTTATTCACTTGGCAGATATTTCATGGCACCTCCTATGGGTCAGGAATTATACTGGCCCCTGGGGATCCTGTGCGAGTGAGGGAGAAAAGGTCCCTGCTTTGGTGGAGCTTACATTCCAGAGGGAGAGACACACAGTTAACTAGTTAATAAATAAAAGCAAGGCTAGGATTGTGAAAAGCAATGTGCAGAAAATGAATAGGGAGATGTGATGGAGTAAATGGGGTAGGGCTGGGGAGTTGTCTCTGAGGAATGTGAAGTCTGAGATGAGACCTGATCACAGAGATCTGAGGGAGGGCATCCCAGACTGCAAGAGCTGCAAGAGGGACCCATCTGAAAAGGGCCTCTGGGCTCCTGTGAACATCTTCTCGGCCCCCTAAGGAAAAGACAACATGGGGAAGGAGATGTTAGGATAATCTGAGCCTGAGGTTGACAAAATGTCTGAAATATTTACTGTCTGGCCCCTTACAGAAAAAGTGCCCTGACCCTTGATCTGAAGTCCTCTCCAGGTCAAACAGTGAACATACTGTGAGCTCAGAGTGAACGGGGCAACAAGCTGGTGCAGGGGACAGCAGCTGGCTGCCTCCTGGGTACCCAGGTGGGGTTCATCTACCTGCTGAACATTCTCTGATAAAGGCAGTATACCTGCCCCAAGGGGTGCAAACCACTCCCAGCCTTTGAACTGGTGGGATCACAGCCTCCATATCCCCTGATGGACTGGACCACAACTCTCATGGGTCCAAATGCTGATTTTACCTCTAGGACTGCTCCTCGGGAAGAAGGGAGGGAGCAGAGGATCTATTAGTCACTGCTGTTATTTATTGGCTGCTCATCCTGTGCTAGGCTATGCCCTTTTGTGAACAATTCTACAGTTTACTAATTCCATCCCTGTAACAACCATAGTTGGTAGGAACTACCCTTATTCCTCTCTTATGGCTGAGGAAAGGGAGGTCAAGAGAAATGAGGGTAATAGGCTGCTGTGCTCAAAGGCACGCAGCTGACAGATGGCTTGCCGGCTTCAGACCCTGCCCCTTACTTCGTCCCTGGGTGTGCTGTTTCTTGGTGGTGTTCCACTGAGGGCGGATAAGTCTTTACTTGTTTGCATGCCTGAACTAAGCCATGCTTAGTTCATGCTAAGCCACAGTCATTCGGTACCTACCTATAGGGCGAGAGACCCTATGAAAGGAGAATATGAAAGGGGCCAGTGTGTCCTTACAGTATATTCTTAGGTGTATACTTATCCACCACCTCCTAGCTGGAGAATACGCCCGGGTTCTTGGCAGGGTGATTAACTAGTCCAGATATGTCAGGGGTGGCCAGGTGCTCCTTGGGCTCTCAGCCCAGCTCTGAGCTGCCTGCAGAATCAGCTGCTGGGTTCAGGTAAATAGTCTCTCCTTTGCTGACCTCAGAGAGATAGGAGTCAGTGAACTCCTGGCCTCTTCTCATGCAGATCCATTACTAGGCCCCCAGTGGCCTTTCTGTAAGGCCAGCCCAGGACAAGGCTGCTGACCACTGACAGAGTCAGCCTTGCCGGTGGCCACAAGTGATCTTGGGATGAGGTAGCACCAGTGGAGGAATCTCATGAGGGCGAGCAAAGGGGCCAGAAATGGACAACGGGCCCCAACACTTGGGAGAAAAAATGGCAGTGAGAGCAATGTAAAAGAATACTGGCTACCAGAGTCAAGGACCTGGTGACTCCTGGCTCTGCCTTTTATTAGCTCTGTGATCTTAGGCAGATCTGAGTTTGTGCTCCGGAGCTAGAATCCTGGGTCTGAATGCAAGTTCCTTCTTCTTAATTGTGACGTGACCTTGGGTACTTCACTTAACCAATTCTGTGTCTCGATTTCCTAATCTTGGGTTGTTGTTAGGTTTGAATAAATTAATACATCTGGAGCATTTAGATCAGTGCTTGACACAGGCAGCCCACTCCAGTATTCTTGCCTGGAGAATCCCATGGACAGAGGAGCCTGGCGGGCTACAGTCCATGGGGTTAGGACACGACTGAGTGACTAACCCTTTCAGTTTTCTTTTCTTTGACACAGAGTTAGACTTCAAGAAATGCCAGCTTTATTAAGTCGTGTGACCTCTGGATCTCAGTTTCTCAACTGTCTACCAGGGAAAGCAATGCCGCTTTCACAATGGAAATAAACTGGTTTACTTAAAGCATCTGCTGCAGGTCTGGCATATGTGACATACCCAGTAAATGCTTCTCCTGAACTCAAGTGGCTCCCAGTCTTGGCACCTGTTGAGTGGAAATGTTTGACCTTGGGTAGATTGACAGCTGCTGGCCCCAGCCCTGGCTGGCTTCTCTGGGCTGGGAAAGTGTAGGTGGGTGCATAGCCTGTTCTGCCTTTCTCACTGGACTGAGTTACCCTTGATGTTGGCCCCTTTCAGATGTTGCTAAGTCTTGGATGGGAAGGGGCATCTTGCCATTGTAGTTTTCCTACCGGATCCTGCCAGTGCTTGCCGCTCTCACTGCCACCATAAAAGATTGGCTCCAGGGGTACCTGGAATATATTCAGGGCCTGCCGGATACTCTCACCCCCTTTTTTCCCCTAATCATCCCTGAACACTTAACCTGGGTCAGGCTGGTTGCTTGACCAGGTGAGTCAGACATATCTCTACTTTTGAAGTGGTCATTGGAGGCCAGGTAGAGTTGAAAAAAAAAATAAAATTCATTGATAAATAGAGCAGTGGGGGGCATGGGCATTCCCTGCCTGCATCCTCTCTCTCCCTGACTACCTGCAGTGGTCTCTGGTGGTGGTTTAGTCACTCGGTCATGTCTGACTGTTTGCAACCCCATGGACTATAGTCCACCAGGCTCCTCTGTCCATGGGATTTCCCAGGCAAGAATACCAGAGTGGGTTGCCACTTCCTTCTCCAGGGACCTTCCCCACCCAGGGATTGAACTCAGGTCTCCTGCATTGCAAGCAGATTCTTTACCAACTGATTAAAGTCATGGTCCCTGGACCCAGGCACCTGAGTTTGAATCCTGCATCCAGCTCTTAAAAGTTACAGCTGTGAAATTGGCAGGGTGGTTATGAGTTGTTGTGAATAAAGGACTCTGAGTGCTGGCTATTATCATTGTAATGTTTAAAAGCAAAAGTTCACTAAGCAACTGAAAAGAAAGAGAGAAAGTGATAAATGTGAACTTGTGTATCTATTTCTGGAGGCTAGATTGTGTATCTTAGCTCTACTTCCTCCCTACATATGGATTTATAAGTGACCCTAGAGTTTTTAGCTTTGAATATATCTAGACTCAGCCCATCTCTGAAGGCTTTTCACGCTATTCCTCCTAAAGGAATATGAGACTCCTAACACCCTTTTTTGGAATATTGGAAGAGCACATGGCTTTTGCTTTTCCAAAGGAAGGAAAGAGAGTCAAGGCAGCTGGCTGGTCAAGCCCTCCCCCATGACTAGAAATTCCTTGCTGATATCTTGGTACACCAAGATGTCAGCATCAGAGCCCAGGGATAAGAACTTATGAGATCCACTGAAGAAAGACCATTGATGGGGAGAAAACCAGTGCTATAAGAAGCAACATGTATTGTAAATTGTCACATCAAATGGCATGTTTAGATATGTCCATTTTTGTATGTAAACTTTACCTTTAAAAAAAAGAACTTCAATAATTATTCTTTTTTAACTTATTTTTTATTGTTGATTTAGAATGTTGTATTAATTACTGCTTTACAGCAAAGTGACTCAATTATACATATAGATGCATTCCTTTGAATATTTTCTTTCATTGTGGTTTATCATAAGATGTTGAATATAATTCCCTGTGCTATACAGTATCTTGTTATTTATCCATTCTATGTATACCAGTTTGCATCTACTAATCCTAAACTCCCTCTGCTACTTGCCTCCCCCTTGGCAACCACTAGTCTATTCTCTATGTCCCTGATTCTATTTCTATTTCATAGATAAGTTCATTTGTGTCATATTTTAGATTCTACATATAAATCATATCATAAGATATTTGTCTTTCTCTTTCTGACTTCATATAGTAGGTACTCTATTTGCATCCATTTTACTGCAAATGGCATTATTTTGTTCTTTTTTGTGGCTGAGTAGTATTCCATTGTATATCTGTACCACATCTTCTTTATCCATTTGTCTATTGATGGACATTTAAATTGCTTCCATGTCTTAGCTGTTGTGAATAGTGCTGGCATGAACATGGGAGTGCATGTATCTTTTTGAATTAGAGTTTTGTTTTTAAAATATACCCAGGAGGGGGATTGCTGAAATGATATGGTAATTCTACTTTTAATTTTCTGAGGAACCTTCATACTGTTTTGCACAGTGGATGCACCAACTTCTATTCCAACTTACAGGGTATGAGAGTAACCTTTTCTCCACACCCTCTCCAACATTTATTTGTAAATTTTTTTAATGATGGCCGTTCTGACCTCTATGAGGTGGTACCTCATTGTGGTTTTGTTTTGCATTTCTCTAATAATTAATGATGCTGAACATCTTTTCATGTACCTATTGGACATCTGCATTTTTTCTTTAGAGAAATGTCTCTTTAGGTCTTCTGTCCATTTTTCAGTTGGATTGTTTGTCTTTATGTTGACTTATGCAAGTTATTTGTATATTTTGGAGCTTAAGCCTTTGTCAATTACAATGTTTGCAAATTTGTTGTTCAGTCACTCAGTCATGTCCAACTCTTTGTGACCCCATGGACTGTAGCACACCAGGCTTCCCTGTCCTTCACCATCTCCTGGAATTTGCTCAAACTCATGTCTATTGAGTCGGTGATGCCATCCAACCATCTTCCCCTTCTCTTCCTGCTTTCAATCTTTCCCAGCATCAGGGTCTATTCTAGTGAGTTGGCTCTTCACATCAGGTGGCCTAAGTATTAGAACTTCAGCATCAGTCCTTCCAGTGAACATTCAGGGTTGATTTCCTTTAGAATTGACTGGTTTGACTCCTTGCAATCAAATATTGTTTGCAAATATTTTCTCCCATTCTGTAGGTTGTCTTTTTGTTTGGTTTATGGTTTCCTTTGCTGTATAAAATCTTGTAAGTTTAATTAGGTCCCATTTGTTTATTTTCATTTTTACTTCTATTGCCTTGGGAAACTGACCATTGGTATAATTTATGTTGGAAAATGTTTTGCCTATGTTCTCTTCTAGGAGTTTTATGGTGCCATGTCATATGTTTAAGTCTTTAAGCCATTTGAAGTTTATTTTTGTTTATGGTGAGAGGGTGTGAAAAATTTCTGTAATTATTGAACTCTAGTTAATTAGATTTGCATCTTGCAGTATTTGGGAAGAAATGTACTGATTCAGCAATTTCACTGAAATGCACCAAAAATTAAGATCAACTGATGAATAAGTAGAGAGATGGATGGATAAATATACATATGATAAAGCAAGGAGTATAAAATCTAATTATAGAATCTAGGTGGTGGGTATTTGGGTATTCACTAAAATTCTCTCAATTTTTTTAGTTTATTTTAAAAATTTTATAATAAGATACTGTAAAAATATATTATGACTGAAAATAAAACCAAACAAAAAAGTCCATAATGGAAAAACCTTTAAGTAGATACTGGAAATATTTACAAACATTTAAAATAATGCTGGAAAACTGGATGTTAATATAAAGAAAAATAAAAGTCCTTTATATATTCTGCAATATATTTCTTTTTTGAATTATAAAAGTTATACATATTTATATAATAAATGTGTGTGTGTGTATATATGTATATTTAGAAGGATGTTGCAGACAGTGGGCTAAGCAAGTGAAAAAGACCTGTGTGTCCTTCGGGAGACCATTGTGGTTGGAGTGCAGAGAGGGAGGGGGTGGGCAGGAGCTGAAGACAGAAGGGAAATTGAAGGCAAGGTCATGTAGGGTCTTGAGGCCATAATACAGTCTGATTTCGAGTTCTGTGTGCCATGAAAAGACATCAGAGGTTGTGAACTGGGTGTGACGTGATCTGACTTTAGAAGGACCACTCCAGTTGCTGTTGGGTGTATGGAATGTAAGGGGACATGAGGGAAAGCAGGAGACCAGGTAGGAGTCCTGCTATCAGGGCAGAGGAGGAGGACGGTATCTTGCATCAGGGTGGCAGCATGGAGGAGGTGAAACTAATCAGGGGCAGAATCTTTTCTGAAGGTAAACTCAACAGGATTTATTGGCAGGATTGGTTTGAGATAAGAGAAAAGGAATCTAGGTTGACTCCAGATTTTTGGCCCAAGGAGCTGGAAAAGTGGGAAGTGGATAAATATGAACTGAGATGACCATGACTTGGAGAGGAGCAGGGGGTGGGGGGGGTGGGGGACGATGTGTGATCAAGAGTGTGATCGTAGGTCTGGTTTGACATCTGAGATGCTTATTAGAGCAGCTGAGGATGTCAGCAGGCAGTTGTTTATCCGAGTCTAGGAGTTTGGGGGTTGGGGACAATTTTGAGCATCATCAGCATGAAGATGGTACTTAAAGCCATGGGAAGAGGATGTAAAATAAAGAAGGAAAGAGGATGGAGCTTGAGCCCCAGGTGCTGCCAAGTATAGAAGTCAGGAAGATGAGGGGAGCTGGTAGAGATGCATGGGCATCTGTGGCCAAGGTGCTGAGGAGATTCCAGAGAGTGAGCCTGTTTCAAATGCTGCAGTGCTGGTTCTCTGCCTCTAGTTTCTCTCTCCTTACCATCTTTTTTATTGCTCTGGAACTACGTGTCCTAAACTAGTACTTTCATTCTACTCCAAACCCATAATAGCCCAAGTAGGGATGGTGGGGGGAACCATTCAAATCCTTTGATCTGACATCCCAGGCCCTCTACCATCTGGCTCCCTCTCTGTCCCCTGCCTGGTTTCCCTTCAGCCCTTTCTTGTCCCCCACAACACCAGGCTCACTTCAGCTCAGCCTGGCCTCCCCGCCCCCTCCAAGTCACCTCCCTCTTTCTCAGCCTGACATTTCTTCTGTCTCTCTTGAGTCCTCAGTCTCAGTTCTCCACTCCCGGGCCATTTTCTGATAGGACCTTTTCATGACCAAATGTGTCCCTTCCACACACATCTCCAATAGTTGCAGGTGGTCTCAAACCATCTAGCATTTCTGGTCCCTGTTTCCCTTTCTCTCTGGTCCCCAATCATACAGCCTCCTGAGGTTTGGGAACAGGCACCTTCTCTTGCATCCTTTGCCACCCACAGAGGGGAATCAGTGGTCTTACATATCTTAGCTGAGAAGGGAACATGCTAATTCATAATAAGGCCCAAGGAAACCTGGAAGAATTTTAATACATGATCATGATTTCAAGTCCAACTCCTGGGATCCAAGGTCTGTTCTAATCCTAGTCCTGTGACCACAGTCAAGTCATTTACCTTCCCAAACCGCAGTTTTCTCATCTGTCAAATGCCCAGTTCAGGGTTATTGTAGGAAAGAAATGAGGTGCCTATCTTACAAAGTGCTTAGCGCAATAGAAGCAGACAGTAAGTGGGAGCACTGATGTTTATTATTGCTATTATGAAAACTATCTTTACTATTACTCATCCCGTTATGGGATGGACAGACACCTGCAAAGGTGGGACAGAGTTGGCACTGTTGATGATGCACTTTGGCATCTGAAATGAAAGGAGTCATGGGCTTACTTGCTGCTGATCTCCAGGGGAGGCATGGCAGCATGCATGCCCAGACTTCAGGGAACTCATGGCTTAAATGAAGGAGATGAGGGAGGTATGAACAGCACCCAGAGGCAGGAAGCACAGCCTTGGTGATTGCACTTCTGACTCTCAAGTCCAGGGTCCAACGTGAGTGTATTTACACGGCCCAGGGGTAAGATGTTTGCAAATGAAACTGTCCCCCAAAATCCAGACCCCACTCTCCGCAGTTAAAATTGCTCAAACGGGTCAGAGCACCAGCTCAGGCTGAAAGGGAGGGACAGAGGAATGGAATGTTTCTCAGAGGAATTCGTGTTATTTTTTTGAGAGCAGACAGGGAGAACAGGATATCTTTCTTCATTTCCTCTCTGTAAATTTCTGAGGTTAGTAAGTGGGTAATTGTTACTCAGGAATAGCTGGGTGTGACCCAGATACAGGAGAGTCAGACAGGGGCAGGGCAGGGCCGTGTCAAGTCAGATGAGGGTTTGCTCCTCACTGGAGTGGCCTTTGAAGCTGCCGTGGAGAGCCTGGTCTGGCCATGCCCACCCCCACCATGCAGAGCCTTCTCCATCCAAGGCTAGAATCGTAGGTGGCTGCATCTCTGGTGAGCTGCCCTTTCTTAGACCATGGGGCTGTGAGGGCAGGCCCCTTAGGCCAGCATGTGGGCGGCAGGCACCTTGGGTTTGATAACTCTCTGCCCTGTGATTCTGAACGAGCTGTTTGCACTCGTGGTAACCCAGTAACAGTCAGGGCCTTCCTGTCTGGGTTTAGATAAGCAGCCCGTCTTAAGAGCCGGTGAGGCTAGGAAGCCACACCAGGAAGCACGAGGGCACGTCCCTGGACCCAGAGCACTGCCCGGGGAGCTAGCCTGCGGGCCAGCATGCTGGAGGGCCGCCGCTACCAAGGAGACAGCACCACACATGACCTCGTGTCTCTCAGCTCACCGCCAGGTCTCCAGAGGCACCAGAGAGGCTGCCAGGGTGCATGCCTGACCCCCCACTGCCCGCACCTGCCTGAGTGGCTTCCCGAGAGCTGCAGGGGCTTTAGCACCATCCGGCCTGTAAATTTCCACCCCAGGGAAGGACATGAAGCTCAGCCGAGATGCGGACTCAGGGCTTTGGGGCAGAGACCCCGTGCACTCAGCCTGAACCCGGCTCTGTTTGGAGGGCCAAGGTGTGCCCTGTTTAGAGAAGGAGCCCAAGCTGGCCTCACTTACTCCTGAACACACTCCCTGTGGCTTGGCCTCATGGTCAGGCAAGCGGCTCGGAGCTCATCCTTTGGACTCACGTGGCCTGGGTTTGTGTCCAAACTTGACCACTTCCTCATTAGATGACCCACCTTGGGGCAATTTCTGACCCTCCTTTGCCTCCACTTCTTAGCTCAAATATGGGGACAATAATAGTACCCAGAGCAAGTTAACTTTTCAATGCCTCAGTTTCCTCATTTACAAAGTGGAGGTGGTGATGACAGTTACCTCATAGGGCAGTTGGAAGGATGAAATAGACGAAATGATTAGGACAGTGCCTTGCAAGTAGAATATGCTGGGCATGATATAGTTTAGATCCTATAGTCATCCTTTTCAAGGATCTGCAGAGCCTGGGTGAGTGAGTCTGTGAATGGCAGATCTTGGTCTGCCTGCTCCCTCCAAGTGCTGGCTTTCTGCGCCCCACCTCCTGGACTGTCTGTACGCAGAGCCCTTAAACAAACTGGAGGCAGAATTCAAAAGCGGAAATCAAGCCTCCAGACTGCTAACCCCTGGCTTAGTCCCTGGTCCTCTCGGCGGCTCCCTCTGGGGACTGATCCCTTTAGCATTCTTGGCGCAGTCCCAACACTTTCCCCTCCACCCATCCCTGCCCCGCCACTTATGGGCTGGATGATGCACTGTGTCACAAGAAGTCAGTAGTGCTTTGGGGGTTCCCCTGGAAGGGCACAGGGCTCCTGTCCAGCCCAGTGCCTTGACAGTGGGTGAGGCCTCACATCCCCTCTTCCCATCCTTTGATAAATAAAGAGCTGATTTTTCCATGTGGCATTTGTCTCTCTCCACAAATGTGGAGGCCTAAGCACAGCCAAGCTTATCTATACAATGGACTTCCTGCTGGTGTTGGATCTACCCCACTCCCCACTGCGTAATAAATTTATGTAGCCTGAGCACACAGATCTGCTGACGTCCATGATCCTGGTGGCCTTGGCAGACCCCAGCTCCCCCAGCCTGGGTGGGAAATGCAGACATAAACCCTGGCTGATGTGAATCGAACATCCCGGTTACAGTCAGACAGACAGAACTGGGTGGGCCTTGAGAGTGTGGGAAGTTCCTTCATCCATCAAATGTTTATTGAGGCCTCCTGTGTGCCAGGCCCCATACTGGACATGGAGATAGCTTTTGAGGAGCTTTTACACTGGCCTGGGAATCAGATGCACACAATTATAACATGTGGAGCTTGGTTCTGGGGTGGCACAAAGGACAGAGCCTGTGGGAGGAATGTACAATCTGATTTGGGGCTCAGCCTCAGGGCTGACTTTAAATGAAAAATTTTCACTCCTTGGCATGGAATCCTCAGCAGTGAAGCCCAGATGCGTCTGGGAAAGGTGGAGAGTTCCTTTGGGTTGAGTTATCGTAATGCTTTGCACACATGGTCTCTTTGCACTATGCCCACCATCCAGAGCATCAGCTGTGGGCAGGCCAGGAGAACCCTCTTCTCGCCTGCTCCTCTGCCCAGGCATGGAACAGCCGTAGTTTTCAGCTTCTTGTCAGAACTCCGAGTTCCCATGTTAATCATAACAAATGTGTTCCTGGAGGAACTGGCCTGACTCCGGCCAGCAAGCCTTCTCTCCTGTCTTGATAACATCTGTACCAAATTTTCTCCCTTTATATAATTAGGCCTGTTGGTATTTGCTTTGGGTATGACTGGTGTCTATGAAATTTCAGGCCCCAAAGTATAAGCTGGGGCCCAGGGTGGTGGGAAAACCGAGCTTTCATTGGTGGGATTTCAGGTTTAGTTGAGAGGGCCAGAGATGGTACACCAGCTTCTGTTTGCATGAAAAATACACAGCAGCCCCCCAACTGGTGGGAGCGGGATCCCCTGCCTTGCCCTGGGAGCGGTGCTAGGTCAGGTCTGGTGGATGGAAGAATGCAGGGGGCTACTCTCCTTCCTTCCCTGTCTTTCTTCACCCCACATCCTCCCGCCCCACTCCGTCTGTAGCTCTGGAGTGACAGAACTCAGCAAACAGGAAAAGATGCGCTAACTGCAAAGAAATGCAGTGAATCCAGACTTAACCCCAAAGCCAACCTCAGAGCGTCAGGGTTTGGAGTCTTACTTTGAGATGCCCGTCATGGTCTGGCTATGTCCGAGCCGGAGGAGCTGTTTGGGGTGTGAGATAAAGAGGAGAGCTGGGCTTGGGGGAGTTGGTTCTCTGTAGTCAGCTCCAACCAGAAAGGAAGCATTAGGTTTTGCCTACCCGCTGCCTGTCTCTGGAGTGAATTGTATCTCAGTGGTGACTTCATTTCCCCTAACAGAGTTTCCACAAACTCTCTGGACGGTTCCAGCGAGTAAGCCACACTGATTGTGGTGTGGGAGCTTCTGATATGCTTATTTGCAGTTTCCCTTTGGGAGTCTGGAGGCCCCAGATGTGTGATAACTGGATGATGGAACATTTGCTAGGGGAAGGGGAATGCTTTTTTTTTTTTTTTAAGATAAGGTTTGATCCCGAGCAGGAGGGATGTTTCCAGACGCCTGTGTGGTGTCAAGCAGTGATGTGTGGGTGCAGATCCCCTTCTCTGTGACTCTGGGGGGTATCCCCAGTTAGACTCCCCTCCCAAGTTGAACTCTTGCCTCTTGAAGGTGCTTCAGGACCTGTCTAGGGGTAGGGTGGGCTGCTGCGAGTGGGGCCTGTCAGCCAGAATACCGACTGCCGCTTTCCTGTTTTTATTGGAGCAGTGATGCTCATAAGATTTTATTTGAATAGAAGGGCTTTTCCCCAGTATAACTAGTTGGATAGGTCATTATGTGTCTTCCCTTCTTTCCTAAATGCTGTAGCTTTCTTGGGGAAGGACCCTTGTCTTGTTCAGTGTTGCAGGATCCATTGAGACCTAGTTCAGGACTGGAACAGAATCCCACTTTTGTCACTTCTGCCCACACGGTCCCAGTGCCTTCAGGACCATGACCATACTCCTTCACTTGACATTTCAGACTCTCAGCATCTAATTCCAGATGAATCCTTGTCTCTTTTCTCTCCTTTCCTCCAAAGTATCCTTCTCTCCATCCACCTGAACTAAGAGGTTAAATGCCAGAGCTGGGATTTAAGCCCAGTTCAGTTTAACTCTGAACCTCACGTGTGTCTTACTGTGCCTTCCCCAAGTCCTTCACAGACTCTGCATTCTTCACAGGATTTGGCACAGTGCTGGGTGTGGGGTAAACCCACAGGTAATATACAGGGGATGTATGAATTGCAGGTACTAATAAGTGTTTGATTTGCACTCGCTGGTTAATTTGGGAGAATGTGGGTTTGCTCCCCAGTTACATTGCTGACTAGGGAGGAAGTTCTGTCCACAAGGCTAGAGGCTACTGTGTGTCTCTCTCCTCTCTCCCCTGTGCAGTGTCTCATCATTGGGGGCGGACCATGTGGTCTGCGCACTGCCATTGAACTTGCCTACCTGGGGGCCAAAGTGGTCGTGGTGGAGAAGAGGGACACTTTCTCCCGGAACAACGTGCTGCACCTTTGGCCTTTCACCATCCATGACCTGCGAGGCCTGGGAGCCAAGAAGTTCTATGGGAAGTTTTGTGCTGGCTCCATCGACCATATCAGTGAGTTGAGCCACTGGTGGCACTCCGTGTGGGGAAGGGGCTGACCTGGGGTGGGGTATTTCTCCACATTGTGGAATCCCAAGGATATTCTATCTTGCAAGTCTCTGGGGGCTCCTCACATCCCACTGACAGACATTTAGTGCCAGACCCTGTGCTGTGCCCACTAGGCTGGAAGCACCATGAGGCCAGGGACCATGGTATGTCTTACTCACCATAGCATCTTTAGGGCATAAAACGGTGCCTGACACATAGTAGATGCTCAATGCACTTGTGCTGAATGACTGAATAAATGAAATATGGTAAACAGAGGCAGAGGTAAGTCATATAGTTTACACTCTTAGGGAAATCACTGAGATTTTGTCAACAATAAATTGTGCTGTAATAGAATAATCAGACTTGCCAGAGGCGCTTAGAAGAGGGAGTCACATAAAACCACCCAGTGGGCCAGATTGTCAAGGGGTCTCTTAGCTAAAGAAATTTGGGACATGGAGTTGCCAGTCTAGGGAACCGGGGAAGGATTTAGAGCAGAGAAATGACACAGTTGACAGAACCTGTACCAGGTTTCCTTGAGCTTTAGAAAGAGAGAGGCCATCCTGATGGGGGTCCATCCAGAAAAGGAGGGGGATTGGGAAGGTGCATTTTGGATCCCAGGCCATCCCTGAATGCTTAGTAGGGTGAAGTGAGCACTGAGGTGCCTCCTGCATTGATGTAACTTAGGCCTGGGTCTCTTGAGGTGAAATCTCTGCAGGCAGGCTTTGGGAGAGAAGCCTCCCTCCTCATGCTTTACAGGGAAGAGGTCTTTTATTTATTTATTTTTTTCTTTTAATTCATTTGGCTGCGCCAGGTCTTACTTACATCACTCAGGATCCTTAACTGTGGCATGTGGGATCTAGTTCCCTGACCAGGGATCAAACCCGGGCCCACAGCATTGGGAACCTGGAGTCTTAGCCACTGGACCACCAGGGAAGGAGTCTTTAGCCATTTTATATACAACAATCAATCAAAACTCGTAAAAGTCAGGGAAGTTACTACTGTGGGGAGAGTTCAAGGTTTGAATTGATTAAGGTCCATTTTCTGTGTGACTTGGGTCAGATTTCTCACCTTCCTCCAGTCCCAGTTTTGTCTCCCTAAATGTGATTGACACCTGCTTACCAAGAGAGCTGAGGGGATTAAATGAGGTCACATGTGAAATGTGCTGATCACTGTGCCTGGCTGGTCTAGGTGCTCAAGAAGTGCTTTGCATCCAGTGGGGTACAGTGAGCAAGAAGCAGCTGGGATCCCCAAATTCAAATAAATTCAGAGCTGCAATCACTCAACCAGTGAGTGGAAGGAGAACCCTGAGACCTATGCTCTTATAAGGACAGGCACTGATGGGAAAAGGGTATGGGATTGGGGCGAGAACAACTGGAGAGAATTATCAGTCAGACAGGGTGTAATTTAGTCAGTTACAGGAGACCTTACTAGCAGTGGCCCAGGGTTTGTTCCCGCCCTGGGATGAGAAAATTCCAAGAGTCCACTGGAAAGAAATTTGGTTCCGCTGGTCTTGTGTCAGCATCCTCCTCCAGTTCCCACCGTGGCCATCCCAAGCCTCCACCACAGCCTCCTCATTCTGAGCAGATGGCCTCCCTCCATCCACTTCCCTCCGACGCTCTGCAGAAGAGAAGCCACTGGCGGGAACTCCCCGCCCCAGCCCCTCTTCTTCCTCCTGCACTCTCCTCTCCCCAAGTGCCCATTCCTTCCTCTCACCCCGAGATCAGAGGCAGAACTGGTCACTTCCTCTCCAACCCAAGGCACTCTCAGTTTCCTTCTCTCCTTTTCCCCTGCCTTTGCCTCACTCAGCCCCTCCAGTCCTCTGATAGAGCCCATTACTTTTCTTCACCTCAAAGTACTCATTCTAGAAAGAGGCGACTTAGACTTTGCCTCCACTTTTCACTCATGCCGGCTTCCACTGTGGTCCGATTTCTCCCCAGTACTGTGTTAAAGGGGTTCTCTCCAGAAGCTTCCCTACCTCCCGTGCCCTGGCCTCCTGCAGTCTTCCTGTTCTTAATCTCTCCATAGGACCTAGTATTCTTGGTCCCTTCTCCCATGGCTTTCAGGACTGCAGCTCAGATCCTGTTCTGCCACCCCGCTGCCCCCAGCCACCAGGTCCTGCCCCATTCTGTTTACCCATGTTTCCTCCGTTAGATGGGGTTCCATATCTCCTGGGCCTGGTATGGCACTGTATGATGGTAGATGTTCGATAAATGTTCAAAGAGTGAAGCCCACAAAATGCAGAGGGACCCACAGGTAATCTGAAACTTTGTGCTCTCAGAAATATATTTGGAGGCATGCCCATTTGTGCTCAAAGACAGGGAAAAAATGGAAAAACAAAGAGCCACTCACTGAGGGAGTTTGGGAGAGTGGGTAGGAGGTGGAAACCATGAGTCTAGCTTTGTGGGGAGGATTCCCCACTCCACCCATTACCAGGGATGGCTGACAGCTTAGGCAGAGTAAGCCATTTACTCTCGGACTGTACGTATTCACTCTTCACTCGCTCTCTGTTTACTTCTCTTTCCATCTTCGTCTTGTCAAACCCACAGCCCAGCTCAGGAAGGAGGCAGAAAAGAGAGTCACTCTCATGATAGCGGTGTCACCACCCCTGACAGCTAGAGCACAGTCTTGGAATCAGACAGATCTGTATCCACATTCCAGTTTTGCTCCTGAGTGAGCCTGAGCAAGTCACGCAGCCCTATTGAGCCTCAATTTCTCATCTCTAAAACGAGAGTAATTATCCCAAAGGGCCACTGTAAGGGTCAAATGAGAAAGCACTGGAAGGGTTAAATGAGAGAACACAGGGTGCTTGGCACATAATTAGTGCTCAGCAATGATCATTATTGGTACATACCCTGGAGAAATTGCAGGTTTGGTTCTAGACCATCACAAAAAAGCAAATACTGAATAGATCAAGTTGCATGAATTACAGTGCATGTAAAAGTAATGTTCACACTATAATGTAGTCTATCTAGTGTATACGTATATGGAGTTAGGTATAAAAAAGCAGTGTAAATACCTTAATTTAAAAATACTTCATTACTAAAAAATGCTAACCATGATCTGAATCTTCAGTGAGCTGTAATATTTCTGTAATAGTAAACATCAAAGGTCACTGATCACAGATCACCATAACAAATATAATAATAATGAAAAAGTTTGAAGTATTTCTAGAATTGCCAAAATATGACACAGAGACACAAAATGAGCAAATGCTGTTGGAAAAATGACACAGGTAGACTTCTTTGATACAGGGTTGCCACAAAACTTCAATTTGTAAAAAACATAATATCTAGAAAGTGCAATAAAGCAAAATGCAATAAAATGAGGTATGCCTCTCTATTGTTATGCTCAGAAATCATGTGGTAGATAGTGTTCTGCATACAAGAGGCACTCAGAGATTGTTCATGACAGTTCATCTCTTTCAACTTCCTTTCTAACAGGTATTCGTCAGTTGCAGCTCATCCTATTCAAGGTGGCCTTGATATTGGGGGTTGAAATCCATGTGAATGTGGAGTTTGTGAAGGTTCTAGAGCCTCCTGAAGATCAAGAAAATCAAAGTACAGTATAATTTTCCTTTTGTTTTAGAAATCAGATGTTGTGAAATGGAAACATTTGTAACTCCCAGAGAATGATTCTGAAAGAATTATTCTGGGGCTGTTTGACATAATTCCATCAAAGGATATTTTACTGTTTTGGACCATTGCTGTCACTTTAGGTTTGTTCTTCAGCTCCCAGGGGATTTATCAGAGACATGAGTTTGATCTCTGGGTAGGGGAGATCCCCTGGAGTAGGAAATGGCAACTTGCTCCAGTATTCTTGCCTGGAAAATTCCATGGGCAGAGGAGTTTGGTGGCCTATAGTCCATGGGGTTGCAGAGTCAGACACAGCTGAACACACACACATGCACACACGCACGCACGCATGCACGCACGCACATTAAACCTGTAATTTTGTTACCCAGTCACTACGAGGCAGTACTTTGACAGATGAAGTCTAAGTAGTAAGTAGGAAAGAAAACATAGATTTAGTTATCTGATAAAATTTATCCACATGCTCTTCAAGCTGTGTGTACACACACAGATATGTGGATACACGTACTATACCTGTATGATATTTTAAAATCTAGTAAAGAAAATGAAGTTTTGAGAGCAAATGTGAAATAAATGTTTGAAATATTATTTGGCCTATAATTTTTTTAAGCTTTATTGAAAAATAATTTATAAACCATAAAATTCATTCATTTTAGGTATGTCATATTGAGTAATTTTTCTCTTGTTCCTTTTAGTATTTTATAAAAATTCTGATCTTTTATATTCACCATGGCAAGAGTTTGTTCAGGATGCCTCTGAATCTTAATATCAAACTCTTCTGCTGCTGGACAGGGCTTTCAATTTTGGGTCCAGTTTTGTGTGAGAGAACTTGTCGTTTCATACATAGGTTACAATCCTGATTTCTCCTGTCCTTTGCCCAGAATATTGAGGTTTTAGGGGAGACATTAGTTGGCTCTTGTGGCAGGACAGTGTGTGTAATTTGACTTTGAGACCTGTGTGCGCTTAACCTTTCCCAGATCCCTGTGTGCTGTACTGTGCTCAGTTGCTCAGTTGTGTCTGACTCTTTGCAGCACCATGACTGCAGCCCACCAGGCTCCTCTGTCCTTGGGGATGCTCCAGGCAAGAAGACTGGAGTGGGTTGCCATACCTTCCTTCAGGGGATCTTCCCAACCCAGGGATCAAACCCAGGTCTCCTGCATTGCAGGCAGATGCTTTACCTTCTGAGCCACCAGGGAAGCCCAAGAATACTGGAGTGGGTAGCCTGTCCCTTCTCCAGGGGATCTTCCCAACCCAGGAGTCAAACTGGGGTATCCTGAACTGCAGGAGGATTCTTTACCAGCTAAGCTACCAGAGAAGCCCTCCCAGATCCCTAGTGGGTGTTAAATCCTAATTATGGGTAACCAGCAAGATTTCACCTGAAAATTGTCTCATAGATTCCCAGCCTTTACAAAAACCAGTAAAACCAGGCATGGAATTGGCACTGCTGGTTTACCTGTTCTTGGACTGAACTGGAGCTAAGCCCAAAGGACTCCAAATACAAGTGTGAATCTGAACAGCCTGGGTCTTTCCTTTGGAGCCTCTGCCAGGGGTGCCTGTACCTGGTGGCATTGTCCATTTCTCACGGCCAACACAGGGGGGCATGTAATCACCCTGTCCTCCAATCTCTCCTGCCAACTCATCTCATTTTTCTGTCCTGGCAGAAATTGGCTGGCGGGCAGAATTTCTCCCTGCAGATCACTCTCTCTCGGAATTTGAGTTTGATGTCATCATTGGCGCAGATGGCCGCAGGAACACTCTGGAAGGTGATGACTCTTTTTGAGGCTGAGAATGAAGGGATGGGGGTGGGAAAGGGTGTATCAGGAAAGGCATGGAAAATGGGTGTAAGATGGTAGATGCCAAAGCTGGATTGGGGGTCTTGATAGAAGGGCAAACTGCCCTGCTCTGCTTGAGGCTGAGCATTTAGAGAAAACCATGTAATTCTCTCTGAAGCTCTGTAATTTGTGAATAGTAGGACCTCTCAGAACATTGCTATAAGGACTGGTCTAAGACTCATATGTAAAAATGCTTTTTAAAGGTTAAGCACCATGGAAATTAAAAGAAAAAATCAATACATTTATTGAACACCTGCTAGTGTGCAAGCCAGGGTGCTAAGAACTTTCATACTTCTTCCAACTAAGAAAATCATTTTATACTGTTGATGGTATTGGTTTACTGTGAAGTATAATACGCTAGAAGGAGGACTTCATCTTTTCTCATAACTTTACAGCATGGTAGTAAGATAAGTTTAGCCCAAACTGTCAAGGAACAAAACCACACCTCTCTGCTTCTAAGTTTGGAAGCATAACACGTTTTTTAGGGGAGAATCTAGAATCTATTAGGACCCTGATTTGAAGATCAACTGGTCCCACATGGCATTTCTTGGACTGAGGACAGGTCTGTTTTCAATCTTGCCTTGCTCAAAGGCTACAGCCTGCAGATGTCTGCCGGGAAGGGCACCTTCACTGAGGACAGAACACCCTCCTCGGACGAGGGTTGATCTGCCAGGCCTCAGGAAGTGCAGTTCTCCTAGCCAAGGCCCTTCCCGCCTACCGTACAGTGCTGGTCCTTTCCTCTCTCTTCACCTCGGCACCCACTCCCCCACCCCAAGCAATCAATATTGGATATCGATCAAAAAATGTTTAAGCTGCCAACCTGAATGTTGTACTGTTAGTTTATGAGGCCATTCTGATGGTTTGTAAGTCGGAATATAAAAATCCAGGATCCACGCCCACCTTGGGGATGGTTTGACATTTTGTTAACATAAGTAGGGCAGGAAGGGGGAGAACCATCTGAGCAACTTAAGATCATGTAAGCAGACTAGAAAAGATTTCTCAAATGGCACTCTTGGCATCTGGGGCCAGGTAGCTTTTTGTCGTGGGGACTGTCATGTGTGTTGAGGATGCTTAGCAGCATCCCTGACCTCTACCCACTAGACACCAGCAGTGCCCTTAGTTGTAGCAACCAGAACCATCTTCACACTTGGCCAAATGCCCACTGGGGGGCAAAATCACCTCCAATTAAGAAATACTAGAGACTACTGGCCATTATTGACCACTTCCACAAAGGTCTAATGAAGAACCAAAATGAGGAAGTGTTGAACAGAAACTCAAGTTTTTTAGTCAAAGAGATTTTCGGCAAAGAAGTTGGGAATCACGGTGCTAGTGGTAGAGAACCTGCCTGCCAATGCAGGAGACACAGGTTTGATCCCTGGCTTGGGAAGATCCCCTGGAGGAAGGCATGGCAACTCCACTCCAGTATTCTGGCCTGGAGAATCTCCTGCAGAGAGGAGCCTGGAGGGCTACAGTCCATAAGGTCACAGAGTGGACTGGAGTGATTTAGCATTAGCATGAGTCTTAGCATATGCAAAGTGGAGGGGAATCCCCACTGGTGCTGAAGACAGTGATTATGTCTGCCAGCAAGACAAATGCCTTGAGTTAAGCTAAGTAAACAGCAGTCAGTACCTGGGGCTGGGGTAGAAAGGAAATTCAGGACTGCAGGAAAAGACAGATGCTAAAAAGTAAAGGCATTAGAAGGTGGTGGTCCATTGAAATGGGACCACCTGTTGGTGATCCTGTGTGTAATTGCCTGTGATATTGTGATTTATAATAAGGCAAATATATCTGGGTCTTTGTCCCCTTTCTGGTACAGCTCCCCATACCCTTGGAATTTCCTGAGTGATAAGAGCAAGAGGAGCATCTTTTGTTATGATATTTGTATGTGGTTCCTAAAAACATTTCAGAGCCATAAATGTGAAATGGCTGTGTTGTTATTCACAATGAGCTCCTTTCCACCACATCTGAGTGTATGTTAATGAAGTGAGTTTTGGAAAGCATCTAAGAAAGGTAGGGGACTTGTTGCCTGAGGGGCCAAAAAAAATGATTAGAGGGTTGGAACTTTAAGTACTATCCCCTGACCTCATGGGAGAAGAGAGGGGCTAGAGATGGAGCTCAGTGACCAGTGATTTAATCACTCATGTGTCTGTAATAAAGCCTCCAAAAAAAAAAAAAAAAAAACCCCAAAGGAAAGGGTGTGGAGAGCTTCTGGGTTGGTGAACAAGTGGAGGTTTGCAGAGAGTAGAAAGTAGCATGCTTTGAGAGGGTGTGAAAGCTCTAGCTTTCCCTACACCTTGCCCTAAGCATCTCTTCTACCTGGCTGGTCCTGAGTTATTTAGTAAGATATTCTCTGAGTTCTGAGAGCCACTCTAGAAAATTAATCAAACCCAGGAGGGAGTTCTTGAACCTACAATCTAGAGCTGGTTAGTCAGAAGCATTGGTGACGACAAGGGCTTATAACTGGCATCTGAAATAGAGGACCGTCGGTGGGACTGAGCTCTTAACCTGTGGGATCTGATGTTATCTCCATGTAGGTAGTGTCAGAATTGAGTTGAAGTGTAGGACACACCGCTGCTCTCCTGAAATTGCTAGTTGGCATGTGAGGGAAAAGGAAAAAAAAACAAACAACCACATTGTAATTGGGTGCAGAATTCTTACAGCCATTGAAAAAGTGATTTCAATGTACACCATTGAAAACTATAAGAACCTCAATTAGTCACTGAACTAAAACAAAAGCAAGTTAGAATTCCATCTATCCATTATACATATATCGAGTGAGTACTAAATGCCAGTCACTGTGGACAGGAATTCAATCTCATAATTCTACTTATCAAGTGGGGAAAAACATGAATAATGCTAACTAGTTTTAATTGTGTAAGTCTAAATTGCATGTGGGTCTTTCATGAAACTACCTTGCAGCAATGTCTGTATCTGCTTCTTCTAAAGATAAGCTTTCCATGGGTGGTTGGGGTGGGGGTTTCAGGATGGTTCTAGGCATTACATTTACTGTGCACTTTATTTCTATTATTATGTCAACTCCACCTCAGATCATCAGGCATTAGATCCCAGAGGTTGGGGACCCCTGTTCTAAAGGATGAGCCCTGTGATTGCCCACTGGAGAAGCACACTGTTGTTTTGGAAGCCTAACCAGGATAATTGGTCCTAGAGATTTGGGGGAAGGAAACAGTCCCACTGAGTAAGGCCTCCAATGGGTTTCTTCCTCAAGGACAAACCTTAGCATTTCTGTCTGCGTCTATACTCTGGATCCAAAATTCTGGTTTCACTGTCCCATGGGCCATCTGAGAGTAGCTTTCTCAGTAATCTTTTCCAGTTTTCATATCAAATCCAGAAGAAAGACTCACTTTTCCCCTTTTTCTCACACAGGGTTCAGAAGAAAAGAATTCCGTGGGAAGCTGGCTATTGCAATCACCGCCAACTTCATCAACAGAAACAGCACAGCTGAGGCCAAGGTGGAAGAGATTAGTGGTGTGGCTTTCATCTTCAATCAGAAATTTTTTCAGGATCTTAAAGAAGAAACAGGTGGGACCTTCACCTTTCTCCAAACCAGGCTATTGTTCATGCTTCTCTGTTCCGTATATGGGTTGGAGTGGGGCGGAATGGGGAGGGGTGGGGCACTTGTTTTTCCTAGCTCTTGGGACCAAGAGACTCACTCTGGTAAAGTGGAAGCAGGGGTTTCTCTTTAGGATAATAATGGACAGAATTCCTTCAGGGACAGGAAGGATTCTTAAGGGAAATTTCTAGAGAGTGTACATGAAAATAGGTAACCATTTATTTAATGGTTAATAGGTAACCATTTATTTATTTAACCATCTATACTCAGGAGACATTTACTGATTGCCTGTCATATTTGTTGTTGTTCAGTCACCGAGCAGTGTCTGACTCTTTGAAACCCATGGACTGCACCGTGCCAGCCCTCTCTGTCTCTTACCATCTCCTGGAGTTTGCACTCAATTTCATGGGATACACAGTTGAGGTTGACATGGTCTCCTCCCAATAGGGGCTCCTTGTCTGGGGAGAGACAGCAACATAAACCATCCTAACACAGGCTGGTGAATCTATGCCCTAAGTCAGTGTGGGGTTCCAGGAGCACTCTGATGGGGAACCAGTAACCTGTGGGTGGTCCAAAAAGAGGCATAGGTGCTTTTACCAGTGTGCCAGCTGCCTTTTCCTCCAGGGATGGTCAGGGATGTGGAGAGGGTGTCACGACACCCAAGGGCATCGGTTGTCTCTCAACCGTGGGACTTGAAGAAAGGACTCATTCATTTCCTCAACAAATATTTATTGAACACCTACCATCCATGTTCCAAGGGCATAAGATGGAGCGGTGGACAAAACAAAACAAAAATCCCTCTTTCGGAGTTTATATTCTATAGGTGTTGTGGGGGTGAGGGGTGACCGTCAATAGGCAAATCAATTACTAACATGTCAGGTGGTCTGTAAGTATAGTGGAGAAAAAATCATGCAGGGTGAGGGAAAAGAAGGGCGAAACTCCTATTCCCAATTGAGTAAAATTCAGATTTTTTTTTCCTTTCTTTTTAACCTGATTTTGAAATATATATTTCTCCTTTAAAAGGCAGTGTAACAATGTTAAATAAAACTTTTATACTAAAAATAAATCATTAACACCTAGCACCACCTAGCACAGGCATAATCATTTTTGGTAATTCTCCCCTTGCATCCTTACTTTTTACATGGCTGGAGCTTTCACCGTAGTGTCAATACTGTTATTCTGCTTTTCTAATTCAGCATCACATTTTAAATGTTGTCCATTGTGCTCAATCCTCCTGATGGTCAGGTTTGTTTGGAATAGCTCATGCAGTGAATATATTGTCACTCACTGCTGAAGCATTTAAACCAGGGGGTGGCAAACCTTGACTTGCCATGCATTTTTGTATTGCCTTCAACCTAAAAATGATTTTAATATTTTTTGAATGGCTGCAGAAATAGCAAAAGAAGAAATTTAAAGGAAAAATAAAAAATTAATGAATTCAAGTTTCATTGTCCATCAATAGAAGTTTATTAGAATGCAGCCAGGCTGGTTTGTTTACCTTGGTGCCACGAGGACTTGCAACACAGACCAGATAGCCCTCAAAGCCCAAAATATTTACTCTGGCCCTTTACGGTAAAAGTTTGCAGACTTCTGATTCAAACTTTTCAGTTATTTACTGTTACTGATAAAACTGCTGTTGGATTATCTCTGTAAGGTACTTTTCTAGAAATGGAATTAGTTATTGAGCCAGACTCTGCCTCTCACTGGCCACAGTGACGTGTGTCCACCGCATGACCTTCTGAGTGTCACCACAGTGGCATTATTTTTTAAAAAAATATTTCCTTCCAGCATATTATGCCCTTTTGAATGATTTAAGAATTCTCCAGTCCTCCTTTCCCCTCAAAAACCAAGACAATAAACAAACCACCAAATATAAATTATGACAGGATGTTGAGTATGTTTTTCCAAATATTTCAATGAGCTCCCTTTACACTTTGCTGCGGCCGGCCGTCACCTTTGGCCGTTTTTCGACAACAATGCCCTCACAGAGTGACAGCAATGAATTTCCTGGATCCCCTCAGGGGCCCTATGCATGGATGGCTGTTTCCTATTTAACAGTAATAAAGGGGTTTCCATGGTTACCCAGTACGCCTCTGTGATAACTGCTAAGTTGCCTTAAACCTGTTCCTTTTTCTCCTAAGAAGCCACACCAGTGGTTCTCAAACTTGAGGGTGAATCAGAATCACCTGTAAGGCCTCTTCAAGCACAGATTGCTGGCAAGACCCCCAGAGTTTCCCATTCTGTAGGCTGGGGTCAGGCCCCAGTTATTTGCATTAATAAGTTTTCAGGTGATGCTGCTGCTGCTGGCTAGAGAGCCTACTTTGAGAAACACTGAGCTAAGCTGTTATTTTGTGGCATTATTTTAAATGGAGAAACCTAGTCTAAAAAGTCTTTAGCAGTTGGTGGAAAGTACAAAAAGATACAACCCAGTCCTCTGAATTGGTCTACCAGGGCCACCTGGGTTTTCACACATAACAGGAGGATGGTAGAAAAGTCTCTTAGTCTTTGGAGAATTCACACAGCTCTTGCATCTCTGTTCACATGGAGGAAATGGTGGATGGGACTTGGATTCAGACAGGCTATGGTTCAAATCCTGGTTCTGTTGCCACTTAACTGCCATGCCACGGACAGCACTGTGCCTTTCTGCAGCATGTGCTCAGCTCTGACATGGAAATACTGGTCCACAGCCCTGAAGAGCTTTCTGAGTTTTAAAAGAAATAGAGGCTTAATCATATTGTATTATATAAATGTATCAAATCAGAATGTTGAACACCTTAAACCTGCACAAAGTTATACCTCAATTTAAAAAGAAAATAGTGTCTTTGTGGGACTATGAAGGCTGTGTTGACTTGGGTAAATTCCGGCACTCGACTTTATCTTTGCCAGCCTTGTATATCTTCAAAACTTGTCTAACACAAATATTTTGCAGATAAATAATGAGACCTATAATGAGGCAAAGCAGGACTCCTAACACACAGTAAGCGCTGAAGAAGTAATACTGAGTCCATAACCTTCTCTTTTCAGGGATTGATCTTGAGAACATTGTTTACTACAAGGACTGCACCCACTACTTTGTCATGACCGCCAAGAAGCAGAGCTTGCTTGACAAAGGTGTCATCATTAATGTATGTATCTCTTATCTCTTGGCTGTGTATCCATCCTGTCTTTCCCTTTGGGACCTGGGCTGGCAGCATCAGCGAGTGTGGGAGCAGATGTTATTCTGCCAGAAACTGAGTCGGGGTGAGGGGAAGAGGGACCACATCATGTAGAGGAAGGGACCACCCCCCACCAAGTCCTCCTTGGTGGCACATGAATGTTGGATGGAGCCCACACTAACAATAAGAGGCAGGGGTGTTTCTGCAGAAGGCTGGACCGGGGGAGTGCTAAGATTCTCACCCAGGTGTTAGTGAGGGTCTTTACCATGTGTCTCATTTATCCCTTCCTCCTTTTCTGGGCTGTCACACACAATTTGGAGGCAGATGGTGGCTCCTTGTCCTAGTGGGACATGGGCACATTTACTTGTGAATTTTGTGCTGTGGCCCCATTGTCATGGTCTGGGGGAAAGCTTTATTGCAGTCAAGAAGACTCAAGTTGAATCTTGGCTCTGCCATGTATTAACTCAGGACTGACTAAGCTGCTTGTCTTCTCTGAGCCTCAGTCTTCTCATCTGCAGAATAGGAATAATAGTTTCTACCTGAAAGGATTGTTCAGAGGAATACATTTTAAAATGTATGCAGAGCATTTGACATGTTACAGGTTTGTAGATTCCCTCCACAACTTCTCTGCCTGGTTTGGACGCCTGCTTTTTTGGTCCTGCTGTCTTTCCTGGCCTCTGTTTCCTGCATTTGCACCTTCCTGCTTATACAGAGAGCAGGGCTGCAAGGAAAGAGCACATGGAGTGACTGGCCCTGGGCTGACAGCTTATTTGGTCAGGGTTCAACCCTTCCAGAGCCCTGGTTGCTGCCACCACTGCTGCTGTGGCCTTAAGATAAGGATCGTGCAATCCAAGGTCAGCCTGCTCTCAGGGTGTCGGCCTGTAGCCCAGGCAGCGTGGTGGCCATTCACTGATGCTTGTCAGAGAAGAATGCGCCTATCCTCATGCCAGCTTGTGCTGGCAGCCAGCTGGGCTGCTTTAGTAACCCAGCCCTCCCCTGGGCCTCCTCTGCATCAGCTCAGGGCTTTGCTGAGAGCCTGAGTTGCTGGACAGGAGGCTGGGAATGGGAGGAGGGGGCAGTGAACGAAGCCATCTTAGCCCAATCAGCAGATGTGGGTTTCAACATCTGATGCCCCACTGCTGACCCAGTCTGGGGGAGATAAGGCCATGCCCCCTTTTTCCCTCTGCTCCACAGATGTGCCTCCCAAAATTACCTCCCCCATTGGGATGCCTGTGTCAGATAGTGAAGGATTATTTAGGGCCCAAGGTACAGGTACAATGGGTACCTTAGCTTGGAAGGAGCTACAGAAGTTCTTCTTAGCCCATTTCTGGGGAGTCAAGCCAAGTGAATTAGGGTTCCTGTGTCACTGGCTGAGAACTCTGGCCTTCTGGGATGCTGAGGTTCCTCCTGGTCATCCCTGGGTGTTTGTCCTGGCCACAACATGTTGCTCATGGTGACTTGTTTTTTTTTGGCATTGCCAAAGCCCCTCCATGCTTCCCTCAGGCTCTGTGCCATGGCACAGGTGGGTGGGGACTTCGAACTTTGGTCCCATAATTACTGCAGGAGCTGGGGGACCATGGTTGTCCCCATCAAGGCCTTCTTTCTGCCTCAGAGAATCTGGGAGCATCATCTGAGCTGGTGCAGAGGATCCTTGAGGTATAAGACATGAATTCTAGAAATTGGAGGCCAGACTGGACATGGGAGAACTAGACACCATTTGGTTCAGGGGTCCTGGATTGAGTCTCCATGTGTCCAACCAACCTCTATAGTATTTGCACAAGCTGAAAGCTGACCTGTCTACCCCAATCTACTTAAATGGCCATTCTTTACTTGCTCCCAGAGGAATGGCAAATCCTGTTTTCCTGTCTCTATATGGGCTAGCATCTTCCTTGAGATACATTATGTGTTGAGTGAATGTTTGTTGAATGACTAACTGACCTGCTTCCCCATCTATCCCTGCTGATCTCTGGGTCTTTTCCCATGACTACTGAAGGGAGAGTAAAGTTTTTGCTATAGGAGCCCTGCCTCTGGGCTCTGAGCTGCGTCTGTCCCTCCAGGCCCCTGCCTTTGCTGGCCCATGAACATGCAGGCTTGGTCTTAACCCCAGTAGGAGGGAGCTTGGTGGCCAGGAGTGTGAGGTGGATGGATGCACTTCACAGCTGGTCTCCCTGTGCTACATCTGCCCTCATCTGAAGCAGTGAACAGGTGTTGCCTAACCTTCTTTTCTGGTCTACAGCCTCCTTCCACCTCCACACCCTGGGAAACTATTCTTCCTGTTGGATTCCCCACTCTTCTCTCATGTTTCCTGCTTCCCTCTCTCCCTCCCCACCTCTGTCTAGGACCCAACTTCTCTTCCCTGGGCCTGTGCAAAATGAGGCCCAAATGCACCTCCTGCCTGTATCTTCATTTAGCACCCCTTCCTCGGCTCTACCCTCTTTCTTATAGCCCCATTCCCACTTTTTTTCTCTCATCCTTGTACTTGCCTGTTTCCTACAAGTCTGTTCTACCATCCACTCCCTCATCTGGGACCACCAGCCCAGCAAGACCCCTTGGCTCCTCCCAGCAGCCCTGGGGGAGGTGGCTGTCATCCCAGCACAGCGGGGGCCCACCCCTTGGCCAGATCCCCACAGTCTTGCATGTGGCATCGGCTCTGGGTGCCACCTTCATCATACAATGTCCACATTCATCCGTCACCCAGTCCTCCATAGCAGTGCTTGTGGCACGTTTTGAAGAGGGGATATTTCTGAGATTTCTCCATTTACCCTCCCATACCCTCAGGGAAGAGAGTGATCTTGTGATGTAAGAATAGGTATGAGAAAGGAAAGCGAGTAACAGGAGCTCCAGCTGTGATCCAACAAAGGGCTCTTGGGCCAATGCTGGGTTCAATTTAGTTGATGTGGTTTGGATGTAGAAATACTGGAATTTGGGGGAAATCATGGCTGTTGGGAAAATTGCCACAATAGGTTGCTATTTGTGGTTGAGGCTGTGCCATCTAAGACCTTTGTAAATGCTCATGCTGTTACTCTTGGGGTGTCTGGGATGCACTTCAGGACATACTGCGGTTTGGCCGTTGTTATTTATTACAGACTGGAATCTCAGTCATTGTAAACTTCCCAACTCCTAGGTCTTGGGCTAGGGAACCATGTACACAGTCTCATTCAGTTCTCACATGGTTCTACGGAGTAGATTTTGTTAATCTCATTTCGCAAACTCAAATTTTACAAATGAGAATACAGAGACTCAGAAAAGTTCAATAACTTGCCCAAATTTACAATCAATGCAATCAATAAACAGAGATGGAATTTGACCTGTTGATCTCACTGACGCAAGGCCCATGTTAGTCTTACACACTAGTCATTGCCCTACCCCACCCCACCCCACCCCACCCCCGCCCCAAGGGGTTTGCATTTTCTGTGTCACCTTTTGGGAAAGGTGGTATTTTCGTTTCTGTAGCCACGCTATGAGCAGATTTGGCTCTGGGAGATGTCCTAAAGATCATCGCCAGTGTCCCTCCAGGGTGGATGTCCTAGTCCTCTAAGCCCAGGGTTCTCTACCTCCCAGTGGGAAAGGGCAACATTAACACTGTAAGAGCAAAGCAGGGCCCTGAGGAGTCCCTTAGCCTCTTGAGAAAAGGGGTAACTGATCTTGGAGAGAAAGTTTGAGAGTTATGCCAATTACCCGTTTCTTTTTCGGACTTGTTTGACCACTAGCCACAGCATTTCTGAACCACATTAGCTTAACTTAGTCCATTGTAAAATCACTCCTACTCACTTGCTTTTTTGTCTTTTAATTTTATTGAACGTTATCGTAAGAACCAGCCGTATGACATATGCTTCTGCACTTCTGTAGGATCATTATTTACGCTGTTCGTTACAACACACTGCTCTCTGTCAAAATTCCTATGTCAGACAGTTCTTTTAGAATTTAGTGCCAGGAAAAAATCACCTCCCCTAGGAATTTCTATGCTTCCTTCTTTCTGATAAGGAAAGCCCTGTAACATATCTCATTTCCCTTTTTGCCTTGGATGCCAGGAAGCTCAAAGCCAAATGTGATGCTTAATCATAACTCTCAACATTCCAGATGACTGGTTTGGTTCCTCTTTGTTCCCTGGGCCCCAATTTTCTAGTTCTGTCTCAATTAGCCTTTCTGCAAATCCATTCCAAGCCCTTTTGCAAAGAAGTAGCTATGACTCCTTGCCCTCATGAGGGGCAAGTTGCTACACTGTGCTCTTGTTCTTTCCCCCAGGACTATATCGACACAGAGATGCTGCTGTGTGCAGAGAATGTGAACCAGGACAACCTGCTTTCCTATGCACGCGAGGCTGCAGACTTCGCCACCAATTACCAGCTTCCATCTTTAGACTTTGCCATGAACCATTACGGGCAGCCCGACGTGGCCATGTTTGACTTCACCTCCATGTACGCCTCCGAGAATGCAGCCTTGGTGCGCGAGCGGCAGTCACACCAGCTGCTTGTAGCCCTGGTGGGCGACAGCTTGCTTGAGGTACCTCCTGCGTTTGGAGTCCTCTGCTTCCTGCTGGAAGACAGATTCCCACATTGCTTTTCTAACTGGCAGCATCTGCTGTCCTGAAGCCCAGGGGAAGGACAGGCTCTCAGCCAATTGGCAGGACTCTGCCGAACCCATCCTGGCCTCAGAGCCTGCCCTTTGACTAAATTCAGAGGAGTCAACTCTGCCTATGTACAGGCAGGAACCCTTTCCCTCGCCCCTCTGGTTTCTTCTGGGCTGGCTTCTCGGTTGAAGCACAAAATTAAGCGGCCCTGGTCTGGACTTCACGGGCCATCCTTCTTAGAGCTTGTAGATCCTGAGACTTCTTCCTCCAGTCTGTGGATCTCTGTGGACTTTCACCATAGAGTTCATATAGGAGCAAGAAGGGAGTATTGGCCCCAAAGTCCACGGCCTCTTTGCTCAAAATTCCTCCCAGAAAATCTGCAGATGCTAGCATTCTTACATTAAATGAATGCTTTCAGGAGGGGGAAATTTTTATCTTAATGTAAGCACTGACCAAAAAATGTTGATGCATGTATCCTACGTTAGCATCAAATTTCAAACCACGCTTTGGGTGCACATGGAACAGTTTAGTTAGAACTTAGCTTCGTGAATCCATGCTTATTCATCCCGGTGTGCAAACTATGACCTAAGCTCCTTGCATAAGCTCTCAGCACCCCCTCTGCTTCTGTCCCAGGCCTCCTTCCCAGCTTTCTCTCTCAGCACTCTCCTCCCACGCTCTCTGCTGCACCCAAACCAGACAGGCTGTTCTTACATCAGGCTCTGTCATTTTCCTACCACCAAGCCTTTGCTCTCTGTTCTGGAATGGATCAAGATCAGAATCCTATCCATTCTTTAAAATCGGCATGATTGTACCTCTTCCATGAAGTATTCGTTGATTATTTCTGTCTCCCTCCCCCAGGGTGGGAATTTTCTTCTGCCTTTTTTGAGCCCCCAAAGCAGTTATGCTGTTCCATGTCATAGCACCCTTGCATAGACTTTATGCTACAGTTCCTTGTGTTTGTGGTGAATCCTAGTGATGTGCCTGTCACCTCTCTGTCCTCCCAGTGCCTCCCATAGGCCTGGCAAACACCAAGTGCTGGATAGAATAGGATGGCAGGCTGGGAATCGCTAGAATCAACTGGAACTTTGTATGTGTCCTTTGTAGCCATTCTGGCCCATGGGGACTGGCTGTGCCCGTGGCTTCCTGGCAGCCTTTGACACTGCGTGGATGGTAAAAAGCTGGGACCAGGGCACTTCTCCCCTGGAGCTTTTGGCTGAAAGGTGAGTACTGACAGCAGGATCCTCAGCTGGAGGCAGGGCCGAGTCAAAATTCAGGCAGGAGAGGGAGCAAGGCTGGATGAAATCTGGAGCCCCTACCCCCCTCTCTCTGCCTTCCCACATGTGGCCGATTTGACCTTTGGTGTCCCCGAGGAGAAGTCCTCCATCATGACCTACCTCCATCATGATCTACTTTCCTAGGGGCCAGGCTCTTAAGCCTTGGATGCCAAAGAGAAATCTTCATCTTTCAGGGCAGCCCTAAAGTTGGGGTTCTCAGCACTGCTGAGACACCAAGGAGCCAGAAGAAGTCTAGGGGAAGCTTTCATTGCAGCGCTGAGTCCCACTCTGTTGAGGGTTGTGTGCTCTGACCTCCTAGGCCTCTTCCACTGCTGAGATCCTGGGCTTCCTCCCAGACCCCTGCTGCAGGCCACGTGGCTGTGACAGCTGATGGACTGCGAAAAGTCAGGGCTAACGGGTGGGGACAGGCCTCTGCTGGTCTTGGGTGTGGAGACCTGTGGTCATGGGGGAGCAGCCACAGGAGGCGGAGTGGCAGTTATAGCAAAACCACAGGTCGCTGGGCTGCCAGCTGAGTCCCTGCCCTCTGTCCAGGAGAGGAGGCCAGCACTACCACCTCCCAGGCTCCCTCCTGCTTCCTCCCGACCCTGTTGACCCTCCCCCACTTTGTAAATCTCAGGAGCCAGGAGGGCCAGGCACTGCTGGGAAGGGTTATGCAAACACATCTAAGAAGCTCTTGAAAATGGGAAGGGGGCCAGGGGTGGGGGTGGGTGGAGGGAAGGGGTGGGACCAAAGGCTCGAGGTTGCAAGAGCAGTGTTTGACCCCAGCTCTGCCTCCCTCCAGAGAAAGTCTTTACCGACTGTTACCTCAAACAACTCCAGAGAACATCAACAAGAACTTTGAGCAATACACATTAGACCCGGGGACGCGGTACCCAAACCTCAACTCAAACTGCGTCAGGCCCCATCAGGTAAGGCCTTGCCCAGAGTCCTGTCTGGGTTACTGTGCACTGAATGGTAGGAAGGGGTGGTCACCTAAAATCTTGGCACAATCCTGGGACCAAGGTCACCAATGCCTCTTGGCTTAAAGGTGGAGCAATTCCTCTCTCTAGGAAAGTCACAGGGTAGAGTCAGTATCTCTAGCCCACGGGAACTAGAACATGTAGGTGTGTGTCCACATATGTACATGTATTTACATGTTTGTTAGTCACTGAGCACATTCACTGCTGAGCATGAAAAGTGAAAAGTGTTAGTCACTCACTCATGTCCAACTCTTTGTGACCCCACGGACTGTAGCCCGCCAGGCTCCTTTGTCCATAGAATTATCCACACAAGAATTCTGGATCGGGTAGCCATTTCCTTCTCCAGGGAATCTTCCCGACCCAGGGACTGAACCCCAGTCTCCTGCATTTGGACTTCCCAAGTTGGCACTAGTGCTAAAGATCCCTCCTGCTGATTCAGGAGACATAAATGAGAGACGCGTGTTTGATCCCTGGATCAGGAATATCCCCTGGAAGAGGGCATGGCAACCCACTCCAGTATTCTTGTCTGGAGAATCCCATGGACAGAGGAGCCTGGTGGGCTACAGTCCATGGGGTCACAAAGAGTCTGACATGACTGAAGCAACTTAGCACACACACTTCTGCACTGCAGGCAGATTCTTTATTGTCTGAGCCACCAGGGAGGCCCATTGCTGAGCATAGCTCTCTTGAATAATCTACTTGATCAAATATCAAGTCCTTTCCATCCGAGGTCCTAGAGTCTATTTTTTCTCTCACTGGCTCAGAGTCACACAAACTCTGACTTCTTCAGTCAATAGCATAAAGAATGGTGTGAATTTTAAAAATCAGCCAATTATCTGTATTCACACTTGACTTCCCCCACATTTGGGTGGATAACAGATCCATAGCTCTGTGTCAGGTTGCTGGTTTCCTTGCCGAAGGTCGTGCCCTTCAGTGAGGGAGGAAAAGGGTTCAGAGGCCCTGAGACTGGAATATGGGGAAGAACCGGCAGACAGTTGTGTTCCCTCTCCCCCTAGGTGAAGCATTTGTACATTACTAAGGAGCTGCACCAGTATCCTCTTGAGAGGCTGGGCTCGGTGAGGAGATCCATCGGCCTCTCCAGGCGAGGTAAGAGGCCTTCCTGGGACCCCAACTCTGCAGGGAGCAGGCCTGCTGGGTGGCAGGCGGGGCCCAGGCCCTGCAGCCAGCCTGGCTCTGATCCAGTGACCTTGGCCAGGTGCCTCTCATCTCTGCCCTTCTTCATCTGTAAAACCGGGACAGGACAATACCAACCATAGCATCACTGTGTAGAGCAGAGGCAAGTGCTTGGTACATTAAAGTGAGCTGGAATGACTTCCCTGGGACTTGCTTTTCTTTTCCTGTTGTTTCCAGTCTGAGGAGTCTTGACTCCTCAGTTAGATAACAAGCTCCGTGTGCTTCGCTCTTTTACTGGTCTTCCGGGGCCTGGCACCATGCTGGGCACAGGGCTGGTGCTCAGTGCAGTAGGAAAGGAGGGTTAAATGGCTGACTTCTCAGTGTCCATCCAGCTGTGCTTAGGTCACCATCCTGCTTAAAGATGCATCAGCTGCCCAGACCTTGTGTTCTGCCTGCCACTCTTCTCTGCCCTCCACATTCACATGCCCCACTGCTACTGGCCCTTTGATAAACCATTTCACATAACATGGCAGCTTTTTCTAGATTCTTTGCCATATCACAGTCCTTGTCTCTTCCCTGGAGATCTCCTTCTGTCTTAGACACTCTCCTAGAAGCAGCTCCTATGTACCTCCTCCATGACTCTTTCTTTGGTGAATTCCCTGGCTCTGCCAGACTCTAGCAAACCTGCTCCCCTGGCATCGGGTTTCTCCATCATTGTCACCCACTTCTGCATCTGTCTTCCCCACAGGATAAACGTGCTGTTGACAGTGTCCATGTCTTCCTTACCTCTGTGTTCCTGACCTCTAACCAGGACCTGGACAGAGTAGGGGTCTTAGGGACTCTTTACTGAAAGAGACCATCCTTCCTATCCCAGCATCCTGCATGCTCTCAACAGGACCCCCTCAGGCTGCACCTGTGCCCACAGCGCCTCACTTCCATAATCTTCCTCTTGGTCCCCACCCATGGTGGCAGATGGAGGGGGTCCCCAGGGTAGCTGCTGAGATTTCTACAAAGCGCTTCACCACTACCCATCTCCTCCTGCTGCAGAGTCAGACATCCGGCCCAGCAAGCTCTTAACCTGGTGCCAGCAGCAGACCGAGGGCTACCAGCATGTCAGTGTCACCGACCTGACCACGTCCTGGCGGAGTGGCCTGGCCCTGTGTGCCATCATCCACCGCTTCCGGCCTGACCTGATGTGAGTCTGGGGCCCCGTTGGAGCTGGCAAGCTCCTCACTTCTCCAGAGGACTCTGGAGACAAGGGAGACCAGGGCTGTTTTACATGCAGAATCCTTGGCTCAGTATTCTCATCACATAGCTTGGATTTGAGTTTTTTCTTCAGTTTATTCTTTTCCTTTTGCTTTGGTTACTTTGCCTGCAGCTTGTCTGATCTGTGAGGAGCTAAAGTGGCTCAGATACACGGATTGATTGCACTTATATTCCAAACCCTCTTCTTTTGGGAAATTTGAGCATTCGCACCTTCAAGTTCTAGCCTTGAGAGAGGACTTAGGGGCAAGACTTAATTCTGGGGACCGATTTGAGGTTTTATAGCCAAAAGAATTAGATTTGAGACTCAGATCTGTTAGCTGTATACTGTTGGGCAGGCCCCTTATCTTCTCTGAGTTTGCTTCTTCACTTGTTACTTTATATAACTTGATCCTTTATTTACAAGAAGCTCATATTAGTTTTGTAATTAAAAGGAAAAGAATATAAGGGAACTACTTAAAAATAAAATAGCTCATACATTTTCCAATCATTTTCTTATGTTTTCAGCCCAGTGACATTCTCATGGCCCAGATCTGATTTGGTCCCTCCCTGAGTGAAAACGGGGTTTACTTCTTCTGGCTGAGCCCTGCTAAGGGGTCGGGGGTGGTGGTGGAGGGATCCGAGAGGGAACAGTGTCCCCTGCAGTGCTCCTTATGGCTGAGGTTGTTCAGCTCTTCACCCCTCTCCATCCTCTCCCTGAACTTCACTTCATTCTGATTCTCCAGCAACTTTGACTCTTTGAACGAAGACGACGCTGTGGAGAACAACCAGCTGGCATTTGACGTGGCGGAGCGTGAGTTTGGCATCCCCCCAGTGACCACAGGCAAAGAGATGGCATCGGCCCAGGAGCCCGACAAGCTCAGCATGGTCATGTACCTCTCCAAGTTCTACGAGCTCTTCCGGGGCACCCCTCTGAGGCCTGTGGGTAAGGACCTGCTTTTGGACGAGGCTTTCCCTGCCCCTGAGCCATCTCTGCTCTGCACCTACATCTCGCTGCTCTTCACACTGGTGGCCTCTGTTCTGGGGCTGACCCCTGCCCTCCCTTTGCCTTTGGGGAGGGGTGGACCCTGTGCCTGGGTTCCATTCCCCAGGAGAAGGGAATGGCAACCCACTCCAGTATTCTCACCTGGGAAATACCATGGATGGAGGAGGCTGGCAGGCTACAGTCAATGGGGTCGCAAAGAGTCGGACACACCTGAGTGACTAACACTTTCTGTGTGTGTAAGTGGGTCCTGTGTGGCAGGTGTCATATGGGGCTGGTCTGCACCTGCCCTTGTCACCGGGAGGTCACTGACAGAGTGGCACCAGCCCCCTACACAGGCCACTGACAGCTTCAGTTGGGGGTGAGGGAGTTACTTTGGAGGGACTTTGTCTCAGCGACACCCCCTGAACTCTGGGAGAGCAGTGGCAGGATCCGAATCTCAGTCTTACTTTTATTTCCTAACAGATTCTTGGCGTAAAAACTACGAAGAGAATGCCGACCTCGGCTTGGCCAAGTCATCCATTCCTCATCACTATCTCAACCTCACATTTCCGAGGAAGAGGACTCCACGAGTAAGTTTCAGTCTGGGGTTGTTTAATCTCTCTTTGCACATGGATGGGGTGAGGGAAAGGGAAATGCCACTGGCTGGGTCTGTTTGTGCTCATAAATTACACAGATCAAGCGCTCATGGAAGACATGCGTAGAACTCGGTCAACTTCCCTTGCACCATGTAGCCAGCTTCAAAGCCTTCAATGTGGTTATAGGAAGAGCAGGGTAAAGAGTGAAGAGGACACGCCAGTAAGTATTTTTTAAAGTAAAGCAGATTAGCTCTGCCTCCTAAGCAGGGAAGAGGAGATGGTATCTCACTTTGCTCAGCAGTTTACATCAGGAACATGATGGCCATTTAGTAGCAGAGGTAGATGAAGAGGCTACATTTACACATTCTGTTCCATTCTTTTTTGTGTGTGTAATTTACTCATTCAACAAATGTTTATTGGGCCCTACTTCATGCCAACTTTAAAGCTGAATGTTTTGTTTTTGAGGGTAGCAGATATACAGAGATCATTAATGAGGGGGCCTTTGCCTTTGAGGAGTTCAGAGCCTAATAAAGAGGTTCCCAAATGTTCCTGACTCAGTGGCACCTTTCACGTCTTAGTCACTTTTTTCGCAGTGCTTCTAGATCAAAAGAAATACCTGAAAGTTTCATTTGTTAAGTATTTACATCCAAATATAATAACTTAGTAGGGGTGTTTTGCAAGGTGTGTGACAAGCATCACCATGCTTCCCTAGAAAATTTAAAATATCCTGCAGCTCCTCTGTGAATTCACTATGGTGGCTTGGGGGTGCCTTGGTACATAATTTGGAAACCCACAGGCCTAGTGAGAAATTACAATTTTTAAAAAATTATTTATTTTTAGTTGTGCTGTGTTGTTGTTACTACATGTGGACTTTCTCTAGTTGTGGAGAGTGGGGTTGTGGTGCTTTTTGTTGTGGTGCTCAGGCTTCTCTTGTTGCAGAGCATGGGCTCTAGATCATGAGGACTCAGTATCTGTGGAGCACGGGCTTAGTTGCTCTGCAGCATGTGGAATCTTCCTGGACCAGGGATCGAACCTGTGTCCCCTACACTGGTAGGCAGATTCTTCTCTACTGTCCCACCAGGGAGTCCAAGAAATTATAATTTTATATGAATGGCTACATATCCATGGAAGGTATAATACAAGTTGCTTTGATTGACATGCCCCATTTTATAGATAAAACGTGGAGACTCAGAGACATTAGGCTGCAAGGGTGTGCGCTAAGCTTACTTTCCCCCGCCCTCACTCAGCAGAGGACTGCAGGCTTCTGCACACATCTCTGTGTCTCTAGATCGTCGACAGGCTCTTAACTGCTGGCCAGTCGCGCCTTGTCCTGCCGGCCCCTCTGCCCAGGGTGGAGCTCGGGCCGTGTGGCCTCCTGTCTTTCCCTGGGGTGTGTGATCAGTGGTCACTTTTTCCACTGCGGGCTGTGTTCCCTGGAATGTAGCAGTGGTTGTGCTGACTTCAGGAACCGGGTACTTAGTTCTCTGCAGGCCCTGTCTGTAGGAGGGGACAGGCTGGGGGTCTGGGGAGGGAGGGTGAACGGGTCAGCTCAGGTGTAAGCAGAGCAGCTTTACCCTACTGCCCTGTCCCCCTCTGACGCCCTGTGGGAGGCACTGTAACCCATCATACGTCACACTGAGTAAAAGATGTTTTCTGGAGCCCAGTTGTCAGCTTGCCCCAACCCAGCCCAGCTGCGTTTCCTCTGATGACCGAGGACCCCCTACTTTGGGCTACTCCATCACAGACAAGCCAGTGCAGTCCCTCTGGAAGCTCTCTGAGCCAGACACTTACCACTCTTCTCCATTCACCCGATTTCTCCCACCACTTAGCCCACAACTGGGAACTGGAGAGGAATGTTTAAACCTTTCACTCACCACACCTCTGTTTACAGAGTGACCGAATTGAAACAGCCGGCCAACTCTGGCTCAGGAGGTGGGAACGGTCAAAAGTCGGCCGTCAGCCAGGCTCTCCGAGGGCTTGCTGGAGCCTTGCTCCACTTTGCCCTGGCTCTGGGAGCAAATGCAGTGGGGATGTGTGGGCTCTGCCTGGCCCAACCCTGGCTGGTTTTGGCCCACCTCCAGGGTGTGCTTCTTGGCTGCGCATCTTGAGAGCACTTGAAATCCACACATCTGATTCCCTCCCACGGCCCCATTTAACATCTGAAGTTTGTCCTGCTCCTCAGATAGGTAGGGAGGTCAGTCATTGAAGTAAGTGCCTGGTGTGGGTATTTGTTGTCCCACCCTTTCTCCTCAAATGGATTGAATGCTTCTTCTAGGGGGGTTGGTGGGTTTATAAGGCCACTGAGTCACATTCTGCCCTGGTACTGAAACACCCCAGCATATACTGTCTGCCATTCAACTCCAGTGCAATGGTAAGACCACATGCAAAGTACCTTCTCCCCTTTTTATCTTGTGTCATATGTCTGGATCCTCTTTTGGCTTGGAGATATCTGTTTGCAATGCTCTTTGGTCTTAACATGTCTCACAAGCGAGGGGTACTGAGTCCACTCCAGGTTTCCGCTGGACACACACAGTGGAGGTCTACACAGGAGACTGAATGCTGTACATATACATGGGGCTCCCCCACAGTTACACCCAGAAGATGTCAGTGCAATTAAACACTCAGTCTTCACTGCCCTGGTACATGTGCCCTTACAGACTGGAGATGCAGGCTAAGTTGTTCTGCATGATTTTCTACACCAGGGCTCAAACACACAATCTGTATGTATAGGTGCATCTGTATTCCCCTCCCCCTCTCATCCCTCCCTGCCCGTCCTCCCTCCTAACTAACTTCAGAGGAGCATCTTGATACAGGGGTTGAGCCGCCCACATTTGTTCACATGTGGTGTCTTAATCTGAAGCGGACTCTCTGTTTCTCTCCTGAGCCAGGCTAACACTCTCCCTCCCTCCTGGTTTTTGATGTTGGTGTCAAATTCTTCTTTCCTCCCTAATCTTGTTTTCCTGATAATATCCAAATTCCAGCAAAAGACAACAACTTTGGGCAAAACCGAAGGCTTTTCCTCCATCCAGGAACTTATTTTAGAGAGAATGACTTTCCCATCCCATGCCAAGAGCACTGTACCTCTGGTGAGTGGTAACCAACTGGAGCTGGTTATCTCTGAAGACTGGATGGCCCACGCCTGGGGAGAAGGAGAAGAGTTGGGGATTCCGTTTTCTCTTAAAAGGCCCTTGGTCTATTTCTGCAGATCTGCCTCTGTCCCGATCAGCATCTAGCAACCTAGTGGTGTGGGACAGTTCCTGGAGACCCAGAGCTCTTGTCACCATGCTCACACGTATGTGCGCATACATATGTGGTCTCTGTCCTTTTGTGTGTGCATATGGCCATGTACACACACTTGTCACCATACTCACAGGTGTAATCTGAACACACATATGTGATCTTTATCCTGTGTGTGCATGTGGGTGTGTATATACACATGCACACACTACCTGTCTATGCTTTTCTCATCTGACCCCACGTAGGTAATGCCTGGATTTATGGCCTCTTCAGTCACAATACATATGACAGACGTAGTCAAGGTGTTTGGTCTTTGTTTTCCCCATTCTGAGCCCATTCCTTGAGGGACACAGCAACACAGAACTTGTCATTTGTCCCTGGAAATCGCATCCTAGAAGCCAGGTCAGAGGCCCCAGGATTTATCCTGGTCTGTTGGCTGATTCTGACCCAGGTCCTCCTCTACTGCTGGTCCCTGGTGGAGTGGGGTTCACAAAGCATGATTCAGATCAGTGTCTGGTCTGAGCCGAGGGTGGGAGGGGCCCTTCTAGCCCTTCTCCTTGACCCTCCTCCACAGACACTTTCCAAAGATTCAGGGGCCATTATGTAAGAAAGTCCCTCCTCCATCCGCCCATTCATTCAACCCAGATTTACTAAGTCCCCATTTTATGCCAAGTTCTCATTGCTGGGGCACAGCAATGAACAAGAGGGCCAAGGTCCCTGCTAGCAGGAGCTGACCTTCCAGTGCAACTTCCTAAGTTCCTCTCACTCCCCTTCTCCAGCTGTGCTCACAGAACCACCCACTCAGCAGCCAAAACTCCCACTGGGTTTTTCGCACTCCTCAGTTCAGAGACTTGAAGATGACTTAGGGAGTCAAGAGCCCTGGGTCCTGATGCTGCCCTGCTTGGCCAGTGTAGGCCCTGAGCAGTGTATCCACCCACACACAACCCTGGGCACCTGTGGTCTGCAGGTCTCTGTGGACGGTGGTCACTCCTGTCCTCTGTGTTACCACAGCCTGGGATTCTGGACTGACTTATAGAATGAGGATGCACTTTAAAGCCAGGCCAACAACTGCGTATTTTGGTCTGCCGGGGATTCAGCACATGTTCGATCCTCTCTAAGTTTCTTTGCTTGGCTGCAAAATGTGATGTAATAATAAACATTGCATTGCTGTGAAGACAACGTTGAACCAATGTGAGCTGCACATCTGAGCTCCTTCTCTGGCACATGGAAAGGTCTCTGTACATGATGGTTCCTGACCTGTCCTTTAGGAGTACTGACTAAACAAAGATGCGCATTTTCTGAAAAGGGAAGAACTAACTAGCTGAGTTGGCCACTGGCTTGTGTACTGCAACCATGATGGATCCAGCATTGTTCAGTCCACACAGCAGTGCTGTAGATAGCTCATTTGTTCTTGTTAGGTTTTGAGGAAGTCAAGGGACCTATTCTCATCCCAATTTTAGAGATGGGGAAACTTGGTCTTAGGGTAATTATATTGTGATGCCATATAGGTGGGTAAATGTCAAAGCCAGATTAGAATTCAGATTTTCTAATTTTATGAAGAGCACTGACCTAACTTCAAACGTCTAACACTTATACAGCACTACACAGAAGAAGAAGTGTCTTATATACATGATTGTATTCATCCTTATAATAGCTTATTTATGACCTAGACAGTATAGGATCTTAGAAGTGAGGAAACTAAAGTCAGAAAAGTTAGGTGATTTTCCTACTCACTTAGCTGGAAAGTAATTCAAGTCAGAACTTGAACCCCTGGCTCCTTGCTGCTCTGCCACGGAGGGGAGAACTCTCTTGCCAGTACCACTGGCCATCTTTCTAAATATCATGGCGGCCACTGTACTCTCAGACAGGCCACTGCCTACAATGGCCAGTCTCTCTTCCTATGACCTTGGTCTGAATTTCTCCAGGGTTAGGGTTCATTGGATAACTAAATATAAATTTGGTCTGTTTGGGGCTAAAATCACCTTAAGTCAGGTCGTATGGGAATATGAATATTTTGTGCTGGTCAAATAAATGATGAGCGGGGTAGCTATATGTCTATTTTTTAAAATGGAGATCACCAAGTAGTTTAATAAATGTCTCTTGATATATAGACTCTTTCAAATCATTGGGAAATCATGATAAGAAAGTGTCTTAGGGTGAAAGGACAGGAAAAATTTATGGGAAAAGGCAGCAAGTTATTTGTTTAATCTCATGCTGTCTCTGGGCACAATAACTACTTTCTTCCACCCCAGTTCTCTATGGTGCAAAATAGAGTTCAAAGAGAGGGGAATATGGAGGCATTTTTTGGCTCCCAAATAGAGATGTACAGATAAGAAAAATTAGATAAAACTCCAGGTTTGTGTTTTCTCAAGCTTTGTGTTTTAACTTAGCTCTTAGTTGAGCATAAGTGCTTTCATGATAAATCCAATTGGAAGAGCAGAGACCCTTTGGGTCTGTGTGTGGCTAACCTTTCCATATAGACTGCATTTTATTGTCCTGTGGGTGAGGCTGAATCAGAGGAACTGAGGTTGCCCCCACCCACCCACTTCCTCTCTCCCCCCTGAAGGATTTGGGGGTCTTCTTAGGTCCTCCTGCTGGGTACAATCCCCCAGGAATGTGTTCTGTGCACCTGCCACTAATGTACTGAGTTTGGATCCATGCAGGCTCTGATTGTTGGACCAATCACACCCAGAGAGTAAGATATGTTGCTCTTTGAGGGAAAAACCAGTCCTCATTAAAGGTGGAAGATGATGCCTGAAGTGTTCTTGTGAGGAGGACATCCTGTACTTTCACAGGCTCCTCTCGGGGCCAGTGCAGCGCTCACAGGCTGTGGAGCCGGGCGCCTAAACAGCCTAGGCCTCTAGAACCCGACTCTGTAAATAAGGTCATCTGTTTCTCTTGGTGTTTGCCCAAACATTGGAGTTGAAATTATTTCCATTCACAGAAAAATGATTTGTTAGAAGCTGAGGAAAATGTTGAAGGGAAGGTGAGGCCCTTTGATCTGTTGTTTTGTGCTGCCCGAGGAAGGGAAGGGTCACATTTTTGAACAAATATCAATGACTAAACTGTGGTTGATTTTGTTTTAAAATTTTTTTAAGTTGCTGGTAAATAAGAGCAGGGGCAGCGGTGGTGGGGAGTGTAAGAGCAGGGGGAGCAGGTGCTTGCCTGAGAGAGCAAGTGGGTACAGACTAGACTGTGTGTTGAGGGCTCTGATCACTCCTGTTCATTCACAACATCCGGGAGGTAAAGGGTCCTCTGGAATGGGGCAAGGTGAGGACGTGTGGTGCTGATTGGGCTGCAGCCTGGGTTTGAGGGGAGAGAAAGGCCAGCAGCCCTTTCAGGTGCATCCAGTGTGAACAGAGGCTGGGCTTTAATCTGGCCTTCCCTGATGGCTCAGATGGTAAAGAATCCGCCTGCCAATGCAGGAGACATAAGAGACAAGGGTTTGACCCCTGGGTCAGGAAAATCCCCTGGAGAAGGAAATGGCAACCCACTCCAGTATTCTTGCCTGGGAAATCCCATGGACAGAGAAGCCTGGCGGGCTACAGTCTGTGGGTAACTAACACACTTTTCACACTTTGTTAAGGGAGGGCCCCTCTGAGGGGGTCAGAGTCTCCCATGGGGAGGGAGGCATAGTCAGTGGGAATGGCTCCACGGTTCTCAGTGGGCTGGCAATATGGGGAAGGTCTCAGCTGGAGGTCTAACCCCAGTATCAAGGAGAGGGTTGGGGGTAAGGGGAGAAACTAAATCCAGCCTGCAGCCCCATCCCAGTTGGTAGCATCAGCTCAATTTGTACAGTCCCGCTGCTTCCCTTAAGTAGAAATGCCAGACCACAGGTGTGCCCTTGGGTGGCCCTTGCAGGCATCATGCAATGGACTGAGGTAGAAGGGGGTCTCTGGATTTAAATGTCCAGACCTGGGAAGCAGAGTTGACTGTAAGGGGTTATCAATAGGACAGCCATGCAATTTGTTGTCTAAACCAGGGTATTTTTGAGAATGAGGGACTTCCCTGGTGGTCAGTGGTTAAGACTTTACCTTCTAGTGCAGGGGGCCAGGTTCGATCCCTGCCTGGGGAGCCAAGATCCCATATGCCTCGCAGCTAAAAAACCAAAACATAGAACAGAAGCAATATGGTAACGAATTCAATAAAGACTTTTTAAATAGTCCATAACCAAAAAAAAAAAAAGAGGGTATTATTCCTAATTATGCCTGGGGGGAAAAGCGATACATCAACATGTCCTGGGCAAACTGAGCTGTATGGTCAACATAGTTTTCATGCCATATCCAATGCTGCTTTGAAGTTAACACAGTATCATTTACTGGTAGCTGCAGTGGGACTAAATGGCAGAAGTAATTTGCCATTAGATTCCTGGACGGCTGATCTGAGTCCTGAGAATCCGTGCCTGTGAGGGGAGCCAGTGGCATCTCTTCATAGGAGGTGATATACTCAGGGCAGCATCAGCAGGCCTGGCTGTGATCGCTCTGAGTCCAAGATCACTGAAAGGTGACAATCGCTGCCCATGTCACAGGAATTCTTTGTGCTTTGGGATGTTCGGCATGATTTGGGGATCTGTATTCCCACTCTCTTCTGACCGAACCCCTGGCTCCTGAGACGGAGGGAGGCTTCCTCTGCTGTGCCTGAACAGAGCTGAGAGCATTTGTCACGGTGCCGGGTAATGTCAACTCATCTGTTCCTGGGCTGGCAGCTGTTGTGGGCAGGGTTGGATCCCCAGTGCTGGCACCGCAGCCCTTGACCAGCCCCGAGCTCACCATGCTTTCTTGCCCTGAGCTCACCATGCTTTCTTGCCCATCGCAGGTGGACAGTCGAACCGAAGAGAATGACATGAACAAGCGGAGGCGGAAGGGCTTCAACAACCTGGACGAGGTTCGTGTGCTCAGTGTCAGTTTACACAAAGGACTGTTTCCTGACAGCCAGTGGCCACAGCCCACATGCCTGACCGAGGCAGTCACCCCGCCCTTCTTTCTTTCCTCTCATGAACCACTGGGTTCCAAGCTTAGCTTGATGGGAAAACAGTCGGGTCTGGTCGCTAGCTACGTCACTTTCCCAGGGTGTGGCTCATGTCTGTAAAACACAGATGATGCATTTGAAATATAGGACATTTTACAGAATTTTCAAAGATTAACTAGTAGGCATAGAAGGAACATACCTCAACATAATAAAGGCCATATAAAATAAACCCAGAGCAAACATTATTCTCAGTGGTGAAAAACTGAAAGCGTTTCCTCTAAAATCAGGTAACAAGACAAAGGTGCCCACTCTCACCACTATTATTCAACATAGTTTTAGAAGTCCAGCCATGGCAATCAGAGAAGAAAAAGAAATAAAAGGAGTCCAGGTTGGAAATGAAGTAAGATTCTCAGTCTGCAGATGACAAGATTCTCTATATGCCAGAGTCAAGATTAAGTAAGATTTAATTTTAATCTTAAAGATTAAACAAGAGGATGTGTAAGCACGCATGCATGCACATACCATGCCGATCATGGTCTCTGGCACCTCAGTTAATCAAGATATAATCACTATTAATAGTAAGTAGTGAAGAGGCACCAGCAGTGCCACTATTCTCCCAGTCCTCACTTCTACGTGATGTGTTTTCTGTGCTATTAGTCTTTAAGGCGAATGTCCCAGCTCCCACAAGTGCCACCTTCTGGTGAAAGAAGAAAGTTACAGGCTACTTTGTCAAAGCCAAGCACGAGTCTCTCTCCGGCTACTGAAAAATTGATCAGAAAAAAAAGAGTACCAGTTCTTGCTTCCCCAGGCAGCTCTTTAAAGAGACCTGAGATATATATATACCTCATTCCAAGTGAAAGAAAGTGAAAGTTGCTCAGTCGTGTCCGACTCTTTGCAACCCCATGGACTATACAGTCCATGGAATTCTCTAGGCCAGAATACTCGAGTGGGTAGCCTTTCCCTTCTTCAGGGGATCTTCCCAACCCAGGGATTGAAGCCAAGTCTCCCACATTGCAGGCGGATTCTTTACCAGCTAAGCCACAAGGGAAGCCCAAGAATACTGGAGTGGGTAGCCTGTCCCTTCTTCAGCGGATCTTCCTGACCCAGGAATCGAATCGGGGTCTCCTGCATTACAGGTGGATTCTTTACCAATTGAGCTATCAGGGAAGCCCCACACCTCATTCCAAAAAGCCATCCTAATCCCAGAAAAGAAGGCTAGATACTGACTGTGAATTGTAAGAATGCCAGCTTTAGCTAGCCTACTGGCTGATACCAAAATGATGACTAAAAGGCACAAGGGATCATTTGTAGGATATATTTGTACTTGATTTATAGGACTTAGAAAAAAACTTCTTTTACTTAAATGATTGAGAGCTGTTGCTCTTGGATCTGATATGAGCAGGAAGCCAGAGAACAGAAAGACAGCTGAGAGAATGAAGCCAGGGCTGAGAAACATCCCCTTCTCTAGTTATGGGGCACTGCCTCTGCTCTAAGAGCCTGTGATTTGCTCCCGCCTCCTCCCAAGAAGCTTCCCTTGGATACACTTTGTCTCCAGGGGGAAGTCTTCTCCTGCCTTTCATCTGTGCCTTATTTGAGGGGGTGTTTGTACTATTTCTGTTGCTGGCAGCACAGAAGTCAATGTGGGAAGAAATCTGGTCACACCTGCCTCTTCTGAAATGGCTCTATTTTCTTGGCCAGCTGTTTGCTTAAGTGAGATTTAACCAAGCAATAATTTCCTCTAAATTCTTACTACTCAAAGTGTGAGCCAAGAACCAGAGCACCAGTATCACCTGAAAGCTGGTTAAAAATGCAGACTCTCAGGGCCGACCCCAGACCCACTGAATCCAAATCTGGTTTTGAAGTGATTCAGGAGTACATGAATGTCTGCAAAGGGCCAGTCTGCATGACCCACTGTCCTGGCCTACTTTGGGCTGTACAAACAGTGACCAGCCTAGTAAACTTGCCCTGTTCACACTCAAGACTGGATTGCTATGCAGAGTTGCAGTTCCCGCTTTGAAGTGGGAAGTGAGTCTTTGATTTGTGTTTGTCCAACTCTTCCGAGTGGCTGTGCATACCAGGTTTCCCATGGGGCTGCTACACTTAGGGAATCTTAAAAAACAAAAAAAAAACCCAAAACAATTGACTTTACCTTATCTCTTCTCATGAATTTCTGCTAAGTGAACATATCTTTGTTTTGAGAACATCTGTTCCTATAAGGGAGATGCATTGTCTCCTTGGGAAAACTGACTGCCCTCTTGACATGACAACGCCATTTGTATTTCTGAGTCTGATGGGAGCAGATCTACCGTACTAGGTAACAGACATTTACTGGACAGTGATCAGTTTCAAAGTTTTATTTTTAGCAGATGAGCTAAGAAAATCTTACATGGAATTCCATTTTATAAAGCAGCATCACCGAGCAGTCAAGGCCGGCCTCTAAACAGTCACAAGTCACATTGATGTCACGTACCCCAAAACAAAGCAACGAGAAGGACCCCTCACCTCTGTGACCCCTTCTTCAAAATCCCAACCCTAATCATGAGCAACCATCAATCCTACCCAGATGGAGGGACTTTGTACAAAATAGCTGACCTGTGTCCTTCACAATTGTCAAGGTCATGAAAGACAGAGAAAGACGGCGAAACTGTTGCAGATGGGGGGAGGTGGAGGAAGCATGATGATTGAATGCAGTGTGGGATCCTGGATTGTATCCTGGAAGCTAAAAGGACATCCGTGGGAAACTGGTGCCATCTGATTCAAGTCCATAGCTCTGTTAATGGTATCATGCCAGTGTGAATTTCTTGAGTTTGATAACAGTGCCATGATTATTCCATATGTTAATGTTAAGTGCAGCTGCATCTGTGGTCTGCAGGAGCTATCTATGCTGTCTTTGTAACTTTTCTGTCAGTCTAAAATTATTTCAAAATTAAACTTTTTTAAAAAAGATAGAAACAATAGGGCAAGATTGGTTGCCATTGGGTGTGGGGTGCAGAGGAGAGAGGGGAAGCTAGGAGCCTATGCCTTGCGCCACTGGCATCCCCTCTTGCTTCATTCATCCCTACTACTCTTCACCTCCTGTCAGCCCCGTGATGGGTTTGGAAACTCTTCTGTTCATCATTTCATTATTATATCTTATTTTTGCAACAGTTACGTGAGGGTGGGTTACTGCTCCCATTTTACAAATGAGGAAACGTCAGGGAAGTCAGAATTCAAACACCGTCTGGCTCCCAAGCCTGGCTGTGCCCACCTTTGGGGAACCATGTCCCACCTTTGAGCATTGTCTCCATTGGGCATTGCCTGCTGTGTCTGCCTCACTTTCTCAGACCATAGAGAGTGTCCTTCTTCAGGAAACTGTCCCTGTCATGAGCCTCCAGGCCTATCCCATGATATCTGGGTTCTGGATCCAACAACCAATGCACTGATTTGGCCTTTGCAGCCTTCGGCCTTTTCCAGCCAGAGCTTGGGCTCCAATCAAGAGGGCATTAAGGAAGGTGGAAATCAGAACAAAGTCAAGTCCATGGCAAGTCAGCTGCTGGCCAAGTTCGAGGAGAGCTCACGGAACCCCTCAATCCTGAGGCAGGTGAGTCCTGTCAAACATCCACTGACCATGCCTTCCTGGTGACCAGAACCTGCTGAGAAGCCAGCAAATGTCAGGCAAGTGCTGGGTTTCAGGTACGCCAGCCAGTCCTGGCTCAAAAGGAGACTTGAGCTTCTTCTTGATCTGGAGTCAGACTTTCCTAAAAGGGGCCGGATAGCAAGTATTTTAGACTTTAGGGTCAATGTGATCTCTCTTGCAATGACTCAACTCTGCTATAATGGCAGAGCTGAGTCACTGTGAAGACAGCCATGAACAGTATGTAACAAAATACATGTGGCGGTGTGCCAATAAAACTTTATTTACAAACACAGGCAGCAGGCTGGATTTGGCCAGAGGACTGTCGTTTGCTGATGCCTGTTTTGCATTGGAGATAAAATCCTTTCCCTGCTTTTGTTTTGCTTTGCAACCATGGCTGGGTTTGCAGTCATCTTTGAGATGGTGCAGCTGGAGGAAGCTTTAAAGATGCTGACTATCTGAGGGTCTAAGTCCATGGTGAGAACCCTGTCCAAACCAGGGGAAACTGAATCACAGGTCTTAGCTCCATGTGGGCCTACAGGAATGGAGTCCAACCTCCTGAGTGTACCCTGGTGTTCCTCTCTCCTTGTTCCCTTGGGTCAGGCTGGCAGGGCTGTTTGTCTGACCACGGGCTGTGTAAGGCTGAAGACCTGGCTCTCTTCTGTCAGACTCTGACTTGGAGTGTGCACTTGTGTGGTTTCATTTGCTCCCCTGAATTTCTTTGGGATACCACTGCCACATTACAAAAGCTTGGGACAAGGGGTTCAGTTTTTCTTTGGAGAATATCTGTCACGTGACAGAATTAGGCCCCTCTCAGGAGAAGGACTAACTCTTGGTTAATTTGGTTCAGAGGCAATCATAGATATCTTTCTAGTCTTGATGTAGATCATGCCACTTCTGAAAAAACTGACCTTCCCCAGGAAGCCAGGTTTTATTATAAGGAGATTTCTGAGATTTGTAACTGTCCGAATTGTTTTCCCAACTGGCCCTTCTGGGGGCTTGACCCCTTGCAGTCCTCAGGTGTTGATGAGGCCCTTCTTCCTTCAGAAGGACTGTAGCATCTCTGTCATCTAATGGGCAGGAAGGACTTTGGGACTAGCCACCCTGGCCTGGCATGGGCTCTGGCAGTGCCTGCTCAGTGCCCTGGTCTGAGCCAAAAACACTGCCTCCTGGGGATACACACATTGTCTAGGAGAAGGGGACCATGGGACTAGCTGGTAACAGGAACAGAGGGCTGGGGTTCAAGTTTTCCAACTGGGCACAGCTTGTCGGAGCTCAGCCCTGGGCTTGCTCAGCATCTGCAAACTCTGTCTCCCTGCCTCTTCTCCTCTCCTCCCTCCAAGTGTCTCAGTCTGACTCGCCTTTTCCTTCCTATTTCCTGTGGCTGCTTTTTTTTTGGACTCACCTTCCTCCTCTCAGGAGCACCGTGTCTCAGGGATAGGTAAGCCTATACTGCGCTCTTCCTCTGACCCTCCTGTTAACTCTCGCTGTCCCAAGCCGGAGGAGCCCACACCCAGCCCATCACCAACTCTGAAAAGGCAGGTAGGGCTCCTTCCAGTGGACGCTGTCTTGGTGAAGCCAGAGGGGACTTTGATTCAGAGGGGTGGGGTCCATGGCTCTCTCTGCACCCCACGTAGGGCTGAGTGTAGATTCTCTGGGAAGGTAGATGCAACTTGAGGTTACCACCCTTATAGGTAAGAATAACCAAGGAATCAACATCTTAAATACAGGCCAGTTGGCGATATCAGCTGACCAACTACCATGCTTTCAGTGCTTTATTTGCTTAGGAAAAAACAGACCACAACACAGAGCATTTTGTGTAGTGCCCCTGGGATACTCAGCTTATTTGCAGATCTCTTGAGTAGACTGATTTCTAAATTGATGGGAAAAAGTGGCAGTGATGATGGAATGGGCTCGGGTGGCCGGTTAGCCATATGCCATTGAAGGGGTAAGACTGGGATGTGGTGAAGACCTCCCCAGGTCCCCCAAGGACCTGCCCAGTGGGCAAGGAGGCAGCCAGGAGCCATGGGCTGAGGCTTTTTTCCAGTTAATATCTCTGGGCTTGGAATTAGAAAAGAATCACTATTATTGACAGCAGCACTCAAAACTGCTGGACAGCATTAGGAATTTTGTGTTGCTTCTTATGGGGGTTGGGGGTGGAGGTCAAAGGAGGCCCGTGTGGATATAGCATAGTGATTTTATGTCCCTGTGTATAAGAATCACCTAGAGAGCCTTATTAAAAAACGTCAATCTCTGTACCCACCCCCAGACCAATTAAACCTGACTCTCTGGGGATTGGGCCCAGACTTTGAGAACCAGGACAGTGCAGGTTCTGATTCAGGGGGCCTGGGGTGTCATTGATAACACCCCAGATGTTATTGTTAAGGAGGCTGTCAGGTGATTCTGATGCAGGTGGTAAGAAGTCAACACTCAAGGCTAGTTTGGAATCTCACTCAAGGTGGCATGTGGCATGCCCTTGTCCCTGATCCTGGTGGGGATTCCTCACAGTGAGTGGTGGGAGGGGTCCGTGAGAGGGCCTTCCTCGGGAAGGAAGCTTGATTTTCCTTCTCCCCCAGTTCCCCTCCATGGTTGTGACAGGGCACGTGCTCCGAGAGCTAAAGCAAGTGTCTGCTGGTGGCGAGTGTCCAACCAGGCCCTGGAGAGCCCGAGCCAAGTCTGATCTGCAACTGGGCGGGCCAGAAAACCTCGCCAGCCTGCCTCCCACCTGCCCGGGAGCGCTGGCCCTCTCTGGGGTGCTGCGGCGGCTGCAGCAAGTAGAGGAAAAGGTTCTCCAGGTGAAAGCTTTGTTTTTTGCCCTGCCTCTGCCCTGCCCGTGTCTTTGCCCTGCCTCTGCCCTGCCCGTGTCTGGGATGCCTTCCTTTCCCCCTGCTCCTCCTGCCCAGGGTGGGTTCCTCCTCTGACTGCTCCTCCCCATCTCATCCTGCCTGCCGTGTGTACTGAGCACAGCAAGCCCACCTGGCTGCCTCTCCGCCTCTCTCCCAGAGGGAACCCTCACCATCCCTGTCACTGTCTCTTTTTTCTTTCTCCTTTCTCGCCTTGGCTGCAGAAAAGGGCTCAGAACTTGGCCAACAGGGAATTTCACAAAAAGAACATTAAGGAGAAGGCAGCTCACCTTGCCTCCATGTTTGGACACGGGGATTTCCCACAGGTAAATGCAGGGCTTTCAGAGCCCCCAGGAACCCAGGTGTTGGACCTCTGGGGAGATAACATGAATTGGTCTCTGGAGCTTCATTTCTTCCTTCCTCCACCCTTTATAGTCTTTAAAGCTACTTACTCTTCAAGTCACTGAAGGCTTTGGACTGGCATCTAAAAAGCTCCAAATGAGGAGACTCAAAATAAGTAGGTAAATCATGACAAAGGGAAAACCAAGGCAGAAAAGCGGGCTCAGGTCACAGGAAAATAGAAGCATGTGTACGGTAAAATCTTAGCTTCTGAGTAGGCTGAGCTTCCTAGGGATCAACAAAAAGTGGGAAAGCTGGTCCACTGCAGGAATCACATCACAGTGCCTTTAAAGTGAAAGCAAACCAGTTGTTCATGATGTTTGGCAGCATAGTGGAGAAATACCACCATAGCCCTGATCCAGAAGACCCTGAATGTCAAGGTCAACCACAAGGAGTAACCTGTCCTGCTTTCCCAAAAGGCAGCACCGGCCAGACAGAATGGCCTTGCCTTAGAACAGGAAGCACAGCCCAGTCCAGGCACTTATTTAGAAACCTACTGAAAAGAAGAATATGTGCTTGCAAGAAGATGATAGAGTTGAGGGTGAGGACCCATGGTACGTGTATGTGTAAGGTGCTCCCGTGCTTGCAGCAAGCCTGGTCTCTAGAACACACCTCCTCTGCTGCTTTCACTCGGCCTCCTCCAGACCTGTGTTCTCTGCTACTTGGCCGAGTCGTAGACATGGGAAGGATACTCTGCCTTTTGTTCATTTTCAGGGTTCTATGTGGCTGCAGAGGTCCCTGCTGGGGCATGTGCCCTAGAGCCTCCTGGGATTGTCCTTTCCTAAACTTGAAGCTGCTACTTTATACCAAGCTCCAGAGTGAGGCCCTCAGGAGTTTGTGTCTATCTTCGTGTCAGGAATAGGATGGCTCTGCTCTAGCTATTTTGTGATGAGGGAGCCAGAATAGCTGTAACAGAGTGCATTGTAACCAGGAACTAGACAGTCCTGCTGGGCTCCAAAGACACAGGCTACATGTTTGTCCCGAGACATGAGCCTGGATGTCCTTTCCCCTCCTTGGATGTGTAGACTAGGGGGCTGTCTCATCGAGGCAAGCATCACTGTGCATTTCCCTATGGATAACCATAGTTTCCTTTGTTTCTATTCTGTGCAGAATAAACTACTCTCTAAAAGCCTGTCTCATACTCATCCTCCGTCTTCTCCCTCCTGCCTTCCATCTCCTGATTCAGCTGCTACTTCCTCTCCATCAACTGTTGACTCTGTTTCTCCTGCCAGAAAGGTAGTTATCCCAAACAATTGGCTTCCCCTACTCCCTGCATGTTCTTAGATATTCTCCTGCTCTGCTCAGCCTGCTCAGACAACCATCTGAAGCTCGGCTTGGCTGGGATGAAAATTTATAAGGTCCTTTACAACAGCCCTGAGTTTGGTTTTGGTTTTGTGTTGGAGCAAGAAACTAAAAAGAACAGACAGCACACAAAACCTTATCAAATGGTGCTTACTTGTCTAGCAAGCACTTTCTGAGCACCCACTGTATGCCAACCATCATGCCAGATGCTGAGAAAACAAGGAGGAGGGAGGTACATACAGTTCTCTTACTACGGTGTAGATGACAAATAGCATATCAGCATAGAAATGTATCACATTTTACCATATGATATTGCCAATATTTGGCTATTTTTTACCTAACAAGACAATCTCACATGGTGAACCTCAGACAATACTATTGATGAATTATGTGAGAGGTTTAAAAGGAAGATTCTAGGAACCCAGAATGGTGAAGTCTGGGAAAGCTTCACAGAGGAGGTAATATGGGAGCCAAGTGTCGAAGATTATATGGAAGGATTTTGCTAGAAAGAAGTGTAAGGGAAGGGCATTTTTGAAAGGATCTGGGATGTGGTAAGGAAGGCAGATAGGACTTGCATGAATGGAAAGACATTTCTGGTGCAACTTGATTTGGGGATAGAAGTATTTACAGGCGTGTGGAGAGTAAGAGTGAAAGTCAGTCTGCTTTCTTTGTGTTAAAGGAATTCATTCCATCCTCTTATAAAGAGCCACTGCAGGATCTGCTTTGAATTCTAGAAGAATGGCAGAGGTACAGAGGGTAGAAAATTGCTGGGAGCCAATGTTAACTGAGTAGATAAAGTTATTAAGTTTAGGTTCTGGAGCACTTTTCATGTTTTTCACTTGTCTGCCTGTTACCTAATATGCCAAGAGCACTACCAGGCTGGGGTGGGAGCAGGGCAGCCTCTGGAGAAGCTTAGCCCCTGTAATGGGTGAGCCTAAAAATGGAGTGAATTGCACTTGTTCAGCTATGACTCATGAGAGTAAGTTGGAGCCTCTTTCTGGAGGACTGTGCTCCCCTGAACACCTCTATTCTGTCTATTCCCTCTAGGGCTCATCTCCATGTATGGTGCTGAGTGTGCCCATGGCAGAGTTACTGTTCATTTGGTTCCACCCTGTTAGACTGAAGCACAAACCAGAAATCCACTGGGCTGTTCCCTGGGCTGTTGCATCAATGGGAAGTTAGGAGCCGCCTCCTGGGAGTCCCACCCCCACTGACCCCCATCACTGTGGGGAGCAGAGTGCAGGCAGGGTCTCCAAGGATGGAGCCAGGAACATTAGCAGCCCCACCCACCCCATGGTCCCCAGTGTGGGTGCGAAGCCACTCTGGAGGGGAAGCTGGGGGTGATGTGGGGAGACAGGAACACTTCTCATCTTAGCGCTACCGAACACAGCCATGGCTGAGATGCCCAGCAACTTATGCCAAGTCAGCTTTGGTCAGCGGTTTGTACTGAAGTCTCCTGACGTTAAGGAGTCTCCATTTTCTCATCAACAAGAGAGTGATTCTTGGCTCATCTGATAGTGACCTCTGTGGTTAGAGACTGGCATACTGGTTGACACCATCACCAAGGCTTCAGAGTAGACTTTGGGAGAAGAACCTTCCCTGGCGGGTACTTCCTGCTTTGGAAAAGGTCACTGGTGCCCTGGCCAGGGTGATGGGAGGGACGAGGGCACCTCACACAGGCAGGCAATGACTGGTGCTCCTAGCTGGGCAGCTGGGCCCACACTTTGCTTCCGTCTGGCCCAGACCCTTTCCTACTAGCCCTGGGCTTGCCCTTTCTTTTGTCCTTAGGGAAGGCCTGGCTTCAGATTTGAGAGCAGAGGTAGTACAAGAAAAGTGACCACACTTCCCAAGTCCCCTGACTTGGTTTCCAGTAGGTATTAGTTCTCTAGGTGATGGCAAGAGGCAGCCTGCCCAGGTACACGCAGGGCCACTGGGGTCTGGCAAAGATACTTCTTATGAAAATACCCCGTCGCTCATTATCTGACTCCACTGAGGCCCTTGGCTGCTTCTCCACTGCGCTCTTCAAGTAGCTTTAAATCAACATCATTGATTAAGCCAATGAGTGAACATTCATTCATCCAACAAATATTTATTGAATGACAAGCTGGTGTCAGGCATTTCACTCTTAGGATACACATCAGTTATCAGGGGTTACCTTCCTGCCCTGATGAGGCTTGCATCCTAGTAGAGGGAGGTATAAACAATCTATAATATCTAGGTAAATTATATGATGTATCAGAAGACAGTTTTTCCCACGGGAAAATTAGAGCAGGTAGCAAGGACTTGGCACGCTGGGGGAGGGTAGCAATCTTAAATGGGTAACGGTGGGAGGGCTCTTCCTGGGAAAGAGAACTAAGCAGCAACAGAGCCTCAGAGAAGAAAACAAAGGCCAAGGGAGGAGACTAGTTCCCAGGCTCCTGATTCTAGCCTGTGTTCTCTCCTCTGTACCACAGAAGCCACGTGTGAATGGAGGCCTTGTCAGAGGGAACAGCCCAGAGGCTATGTGCATAGAGACCCCAGCCCAGGCTCAAGGAGGGCTGCAAATGGGGTGGGTGGGCTTCAGGGGCTCCTCGGGCCCCCACCTCTACAGCTTTGTTCTCTGTTTCTCCCAGGTTGGAGTAGAACAATTGCTCCCTATTATTTCTTATCCCATCTCTCTAGCTAGTATTAGCCATCAGACGATGGTGTCATCGAACAATTTCAATAGCTTCTGACTTACTGATTACAGGCTGATTAACCTGTCATTGTGTGGCTGGGAGTGATTGGGGAGTTCTCAGAAAAATGTTGCTGTGGGACACTTACCCTGTCTGTGGACTTGGACTTGATACCCACAGACCCCTCCACATCTCACCATGAAGCTGTTGTAGGCAGTTAAGCACGGAGTGGTGAATTTCTAGCTTCCAGCAGTCTTGGAAAGGATCTTGCCAGCTGCACTACTCCCCTACCCCCACTTGCAAGTTCCCCGCCTTGCCTGGACCCCACCATTGATTCTACTCCAGGCTCTGCACGTGCAGGATCTGGCAGAGTGATGGCCTCCTCTGAGGAGAGACTCTGCTGCCCCTTAAAGCAGGTGACAACCTGGTGTCAATTTCCTTCCGCCCTGATGGAGCTCAGAGAGCCGCTGCCCTGGAGAGAGCCTGGGGCCCTCATGCTTCTCCCCAGCAGATTCTGGGGCTGCTCTGATGCCCAGGGACTGTGTGTGCCTCAATTCAGGGGAGCCAGAGAAAGGAAAATGCTCTGGAAACTGATGCTTGGTTCTTGGCAACCTCCTGGCAGGCAGAGTGTTTCTGTTCCTGCCCTAGAGCCCTATACCTTAATTCTGAGGATCCAGGGATAATCACCTCCTCTTAGAAACAGACCTAGTAAACTTATCACGAGGAACAAATGTTACAGGGATGCAAACTTGGGTCACCGAGTCCAAGAAATGTAGCCAGGGTTTTGCCTTCAGACTACACTTGCCTGACCTCTCAGTTGACATGTTGCCTTAAATTTCAGTGTGATGCAGCTAGGTTTTTGGCCTGAACAGTCACAGGAAATCTTGAGGTCCCCTCATTTAGGGACCAAATTCTTACCAGGGTCTTATCTTTTAAGTTATTTGGTTAAGACCGTGGGCTATGGGATCATGCCCAGTCTGATCATTCATACCACCAAACCAGTCCTCCTGTAGCACCATTAGCCCCCATCAACCCTTAGTTAACTTCTTTCTTCAATGCAGGAGGCCACTGCCAGTTTAGCCTTTAACATGGCTGCTAGCCACTTACCAAGGCTGGTGAGCTCTTGCAAGATCAAGATGGTAGTAGAGTATTTACACGGCTGAGCTAGAGGGAGGGCCTCTGGGGGCTGGGGACTGTAGTTTAGTCCTCCTGGGTCAGACGAGCAATGTGCATTGCAAAAGGAGCTTTCTCTACCCCGGGGGGTGTTTGTTTTAAAACTGGATTTGCAGGGTTTACTCTAGAGATATGCATATTAGAGAGAAGCTGGGTGAGTCTTAGCTGGGCAATCTGCCAGTGTTTCATCTGATAACAAGGGTAGAGTTCAAGGCTGGCTCCAACCTCATTGTTCTCTGTTCTGGGAATAGAGCTAGGCAATCCTTTGGAGGTAACCTGTGTGCATCCCAGCCTGGGGGATTTTAATTTGCAGGGAGGCAGGTGCTGTAGTGAGCAGGATGTAGGCTTGGAGTCACACGTGGGTTCAGCACACAGATGACTTGCTTACTCGCAGTGTGGCTTTGGATGAATTAGTAGACCTCTCAGCACCTTAGTTTCCTAATCTTCAGAATGGAGGTGGCAGCCGCTACTTCCGAGGGTGATTGGAATAATGCAAAGACCTAGCATATATCCAATCCCTCAAATATCCAATAACTGTGCTATTTCCCCAGTGGAGGAGAATTCTGAAAGAAAGCTCACTTACCTAAAATCCATGTTGATTCCTCTCTTTCTAAAGGCAAAGAAGTCACCTTCAGGTTTCCATTTCCAACCCAGCCACTTAAGAACGTTGCGGCCTCAGGTGAGTTAGAGCCTCCCTGAACCTCAGCGGCCCCATCTGCAAAGGGGGATTATCAGACCCACCTTGTGAGGCCATGAGGGTTCAGTGCAGCTCAGCGCCTGGCACCAGGGGACACAGGCGCCCGCTGGGAGGTCACAGCCCCTAAGGCCTGCCTGCATCTCAGCTCTGAGGGTATCATTTCCAGAGCTCCTCAAATAAGGGAGTTTCAATCCTTACCCTGAGCATATGGCTGAGGACTCAGGCACACCAGTCAGTCTGATATTCCTCATCCAGGGACTCCTCAGGGAGGAGTATATTCCTATTGCCAAGGAGACTTCCCCGGCCCTATATGTCGAAACCTCCCTTTCCCTGGAGCTTGCAGCTCTGAGGCCCTGGAAACTCTATCCTCAGCCCTGCCTGACCCATGTGAGTTTCCTGATCCTCATAGCAGGTCAGGTGGAGAAGTACAGCCTGGACACCTGGTATTCTTGGCTGAGTTCCAGGCCGAAGGGGGATGTTACCATTGTCTGGACACAAACAAACCCAAGCGCCTGCTTCCTCCTTCCTTCAGAGCATCTGTCCTGTGCCAGGAGTGTAGAGGTGAGAAAGACAGAGGTGACATCAGGGAGTGCAAACCAGAGCAGAGATGACCCATCTCCCAGCTTGGAGCAGGGTGAGAAAGGTTCCAGCATCCAGACAGGGACATGCTTGGTAATGGTGCTTGTGACAACTGTTAATGTCATCATGTTTGAATCTCAGTTGACTCGAGGAACAGAGGGAGAAGCCAGTGCATTCATATGGGTGGGCCGTATTATTTTTACTCGTTCAGAGGAGGGAACACAGCAACTGCAAGTTCCCTTGTGTGAAGGCCACCCAGGAGAGGAGAAAAGAAGTTCCAGAACATGGAAAATTGAAGCTGCATCAGTGGTGGTGCTTTGGACTAATTAACCATCTGCCAGGCGATTCTTGGGGACCCAGCACCCTGTGAAGTGCAGCCCAGATTCTCTGATGACTCTTTCACAGCCCTGTGAGGATGGCATTGGTCTCCCCATTTTACAGATGAGGAAGCTGAGGCTCACAGAAGGGAAACGATGTATGTGATATTAACCTAATGTAAAGTTAGATGATGGCCCACCTGAAGTGTCCAACCATTCCAGCTTGTTCTAATTAATTAGCTGGAAAAAAACTAGAATTTCCAAGAGGAAAAAAATACCCCATATAGTATTTTGGTTTTTCTTTTTAAATCTCTAATCCATGGTGGCCTGATTCTTCTGGATACAATGAAAATGAATTACTAGAAATATGATCACACACTTGGATGTGTGGCTATGTTGAACTGCTCTATAAGGGTCTAATGCTTTCACTTACTATGTTCCTTGGATCACAGATCAGTTCCTGTTACTGAAAAATATCCCAGTTCTTAAAAAATTACAAAAATATTGAAAGATACATAAAGGGTGCAAAAGCAGTCCCATGGCCCTCCAAAATTACCAGTTCTTAACAAAACAGTGACTGTGACATGTTCGTTTCTGACTAGGTCATCTGATTGCCCAGCTGTGGATTTGGAAAAAGTATTCCCAGCCAAATTGTAAGCTTTCCTCTTGACCAGCTCCCCAGGAGCATAAGCGCTTTTGCCTTTCAGTGCAATAATCTCCTTGTTGAGAACCTCTGGCTTCTGGTTCTTACTTCTGAGGTCAAACCATAATGAGTTTTCTGGAGGTTCCTCCATGAGTGGAGTTTCTTTTCTTCCTCAGGATGCCCAGGAACCATTCATTTCCAGATTGGCTAGAACAGTGCTACTTAAAGTGTGTTCCATTGGCAGGAACTAGTCTGTGATCCAAGGAGCACAGCAAGTGAGAGGAAGCATTAGACACTTGGAGAGCAGTTCAACATAGCCACACATCCAAGTGTGTGGTCATATTTCTAGTAATTCATTTTCATTGTATCCGGAAATATCAAGCCACCATGGATTAGAGATTTAGAAAGAAAAACCAAAACCTAGTCATTCACCGCTGACCATTTGAGGAGCAGTGAGTTAGCATGAGTCCAGGTGGTCAGGTCTGCACTGTCTTGGAGTCAGGAAGACATCCTACCATCAGGAAATGGGAGATAACCTGAGACTCCAGGGCAATGTCCTCCTTCACTCTGGTCTTTGGGGTGGACTCCTCTCATCCCTGAGACAAGTTCTCCATCACCTGGTCTCCTAGTGTCCTTTCAGGAAGTCCTGGTCTACCTCTTGGTCTTGGTGTTCCTGGCATGGTTTCCATGATACAGTTGGGAAGGGCATATGGGAGCACCAGTGTTGCTTTCCCTGAGGGTGCCTTCATTTCATTATTCCTAGGAAAACCACTGTCAGGTGGGCATGTGGATGCAAATGGGAGAAAGGAGTCTTTTATGACTAAGGGCCCGCAATGAAAGGAAGGACAGGGCTTGATCTTCATCTTGGATCCCTTGTGCTGATAGAACAACCGAGCAGGCCCACGACTGCACAGACATGTTTTGGCGGCACCCGTAGCCACCCCAGGGCCCTCTGCTTGCTTCTATAATTGCTCCTAAGTCAGGATTGCACGGAAGCTCAGCAGCACAAACTGCTTATTAGCTAAGTAGTTAATAAGGTCTCATTAGGGACTTGTATTTAAAGCCCCAGAAAGTAGAGTGTCACTCTGCTCACTCAGGGGAGGCAGTAATTGCGCGTGGGTATCTGGCATCTCACAGTGCCTTCCTGGGAGAGCTCCTCAGAGCCAGTTCACACATGGGGTCAGGACAGACAGTCACGCAAGGGGAGTACAGGCAGTGAGGTAAATCTGACCTCTGTCTTTATTTTGCTGTAAACCCAGGAAATACTTGGTATTCTCAGCTGCTATCCGAGGAGGCCTGTGTTGGAGGCCCCAGCAGGGGGTGGAACATCAGGCAAATAATGGCTTATTGTCCAGAGCCAGTGCACCTGAACCTCTCTTAGGAGGTTTCTTGGCATTTGTGAAATCCTGAAAATGGCAGCATGTATGCTCAGAAGCAGAATCCTAATCTCTTTCAGAAGGAGCCAGTTTTGAGAGTGGGGAGGGGTAAGCGGCCTGGCAACTGCTGTGACTGAGAAGGAGTGAGCTTTGTGAAGTCTGAGGGGGGTCCTATCTGTCTGGGATCAGACACCCCAGAAGGTCCCCACCTTCCATAGTTCCCCAGAGAGCCCCACACATGGTCTGGCATGACTGATCCAAAGTAGCTGCTGGTGTTGGGGCTTCCTTAATGAGAAGCGGGCAGGCATCTCCTGGGTCATGTCTTTCACCCCAGCCTGCTTGGCAGCCCTTCCCTCTTCATCTTCTTTTTGTACCTGTGCATTTGTTGGTGCCCAATGAGTTGGCCTCAGGTTCTGATGGTGGGCCCTGCTTCCAGGAGGCAGGACCTGTGGGCACCTGCTGCCATTTGCTTTGCTGTCCCTGAACTTCCTGCTTTATCTTTGGGTCTTTCACAGTGAATTCAGTGTGGCCTTCCAAGAGCGGTCTTGGGTTTAGATTGAGGGCCTTCCTTTGTCCCCACACAAGTCACTGTTACTTGCTGTGAAGATGGCTATCAACCTGTGACTGAGGGCCAGCAGCCTACATTGCTGCTGTCTGTGGCCACATCTCCCAGAAGCTGGATTCAGAGGCTGGGGAGCATCTGGAGCCTTCCTCCCTCCAAGGTCTTAGGATCAGGAACCGTGTTTACAGATACAGTCTCATATCATGCATGTTTGCCTCCCTGCAGAGGAGACTGCAATATTCCCAGGCTGGCCTTTCAGAGCTGGTGGGGAAAGAATAAGCTGGGATTTGCCTGGGGGTGTATGTGTGATTGTACCATGTCTGCTTGGATTGTCAGCTCTCACCCCTTCCCCAGCTCCATGACACACCAGTGGGGATCCAAGCATTCACGGGTAGGCACGGACCATATGCCTTCGGGAACACAGGTACCCACAACCCATCAGGCTGTGGTCTCCGGGGCCAAGGTGGAACTGACTTGCCCGGTACCAGCTCTGGGGCCCTGGGCACTGCCGCCTGGAGCTCCCTGTCTTGCTCCCTGCATGTGCCCAGTGGGGACCACCATCCATTCCCATTTTGGCCACTCTTTATTTGCAAGGTAGTCTGCGTCCATTACTCTTGCCTGGGAAACCCCATGGACAGAGGAGCCTGGTAGGCTGCAGCCCATGGGGTTGCAAAGAGTCGGACACGACTGAGCGACTTCACTTTCGCTTTTCACTTTCATGCACTGGAGGAGGAAATGGCAACCCACTCCAGTGTTCTTGCCTGGAGAATCCCAGGGACAGAGGAGCCTGGTGGGCTGCCGTCTATAGGGTCGCACAGAGTCGGACACGACTGATGCGACTTAGCAACAGCAGCAGCAGCAGTCTGCGTCCTGATCTGATAGAACTGAGGTCAGGCATAGCCACAGCTCCCTAGGGGACACAGGGGCTGCAAGGGAGGCTGGGGCTGCCAAGTTCAGGGAGGAGGGAGGGAGGAGTCAAGTTCGTCTTGGCCCAGCCCCGCCAAGTGCCTGGCATTCACACACATGCTTTCTCATTCTTGCCACAGCTCCACGAGGTAGATACAATTTATTCCCATTTCATTAAATGAGGACACTGAGCTCAGAATTTGAGGGCTTTGTGTCCCATCTTAGAACTGTTAGTGGTAGAGCTCGGTGCTAACCCTCCTGATCTGGGGAAATGGGGAACCGGTCTCACTATGTAGCTGCTCCAGGCCCTCTAGAGAGGAGGAGTCTTGGGAAGGTCAGCTTCAGTCCAGCTGGCTTGTTTTCTTAGTGTGAACGTCCCCCAGCTGGGGTTCAGGAGACCTTAGCAGAGTCCTGGATCTTGCACTGATTTCTAAGCGGCCTTGGATAGATCCCTTCCTCTAGGATTAATTTTCCCTATCTGGGAACTGAGTAAGCGGAACTCCTGAAGACCATGTACTCCCAGTGGATGTAGTTGTGAGTCACCCTGCTGATCTCTCTTTTCTCCATCTGCAGAGTGCCTGCTGCCGACTACAGGCTAGTGAGGCCCCTCCTGAGACGCTGGGTGCTGTTTGCATGTGGGTGTGGCGCCCTCTCCCACCTCCAGCTTCTTCGTGTTTTCCTTCTTGGTGCTAACGGCCTCTCCCTTTGTCTCTGTCTCCTTTATCTCTGCTCTTGGGTAGCTGACAGTAGGGAAAGTATCCAGCGGAATAGGGGCTGCAGCTGAAGTTCTGGTCAATCTGTACTTGAATGATCACAGACCTAAGACTCAGGCCACCTCTCCAGACCTGGTAAGGATGTGCACCCTGCCGCCTTCACCCACAGACACCGGCTCTGGCCTCCCAGGGAGGGTGCCTGGGATGCGGAGAGCATGGCCTGGCCCCCTTCTCATGGGACGAGAGGGGTTGAGAATGGGCCGGGTCAGAGCAGAGGTTAGTGGGGGGCTGTGTTTCTTTGTAGATGAACCTCAGATGGCCCCCTTGTGGGTCATTTCAGAAAGGAGAGCATCTTCCCTGCCAGCTGGGGCTCTGGAGAACTCAGGGAAGAGGTCAGCGCAGGCCATCTACAGAGACAGACAACCCTTACTACCAGTGTTTAGCATCCAATATAGATTGGATTAAGAAGTAATGGGGAAAACATCCCTTTCCTCTGAATTCTCTCCTTCTCCGGATGACTCTGCTCACTGTCACCACCAACAGTTTGAGTTGAGAGTTCTTTTGGTGTCCTTTTGGCACATTCCCCTGGAATCACCCAGGGGTGCCTCTCCTGCCCTGGGCCTCGCCCTCCCCTTTTGCGTTGAAGAAGTTGATTGGCAGCCTGATGCCCCTTTCTTGCAGTTCTCTTGAACACATTTAATGCCATGAGCCTTCCCTGCCTGACCTGTGTCACTGCAAGGGGACAAGGATGGATAAGACATTCTTTCAGTGACCTCACTCTAAACCCAGGCAACACTTAACCCCGACTCAGATTCCTGGAGATGGCATCCCTGGGCAGGCATGTTTGTGAGGGACACCTGCCTTGTCAGACCAGGAAATGTCACTCCCACCATGAAACCAGAGTGTCCAGCAGCCTGCCGGGGAGTACAGTCAACGCTGCCCTGGCAGGGCTGGGGTCTGCGTAACTTCCCACCCTCCCTCTTTGCAGCAGTGCCCCCAGTGACAAAAGCAGCACATAGCCTGTGAGGCCGCACAAGGCAGGCTGGCATCTCTACACGCCCGGCCTTGCATCTGAAAATGTGGTGTACACCCTGACACACTGCTCTTCTCTTCTAATGCCCTGTGCCTGCCAGGAGTCCGTACGGAAGACGTTTCCCCTAAACGTGGGTGGCAGTGACACCTGTTACTTCTGCAAGAAGCGCGTGTACGTCATGGAGCGGCTGAGCGCGGAGGGCCACTTCTTCCACCGGGAGTGTTTCCGCTGCAGCGTCTGTACCACCACCTTGCGCCTGGCTGCCTACGCCTTCGATGTTGATGAAGGTAACCCCCAGGGGCTAGGGCAGCCCTTGTCTCTGGCCTGGGCTCCTGACTCTGGACGCTCTGGGACAGCTAGCACTTCCCAGGCAGTATTGGTGTCATCAGGAAAGCAATTCAGGGAGCAGGGATCCCCTGCTAAGGAGAGAGGCTGCCTGTGGTGGGCAGGGGTCCTGAGGAAAGGGGAGCTGTCAGCATGGGGGTGCGCATGTGTAGGGAGCACCTACCAGGTGCCACGTGCTTTATGGACATTTTCTTACTCAGTCTCACCGCCTTCAGTTGCCCCTGTGTGGTCAAGAAAATCAAACCTGATAACTTATGTCACATGCTTGGCACCACACCTGACATGTAATAGGGGTTCAATTTGTTGTTATTTGGTTGCTAAGTCATGTCCTACTCTTTGAGACCCCATGGACTGCAGCACGCCAGTCTTCCCTGTCCTTCACCGTCTCCCAGAGTTTGCTCAAACTCATGTCCATTGAGTCAGTAACGCCATCCAACCATCTCATCCTCTGTTGCCCCCTTCTCCTCCTGCCCTCCATCTTTCCCAGCATCAGGGTCTTTTCCAATGAAAAGGGGGGGAGGGGTTCAGTAAATGATGTCATATTCATGTTATTATGAATGAAGCATGTATTGTAAGAATGACCATAACTGTAACATGCCCTCTGCTGAGTGGCCTACCAGAGTCGTCAGTGAAGGAATTGCTTTCATTGGAATGAGTCATTAATTTCTAACCTTCAGCACTTGATGTGTGCACTATCATATAATGACAAAGCTTGTGATTCCATACCCTAAAACTAACTGCCTGAGTTTACATCCAGAGTATGCCACTTCCAGCATATGGCATATGTATGCCATATACATATAACCTCTTACCTGACCTCTGGGTCCCTCAGTTTCCTTATTTATAAAATGAGGATAATAGTACTTTGCTCATAAGGTGATCACTGATTTAACTCAGGGGAAGGATTTAAGATAGTACCTGGTATATTGAGTCCTACTCAAGACTTCGCTATTGTATCATTATTCCCATCACTGTTGTCACTGTTGTAACAGTGAGCAAAGAAGGGTTTTCTGGAAGGCACCCAGTATCCTGGGCAGTCACCAGTGGCCCAGTGTGTGGCTCACTGGGTTTTTCTGCCACCATCTGTTCAGTGCTGTTTCCACACCCAGGGGTCCCAGAAGCAAGAGGAACTATAAATAGAGTTGCTATTCTAGGCTGTCCATTTTGCTGCCTGGCAACTGGCCTTGGGAAGAGACTTGGCCTCAGGGATTATCTGAGGGTTTCTGCCCCATTCCCGGGAGCGTGCCCCCTGTCCCTCCCCACCGTTACTGTGGCTAGTGGCCTCCTCTCAGCACCTCTTTAAGGCAGGTGATGGAAACCCTTTCCCATGTTTGCACCTTCCTGGGCTTGTTTCCCTTAGTGGTGTTTCTCTGACCTAGATGGTGGCAGGCACTTGGCTCAGGTTCTGCTGTGGCTCTGGTTTACAGGAGAAAAACCTCTGAGTGTCTGTGTGTTTTTTTACAGGCAAGTTTTTCTGCAAGCCTCATTTCATTCTCTGTAAGACCAATAGCCAGCAACGGAAGAGACGGGCAGAGTTGAAGCAACAAAAAGAGGTAAGTTTTATATTGAAAGTGGTGGTAAAATGGGAAAGTTCTCTGGTAGGAGGAGGTTGTCAAGAGTTCCTGCAGGTTCTGCCAATGTTTCTAGCTTTGGGGGTCTTGAGACTCAGGTGAAGAGGGCTCTGCTCCCTGGCAGGAAGGTCCCTGTGTCTCAGTCTGTTCAGCTGGCCTCTAGGGTGTGAGCTGTTCCAGATGTCAGCTCCCAGGGCAATGACTGCTGCTTCTCATGAGGAGCCCAGAAGAGCTTTCCCATGTGCCAAGGAAGGGGCTAAATGCTTAGCCATGCAAAAGCCACGTAGCCCCCAGGGCCTGGGGCCCCCATAGCCACAGAGCACTGGGAGCAGGGATGCCTGGCATAGGGCCAGCCCTCTGTGGTTTCCAAGTCCTTTCCCCAGGCTCTTGGATGTCAACAACGTGACTGGCCCGTTTAATTTGTAGATGGCTTGTGATAGCACCCTCCCTACCCCCACCCGTGGTAGCTCTTAGCCAGCATCTTCTTTATGGCTTGATTAATCACCCACCTCCAGCAAGACCAACAACTTCAGCTTTTCTCTGATTTCACAAGTAATATGGGCTTCCCAGGTGGCTTAAGTGGTAAAGAATCCGCCTGTCAATGCAGGAGACACAGGTTTGATCCCTGGGTTGGAAAGATCCCCTGGAGGAAATGGCAACCTACTCCTGTATTCTTGCCTGGAATATCCCACAGAGGAGCCTGGCAGGCTACAGTCCATGGGGTCGCAAAGAGTTGTACACAGCTGAGCAACTGAGCACACACAGGTACACACACACACAATAGAAAAATGGCTAAGTAAATGAAAGTCTATAAAGAAGGAAAGTGAAATAACCCATCATTACTCTATCCTGAGAAAATCATAATTAACATTTTGGAACATTTCTTTGTAGACTTTTTCCTGTATGAATACAGTTGACCCTTGAACAGTGTGGGAGTTAGAGGCTTTGACTCTCTGCAGGTTCGAAAATTCATGTATAATTTACAGCCAGTCTTTCATATTGATGGTATCTCCACATCCATAGATTCAACCATCCATGGATTAGGTAGAGGTGTAGTATTCATTATTGAAAAAATCTGCATTCAAGTAGACCCCTGCGGTTCAAATCCACATTGTTCAATGTATGTTTTAACCCAGTTGGAATCCTGCCTGCGCAGTTTCATAGCCTTCTTTTTTCACTAACAGTATATTAAGAACAGTTTCCCATTAAGAATTCTTTTGGAGCCTAATTTTTGATACCTGTAAAAGATGACTGATAATTTATTTGCATCCTATATTGTTACATTACTATTTTTGCCTTATAAACATTTTACGGGGAATGTCTTTGTACCTGTATCTTTATCCATATTTCAAGTTGTTACTTAGGATCAATCATGAGAATGAGATTGCTGAGTCAAAGGGCGCCTATGTTTCAAAGGCTCCAGAGGAAACTGATCCCTGTGATCAGTTCCCACCCCCACCCCACGAAAGTTGCACCCGTGTTCAGCCCCCTTCAGCAGTGCACAGGGGGTGTTGAGATTTTGGGGAGGGGTCCTGGTTGCAAATTGTAGGGTCTGCCAAGTCCTCTCTTTATTGAGTCTTCCTCTGCTTCACTGGAGGAGCCCTTTCTGCGCATCATGGACTGAAGGCCCTCACCTTGATCTCTTTCTCAGGAGGAGGGGATGTGGAAAGAGCAAGAAGCCCCTCGGCGAGACCCTCCCGCGGAAAGTTCTTGCGCCGCCGCCGCCATCGCCACGCCGGAAGGCAGCCCCCCAGGTATCCCCAATTCCTTCTTTAGGAAGGCGCTAAGCTGGCCCCTCAGGCTGCCCTGGGGCCTGCTTCACCTTCCCCGGAGGCTGCTTAACTGGATTCAGGGACTCCTGCGCGCCACAAGCCTGCATTTCAGGGACAATGCTTACAACTACTGCTACACCTACGAGCTCCTGAGCCTCGGGCTGCCCCTGCTCTGGGTGTTCTCCGAGGTCCTGGCTTCCATGTACCGGGAGTCGGAGGAGTCCCTCCAGAGCATCCGCGACTGGCTGCTCAGATGCGTCCCGGCCAAGCTGCACTGAAGCCCAGCCCCACAGTACCGTAACATTTCCCGCGTAGATGGTGGCGTGTGCGGCCAGCTCAGGCGCTGGCCAGGGAGCCCCACGCCCTTGAACCGGTTAGCTCAAAGCCAAAGAATTTCCCGTCGGCCACCTGCGCCTAGCATGGTCGCGGTGAACATCTGCTTCCGGCCACCATGACATGAAGGATGTTTTTCTAGTAGCTTTGTACTTTTATACCAAAGCGAGCCATACTTCTAGGTTTACATTTCAATTTTTAACGTTTAATAAGCCAAGAGAAAGCATTTTTTTTCCCTTATGAGTGTCAGTTTTTTAAACACGGGTTTGAGGTTTATAACTGGTATTACAAAAACCCCTTCCATGCTGTGGTCTTGAAATAGCCGCTCCCTGTAACGTGAATAATTTGGGCTTTTAAGTAAACCAAAGCGAGCGTGCTATCTCCTGACAGTGCCTTCTGATTTTTGTGCCTGGATACCACTTGTCAGCAAGGGACAGTTGTTTGCAACATGAAAGCATAGTAATTTAGAAGAAAAAACAAAACAGAAAGGACGAAAGAGAATTAAATCTACAGAAGGATATGGCAATATGTCGTTGCCTGTTACCTGCCCTCCCAGGGAGGACAATTTTGCTCCCTTGTTTGATATAAAATAGTATTCAAGATTCCCCTGACCCCAATACCAAACTGCAGCCAAATTACATAGACCCACAGGGCTTCAAGTGAACTGCTACAGACATAATGTTCTCCCTTCCCATTAATGAGCATGGCAGCCAAAGCCCATTGGCCCCTGACCACTCAGAACTCCATCACACTGATGCAATCCTGAAGAGGAGTCGTGTCAGCTGGTGGCATTTTAAGCCCTCCTTTGGAGGTCCCCAGTCCAGGTTGCAGTCTGAGCCAAGGCCATTCAGGGTCCACAACAGTCAGGCTGAGGGAGGAAACTGCCCTCTCATGCCATGTCCTTTGGGACAGAGGGTATTTGTTAGCACCTGACAGTATTATTTCTGGAAAGCTTGACCTCCCCCATGAGCATGGCTTGCAGGCGTTCTGGCTTCTTAGCCAATAGGCTGCCATGCATATTTGGTCAAATGGTCAGAAACCATTGATTATTGAATTGTCCCAGCTGAGGAATGCATCTGATCTGGGGGGAAGCTCCCGTGTCTTGACTAGCAGAGGAGGCTGGGAGTGGACGCTGTTATTGACTTATGCATAAGAAATATACCTTATTAAGGGCAAAACAGGCCTTGGGCCCACCTACATTCTTCATTCTGGGCATCTGGAGGAGGCCTCAGCCTTCCCAGCTCCACTCTGCCTGGATATGCATGGCTGCTGGGTCTGGCTGAACGGTGGAAATGGCTGATAGAGAAAGACCTTCTGCAGAGATCAGTGTATCTAGAGTTGCTGAGCCCTGCCTATTACACTAGAAAGATCCTCTAGATTAAGATAGGATGGAGTCTGGGGGGTTAGGAGCCAGAACTCTTAAGGGCTTTGAGATGCCAAGTTCTCCAGGGTGGGAAGAAGCAGGGAGGCATTTCTATTATATAAACACTTCCCTGAGTCCTTGGGTAAATCAGGGGCATGACTGCGGCCAAGTCCGTGGGAACTGGCGCCTCTGTCTTTGTTGGAACGGTTCTCGTCCTATGACTTGCATTGTGTTTTTCCAAATTTTTGCTGGTATTTTAGTGTTCTCTGGTGGGAGGAGCCCTTGATTTGTTTCATGTTTGATTCTGAAAGTCACGATGTAAACACATCACAGCTGTATCATTGTTATTCCCGTCAGCTCAGGGCAGGATGAGATGCTTTGTGGGATGCTCCATGAAGCTGGAGTTAGGATCTCTGAGAATGTCACTTATGGCCATAAGGAGACTGGTTTGAATTACTCTGGTGAGACAGGGCGTGCCTGTCAGAAGCCTGAGATGTTTGTATGTTCTGAGACGTTGAACCTTCCTGGTGGGGCAGCACCAAAACACAAAAGTAAGTCCTGGGAGCGGGATGTTTCTAAACCTCCATAAGAATGAATGTGGGAGACTAGAGTAAAATCGGGGCAGAGAGGATGTGGGGGGCGGTGGAGACGGGATTATTTCCAATTGCCTGGATCCACTCTTGCAGATAAGTCACCGCTCACTTCCAGAAAGGTTCATTTGTCCTAAGCAAGCCATAACTTGTTTGGGAGAGTTGCTCTTTTTTAATGGTTGCCTCGTTTTCAACCCCCGTACCTTTTAGTATTGTCCAGCATTTTCCTTGTTCCCCCAACTAAATTCTCTCTTCTGTCTCTCTCTCTCTCCAAACCTTACACTGTGGCCATCAGTTCATTTCAGCCTTCCAGTGCTGCACCCACTTCTTGGCTGACACACTTCTGCTCTGAGGTGACTGGTTTTCTTGCCAATTTTCAGAGAGTGGTACTAACCCCTGACCTGCTTTCTGCGCCCCGTCTCCCCTCCCTCACCCCGCCGTGGCCTTGGTTGTGCTAACTGCGAGCGTCTTGCCTACTAATGGACTCATTCATTTGGTGGCATGGTTGGTGAACAATGTGGGGTGGTGTTCAGCTTGAAAGCATTTCTGATTCCATCCCTCTGAGCCGGCTGCCCAGTCCACTCCAGGTGCATGGCCCACCTCCTCTCTACACTCCACGGCCTGCATGCATGCTTTTCTGGTTGCACTTACAAAGCCACTTACCTTCCTGGGAGGGTTAACCTGGAATGTGAGACTGTGCCATAGAGAGGGCCCTTACCTTTGAAAAGAACTCTTTCATCTCCCAGCCTCTGAAAAAGCATATGCATACACGCATCTTCTTCAGTTGCTTTCTAACATAAAGGTTATCAATGTTATCAATCTGCACCATAGGTGACTCTTTTTGGAAGGATTTAAAAAAAAAAAAAATTTCTCCAAGGCTTCATCACAAGCTTGGCCCAGACTCTCTATTTTGAACACACGATCACAATTTTTCTAGTGAATCTTTCCTCCCCTGCAGCCTATACTTTCCCTCCCAGGGTTTTGCTTTGACTCTTCTGGTCTCTCTTGGCTCATAAAGCCCCAGAGGATACAGAGGCTTCAGCTAGAGCAGTCATCATCACAGGCCAGGGGTGCCTTGGAGAGCAGCCCCCTTTCAATGCCCCCACAGCTCTGCTCAGAATGCATCCCCCTGCTGTCTCTGCCTGGAGCAGCAGAACACTCACAGTGCTTTTAAAGAGAAACACCACACCTAGTCCAGTGGGGCTGTTGAAGGCAGGCCTCGCAGTCCCGGGCTGCAGGTGGTGGTGTCCTGCATGTGGCCGAGAGCCATGCTGACCTCTCTGCACAGCCCTGCATGCTGCATTTTGCTCCTTCGATGGTGCAGATCCCAGCCAGGATGAAGTCACCGTTCTTGTCTTATCTTCTCTTGCAGAGTCTCCCCCCTTTATAGAATGTCAACCAAAGAGTGCCCTCCTCCCCCCAGCCTCCTCCTTAGCTAGCCTCCCCCACCTTGTCACCATGCATGTTTGTGACCTTTGATAGTCATTACAGTGCCACGTGGAACCCTGTATTTTGCACACAGCAAACAATGTTTAGCTTTATTTATGGTATTTGATGCTGTACATGGAAATAAATATGGTTCTTTATAAAGCTCATTGTTTCCTCTCTTCTTTGCCGTGGAAGCTGCTCAAACCTCAAACACAGGGGTTGGTTGAAGGGATTGGCCTTTCCTGAACTGGTGGGCCTTGCACTTGTGGTGACATGGAGCTCTCTGGGGCTGTGCTGGGTACTCTCAGAGGAAATATTACCTGGGGGTAATATTTGGAAAATATCACCCATGCTCCGCAGCCAGGCTTTGGGGCTCTTCCTTGAAAACTCATGGTACTTCTCTGTTCTAGGTGCTGGGCATTGCTGGCTGAGGGTCAGGGTGCCCTCAGCTATAAGGAACAGACTGTACTGACAACTGCTTGCGCCCATTTCCTGCACACATCCAAGCCTTGGACCTGTCAGAGAACTTTACTTAGGAACCTTACTCTAACTTAGGTTCCTATGCTACAGAGGTTGCTCTTGAAAGTTTTGTGCTGGCCCAGCTGAGTGATGGGTATAAGGTAAGAGGAAGGACTGGACATTGGTTTCAGGATGGCAGTGAACACAGCAGGTGTATTTATCCATGGAGAAAGAGTCATTTGGGCTGCTAAGAGACCCACTTTGCCCTCAAAGGCTCAAGTCACTCAGTTTCTTGACTGCAAGGCTCTGCCCACAGGGCCACTCTGAGGACGTTTCCATGGCAAGCTCTGGCTCAGTTCTACTTGTCTTTAAGGGAGGGATTTGAAGTTTCACTCAACTAGTCTGGACAGTGTCAAAGAAATCTGGTCCCCCCACCTCCCCAACCCCCACTTCCCTAGGGTGGATGCCTTTCTTGGCCAGGCTGGATGTGCTGGGCTTCTGACACTGGCATGTAAACTCATCTATGAACTTCATGAGGGCCCTTGTATCTCTAAAGGGGCACTTCCTAGGCCCTGGGCCTCTGAGCCCGGTTGCTGGTGCCTGGAGCTGCTTGGGGTCATGACCAAGTGTTGTTACTGTTACCCAGGTGAGATACTCTTTCTGTTCCCTAGAAGGAAGGGTGTTAGGGACTGAAGTCAGGAGCTGGGTTGGACAAGTGCCTTATTCTTTTATTCATTCATCTATTCATGTGTTCATTGAATGCCTACCATGCCCTAGGCATATTCTAGGACCTAGAGATGCAGCAGTGAGCTGCACAGAGCACTGCCCCTCCCTGCATCTTGGATTGTATATATCTCAGTGTCACTGTACTAGGCTTGATTTGTTTAGTTGTGCATGCACTTATTTATTTGTCTATTCAGCTAATATTTAGTGAGCATCTACTGTATGTTGGGAATATAGCAGAGAATGAGACAGACAAAAGTCTTCATTTTCATGGAGCTTACAGTGTGGTTTTGATTTGAAGTTGGGTGAAAGCAACACTTTCCAAAGTGTGACAATGGAACACTAGCTTTGAGAGGTGCTTTGTGAAGAAAGGGTTTCATAGTCCCAGAGTTTGGGAAATGTTTTATACTAACCATGCTGATCCTCCCAAATCTTGGTGATCCTCAAGACTCATTAGCACATTCAAATCTGAGGAGTCCCCCAGTAAGGAAGCCTAATTAACTTTTTTCAACTGGATTTTCCTATACCTCTTTGAAGTGAGTTTTTTGTTTGGGGGGTGTTTTTTGTTTTGCATATTACATTCTATGTAAGTGTTTATAAAATATTCTTTATCCGGAAACACTGGACGAAAGAAATTAAAATCAAAATGTAAATAATAGAATTCAGTATTGGTCGGATAATGGAGTGGTAACTTTCTAAACTTTAAAACCTCTGGTGGAAAAAATCTCAGAGGGAAAACATGGCACAGATTTGACTTATAAGCATTTTTTAAAACTTAATGTATAAAAAGTAGAAATGAAAATAGTCAATAGGCAGGCAGACTGGGGGAAAATCTGAATTTGATATGAGAACAGAGACGTTCATTGCTGTGGCCTTTAGAAAGTTTGTGCAAAGCAATGGTCTCAGGCACCTTGCACGTGTGGGTAGGATTTGTTGATTAAAGACCCAGTGATAAATGGGCAAAGGCTATGCATGAATAGTTCACATTCAAGCAAATCTTAAAACACTAAAACAGCAAGCATTTCCAAAAATGTTCTCACTTGGCTTTCAAAGGAACGTAAATTAATTATGCTGTACCCACTAAATAAGTAAAGGAATAGTGAATAGATTGTAAGAAAAAAATGCAGACTTAATCACTAATATTAAGTGAAAAGTTAAATGGGGACCATCTTTTCTGGAAAGCAATATGGTAACGATTATTAAGACCCAAAAAAGGGATTCTGACTTCTGGGCCCAGCAATCCCACCCCAGGAACTGATCCTAAAGAAATAATCCAGCCAGAGAAAGAAAGTCCCTGCAACCTGAATATTGAGTAGGGTAAGTGGGTCAAGTGAAGACAGCATGGGCGGCTTTCCTCTATTTCTGTGAATTCATTCACTTTCCGGGCTTTTCCTTTAGTCCCTTAAATAAGTAAAAGAAGTGACTGGTACTTTCACTGCCCCCAGGCCAGTGTTTCCAAGGGGTCAAAGAGTTCCTGTGTGGTACCTCATTAGCTCTTCACCTCCTTGGGTTGATACTGATTTTAAAGTTCAATGAAGCTAGAGGCGACCTAGAGCAGGATCTTCAACTATCAAGCATCTTCACCTGTCTAAGACTCAGGCCAGGAATCTGGTGCTGTTCACAGGGAAGGCCTTGGCACAGGGGAAGGCCTTGGACTTGGCTGAAGACCCAACTCTGACCTCAGCACTTGGTACTGACTCAGAGGCACTGGGCAAGTCCCTTCTGTGAACGGGGCTAGCGATGCCTCTGGCAGAGGGTTTTGTGAAGGCAGAGTCGGTGAACGTGCCCAGCAAGGGCTCTTGCTGAGTTATAGGGTGAACTTTCCTGTTTTTATGCAGCAGAGAGTGTCCTGAGGGAGGCATTCTAGGTCAGAGAGACTCAGAGTCTGACAGGACTTCTGAGAACTAAACGGGTCTCAGTTCACATGGGGTGGCAACATCTATTGCTCTCTAGTCTTCCAGTCCCCCGTCTCTCTTGAAGGTAACTGGTTACTTCCCTTTAGACATTCTGGCCTCAGTTTGAGCCCCTTCTCTGCCACTACCTGCCCTTTAGTTTTGCTGTAGTGAGTGTCTTGAGTCTCAGCAGAGGAGCCGTCTTCAGCTCTGTCACGGGCTGCCTGCTCACCGTCTCCACGGCGCTGTCTGCACAGAGTCTCCAACTTAGATGTCCACCTCAGACCTCTGATCTTCCCCTGAGACAGACTCCACGCTTGGCCTTCACAGTCTCCAGAAATGGCAGTTCCGTTCTTATTGCTCAGCTCAGAGCCTTGGTTGGAGTCATTCTTGGCTCTTCTTTTCTTGGTCCCACATCCAGTCCGTTAGTGAATTCTAAATACAGCCAGAATCTGTCTGCATCTCATCACCTCCACGCTACCGTCTGGTCCCAAGTACTGGCATTTCTTCCCACGTTGTTCAGGTGACTTCCTACAAGCCCTTCTTATAGAGAGCTCTCCTTACGCCGATTCAACCTGTTTTCAACCCACCAGCTGGAGTAATTCTGTTAGAACTTAAATCTGACCTCTCCTCTGCTCAAAACTCCAGTGGCTGCCCAGCATCCTCAAAGTAAAAGCCAGAGGTAGTCAGACGGTTCTGTACAGGCTGGCCCCTGTTTTTCTGACCTGCTCCCCCTCACATGCTGTGTCCCAGCCACACTGGCCTCTGCCGTGTGACATTTTCACTGGCTGTTCTCTCTGCCAGGAACACCGTTTCCTGGTATCCATGTGACTGACCCTACTTCTAGTCAAATCTTTGTTTCCCTGTCTCCCTCCCAGTGAGGTCCGCCTTTAACAGCACAGCCTGCACCCCCAGCTCTCCTGATGCCCCTACCGTCTAATTTTTCCACGGTATTTATCACCTCTAACCATATTATGTAAGTCATTTACTACCTATTTGTGTCGTTTATGTTTTCCTTCTTGTTAGAACATCAGCTCTTCAAGGGTGGGGGTCTTTGTTTCTTTGGAACATTCGTATACGCCTATCAGGTAGAACAGGGCTTGGCACGTAGCGTACCCTCGATAAATATTTGAGGAATAAATAAAGGTCCTGCCTTCTGGCCTGGACCTCTGACTCCTCTAACTTGGGAGCCTGCAGCCTTCTGGGGCCTGAAATGACCTTGCTGGTGTCAGATCATGGGAGCGGAAAGAACCTGTAAGAGAAGTAGACATTGTGTCTTGTTACCTCTGCAGAGCCTTTGGATTGATTGGGAGAAGGGAGTTTTGGTTTGGCTTCCATTTTGCCTGCAAGGGATATAATCATCTTCACACAGCCTCTCTTGGCTGCGTGTGGGAGCAAGTATGTCCAAAGCTGGAGGCCCAAGGCTGGCCCAACCTGGTACCTATTTGTGGCAGGAGAAGGAGGAAGAGAAGGGTCAAGATCTGGGGACTGAGGCTCCAAAGCTGGCACTGTGAGCCAAACCCAAGTAGGAAAGTCAGCTTCCTCTCTGCCTTGGGGCCACCACACTGTCAGAAAGACACTGCATGTCCCATCCCCTTCTCCGAGCCCTAATGGAGGAGGCGTTGCTGCTCGGAGGGCTCAGGCCACTTTGGGGGCCCATCTGTGGCTGGTGTTTCCATGGTGTGTCCAGGCAGAGGGCTCTGTAAGATGAGCAGATCAGCTTTGCTGAGGGCTGTGAGCAAAGGGAGGGCTGGGTCCTCCTTCTGGTTGACTTTTAGTTTACTTGAGTTGGTTTCTGCACAGAAATTGCTGCTAAAGCCAGGCAGGGTCCTTGGAGGAACACTGTTCACGTTGATTCAAAGCAGTAGAGGGTGAGCCCGAGTACACATGTCTGCACACAAACATGCCCCACGGTTAGCCTGGGGATGCCTGGTGAGCATGCCGCTGGGCAGAAGAGCCATGCTCCAGCATGGCGGGTAGACCCGAGGCCCAGGGCCACCCATCAGTTTACTGGGATTCCTAGTAGTACACTGTCCTCTAGGATGACAACTGTGCTGTCTTTAGACACCTGTGCCTTTATCTTTGAAAGGGACATGCACAGCAAAGGCCCTTGGTACTAGACTGACACATGTCCCTCCTAAAGCAATTGGGTGGAGGTAACACCTGACACAGTTTCCTTCCCAGGGCCCTCGCCCATCCTGCTGGGGGCTTGTCAGTGTCCCCTCACTCATCACAGTCCAGGAAGAGACTGCACTACGCTTAGTATCCTGGAGAGCTGCCTCTTTGCTCTCCCTGCCCTTCCCCTGCTCTGCTCTGCATTAGAGGTGTAACCCCTGCAAACTGCATTTCCCAAGCTCCTTTGCAACTGGTTTCCCATTAAGTTCGACTGTTGAGACATACTAGTGAGGGATTGAAGGGTGGGATCAAGGGAGAAGCCACGGTATTCCTCCCATCACTCTGCGTCCCAGGCAGTGCTGTGCGTTTCCCTTGGTACCTGTCGCCTACTGCGTGGCCCTGGCCTCTGGACTCATAGCACCAACTCCCCCCAGAGTCCTCCTAGCCAGTAGCTTGCTATTATTACTCATCTCTGGGTTGCCTTGTCACCCCTATTTGACTTTTCAGCTCATCCAATACCGTCGTTATTGGTTTCCTATATTAACTTTACTCAGTTGAACTCCCTGGCTTGGGTTCTGTTTTCTTGACTGATAAACCCAAGTTCCATTGCTCTTGTTAAACTTCTCTCTTCCAAGAGAACAATGGGCAAGAGAGCAGAGGGAGCTTTTCCAAGCCCAGAGCCAAAAGTGGCTCTGGCAGTTAGGAGCTGTGTGACCTTGGACCAGTGAGATAACACCTCTGAGCTTCGGCTTCCTAATCTGTAAAACAGGCTTAATGACAGTACCCAGGAGAACCTGTTGCTTCGTTGTCTTCCTGGGTTCTGGAGGAGAGTGGAGGGTCTCCAGACTTGGGGAGAAAATGGGAGCAAGTTCACCAGCAGAGAGGAAGGCAAGGGTGTCCGCCCCCGACACTGTAGGAGGGGCCTGGCCACAAAAGCACTTCGGGACTTGGCTGCTTGGGGCCAAGTGAGGACAGACATGTCCCCGGACACTGCCTGCCTCTGCCTCTGGAGTCTCCTCTTTCTCCAGGGAGCAGGTGTCTGGCCTGAGCAATGGGAGGAGACTGAGATGCTCAGCTCTAAGCAGATCTCCTTCCCTCCAGGAGGCTGGAGCGGCTGCTCTGGGAAGGGCTGGATCATCCTCACCCTCCACAACCAGACACCTCCTCCCCTGGCAGCTCCCAGCCCCACTGAATTCTCCCTATGAGCACCAATAACTTCAGGCAAAGCCTAGGACAAAGAGCAGCTGGGCCTGGGGGAGGCGGCACCAGTGAGCACACCCAGGCCTTTCATCTGGGGCTGGTCACAGACACACTGCTCTGTGTCCAGGGCAGGCTGATCCCACTCAGCCTTGGGGTGGCCCTGGTTGAGTTACTCTGGTCTCTGCATTCTCCCACTCAAGCAAGGAAGGTGATCATAGCATCTTTTTAGGATGGGGGGATATCAGAGAAGATGAATGTAAACTCCTAAACAGACATGTGGCCCCGGGTGATGAATTGGGGCTGCTTTTGTTATTGCTTTTAGATTACTTCCATTAAAAGTACTAGTACCACCAGAATTACCGCTACTGGTCTATGCATGTGGCTAGGGATCCTCAGGGGAATGTGAAGAAGTACCTGGAATAGAAGCTTGAGTGGAGAAATTTCCTCTTGGGGCAGCACTGAACCTGAGACCCAGCGGTTGCCCGGGCCTTCTGGGGCAGAAAGAAGGGAGGAGCATGTCCTCCTTGCGGGTCTTCTGCCTGAGCGAGGTGGTGACCAGAGGAAGCACCAGCTTCTTTTCCACAAGTCTCCATGACCAGGTGCCCCCTGGCCCCCGACCCTCCACTGATACCCAGGCTCTCCTGTGAGAGACACTGGCCCTGGCCCTGCTGCACTGGGGGATCTTCATTCAGCCACCTCCCCACCCCTCTAGAAGCCAGGGAGCCAGCCTTACCCTGATCTATCCCTCAGCCCTGCCGGCAAAGTCAAAACTCTCCAGGAGAGAGGAGGAGGAAAGCAGACCCTGGGTGTTCTTGCAGGTTTGGCTGGCCTCTGAGGGGGCGTGTGTCTGCTGCCTGGCACAGCTCACCTCCGCGGCCTGCAGCCGCCCATCCGGCCAAACTGCTCTCCACTCCCTCGCCTCTCTTCTCCTCCACGTGTGCTCAGCCAATAGGTCTCCTCCAATTATCACAGCTGCCTCCTCACTGGTCTCCCTCTCTCCTCCTTGTGGGTCCTCCCGTCCACCTTCCACTCTGAGACCAGAGCTATCTTTCTTGGAGGCAAATCTGATGATGCCAACCACCAGCTTCCAGTCCTTCCGTGGTTGCTCCCAGAGCAAAACCCACCCTTCACCTCACCATTCAAGGCCCTTCCTGGTTTGATGTCAATGCAATCATTTCCTACTAGTTTCTTTTCTCTATCCTCTTGTCTTCCAGTCGCATGGACTTAGTTTCCATTCCTATGCAGGTGGCAGTGCTTTCCCACTTTGCTTCTGGTCCGAGCAGTCCACCCCCTGGAACACCACCTCTCCTTTCCCTGTTCAAATCCTACTCATCCTCAAGCCCCATTGAAATGGTGCCTTGTAACCAAAGTCTTTATTGCATGGAAGTTTGACCTCCCTCCACTCGCATCTCATCTTGGCCTCACTCTTTTGGGTCTACCTTATAACACAGGTATTTGTGACCAGACCTTCTTTCTCTTGTGGGGCAGAAAGAGGTGCTTTGAGGCAGACCATGGCTGACTCATCTTCAAATCCCCAGTACAACCTGGATCAGAGAAGAGCACAATAGCTTCTGTTGACTATGCACGTAGCTGCACACACAGCTCACAGGCACACACATCTATACTCACATATGAACCAGGTATAGAGCCAGGTCTCTGCTGCAGTAACTTTGTGTAACAAGCCTCCCAAACCTTAGTGTCTTGTAACATCATTTTTCTGGCCTGTGGGTCTCTGGGTTGGCTGAGTGGCTCTGCTTCAGGCTGCAGGTATAAAGGTAGCCTTGGCTCCCAAGGGATCAGCCAGGCTGTAGGTTGGCTCTAGATCTGTTCCATGTGCTGCAGTCAGGGACCCTAGGCTGAAGGAGCAGTAGTCACTAGGGACAAGCTCTTCGCATGGCCAACAAACAGGAGTGCAAATGGACTAGCCAAACAGCAAGGACATTGAAAGCTGCTACTCACATCATGACCACTAATTTCCACTGGTCAAAGCAAGTCTTAGGGCCAAGCCTCGGGGCAACTGGACAGAGAAGCTCACCCCACCTCTCTAGTGGGAAGGACTGCAAGGTCATAGGACAAACTACAACTGTTACGGGGAGGGACTGAAGAACTGGGGGCACATCCCAGTCCACACTCATAGAATAACTGCCATGCATATTGGGGCCCATTTGTAGTGCTATTCTGTTCACAGACATACAGACAAGGCCTCACCCTCTGATGAAATATACTATTGAGTGCTGGTGTCTTAACCTCTCTGTACACCTGTTTTCTCAGCAGCAAAATGGGGATAATACGTCTTTTCCTAGAATCTTGTGTGACATTTAATAGACTTATTACGTGCTAAAATTCTCGATAAAAGTACTCAGTAAAAGCTGCTGCTATTATTATTACTACATAGTCAAGTATTCAATTATAACACTTACTCCGCAAATGCATCCCCTCCATCTACAGCCTCACCATTGCAGGAGGGTGCATACATGTCCTCACAAGCAAGCATGCACTGTACCAGGGCTTACAAACCAGTGACCACCTGGCTGCATCTGCTTGTAAACATGTTTTATTGGACCTGTACAATATTTTAAAATGTGCAGCTTTGCACATAAAAATCAAAATGAATTATCTTCCCAGATGGTAAATAGAATTAGGGAGTAGATAACATTTCCCAGAAAGAGCGTGTGGGTGAGAAAATGAGAGGGCCTGGGTGGAAGCATGAAGAACGTCTCATTTTTACGGGTCGGCTAGAAGCCAGAATGGTTGAGATGGAACAGTCCGCTAGGCAGGGAAAGTGAGCCTGGGAGCAGCGAGGGGCAGAGCAAGAGCTGCAGGAGGGCCCCAAAGCCTAGTGAATTGGATTTAGAAGCAAGGAGGACACAAGGAACTTTGTTGGGGGTCATTTGGGTAGTGGAGGTGTAGGCAGGATTATAGGGGATTGAGGAGTGAGTGATGCTAGGGGAAGAAATGGAGAAAGTGAGTGCAACAAACTCTTCCAAGAAGACTAGCTAGGAAGGAAGAAGGGCTGGCTTGGAGCGGGGATGGGAGGACTGGGAATAAAAAGTTTTCTTAAAAAGGTAGGGTATGTAAACGCTCATGGAAAAGATCCAGTAGACAAAGAATTAATGACACAGGGAAGAGGAGATAATGACTTTGGGGGGTGCGTAGGGGGAGCCAAGATCAAGTGCAGCGTCATCCTTAGGAGAAAGGACTCCTTTCCCACTGTGACCAAAGAGGAGGTCACTGAGCTAGTTAGTGGCCAAGAGGGAGCTGGGGCCCAGGCTGCCTGTCTTCCTCATTTATTCACCAACTGATTCATTGATTCGTTTAATAGGTATTTATCAAGCATCTACTCTTCACCAGGCACAATACTAGCAAGAAAGAAATAGGCAAAAATCACTGCCTTTATTCTCGGCATGGGAGAGAGAGAACAAAATAAATGGGGAATGTGTGTAGTTCATTAGAAGATGTGATATGCTATGAATAAAAGTAAAGAGGAAAGGGGAGTGCTGAGGGTGTGGGTTCCCGTTTGAGGAGGATGATTGGGGTCACCTGCCTGAGAAGGCGACAGTTGTTCGAAGGCTTGGAGGTAGTGGGTGAGCAAGCCCTGCTCTTTGGGGACAGTGTCTCCAAGGAAGACGCGAGAACCTCTGAGCTGGGGGCCGAGACGAGGGCGGGCTGAGTGTGGGAGAGTCAGTGTGGTGTTCACGTGGCCAGAGCAGAGAGCCAGGGGGAAGTACTGGGAGATGAGGTCACAGGGACCCTGGAGGATTGTGAGAGGAGGTGGTGGTGTTGTCTGACTTGCTTTTTTTTTTTTAATTTTTTGAAAACTTTTTAATTAGAGGATAATTGCTTTACAATATTGTGATGGTTTTTTGCCGTACATCAACATGAATCGACCACAGGTATACCTACGTCCCCTCCCTCTTGAAGCCCCCTCCTACCTCCTTCCCCATGCCACCCCTCTAGGTTGTCACAGAGCACCAGCTTTGGGTTGCCTGCATCATACGTCAGTTTTAACAATCACTCAGCAGCTGTTGAGAACAGACTGAAGGATGGGGCATGGCCAGAGGGAAAGCAGGGAAACCAGTAGAAGCTGTATCTATAGTCCAGATAAGAGATGACAGTCGCTGGGGGCCAGGGTGGTAGCAGAGAAGGTGGTGACAGGTGCCTGGATTCCTGGCATATTTTCAAGGTAGAGCCAATAGGATTTGCTGATAGCTTGAGTGAAGAGTGAAAGAATGAAAGAAGTCAAGAATGTTACTGAAGTGTTGACTGGAGCAACCAGCAGGCCCCAATTGCCATTTACGGAGATGGGAGGGCCATGGAGAGGCAGGCTTGGGGAGAGCTGGAGATGGAGATTTCCCTGCATGTGAGGTTAAGCTATCTATTGGACATCTCCCTAGAGATGCCAAGAAAGCCTTTGTGTGCATGCATCTACATTCAGGGGAATGTCCAAGCTGGACAGAGAGATGTGTGAGTCCATGCTGTCTGGGGTTATTTAAAGTCATGAGACTGAATAAGGTCATCAAGGACATGAGTGTTGATGAGAAGAGAAGCAGTTCAAAGACTGAGTCCTGGGACCTTCCAGTGTTAACAGGTCAGGTCCTGGGGAAAGGGGAACAGTGAAAGAAACAGAGAAAGGGATAGCCAATGGGGAGGAGGAAGCCAGCTACGCTGTCCTGAAAGAAAAACTGCTTCTAGAAGGAGGGAATGATCAGCTGGGTCAGAGGCTGCTGGTGTGTCAAGTAAGAGGAGAAATGAGAAGTTACCACTGAGTTTAGCAGCACAGTGATTTTGACAAGAGCAGTGCAGAGACTGGTGGGCCTGGAGTGGGCCCTCTGCACATTTCAGCCCTCCTTTATGGGTTAAATGGGATGGTGTGTGTGTTCACGCCCAGCACACAAGATGTGTGCTTTAAATGCTGGGATGTCTGGTGGACTGAGTGGTGGGGACCCAGGGACCGCATGGAGGAGGTCCATCTTGGAGTGCCCACCCAAGCCTCTGGAGGAGGGGCAGGCTCCCTGCAGGGCTGTCCATTCCCACCATCTCTCTAGACCCTCTTCTCCTCTCAACAGATGAGCCGACCTCCCCCAAGAAGCCCAAGAGTGTCCCAGAGCCTGAACCTGGGGATGTGGCAGGTGGGGCCGCCTCCCCCCTGCCCTCTGAGTGGACCGCAGTGAGGATCAGCCCCGGGGAGGATGTGGTTGGACAGGACGTGCTGGCTGTGCGTGTCCTGGTCACCAGCGATGATAGCAGGTACGCTCCCACTGCTGTAGGATGGGGGCAGAAGAGCTGGGCAAACAGATAGCTCTAGGGAACTAGTCTTCTCCCTACTCACTTGCAGCTTGGTTCCTTCTGAGGATCAGGAGGGGAGACTCTATTCCAGGCCCCTCTCCTCAGCTTGGAGATGGTGGTCTTCCCACTTATGTGGCATTTTCCTTCTATGTATGCCTGCATGCTGAGTCACTTCAGTAGTGTCCGACTCTTTGTGACCCTACGGACCATAGCCTGCCAGGCTCCTCTGTCCACAGGGATTCTCCAGACAAGAATACTAGAGCAGGTTGCCATGTCCTCCTCCAGGGGATCTCCCCCACCCAAGGATCAAAATCCACATCTTTTACATCTCCTGCATTGGCAGGTGGGTTCTTTACCACCTGGGAAGCTCCTTCCTTCTATGTATGCCTTTGTCTAAATTTCCTTGTAAGGAAAATCGTAAGGACTCCTGCCAGAGTAGGCTTCCCTGGTGGCACAGATGGTAAAGAATCTCTCTGCAATGCAAGAGACCCATGTTCGATCCCTGAGTGGGAGAGATCCCCTGGAGAAAGGCATGGCAACCCACTCCAGTATTCTTGCCTGGAGAATCCCAGGGACCAGGGAATCTAGTGGGCTACCGTCCATGGGGTCACAGAGTTGGACACGACCGAGCGACTTCCCCTTTCACCTGCCAGGTTATATTAGGGCCCACCCTAATGACCTCATTTTGACTACTTAATGACCTCTGTAAAGATCCTGTCTCAAAAACACTCCTATTCCCAGGTACTTGGAGTTAGGACTTCTTATGAATCTGGGGGTGGGGGGGAGGGACACTGTTCAGCCCAGAACAAAGCCAGAGGCTGGGTGCCAGGCACAGAGGTAACTAAACTACAGCCCTTTCCCTAGAACCCCTTTGTGTGATGGGCAGGGCACAGTGTGTGGGGGGTGGGGAATTGCAGGACTCCAAGCTCACCTGTTCTGTCCCTCCACCTTCCAGCTCCGATGCAGAGTTGGACCACGGTGACAGTGAGGCCTCCAATGCAGAGCCCTTTGACGAAAGACCCCAGAGACTGGAACTCCACCTCCCACCCCTCCTGAAGCCCCTCACCCGGCACAGCTCCCTGAGGGAGGCCCTGACCAGGGTAGTCTCTCCACACGACCTCGGGGAGCCCAAAGCTGTGCCTGGTGAGTAGAGAGCCTGCCTGGGAGAGAGACAGGCTTGCCTGACCCTGGGACACAGGGGCAGGAGTGGGGAAGGGGGACAGAGACTCTTACAGCCAGTGTTTCCACATGGAGGACGTCTGGCCCTCAGGCTCAGAGACGGTGGAGCTGGGACACATGGGGGCGAGGGGACTGGATGCAGGGCCAGCCTCCCTTTCCACAGGAAGCTTTGGAATCTCAAGTGGGAAGGTGGCAGAGGGGCCTGACTGGCTGTCGTGTGTCACAGGCAGAGATAAGGTATGGGGGTTGTTCCAGGACCCTCTTGCCTGGAGCAGTCTCCTCTGTGAATATCTGCTGAGAGGCCCTCTGGCATTCTGTAGCCCACAAGGGAAGGGAGGTGGGCCCAGCTGCTGTTGGACCACAGGTAGCCCTGGACAGCATAGTTTCCCTAGGGGCAGCACAGGGCCACTCTCAGTGTCTGGGGCCTGTGGAATGTGTGGTAACAAATGCCCTGTCACTGAGTACTCTGTTGGTCAAGGCTTTGCCTATACATGGCACCATTTCATCCTCAGGATGACCGTGAGGTAAGTAGCATGAAGCCCATTTTACAGGTGTGCAAATGGACTGTTTTCCCAAGGACTCACAACTTAGCGAGTGCTGGGTGCTCCACACTCTAAGAAGTAGTTGTCTTCAGCATTCCAGCTTGTTTTAATAAAGGTGGCCTTGGATTGAGTGTTTTGAGTTAGTCAAGAGCGACCGCTAACCCGTGGGTGTGAAGAAACAGGCTAACAGCAACTTGCCACCATCAGGACCAATGGCCTGAGCTTCCCTGGAAAGAGCAGTAGCTCCGCTTGTCCTGTGCTTCCCTCTGGTGGCCAAGAGCAGAACTTCCACGTGAACCTAGAAATGTTCTCGGGAGTAATGGTTTCACAGGAAGACCAGAGCTGGGGCTGGAATCCTGGAAGTTCTGGGTTTCCACTCCCATGTGAGCTATTTTTTAAAAGGACAAATTGTCATCCAAACACATGTGCTCAGGACCATTTGTGGTGCTATCCAGAGAGGATTAGCACATGCAGAGGACAGAGGCTTGGGTACCACAGGCCTCTCCCTCTCCCTGGGCTCCAGCCTCCTCAGTTACGTATACGAAGCATGCCCGCCTTTTGTCCCTTCCCTCCATTTTTTCTCTCTCCTCAACTGCCAGGGGATTTTAGGCAATTTACAAGAGAGGCATAAAACAAAATTGTGTGTCTCTATATATGAAAGAGAGCCTCAAGGTTAAGTCTTAAGATATCTGTATATATGAAAGCAAAAACCAGTTTAGGAGGTATAAACCCCAGAGAGGCAGACCATGATCCTAAACTGTTGCTCTAGTGGAATCATTTGATACTGAGTTTTCCTGAAGTCACAGTTCAAATGGAAACAGACAATAATTTCTCATTATTCACAAGGGAAAAATACACTGATTTGCAGTAGGTCTCAGTTCCACTTTTCCTAATGCTTCACCCTTTGGAAATTTCCTGAGAGGGATATTCCACTGTGTCTTGAACAACGGCTCTGCAGAAAACGCAGCCATCGTTTTCCCAAGGCTGTTTTATGCAGCGCCCCTTGCTAGCAGGTAAGAGCATGACAGCAAAGCGTGACAGCTAGAGCGTTTCTCCCAGGATGGAGTTGGATGGAGAGATCAAGGCAGTGTGGCCAGAGCATTTTGTTTGACGGTCCAGTTTAATTGCAGAATAAGAAACATAGTAGACAGAAGTGGATAGACCTCCTGACTTTCAAGCAATCTCCTGTCAGTTTTGTCTTCATCCATCATGGTTTCCATCATTGCCAGGCAGACCACATTGTAAGGTTACAATCTCTGACATAGTCTAAGTGCTGTGTTTTGTGTTGCTGGTTATGGTAAGTCTGTCACTGTAGCAGATAATATAGGGTTGACATCATATTGTGGGTGTTACAGGGTTTCATTAATCACACTTTTCACCTAGATAAATGGCTCAGAGTTTAGCTGAAGGGATGCTGAAAAATACCAAGACATCACTTTAAAAAGACACCATTTGTACACCATGCTCAAAGCAGCATTTTTTTTACAATAGCAGAAAGGTGAATGACCCAAATGTCCATCAACCAATGAATGGATAAATAAATCGTGCTATATCCACACAATGAATGTTATTCATCTTTAAAAAGGAACGAAATTGTGACACATGCTATAACATGGATGAACCTTTAAGTTATTATGCTAAGGAAACTAAACCATGAGACAAGTATTATATGATTTCACTTCTATGAGGCATCCAGAATACTTCAAGTCATAGAGGCAGGGAGTATAGAAAAGTGGTTACTAGGGGCTGGGGGAAGAGGGTGGCTAGGGATTATTGTTTAATGCAGACAGGGTTTCATTTAGGATGAAGAACAAGTTCTGGAGATGGATGGAGGTATTGTTTGCACAATGATGCAAATGTACTTAATGCCACTCAACTTCATACTTAAAAATGGTTAACATGGTGATTTTAATATTATATATGTGTTACCATCTTTGAAAAGATGCTGGGACTGCCTCAGCTCATCAAGGAACCTATCACCTTCTCAAAGTTTTTTAGCATAGAGCCTGCCCACAATGATGTCTTAAGATAGAACTTGAGCCGTGTGTAATAGAGGTCAGAGAAAACACTCTGTAATGCTCCCCTAAAACACCATGTTCAGTAGTTCCTAAAAAAAAAAACGTTTAAGAGGCAGGTTCCTAGGTTCCCTCCTTCAGAGACTCAGATGTCTTGGGTCTAGAGTGGGGCCCAATATCTGCATTTATGTAAGTGCCCCAGATGCCTCCAGGAAAGAGGGCCACCGCAGAGGCCAAATTTGAGGGCCCAGTGTGGGAATGGGATGCATTTATATCCTGCTGCCCACTCTCAGACCCCAAATGGCCAAGACCCATTTCTTCCACCTGTGATGTTCATTTGGCTCAGCTGATTCTCAAGGCCCAGCCCAAGGCATCCTGCAAGTGTGTTTCCATTGGAATCAGGCCAAGAGGAGAGGTCGTGGCCATGGATTGTGCAGGGGTTCAGTTAAAATTGAAAGGGCTTGGGGACTCTGCAGCACGAAGAGAGGTTGGCATTTTCTGAAGCTTCCAGGCTTCAGTGAGAGCAGCTCTGGTTCCTCTATGACACAGTTGTGGCATTGATGTTAGACTTCAGCTTCAAAGAGCTGCTCTGCTAAAAACAGATGTGTTATATATGTATGTGTACATATAGGCATATATGTATGTATGCATATAAACATGTAAGCACACATGCTTATTAACAATGGGTGAGTTAGAATGATGGCACCTAATTTGAGATCTTTTCTGAAAGCGGGCAGTACCTGGCCCCCAGCAGTATCTCAATAAATGTTTGATGACTGAATGAATGCAAAATTGGAGGTGTTTGTTATAGAGACAAGGAGGTACAGTCTGAGTAAAGCAAGGGGCTCAGTCATTTATGACCATTAGTCTATTAGCTTTTGGTAAATGGGCCATAGGAGACAACTCCCTATTTGTCCTATCCATTTAACAGACTCTTCCTCCCTCCTCATTTCTCCTGCCTTTTTCTTTTTCCCACCACAGCTCTGCAGCAGGCCAATAGCTTCCAGTGTCCAGCTCCCAGCGAATACCAGAGTGGGAGAAGATTCCAGTCCGGTGAGTCATGAGCTCCCCAGGGAAGGAGGGGGTGGGCAGGAGCTGTCTGATAAATTCTCAGGGGCAGCTGTTCTCACTCCGCACATGTCCTCTCTGACCTGGCCTCCTGGATGTGAGGGGAAAGGAAAGAAATGTATGTTTGACTCTATTTCCACTGCTCACTAGACGAAGCACTTTCCAAGGGATTCTCTACCTTCAGCGAGCCTTAGAACTCTGCAACTGCACTTGAAAGGGACCCGAGCTCCAAGCTTCTTGAAACATAGATGAGGAAACTGTGGCCAAGGGGCTCTATACGTTTTGGTTCAGTACACTGGAACTGGGGCCGTCAGCTCAACCTCGAGCAGTAGTGGGTAAAGCAGTGAAAGAGCATACACACATACAGACAGACACACACAGACACACACACACCCCAACTTCTTTCTCTGAGCAGGCTACCCGGACCACGGCCTGCAGCAGGTGCCAAGGCCGCAGGATCCCACTAGGGGGCGCAATGACTGCGCGCACGGTTGGCGACGTCCCAGGGCCAGCCCGCGCCTGGCGCTGTCCTAGTTACGGAGCAGAGATTCCCTCTCCAATCTTGAGAGCGGGCACGGACTCTTCATCTGATTCCAAGCCCATCGCTGCCCTCACGCTCCCTCTCCAGACTTTGCTGTAAGAGAGGTGGAGCCAGGAAAGCCTTGGGTTAGACCACAAAAAAAAAAAAAAAAAAAAAAAAATGACGTCGGAATAGCGTGCTAGTTTAGTTGACTTCTTCCTTCTGAGTCATCACTGACTCCTGGCCAGTGCGTCATTCTCCCCGAAACCCCAAGACCTGCAGCCCCTCTCCCTTGGGCCAGGCTGGGACAATGGGCACTTCTGGACCAGGGCTGCACACCTGGGCAGGCCATGTCACCAGGAAACAACCTAAAATGACTCTTGAACCATTCTGTAGTTCCAGGCAGGGAAGGTAAGGGGCAAGGAGGGAATTAACCTTTAGTGAAGGCCCGGGTCAGGCCTTTTTCACATGTTATCTCATTTGCTCCCCCACCTCAACCCCTCCCCGGCCACGGGAATTCTACAGGTGGGTCCATTTGGGCGCAGATTCCGTCCAGCGCTTCCAGCCGACTTTACTGAGTGCCACTGATGCGAGGGGTCCGGCCTCACCCTCAAGGAGGTCCTGGTCAGGGGGTGGGGGGCGGTGAGAGCTGGGAGTCTGGTAGGGGACCCTCCCAGCAGGGTGGGAGATCCTGGAGGAGGCACAGGAGAGAGGAGACTGCTAACCAGCGGCGTGGTTTCTCAGCAATGTCTTTACTTAGCCCAGGAGTATCAGGTGTTGGTTCTCAAGTGGATACAAAAGCTGGTTTGAAGGCTGGCCTAGAGTTTGAATCATTTCTAGGGGCTAAGTGCTTAGTATGGGCCTGGCACAGAGGAGGCACCCAGTTCTTGCCTACAGAATAAATAAATGAATTAACAGAGGAACTAACTAAAGTATCAGAGACTAAGTCAGTTGAACTGAGTGTGGGAACAGAGAACTTGACTTCAGCCTGAGCAGGCTCCGCCCCTAGAGGGCACTCCAAGACTTTGGGAAGATTTGAGAATTACCTACACTCCAAATTTGGGGAAGCTGCACCCTGGGATCCCAGTCTTTGTGAAAATCTCCAGAGCCATCTTTCCAGTCATCTTCATTGTGCCCGAAAGGAAACCCAGTAGGCAAGGCTGGTCCTGTAGGAGGGAGCAAAGCTTGGGATACTGTCTCATCTATCCTCTCACTACCCTGTTAAAGCTGGCTCGGGCCCCAGCCCCAGACAGGTGGATGGAGTGGGCTGTGTGCCTGCCCTTATCACTCTTCCCCAGCTGACCACACTCACCAGAATGACCTCTAGGATCAGGGGGAAATGTCTCTATTGCCAGAGGGCCCAAAGAAGAGGCAGCTGACCCAGGGAGAATATGGGAGGAGCTGCAATCTGGATCCTGGTCTGTTCATCAACCCCCTTTGCACGATGGGACTAGAAGGGCCAGTGGTACCCAGAATCAAAGCTCCCGCAGAGGGCAGGGCAGCCCTGGCTGGACCATGCCAAGGTTTCAAGCAAAACAAAAAAGGGCCAGCAGAGCAGGATGTGAGTTGCAAGTGAAAATGAAGCCTCTGGGCTCTGAGTTGCAGAAGTCCTGGCCAGGGTGGTGTGTGCAGTCTCCCCTGAAACAGGTTAGCAGTTCAGCAGTGCCTTTATTGGACACCACCTGTGTGCAGGGGAGGAAGGGAATGGAATTCATATTTAGCTAACATGTGGCATTTAGGGCTTCCCTGATAGCTCAGTTGGTAAAGAATCCCCCTGCAATGCAGGAGACCCTGGTTCGATTCCTGGGTCTGGAAGATCTGCTGGAAAAGGGATAGGCTACCCACTCCAGTATTCTTGGGCTTCCCTGTGACTCAGCTGGTAAAGAATCTACCTGCAATGCAGGAGACCTGGGTTCAATCCCTGGGTTGGAGAGATCTCCTGGAGAAGGGAAAGGCTACCCACTCCAGTAATCTGGCCTGTAGAATTCCAAGGACTGTATAGTCCATGGGGTCGCAAAGAGTCGGACACAACTGAACGACTTTCGCTGTTCACTGTGGCATTTACTTTGTGCTCTGCACTGAGCACCTCTTTTTAACCCCATTTTATTTCTTCAGCTTCCCTATGAAACAGCACTAGGCTTCCCATTTTTCAGATGAGAAACCTGAGGCATTACGTAACTCACTCAGTATCAGCCAGCTGGTGCGGGTGTGAAGGGGGTGGTGTTCCAGGCTCCCCGTTACCATCCTCTGAGGGAACCCAAAGGCCTCAGTGAGTGAGATTTCCTGTCACCTCTCAGCTGGGCTCTGAGGTGAGCCTTCTCCCTCTCAGGCTGTGACTTGAATGGCAGGTGCATTGCGTCCCCCATCTCCTCAGGGCCGCCTCCAAGTTCTGAGGCCTCATTCATGAGGCCATGTGTGGAGAGAGAACCCACTCACTGGGTGGGGGTGGGAATTAGATAAAGAAGAGAGGGGAGAGCTCCCAGGTCATGACCTTGAGAACCCCAAGACTCTCCTGTCAGCTTGGTTCCCGAGGTGTTCTGGCTCTGTATCAGAAGGTTCCCAGATTGCTCCTCAGAGGAACAAAGAGGCAGTCTGTGGAGCTGAGGGGGCTTTGGGACAAGTTCAGGAGACTGATTCAGGAGATGGCAGAAAGAGGAGAATGAGGGGGCGAGGAAGAGGAGGAGAAGGAATTTAGCAGGAATTTGGCAAGCCCAGGACAGGAAGCATAGCAACAACTGACTCACAGCTTTTGCCTTTTTAGGCTCGAACCATCTAATTGTGGACTGAGATGGGAGTTCGTCTTGGTGACAGGCAGGCCGGCCAGCTGCCCACCCCCACTGGTGTCAGCTCTTGGCAGCCACTGTGGCCTTTTTCCCCAGTAGCTCCTTCCTGCCACTCTCAGATCTGTTTCCCTGAGTTACCTTTTCCCCCTGGAGCTCTTTCCTTGGGAAGCTTGCTCACCGTGTGTATGGCCAGCTTTTCATAGCCAAGGCCTGGGGTGCGTGCTTCAACATGCTTGCATTTGAGGGAGTAAAGCAGGACAGAGCACTGACAAACCCCCTGTGTGGCTCCCTGGTGGTCTGGAAGGAACTCCTCTTGCAGTGAGCTTTGGTTTGGCTTGGTCTGGGTGGGTCCCAGAGAAGGAGCCTCTCAGCCAAAGCTCTGGGGAAACTGAGACCAGAGGATCATGTTAAGAAGCAAGCTGAAATCTCATGCCTTGGAGGGAAATGGAAATGGGTCAGCTGAGCAGCCAGAAGTAAGGAGTCTGACAAGAATGGATAAACAGACAGATGGTCCTTCGAGGTTCCCTGGAGAACAGCCTTTATGTGCCTAGAGGGCTTACGGGAGAGCTGGCTGGGCTGGTGGGTCAGACACTTGATGGGCAAATCTGCAAGTGAGCATGGCATCTTCTGAGTCTCTTTGAGGACCGGTTACTGAAATGGTCTGATAGGGAAACAAAACTCTCGAGAGTTTAGGTGTGTTGTTGTTGAGTCGCTAAATCTCATCTGACTCTTTTGTGACCCCACGGACTGTAGCCCTCCAGGTTACTCTCTCCATGGGGTTTCCCAGGCAAGAATACTGGAGTTGCCATCTCCTTCTTCAGGGGATCTTCCTGACTCAAGGATTGAACCCACGACTCCTACATTGGCAAGCGGATTCTTTACCACTGAGCCAGCAGGGAGGTCCCGATTTAAGGTTCCTAGAGGGTACACGTGCACACGTGGTGCATGCACTCAGGAGAGAGAGGGAATGAGATTGATTTTATAGGCGACATCTGTTAGAACTCTGTTGTAACTAGACTAATTGATTTCAGCTCCCACAGTTCAGAATTAGGCTCATCCTCAGTCCCAGGCATGCTCCTTTCTCCTGTCCATCTGAGCACACACACTCTCTTGCTTGTTCCCTGACTAACAGGAGTTTGGCACAAACCCCACTCCATATGCTTCAGATGCTTTGATACTCATTACGACCTCCCTCCCTTGAGTTCTCTTAAAATCTCAGGCTGGCCATCTCATCCGAGAGCCCCTTTGCGCCCCCATGAGAGGAAGTGCCCTTTCCCTTAGCTGTGACTGCCTCTCCTGTGTTATCCCATCCGTGCCCATGGCGAATGGTCCAGCCTCTTTATTGACTAAGTAATTTAATGCAGCCCCCCACCACGATGGCTCTAGGGCAGACATTAGAGGTAGATGTCCATTTCCCAGAAAAACCCTAGAGACCCCTCTTCCCTCTTTCAAGAGCATTCTGTTGTGCGTGTGAGACATAGTTGTTCTTGGACTTTTTGTCCTGGGACCTCCTCCCCCTAAGGAAGCTGACACTCCTACGCTTGTTCTTCCAACTCCTAGGCTCTGGGCTCCAGGGCCTCTGAATTGGTCTCCAGCATCTTCCTCTCCTGACTCAATTTATAGAGTGGAGCTTCGCTGATAAACCTCCCCTTTTCTTGATAAAATAAGGAAAAACCACAACTCCATAATGGAGAGCATGTTCTTTCCTTGGTAGATTTGATACCAGTGAACAGCAAAATGACTGTGTTGCCTCCAGAGGAAGCTTGTCCTCCCCCGCCTTCTCCTTCTCCACCCTCTTCTTCCTCGACTGGTGACCTGAATGCCCTGGACAGTCCCTCCCTGCCTCAGGTAAGTGCCCTCAGGGCCCTGCACAGGCATGAGGATGACGACTGTACTCCCCCTACTTCCACACTGAGCTCTGGATTCCTAGGATCCTTAGGTCACCCCAGTTGCAAACCCAGGGCCAGAGAGATGCTCTGTCAAGAGCCCACCCCAGGCCTCTTCATTTGTACCTTTCATAAAAGTGCACTTTGCTCCTGCTCAGTCACCAAGGGCATAGCCAGCCACTCACTCACTCAGCAGACTTTATGAGGCCTGGAATCTGGGCTGGACTGTGGGGTGCAGAGATGCTTGGGCTTATGCTCTGCCCTGATGACCTCACAGAGGATGTTGAGGAGCTGGCAGCTATAGGGTGGCAGGCACAGAATGGAGAGGGCCTTTGGTCGCAGCTGAGAACCTTGGAAGCAACATCCCCCTTGAATGGAAAATGGCATCACTGGGATAGACAGGATTGGACTCTTTCCTTCAGTATGAATCTATCAAGCCTCTGGTACCTGCCAGAGCCTGTTCTAGACTCTGGGAAGTAGAACATCCAAGACAGAATATTTCATACTCCTGAGAAGCTCCTGTCCCATGACCAGAACTCTAGGCAGGACAAACTCCTTCTAAAGTCTGCTATGTTCTCCCTCTGCCAAGGGCCAAGCTCCTGAATGCTGGCAATGATTGCCTTCTCCATGGTGAGGCATGAATCAGGTTTTAAAGGGTCATTGTGCAGTCGCTAAGTCATGTCTGATTCTTTGACCCCATGGACTGCGGCATGCCAAGCTTCCCTGTCCTTTACTCACTCCTGGAGTTTGCTCAGACTTATGTCCATTAAGTCAGTGATGCCATCCAACCATCTCAACCTCTGTTGCCCCCTACTTCTCCTGCCCTCAATCTTTCCCAGCATCAGGGTCTCTTCCAAAGAGTCGGCTCTTTGCATCAGGTGGCCAAATTATTGGAGCTTCAGTCCTTCCCAAGGAATATTCAATGTTGATTTCCTTTAGGATTGACTCATTTGCTCTCCTTGCTGTCCAAGGGACACTCAGGAGTCTTCTCCAGCACCACAATTCGAAGGCATCAATTCTCTGGTGCTCAGCTTTCTTTATGATCCAATTCTCACATCCATACATGAAAAACCATAGCTGAAAGGGCTATTGGAAGATCCCAAAGTCTATCCTGCCACCACAGTTCCAAGCCAGGGGGTAGTTGTCTCTCTTTAATGGTCTCCAAGGAAAAAGCCTTGGTTTCTTGGTTGTTGGAGGAACGTACTGTTGGGTAGGATGTGCCCGTTAGCAGGGACCGTGGCTGAGCTTCTGTGTGTGCCTGGCCACCCATAAGGGCCAGGCTAGCGCTGCCCTCACTGGTCTGGGAGCTTGTCAAAGACTTTGCCTTCCCTCTGGCTTTCTATCCACTAATCTAAGACTCAGGTAAGCCTTTGATCAGTGACATGCAGGCTCTGGGCTAATTCTAGCCCATTCCAAGACAGCCACTTAGAAGGAAGAGTGGCCTCTGAAATCACCCTAGGCAGAATTCTTTTTGACTTTGGGTGTCTGAGATCTGAAGAGAGGAGGGGACTGGGCTGTGGGATGAGATGCACCTTCCTCATGTCAGTAAATGGTGGGAGCTTCTAAATCACTGCTGGTTTTTGCCTGTTCCTTCCAGGTGACAGTTTTCAATACCCCCTCACAGGTCTCCAGAGGTCATTTCAGCCCATCCACCCCCATCTTTCTGAGGCGTGCCAAAGCCCATGGGCCACCCAAGGATCTCCCCCTGCGTCTGCCTCATAGGCAGGTACTGGAGCAGACAGAATACTGCCTGGTGAGGCCTGGTGGAGATGGCCTCGAGAGCTCCAGGCCACCCAGCCCTGCAGAGATGGCTTCTGATGGGTGTCAGGAAGCAGTGGCCCCTCCTAGGGACATCAGAAGCATCCACAGAGGCCCACACCCGGTTGAAGGGAAGGACAGGTGCTTACCAGACCACCCGCTGTCTCCCTGGGCTGGAGAGGAGCCTGGAGAAGGGAGTACCAGACCCAGGAGGGTAGAGGATGGTGGGTTAGAGCTGGCAGAGGAGAAGTCAGGCTTAAAGAAGTTGGTTCTCACTCCAGAGCAGAAGACTTGGTTGTTGGATTGGAATGACTCCAACCTTGAGAACATGCACCTGGAAACCGGGGCACGACTTTCCCAGAAGAGCACTAAAAACGGTACAGGAGGCCATGTGCTGAAACCGGTCCGCCCCTTGCTGCTCCCTCAGGCAGAGAAAGAGACCCTGCCAGCCCGGAGGCAGTCTCAGGAGAAGATGGGAGCCCCAGCTGAACGGGCTCCTGGGGAGCGAAACGTGGCCCCACCCAAGTCTCCACTGCGGCTCATAGCCAACGCCATCCGGAGGTCCCTGGAGCCGCTCCTCCCCAACTCTGACGGTGGGAGGAAGGCCTGGGCCAAGGCAGAGTCAAAGACTTTCCCCACCAGCCCCCCTCATGCTTTCACTCACTCATTCAGCTTTCGGAAAAGCAGCTCCAGTAAAGACAGCAATCAGCCATCCCCCAAGAAAGACATGGCAAGCAAGGCCTCAGCCTTCTTCTCCCTGGGCTCCCCGACTGCAAGGACTGCCCAACCCTCAGCCCCAAGCCCCCCTGCCCCTGCCCTTTGCACCCACAGTTTGCCCAGCCGGTCATTCAAGGTGTTTCCTGCACTTGTGTCCCCACCCTGTGGCAAGATCGAAGATGTCCCCACACTCCTGGAGAAAGTGAGTTTGCAGGAGACAGTCCCAGATGCTTCCAGGGTTTCCAAGAAAAGGACCTCACTCTTCTCCTCCTTCAGACTCAAAGACAAATCTTTTGAGAGTTTCCTCCAAGAATCTGGACCAAGAAAGGACCCCCAAGACCTCTTCAGCAGCCCCAAGGGGAAGGTGCCGCCCATGGGCAATGCCCAGCCCCCAGAGAAGCAGGTGCAGCCAGTCAGTAGCGCCTGCCTGGGGCAGAGGGTCCCTCCTCCTTCTCCAGAGAAAGATGCAAGTAAGTGGTTCTTTCCTAGCAAAAGTCTCCCATTCATGCGGGGCAATTAGTTATCCTTATTGGATTAATCAGTAGCTGTCTTTCACCTCATTTTGCTTCTCAAATTCTGACAAAAGTAGGAAAACTTGAGTTTGGAAAATTTGGGAAAAAAATCTGAAAAAATTAAATTTGAAATTATGTTGCATAAAGTTTTGAGACAAAGAATCAACCATAATTCCTCCTCTTTCTCACTCATTGACCATATGAATATTTTTCACTGTTGTATGTAAAATTTTATATCTTTTAAATCAACATTCAACATAGATATTAAGTCAATTACCTTATATTCTACACAAATGTGATTTAATGGCTGTAGAATATTCTATCTAGTATATATGTTATTATTTAATGAACTATTTTCTTATTAACTTATGTATTATATATGAATATATTTATATTTTATATATTGTATTGAATGAACATTTTTATGCACATAGCTTTTTCTTTCCTTTTAATTATATTTTTAGGATAGTTTCCAAGAAATGGGATTGCTAGTTGAAAGTGTGAATTTTTAAAGATTCTTAACTGACACCAACAAATTATTTTTTAAAAGAGAATTATATGGGTAAAGACTTCATAGGTTCTCTCTGTGTTATTTCTTACAACTATATATTGTAAATTTTAGTTAAAACAAGGGAAAGGGATCAGTTTATATTTCACCATTAATGATGAGGGTACCTTTTTCACAACACTGTCACCTGCATTAAGTATCATATTTTTTCAATGTTACTATTTTACTAGTCAAAAAAAAAATGGTGTCTCTTTTAAACTTGTGTTTTTTTGTTACTAGTTTAAACACATTTATGTATATTTGAATACCAGTGGAACCTTAGGTTTTTTAAATATTTAAATCTGAGTATAAGTTTTTAAATTATAAAATTAATATATCAATAGATCGGAATCATTTAACAATAAAGAAATATTTTTAGAAAGTAACATGAAATCTCTCACTCTGCTCTTCTCCTTGCAGTGGGGGTACTTACCCTTAGACAGTATAAACAATATGATTTCTTTTTTATTGTTGATATTTGTTTGATTGCTTTAAACAAACTGATTCTACTGTCCCTATTGTTGAGAACTTTATTTTTTTAAACTTTTAAAAAATTTAATTGTTATCTCGGAACTTCAGTTTTCAAGCAAAAATTATTGCTCTTCTGGCACTTTAATCAAAAAGCTATGTAAGTCAAGAACTTGATTTTGATCTATTCTAAAACCAGATTAAGTAAAGAGTCTTTTGCCAAAAAAAAAAAAAAGGCTGTATTGATTAACAATAGACTTTATTTTCAGCAAATTCAGGATAAACATGGACAGACTGGAATATAACTATGCCCTTTTTATTACATCGTAAACTTCAATGCTTTGTGCATTTTTTGATAATACATTCACATGGCTCAAAATAAAAGGGTACAAAAGGTTTAAAAGGAATAGTCCTATCTTCTGTCTCTGTCCCTAAGTCATCCAGGTCCTATCCCTGATGACAGATACTGTTATCAGGTTCTTGGGCATTCTTCCAGACAGAATTTATGAATATATGAGCAAATTTACATATCATATTCTTTCTTTTTCCAGAATCAATAGCATGGTACTATATTGTACACACTGTTTTTGATTTTTTAATTTTATTTTGGAGGTCAATCTGTACTGGTACATAAAGAACTTTCTCCTTCATTTTATGGTTGCATGGTATTCCATTGTGTTGATGTGTTCAATACCATGATTGATGTAGCCAGTCCCCTATGGGAAAGTTTAAGTATTTCAAATCTTTTGCTATTGCAAACAGTGCTATGATAATGAAGAACTTGGGCCATTTGCTATTATGTGTAAGTTTACCTGTAGGACAAATTTCTAGGAATGGAAATGCTAGAACAAAGCACATGTGAATTGAGAATTTTGATAGATATTGACAAATTGTCCTCCATCAAAATGGGGCTGGTTCACCCTTCCAGCAGCAGAGAATGAAAATGCTATTTCTGCACTTGCGCTAACCAGTGTGTTACCCAGCTTTTAAAAAAATCTTTACTAACCTGACTGGCAACAGATAGAGCGTCTTTTCATATAATAAAGAATCATTTGTATTTCCTTTTCTGTGAATTGTTGTTTCTTTATCTTTTTTTCTGTTGGGTTGTTGGTATTTTTCTTGATATTATGTAGGGGCTTTATGAAAAGGGACATTTAGCTTTTCTCTTGTGATATAAATTACAAATGCTTTATCCAGCTTCTTGTTTGTGTTTAACTTTGTATATGGTGATTTTTGTCACATAAAGTTTTAATTTTATATAGTAGTTGTAGCAATTTTCCATTTTATCACTTTTGAACTTTATGTTTATAATGATTCAGAAAGAATTTTTTTCTAAGTTTATAGAAGAATCTTCTTACAGTTTCTTTTAGTCTTGTTTATTTTAAATTTTTTACATTTATATGCTCACATGAAGAAATTACCCTAGTATAAATGTGAGCTATGAATCCAACCTTCTTTTTTTATTCTGTCTCTTTGGTTACTGTAACATAGTTTAGCGAATAACTCATCTTTTCCTCTCTTATGTGAGATAGCATCTTTATCATATATCAGATTCCTGTACTTGGGCTGGTTTCCACGCCATCTATTACCTTCTCTTGAGTTGTCTGTTATATATCAGTACCACACTGTTTTAATTATTTTCCTTTATATATTGATATATTTTAAATTTGCTATATTTTACCATCTGGTAGGAAGAGAATTCTGTTACTGATCTTCTCATTCAAAACTTTCCTGGCTCTCCTTGCTTGTTTGATGTTCTATATGGACTTAGCGTTAGCTTGTCTATGTACCAAAAAAATCCTGAAGAGTACTTTTATGGAATTAAGTTTACAAACTTAACTCAGAATCTAGTTACAACCTTATGATATGAATTGTCTTTCCATTTGCTCATATCTTTTTTTATGACCCTCTGGAATATTCTAAACTTTACATCATATAGATCTTACATATTTATTGTTGTTTATTACTAGATATGTTCATTTTTGTTGCTATTATAAATAAGTTTCCATTTTATCTTCCTACTAGTGAGTATATAAAAGTTATTGATTTCTATATAGGAATTTTCCACCCATCCATTTTTACTGAATTCTCTTTGCTTAAAAATGCTTTTTAATGACCTCTTCTGGGTCCTACCCAAATATACAATCATAACTCTACAGATGATAATTTTGCCTCTTTTACGTTCAGTTCAGTTCAGTCGCTCAGTCGTGTCCGACTCTGTGATACCATGAACCTCAGCACACCAGGCCTCCCTGTCCATCACTAACTCCCTGCTGCTGCTGCTGCTACTAAGTCGCTTCAGTCATGTCCGACTCTGTGCGACCCCATAGACGGCAGTCCACCAGGCTCCTCCATCCCTGGGATTCTCCAGGCAAGAATACTGGAGTGGGTTGCTATTTCCTTCTCCAGTGCATGAAAGGGAAAAGTGAAAGTGAAGTAACTCAGTCATGTCCGACTCTTAGCGACCCCATGGACTATAGCCTACCAGGCTCCTCCATCCATGGGATTTTCCAGGCAAGAGTACTGGAGTGGGGTGCCATTGCCTTCTCCGACTAACTCCCTGAGTCTACCCAAACCCATGTCCATTGAGTCGGTGATGCCATCCAGCCATCTCATCCTCTGTCGTCCCCTTCTCCTCCTGCCCCCAATCCTTCCCAGCATCAGGGTCTTCTCCAATGAGTCAGCTCTTCACATGAGGTGGCCAAAGTACTGGAGTTTCAGCTTCAGCATCAGTCTTTGCAATGAACACCCAGGACTGATCTCCTTTAGGATGGACTGGTTGGATGTCCTTGCAGTCCAAGGGACTCTCAAGAGTCTTGTCCAACACCAGTTCAAAAGCATCAATTCTTCAGCACTCAGCTTTCTTCACCGTCCAACTCTCACATCCATACATGACTACTGGAAAAAACCATAGCCTTGACTAGATGGACCTTTGTTGGCAAAGTAATGTCTCTGCTTTTAAATATGCTGTCTAGGTTGGTCATAACCTTCCTTCCAAGGAGTAAGCTTCTTTTAATTTCATGGCTGCAATCACCATCAGCAGTGATTTCGGAGCCCCCAAAAAATAAAGTCTGACACTGTTTCTACTGTTTCCCCATCTATTTCCCATGAAGTGATGGGACCAGATGCCATGATCTTAGTTTTCTGAACGTTGAGCTTTAAGCCAACTTTTTCACTCTCCTCTTTCACTTTCATCAAGAGGCTCTTTAGTTCTTCTTCACTTTCTGCCATAAGGGTGGTGTCATCTGCATATCTGAGGTTATTGATATTTCTCCCGGCAATCTTGACTCCAGCTTGTGTTTCTTCCAGCCCAGCATTTCTCATGATGTACTCTGCATATAAGTTAAATAAGCAGGATGACAATATACACTATATACCACTAACTTATGTTGCTTCCTCATTTCTTTGGTTTCCACAATCTCCAGAACAGTATTAAGGTAGTGATATGGTTTCCATATTCTTAACTTTAACGAGAATTCATCTCATTAAGTGTTTTCCCATTTAAGCATGGTGTTGGCTTCTGGATTGACACATATATTTATTCATATTGAGAAAACAGCCATCTAGCCCTAGTTTTTATATCTTAAATCATGAATGGATGTTGAACTTGATTAAATGTCAGCACATTTTGAGATGATTGCATAATTTCTTTTTCCATAGTTTAATTAATATTATCAGTTATGTAATAGATTCACTGATATTGAGCCATCTTTATGTTGTTGAAATATGACCATTTGGTCATGATATTGTATTATTTAATATATTTTCTATTCTGTTTACTAATATTTTATTTAAGGTTTACATCATATTTATAGTAAGAATAGCCTTTACTTTACATATATCTCATTTATGTGACTTCTTGATGTGCTGTTTAGAATAAGTTGAAGTAGGGAATTCCCTGGTGGTCCAGTGTTAAAGAATCCACCTTCTAATGCAGGGTACATAGCAGGAAACTAAGATCCCACATGCTGCAGGGCAATTAAGTCACAAGTACTGAGTTCCTGAGCCACAATTAAGACCCGATGCTGTCAAAAATAGATAATAAATAAATTTTTTTTTTGAATTTGGAATAAATATGTTTTCCTGATTTATTTATCATGGAGAGCTTCATTAATTTATATTCCTTAAAGAAATAATGTGAATTCCTTACCTTAGAACAGAATGGGAGTGCAAAGAGTGAAATTAGGTTAAGGCTGACCAGCTCAGAAAATACCTGTACCCATTGCTGTTTCAATAGCCAGGACGTGGAAGTAACTTATATGTCCATCAACAGATCAATGGATAAAGAAGACATGGCATATATCTAATGGAATATTACTCAGCCATAAAAAGAAATGAAATTGTGCCATTTGCAGAGATGTGGTCATCAAGACAGTCTTTATTGACCTAGAAGCTGTCATAAAGAGTGAAGTAAGTCAGAAAGAGAAAAATAGATACCATATATTAACATATATATGTGGAATCTAGAAAAATGGTACAGATGAACTTATTTGCAAAGCAGAAATAGAGACACAGACATAGAGAACAAACGTATAGACAAAAAGGGGGGAATAGGGTACTGGGATGAATTGGGAGATTGGGATTGACATATACACACTATATATACACAGGATGTATAAAGGGGGGCTTCCCTGGTGGCTCAAGCAGTAAGGAATCTGTCTGCAATGCAAGAGACACAAGAAGACACGGATTCTCTCCCTGCTTTGGAAAGATGCCCTGGAGGAAGAAATGACAGCCCACTCCAATATTCTTGCCTGGAAAATTCCATGGACTGAGGAGCCTAGTGGGCTACAGTCAATGGAATGGCAAAGAGTCAGACACGACTGAGCATGCACGCACAGTGTATAAAATGAATGGCTAATGAGAACCTACTGTCTAGCACAGGAAGCTCTACTCAATGCTCTATGGTGACCTAAATGGGAAGGAAATCCAAACAAGAGGCGATACATGTGTATGCATAGTTGATTCATGTTCCTGTATAGTAGAAACTAATGCAACATTGTAAAGCAACTATACTCCAATAAATTTGTTTTAAAAAAAAAAGAGCTTTGTGTTTCTGAGGTCTTCTTAAGTCAGTATCCTAAGAATGTAAAGATTTTACTTACTCTATCAAGTTAGGTCCATTTAGTTTCCTTGTATTTCCTTGCCCTTGCCCAGCCCACCAAACACACACACACACACTCACAGCTCAGTTTACATTTAACTTGCTGCTGCATACTTCCATAAAGTGGAGAGAGAAAGCGGTATTCAAATGGAAACTTTCAAAACCTCAAATTTATGATCACTTGAATAAGAGCCAACTGAAATTTAATTTTTCATATTTTTACAACATATTTTGCCAAATAAACTAATGTAAACATAAACCTCTCAGTCTTTAAGTTACTTTGGGGTATAGACTAATTTCAAGCACTTTATGCCAGTGCCAGTTTTATACCAACAATTTTAATGCTAATTATTGTTCCTATATGTAATTAAACAAAGCACTCTGAGAACCTATTTTAAAATTTTTGTGTAAAATATTTATTGCAGTATAAAATGCATACACAAATATTAAGTACAGAACTGATGAATTTTTGTAAAGTGCGCATTTGTGCAGTTACCTTGGAGACCAAGATGTAGAAGACTACCAGCATTCAGAAGCCTTCGTCGTGTGTCTCCCCCAATACACGTGCCACCCAACGAAAGTACTTACCATCTGACTTCTGTCATCTTAGGTGACTTTCGCAGTTTTTTGACTTGATAAAAGTTGCATTGTTCAGTCTTGTGGTAGACAAAACTCTGAGAGGGCCCCATGCTGCCTGCCTCCCACATACTTGCCCTGTATAATCTCATCCTTTTGAGTTTGGTGAGATGTGGATATGATGGATCTCATTCTGGTGCTTAACTTATGGGATTTTGCAAATGTAATTATGTTCCAGACCAATTGAGTTTGAGTTCATCAAAAGGGAGAGGAGTATGCCTAACTTAATCAGGGCTTCCCTCATGGCTCAGTTGGTAAAGAATCTGCCTGCAATGCAGGAGACCCCAGTTCGATTCCTGGGTCGGGAAGATCCGCTGGAGAAGGGATAGGCTACCCACTCCAGTATTCTTGGGCTTCCCTTGTGGCTCAGCTGGTAAAGAATCCGCCTGCAATGTGGGAGACCTGGGTTTGATCCCTGGGTTGGGAAGATCCCTTGGAGAAGGAAAAGGCTACCCACTCCAGTATTCTGGCCTGGAGAATTCCATGGACGGTATAGTCCATGGGGTCGCAAAGAGTTGGACACGACTGAGTGACTTTCACTCACACTTCACTCACTCCCTCAGTCGGGTGAGAACTTAACAAGGTTAAGTCAGAAATTCTGAAGTCAGAAACTCAAAGTGTGAGAAAGACATGGTCCTGCTGGCCTCGAAGGAGTAACCTGTCATTGCTGTGAGAGGGCTTGTGAGCAAGAGGCCTCTAGGAACTATAGCCAGCTGACGGCTAGCGAGAAACGGACCCTGTGTCCTACAACCACTAGGGACTGGACGCTGCCCACAACCTGAATGAACTGGAAGAGAACTCTTAACTGCAGAGGAGACCCCAACCCAGTGGATACTTCAACTGCAGCTTGTGAGACACTGAGCAGAGGACCCAGTGGAGCCAGACCTGTACTTCTGACCTACACGGCTGTGAGATAATCAGTGGGTGCTATTGTAAACTGCTGCACTGGTGTTCACTGCTCCCACAACAATGGCAAACTAATACAAGTATGTGCTCTTTGGGGCATGGCTTCTTTCATTAAACATAATGGGCATAGCAGGGGGAGGTAGGGATCCATGTCAATATGCATCGCAGTGGTTTCTACTTTTCCACTCCTTCGTTTTATGCTCTTGGATGAATATACCACTCTATTGGTGCATTCTGATGCTGGGCACTTAGGTTGTTTCCAGTTGTGAAGAATGCTGCTTTCAGCATCCCTATACATATTGTTTCTGTTGAGTATTGTCAAAGATAAAGCCAGATACTAGTTAGAATAGTAAGGACAGAGTTTAATTAGTAATTTGATGTTACAATGGAGAAGAGAATTCAGTATAAACTGAACTCAGCTTTGATTTTGCCAGAGGTGACTGGGTGTGTGACAGGGAGAATGAGGGAGTAGGGAGAGGGGTAAGTGGGGTCTCAGTAGAGACAGGGAAGAGAGAAATCCCGTAGGGTTCCTTAGTGTAAATGCTTGTTACTCAGCTGGGTCTGTTAGCTGGCAGAGATTGAAGTTAGGATTCTGTCCTCCCCCAGAAACTGGAAGACAGGCTCTATCCTTCCTGATAATTGCATTTGCAAGGGCTGGCTTTCTGGTCGTCCTCAGTGGTAGGAGATACATATACCTCTTAAAGGGACAGAAGAAAGATTGACAGTTGTAAGCCCATTTTTTAGTAAAGGCTCTAAAAGATGGTCAGGAGCCTATAGACAGATGTTGGCTAAAATGAACAATAAATTCATCAGTCAGTCTTGAGTTTTCTCAGGCAAGGACTATAAGAGGGACTGAGCTGTTAGAAACTGTCAGTGTTTAAGACTTTCCCATGCAGGAAGAAATGGGTGTGCTAAACTATTTGTGTTAAGAGTATAGTTCCTATGGGCCAAGACTGAGGTCTAGTTGGGAAGAGGGTTCAAGAGAGCTTGGCTAGAGTGTGGTCGAAGAAAGAGAATCGTTGTCAGTATGTACTAGTACCTGGGAGTGAATTGCTAGGTCCTGGGGTTAGGCATGATTGGTTTGCTTTAGCAGATACTGTCAAATGGTTTTCTAAAGTGATTGTACCAATGTATATGCCCTCCAGCAGGAAATGAGAACTCCCCTTCACCCATATCTTTGCCAACACTCTGTAGTCTCAGTTTTGTTTTGTTGATGTCACTATTTTTATGAGTGTGGGGTGGTATCTCATTATGATTTTAATTGGCATTTACTTGATAATGATGTTGTGCTACTTTACACATGCTTATGTATCGACAGATATTTTCTTGTATGAGGTCTCTATTCAAGTCTTTTGTCCCTACTTTCATTGTGTACTCAGTCCCTTCCTTATTAGTTCGTAATCTGTGTAGACTCTGGATATAAACCCTTTGTCAGATATATATATATATTTTAATATTTTTTATTTTATACATATATAAAATATCTCCTCCCACTCTTTGACTCACTTTTTCATTCTCTAAAGATGTTTTTGATAAAGGCATGTATTTGAAGTCAAATTTATCGGTATTTTCCCTTTTTGCTGACTTTTGCTTCCTGTTTATGAAATCTTTCCCTATTCTGAGGTCACAAAGATACTGTTGTATGTCACCTTCTGGAACTGCACTGTCTAGTATGGTACTCACTCTTTCACACTTGAGATATAGCTAGTGTGAGTGAGGAACTGAATTTGAATTTTATTGAATATTAATGGATTTAAATTTTGCAACTGAAGCAATATAAAATATCTTTCTATTCGACTCAACTTTTTTCTTTTGATAGGATTACATTTCACTTTAACTATTAAAAATGTATTATCTAAATCAAGATGTGCTGTAATTGTAAAATATTCACCAGATCCCGAAGACTTAGTATGAATGAAATGTAAAAGATCTCAATATTTTTATATTGATTATTAATTGAAATGATAACATTTTTGAAATTTGAGCTAAACATATGAATAAGACTAATTTCATCTGTTTATTTGTGCACTTTTTATTGTGGCTACTAGAAAATTTTAAATGACATACATGGCTCAAATTGGATTTCTATTGTCCAACATTGTTAGAGAAGCTTTATTATTTTATCTTTTATAAATAAATCTGCGACCAACATAGCATAGATCTTGGTATATTCTGAGAAGTAGGGTGAGGGTTTATTTTTTTTCCATGTTGCTATTCAATTGATTCAGCAGCATTTATTAAAAAGGCCATCCTTTGCCCTCACTTCATTGTAGTGACACTTATCATAAATGAAGCAGGTTCATTTTTGAAACTTCTATTCTCTTCCACTGGTTTGTCCATCCTCACACCTGAATCACACTGTTTTCATTATGTGGTGTTACAAATCTTCATAGTCTGAAATAAACTTTCCACTTTGTTCTTCTTAAAGATTGTTTGATATTCTTGGCCTTTTGCATTTCCATATGACTTACAGAAGCAATTAATCAATTTCCACAAAGATATTTTCTGGGTATATGACTGGTATTTCATTGGCTCCAGAGATAAATTTATAGAGAATTAACATCTTTGCAATATTAAGCCTTCAAATTCATGGACATAATACATTCCTGAAGACTTCTGCAATTTCTGTCAGTGTTTTGTAGTTGTAGTAATTTTGCACAATTTTCATTACATATATGCCCAGTATTCAATATTTGTGTGTGCAGTTATAAATGATACAGTTTTAAACTGATTAAGTTAGAGACATTTGATAGCTTTAGAATATTGTCTTCTGGTCTAAGAACACACTATAACCCTCTATTTAGTCAGAGTTCTTAAAAATTCTGGATATAAGTCCTTCATCAGATATGTGTTTGCAAATATTTTCTCCCAGTTAGTCAATTGTTTTTTCATTTTCATCATCATCCAAAAAAATAGAAGCTTTTAATTTGATGAAGACAATTAATTTTTTTATAATTTGAGTTAGAGTTAAGAAATCTTTCTAAACCCAGAGTCACTAAGGCTCTCTCCTATGTTTTCTCTCAGAAATTTTACAGTTTTTAGCTTTGGAGCTTAAGTCTATAATCCAATTCTAATTAATTTTGTATAGTATAAATAAGAGCCAAAGATTTTTGACCATGGTTATCCAACTGTTACAGCCCCACTTGTTTAAAAGACTGTTCTTTGCTCATTGTGTTACTGTGGCATCTTCATAATCAGTTGACTATATATGTGTGGGTTTACCACTGTACTTTCTACTCTATTTCATTAATCTGTATGTTTATCCTTACATTCTCTTGACTGCTATAGCTTTAGAGTAAGTCTTGCAAACACGTAGTGGGAGTCTCCCAATTTTGTTCTTAAATACTATTTTTGCTATTCTGGGTCTTCTGTGTTTCCAAAAAGTTTAGTTTGTCAATTTCTACCAAATAAGCCTACTGGAATTTTGATTGAGATTGTTTTTAATCTATAAATAATTTGGGAAAAATTGATACCTATTGAGTCTTTCAGTCTATGAAGATGGAATATCTCTCAGCATTGAAGTTTTCTTAGGTTTCAGTGTGTAATTCCTGTACCTTGTTAAATGTACTCCTTAAGAACAACTGAACAACAATGTTCCTTGAGAGTTTCATGTTTTGTTGTTGCTGCTGTTGTAAGTGGAATGGCTTTCTTAATTTTTATTTTCAGTTGTTGTTCAGTCACTTAGTCATGTCTGACTCTGTGACCCCATGGATTGCAGTCCACCAGGCTCCTCTGTCCACCACTGTCTCCTGGAGTTTTCTCAAATTCATGTCCATTGAGTTGGTGGTGCTGTCTAATCATCTCATCCTCTGCCACCCACTTCTCCTTTTGCCTTCAATCTTTCCTGGCATCAGGGTCTTTTCCAATGAATTGGCTTTTTGCAGGTCGCCGAAGTATTGAAGTTTCAGTTGCTAATATATAGAAACACACTTGACTTTTTCTGTTGTGCTTGCTAAACTCTCTTATTATTCTAGTAGATTTTTTTGTGAGATTTTCTGCATAGATAATCGTGTTGTCTGAAAATAAAGACAATTTGACATCTTCCTTTCTAGTTTGTATACCTTTTATTTAATTTTATTGTACTGCCTGGGACCTCCTAAAAAAAGCTAAATAGAATAGATTATTGTCTTTTTAACCCAGTATCAGAAGGCTTATATTTCACCACTGAATATATTACTTGCTATAGATTATATTTATTGATTTATAACATTATGTGTTTTATGTGTACAACATTATATTTTGACCCCTATATACACTACAGCATACTCACTACCAAAGTTTTAGTTTCCACCTATTACCATGCAGTTGACCTTCTTTACTCATTTTTCCCTCCCCCTCCCCTCTTCCCTCTGGTAATCATTATTCTGTTCTCTGTATTTACATGTTTTTATGTGCTTTGATTTGATTTGTCCAATTAATTTATTTTTGTATTCCCCATACCAGTTACATTATGTATTCCCCATACCATTCCCCATATAACATGCATTTGTCTTTCTCTATCTCACTTGTTTCACTTAGCATAAAATCATCAAGGTCCATCCATGCTGTCACAAATGGCAGTATGTCATCCTTTTTTATGGATTCTATCATATGGGCTTCCCTGGTGGCTCAGCAGTAAAGAATCTGCCTTCAATGCAGGAGAAAGGGGTTTGATCTCTGGGTCAGGAAGATCCCCTGGAGGAGGGCATGGCAACCCACTCCAGTATTTTTGCCTGGAGAATCCCATGGACAGAGGAGCCTGGTGGGCTAGTCCATAGGGTAGCAAAGAGTCAGACACGACTGAAGCAACTTAGCAGGCAGGCCAGATTCTATCATATACCACATCTATCTTTTCATTCATTGATGGGCACTCAAGTTGTTCTCATAACTTGGCTATTGAAAATAATGCTATGATGAACATAATGTAGTGTATGTATCTTCTGAAATTAATGTCTTGTGCTCTTTGCATAAATATCCAGGAATGGAATAGCTGGATCATATCTGTTTGTAATTTTTTGAAGAACCTCCATAATGTTTTCTACTGTGGCTGCATCTATTTATATTCCCACCAACAGTATATGGGGGTTCCTTCTGATAGATATATAAATAATCAGATTTTCTGTTTCTTCTTATGTCAGTTTTGTAAGCTGTGTTTTCCATTAAGTTTGTCTATTTTATCTAAATTGTCAAGTTTATTGTCACAAAATTGTTTCTGGTTATAGCTCCCTGTAATACTCTGTAGAACTTCTTATCTTAAGTATTGGTAAGTGTGTTTTTTGTCTCTTTTTTCTTGATGCTAAGAGCTGACTCATTGGAAAAGACCCTGATGCTGGGAAAGATTGAGGGCAGGAGGAGAAGGGGACGACAGAGAATGAGATGGCTGGATGGCATCATTGACTCGATGGACATGGGTTTGGGGGGACTCAGGGAGTTGGTGATGGACAGGGAGGCCTGGAGCGCTGCGGTTCATGGGGTCGCAAAGAGTCGGACATGACTGAGTGACTGAACTGAACTAAAGTGTGTTTTTTATCTCTTTTTTCTTAATTATTCTTGATGGAGGTTATCAACTTTATTCATCTTTTTAAAGAAGATTTTTGCTTTGTTAATATTTCTGCTTTGTTTTTATTGTCTTTCATAATCTGTTCTTACCTTGAGTATTCTCTTCCTTTTACTTTCCTTAGGTTCATTTAGTGGGTCTTTTTCTAGTTTCTTAAAGTATTAATAGATCTTAGAGCATCAATTCTCAACTTTTCTCTTTTACATAATGTGTACATTTAAAGCTACATTCTAGTTATTTTATTGTACTGTATTTTTATCATCAGCCAATTCAAATTTATTTTATTTCTTCTTTGATCTATAAGTTGTTACAAATTATTGCTTAAGTTCTAAACATTTTCAGATTTTTCTACTTATATGTATTTTTTTAATTTATTTATTTTTAATTGGAAGATAATTGCTTTACTGTGTTATGTTGGTTTCTGCCATACATCAACATGAATTAGCCATAGGCATACAAATGTCCCCTCCCTCCTGAACCTCCCTCCCACCTCCTACCCCATCCCACTTTCTTTTTTTTTTTTAATAAATTTATTTATTTTAGTTGGGGGCTAATTACTTTACAATATTGTAGTAGTTTTTGCCGTACATTGACATGAATCAGCCATGGGTTCACATGTGTTCCCCATCCTGAACCCCCCTCCCACCTCCCTCCCCATCCCATCCCTCTGGGTCATCCCACTGCCCCAGCCCTGAGCATTTGTCTCATGCATCGAACATGGAATGGTGTTCTGTTTCACATATGATAATATACATGTTTCAATGCTATTGTCCCAGCACGTCCCACTCTCCCCTTCTCCCTCAGAGTCCATAAGACTGTTCTATGCATCTATGTCTCTTATTCTGTGTTGAATATAGGGTTATCGTTACCATCTTTCAAATTCCATATATATGCATTAGTATACTGTATTGGTGTTTTTCTTTCTGGCTTACTTCACTCTGTATAATGGGCTCCAGTTTCCACTTTCTATTTATATTTCTTATTCTTGATTTCTACATCAGAAGATATACTATGTATGACTTCAGTCCTCTGGAATTTGTTGATACTTGCTTTGTGATTTGGCATATTACCAATTTAGTAAATGTTGCACGTGCTCTGAAAAAATATTCTCTAGTTATTGTGGGGTTGTTCTATATCAGTCAATTAGATCAAATATACTAGTAGTGTTTGCTCAAATCTTCTGTACCCGTACAGTTTGTCACTTGTACTTCTGATGAACTAGATATAAGCAGAGGTTCTTCCAGTTCCTTCCTTGGCTTCAATAATTTGCTAATGTGGTGTAGAACTCAGCAAACACTTACTTACACTTATTATTTATTATAAAGGATATGATAAAGGTTAAAAATGAACAGCCTGATGAAGAAATACATAGGGTGAAGTCTGGAAGGATCCCAAGCACAGGAGCTTCTGTTCCCATGCAGCTGGGGTACAACACCCTCCCAGCACATGGATGTGTTCACCAATCTGGAAGCTCTCCAAAATCTGTACTTTAGGGATTTTTATGGCAGCTTCATCACATAGGTATAATGGGTTATTAGCTCATTTTCCAGCCCCTCTCCCCTCTTCAGAGGATGGGTGTTAGGGACAAAAGTTCCAAGCTTCTAATCATGGCTAGGTCTTTCTATTGACCAGCTCCTATTCCCAAGCCCATCAACAGTCACCTCATTAGAACAAAAGATACTCTGATCACCTAGGAAATTCCAAGGGTTTTAGGAACCCCGTGTCAGGAATTGAGGTCAAAGATCAAATATTAGCAGGAACTGGGACAGAGATGAATACAGAAGGTCCTTGATTTATAATGATTCAATTTACAATTTTATTTTATTTTATTTTTACTTTATGGTGGTGCAAAGGCAATAGGCATGCGGTAGAAGCCATTCTTTTATTTTGAATTTTGATCTTTTCCCAGGCTAGAGATATGTGCTGACATTTTCTGTAGAGAGCCACAGCTCCCAATCAGCCAGGAGATCACAAGGGTAAATAACTGATACTCTTACACTCATCTGCACTCAACCATTTGGTTTCTCACTTCAGCATAGTATTCAATAAACAATATGAGATTTTCTACACATTGTTATAAAACAGGCTTTGTATTAGATGATTTTTTCCCAACTATAGGCAATGTAAATGTTCTGAGCACATTTTGGGTAGGCTAAGCTAAGCTATGACATTTAGTAAGTGAGATGTGTGGAATGAATTTTCAACTTAACAGTATTTTCAACTTAGGATGGGTTTGTCAGGATGCAACCCCATTGTAAGCTGAGGATTATCAATAGATATATTTCTTATTATTTCACACTAACTTACATTAAATAGTCAATTGTCTTTCAAAGAAATTAAAAACCATGAAGAAAAGTTATTCTATATTTACCATTCTGAAGTTCTTCGTTCCATGTGGTATATTCCGTCTGCTACAGAGCTTTCTAAAAAATTTTTTTATCCATGTCTGCTAACAGCAAATTAATCTAACTTTTTTTTTCCTTAAGAAAAGATCACCTTTATTCTTGCTTTAAGTTGAATGTGTTGTTCACTAGACATAGAATCATAAATTGACAGATGATTTTGTTCTTGAAGCATTTTAATGATGCTCTGTTGTCTTTTGGCTTATTTCAGTTCTGACAAGATGTACATGGATATTCTTTTTTTTTTTTTGGATATTCTTATGTTTGTTTCCCTGTAGGAAATGTATTATTTTTCTCAGTCTGCTTTTAAGATTTTGTCTGTATCTCTGGTCTTTGGCAATTTTATTATCATGAGGCTTGCTATGATTTTCTTTGTGTTTACCCTGCTTGTGGTTTTTTGAGCTTATTGAAGCTATGGATTTACAATTTTCATTAAATTTGCATGATTTTCACAATATTATGTCAACTATATTTTCTGTTCCTGCCATTCTCCATCTCCTGGTTCTCCAATCACATGTATTTTAGACCATTTGGTTTTGCATCACACATCACTGAGGTCTGTTCTTTTCTCTGTGCTTCAGTTTGGATAGTTTTTTATTTTATTGCTATTATTTAATTTCATTGATTATTTTCTTCTGCAGTACTTAGTCTGCTGGCAGTATTTAGTCCGCTGTTAAACTTACCTGGTGAACATTTCATTTCAGATTTTATAATTTTCATCTTTGTAGGGTCCATTTGATTCTTTTAAAAATATTTTTCATTTCTGTCCTCATTCTGTTCATGCTTTCTCTTTAAATTCTTGAGCACATTAAAATAACTCTTTTTAAAATCTTTGTCTAGTTTCATGGGCTTCACTGGTGGCTCAGATGGTAAAGAATCTGCCTGCAATGTGGTAGACCTGGGTTCAATCCCTGGGTTGGGAAGATCCCCTGGAGAAGGGAAAGGCTACCCACTCCAGTATTCCCACCTGGAGAATTCCAAGGACAGAGGAGCCTGGCAGATTCCTTGGGATTGCAGAGTCAGACACAACTGAGTGACTTTCACTAACTCACTCACTAGTTTCATCATTTCTGAGTCTTATTTTATTGATTGATTTTTCTCTTGATTATCAGACTCATTTTCCTGCTTTTTTGTGTATCTAGTAGCTGTTTCTTATTTTCTTGAAGAGATCTCTAGTCTTTCCCATTCTATTCTTTGCATTGTTCACTTAGGAAGGCTTTCTTATCTTTCCTTGCTATTCTTTGGAACTCAGCATTCAAATGGGTATATCTTTCCTTATCTCCTTTGCCTTTCCGATTCTCTTCTTTTAACAGCTGTCTGTAAGGCCTCCTCAGACAACCATTTTGCCTTTTTGCATTTCTTTTTCTTGGGGATGGTCTTGATCCCTGCCTCCCGTACAGTGTCATGAACCTCCGTCCATAGTTCTTCAGGCACTCTGTCTATCAGAGCTAGGCCCTTGTATCTATTTCTCACTTCTACTGTATAATCGTAAGGGATTTGATTTAGGTCATGCCTGAATAGTCTAGTGGTTTTTCCTACTTTCTTCAATTTAAGTCTGAATTTGGCAATAAGGAGTTCATGTTCTGAGCCACAGTCAGCTCCCGGTCTTGTTTTTGCTGACTGTACAGAGCTTCTCCATCTTTGGCTGCAAAGAACATAATCAACTTGATTTCAATATTGACCATCTGGTGATGTCCATGTGTAGAGTCTTCTCTTGTGTTGTTGGAAGAGGGTGTTTGCTGTGACCAGTAAGCTCTCTTGGCAAAACTCTGTTAGCCTTTGCCCTGCTTCATTCTGTACTCCAAGGCCAAATTTGCCTGTTACTCCAGGTATTTCTTGACTTACTACTTTTGCATTCCAGTCCCCTGTAATGAAAAGGACATCTTTTTTTGGGTGTTAGTTCTAGAAGGTCTTATTGATCTTCATAGAACCGTCCAACTTCAGCTTCTTCAGCATTACTGGTCGGGGCATAGACTTGGATTACTGTGATACTGAATGGTTTACCTTGGAAACGAACAGAGATCATTTTGTCATTTTTGAGATTGCATCCAAGTACTGCATTTTGGACTCTTTTGTTGACTACGATGGCTACTCCATTTCTTCTAAGGGATTCTTGCCCCCAGTAGTAGATAAAATGGTCATCTGAGTTAAATTCACCCATTCCAGTCCATTTTAGTTTGCTGATTCCTAGAATGTCGATGTTCACTCTTGCCATCTCCTGTTTGACCACTTCCAATTTGCCTTGATTCATGGACCTAACATTCCAGGTTCCTATGCAATATTGCGCTTTACAGCATTGGACTTTACTTCCATCACCAGTCACATCCACAACTGGAAAGAAATAGAGGAAAACAATAAAATGAAAAAGACTAGAGATCTCTACAAGAAAATTAGAGATACCAAGGGAACATTTCATGCAAAGATTGGCACAATAGAAGACAGAAACGATATGGACCTAACAGAAGCAGAAGATATTAAGAAGAGGTGGCAAGAATACACAGAACTATACAAAAAAGACCTTCATGACCCAGATAATCACAATGGTGTGATCACTCACCTAGAGCCAGACATCCTGGAATGCAAAGTCAAGCGGGCCTTAGGAAGCATCACTATGAACAAAGCTAATGGAGGTGATGGAATTCCCGTTGAGCTATTTCAAATCCTAAAAGATGATGTGAAAGTGCTGCACTCAATATGCTAGCAAATTTGGAAAAACTCAGCAGTGGCCACAGGACTGGATAAGGTCAGTTTTCATTCCAATCCCAAAGAAAGGCAATGCCAAAGAATGTTCAAACTACCGCACGATTGCACTCATCTCACATGCTAGCAAAGTAATGCTCAAAATTCTCCAAGCCAAGCTTCAACAATACGTGAACCATGAACTTCCAGATGTTCAAGCTGGATTTAGAAAAGGCAGAGGAACCAGATCAAATTGCCAACATCCGTTGGATCATCAAAAAAGCAAGAGAGTTCCAGAAAAACATCTACTTCTGCTTTATTGACTACACCAAAGCCTATGACTGTGTGGATCACAAAAAACTGTGGAAAATTCTGAAAGAGATGGGAATACCAGACTACCTGACCTGCATCCTGAGAAATCTCTATGCAGGTCAGGAAGCAACAGTTAGAACTGGACATGGAACAACAGACTGATTCTAAATAGGAAAAGGAGTATGTCAAGGCTGTATATTGTCAACCCTACTTATTTAACTTATATGCAGAGTACATCATGAGAAACACTGGGCTGGATGAAGCACAAGCTGGAATCAAGATTGCCAGGAGGAATATCAATAACCTCAGATATGCAGATGACACCACCTTTATGGCAGAAAGTGAAGAAGAACTAAAGAGCCTCTTGATGCAAGTGAAAGAGGAGAGTGAAAAAGTCGGCTTAAACCTCAGCATTCAGAAAACTAAGATCATGGCATCTGGTCCCATCACCTCATGCACATAGATGTGGTAGCAATGGAAACAGTGAGAGGTTTTATTTTGGGGGATTCCAAAATCACTGCAGATGGTGACTGCAGCCATGAAATTAAAAGACGCTTGCTTCTTGGAAGAAAATTGATGACCAACCTAGACAGCATATTAAAAAGCAGAGACATTACTTTGCTAACAAAGGTCTGTCTCATCAAGGCTATGGTTTTTCCAGTAATCATGTATGGATGTGAGAGTTGGACTATAAAGAAAGTTGAGCGCTGAAAAATTGAAGCTTTTGAACTGTGGTGCTGGAGAAGACTCTTGAGAGTCCCCTGGACTGCAAGGAGATCCAACCAGTCCATCCTAAAGGAAATCAATTGAATATTCATTGGAAGGACTGATGTTGAAGCTGAAACTCCAATACTTTGGCCACCTGATGCAAAGAACTGAATCATTGGAAAAGACCCTGATGCTGGGAAAGATTGAAGGTGGGAGGAGAAGGGGATGACAGAGGATGAGATGCTTGGATGGCATCACCGACTCAATGGACATGAGTTTGGGTAAACTCTGGGAGCTGGTGATGGACAGGGAGGCCTGGCGTGCTGCAGTCCATGGGGTCGCAAAGAGTCGGACACGACTGAGTGACTGAACTGAACTGAGTAACTATTTACTGGCCGCTAGATTTGTGGGGCTGCAAAGAGTCAGATATGACTGAGCAACTAAACAACAAAATAATTTTGTAAATATTACATTTTCAAGTGTCTCAATTCTGTCCCTTCATTTAAAGCATGTTATATAGGCATTAAAGAATGTTTGGCAGGCAGTAAAGTAACTTGCAGATCAATTTGTTTCTTTCAAGGCTGGTTTTTAAACTTATTCAGTTATGTCTGTAATTACCTTTATTCTAGAACTAATTTATCCCTATTACTCAAGTGTGACTCTTCTGTGGTCTCCACTCTAATGCCCTCAATGTTTGCTCTCGCTTCGTTGGGTAAAACTTGTAGCTTTCCCAGTCTTGTGAAAGCTGTAGAGATTATTTACACTATAACTTTGCAATTATTGGCCCAATCTTGTGCAGTTTCTCTCTGTGCATCTATGATAGACTGAAGTTGATGTCTATGCTTTTTTCTGAAGTCCTTTTTCTGCAAAGCTTCTTCCTCTCAAGTACTCTACCCCACATATTCCAATTGTCTCAGTCCACTCAAACACTGACCTCTGTCTTCTCAACTCAAAGAATCTGCTATGCTCTGTTTAGGTTCTTCCTACCTGACCTGTGTTCTGGAAAGTGTCTGTAGGCAGAAAACTACTGATTGTGGGGCTTAGCTCATTTGCTGTGTTCCTGCCTTTATCATAGTTCTGCACTGCCTCTTATCCAATGTCTGAAAGCAAAGCAGCTGCCTCATATATTTCGTCCTGACTTCTAGTGCTTTGTGGTGGGAGATCAATTCCAGAATCAGTCACTCCATTGTAGCCAGAGTAGAACAATGCTGCCAAGCTTTATAAGCTTGCAAGTGAAAACTAAACTAGAATGAATGGTTCTGTGATGGAATAGAGTACAGGGGAAGAGGTTCAGGGGTAACTATTTAACTTTATATAACTTTGCCAGAAGTTGAAGAAGTGCTTCATATTTGAAACATTTTCTTCTCAATTTCAAAATAAAATTCAATAGAAATATTTATTTTTGAGAATTAGAAAAAGTTTTAAATTTAGATAGTATACTTCCTCCACAAAATAAAGATTAATCAGGCAGTTTTATAGGTGACACAAGTGGTAAAGAACCCACCTGCTGATGCAGAAGATATAAGAGGCCTGGGTTTGATCCCTGGATTGGGAGAGTCTCCTGGAGGAGGGCATGGCTACCCATTCCAGTATTCTTGCCTGGAGAATACCATGGATTGAGGAGCCTGGCAGGCTATAGTCCATAGGGTCGCAAAGAGTCAGACACGACTGAAGTGACTTAGCACGACACTAATATTGCAGTAGTATTCATTGGGATCAATGATGACGATGTAGCAATAGTTGCTGCTTCATTATCTGGGTGAGGCAGTTGATGGTGATGAAAACAGTTATTTAAGCACCCGCAATTCCCAAGCGGCTCAGTGGTTAAGAATCATCTGCCAATGCAGGAGATGCGGGTTTGATCCCTGGGTCAGGAAAATCGCCTGGAGGAGGAAATGGCAACCCACTCCAGTATCCTTGCCTGGACAATCCCATGGACAGAGAAGCATGGAAGGCTATAGTCCATGGGATCACAAAGAGTTGGACATGACTGAGCATGCACGCATGCATCCAATGAACCAGGACTCTTTATATTGATCTTTTTTCTTCCACAGAAGTTCTGCAAGTTAGAAATCACAATTCCCAGAAACTCAAGAGATGAAGTTAGTTCCTCAAGCTTACAGAAGGGAGCATTCAGCGTTTAAAATACTCAGCAGTAATTTAATGGGTCGAGCTGGAACACAATCTCAGATCCCTACCAACAATGCCTCCACCATTATTATGCTGCTCCTGATTCTATCTTCACCTGAGCTTTCCCATCTGGCAAATTAAAGTGAAAAACAGTTAACTCCCTCCCCAGAGAGGCTGTGTTATTATATAGATGTTTTGCATTATTTTGCTTTGAATAACAGCATATGTAAATGTGTTCCTGGAGGTTAAAATTACCCTTATTTTTTAAAACTTGGCCTCTCCCACTGGGGTGAATAGTTGAAAATTACAAGGAAGAAAAGGCAGGCTGGAGAGAATGTTAGTCAGCTTAAAATTGCCTCTCCTCCCTCCGTACCCAGTACCCATTTCTCTTTAGGTAGAACCTGCCATGGCTGAGTAAAGATGAGTTAAGTTTTCTATCACAGAGTCCTAGCTGGTTCTGATATCCAGTGTTTAGGGTGGGTTAATCCAGATATTAATCATTAACTCTGCTTCAGGTTGATGTGTCTGGGCAGATGTTCTTGCTGAGCAGAATACAAGTCTCCTGTGGCACCTGGAAGACTATCACATGTGGTCCCCAGACAAGTCACAAAGAGATTCAAGCAAACATGGGCACTTCCTGCCTCTAAACATCTACCTCTTGTTGAGGAGTTGGCATGTCCCCTCGACTTCAGCTCTCCCATGGGCCTGAAATTGTTGAGTCCTCCCTATGTTAAACTCTCTTTTCTGGCATTTGAATCGTCACTTCGATGATGTGATAATATCTGCAAGTTGGGAAAATAAAAGTGGCATTTGTTTAGCCATAATTAATGAAATATTTATGTTGCATGAGACTATGTGATAAAACCTTAGGCTTAGAGTCCTTTTGCTTCTGATTACATTTGGGATTTTTTTTCTATGACCAGACATTCTGACGCCAGCCCTTTTACACTGAGCAGATGTCATGTAGTAAAAATGGGTGCCAGATGCTGTGAGCCGCAGAAGGGCGATTTGTTTAAGAGCTGGCTCTGACTTTTTTGCATTCAATTACTCTGCAGAACGAACCTTACACAAGCATTTAGGTAACTCAGCTAACTTCAGACACGCACTTTAATAATAGATTTCATCTCTGAATGCATTCTAAGCAACATACCATATAAATGGTGTTTAAGGAATTAATTGATTTCTGCATAATACCTTTTTTTTTTTTCACATGAAAAGAGAGCTGCAAAGCTCTTGGCAGGGACCCAGAAATGTAATTAACGTGGAGGGCAAATTTTCAGTTGCCCTTAGGTGCTGCCGCTTCATGCTTACGGCAGGTGCAGGGAAGGAGGGTGGGGAGGAAGAGAACGGGGGTGGCAGGGAGGAGCGAGAGGCGGCTCCGGGTCACGAAGCAGGAGAAGAAGCTAGGAGTTCAAGTGAGTTCTGTTTCCATTTCAGGTCCCACGCAGGGGACAGGGACTGTCTCTTCCACCTCTTCCTCCACCACCTCCTCTGCAGATGAGGAATTCCATCCCCAGCCTTCCTCACGGTCAAAGGTAACAACAACACTTGGCAAACCAGCCGGGGCCTTGGCTTGCGGGGGCCATTTTACCATCCAGATTTCAGACCCAATGTGGGCTCCAGCTGCAGCAGTTTCATTAGGAAGATCATGTTTCATTGCATCTGACAGCAACCACTCTTTTTCACCTGGAACACCCTAAGGATTATCTTTATATATATGTGTATATGTATGTGTGTGTGTATATATATATATATATATATATGTATGTATGTATCTAACTTTTAGAAGCTTGCCTTTCTCAGAAATGTCAAAATGGGAAGGCGGAAAAAAACAGACGTATTTACTTGAAACCATTTGGTGACTGCAGCTCTTAAAGTGGGTTTAATATGTGATCCAACAAGCAAACCATCGAAAAAAATTACAGCAAGCAGATGCATATTTCCCTGGGGGAAACACAGCTTCATTTAAGAAGCACTAGAGGCAGATTGCATGGAAAATGTTATGTTTATTCTAATCAGAAATGCAAAATGAACCATGCAGTTGCATCTAGACTCCGAGGATCCCCACTGACTAGCTGAGTGCCGGCAGGGGACAGCCGTTCTTCTCTTTGCTTAATGAACATTAGTTTATGGAGCACCCTTCAAACGATTCCTGTACCCATGGATTTAAAAACACAAATGTTACTGTATGTCTTTAAATGCATCTGTATGTCACATACGTGGAGACATGCATCTCATGACCAAATCCCACTATTGTTTCCTTTGTCCGCTGGGGCTGGAAGGGCTGAATGGCTGGACCACATGTGCTTCCTGGGCGGACAGAGAAGCAGTTCACTGCTGTGGCAGTGTTTACTTTTTGGAGCAGTGAGGATCTGAGGAGAAAGAGAGAGAACCAAATTTATTTACTTAAACTCAACTTTTCCATATCTGGCACTAGGAGCTTTGGCGTCATCTCAATTCACTCCGGGGTTCCAGCTCCCCAAGGCCCAGCTTGGAGCAAGTCAGGAGGGAACTGGGACATGTTGTGTGTGTGTGTGTGTGTGTGTGTGTGTGTGAGAGAGAGAGAGAGAGAGAGAGAGAGGAGGGGGGGGGGGAGAGAATGAGAATAAGACAATACTGAAAGATTTCTAATTTCTGACTGTGGGTGTGTCTGATTAGTTTGGCACTCAACACGAATTCTGTGTGTTGATATCTAGGGTTTCCCTCCAGGCCCTCTCACCCCCTTGAGTGACTCTGAGTTAATTCTGTATTCAAATGAGGCCGAGACCCCACCATCAACCATCCTGACACTCATGGGGACCAAAAGAGTGGAGTGGCCCAAAGCTCTCAAAATAGCAAGACCATGATAACCTAGGGCAAGCCTTCCAAATAGCTCTGTGTCTTCCTGGTGACCCAGAACAGAGCCAATCATCACATAAGCCTGCAGTGTGGTATAGCTGGGCTTCCCAGGGAGCGCCTTGGTAAAGAATCCGCCTGCCAATGCAGAAGACATGAGTTTGATCCCTGGGTCAGGAAGGTCCCCTGGAATAGGAAATGGCAATCCACTCTCAGTATTTTTGCCTGAGAAATTCCATGAACAGAGGAGCCTGGCAGGCTACAGTCCATGGGGTTGCAAAGAGTCAGATATGACTGAGAAGGCATGTCCGTGGCAAAGCTTGCTGCTGCTTCTGGCTTCTGACACGGCCCATTCTTCAGGAAGGGAAGCTGGCAAAAAGGTTCCTTCTTTACCACTTCTCAGAGCTCACACTGAAGGAATGGAAGGAGTGTTCTCCCTTTTGGTTTTTTTTAATCTATTTTGCCCTATACAGATATGTCCCCAGCTACATGGCATAGAGCCCATGTCGGCTCAAGTGAACCTTTACACAGAAAACTTGTATGTATGTTAGTTACTCAGTCATGTCTGACTCTTTGCAACCCATGGACTGTAGCCCACCAGGCTCCTCTGTTCATGGAATTCTTCAGGCAAGAATACTGAATGGGTTGCCATGCCCTTCTCCAGGACAGGAAACTGGAGACAAAATAAATACCCTCACTTCTTTGCTCTGCACCCCTCCCCTCAAATTAATGCCTGGATCTGACAGATGGGGACAGGCTTGTTTTTAGGCCTGCCAGATTCCTCTCTTTCTCTGTCCTTTATCATTTTCTTCCTTAGCCTCTTTCCTTGCCTCTCTGTATCATCACCACCATCACTGAGAATGAAAGAAGTGTGCCTGGTGCTTCGTAAGGTTATATGAGTGTTTGTTGATATATCATCCTTTTTGTCTATGGCATCGTCTTTTAATAAAAGACAGTACAAGACTTTCTTTACCCATCTAGGTTCTGCTTTGCTGACTCTTGATGAAGGAGTTGGGCTTTGGCAACTTTGCTGCTGTAAAGTGCTGAGATGGTATGAGGCTGTCAAGGCATCCTCGCTGAAACTGTTTGAATAGTCTTTTTTTTTTTTTAATTAATTAGTTTATTTTCTATTTTTTAACTTTACAATATTGTATTTGTTTTGCCATACATTGACATGGATCCACCATGGGTGTACATGTGTTCCCCTTCCAGAACCCCCCTTCCACCTCCCTCCCCATCCCATCCCTCCAGGTCATCCCGGTGCACCAGCCCCAAGCACCCTGTATCATGCGTTGAACCTGGACTGGTGATTTGTTTCACAGATGATAATTTACATGCTTCAATGCCATTCTCCCATATCATCCTGCCCTTGCCCTCTCCCATAGAGTCCATAATACTGTTCTATTTATCTGTGTCTCTTTTGATGTCTCGCATATAGGGTTATCTTTACTGATTGACTAAATACAATATATATGTGTTAGTATACTGTATTGATGTTTTTCTTTCTGGCTTACCTCACTCTGTATAATAGGCTTCAGTTTCATCCACCTCATTAGAACTGATTCGAATGTATTCTTTTTAACGGCTGAGTAATATTCCATTGTGTATATGTACCACAGCTTCCTTATCCATTCATCTGCTGATGGGCATCTAGGCTGCTTCCATGTCCTGGCTATTATAAACAGTGCTGCGATGAACATTGGGGTACACCTGTCTGAATGGTCTTAATTTAAGGTGAAAGTCTGATATTTCTATAAAACAGAGGTGCTTGATGTACCTGCACTGTATTGGACATGGGAAAGACAGAATAAACTAGATGGAAATATGGACACTTAGATTCAGGTTACCTGGGCTTAGCTACTGGTGCTTCCAATTCCTGATTGTGTCATCTTGGGTAAGTTATTTAACTTCTCTGAGTTCTAATTTCCTTGTCTATAAAAAAAAAACACATAATTTGAAGAATAAATAAGATGATGTTTGTGAAGTAATCAGTACAGTGTCTGGCACATAGCACTCAGTACTTGCTGGCATTTATTATGTACATTAGTATAATGAGAGCTCAAGAGATATGTGTTAAATAAGGGACTGACTCTCCACAGAGATTGAGTTAGCAAGTCTCTGGACAACAACTACCAGTGATTTCCACCATGCCCCTCTCCACCCTAGCCTTCTAAGAAAGGTCCCAGCCACTTAAGTAGGGGTTTCCTCATCCAAATGGCCTGGAACCTCTGCAGTGGTTGACAGTCAATCTAGAAGTTGTCCTAGACTTGTCATGAAGACCTGGATCAAGTTTTGTAAATGCTTCAGTTCTGAGTGTTCTGTATTCTACTAGCCCAGTCACACAGAGAACCCAGTGGTAATAATGATGTATTTGTACAAAGTGAAGTAGGGAAGGAAAGCAATCTTCTCCCTTAATAGAGAACATTTCTATCATTGCAGAAAGCTCTGTTGGACATCATTGTTCTAGAAGTTAAGCAGTGGTTTGGTTGGAGAGGATAGAGGCTGTGACAGTATTTTGTAAGTTTCAACTTCATTTTTCTGAGACATATTGTTCTTTTTGGTTTTTGTAGGAGAGGAAGACACTTAGAAGAAGAAGGAAGCTAGAAAAAGCAACAAAACAATTGGTTAAGCAAGAAGAATTGAAAAGACTTCATAAAGCTCAGGTCAGAAAACAAACGAGTGAGTGGGTCTGGGTTGCTGGGGATCTGGGTCTGGAAGCCCTTTGGAAATCTGTATTGAACTGGGGAAGCTGAACTAGGGAAAGATTAGTCTCTCTTCTCTAAGCACAAGGCTTGTGGCTGTTCTGAAGGCTCTGGTTCAATCCCTGGTGGGACTCTGGGGCCAGAGAGCCCAGGTGTTGAGTTGGCCCACTCCCAGCTGCCTTTCCATCTGCAAGCGTGTGTCCTACAAAGTGAGCTGGAATGGCAGCCAACACATGGCCTTGGAAACCATCCCAGGCCCTGACTGCCACATAGCAGTGGCCTTCGTTTTGTCTTCTCTGAGGATATAACCTTCTCGTGAATTTCTGACAGTGTCTTTGCTGAACTGACAGCTCTTGAGGTTGTCTCTGTTCCAAAGTTAGTTGAACACATAAGCTCCTACCATTATGCTGTAGACTTCCTGGCCTAATTGTTTACTGCAAACGTTTCTGCTCAAGTTGATCTACCCACCTGCAAAATGAAGCAGAAAGTCAAGGCACTCCCCCTCTCCCTGAGGACCCCAAACCTAGCCTTGAAGAGCAGTTGAGTTTTTGAACAAAGGGACCTAAAATGACCACTTGTGTTAATGCAGTGTACCCTTACATCCCCTTCTCCAGTAACTCACTTTATTCAGTTGTGTAGTCCGATAAGTTGTTTCTGACAAGAAGGAAGTCACTAAATGCAACCTTCTTTACTCTTCTCAGTGGCTGACTCAGGAGCCACCCTCTTCACCTAGCATTCGGGGAAAATTAAATTCCCTCTGTCTGTCCTCACCTTCTGAAACAGGCTTTCTTAAAACATTTCAACTTTTCCTTCTGAGAATAAGATATCTTTATGAAACAGATTGGCAAACTCAACAATTTCTTCTTCTTATATTGGGTTGACCGAAAAGTTCATTTGGGTTTTTCCATGAGATGTTATGGAAAAACCCCAACAGGTTTTTTTGCCAACCTGATATTTCTACTCCAGACAGTAGACAGTGATAACAGAAGAATCACAGTTGCCTTTTGAGTCCTAATCTGCTAGCATCCATACCTGCCCTGTATAATCTTTGAGATTTTCATTCTTAGTTTCTAAAGAATGACCACTCTATCAATCAGCTTGAGCTGCCATGATGACATACCACAGACTGGGTAGCTTAAACCACAGAAATTTATTCTTTCACAGCTCTGGAGGCTGGATGTCCAAGATCAAGGTGTCTCCAGTGTTGGTTTCCGGTGAGGACTCTCTTCCTGGCTTGCAGACAGCTGCCTTCTTGCTGTGTCTTCACATGGCCTTTTTGTGTATGTGCATTCAGAGCAAGAGAAAGAAAGAATTCTGGTATCTTTTCCTCTGCATGTAAGGACACCAGTCCTTGTTGGATTAGGGCCCACTGCTATCATCATCTTTAAAAAGGAGACAGAGAGGAAGAAAGCATAAAATTACAAGTAGTTTTAGTTAGAATTTCCATCTATTTCAGATTTTATGTTTGGGATTTAAACACTCTCAGCTAAGACAAGAAGCCAGGTGGCTGTTGGGTCCCTGCCCCCACCCTTGCTGGGCCTCTTCACAGGTTGGAGGTGCCTCAGCAATTGTAATTTGACTCCAGGGGAGACTTAGAACAAGGTAGAGTTGAGGAGAAAGAGGAGTGAGACAGAGCTAGGAGAAAGTAGGGAAGGAAGAACACACAGGTTATACCTGCCCAAACAGCTACCACTTCCCTGAAGGTGCCTGGTGCAAAGTCTGTTCTGCCAAGAGATGTGCCTTGCGGCAGCATGTAATTAAAAGCAGAGAAAACTGATGGGGATGAACAAAATGTATATAGAAAAGGGATTTTTCCCCCTTAATTTTCCTTCCTAATATACACAAGAGAGAAATAGCTAGTGGGGAAACTGAATGTGTAAATACAAAGCCCATCATGACCCCAAGCCTTGATAGGTGCCTACAGTAGTCTAAGGAGGATATGCCTTAATGAAATAAACATCTCTGTCTTGTGTTAGTAAACTGCTAGTAACAAGCCACAGTACACTTCTGCAGACAGCAAAAAGCCCCATGGTGCAATGAAATAATAGGTTGCCAATTTGTAGCTCAGGACAGGGGCAGGGCAGACTGAGAGAGGAACACCCAGCCCCAGGAGTTGGCTCCCATCTCCTGTTCCAATGTTTTGGGAGGTATCTGCTGGTTCTTCTTGGGAAAATGGAATGTGAGCATGCTCTGTGTTTGTCTCCCGAGATCCTGTCCGACTCTGAATATGGCCACTAGCTCCAGTAGCTGTGCCATGACCATGGTTAGAGACCGAGGCTCCGAGGAGTCCAGGAGACATAAGGGCTGCCCACCCAGGCCAGCAGCCTCTGCCTGACAGCATGTCTGTGTGATTGGCCTGGTCAAAAGGGACTGTCTCCTTGGGGGCAGATTGAGCTTACACACAGACTCCTTGCTTTATGTTTTCATATTAAAGAAGGGAAATATCAAATTACAGCTGTTTGGGGAATTCATAGATTCTTACCCAGTTAATGGAAGAGCTGGCAACACAAGAGAAAAGGCTTCTTCCTCTTGGAAAGTAGGTGGCAGAACTGGCCCCCTTGTATGACTCTGCATGTTGCAAGTACCTGCATGACACACGGTCCTGGTATTGCAGGCCATCCAGAGGCAGTTGGAGGAGGTGGAGGAGCGGCAGAGGGCTTCCGAGATCGAGGGCGTGAGGTTGGAGAAGGCGCTGAGAGGAGAAGCAGGTAGGCATCACTGTGGGCCGATCCAGTGCAGTGGGCTCAGGCCTGTGACTATGGTCTGAGAATAGTGTTGGTCTAACCATCCAGGCAAAGCAGTGAGGCCTTGTCACCCGCTGTGGAACTGTCAACATTGACCTGGGTGCTCAATCTGCAGCTCCTTCCTACTTGCAAAATCAAACTGGTCATCCAGTTTGAAATTCCCAGGACATCGGTTGGCCTGTGGGCCTTGGGTTTCTGGTATGTCCAGTCTCTCTGCTGCTATGTTCTTGCAATTCAGAGGTTAAGATAAATTCAGGAGAAATAATTGAGTGTTTCAAGCAATGTTGGTAGAGATTCAAAGCTGGACTTGGGGTCAAAGTCCTGATTTCTCCCTTTACCACCTGTTTCTCCCTTTATCACCTATAAGGCCTTGGGTCACTCATGTTCTAAACCTTTATGAACTTTTGTTTTCTGCTATAAAATGTGGATAATAGTGGCTTCCTATCTTATAGTGCTAAGATAAACATTAAAGAAGAAATTATATATATATATGTATAGTGCTGTGTTAGTCATTCAGTCATGTTCAACTCTTTGCAGCCCCATGGACTGTAGCCCGCCAAGCTCCTCTGTCCGTGGAATTCTCCAGGCAGGAATACTGGAGTGGATTGCCATTCCCTTCTCCAGGGTATCTTCCCCAATCAGCACATTGCCTGGCACAAGGGAAAGCAATAAATGATATCTATTCTACTGATAGCTTCAGATTCTTAGATGCAAAGAGAATTCATCTGGTGAAGGCTTACCTTACGTTAGACATGGAGACAATGTTTCTATAACGATAAACACATTTTCTGACCTTGAAAATGTGTGGTCCACTGAGGGACACAGACACATAAATAAACGAACCATAGTCCAGGGGGATAAGGGTTGTGATGGGAACAAGTGTTAGGGTAGAATGAGGACAGAATCATGGGGTTCCTAACTGATCTCAATGCGGGTGGGGCAGGGAGGGGAGGTCAGTCAGGCTAATCACCTGGAAGGGATGATCTGTTAAGACAACAACCAGAAGAGGAACAGGAGGTAACCAGGGAGGTGAGGAGACTCTTCTGGCAGAGGGAACAGCACTTGCAAAGGCCAAACATGAAATGCCGTAATGAGGAGCCAGCAGAGGGTTTTGGGTGAGGGATAAAACTGGAAGAAATCGATGTGTTTTTGGAAACCATCCAGCAGTGTGTGGCTAATCAATTGGAGTTAGTGGAGGGCATTGTCTCTTTTTTATTTAATTGAATTTTATTACAATGTTGTATTAGTTTCAGGTATACAACAAAGAGATTCAGTTACACACACACACACATATATATGTATGAAAGGATTTGTAGCTCAGTCATGTCCGACTCTTTGCGACCTTACAGACAGTAGACCGCCAGGCTCCTCTGTCCATGGGATTCTCCAGGCAAGAATACTGGAGTGGGTTGCCATTCCCTTCTCCAGGGGATCTTCCTGATCCAGGGATCGAATCCATGTCTCTTATGTCTTCTGCATTGGCAGATGGGTTCTTTACCATCTGAGCCACCAGAGAAGCCCCCATTTATATGTGTACGCACATCCATATACTTGGAGGCATTGTCTCTTTAATTTTCTGACGTGATATATTTAGCCTTCTGTAGCTTGAATATAAAGCATAAAGAAGCAGATACTGAAAAAACATATATTTCTGTGTGCAGTCGTGTAAACAGTATAGAGAAAGGTTAGGACTTCAATTCTGTTAAAAAGTCAGCAGAGACAGACTCAGATTTTGTGAGACCTGAAGTTGGGGGCTACTCCCAGAGCCTTACAAAGGCCCATTCACTTGAGAGGTCCTGTGATTTCAACTTCAGTAGCTGCATGGTTAGTGTGTCTCTGGAGATGTCAGGGTCTAACTTACCTTACCCCTCTGTGCCTCAGTCTCTGTGTTTACAAAGTGGGAGTGACAATTGTACCTGTTCCTCAGATTTATGTTGAGGACCAGTCAAAAAAATGTATATGGAAGCCCTGAGACAGTGCCTGGCATGAGAGAGATGGTTAATAAATATTTGTTCCTTTTCTTACAAATATTTGTTTCTTTCTTACTCTGTGCCTTTCCTTACAATGAGAACCCAAATCCACCCATTGGAAGTAGGGTTTTTGACAAAAATGATAACTGTTTGTCACTACTTGGAGTGAGGGTCACAGCCTGCCTCTACAGCTGTTGTCAGGACTTTCGATAATGAAATGTTTGGTCATATTCCCAATCAAGAAGGCTTGGCACTTGTCTTTGGGAATCTGCTGACTTCAATGAGAGGCTTAGAAATGAAAAGGATAAACCAGCAAAACTAGGACATGTTTTGGTTTGCTGGAGAGGCAGTATGGCATGGTGGGGTAAGTAAAATCATAAGCATCAAAGAGCCTCGTGTTCAAATTCTGTTCCACTGCATTTAGGCTGTGTGATTTTAGGAGAATCACTTAACCTCCCTGGCCTCAGGTTCCTTGGAGTAAAAAAATGGGGCTAATAATCCTCACATTACTAGATCATTTTGAGAATTAAGAGCATTGGTGGGCCAAGAGTCTCCCAAGAGTGCCCACCACATTGTGGGCATTCATTAATGGCTACCTGATATTACTTTATGAAATATTATTAAATATCCTGCACTTTTAAAAGAATTGAGTCTCTGATCATTATTGCTTGAAATTTAAAGTCTAGAAACCACATTTTTAAAGCTCCTGAAAAATCTCCCTCACTGTAAAGAAAGGCTATTTTGAGTTCTCAGCTAAAGAAACTCGGCCAGCTTACGGTGTTTTCAAAGGTAGTATTTCCCCTGCCAGAAGATGGATTCTGTTCATTCCCTTTATATCCTTGGTAATTTAATTTCCCTGTTAAGTTTATGGGCCTTTTTCTCCTTGATTGTCCTTGTGTGGGTGACAGATGCAGATCAACAAGGGGCAGGAGACTGAAAGAGTCAAGTCACAGTGGCCCCAGAGGAAACCGAGCAGAAGATGTGCGAACCAGGCATCGAAATTAATACACTCTAACTTGTAATAACATTTGTGCAATAATAATATTCCTGTGTAGTTTAATATTCCACTCAGCCCCTTTAAGAGATTGCCCTGGTGCTTAATGAATGACCGATGCTTATTAGGTTAAGTTGTATTTGAGCTGGCCTGGGCTGCTCTGGTTCAAGTGATTGAATGGGAATTATTTAATAGGTATTATTAGGATAATTAGAAAATAATCACAGTTAGACAATAATATTGAGCTATAAAGGTTGTGAATAACCAAATTTAGAGACAGGCCTGAAAACATGAGTTGTCTGCGACAGTTATGCAAGTCTCCTCCGATAGTGATGTGCGCCAGCCTGAAAGGGTCTTTTGTTCCTAGGAGTTATTCATTAGGCGGGCATTGAATTAGAGGAACATGCGGGGGTGCAGGACAGAGGGCAATGATGGCTGATGAGCAAAATGAGCCTTTGATGAGCTTCTAATTGTCGTGACAACAATTCCTGCTTTCTCTTTTTCCAACAGTCAGAAATAAGCTCTCCCACCCCCAGGAAGGGTTTTTCCCCATTTTGTCAAGGCAAGGGAAACAAAGAAAAACAAAAATCCACCCCAGATAGCAAGTCATTATGTTCTGTAAGGTGTGTGTGTGTCAGTGTGTGTGTGTGTGTGTGAGTGTGTGTGTGTGTGTGAGATGTCTTTGACAGAGGGAGTGGATTGTCCTGATGGTTCTAGCTGCCCAGAGTAAAGGACCACAATATGCAATGACCTGATTGCCCTGAGCCTAACTCTCTATGAGGAGGTCAAGTTGAGCTTTGCAGCTGCTTAGACTCTTGGTCAAATGCTATTACCTGCTGGTTTGTTGATTGTCAACGTGGTAGTCAGTGTTATGTGCCAAGGCAATGGAACACCCCAGTTTATCAGGAGACCACCATTCAAATTGAGGCAAAGTAAATAACAGAATCTGTGCTTTCTTTCAGTTCCTGGAAACAGGTAAAAATCTGGTGAAAACTGAGATCAGGAGTGTATGGGAATTATTCCTCCCCGATAGCTTTACCAGCTTTGAGGAAGGCTTACCAGTTGGTTGCTGGCGTTGAGCTTCTTGTTTCTTTTTCCTTAGAGTCAGATGGCTTTTCCTTCACACAGATAAGGGACTTACAAAGAAGTAGCAGGCTGTCAATGCACCCCACTCCAGTATTCTTGCCTGGAAAATCCCATGGACAGAGGAGCCTGGCAGGCTGCAGTCCATGGGGTCGTGACGAGTCGGACATGACTGAGCCACTTCACTTTCCCTTTCCACTTTCATGCATTGGAGAAGGAAATGGCAACCCACTCCAGTGTTCTTGCCTGGAAAATCCCAGGGACGGTGGAGCCTGGTGGGCTGCCGTCTATGGGGTCGCGAAGAGTCGGACACGACTGAAGTGACTTAGCAGCAGAGGCGGCAGCAGCAGCAGCAGGCTGTTTGAGGCTGCCAGAAGGTGGCAGCAGGAGCATACATGACAACAAGAGAAACTGCAATGAACCTTAGGCCGGAAGAGGGAAGTAGTTTGGTTTCCACTCTGTGGTCTTTATCTTGATTGCCACTGAGGAACAGAAGGAATAATAATTTCTTGGATAATGAAACAGCAAGGTGTCCTGCAAAGAACACAGATACTAGAGTCAGACACTCCTGGGGTCATTGAGTTATGTGCTTCAGAGTTATGTCCTCTAGACAATTGCTTTACAGAAAAAAATTGCCCATGACAGCAGTAAGAAATATGTTTTATATCACAAGTTATTAATAGTACATATAAATATATAATTGAATGCAATGTTTCAAGAGATAATTTTAAACTTTACTACTTATAAAAGACCGATATTTTTTATTCTTTCTCATTTTCTAGTGCTTGTTATGACCCATAAAATTAATTTTGCATCCCTCAGTTTTACAAAACACCATTACAGTGATTTTACCTGAAAAAAAAAATTTTAAATACCCAAGTGACTGCCTCCCCCAAGAATTCAGAATGCAGTTCCTAAACCGTATGGAGCAGCAGAATGGTGGAATATATACTATAAAGCCCATTAACTACAACAAGACACTTTTGAAGATGTTGCTAGACTTTTAAGTGAGAGAAGTCTCTGAGGGCCAAGAAAGAGAGGGAAAAGAAGAAACATCTGCTAAAACCTATGTGTTCCAGGAAGGAAACAAACACAGAAACAGATACCCAGGGTTGCCTCGAGTCTAACAAAAAGGAGGGGAGCTAACCTTGGGATTCCCATGGTAAGCCAGGTCTCTAGAACTCGAAGACCAATTGTAGGTTCTGTATCAGAGAGACCATGCTTCAGGTTAGGCTCTCAGGATTCAGACAGATTAAATTCAGTAAACTATAAGCTTATAATAATAATTTTTAAAATCACCCAAAACACAAAGAAGTGAGCCACTCAGAATGAGATTCAAGCCAAATCAACAAACAAAATTCTAGCAAATATGCTTTAAGCAGAAAAAAAAAGATAAAACTAAGAGGCTGATCTGAAATATTCAAGAAGAAATGGTGAATGCAAAAAATAATAAACATGTAAGTAAAACATTGTCAATATAAAATAGGATGGGTTTTTTTTTTTTTCAAAGATAGAACTAAAATACTGGACTAATGGACAGAAGTTGGGAGTTGAATGATTAGAAGTAAAGCATTCCAGGGTCCTTATGCTGTTTAAAAGGAAACTAAACTATTTATTAAGTTTAGCCTTTGTTAGGATATTTAAGAATTGATGAACTGATGCTTTTGAACTGTGATGTTGGAGAAGACTCTTGAGTCTCTTGGACTGCAAAGAGATCCAACCAGTCCATCCTAAAGGAAATGAGTCCTGAATATTCATTGGAAGGACTGATGCTGAAGTTGAAACTCCAATACTTTGGCCACCTGATGCAAAGAACTGAATCATTGGAAAAGACCCTGATGCTGGGAAAGATTGAAGGCAGGAGGAGAAGGGGACGACAGAGGATGAGATGGTTAGATGGCATCACCGAGTCAGTGGACATGAATTTGAGTAAACTCCGGGAGTTTGATGGACAGGGAGGCCTGGTGTGCTGCAGTCCATGGGGTGGCAAAGAGTCAGACACGACTGAGTGACTGAACTGAACTGAGCTGAGGATATTTAAAAATACCTATTTAGATTTCAACTGTAATTATGAAAAGAATAGGAAAAAACGTATAACTTCAAATACTAGGGGAAACAGAGGGAGAAGAAATAAGAAAAAATAATCAACCAAACCAAACCCCCAATTCAATTCTGAACAGAAATTTTAAAGCATTTTTAAAAAGATAAAAAGCACAAAGATGATAGAAAACAAGTCTAAATACCTCAATAATTATAGTGAAAGTTAATGATCAAAACAATAGCCATCTATATGCTATTTAGTAGACACGTTAAAGCATAAATAAGCGAAAGGTTTAAAGCAAAAAAAAATGGCAAGTATATCTATACTAGCTAAATAAGACTAATAAAGCTTGGGTAAATGGATCAAACCCACGTCTCTTACATCTCCTGTATTGGCAGGCAGGTTCTTTACCACTAGTGCCTCCTGGGAAGCCCAGATAATTAGCTTTTAGTAACAAAACTATGATTATCAATAAACAGGGTCACTACATAATTTTAAAATGATCAACTCACCAAGAAGACTATGACAGTTTGAAATGTTGAGCCTATAGCAGCCTCAAAATATATAAAACAAAAAATGACAAAACTTCAGGGAGAAATTTCTATTTTCATGGCAGGAGGTTTTACTGTCTCTCTCCATTAATGAGAGTCAAACAGACAAAAAATTACTATAAGTTTGAACATTGCAGTCAATAACTTGAATAAAGAAAGAAAGAAAGTGAAGTCACTCAATTGTGTCTGACTCTTTGTTACCCCATGGAGTGTAGCCCACCAGGCTCCTCCATCCATGGAATTTTCTAGGCAAGAGTATTGGAGTGGGTTGCCATTTCCAATGGACATGTATAAAACCCTGCACCCCCAAATTAGAGGATGTGTGTTCTTTTCAAGTTTACATGATGATTTATAAAAATTGACCATGTTGGTTCATAAAGTAAATCTCAGAGAATCTATATTATACAGGCCACATTCTATACTACAGTGTAACTAACTTAGAAATCAATAACCAAAGGGTATTTTTTAAAAACATGCATTTGGAAAGTAAAAATATACATTTCTCCTGGGCCAAAAAAATAAAAAATATATCTTAAAAAATACTTTGAAATTTAAAATATAGTAAATATGAAAAGGAAAACAATAGATCAAAACTCATGCGATGCAGTGAAAATGGTTCTTAGAGGTATCGCCTTAAATACTTTTATTAGAAAATAAGAAAGGCTTAAATCAATGAGCTAAGTGTCTAACTTCACTTAGATAATGAAGAACAAAGTAAACCTAAAGAAAGAAGATAATAAATATATGAGCAAATGTAAATGAAATAGAGAATACAGATAAAATAGGGTCAGATAAGCCGAATGTTTGTTCATTGAAAAAGTTAAAAGACTAAAGGCAGTCCTCTTAAATTGATTTTTAAAAATAAAAGAGAAGAAGTAAATAATGAGTGAAAGAGGCAGACATAACCGTAGATATAGCAAAGATTCAAAAAGAAAAGAGAATATAATGAACATTTAATTCAATTCACTTTAAAATTTGATAATCTAAGGGTGACTTACACAATCCTTATATCCCATCCATCACCAATTTCCGGAGTCCACCCAAAAACCCAACATTGCCTTGAGTCGGTGATTGACAATCAGGGTCTTTTCAGCTCTTCGCAATGCCAAAGTAAAGTTCAACATCAGTGTACCCCAGGTGTGATCTCCAATTTGGATGCAGTCTGTCTCCAAACCACACAAAAGCATATTCTGCGAGTGGTGACCACTGGAAAAAACCATAGCCCTAGACAAACCCTTTGTTCAAAGTAATGTAAAGTTTCAGTGTACGGTGTGACAATTTGATGTCTGTCTACACTAGCGAGTGGTCACCTCCACAAATCTAGTTGCCATCTCTCATCATACAGTTGACCCCCTTTTACCCATTTCACCCACCCCTACTCCTTCCTTTCAGGTAATCACTGCTCTGATCTCTGTATCTATGACTTTGTTTTTGTTTTATTTTATTCGTTCATTTTTGTTTTTTAGGTTCCACGTATGAGTGAAATCCTATGGGATTTATTTTTCTCTGTGTGACTTCTCTTGGCACAATACCTTCAAGGTCCATTCATGTTGTCAAATGACAGGAATTCACTGTTTTTTAACGGCTAATATTTTGTATATATACATTTTTTAATCCATTCATCTGTTAGTGGACACAGGTTGTTTCCACATCTTGCTATTGTAAATAATGCTGCAATGAACATAGGGCTTCATATATCTTTTCAAATTGGTGTTTTTGTGTTCTTAGAAGTGAAATTGCTGAGTCAGAACTTTCTGAATTTGAAACATATCTTCCAAAACCCTATAGCAAACAGCATTGTTTAATGGTAAAATATTAGAAGCAGTTCTTTTAAAATCAGTAATAGAAGAGGATGCTTGCCATCACCTCTTCTATTCAACATTGCATGGGAGACCTAGCCAGTACAGTAAGGATAAAATGGCACAAGGTTTGGAAAGGAAAAAACAAATTTTTGTCATTTCCAGATGATAGAATTAACCACATATAAATCCAAAAAAATGTACAGATAATTTTTTTAAATAATAAAAGTCTATATCATGTGATTGGAAATAAGATCAAAATAGAAAAATCAATTGCATTTCCATATCTCATCATTGCTTTCTAGAAAATGAAATAACAAAGAAGATATCACTTACATTAGCATAAAAACACAATGTGCCTAGGAATAAATCTAAGAAAAACTATGCACATCCTTTATGGAGCCAATTTTAATACTTCACTGAAAGCCATCAACACACCCAAATATAATCTCACATATATGAAAACTTGGTATAAGCCAGCAGTAGCATTGCAATTCACAGGAAATAAGTGATTTTGGGACAACTGGCTTTCCAAACAGGAAAAAAATAAAGTTGAACCTTATCTTAAACCATATAATCAATGTCATAAAAATTAAAGACTTTAATTTGAAATGTTAAGCATCTCTTAGACCTCAAGTTGGTAGTCTATAGACATCATAAAGGAAAGGAAAAAATAAGCCACTAATTTGGAAAATAAATTTGCAACAAATATAACCAGAAAAGAAAACCTACTAATTTGGAAAATATATTTGTAACAAACATAACAAATATTCAGTATTCCAGAATATGTAAACAACTCTTACAAATCAATAAGAGATAGATACACAACTCCATATAAAAAGAGGCAAATGATATAAATATATATTTCACAAAAGAATAGTAGTAGTTTTAGTCACTCAGTTGTGTCCAACTCTTTGTGACCCCTCTGACTGTAGCCTGCAAGGGTCCTCTGTCCATGGGATTCTCCAGCAAGAATACTGAAGTGGGTTGCTCTTCCCTTCTCCAGAGGATCTTTCCAATCCAGGGATCGAACCCAGGTCTCCTGCATTGCAGGCAGATTCTTTACCGTCTGAGCCACCAGGGAAGTCCTAGGTGTCACAGAAGAATACTCATTAGTAATTAGGAAAATGCAAAATTATACTACAGTGTGAACTAAGCTATTACATTTTCAAAAACATATAAAATCTGATAATACTAAGTATTTGACAAGGGTGAGGAACAAAGGGAGCTTTTATTCAATGTTAGTGGGAGTATAAACAGCCACAAATCTTTGGAAAACAATTTGACTTTATGCTGAAAAGCTGAACATTTGCATACCTAATACTCAAGAATTTCATTCCTAATTACATATTCCAGAGAAACTCATACCCACATTAACCAGAAGATATATACAACAATGTTCACAGTAGCATCATCCACAGTAGCAAACTACTACCAACAACCTAGTATCCATTAACAGAAAAATGGATAAACTGTAGTACAGTTAACTGTGGCACATACAACTGAATATTATAAATACAGTGAAAATGAGCATCATAGAAGCATTTTAGAAACATATAGAAAGAATTTAAAATAAGTAAGTTGTAGAAGGCTACATGTATTATGATACCACTTCAGTAAAATTCAAAAGCAAGAAAAACTTCATTTATGGTGACTAGATATGTAGCTAAAAGCAAAACAAAAGCAAAAAGCTGTTTAATAAAGGAAGGGCTAGAATTTATGGTTTTCAGCTGTAGTCCCTGACTCCCAGAATGGAATCATGACCTATTTTCCAGTATCCGGTTTTTGTCAAGACTGAATCAGACCAGACCCCCAGTGTAGCATTCTGGATTACCACCATCATTGTAAGGAGCTGTGGGAAGTACCCAGGGTGCTGGGTACAGGAGGCCTGGCTAGAGATGAAATGAAATAGGCCCATGGCTGTGCACAGGAGCTAAGGGCTGGCCGGAGGCCAGAGAGCCAGAGGCAGGGGCTGAAACCCACCATCTGAGGGAAATGCTTGCTCACTGCTACCAAGGATTCTGGCTGTGATTACTCTAATGCGCTTTCATGCTCCGGATCATCACTGAGGATGTCAAGGGCATTGACAGAATTGCCGGAAAAACCAAAGACCTTTTCATAGATTCTAAGGAGGTGGGAAATCACATCTAAAGACTTAGACAGTTGTGAATCAGAGAGCAACACAAGACCCAACTTGGAAAAACCACACACCAATACACCGAGGAGCATTCAGCATTATTGACAAAAGGAAATGGTTAAAAAGTCATGACTTTGAAGAATAGATTGTTCATTTAGTCTGTTATTCTCCACTGAGAAAAAAGTTCTGGACGTTAAATGCTAGTCCCTCTATTGTGAGCAGGGACTAAATGCTGTCAGGCTAGGTGATTTAAACTCAATTGTGTACATGCTTGTGTGTGTGTGTGTCGGGGGGGGAGTATTGAATTTCAGTAGGGAGTGACAAAATTTGCTTTGTTTTTTTGAGAGCTCACTAGAGACAAGAGGGTCAATTTATATGACCCCATTAGTAAAAAGTTGTTTTATGTTGAGTTTTGATAACTTTAATTTGCCTAACAAGAGGATCCTTGCATAACATGCTCTGCAGAGAGCATGTTATGAGGGCACAGGAACAAAGGAAGAACCAGTCCATGGTGACCACAGCAGGGATGGCAAGTGAGGGTGAGTTAACTGGGCTATTCTCTTCACAGCCAGAGGCTGCTCGCCTTCAGGTTGCGCCATGCTAGCTGCATCCTGGTTCTCAGATGCAGGAGTCACATCCCTGTCCTGGAAGGGTTTGCAGTTCACCAGCAGCCATGAGACCAGCTGGAGGTGTGGCTGAGCTCACAGACTGTGTAGGCACAGTCTCTAGGCTTCCTCCCAAGCAAGTGTTGATGATCCAGCCATATGATCTTTCTGTTTACATGGAGACAAAATATATATATATATATATATATATATATTATTATTATTATTATTTCAGAGAAGGCAATGGCACCCCACTCCAGTACTCTTGCCTGGAAAATCCCATGGATGGAGGAGCCTGGTAGGCTACAGTCCATGGGGTCGCGAAGAGTTGGACATGACTGAGCGACTTCACTTTCACTTTTCACTTGCATGCATTGGAGAAGGAAATGGCAACCCACTCCAGTGTTCTTGCCTGGAGAATCCCAGGGACAGGGGAGCCTGGTGGGCTGCCGTCTATGGGGTCGCACAGAGTCGGACACGACTGAAGCGACTTAGCAGCAGCATATTATTATTTAAGTGCTTTTATTAATCTCAAGAGAAGTTACCTGATAAAGTTTAGCCATAGGTAATCAAGTCAGGGATTACACTCTAGCTGAGTTTTAGAGATATACAGCAAATAGTCCACACACAAACATAGAACTAGATGCTGGGATAAGCAACAGCACAGTAGTAATAATGGCACGATTCACTGCATGTTTACTATGTACCAAGTACCATGGTCAACATTTTACATGCATCTTGTCATTTCATCACCATAACCAATTTATGAGACAGAGAGTATGATCACTGCATTTTTCTCTTTTTTTTTTGGCTGCATAAACAGCATGTGGGCTCTTAGTTCCCCAATCTTAGATCAGGCCCATGACCCCTGCAGTGGCAGTCTTAACCACTGGACTGCCAGGGAAGTCCCCACCCCCATTTTTCAAGGGAGGAGACTGAGACAGAAAGAGGTGAGGTTACTTGACCAAGGTCACACATTGTAAGTGGGAGAGACAGGTCTGATCAATCACAAAGCCTACTCCCTCTGCCTCTTCACTCTACTACATCAACAGTGAGGAGCAATGCTCTTTGAGACTTCATTAGGACCTACAGGGAAGCTCTCTGGTGGGTAGCAGTGAGGTGATGGAAATCTCAATGTATTGTTTGGGTTGAGAGAAAGGCAAGCCTGGGCTAGGCACCGTGTGCCTGCACCCAGTGCTTTGGGAAAGCAGATTTCCTAGAAATCTGCACTTGATTCCATGTTCAAAGATCCTCAAAAGGATTTTGACTACTGAGGAAAGGAAGAGTCTAAAAATAAACTGTAGGCTATAAAATTGCAAATTATTCCACTCAAGAAATTAAATTGATTGATTCAGTTCAATCTGTGTTTTTTGAATACAGCATCAATAGAAATCAATGAGGCTGCACAGCTCTCAGAGGGACCACATTTTAGAAAGACACACAAGAAAGACTGAAAAAGGGACATGGAATGCAGGATAAAAATCTGGCTTGAACCTGTAGATAGAGCATAGTAAAGAGGCTGAATCTGAAAAACAACAACAAAAAATATTCTCAAGACAGCAGAACAGTGCTGTTTCTTTTGGATTGAGAACAAGGCAAGGATAGCCCCAGAGCTGAGACAGATGGTTTAATGTTACATGATTGGGGAGAGGCAAAGTTTTCTACTCTCAGCTTTTCTGTTTTCTTAGTCAAGGAAAATGGCCTTCAATCTAGAAATGTGAAGCAAATATCTAGGTGAGGAAATTAAACCTAGATAGGTGAGAGAAATGGGAGAGCAAGGAATTCAGGTTTCTCAGCCGCGGTGAAAGGTAATGTGTTCACAACAGAGTATGTCTTCGATGTGACCTTACTCAATCAGAATTTGCTTATTGACCAAATTAACCCCCCGGTGTTGAAATAACTTGCAGAAATAACCTCGGTCTTTGAAAACTCAGGAAAAATTCCAGAACCAAATGACTAGAAATGGGTATATTTTCTAGTTACATATGAGAAAGAAACATGAGTTTTGATCTTTGTCAAAATTCTAGAAAGGATTATTAAAGAAACTGGATACTGAGACAGAAATTTAGGAACCACTGGTGTTTACTTAGACGCTGTGGAAAACAAATGTTATTTCCTCTTCTGGGTGGTGTTTTGAGGTTTGTCATGCCAATGGACACAGCAGGCTTTGTGAAGCTTGATTTTGGAAAATTGTTTTGTTATTAATATTGAAGTTTTTTATAAGATCCTAGTGGACAAGGTATAGAAATGGGGGCTGGATGATACTAGTTGGGTGCCATACATTTAAAATTTGTAGAACAGACTTGCCCAAAGGGTAAGAAAGGTCCCTGAGGGGCTAGACGGCTCTGTTCTTGGTCCAGTTCCATCTGATGTTTCATTTTTCAACATCACGTGAAGGTACAAGATGCCCTATTTACCAATTCACAGAAATCCCAAACTAGGAAAAATGTGTCAGGTGAATAAAATATCCCCAAAATTTCCCCTTAATGGAACAAAATAAGATGATATTTAACAAGGCACAAGTAAGTCTTGAATTAGGTTTAGAAGAAGATCAGTTGCACAAGTTGAACATGAAGTCCTCAGACTTCACCACTCCTGGTGTGAGAAAACAAAATTCAATTGCAAGTTAGGAAGAGCCTTCACCACTGCTGAAAGGACACCTGCAATTCCAGGGCACAAGGTGAAGATGTAAGCGTGTCTCTCCGTTCTGGGCTCTTGATATTTTGTTTGATTCTGGACTCTCCTTAAGATGTGTTCTGGGAAATTAGAAGGCAAATAGAGGTGGGCAGTTCTTTTATGATAAAATGATAAATGACCTAGAGGTACTGAGTCTGAAATAAGAAAACTACAGTGGATCATGAGATCAGTCTTCAAATATCTGAATGTCTTTCATGTAAAATGCAGAGTTATGTGTTCTCTATTTGCCTCCAGAGGGCAAAACTGGACTCAGTGGCAAATAGCCAACTCATTGACGAGCAATAGAAGTTTCCAGTACTTCAGTACTTCCAGTACTTGAGAGTACACAGCTCTGCAGTGGGCTTCTTGGACAGCAGGGCATTCCACCATCCATGGAGAATTACTGTAGAGGCTGGAGCAGAGGGTGGGAAAGGAAATTCCTTTGTGCCTCCATGGCTGGGAGAAATGACTCCTAAGTGATCTTCCATCATGTACATTACATGAGCTGAATAATGGCCATTACTATTTATTGAGTTTATACTCAGTGCCAGGGCTGGGTTAAGGTCTCTGAATGCACAATCCCATTGTATCTTTAAACAGATGAGGAGACTGAGGCTCAGGGAGGCTGTTAAGAACTCAAGCCCCCACAGTGACAGATCAAAGAATGGAAGTTTGATCCTAAGTCTGAGTTTAAAGTATATGTTTTTAACATCTATGTCATATATATGATCTGCAGTCTATAAATTTCATTCTTCCATTCAGCAACCAATGCCCTGGAATGCCTTGTTCTTCACCTCCTCCTGCCCCTGGAAAACTCCCACTCATCCACTTAGACTGAGCTCACCTGCGGTCTCCTCTCTGAGGTTTCCCCCACTTCCTCCACATAAGATGAATCACTTCCCTGCTGTGTCGCATGGCAGGGGGCACAATGTATCCTGTTTGGGTGTGTGGTGTTGGTTTCCCCACTGGATTGCAAGGTCCCAGTTTCCTGGACAGCTGGAGCCAGTGCTTATTCATCCCTGTCCCTCAGCACCACCAACAATGCTCAGAAAATGTTGGTACTCAACGGGTTTATAAGTTCTTTTATTCATTCATTCATTCAAGAAACCTAAGAAAGAATAACACTTATTTCTCTTTCCCTTTTAATCCTTCCTGCACCAAACTCTAAGTATCATTCTCCTTCTCAACCACCTTTAGTATCCCTTTGGATCTACAGCATAAAGTGCAAAGGCATTAGCATGGCATTCAGGGGCCTCTGTGATGAGATGGTCATACTTTGAGGTCTCATTGTCTACCCTCTGTTCTCCACCTCTGCTCTCCACCATTCTTCTATTGTTCCTCTTATTGAAATGTTCTCTCCCACCCTCAGTGTTTCCTCTCAAAGTGTTATCCTTTCTTCAATACCCCAATTAAAACCTCACCTCCCCTGGGAAGCCCAGCCTCATATCCTGACCAGGAAAACCCTCCCTTCCGTGTGTTCCCAGAGTCCTTTTTTTGTTGTGGTGACAGTTTTCTGATATTCTATTTTATTCTAGCTTTTTGGTCTATCTGATCCAAAAGATTATCTAATGATACTCAGCAGGTACTTGCCTTACTATCTCCAAAATTCTGGTGATAAGTAGCATTATCTAGCACTGTATCCCCAGTACCTAAGGCAATACCTGACTCCTATTCTGTAAACAGGTGTTTTTGAATGAATGAATGAATTCATCAGAAGTCATGTTCTGCATTGTGATATCTAATGATATTCAGCAGGTACTTGCCTTACTATCTCCAAAATTCTGGTGATAAGTAGCATTATCTAGCACTGTATCCCCAGTACCTAAGGCAATACCTGACTCCTATTCTGTAAACAGGTGTTTTTGAATGAATGAATGAATTCATCAGAAGTCATGTTCTGCATTGTAACACCAATTTGTACAATAACTAAATATATAATTTGGGACATTGCACATCAATCACTCTGGACCCCAGTTTCCATATCAGTAAAAGAGTGATCAAGGAGACAGAGAGAAAGAGAAGTCATTTTTATGGATGACTTTGTAATGTGCAAGGCAATGTGCTAGGGGCTTTATTTACAGGCCTGTGAGAGGAAGGGAGGGAGGAATAAGGAGGGGAGAGGGGTATACAAGTAGTGAAGAGGATGAGCTTAGGAAAAGGCTCTCCTGAACTCAAGTCCTGGCTCTGCCACTTACTAACTGTGAGCTTGAATAAGTTATTCTAATCTTTCAAACTTCTGTTTCTTCAGCCATCAAGTGGTGATAGTAAGGGAACCTACTGGTGAGTTTGTTGTGAGGATTCAATGAGGTATTGCATATAAGGTACTTAGCCCATTGGCTGGCATGTAAGCCTGCATTATAAACAGCAGCTCTTTATTATTATTCTATTACCTGTGTGCCTTCTTGTTTAGTTTATCCAATGAAGAAGCACAGGTTCTGAGAGATTAAACAACTTTCCCAAGGTCACACACATCTTCTGACTGCGCTGTTTTCCTCTCTACTTTTGGGACAGAGGATGAGATGGTTGGATGGAATCACCGACTCAGTGGATGAATTTGAGCAAACTCCAGGAGATAGTGAAGGACAGAGAAGCATGGCATGCTGCAGTTCATAGGGTCGCAATGAGTCAGACACAACTTAGCAACTGAACAATGAACAACAATCATGGGACCTACCAAGTTAAATCCTTGGAGAATGGCCATGAGCTTTGCAACACAGCTTATATTCCCATTTCAGGGTGAAATACTAGAAAGCCAACGATGTTACTACTTCTCAAACATTCCCAAATTTTAACATTTTATTATCTAAACATTTAGCATCTAACACTGAATATCTAAAAGCAATGTGAATTTTATCATGGTAATTCTTCTGTTTAATAAAGGAATAAAGGTCATAATCTAAGTTATAAGCATATATGGATAAAACTTTTTCCCTATGAGACTCAAAGCTAATAACTCTTCCCCTCTAATCATTTGGCTTTTCTTTGTGCAAAAAAACCAAAATGCCAATTACCACTCTTCTATAACCAAATGGTATGTGAACTTTCCTGCCCCATGAAGGGAGCCACAGCCCACCTGGGCACTCAGTAAGCATTCAATTCAGAAGAAGAGAAGGAGATAGTAACCAGCAGGGTTATTAGGGCTTTCTTTGGTGGTGGATATGATATACAAATGTATAGAAATTTTATGGAAGACACTCAAATATTCAGAGGAGGGTCATTAGCATGGCAGGCCATTGTCAAGGGTATATGACCCTTCGAACTGAAGTATTCATGCCCTAAATGTCCAAGAGGACCTCCCCCAGAGCATGCGCAGGTGTGTTTTACTTGTTATGCCCATGACCTTGAGGCTTCAACAGGCCATCAGGGGGCTGCCACCTGCAGAGCCCTTTTTGCTACAAACATGGCCCCCTAAAGTAGCTTCAAAGCGGTTTTATCATGGGAAGAGAAATGCCAATCTAACCCATTTGCCACTGATTTCTTAAGCAGATTCAGGCACACAGGATGAAGCACAGCTTTTGCAGGAATGGCTTAAGCTGGTTCTGGAGAAGAATAAATTAATGCGATATGAGTCAGAGCTCCTGATCATGTAAGTAAGGCAACACGGATAACAGTGAGGCCTAAAAGCAAGCGGGGAAAGGGGGGTGGCAGTGGAGTGGCCCGCCCTCCTTGGTTGAAGTCCCAGGATTTTTCTCCTTGTGCATACAGAATTGTGATTGAGACAAATTGGTATTTGAGGTCTTGCATATCATGCTGGCATTAGTACAGAGAATCTTCAGTTGTCTGTTCTCTGATGTGGAGTCCTATGGCTAAAATGATTTCAGGTAATAGGTCTGGAGCTGGAGGGCATGTGGATAGGCACTTGCAGTCCATTCCTGCCCCCCAGGGCAGGGGGGACCCACCTGCAGTCACACATCTGCAATGGGGAAGCGTATGTCTGGCCTCTGAGTGTGAACTATGGGAAGGGCTTGCTGAGATCTGCCTGACCACTCCTTGTGGCTTTAATGGATTGACGGTGGAGATCTGTCAGGCTGTCCTCTGGATAAGAGGCTGCAGTCTGGGTGGGAGATCAGAAAGCAGAGATGGATCTCACTGCACTCTGAGAAAGTTGAAAGTCACTTTACCTGTCACCATCCTGGAGGGAAAGAAAGTAACATTTAATATAAACTGACTAAGCACCACAGGTTGAACTGGGTGCTTTCGTTTATGCTGACCCATTTCATTTTCACCCAACCCTGAGAAATAATTTGGGAGTCTTGAAGAGGTCTAATAAATTCTGTTCCTCTTCTCTGCCTGGATTCTGAATTGGGTAAGAAATAAGACTACTGGGTCAACAGATGGAACATTAAACTAAAGCATTTATTACTGATCATGGCTAGCTTGGCTAAATATGAGAGTCCAAGAAAGCTTGCTAACTATATTCATTTCCTAGGGCTGGACTAACATGTTACCACAAACAGTGTGGCTTACAATAATAGGTATTCTCTCACAGTTCTGGAAGACTGAAATCAAGGTGTTAGGGGGACCAGGCTCTGGAGGAGAATCCTCCTTCCCTCTTTGGCTCAGCAGGCTCCAGGCATCCCTTGGCTTGTGGCTGCATCACTCCAGACTCTGCCTCTATCTTCACACGGTCTTTTCTCTGTGTCTGTGTCTGCTCTTCTGTCTCTTAGAATTTTCATTTTAAACTTTTGTTGACAGTGACGGACACGCAAGCACACAGCATGAGAGAAATAAGAAAACATAGCAGTTGCTCTGTGAAGACTTGTAGGAGGAGTATCCAGTGCACAGGCCCTACCTGCGGAGGTCAGGGGAATGGATGGTGATTGCTGCATGACTGGGGCTTCCCTTACTGGTACGCTGTCAGAGGGAATGTTCTCCTCCAAAAGAGGCCAAGGAGGAGAACTTGGAGTGTGAGCTAGACAAGAGCTCTGGTAGAGGACAGCTTCTAGCTTGGAGAAAGGCCTGGTTGAACAAGGAGAAATGTCTTAGACTGGTGCGTGATTTTGAGTCCCTTGGGAAAGCAGGTGCCAGGACAGAATTAGAAGCACAACAGATATAACAGAAGGAAGGAAAAAGGGAGCGGGAATGAGAACGGACTCTTCAGACCCCCCTGCAATCCTGACACCTGTGAAAAGAGAGGGGAGGGGAGGAGGACTGGCAGGAGGAGCTTCAGACTGCAGCGCAGCCCTGAGAAAATCTGAGTCAGGCCAAAGGGAGCACCAGCCAAGGCTGCCCATCCGAGGAGCCCAAAGTGGGGCAGAAATGGCCGAGCTCCATCACCACCGCTGTGCTCGGGGACAGTGTGGCTTCAGCACGACATTGAAGTGGATTCTGCTGCAGCTGTCAGCTCACTACACACTACTCTCCTTCCACAAAGTCCTTTCTTAAAGGAAGATCTGAGTGATACATTTCTATTGGGAGCTAGAGTGGGTCAAGGGAAGTTCAGTGTCAATAACAAAAGGCAGAGTATTGAACAAAGTGTGGACCTTGGCCCAAGTAATAGTAGAAGTAACAAAAACAACAGGGTCTAGTAAAGTGACCCAGGGCTGTAGCAGATATGCACACAGCCTGCAGCTGGGGCTGGAAGAGAAGCCCCAGGGACCTAGTGTCAGTCCTCACCCTTTTCAGTGTCTCTGTAGTGATGGACAGCCTTGAGCCCTCTCTTCTCTCCTAAAACTTGTCTCTCTTGGTTTCTGTGATGCCGTATATCCTTCCTACCTTCTGCTTGCTTCTTCCCTGCTTCTACCTCTTTTGATTGGCTTCTAAATGTAGGCATTCCCATGCTCCTGTCTTCAAACTTTTTTTCCTCTATTGTCTCACTTTTAGGGCTCATGTGACTTCACCTTTCACCTCTGACCCCTGCCGTATTCGTTTGTGGTCCTCATTCCTCCTGAGAACTCCAGGGCTGCATTCCCAGAGGTTGGAGGAACCTCCACATTACCACATGGCCCAGCATGTGGGGAGCTGACACAAGTTCTGTAATATACACGGTGTATCGCCAGGCATTGAAAGGTCATGAAGTTCCATCTGACCTTCGCTGGAAGCTGGCTTCCCTTCTCGACTTTGCTGGTGAACACATTGAGTACCCAGCACTCTAGCTTGACTCCTCCAAAGCATCACTGATTCTTCTTTCACCACCGCCTACAACCAGATGGGTGGTTGTCTGAGTACTATTGCCTCCACTGAAAAATGCTTTACTCCTGTTTCCTCCTTGTTTTCTTGCTTACCACAAAGATTTGGGAGTTGTTAGAGGTGATGCTTGAAGTCACGTAGTCCCTAAAAGAGAGGAGTTTTAGATTGCCATTGCTTCTACTGTTCTAGTCATTTCTTCATAATCCAATTCCAGTGTGGCCTTCCAGAAGTTTACTGGGATCACTTCACAACCTTCAGCTGCTCCCCATCATCTACTGAGTTCAATGTATCTCAGCAGCAGTACTGGCAGAACTTTCGGTTTGGAGACGTTCCAAGACCCCAGTCTTAATAAGGAAAAAGAATGCAGTCACTATGGTCAATGGGTTTATTAGTCAATATTTCTATACAGGTCTTCAGAATTTACAAAGTGAACATTTTCTCATTCCCAGGGCCCATGAACTAGAACTGGAAGATCATCAAAGCAGACTAGAGCAGAAATTAAGAGAGAAAATGCTCCGGGAAGGTGAGTACAGTGATGTGTTTCGGGCCTTTGTTAAAGACGTTTTTTCCTACGCAGACACTTGACCAGAACATGCTGCACATTATAGAGCAGAGTGCTCTTCCCGTCTGGTGCCACCAGCCTGGGAGCCAGAGGGGGCACAAAGCCAGCTTCTTCTGCCCCCACTAGAGCACAGCAAGTCCCTCTTAGCTTTGCTCACTAGGGCTGGGAGAGCAGCATGTTGCTCCATCCCAACCCATGTGCTAATAGGAATGAAATCATTCATTCACACCTTCATTCACTTATCCGTCCATTCATTTAACAAATATTTGTTGAGAATTTAGAGTGGGCCTGGCAGATGGAGAAGAGCAGCCCTGCCCTGTCGCCTCCCTGGGGAGACTGACACTCAGACCGGTGATTATAACACAGTGAGATGAGGGCCGTGATGCACCTGCTTCCATAGTGAGAGGAAGGCCGGTTTGGTTGTACCAGGCACTGGGGATGGTGAAGGAAGCATCTTTCCCACCACAACTGGGCCAGGGCATCACATGTGAGAAAATTATTTCCACCATGAAGGAGGGAGAGTTGGAATAAACTGATACCATATACTGACTTATTGGCTCCAACCCAAGAGGCATATTCACTCTGTTTTGTGTCTGTGTGTTTATGGGGGCCAGATCCATGCATGGCTTTCCTACACTGAGACCAAAGTCTAAAAGAGCAAATTAAATCTTTTTCTGTATACGTCATGGACCATTTATTGCACCTACCTAGGGGGTTACCTGCTACAGAACAAGCACCTAGTAAATATGAGATGTTATCATCATGATCATTCTCAGGTATGTTACTTACTCCATTTTACAGATTGGAAAACTGAGTCTCTGAGAACTTAAAAAGCATGCTCAAGGTAAATGATGGGGCTATGACTTGGGAACAGATTACAGACTCAGGATCTCCTGTTCTTTCTCACATAGTAGTGTTTGTAGATTGTCTATTTACAGCAATAGAAAACTATTTTTAACAAAATCCTTAAAGAACTGCTCTGTACAGAACAGATAAAAATGGTGGTAATATGAAGCAAAAGTGTTAGTCGCTTAGTCATGTCCAACTCTTTATGACCCCATGGACTGTAGCCTGCCAGGCTCCTCTGTCCGTGAAATTCTCCAGGCAACAATACTGGAGTGGATAGCCATTCCCTTCTCCAGGGGATCTTCCCAACTCAGTTTACTGGGGGATCAAACCTGGGTCAAACCTGGGTCTCCTATACTGCAGGCAGATTCTTTATCAAAATCCTTATAGAATTGCTCTGTACAGAACTGATAAAAGTGGTATACATCATCTTTTAATTGTCAGAAGGGGCTCAGATGTTTCCACCAGTGACAAACCAAAACTGAGATTGAAATTTTGAATTTCTCTGTGTTGATAATCAAATAAGGGGCAGGAATACTGAAGTATACCTAAATTAACAAACCACAGTATTTATACATCTCAAAAATTTTTTAATTTACTCTGGTTCAGGGTGGTAAAATACATCACCAAAGACTCATGAGCCACTTTTGAATCTTTTTAAAAAAATTCTTACTGAACAGTGATGGTTATACATTTTCTCAGTCTTCTGGGGTGTACCAAAACATGTAGTTTCTTCATTTTGCCTTGTCATCTTGCACGAAAGCTTCATTCCACTAGATAGCAAGAAGAAAAAGAAGAAAGAGGAAATGAAGAAAGGAAAGGGAACTCCCTCTCTGATAAACATCAGTCAGTTCAGTTCAGTCATTCAGTCGTGTCCAATTCTTTGCAACCCCATGGACTGCAGCACCCCAGGCTTCCCTATCCATCACCAACTCCCAGAGCCTACTCAAATTCATGTCCATCGTGTCAGTGATGCCATCCAACCATCTCATCCTCTGTCGTCCCCTTCTCCTCCTGCCTTCAATCTTTCCCAGCATCAGGGTCTTTTCCAATGAGTCGGTTCTTCGTATCAGGTGGCCACAGTATTGGAGTTTCAGCTTCAGCATCAGTCCTTCCAATGAGTACTAAGGGCTGATTTCCTTTAGGATGGACTGGTTGGATCTCCTTGCAGTCCAAGGGACTCTCAAGAATCTTCTCCAACACCACAGTTCAAAACCATCAATTCTTCGGCGCTCACCTTTCTTTATAGTCCAACTCTCACACATCATACATGACTACTGGAAAAACCATAGATTTGACTAGACAGACCTTTGTTGGTAAAATAATGTCTCTGTTTTAAAAAACAGAGACATGTTTATGCTGTTTAAGTTGGTTATGGCTTTTCCTCCAAGGAACAAGCATCTTTTAATTTCATGGCTGCAGTCACCATCTGCAGTGATTTTGGAGCCCAAAAAAATAGTCTCTCACTGTTTCCCCATCTATTTGCCATGAAGTGATGGTCCCAGGGATGGCAGAGCCTGGTGGGCTGCCGTCTATGGGGTCGCACAGGGTCGGACACGACTGAAGCGACTTAGCAGCAGCAGCAGCAGCAGCAGCAGCAGCAGCAGATGGGACCAGATGCCATGATCTTAGTTTTCTGAATGTTAAATTTTAAGCCAACTCTTTCACTCTCCTCTTTCATTTTCACCAAGAGGCTCTTTAGTTCTTCTTCACTTTCTGCCATAAGGGTGGTGTCATCTGAATATCTGAGGTTATTGATATTTCTCCCGGCAATCATGATTCCAGCTTGTGCTTCATCCAGCCCAGCATTTCACATGATGTACTCTTAATATAAGTTAAATAAGCAGGGTGACAATATACAGCCCTGATGTACTCCTTTCCTGATTTGGAACCAGTCTGTTGTTCCATGTCCAGTTCTAACTGTTGCTTCTTGACCTGCATACAGATTTGTCAGGAGGCAGGTTAGAAAGCATCACTACAAACAAAGCTAGTGGAGGTGATGGAATTCCAATTGAGCTATTTCAAATCCTGAAAGATGATGCTGTGAAAGTGCTGCACTCAATATGCCAGCAAATTCGGAAAACTCAGCAGTGGCCACAGAACTGGAAAAGGTCAGTTTTCATCCCAATCCCAAAGAAAGGCAATGCCAAAGAATGCTCAAACTACTGCACAATTGCACTCATCTCACACGCTAGTTAAGTAGTGCTTAAAATTCTCCAAGCCAGGCTTCAGCAATACGTGAACTGTGAACTTCCAGATGTTCAAGCTGATTTTAGAAAAGGCAGAGGAAATTGCCAACATCCGCTGGATCATCGAAAAAGCAAGAGAGTTCCAGAAAAACATCTATTTCTGCTTTATTGACTATGCCAAAGCCTTTGACTGTGTGGATCACAATAAACTGTGGAAAATTCTGAAAGAGATGGGAATACCAGACCACCTGACCTGTCTCTTGAGAAACCTGTATGCAGATCAGGAAGCAACAGTGAGAACTAGACATGGAACAATAGACTGGTTCCAAATAGGAAAAGGAGTACGTCAAGGCTGTATATTGTCACCCTGCTTATTTAACTTATATGCAGGGTACATCATGAGAAACGCTGGGCTGGAAGAAGCACAAGCTGGAATCATGATTGCCAGGAGAAATATCAATAACCTCAGATATTCAGATGACACCACCCTTATGGCAGAAAGTGAAGAGGAACTAAAAAGCCTCTTGATGAAAGTGAAAGAGGAGAGTGAAAAGGTTGGCTTAAAGCTCAACATTCAGAAAACTAATATCATGTCATCTGGTCCCATTACTTCATGGGAAATAGGTGGGGAAACAGTGGAAACAGTGTCAGACTTTATTTTGGGGGGCTCTAAAATCACTGCAGATGGTGATTGCAGCCATGAAATTAAAACACGCTTACTCCTTGGAAGGAAAGTTATGACTAATCTAGATAGCATATTGAAAAGCAGAGACATTACTTTGCCAACAAATGTCCATCTAGTCAAGGCTATGGTTTTTCCAGTAGTCATGTATGGTTGTGAGAGTTGGACTGTGAAGAAAGCTGAGCACCAAAGAATTGATGCTTTTGAACTGTGGTGTTGGAGAATACTCTTGAGAGTCCCTTGGACTGCAAGGATATCCAACCAGTCCATCCTGGAGGAAATCAGTCCTGGGTATTCATTGGAAGGACTGATGTTGAAGCTGAAACTCCTTTACTTTGTCCACCTCATGCGAAGAGTTGACTCATTGGAAAAGACCCTGATGCTGAGAAGGATTGGGGGCCGGAGGAGAAGGGGACGACAGAGGCTGAGATGGTGGGATGGCATCACCGACTCGATGGACATGAGTTTGGGTAGACTCCAGGAGTTGGTGATGGACAGGGAGGCCTGGCGTGCTGCGATTCATGGGGTCCCAAAGAATCGGACATGACTGAGCGACTGAACTGAACTGAGGTCAGATGGTCTGGTATTCCCATCCCTTTAAGAATTTTCCACAGTTTGTTGTGATCCACATAGTCAAAGGCTTTGGCATAGTCAATAAAGCCGAAGTAGATGTTTTTCTGGTAAACTTAGTCTGATGCAATAATTTTAAAAGTCCCTCCAGGAAATGCTAGTCTCTTTGGGATGAAAATGTTCAGTATTGCAGATTGCTGCCCCTTCCATCTGCTTGATTCTTAAAGGTGACCGCCAGGTGTTAGCAAGAGGCAGGTCTGTGTGACTTTGCAGCACTGGAAGTTGGTGTGGGTGTCTCTGATCCACTGACCCCCATGTAGCTGTCTCCCATCATTAGGCTGCTCTCTGCTACCATTTGCAGACCAGGTGTGTGGCTGGCATGACCATAGCCTGTCCATCCTCTCAGTGTGCCTGGAGCCTCACTCCTAGCCTTACTCAGCCTTGTCTCAGTGCATCCTCCACTCGGCCTGGCCAGACGGTCTACCAGACAGTCTGCACTGTGGGGCCACCTCATCTCTCACCATAAGGAGCCCCATGGCAGGCCCAGTGGCCAGTGACCTTTGCACCTCTGGGCCAAGTGGACACTCCTGGCCACTGCCTATGTGTACCACACACAGCAAATCAGGATCTGGGGAGCCACACCCAGACCCCTCTTATCTGCCCAACCATGAAGTTCTGCCTGCCCCATGTTTATACCTAGGGTGCCTTTCCAACTGATATCTTTCTGGAGTTCCGAGCAAGGGTCAGGGCAAGGGTCCCTTGGCCCCCAGTGTTCCCATCAAATGATAGGATAGAAGCCCCCTTGGGGGCTTCTAAGGCCCAGAATGGAGAGACTGGAGCCCAGGGCTCTCACCTTCAGTTTCTCCTGCCTCTCGCTCCTCCCTCCCATAACACTTAAGCTGCAAAGGGAATGTTGCCTCTTTATTTCCCTTTTGTCATGTGTCCCTTATTCCTGATGCCAGTCTCACAACTCAGCCTGAGGCAAGAGACAGTGGTACCATCTCTACTGTGGGATCCAGCTCACTGCCTAATCCCCATGCATTAAACAAGAGGGGTTAATGGAATAATACATAAAGTCTTCTCCTAAGGCAATAAACTGACAAAACTTAAGATCGGCCTTGAGAATCCTATTTTGAGCATCAGAAAGTCATTACTACCAGTTTCTTACTCTTTTCCTTCCTTTTATAACAATCGTTTCTTCCCCAGGCAATTGAACATCTCGGGCCAATTAGGAAGAAGGTCATGTACTCAGAAGGCAAAAGGGGGAAGGCTAGTCACAGTCTGGAAATGTCCTCCCAGCAGCTAGCCACAGCCTCGCTTGGCTGCCACCTGGTCTCTATTCAGAGGGCTGCAATGTGTTATTAACTGCAAATGAAAACAGGATTCTTGTCATTGAAATAACATCCACTGATGCAGATGGTTTACTTAGAAACTTCTCTCACAGACTGCTCTGCTGTAGCTCAGATGTGTTTAGGGAAAACCGCCTTTGGTGTTTTGCTGGCTTCTTTTTGGGGAGGGGAAGACAGGTGGGAGGGCTTGTCAGGGCTTGGCTGGTATGAACTTCTTTTTCTCACAAAGGGGTTTTCCCTGTTGCTTTATATAGAGTCTCAAGATGAAAACTGAGCTGAAAGCAGCACAAAGCACCCACCTTTCTAATCTGTGGCATGCAGGGCAGGTCCCCGGTGTTAAATTCATTTCCTTGTTTTCTCCTTAGAAATTAAAGAGCAGAACAAGTCCAGAACAATCAAGAACACCCCTGCCAAAAGCTCCTCTGAGGTCGAAGGTTACCTGAAGTCCAATGTGTCTTTTTAGTTTTTTACTGGTTTTTTTGTTTTGTTTTTTTCTGTAGAGAGCCAGAAAGATGAGAATGATCTGAATGAAGAGCAAGAAATATTCACTGAGATGATGCAAGTGATTGAGCAAAGGGACAAACTGGTGGATTCCTTAGAGGAACAACGCATCAGAGAGAAGGCTGAAGACCAGCACTTTGAAAGCTTTATATTCTCCAGGGGCTGTCAGCTAAGCAGGACATGAGCAGGCCCCACAGGGAGCAAGCTGATGGCCAGATCAGGCCAAGCACCCCACACTCACTCGTTCCTCCTTTCACAGGATGGTAGACCTGAAACATAACTTATTCCATGCTGCAGTATTTTTTTTTTAAATTATGATTCTCTCATATGTACTCCAGCTGCCTAGATGCTTCCAGAGATTATAATGAAGAAAATATAGAGACTCTTGAAATTGGCAGTCAACTTCAGCTGGTCTCTCAGATTGGAGATGACTTTGGCAGATAATCAGCATTGTTTTCTATAAAGAGTGACACAGAGATCAGTTTTCCTGCTGCTTCCATCATTTCTCTTCCCAATTCATTGAGTTACACATCTTAAGATTTTTAAGAAGCTGCCTTTTCATTACTATATCCATATTTGCCTTTTTTTTTTTTTTGCACGGGTGACCGGTTTCCAAATGTCAGAAAGAAGCAGCCGCCGTTTAAAGATTAAGTTAATATTTAAATTGTGCTTCCAGAGAAAGGGAAGAAATCTTGAGATTACTGATTACATAAAGCAAATAACTCATATAGCAGGTGTTAATTCAATCCAGGGTGAATTTAATTCACCAGGTGTATTTATAAGCCTTAATATAATATACATAAGCAATGAGCATTTAATAGAACATTTGAGCCTTAATTTAAAAAAAAGAAAGAAAGGAAAAAGGAAATAAAACTTCAACTTCATACCAGCAGGATTGTTAGTTTTCACCAAATGCTGTTGGCTTAGAAAAGCTTTTTATTTTTTTTCAGAGCACTCTCTTTATTTCCCTGGAATATAGTGAAAAACATTTTTAGAAGATGAATAATTTTTAAAGACAGAACCAATTTTTAAAAAAGAAGAACTTTGAAGTGCTTTTTTATATCTGCTGGTAATGGCAAAAAGGAAAACTCATTTGTTGATAAAATATTAGTGAGGTTGATGCTGCAACTGAAAGTGAACATTCCAGTGTTCAAGGGTGAAGGATGCTTTTCAGCGGTGGTCTTCTTAGGTCCAAACAGAGAAGTGTCTCTGACACTGCCTACAGGGGCTTCCAGGAACTCCACAGGACAAGACAAGGCCACCTCTGCCTTCAAAGTGGAGTGAGGTGCAGTGGCCCCATTCATCAAATCCCAAATTGGATAAAGGACTTTTTGTGTGTGGCGTTTTCCATGGGAAAAAAAAAGCTGGGAGATGAAGTTTGTGCACTGACATGGGATTCCTGGGACATTTTGATGGTTCATATGGAAACCAAAGAAAAGATTTTAAATGGTGATTTGTTGTTCTAAAGTATTTGATTATTTTCCCTCAATAGGATTCTTTGAGGAGTCAGTCCATCATTGACAAGAGGGAGACTGAAGAAGTCATTGTTGTATGTTTGGCCTCTCTCATGTCTGCAAGTGTTTAAATGTATGTATTGTTGGACAAATGGTGCTTTGCAACTGGAGAGCTAACTTTCCTCAATAGAAGTTGCCCCATAAGCCACTTTTGTCTGAGATGCTGTCCATATACGACAATCTGGTCAGCTGATCAGGCTGGAACTTAGAAGTATGCCTGCGTTTCCTGAGTCAACCAACATTCTGGGCAGTATTAAGATGCAAACTTTCCATGGTATACCAAGTTCTAAAGGTTGTGGTTCTTTTTCTTTCTTCTCTCCTTCCTTTTTCTTTTTTAACATGATCAGGTCTTCTAGTGCCTGAATTCCATTATTGGGAAATATATTCAAGCATCTATGTCTCTCTGAAAACCGTGCCACTTAGGGCTATTTATCTATTTTATTTATTTATATATTCGGTGGAAATGGTTAAGGTGATTTCCTCGTAATTCTGGTTTTCCTGTGTTATATTCGGAGAAGAACTATTAGCACTAAGCTATTAGTATATAAGCTATTTAATATACAAATAACCCAGAGGTTTGGGGCATTAAGTTATATAGTATTAGAGATTTATGGAGACAGTAAAAATAATACTTTCTGCCATCAGACATTTAGAGGTAAGACTACAGATGTACTGGAATGTTAATTCATTTTAAGAAAGATACATAACAGTTTTCCTTCTAGAATGGGTAGAAATATTCAAGTTTAGTCACCATTTGATGCTTGCATATATTTAACAGATGATGCTCAGATGTGTCGTGTCTGGGTTGGTTTTGTGTGAAAGAATTAAGTGCCACTTATTTTAACTTGTTCTGTTTCAGTCTTAAAAGAAGATTCTCCCAAGAGGGCCAAAAAAGAAGGTGGTTCTTGGCCCCAGTATTCTGTTAATAGATGAGAGAAGAAATTTGTTCATTTTCTCTTCCAAAGATTATATTCTGTGGTTTAAGGCTGAGTCTTATCTGGCCAAGTTAAAACATAAACCTTATATTTAACAGCCTTCTCCTTACATTAGCTTTCAGTTTTCCCAGGACTTAAAAACCATTTTAATGATCCTTTCCAAAAGGACACAAATATCGTGGCTGTTGAACTATGTTAAATGATTACTACAGAGAATGCTCTGAGACTCTCAAAAGGCAAAATGTTGTACCATTTGAAAAGTTTCTGTGTAGGCAATATGAGTAGAATTATGTTGAAAACAGACGGAGCCTTCACTTTTCCATAAAGTAACACTTGTGATCAAGGCTGAACCATTTAAGATGAAACATAAAGCCCCAGCCTCAGGTCATATTTCATAGTCTCATGCAGCTTTTAAGTTGAATGAAAGGCTCATGATTAAAACTTAAGAATTTTATGTAAGTAGGACCAAGAGGACAGTTCTTAAATTAAGCTTGCTCTCCCAAACCATTCATCTACTTATTTGTTTAATAAACATCTTCCAAATACCCATGGGATTCAGCAGCCCTGTGCTAGGTGAAAAATACAGAAATAACATTATTACTCTACCCACAAGTAAACACAAAGATAAACAAGTACAACTCCAAATAAATACAAGAATAAAGAATGATTTTTATTAGAAGCATCAACCTATTCTACTCACGTTTATCTCAAGTACAAAGACTTAACCCCCCAACTATTTGTAGTGCTTCTTTGGCAATAAAAACACAAGTGTGTTCATGTTTCTAAAACAGTGAAAAATAATATCAGGTTATACTGTTTCATTTAAACCTTGTCTTTGGCAGTGTTAGGCTGCTTGGAATCAATCAATGTTGAGATGCAGCATGTTAATTGCAACTGAGAAAGGAAGTGGCAGGTGTTTCCACCTCTGATGAGCTGCAATGAAATTGATGTTTTCTGCGTTCTGGAGGCAGATGACAATTCAGCAATGTCTGTCTTCCCAGGAAGCAGATTTACAGGCTTCTCCTTCCAAACTGAAAATGGCAGAATGTCCCACCCAGGTGGTTGATCAGAGAACTCCCTCAGCAGGGCAGAGGTGGCAGGGGGCAGCTGGGGCTGCCACGTGAATGGAGAGAGCGGCACTCATAGGATGCAGTGAGCTCAAATGTAGGCGTTTATTGTATTATAACAAGAAGGTTCACATACAGGGGAGCGTGTACTGTTTCACCTACTGTTTATCTTCTAACCTCACTGCTGAGTGGCTTGTGAAAGATTAATTTGCTCCAACAATTGGGAACTATTCACATGGACTGAAATGATTTACATGTGCACTGCTATAAATACTGAAATGAACCAAAAATAAATGATTTTCTGTCTAGAAAATCCAAACATGTGGGCTTGGTCTGGCATCTCTGAGGGCAGCGCCCATTTCATTTCTTTATTCCAGTGAAAGGGCATGAGCAAAGCTTTGATTTCGTGTAGGAGTCTGTGAGTTATCGCTGGACGCTTTATGCCCTCTGGGGCACCTGGCAGGACTTACCTGAATGTGAGTGGGAGGAGGAGTGAAGAAGGCCGGCCTCAGGTGTATTCACTCAACAAAGAAAGCTGTTCTCAGAGATGGGGTGGAGGATAGAGAGGAACCCTCCTAGTCCCGACTCCTGTTTCTCTTACCCAGTACAACCTGGTTTTGTATTTCATTCAAGCAACAGGAATACTCCCTTCTGCACAGGGCCGGCCTCTCCCTTCAACTCACACTCTTTCAGGACTGAGGTTTTGGTTTATTTATTTCTGCTCTTAATCCCAGCACATGCAAATTCATGAAATGTGAACACGATTCACCAGAAGAGCCACATCCGGTGAATCAAGTGCTGGTGCCATCATTTCACACTAAGTTGCCCCATTGCTTGAAAGTTTTTGTCTGCAGGTGGACCACTTGAAAAGATTCATTTTTTTCCTTTTGACTGTCAACAGAAAGGAATTGTAACTGCACATTTGAGCTCCTGCTCCGCAAGTGCTAACTTGCCAAGGGTAAGGATCGCCACCTTCCAGGGCATCTGCAAGTTTTCCTTCACCTGTGCAGGGGCCCATCTAGGAACACAGAGCCACAGACTCTCAGCCTGGAACTGACCCCGTCACTGCAGCTCACCACCCCTCGACCTTCTGGGCACACTTGGTAATTTCATGCTCACTCCCTCTCCCAGCTCATTTCTAGAGACAAAAGGAGCAGGACCTATGCTGTCCCAGCTCCCCTCAGGAGCCCTCTGACCCTGATAATGGTAATGGACCCTGCGTATTTAGCTCCCATCACCTGCCAGGTGCTGCAATAAGCTCTGTAGGGGCATTATTCCCTTTAATCCTGAAAGCAAAATCCTTAAGATAAACATTGCTCCAGTCTGAGAAGATAAGATGGAGACACGGAAGTCAGGAGCTTACCTGGTAGTCCAGGTACAAAGTAGGGAAACTAGGGTGAACCCAGACGTCGGCCTCTAGAGCCTAGCCCTTCACTGCCCGGCTGTGTGACCTCGCTTGGGTCCCTACTCAGATTTGTGCCTTGTTCTTGCCTGTTTCTTTCCTTGATCAGTTCTCAGTGCCACGCTCTCCCAACACAGCAGTGCCCACCACTGTTCAGGGGAAATCTGGCACTAGAAGACCAAGCTGCCCCTTTGAAGTGTTTCAGTTCTTTCTATACTACATCTACATATACTCAAACACAAAAACAATTGTTTAAATGGTTAAATTACCTAAACTCCATCACTCCTCACAACAATCTTACAATAACCACAATTCTCTAGGAACAGGCATCTTACTTATCCTGGGGAATCAAGTACTGCAGACGCACTGCCATGGACCCACCCCCAGGGGACTTTTTGCACTAAATTAAGAAGCAGGGCACTGTAAAACTCAATCTCTAGTCCCCAGGGGTAGGGAGCCAAGAGCACAGGCCAAGGAGATGGGAGTGGAAGGTCAGGGAGCGTGCTGGGGACTAGTGTGGCTTCTTAGGAAGAGGTCCTTCTTAGGTCCTTAGGAAGAGTGTGCAGAGGTGAGAGGAGGAACAGGGATGGTGGGGAGCAAGACGGGGTCACTGGGAAACGGTTCTCGAGGGTCTATGTGACCCTGAAACAAATCACTTGATACTGGCACAGCTGCCCATAGGACACTTGTGGCACAAGAATTCAGTTCCCTGCCCATCCCCAGAATAACAGAAACTGGATCCCTAAGAATTTGGAGGAAATATATATGCATGTGTGTGGGATAGTCCCCAAACCACAAGTGTGTGATTTGAAAACAAATCAACAGCTCAAAAAAAAAAAAAATCAACAGGTATAATCATTCTAAACATAGTAAGCTGAGCATGAATCCCTAATTAGGGCTCAAATCCCAGCTCTTCTACTGCTCGCTGGATGATCCTGGAGTACTCAGTTGTGCCTCAGCGTCTTCATCTGTGAAGTGGGGCTAATCCTCTTTCCTCCTCTCTGCCTTGCAGCTTCCTGACAAGAGTGAGTCTGCCCTACATAGGCTCCAATTTTAAAATGGAAATGGCTAACATATAATTTTGTAACTGGAATGACTGGAGTGAATCTCAAACTGTTTCAATCCCAACAGTGGAAACAGAAAACAACCCCTCAGATCTTGGCAGAACGGGTAAGAATGGGCAGTTCCCACAAGAGGAGATGTAAGCAGCAAACAAGTCCAAGAAATGCACTTCTCAGAGTGCTGTCACCTCCCTTTTGGGACTCCCTCTCTCTCTGAACTGGTCTCTGCTGACTGAATGCCCAGCCTCTTACAGATTTTTTTGGCTGATTCTTTAAGTCCACTCTTAAGACACTGTCTGGCCCTGGTGATTTGATTGCATCTCTCTCCTAAAATACTTCTAACCCTCCTCCCTAAAAGGAAACGTTTAAGTATGAACAGCTGTAACATCTTCCCCAGCAAAGAGGAGGGAGAGACTCTTGCTCCTCTCAGCCACACAAATCTGGAAGTGGGTGTGGGAGGAAACTGGATTACAATGGATTACAACTGCGATAGAGAAGATCTTGTTCCCCTGATCATCTGCCCTGGAAGGGGGTAGGGGAGACCCTGGGGATAATCTCAGTGGCCTGTGAAAAAGATCACACCAACAGAAGCACCAGAACCCCAGGCATTCTTGCCTGGTTGAGTCTAAAGCGGCTGACAACTGTGTCTTTCTATCCTTAAAATGTTACCCCTGTTGCTAATTCTCTGGAGGGTTCTCTATTCCTCTGCCAGATGACTCCAGTAAGAGCCACTGATTTTAAAGCTTCACTTCTATACGCAGTTGACACTCAGCTACCTTGCTCAGGAGGGGAAATCCCTCTGCTAATGTTTACAGTTCATTCCTAGGCATCTGAAGGATAGGTAAGCAAGTCACCTGTCTTTAAGAACTTGGTACACATTCCCCCATGGCTGGATCAGAGACCATTTGAATAGAATCATCCATGGGATGCTCAAAAACATCCCCACCCTCAGTCTGCGATGTCACAAACCAACACTGAGGTCTGCCAACCTCCCCCGGCCCCATACCTTCCTAGCTCACCTAGAGAAGCACTCGTTCACCCCTGCTCTCAGCAAGTAGGGACCCTGAAGGACATGGCCACTGGCAGCCTGGTCTTCAAAGGCCACTGCTAATACCCTGGAGTTCCTGAGGGGGACATGCAATGAAAATTCTCACTTAAGACTCTGAGCCCAGATGCCATGCCATTTTATCTCACATGTTCTTTTCATCCTGAGAGCTCGCTCTGCTTTCAGTAGTTAAAGAAGTCTCAAGAGGCTGTATCTAGCTTTTCTCCACATCCCCTGATCCTACTGCTTTGATGTGGTCAAACCTCCAGTGACTGATCGGGAGCCAGACCCTTTGTAAAACCCTCTTCATGACCTCCTGGGGCCTCCCATTTTGTCCCTTAGATAGTGTATCAGTACACCTGGGTGACTTAAAACAAGAGAAACTTATTCTCTTACTGTTCTGGAGGCCAGAAGTCCAAAATGAAGGTGTCTTCCAGGCAATGCTTCCTCTCAAGCCCCTAGAGGAGGGTGTTGTGCGGGCCTCTTGCAGCTTCTGGTAGCCCCAGGCGTTCCTTGGCTGTGATGACACTCCAGTGAACTTCTTTCTCCCAGCTGTCTTCACGATGTCTTTCCTCTGTGCTTGTCTGGGTCTAGATTTCATCCTTCTCTCTCTCTCTCTTTTACTAATTTATTTATTTTTGGTTGGCTGGGTCTTCATTGCTGCGCGTGGGCTCTCTCTAATTGTAGTGAGTGGAGGCTGCTCTTCATTGCAGTGCTCGGGTGTCTCACTGTGGTGACTTCTCGTTGCAGAGCACAGGCTGTAGGTGCACAGGCTTCAGTAGTTGCAGCGTGCGGGCTCTAGAGCACGGGCTCGGTAGTTGTGGTACATGGGCTTTAGTTGCTCTGTGGCATGTGGAATCTTCCTGGACCAGGGATCAAACCTATGTCCTCTGCATTGGCTAGGCAGATTCTTATTTACTGTACCATCAAGGAAGTCCTCATCCTTTTCTTAACAGCACTGGTCTTACTGGATTAGATGCCCATCCAGTATGACCCAACGTGCTATTTTAACATTACTAATTACACCTGCAATGACTTCATTTCCAAATAACATCACATTTTAAGGTTCTAGGGGTTAGGACTTCAATATTTTTTTTTTTAGGGGATACAATTCAACCTATAACAGATAGTATTCACAGTTGGGGAATATGAAGATTTCCCCAGTGAAAGCCTCTTCCAGCTTGAATTTTATCTTAATTTGATTTGAAATGCTTAGTTTACCTCTATCCTGGGTTTTAAACCTATACAACAACATCAAAAAAAGGAAAGTAGCAAAATAAAACAGAATGCAAAAGACAGATGACAGATACAAACACAATTTATGAAATCTGTCTGAATGGAACACACAGACTCCAATTTTCTCTCCATTATCTTAGTAGTTACTCTTTTACTATTCTTTTAATGGTTACCCTAGAGGTTACAACATGATTCCTTGATTTATCAAAGTCCAGGATAAAGCGTTACTTTTACTTCTTCCCAGACAATGCCTGGATCTTAGAACTTAATTTAATTTACTCACTTTCCAATTTAAATGCTTTTGCTTTTGTGCATTTTAATTTGATTTATATATTTGTAAACTCTGTAAGACATTATTATTGTCATTTTATGTAGTCAGTATTCTTTTAGATACACCCATATATTTACCCTTTGATTTGTTCTTCTTCCATCTGGAAAAACTTTCTTCCTACCATACACTTTAGTATTTCCTTCTGTTTGTATCTGCTATTTATTAATAATTTTTCTCAGTTGTACTGTTTTTCTACTGAAAGTTCCTTTATTTTCAATTTGTCTACTAGAGTGGAGTATTTTGGAGTCCCAAATCAAGCAAGGGGGTTTACTGGGGGCCCCCAGTTTGGTGCTGCCTGAACTTTTTTTTTTTTGGCTATGCTGGATCCTTTTTGCTGTGAGTGGACTTTCTTCCTACTTATGGTGAGCGGGGCCTACTCTCTAGATGGGGTGCATGGGCTTATTGTGGTGGCTTATCTTGTTGTGGAGCACAGGCTCTAGGGCACTCGGGCTTCTGCAGTTGTGGCTCTCAGGCTTAGTTGCCCTGTGGCATGTGGGGTCTTTCAGGACCAGGGATCGAACCCATGTCCCCTGTATTGGCAGGCAGATTCTTAACCACTGGACCATCAGGGAAGTCCCAGGGGCTGCCTGAACTTTTGTCTGAAAAAAAAGTGAAAGTATTAGTCACTCAGTGGTGTCTGACTTTGCAAGCCCATGGACTATCGCTTGTCAGGCTCCTCTGTCCCTGGGATTCTCCAGGCAAGAATACTGGAGTAGGTAGCTATTCCCTTCTCCAGGGGATCTTCCTGACCCAGGGACTGAACCCGGGTTTCCTGCATTGCAGGTGGATTCTTTACTGTCTGAGCCATTGTCTACCTATCCTTGTTAGGTTGGTAGGTAGGTTAGGTTGGTAACTGCCCTGCTCAACCTCTTGGCTTCTCTGCTGCTGCTGCTAAGTTGCTTCAGCCGTGTCCGACTCTGTGAGACCCCATAGATGGCAGCCCACCAGGCTCCCCTGTCCCTGGGATTCTCCAGGCAAGAACACTGGAGTGAGTTGCCATTTTCTTCTCCAATGCATGAAAGTGAAAAGTGAAAGTGAAGTCTCTCAGTCATGTCCAACTCTTCGCAACCCCATGGACTGCAGCCTACCAGGCTCCTCCATCCATGGGATTTTCCAGGCAAGAGTACTGGAGTGGGGTGCCATTGCCTTCTCCGGGCTTCTCAGCTGCTACCTCTGAAATTGGCAGGTGTCTCTCAGGGGAAAATAGTCCCAGGTGACAGGCTCACCTCTCTGGGGATCGTCCTTCTCCTAGATCTCGGCCTTGTAAATTCTGTTAGCTTTCCAGTGCTCTCAAGTAGACTTATTTTACATTTTGTCCAGCTTTTCCAGCTGTTCTCAGTTGGAGGTTTGTCCTGTATCACATAGTTGTCTGGTTGTCTGAGAAGCTGAACATCCAACTCCCACATATTTGTTGGGAAGATTCTTAGAAGCTGTCACATAACAATTTTGCTCACATCTCATTGATGAACATTTAGTCATCTGACTGCACCTTGCTGGGAAATATAGTCTTTATTCTGAAGGACTATAATCCTAGCTGAAAACTAGATTCTAAATCTCTGACAGAACAGATAAGGGCTATCATTCTCTTGGTTATTTGCTATGTGATCTGAAGCAAGTTGTTTAAACTCCAAATTTCAAGTTATTCATCTGTATAATGGAGGTAATAATAATATCACTTATGAGTCTCAAATGAGATACTAATAATGAATAGTTATTGAACTAAGGTTTGTTATCTGCTAGGCACTGAGCTGAGTAATTTATTTACACTAACTCTGTTGGTTATCCCAGCAACCTCTTGAGGAAAGTACTCATTTTGATGAGAAAAATAGGCACAGAATGATTAAATTATAAAGATATTTGGCTGATGAATGGTGGTTTGAACTCCAGATCTTCACCATGACATGGTCTTGCTTTGTAAATCACAAAGCCCTACCTGTTGGAACTGTTGAGGAAAGATGAGGGGATAGGATAGGAACAATGCTGGGTGGCTGAGAGCTGCACGTGCTTAGCTAGAAAAATGGTCCTCTGTGGGAAGGTCTGGGGGCAAAACTGGCCTACTTGGAATGGATTTTTGAGTAACACCGGCCATTAGTCATCAGTTTCATCTTTCCCAAGGGTTAGATGATCAGAACAACTCAACTAACAGCTAAACCAAATGTGGGAATTGGAGAAGGAGACAATAAAGGGGAGCTTCCAGAGCATGCAAACCCATGGCTTCATTTTTAAAAATCACCCATTTTTATGATGTGTGTAAATTGTTATTGAAGTAAAATGTACATAAGGAAAATTGCTCAAATTATTAAGTAAACGCTGTACGAATTTTCAGAGTAAATACACCCATGTAACCAGTATCCAGATCAAGAAACAGAGCATCACCAGTTCCAGTAGCCTCTCTCATATTAATATCTTCCCCCCTGCCCTGTTATAGACACTATCGCTCCCAAGCCTAATCATTAACCTGACTCTAACACCAGAAACTAGTTTTGATATTTTTGAACTTCATATGAATAGCATGATACAGCATACGCTCCTTTATGTCTGAATTTTTTCACTCAACATTATATTGTGAAGGACATTTCTATTGCTACTTATAGTTGCAAACTGTTCATTCTCATTGCTGTATAACATTCCATTTTCTGATTATTCCAATTTATCAATTCATCTGTTAATAGGTGTTTGAATGGTGCTGCTATAAATTTTCTAGAACATGTATCCAGGTAAACAAATGTGCTCATTTTGTTTGGCATAATCCAGATTGAAATTATTGATGATAAGGAAAGTGGGATGTCCAGTTAGTAGGAACTACCTTGTCTTTACTTAATTGATTATGGAAATGTACGTACAGAAAGGGCAGATATTTGTCCAAGGTCATCTAGCCACTGAGCCAGGACTCAAATGTGGGTTCTTTTTTCCCAGGGCAGTTGGCTTAGGTCTAGATTTTGAAGAGAGACTGACTAGAGAGTTAGTAGTCTCACAGAAACACACATGTAACTTATGAGCCGTCCTCATCATCTAACCACCGGATAAGATGAAACCAATCACCAAGCATGAGAGGGGCAGCTAGCTGGTCAGTGCAGCCGTGATTGTAAAAGCTAAGTGAGACTGGAGTGAGCTGGTGCAGGTCCTTCTTTGCATCTTATCAATCGAACAACAGCCTGTGGTATATGTCCCTGATGAAGCTAGATTTAAATTCAGTGTACTTCAGTGCCAGGCACCATGCAAACTGCCTTCCAATATATTACCTGATCTAATTTTGAACAACTTCATATCATAAGGCTATGATATCAAATTCTGGCATATGAATTGCCAGAACAATTCATATCCATAAGGACTACAAAAGAATAATATCAAAAGAGAGTATATGAAATCTATAAGCAAACCACAGTAATTTAGAATAGTGTTTTTCAAACAATCCACAGTGAAGGTTCAATCCATTGCAGATTAATATTTTTGTAAAATACAATAAAAAGGAGTAAATGTAAAATTGCACTGTTAAATTGTATAGAAGTTTCTGAACACTCTCAGTTTTTATCTTTAGATCAAGGACTAATAGCAGTTTGCAGACAATACTGGTCTTTAGACTACAATTTGAATAACACTGATTTATATATAATTTACCATCCACTCCACTTGGGCTTTCAAGAGAGATTGAGAATTATTTAAGAGGCAAAAAGTTTGAATAAAAAAACAGCTGCGGGATTTTGAGAACTTGGAGGCCATTCATACCCATATAGGTTACTGTCACATTAACAGGACTTTATCAGTCCTTGCCTTTATCAACATAAGCTATTCCAAAAAATTCTTGCACAGAAAGATAAAAGGTACAAATAACTTCATTGTTTAAGGACTTCCTCCACAATCTCATTGAAATGAACATAAAACCCTTAAACTTTTCAATAGATAGCATTAAAGACTATTTACTCTCCAAGACACTTTGAAAGTCTTACCTTGTACAAGTCCACCAATCCTAAACTAGTCTATCACAATCCTTAGTCAAAATTAATCAAACACTTCCCTCATTGAAAGACCTGACTTAAACCAGATCTCAAAACTTATAAATATCCCTACTCTGCTCTTCCTCGGTCCAAGATGCTGCTAAGACTCTACCAAGGTGGGACTCTCCTTATTATCACATACAGTGAACTCAGCTTTGCCTTATAGCTTATTTTGCTGGTATTTCCTGGGAGCAAGCATCCAATAATAAAAACTTTCCTTTGTTTCTGCATTTAGTCTTGCTCAGTCATTTCCAAACCTCAGTATGTATAAAAATTACCAAAGAGGATTGCATATACAAAAGCATGCATGAGCAGTTAAGAGATCTCCATGTGCAAACCTGAGCATGTTGTATTTAGAATTTAAGCCCTACATGCAGAGATTAGCAGTTGGTAAAGAATAGAGAACCACAGAACTTTTGAGCTAGAAGTGATTCTAGATGCCTGAACATCAGTACCTGAATCAACTCCACCTGATGTAATTAATCCCTATTTAAAAAATAAACAACCCTATCCCTGGTTTCACTTCAGATGTATCAAATCAGAATTTCTAGAGCACAATCAGGTTTGGGAACCATTATGCTCTCCTACCACATCATTCTGTAGATGAAGAAAGAGACTCAGAAATGGATGTAAACTTGTCCAAGATCACACAGTTGTTGAGTTGTGTGTCTCATGATTCCTTGATAAGAGTTTCAAGGATGGAAATCAGATTTTGCAGATGTTGAGATTGCCAAATCCTAACCACTAGACCACCAGGGAGCATTTGGAGATGTTGAGAAATGGAATATTTCCTGCCATATCATTAAACAAGGATGTCACAGTCACCAGCAATTGCAGCCACACTGATGGTGAGAGGGTGAGCCCTGAGGGAACTCAGGAAGGAAAGAATACCTGCCTTCTAGCAGCCATCAGACTGCAATCACTTCCTATGGTGGGCTCTGAAGCAGCTCAGTCATCTAGCAGTATCTACTAGATAAGAGGAGACAGATAAAGTATAATTTTCAAAATAGGTAAAATTATGACTCTTAAGCAAAGACAAGAAGAACCCTGAGAATCTGTTGACCACCTTGTTAAATTTATGTTCTCAGGAATTGTTTGTTAATCGGCTCAAGCACAGACAGATGGGTTATTATAAGGCTTTAGGAGCATGTCCTAGGAAGGAAGCATAAGTGTTCCTCCTGAGAACTACAGGTGGGCCCTTGAAAGAGGTTCTAAGTCTAGGCAGCTACTCTCAAGTTCTTCATTATTCGGACCACAGGGTTTCTCCAACACACTTATTTGTTCCATTGTTTTGCTTCTCTATTCGTCAGTATGAGTGAGCGCTAAGTCACTTCAGTCGTGTCCGACTCATTATGACCCCATGGACTGTGGCCCGCCAGGCTCCTTTGTCCCTGGGATTCTCCAGGCAAGAATACTGGAGTGGGTTGCCATGTCCTCCTCCAGAGGATTTTCCCAGCCCAGAGATTGAACCTGTTTCTCTTATGTCTCCAGCATTGGCAAGCGGGTTCTTTACCACTAGTGCCACATGGGAAGTCCAGGCATCAGCCTCCCTGTGGCTAAAAATGGATGCTCCCAATCTGGAGTCTACATGATCATCACTAAATGCTGGACTTCTGACAACAGTGTCTAGCTTAGATCAGGTTCTTGTTGGAGACTATCTGATTGGCTGTTCTCCAGTCAAGCATTAGGGCCCTTTGAATCATGTGATCACTCAGCATCAATCAGCTGTGGCTACTTGGAGGAAACAGTTTGGGGGGAGGGGGGGAGGGGTGTGTGTAAGATTCAGGCAGGGAAGTCCAAGTGAGAACCTCAACTTGGCCAAGCACTATAAAACGTGCCTTTAATCATTTCCAGCAAGAGCCCTTGAAATGCGGACATTTGTGCCACTCCCCTGTTACCCCAAATAAGTGTGGTTGTCACTCTGTTGCTTTTAATTAGGCAACAGAAGTTGGGGGGGAGGGTTGGAGCCCCCACAGGAGCCGACGACCACATCTTCCAAATCATGTTTCCACCTACATTTGGGATCCTCCTTTGTACAAGCCATTGAACTGCTAGAAACACGGATGCCTCTAGGTGTTGACGAGTGCTCATGAACTTCAAACTTCTCACTGTAGGATGGGGTTGAAGAGGAGGTTGATAGCCATGATAAGAGAAGAGGAGCTGGATGTGCTGTTCGGGTAGGGCCCGAAAACATTTCGGTTCACTCTATTTCTTTCCGGAGCAAGCTCATTCTCTTTCGTGGGCACAAGAGATGGGCCTAATAACTACACTTAGAAATGCAGCAGGTGAAAAGCGAGCTCCTCATCAAGCAGCCGGGCCAAATCAGCGGGAGACAGAGTATCAGGTGCGGTCGGTTCAGCAATCACTGAACCCGGGGTTGGAGCGAGGACGTGTGCCGAGTGCAGAGCCGGGGGAAGAGCGGCCTCCAGGCTCCAGGGCTCCCAGGCCGGAGGGTCACACACAGCAAACAGATGAGACCCCACGTCCTGCCAGGGGCAGTTTTGGGGCATCCTCCCTGCTCCCAGCAGCGGCGGACGCGGGCCCCGAGCGCTCAGCTCCTTGCAGGGCGGAGGGCGGCGCGAGGGAGGGAGAGAGGGAAGGGAAAGGCGAGCGTGAGCTGCCTCGAATGCTTGGAATAATTCCGCTTCCGTTTGGAAAGCCGCAGTCTCAGTCCCGCCGCGTCCGCCCAGCGCCAGCTCCGCGTCCCGACCGGCCCGCGGCTGCCCGCTCTGCCGCCATGGCCACCTCCCCGCAGAAGTCGCCGTCTGTCCCCAAGTCCCCCACTCCCAAGTCGCCCCCGTCGCGGAAGAAAGATGACTCCTTCTTGGGGAAACTCGGAGGGACTCTGGCCCGGAGGAAGAAAGCCAAGGAGGGTGAGTACGGCCCGGGAAGGGCCGGGAAGCTAGGGGCCCGGGCTCCGGGGGTTGCTCGGGAGCGCGCCGCGGGTGCCCGGCGCCGGGGAGGGGGGCGCGCTGTGGCGCGGGCGCGCGCTGCCCGGGAACGTCTCGCGGGGTCAGTCCTCGCCGCCGCCAGGCTCGCTGTCGCTGGGGCGCTTGCCCTCCCGGGCCCCGCGGCGGTCGGGTGGGGCGGCCCGGGCCTGGGATCAGGAGGCGCCCGCGCTGGGCCAGGGGCCGAGGAGGCGGCCGGGCCCTCCAGCCCGGTGGCGGCGGCCTCCCCTAGGCCCGAAGTACCCGCCTTCTCCGCGCCGAAGGCTGGCAGTTCCCAAGTTTCTGCTGAAACTTTTCTGGGCGCCGTCACTCTCACTTTTTGCCTTCATTGGTCTTTGAAATCAGACCGTTTCCTAGTCTGCGGTTGCAGCCTTGGCCTCCTGGAGCTCTCGTCCGTTCCCAGGGCCAAGCCGGGCTTTGTAAATGTGTAGATCAACACCAAATATTTGTTGAATGAATGAGTGGAGCGGTGGCAGTCTTTAGTGGTCCCACCTTGTGAAAAACGATAAACTCCCACCCTAGGAGAAAACCTCGATTAGACACACACATACTGTAGCATCCTGGGCTCTGACCCTTCTGTGAACTCAAGAGTTAAGGCCTCTTGCAAAAACCATTTCCTTTTTCCCATCAGGGTGAATTGAGGAGAACTTACTTTTTTCCAGGACAGTTTACATGTAAAATATTTTGTCCCGTGGGCAGATTTTGCATCCTGTGTTTTTTTTTTTTTCTTAATTGAAGTATAGTTGACTTACAATACTGTGTTAGTTTCAAGTGTACAGGATAGTGATTAAGTATTTCTGCGGATTATATTCCCTTATAGGTTACTTCAAGATAGTAGGTATATTTCCCTGTGCTAGACAATAGAACTTTGTTGCTTGTCTATATGTAATTGTATCTGTTAATCCCATACCTCTTATTTGTCCTTCCTCCTTCTCTCTCTGAGGCTTCCCAGGTGGTTCAGTGGTAAAGAATCCACCTTCCAATGCCGGAAATGCGGAAATGTGGTGTAGGGAAGATCCCCTGAGAGAGGAAATGGCAACCCACTCCATTATTCTTGCCTGGGAAATCCCATGGACAAAGAAGCCTGCTGGGCTACAGTCCATAGTGTCGAAAGAGTCAGTCCTGACTTAGCATCTTAACCACCGCCATACTGTTTTCTAAAGCCGCCGCACCAAGGTACATTGCCACCAGCAGTGTACGAGGGTTCCCTTTTCTTCACATCCTCTCCAACATTTGTTATATGTAGCACTCTGATTATTGTTTTGAGCAATGAAGTGACAGTTTGGGAAAAGGCCTAGTGATTGGTGTGTAGAAGTTGCTTAGTTAAAAAAAATTTTTTTTTCAGACTCCTCAGTGGTTTGGGAATAAACCTTTTTAAGTTAGTGATGGTGATATGTAAAATAAGTTTCATGTTCCTGACTTACCTTAAATCATGACAACTCAGTGTTGAAAATTATCAAACATGACACAGAGAACTAGACTTCTAATCCTCTATATTGAATTGAGAAGCAGCAAGACACATCCCCAAAAATGTTTCCCCTGAAGTGTGGTTACTTTGGTAAACCATTGTGTGAATAGTGTGCTTTTGTTGTTGTATAGTCACTAAGTTGTGTCTGACTTCGTGACCCCATGAACTATAGCCTGCCAGGCTCCTCTGTCTATGGGATTTCCCAAGCAGGAATACTGGAGTGGGATGCCATTTCCTTCTCCAGGGAATCTTCCTGACCCAGGGATCGAACCTATGTCTTCTGCCTTGGCAGGCTGATTCTTTACCTGTGAGCCACATGTATTGTGCGGTTGGTAGCAAACTGTGAAACCGTGGCTTGGGGAGTGTTTTTCTAGGCTATCCCTGTAACTTTTTCCTATGGTGTTCTCAATATGGGCTCTCCAGCTTGAGACTGGGAAACTCAGAGTTACTGAAGCTCACGACCTATCAGAAGTGCTCACCCCACTTTGCCAACTCTTTAGAAAAGTTTATATTGAGCCCAAAGTAGGTTTCTCTGTATCTGCTACTGTTCTGTTCATGCAGCCAGGAGGAGTAGGATGATGGCTCTTCACTTTCTCCAAGTGGACCTGCTTTGTGGAGTCCCTTGACCCATCCAAACATCCTCTTTTCCTGTAGCTGGTTCTTGCGGATGAACTTCATGGCCCTCTGGTTTCCTGTCTTTTCAGTTTCAGTCAGAGTCCCTACAGGAAACACAGGAACAAATTAGTTGCGATTTTAAAACTAATGTGGTAAAGAACCTTCTGTGTAGGTTCTTAGGTTCGCCTTTCAGTCTACTTGCCAAAGGGCCACTTTTCACCTTCCTTCCTCCAGATCTGTCTTCAAGACTTGCTCTTTCCAAGAACACCATCTTGAATGGTATCTGCCAGCTGAAGGTGCCCTAAATTAGTCCTGCAGCAATGGTTAGTCCTTTATTTTATCCACTTATTTATTATCCTTAGAGTTTTTATATTTTGTCTGATGCCCAAACTGTACCATTTTGGCTCCACTAGGCTGTCCAGTATAACTGGGAAAGTAGATGTTTGGTTTCTAGCATGAGAGGAAGTCTCAGTATTGCTGAGCTACCCTTCTCTCCTAATCAGCTTGCATCCTCATTTTCCAACAGACCTGTTTAAACCCTTGTCACTCAGGCTCTTCCCCAGACTTTGAGATAGAAAACTCAGTGCCAGATCTAGACACACACCTTTCATCCACAATTTTTGTTAAGGAGATTTGTTAGCATCGCTTTGCCATTTTCCCAGAGTATTACAAAAAGCTCTCTGCATCGCATGCTCCCATGTAACCTGCACCTTTCTGGTAAGACAAACAGGCACTGTGCTTGCAAATTTCTCCTCTGACACCACTCTTAGGAAAATAATGATAAATAATAGCTAATGCCCTTTGAGAAAAAAAATTAAGTGCCAGAACTTCTTCAGTTTTCTTCACACCCCCTACCCCCTAGTCCCATCTATATCTAAACCTGTCCTTTCCTGTTCCCTCCTGTCTTAGTCCCTTCCAAGGAGATCCCTTCTTCCCTTGCTCATGAGGCCCTTCATTTCCATTCTTCCCAGACTCAGTGTAGCCATACCCTTTTTCTCATACTCCCAGTCTTTTTCATGCTGCTTAATGCCCCTAACACCTGCAAGTGTGCTTGAGTCTTTGCCATTTGTAGATACTCTCCTGATGCTGGTTTCCTCTCAAGCTGCTCACCAGAGACCTTGGAAGAGCCATCTGTACTGGCTTCCCCTTTCTTAGCTCCTGGTCACTTCCTGATGCCCTCTACCCATTCTTTCAACAATTATTTATTGAGGTGCCTACCATGTGCCAGGCATTGCGCTAGGTACTGGGGTGTAGCAGGGAAAGAACACACAAAACTCCCTGCCCTCACAAGCTTGCTTTCTAGTAGGGAAGACAGATCACAAACAAGACAGTGAGTGGATAAAATTTGTGTGTTATATTATAATGGTGATTAGTGCCGTGAAGCAAAATAAAGCAGGGAAAGGGGAGATGGAGTGTTGAGGGGTGAAGGGGGAGGGATGGTTGGCAGTTTTAAGTAGGGTGGCTGGAGAAGGTCTCACCGAGAAGGGTTTACTTGGGTAAGATCCTGAGGAAGTGAGGGAGAGCCGTATGTGTGTCTTGGAGAAGAGCACTGCAGGTGAGGGAATGGCCGATTCCAAGACCCTGAGATGGCAGTGGGCCTGGTATGCTGAGGACAACTGTGGAAAGTGGTGAGGTCTCAGGGGTGCTTACAGTGAGGGTGGGGACAGGCTGTGTAGGGTCCTGGAGGCCTTTGCTCAGAGTGACATGGGAAGGTCTTAGAGGTTTTTGTCCTGAGGAATAGCATGATCATGCTTCTGTTTTAACAAGATGGCTCTGATGGTGATAAGTGGCTAAGGGAGCAGGGTGGCAGCAGGGAGATGATCTAAGAAGCCACTGTAATGATGCAGTTAAGACGTGGTCTGGTGCTGAGTGGTAGCCGTAGAGGGGTGAGCATTCAGTTCTGGATATAGTTTGAAGATATAGTGGATAGGATTTATTGAAACACTGGAAGGAAGATGAGAGAGTAGAATCAAGACGACTCCAGGGTTTGGGTTTGAACAACTGGAAAGATGGAACTGACTTAGCTGAGTTGGAGAATTCTACAGGAAGAGCTGGTTTGGAAAGAAAGAGCAGGACTCTGTTTTGTATCCATTTAATTCAAGGTGCCTCTTGGACTTCCCAGAGCCTATACTGAGTTCACAACTGGTTTTAGGAGTCTAGTCAGGAGAGGGATCTGGGCTGGAGACACTCTGGGTAGGTGTATTTAAAGCCAGGAGACTGAATGGGATCATCAAGCAAGGAGCATGGGATATACAAGAGGTCTAAGGACTCTCCAATATGTAGAAGGTGGGAAATGCAGAGGAACCAGCAAGAGAGGCTGGAAAGGAGTAGCCAGCGTAATAGGATGGAAACTGGAAAGGTGTGGACTCCTAGAAGTCGATTGGAGAATTTATTTCCACGATTTACACTTCGCTGAACTGATGCTTTTGAACTGTGGTGTTGGAGAAGACTCTTGAGAGTCCCTTGGACTGCAAGGAGATCCAACCAGTCCATCCTAAAGGAGATCAGTCCTGGGTGTTCATTGTAAGAACTGATGCTGAAGCTGAAACTCCAATACTTTGGCCACCTGATGCAAAGAACTGACTCATTGGTAAAGACCCTGATTCTGGGAAAGATTGAAGGCCAGAGGAGAAGGGGACGACAGAGGATAAGGTGGTTGGACTGCATCACCAACTTGATGGACATGAGTTTGAGCAAGCTCCAGGAGTTGGTGATGGACAGGGAAGCCTGGTGTGCTGCAGTCCATGGGGTTGCAAACAGTCGGACACGACTGAGTGACTGAATTGAACACTTCACTGACTAATGTCTCCAGAATCCACTGCCTCCTTGTCAATCCTCATTCTGCTTGGGCTCTTGGTGGCTTTCGTATTATTCAACTTTTTCTTTCCCTTAAAATTCTCTTCTCCCATGATCTTATCCACAAGGAATTGTTCCCTGTGCCTTTATTTTATTTTATTTGTTGGACTCCTTTTCAGGCTTTTAGTTTACCTCTCAGTAGCATTTCCCGGGGGACCTGCTTTGCCCTCTCTTTCTGTCTTCCCCTCCATGGATTCTCTTACCTAATCCCATGGTTTTGGCAACCATCTGCCAATTGGTGGTTCCCCAATCCACATCTCAAATCCAGGTCTTTCACCCGTATCCAGATTCATCTTTCCCCTGTCTCCTGGGTGTGTCAGGGATCCTCAGACTCGGCATGCCCATGATGGAATTATTATGTGTCCCACTTGCCCAGATCTGCTTCTTCTCTTTCACCATTCCACCAGCTCAGGTGGAAATGTTGCAGTCATCCTCTGTTTTAGAGGTCAGCATCTTTCTTTTTAAGAGGCAGATAGTAAATATTTTAGATGTTGCTGGCCCTCTGGCCTCTATTCAGCTCTGCCTTTGAGGCCACAGATGATAGATAAATGAACAAGTGTGGTGTGTTTCAATAAAAATGTAGTTATGGACGTTGAAGTTTCACATAATTTCATAATATTCATATTTTCATAATTTCATAAATTATGAATATCACATAATTTTGTCATGTCACAAAATATTCTTTTGTCCTTTTTCAGTCACTTGTAAAATGTGAGAACCATTCATAGTACTGGGGCTGTGCAAAATTAGGTGGAGCCTGGATATGGCCGTGGGCAGTAGTTCGCCTCTCTGTGTTCTGTTTCATCCCCACGTCCAATCGTCTCTCATGAAATCCTGCTGATCCTGCCAGCTAAATATTTCTGTTTTAATTCAGACCTCATTGTCTTCTTCGGGATTGCATATTTGGTTAAACTTGAGCATCTTTGTTTTCCACCTAAAGTGTTGCCGTATCCACCCCACTAGTCTCCCTGTCTCTGATCCTTTTTTGTTCAATCCACCCATCATCCTTTTGCTGATATGTTGTTTTATTTTTAAGCACAAAGATAAAATCTCCCCAACAAAGTCCTTAGCGTGGCATTAAGTCCTTCACAGTTGCTCTGTAGTCTACCCTCTTTGTCTTAGTCTTCTTTATTTCCTTTTCAAGAAGTCTCCATTTTAGCCATATGAAACTGCTCTTTATCCCCCAAATATGTCATGTTCTTCCACGTGTTTGCACCTTTACACATGCTGTTCCATGTTTCTGGAATGACCTTCTTCCCTTCTCTATGCAACAAACTCCTATTCAATCATTGAGACCCAACTCAGATATCCTGTCCTGCTTGAGGCCTACTATAGATCCGCTAGGAAGAGTGAGATACTTCTTTCTCTGTGATTCCATACTACCTTGTCTGTGTACGGTGGCCATGCTGCATTGCCACCTTTGTGGCTGTGCGTGTCACACTATGATGAGAGTTCTCCTGTGCCCGTCCTGCCTGCTATAGCATTTAACACATAATGATATTGTAATCTCTGTGGGATGAATTTCCCCCTATTGGTGAAAACAGCCCACCACTAACTGGCTGTGTAATTCTAGACAAGTCTCTTCCCCTTTGCTCATTTCTAACGTACGTGATTAGGCTAAGTAACCTTTTGGGGCCCTTGCAGGTCTGGTATTCTATGACTTCTGAGCTCTCATTTCACCAGACTTCTCTCAAATTCAGTTTTATTGTCTATGTAGGGTGGTCTGGGAGTGACATCATCACAAAGACCTCTTTCTTTCCTCCACTAATGAAGGCACCTCTGTGTCGGGAGGAGGAGATGGAAACCAGGATAAGTGGGCCGCAGCCCAAGGACACCTCCATATTAGGAATCTGTCTCCTTGTCTCAGGGAATATCTCCATTTGGTTAACAAGCGCAGTTCATAATTATGTTTTAGCCATTAGTACAGGAGGAGAGATGAAATCCTATAAACATTTGTAAGTGTCTAAAATCTCCACTCACTGTCATGGAAAAAAGAACACAGTTGGGGAAAGAGTTACGACAATTTTAATAATAAAAGACTTCAAAAATACTTTACAAAATAAAAGTAAAATCCTTTAAAAATGTAAACATTCTGTTACATGTTCAATATGTTCCGTAGCTTTGCAATCAGTGGGAAGCCCAGATGAGGCCTTTCCCTGAGGACCAGGGCCTCCAGAACAAGGTGGCCTCATTCTTTCTTTTCCGTCTTCTCTGTAGACTCCAGAGGGCAGGCGTTGTTTGTTCTGCTCACATTGTACCCCTTGTGCCTGGCACAGCATTGGCACTTAACAGGTGCTCTGTAAATCAGTACTTAACTACCTGAACTGTCAGTGGGAATAAGATGCCCGGGTTACTTTGAACTCTGCTGTAAACTTTGATGACTCTTCTGGTGCTCTGATTCCGCCCAGGCCTTTTCTTCTTGCCCTGTGTGTGGGGGAGGTGGGGGGCAGGGGGAGGGAGCTTAGAAAACAGCCTTCTCCCTCCCCTCGGGAATCTCTTTGCCCTTTTGTGGGAAGACATCACTTAGCTCTGTTATTTCACAAACACACAAAGGCCCCTGATTCTGGAGGAGTGGGTCCTAGAACCAGTGGGCATGGATTGGTCAGTGGCAGCAGGGAGCCTGGGAGGAGGCCCACTGGTCAAGGGTGGTGACGAGGCCAGTGTTCTTTGTTTTCAAACAGAAAAGCTTGCTTTGTGGAAATGACATTTCACATGTTCATGTTAAAGCGCTTAAATGAAGAAAGACCGAGGAGAAATAGCCTATTTGCAAACTTTGGGGAAGATGAGAGAAATGTTCAGACAGAAGCTCTTGCAAGAAGAGATTCAGAATCCCTTTCCTTCTCCCGAGTCCCCCTACCCTTCTAGCTTCATTTACTCACTAAGTGCTGCTGCGTCGCTTCAGTCGTGTCCGACTCTGTGCGACCCCATAGACGTCAGCCCACCAGGCTCCTCCATCCCTGGGATTCTCCAGGCAAGAATACTGGAGAGGGTTGCCATTTCCTTCTCCAATGCATGAAAGTGAAAAGTGAAAGTGAAGTCGCTCAGTCGTGTCCGACTCTTAGCGACCCCATGGACTGCAGCCTACCAGGCTCCTCTGTCCATGGGATTTTCCAGGCAAGAGTACTGGAGTGGGGTGCCATTTCCTTCTGCATCACTAAGTGCAGAACTCAGGAAATCTGAAAATCAGCCAGGGCCCTGCCTCTATCACTGCTTCTCAGCAAGGGAGCTCCAGCACGACAACTCCCCCCACTCCAGCCCACCAGGAGGAGGAATGTCCCTGAGCCCGGCCTTGCCCCCCATCACGGTCACTGCCACCTCGTTCAGGCCTGGGACGACTGTCTGCGTGGTGTGCGATCACTCTCGCACTCACTGAAATCTGGCTCTATTAGCATTTCTAAGTGATAATTCTGTTTTCCCTGAACATACCCGCCTGCCGCAGCCTTAGAGAAACCCAGTTGTAACTAGCGTCATTGGCTTTCCTTCAAAGCAGCCTTAGGGAAATGCTAGACCACGGATAGAAGAAGCAGTGAGCTTAATCAGTTTAAACAGAAATAGTCTTAACTACCGCACACTCTCTTGGGGGAAGGAAAAAGAAACCAAATTACTTAGCTCTTGACTTTTTAAATAAAAGTTGTTTTTTTCTTCTCCATTATAAAATTAACCTGTGCTTATGGGATTTATGGAAAAACAGAAAGAGAAAACAATCATGCAATGTTCTAATTCTCAAAAGCAATCACTATTAGGATTTTGGTTTATTTTTTCCTTTATAAATTTTTTCTTTTTTATGATTGTAACTGTACCATTTCTGTACAGTAAGTCGTGTCTGACTCAGTCGCTCAGTCGTGTCTGACTCTTGTGACCCCATGGAAGCCCATACCATCCTTATTACATAGATAAAAATTCTGTATCTTTATTTTCATTTATTATAAATATTTTTCATTTTATTAGATTTTATTGAACATGCTTTTTATTGGTGCATAATATTGCATTCATAATAGTGAATATCCTATTATTTAATCATTTCTTTTGGTGCTCTTTTTTATTTTTCTAGAAATAATGCATAAATGTTTTTTTTTTTTTTAATATTCAGGATAATTTTTTTGCCTGGACAATTACAGGGTCAAAGGGTAACAGTTGACTTGTGTACCATCAAGAGTTTGTAATTGGTAACCAGGTGACATGACTGCTTTTGGATCTGGTGGCCTTCCTGGAAGTTTGCTTGAAAGTGAAACCAACATTGTTAGGCTGAAATATTCTGGTCCTGGGAGGACCAGTCACCTGTGGGGTGGGGTGGGGTAGGGTGGGATGGGATGGGAGAGTAATGAGTCAGGAGAGCACAGGTTTCCAGCCTGGCCACTAACAGGTACAAAGTAAGCTCTACTAGAGGCAGGTCTTCGTTTCAGAACATTCTCTCATGGCCATTCTTCATGCTTTTGTGGCCTGGCCCATCACCCCCAGTGCTCTTCCTTCTAACACGACCCAAGGAGGGGCTGCCTTGGGAATAGTCATCCTGGAAGTCAGAGCTGTCACTTTCTGTCCCACTCTGAGCTCTCCCCAGGCATGTGTGAGACCCAGTGGAGGTTTGTTTAAGAAGTCCCTCCTTCCCTTGATCACTTCCTATCACCTCCTAATCTCTGAATTCTTGGACTTAACCTCCCATTTTGGTGACCATAGACAGATGGGAGGAAATCAAGACAGTGGGCTGAATGCTACAACAGATAGATTAGGGTTGGGGTTGAAGGACCCTTTAGGAGATACGGTGCTTCAAGACGCCAAAGGAAGAAACCCATAGGCTGACAAGAGAAGGGACAGGATTTGGGGGCCTTCTGAGTTTCAGGTTGGATTTTGACAGAATGGGCTGGCCCATTGCCTCTGGGGTGGTTTCCTCAACCTGCACAGAAGGCTGTAGTCAGGTGTCCCATTTCACCTCCTAAGAATGGATCTGAGCCAGTTGGAGCACATAGTTATCACTCCTACCACCCTAGGGGATATTTCTGGGAGTCACTTGTGGAGGCAGGCACCCACCCTTAGTAGTGATGTGTTGTGGGCATTTATTTCATCACTGAGTCATATCCTATTCTCTTCACTCATCCCCTTATCGCTTTTAAAATCCAGAGGCAACTCCCCTCTTTATGCTGTGGAAAACAACCTGACACCAAGGAGCTGGGGATGATGCAGCAGATCTCCTGGGGATGAGGATGTTGGATGACAAATGGGCAAGGCTACCAGCCTGTATCTGCTCCCTCAGTGCCGTAAACTCAGGTTGCAGGGCTCCCGATGACCCTAAGGGGCTTCGTGGAGCAGACCCTGCATTTGTTTTTTTCCAGGAAACATTTATCGGTAGAATAGTTAATCTGCCAATCGCAGTGTTACATTGACTTTTCATTCAAAACCATTATTCCTAAAGCAGTTTTTGTGTTGGCCAACATGACTTTGGCTATGGGGCTTGCTGGGAGGGAAATGCTTCCTGTGGGGAGGGGAAGTGAGAGAGGAGTTCAGGAAGAGGGTCTACAAGACCAGTCACCCAGTTTGGGGGGCAAGGGCACTCCTGGTCTGTTGCGGTGTGCACTGAGGTGGCAGGATACAGAGATTCTTAGCATCCGTTGGGTGTCTGAGTCCTGAATTAGGGAGGCTCATCCAGATCAGGTCTGTGATTCAGGGTCTTGGTGATGGAAGCTGGAGGAACTTGTGTGTGTCAGTCGCTCAGTCATGTCTGACTCTTTGTGACCCCATGGACTATAGCGCACCAGGCTCCTCTGTCCGTGAAATTCTCAAGGCAAGAATACTGGGGTGGGTTGCCATGCCCTCCTCCAGGAGGAACTTAAGCAGGCTAGTTGGGACCCTGGCTGAGGAGGTGAAGAGCAGAGACAGGCTAATGCTTGGTGTGGACTCAGGGTTCACCACCTCCCCCAGAGTAGAGTAGATGGGGGAGGCTGCCAAAGTTCACAGGACGCCTGGGTTTTGCCTCGCTTACCTCCCCTAGACTCCAGGCTGGGAAATAAACTTTCCTCTTGGAGTGGGGGAGAGGGTTTCTGACTTACCATAAGGCTGAGCTATCCTGGGCTCCCAGCCCTGGTGGGCAGAGCTGCAGATGACAGCTAGTTAATGATGACAGTTGGGAGAAACAGGGCAGTCAGAACTGACAGTTTTGATGCTATTTGCAAAAGGCAGAAGAAGGGTAACAAAATTCCATCTTAAACAACTCACGATACAGGCAAGTCCCGAAGTTTTGCAAGGAATAGCAGCTGCCTCTTGGCTTAGGGTGGCGAGGCTCAGCAGCCCCTCCAGCGCACGTCTAAGCGCCTGGAGAACAGCACGATCCCTTCGCCTGCTTTTCCTCCACGCCTGTCATTATGGTAAATTACAAGGCTCCCATGATGGTCGGGAGAGGCAGGTTGATTTGTTCCTTCTGCTTGTTACTGTGCTGAACTTGGCTGGGGTGAGGGGCACCCAGATTTCACACCTTGTAATGGCCCTGCCAGGGGTGGATGTTAGCACAATTGGGACCTGACACTTCAATAAATCTGAGACATTCTGCTGCGGAGATCAAAGTTCAGAATTGCTTAAATTGGTGTTGGAGCAGGTGGGAAACAGGAGTCCAGGGCCATGAATTAGATAGATAGCAATTGTCATTCAGTTTTTGAGGCTTGAACGTCAGCTTTTCAAATGATACGACATCAATTTAAGTAATTTGGGCTCCCAGCTACCTAGCCCTTTAAGTATTTCTGGTTCTTCGAAGTGTGATTCATGGTCTCGCTTATGTTCTTAAATGGAAAAAAACCCGAAAACCAAACAAACAAAACCCCAAACACACCTTGCTTGTATCACTAGGGTTGGACAGTTGTGTTGGATTATCAGTTTTCATGGGAGCGTGGATGACAATTTCATCTCCTACCTGGATGTGCTGGTAACTGCCCAAGCTACCGTGACCTCTCACCTGAGCTTCAGACTCATTAACATGTGTGGCATGTTAAATTGTGGCATTTAAATTGGCAAAGATGCTAATAATATCTGTTTCATGGGGTTTTAGGAAGATCAAAGAAGTTAATGGGTCATGGCATTGTAAATTGTGCACAGAGATGCACCTGGATTTTAACACAGGCCACATAATTGTCAAAGGCTTCTGATGAGGTGAGAAAGTGCTCTGGTTTCTGATGACAGCTCGAGTCCAGAGGAGAGGTGGTCGGGTTTATGTGAAAGAGTGGGCACTTCAAAAAAAAATTTGCAGCTTTATTGAGATACAGTTAACCCATTTAAGTGTATAACTCCGTAGTTTTTAGTATATTCAAACTTGTACAACCATTGATACAAACAATTTTAGAACATTCTCACCACCCCAAAAAGATACCCTGTACCTGCTAGCAATCTCTCCCCTTCTCCTCCCCATTCTCCTCCTCCCAGGTAACCATCAATATAGTTTGTCTCTCCAAATTTGCCTGTTCAGGGCGTTTCATATAAATGGAGTTCTGTGATATGTGGTCTTTTGTGATTGACTTTTTTCACTTATTTTCAAAGTCCATCCATGTTGCAGCTTGTATCAGCACTTTATTCCTTTTTATGACTGAACAATCTTCTATTACATAGATATACTACATTTTGTTTATCCATTCATCAGTTGATAGACATTTGCATGGTTTGCACTCTTTTGGCTATTACGAATGTGGTAGCTGTCAATTTTCAGATTAAGTTTTTGTGTGGGCATGTTTTCATTTCTCTTGGGTATATACCTAGGAGTGCCATTGCTGGCATTTATGCTGACTCTATGCTTAACATTTTGAAGAACTGCCAGGTTGCACCTCTTTACCTTTCCACCAGCAGTGTATGAGGGATCTATGCCTCCACATCCTCACCAGCCCTGGTTGTTATCTGTGTTTTTGACTGTAGCCCTTCCAGTGAAGTGGGTCTCATTGTGGTTTTCATTTTCATCTCCCTAACGGCTAATGATGTTGAGCCTCTTTCCATGTGCTTTTTGGCCATTTGTAGGTCTTCTTGGGCACTTAGGCTTTTAAAGTTCCATAGAGTTAAATGCACATCTCCTTTGTCCTGAGCATGATGGGAGTTCTGCCTGCTCATGCAGAAAGGGGAAGCCTAGCAAAGTCTCAATGCGGAGAAGGCAATGGCAACCCACTCCAGTGTTCTTGCCTGGAGAATCCCAGGGACGGAGGAGCCTGGTGGGCTGCCGTCAATGGGGTCGTACAGAGTCGGACACGACTAAAGCGACTTAGCAGCAGCAGCAGCAGCAGCAGCAGCAGCAGCAGCAGCAAAGTCTCATCCTCCCATTTTTTAGATGTTGGCTGGGAGCCCAGGAGACATGCCACATCTTGTACTAGGTGCATCTTCATCTTCAGGATGACTGTATTCCTGAACTATTTCCTGTGAAGCAAATTGTCATCATCCTGTTACACCACTGATTTGCATTATTAAATGAGAAATTGTTTGGCTGGAATACAATTTTAGCCCTAAATTGTTAAAGAAAAAGTATGCCAGAAAACCAGCAAAGATTTAGAACATGTCCATTTAAGTGAAATGTGGAAATTCTTGGTATTACACCATTACTTTTCAAATAATAATATTAACATAACAATGACAACAATTATAAAAGTGCTTCGTGCTGTTATGGGCCAGGGAACGAAGTAGATGCTTTATGTATGTTAACTTCTTTGATCTTCCTAAAACCCCATGAAACAGATATTATTAGCATCTTTGCCTGTTTACAGATGTGGAAAGTAAGGGACAGATAGGCCAGGTAATTTGCCCATGGTCAAGGCTAGTGTACTACTTAAGGTAACACTAGCAGCAGTGATAGATAAGCCCCCATTTCTCAGAAGCTTAACATCGTAAAGACGTATTTCTTGTTTATAGTGGAACCCAATGGCAGCGTTCTTGATTGAATTGCCCTCCACAGGGTCATTCAGCGATCCCAGACCCCTTACCCCTATGGCTCTGCCTCCTCCAGGTTCTTTGAATCCTCATCAATCAGCCAGTTGGTGAGAGAGAGAACAGGATTGCAGTGGGAGGTTTTTATGGGTCAGACACCTACATGATCACTTCTGTCCACTTAGCACTGGCCAGAACTCAGTTATGGGGCCATACCTCCATGTGAGAGAGGCCATGAAACAGAGTTGAGTTGTCTGCCCGGAGGGAAAGGAAATGAGCTTTGGCAAGTGTATCCGTCATTATGCCATTGCTAGGAAGTGGAACCAAAGACTGACTCTACACCAGTGCGTTCTACCTCCTCACCATGAACAGTGGCTCAAAGCCTGAGAAAAATGTGGTGGACTGCACCAGTTTTTTTCTGTTTTCTTCCCACCTATAACTGTATGTGGCTGCCTGGTTGCTGTGCCTGGGAATTCTGTCAAAGCTGCTATCTTCAGAAAACAATAACCATGAGAACAAATATTGAGTATTTGTTCCAGACATGGCTCTATGCATTTTACATGTTCTGCTTTATTTAATTGTCACAATTACCCAGGAGATAGGGAATTATTATTGGTCCCATTTTCCAGGCAAGGAAGCTGGTTATGTGTCCAAGGCCACAAAAGTAAGCACTGTCTCTGGGCTCCGAAAGGCCCTCACACAAAACCCCACGGAACACGGTGGGGGCTGAAGGGAAAAGAAGATGAGAGAGCCAGACACACTGTAGGTCCCATTCAAAACCTAGCCAGAACCTTGTTTGGATCTTGCTTCAAACAAAGCAGCTCTCTAAGTCATTTATGAGACAGTTGGGAAAATGTAAACACTGGAGATGTGATGACACTAAGGAATCATTCACTGTTAATTTGTAGGATGGCTATGTTAAAAAAGAAAAAACACCTTATCTTTTCAAAATACATCCTGAATGTTTATGGACAACATGATCAAATGTCTAGGGTTTGCTTCAAATCATACAATGTTGGTGGAGAAGAAGTGACCATGAGTTGCCAATTATTGTAGGATGGTGATGAGTCCACGGAGGATTGCGGTACTAGCCTCTCACTTTGGAGTTGATTTGAAATTTTCCATAATAATTATAATAAAAAAGGAGACTTTGAATCAGACTTTAATGAACGGACTTTCTGCAGCCCCCTGGATGGTAAATGAAGCGCTGAGGGTGGGCTCTCAGCACTAAACGAGTTTACTGAAGACCAGCTGAGTGGCCTGGGATGTTCTGTGGAGCAGGCCTTCCAGGGCCCTGGGAGCCATAGGCTGGTGTTTGAATTGTGATTTGAGATAACACCTGGAGGCAGGGTTTAGTGCCTGGAGAATGGAGCTTCTGAAAATGAGCCCCAGGGCCTCCAAAAGGCAGGAGCACAGGCTTCCTGGGCGAGGAGAGACCAGGTCAAAGTCAACCTCTGCCCTGGCCAAATGGCCTCAGATACACAGGCTTCTTGTGCAGCCCGTGATGAATATCTTGCTGAAAGGTACAGCTTGGCCCCAGGCCCCAGCTGCACTTTAATTAAACGGTGAAAATCCATCAAAGACGCGGCCTCCTCAGCCGGCCTGTTCTCCGGAGTCCCAGGTGAAGCCAGCTCTTGGCTGGCCGTGGGCCAGCAGGAAGGTGGGCTGCTGGCTTTCCCAAGCCCCTGCCTAAAATCAACATCTACCGCTTAGCATCCTCCGGCTTCCATTTTTTCACATATGCAAAGGTTGTCCAGCACAGGGCGCCTTTCATGTATGATGTTGCATTTAATCCTTGCAATAACCCTGGGAGATCCTGTCATGTCCATTTTATAGGTGAGGAAACTGAGGCTCAGAGAGGTGAAATACTTGTCTAAGGTCTGTCAGATGCTTGGTGGTAGATCAGGGAGCATAATTTTCTGAGCCCCAGTTTCCTCATCTATGAAATGGGATGTTACTAGTACCCACTTCACAGAGATGTCATGAGGGTTAAGCGAACTGGTACTTGCAAAGTGTTTAAAGTGGGGCCTGACCCTCAGGGGGCATTCCATACATATGAGTCCCTGGCAGACACTGTCAAGGCCATAGAGATAGCTGTGTCTTGTCTCCCATGGAATTTTACCTCGTATGTATAGCCAGATGATATTACTGCTTCTGTTTTTATTAAACTAAGGATATTTATGATAAAAAAAATTCAAAGAGGCAAGAAATATGAACTGGAAAGTAAGGAAGGGCCCATTTCTTTTCCAACTCTCAGGCTTTCAAGATAATAGTGTATCTGATGTTGATAGTATAATATCAGATAGTCTCTTATAAAGCATATATTTATATTCTCTCTGGAATAGCACTGTAAAGAGCATTCAGCAGTCAGTTTATACTTTTCACATATCCATTTATCTTGAGTATCTTTCACAAATGGATTTATCTCATTTTTTTAATAAACATTTTTATGCACTGTCTGGATGTGCCACTGTTAACATTTAAGCAGTTCCCTATCAATGGACATTTAATATTTTTGTAGTATTTTGCTACTCCAAATGCTGCATTGTATAGGCTTGCAAATGAAAACATTCTGTATCTGTTTATCTGTAGAATAAATTCTTAGAGGTGAAATTGCTGAGTCAAAAATTTGTTCTGTTTGAATTTTGTTGGTTATTACCAAATTGCTCACTAAAAAGGAAATACTTGGGAAGAAAAACGAAAAGTTGTCCTGAACTGTAGTTTTATTGGAAATGCTTTTCCTTGGCAATACAAATTCTCAGACTTCTGGTATAGATAGAATGTTCTGGATTTCAAGGCAAAATTCTGTATGTTCTTAACTGTCTACTCCCAGGCACCCTATCCCTGTTCTCTGAGGGAAGGGTTTTTGTTTTCTCCCTTCAACTTTCAGGATAAATATGTAGAGATTTCACACTCTTCTGGAATGGATGCTCTATGCTGCAGAGGGTCCAGATTTCTCACTGGTAGAGAAAATCACAGGAGAGCATCCCCCAGCGAATGGCTGAAGCCAGGCTGAGCATCCCTCAAGCCTCCTTGAATCCCTCCAGACCTGGCAACAGCTGGGTCCTGCCAGTGTCCTTCCTTCTGCCTCCAGCCCCTACGGCAGGGAGAGATGGGACTAGCTAACAGATTGATTTCCTTTTAGGGATGACTGTTCCACCAACCCCCAGCCAACCAGGAGCAGAAAGCCCAGTGACGAAGGTAATAAATTGTATCCAGGACCACATCAAGGAGGGGGAGTGAAATGACTCACGAGCCTCTGCATCCTCCCATCACATTCCAACAGCTGCCTTCCTCCGGGCTTAGGTCCCTCCTTAAGAGCAATACCCTGACCAGGCTGCAGAACACAGCCACTGTTGGCTGGCCTGGCTGAGGGGGACCCAGTGAGGGGGCTGCAAATGAGTCCTGGATTTTTATTGTGGCCTGGGCTTTGAATAGGCTGGTGACCCTGGTTCCCCCTGGGAACAAGACACAGTGTGTTTCTGCTCTCAGAGGGCTCACAGTCTGGCCTCAAGGGACCCCTGTCCTCCTGTGCCTAGCTCAGTGCCCTAGAGGGAGACACACCTACAAGCTTGGTGACCCCTGGCAAGTCATTTCATTTCTCTGAACCTCAGTTTTCCCCTTTGCAGAAAGGATGGAAAGAACTTAGTACCAATCTCTAATGTTGTTAATAATGAATAAGCTGATTCATGTCAGAAACTTAGCTTGGGACCTGGCACACAAGCACTTAATATTAATTGTTATTATTACTACTATTTCTACTGTTCCTCTTGACCCATTTTGCAAATAAAACATTGGGAAATGTGTTTTGGCTGTAGCTCTCATCCCTGCCTATGATTTGTAATAATAAGAGTGAACATTTATGTAGAGCTTATTATGTTCCAGGGTCTTATGTGTGTTGACTCATTTAATTCTGCCAAACCCTATGAGTCACCATGAGATAGGTTCTATTAATATCCCCATTTTATGCATGAATAAACTGAGAAATGGAGAGGTCGAGCAACTAGCCCATAGCTGGTAAATAGTGGAGTGGTGGATCCAGGGTTCAGGAGAAGGCAATGGTAACCCACTCCAGTACTCTCGCCTGGAAGGTCCCATGGATGGAGGAGCCTGGCGGGCAGCAGTCCATGGTGTCACTGAGGGTCGGACACGACTGAGCCGCTTCACTTTCACTTTTCACTTTCATGCATTGGAGAAGGAAATGGCAACCCACTCCAGTGTTCTTGCCTGGAGAATACCAGGGACGGGGGAGCCTGGTGGGCTGCCATCTATGGGGTCGCACAGAGTCGGACACGACTGAAGCGACTTAGCAGCAGCAGCAGCAGGATCCAGGGTTCAAACCCAGACTGTCAGCTCTGAAACCTTATCTTCCTAATCTCTGTGTCTTCCTGCCTCCCACTATATGTTAATATTTCTATAGGAAAGTTTTCCTATAAATATTTGGAAAATCTGAAATCTTATCTTCCTAACTACTGTGTCTTCCTGCCTCCCAATATATGTTTATGTATTTCTATAGGGAAGTTTTCCAAAGTTATAGCAGTTAAGTGACATTTGTTTTCCTCTTTTTACTTGCATTTAAAAAATAAAACCTGTTTTTTTCTTATAATATCAATATAACATTATAACAATTTTGAAAAATGTAGAAGAGGAAGATAAGATTATCTACAGTGCTATCACCTAGACCCGTGGTCCATATGAAGGGCCAGTTCTTTCATATTTCCAGTCCGCTGTGGACTGTGATGTCCCACCGTGTGTGACTACTGTGCAGCTTGTGTAACCTGTAACTTTCCATCCCCGTTTGACAGCATTCAAGCTGGTCTGCACCCTGTTCAACTCACAGTTCCATGAGAAATATGCTTGATGTCGGAGCAATACTAAATTGCTAAAAGTTTCCAAATGCACACTCTAAAATTATTTTCCTGATAGGGTAACATACAGTTCACAGACTGCTGCTGTACTGTGAATCACACTGCAAATTGCATTGACTTAGACACTGTTTCCATTTTAGCATGTTTATTTCCAGAATTAAAAAAAAAAAAAATTATTTTTAGTTTCTTCACATTTCTTTTTCTCACTGTATTTCCTGTTACGATGTTCACTATAAATAATTCTTGAATATAATCTTGAATGACCATGATATAATTATAATATTCCATCTGAATAATGTACTATAGATTACCAACCTAGTCCTTCTGTCTTGTGGTTTGGTATATTTCCATTTATTTGCCATGATAAAAGTATGATGTTGAACAGTTTTAGTCTAATTGCTTTTCCATATTTAATATTTCCATAAGATAGATTTCCTAGAATGGATTTACTGGATCAAACAATATGAAACCTTTTCAATTTCTTGATAGTTATTACCAAAAAGGGATATGCAATATATGCTCCCAGCAGTAGTCTATGAAAGTGTCTGCTTAACTACATCCTTTTCTGCGTTCGTAATTATAATTTAATTAATGAGAGCAACCTTAATTGTTTTTAATTTCTCTGATTACTGGTGAGGTTGAACATTTTCCATGCATGTAGCCATTTATATTTCCTCTTTTGCTTTATACTTGACTGGGTACTAGAATAAAATGTTATTACTTTGAACAGATTTCAAACTACTTTGAATTGGAGGCCAAGTCAATCCGTTCAGAAGGTCTGTACTTGCTGATGTATGGTATCTCCTTTTTCTGGGACCTTTCCTCTTTTCTCTGCTGCCAGAATTAGGGGATGCTTTTATATGGTCTCGGTGGTCCCGTCTTTAGAATAAGCCATCTGAATTCAGACCGAATAGTACACATTGATAATGTAGCAAATATAAGGGACTGTGGTGCTTCTTTGTTTGATTTGGCCACGCAGTGCAGTTTATGGGATCTTAGTTTCTTGACCAGGGATGGAACCTGGGCCTTCTGCAGTGAAAGCTTGGAGTCCTAACCACTAGCCTGCCAGGCAGTTCCCTATATGGGACTGTTATCTGAATGAATGTGTTCCCCCCAAATTTATATGTTGAAATCCTAACCCCCAGGTGGCGGTGTTAGCAGGTGGGGCCTTTGTGAGATGATCAGGGAGAAGTTAATGCCTTTACCACAGGGACTCCAGAGAGAGCCCTTGCCTGCTGCTTCCACCATGTGAGGACACAGTGAGGATGCATCAGCTGCACACAACCAAGCTAGTGCCTTGATCTTAGACTCTGACCCTCAGGACTGTGAAAAATAAAGGTCTGTTGTTTGTAAGACATTCTATACATGGCGATTTGTTATAGCAGCTCAACAGACTAAATTGGGGATATTTCTTGAGTATTTCCAATTTTTTCCTCAAAAATATTTTTTTCTTTTTTTTCTTTTCCTTTTGTTTCTGTGTGTGTGTCAAATTTGTGCCTCTTTTGTAAGTATCACATGCCAACTTGAATCAAGCAGTTTTTGAAACGACTGATCTGCTGGAATTTCTGACGTATTTTTGTAAGTGATGGGGAAAGTAGGAAGCATTTTTGAAATCTGGATTAGTTTAGGAAAGTCTAGATGTCTGAGTACAAATATTTAACCATATTCCCATGTGCTGTGTGCTTTACTAGCAGTGTAGGCAAAGTGAGGCCTGAGGAGCAGTTCAGGCTGAGGTCTGGCAAAATATGGACCTGTGTTTCCCTTAAAGGGATTTGTTGAGAGCTCTTAATTAATATTGGGCTTCCCTGATAGCTCAGTTGGTAAAGAATCCTCCTGCAATGCGGGAGACCTGGGTTCGATCCCTGGGTTGGGAAGATCCCCTGGAGAAGGGAAAGGCTACCCACTCCAGTATTCTGGCCTGGTTAATTCCATGGACTATATAGTCCATGGGGTCACAAAGAGTCAGACACAACTGAGCAACTTTCACTTTCACAGTTAATATCAGGAGATATTTTTCAGTGAGACAGGGGTTTCTCTGTGTGCTCTTTCAAAATCTGTGCCAATGGCAGGTGTCGCAGTGGTAGTGGCGCCAGAATATTCCACGGCAGGTGATTCTCATCTTAACAAACCTCCAGTCCCCTTCCAGGGTTGGTGGATATTTTTAAGGAATGCAAAAGACCCTAATTGGGACCTATAGTTACCATAAGGGCAAATAATTTTAACTAGCTAAAATACATAGACATTAAGAGAATTGAGAATGGAAGTTATTTAATTTCATACTTAGGAAAGCTATTAATAAGCATCCATTCAAAAAAAAATACACAACCTTCAAATTAGTTTAGAAAAAGCTAGCTTAAAGGAACTTCTTTTCTTCCTATCAGGGCTTAATACTCTCTGAATTTCTAAAGCAGGGGCTAAGTGACATATAGGATACAATGTGTATAAAACTTTTTGCTGTAGGATCCTACTTTTCAAGAAGCATCTATTAACCTCTTGCAAAATAGGTGTTCTGCAGCACACATCATTCAGAGGAAAATGCTGGAGCTGCCCAGCATCTGTGGCATTGATGTTCACATTGATCATGAATCTTTGAAGCTGGTATTTGTTGTGCTGAATTACATAGGATCATCTGGGAAATGGGATGGGCTTTCCTGATAGCTCAGTTGGTAAAGAATCCGCCTGCAATGCAGAAGACCCTGGTTTGATTTCTGGGTTGGGAAGATCTCCTGGAGAAGAGAAAGGCTACCCACTCCAGTATTCTGGCCTGGAGAATTCCATGGACTATACAGTCCATGGGGTTGCATATCCCCTGCTTTATAAGACTGATTTTTTTGGAATGCAGTTATTCACCACCAGCTCTCTTTTATGTCCAGTGGTAGACCAGTAGCCTTTGGGGACCAATAGGATTGGGAAGTCATCATCACAAGTCAGATGTTTAATGGCACTAAAAATGTGTCTTCCTTTTACTAAAATAGAACAACTAAGACAGTCCGGTAAGCTAAAACATTTGCTACAACTTAGGTTAGTGGGCGAATATTACATAGTGGTTAAGGAGAGTGGATGCCTAGAAATACAACTGCCTATGTCAGACCCAGACATTGCTACTTAACCAGATGTATGACTTTGGGCAGTGAGTCGACCCATCAGAATTCTCAAGTTGCCCACCTATAGTAGAGTGAGGATAATAATTTCACCTACAGGGGTTGATGTGGGAATTAACAATGCATGGTAAGTGCTCAGAATTTCACATATCAGTTGAGAGCCTGGCAGGGAGCAGTTGGCATCCATGAGGAGGTAATCAGAGACAGTGATGAAGGGACCTTTACAAAGATGTGGGTGGAGTTGAAGGAAACCAAGGATGGCAAGGCACCCCAGGGCCAACAACAGCTGGGAACAGATCCTACCCGTGAGCCTTTAAGGGGCAAGGGACGGGGCACTGACCAGCAGCTGGGAAGAAGGCTGTAGCTATAGAAGAGCAAACCATGGCTCAGCAGGAAGGGAGCCAGGGGATAAACATCTCATCCACTGGTCCAACCCAGCTATGGTAGAGAGTGGATTTGGAGCAACAAATGGTAAGGGCTCAGTAGGTGTTAACTAAAAAACATTTTTTTTTTTTTTTGGCATCAACTCTTAGCTGTGGCACACAAGCTTCTCTAGTTGCAGTGCACAGGCTTCTCTCTAGTTGTGGCGCATGGTCTTAGTTGCCCAAGGCATATGGAATCTTAGTTCCCCAACCAGGGATTGAACCTGCATCCACAGCACTGGAAGGCAGATTCTTAACCACTAGACCACCAGGAAAGTCCCCAGCTAATTTGATGGGTACTATGTAATGAACTTCCTCTTTTCCCCCTTGGTCACAGAATCTTCTACAGGATTGTTCTTGCGTACACGCAGTGGCACTTTTGGAAAATTGAAAATGACTTAACCTTATCGTGCTTCAGCTTGCTTTCTTTCTGCAAAGGAGATACTGCTGGTACGTTCCTCATGATGTGAGAAATATAATGAATTAATACATGTCAGGTACATAAAGCTGTGCCTGGCGCATAATAAGGTCTCAGTAAAAATGAAGCCACGAGCTGTTGCCCTTCCTCACAGTTCCAAAGGGATATCAATGTGTATATTCTGCTTTGTTGCAGGTAATACTCACGTATGTACATAAGAAGGAGGTTGTTTTCCTCCTGGGTCTGGCCCTCCATCTGAAAGTTTAATACCTTTCTGATTGTGTGTTTCAGTGGTTGAGTCTCCATGCTGGACCTTAACTCAGTCCCAGAAACCCGAATACGTTTTCTGATGCTGATGGTAACTTTTCTGTACTGTACTTGGCACAACGAAGAAGGCATTTCTCAATCCTGCTCTATTAGCTCTGCCTATTAAATCTTTGTGCTAAAGCACATGTCATCAACCCTGCCAGCATGTATCTTGGTGGCCTTCCTCCCTTCTCACAGAGGCCAGTAAGGTGGCGGCCATCGCTAAGATCCCGTCCACTTTTCTCAGTTTCCCCTTCTCTCTCTCTTTCCAAGGCATCATTGTGGAACCCCTACTTCACTCTGCCTTCTCCTTTATTTTCCCCTTCCTCCACTTTTTCTATTAATGATAAGGGTGTAGAGAGACAGGGGGAGGGATCCTCTTGGTTTTCCAGTTTTGCCGTGAGCAGGAGTCTATGGCTTTGATGTCACCTGAATGGAGAGTAGATGCCCTGATTAGTCCTCTAAGGGCACAGGGACCCTACACAACCCTCGGGCTGGGGAGCTGATGATCAGAAGCTGATTGAAGCCCCCACTGTGTTCCCCAGCCATTGCTCTGGGCATTTCCCCTGTGGCCTGAGGGGTTCTGCTGTGGGACCCAGGCCGAATAACTGAAGTATGTGTTTAGCATTTATGTAGGGTGGATGGGGAGAAGCTGACATTTATATAAATGAAACTAGCAAGGCTGTTTCTTTGTCTTCACGATAAGACAGAGGGATTAGAGTGTTTTTATTTTGCATCATTTTCTGAGCTAAGCAACATCTTGAAAAATATTTAAAAAGGGAGTTTAATAGTTACTCAGATACATCACTTATTCCCCTAAATAGGTCTAATGGCTAAGGTTAGTTTGGTTTTTAAATTTCAGCAAACCTGGCCCTGCTGAACTTAGGATCCTGTCAGCTCGCTGGTTTTGGGCTTGGTGGTATGGCCTCTTGTTAACACCTTGCAGTTTGCACATTTGGCAGTGCAAACAGCTTTATCCAAAGTAGCTTTCCAAGAAGACTATGCCTTTCCTCCCCATCCCACCAAGGGCGTCATCTTCTTTGACAAAGGGGGACCAATTATGCTTTATCAGTATGGAGGAAGCAGTGTGGAAACTCGAGTTAACTGGTACCATATTTCCAATTTATTCCAGGGATGTTTTAGAATTTCTTATAAACTTGCACCCCATGAAGCCATCTAACTGGCTTACCATTTAATACAGCACTTTTTAATAACTGGGAAACGCTTAGAGAGGAGGCTGGCCAGGACCTGAGTTATGGCCTGTGTGTAGTATGTTTATTCATTTGTTCAGCAAACAACTGAGTGTTATGCCAGCCTGGATTACCTTTAGGTCTTGGGGTTGCAGGTAACAGCAGGATATCCTGAGGCTCTCGTGTTGGAGGTGAAGGGCTCATGATTTGGGAAGATCTGCCCATTTGTGGTATGGATCATGGTACATGCAGACCCTGCTTCCTGGGTATGCCAAGGTGGGTGTCAGGATCCCAAGGAAAGGATCCAGTCCTAATGGGATTCAAGAGTACACTCAGTCTCAGCAGGCCCAGGAGCGGGAAAGAAGGAAAGCCCTTCATGCTAGAGCCCAGTCCAAGAACTTGATGCTGCCAGCAGTTGGAATTGCTTTTGTAGCCTAAGTCTTCTGCAGTGGGGCCATCCCTCATGGGCATGGGGTGGCAGCTGGCCAGGACCTTGCGTCAATCATTAGGTGGGGACTGGAAAGAAAGCACGGAGTTTGGCCCCTTTTTGGGCAGTGCGGGTGGTCCTGCTCACTTCCAGCTGTGGGGCTTGAGTCATCAGAGGCCCTGGCCAGGGTGTTTGGATGTGTAGCCAAACCCAGAGTCTTTTTGGTCCTGGCACCTGACCCTGGCCATCCATGTCTCTTCTGGAGATTAATGAGCCATTGTCTGAAGTCACTGAGGAAGGCTGTGGCAGGCCAGGGAGAAGACCTCATAATATAATTGACATGGTTCTCACATGGTCCATATGGAAACAGTAGTGAAAATCACTCGCATGTGCCTGGTTTTCCAGTTTACAAAGGAAGGAATTTGGGCTATGTCAGTTACCAGCTGGGTATCTATGTACAAACCACTTAAACCCTCTTAGCCTCAGTTTCCTCATTTATAAAACAAGGATAATGAAAGTCACTGCCTTGCCCATCTAATGGGTTTTTTATTTGAGACAGTGAAGGACAGCACAGGAGGCCACATGGGACACAAAAAAAGGGCTGGGACAGGTCTGGAGGAAATGCTGAGAATATAGTTTGTGACTTGAGAAGCAGGTGAAATGGTGATGAAGGGCGTTCTCTTCTTCAGATTGCCTAAAATTGTGCAGTCTCCCTCTCAGTGGACACTGAAATTGCAGTGTTCAATGCAAATCAGATTGTAACTATGATTTCCCTGATCGTAAAAGAAACACATGCTTATAAAAATTTTTTAAAATATTAAATATCAAGACAAACATTAAAATAAACCATAGTCTCTTTATTGCTAATATTTGGATGTTTTCTCCCTCATTCATATATCTAATATTAACAACAAAATAAGAATCATACTGTATATTCAGTTGCAGAGCTCAAGCTTTTGCAATGTAATTTGTAACATAAATGTTTTTAACAGAATTAGAATCATGCTGTGTATCAGTCAGGGTTCTCCAGAGAAACAGAACCAATGGAGATATATCTGTATGTGTGTATTATATATACATATACACGCATACAGACACATAACATACAGACACACATAAGTATTTGTACTAAGAGATGCACACACACATACACATACACGTATATTTGAAGAGATTTATCTCAAGGGGTTGGTTTACATGATTATAAGATTGGCAGATCTGAAACCTATAAGGCAGGCCAGCAAGCAATACTCAGGCAAGAGTTAATGCTGTAGTCTTGAGGCAAAATCTCCTCTTTTATGGGAAATCTCAGTTTGTATTTGTAAGGCCTTGATCTGCCCACACTACAGAGGGTAATCTTTTTCACTTAAAGTCAACTGATTGTACATGTTAATCTTATCTACAGAATACCTTCACAGCAGCATCTAGCTTTTGATTCAGTAACTGGGTACTATAGCCTAGCCAAATTGACACATAAAACTGACCCATCTTTGTATTTTTATCTTTTTGTTTCTCATGTCACGAATATTTTTTTCACAGCAGCATCAAACATTTTATAAGAACTTGATATGACTATATTGTTTTATTCACCAAATGGCTTTACCATCATTTGTTTATAAATTTCCCTGTTGTCAGATATTTAGGTTGTATCCAGTTTCCACTGTAGACATAACATTGTGATAAACATCTTTGGCTACATCTTTTTATATATACATATTCCTTATTAGCCCCTAGAATATATCATTAGTGGAGAATTACTGAGTCAAAAGTAAAGATTTTAAGGCTTTTGACTCACTTCGTCAGATTTTCTCTAGACTTCTCAAGGTGTGATCCTTGCACCAATACCATCAGTATAACCAAGATGTGATTGCTGTTTTTCAGTCACTAAGTCATGTCTGACTCTGTGACCCCGTGGATTGCAGCACACCAGCCTTGTCTGTCCTTCACCATCTCCCAGAGCTTGCTCAAACTTACATCCATTGAGTCGGTGATGCCATCAACCATCTCATCCTCTGTCGTCCCCTTCTCTTCCTGCCCTCACTCTTTCCCAGCATCAGGGTCTTTTCCAATGAGTTGGCTCTTCATATCAGGTGGCCAAAGTATTGCAGCTTCAACTGGGTAGCTTATGAGAAAGGCAGATTCTTGGGCCTCACCCCAGCCCTACTGGATCGGAATCTGCATGTTAACTAGAAGCCCATGTGACTTGTGTACATTGCAGTGTGAGAGACAATGCCCAAGAAAATTTGTTCTGATTTGTAAACCAGCTATAGTCTGAATGTTTGTGTCCTGAAATGTGTCTGCTGAACTCCTGATGCCTGGTGTTGTGGTATGAGTAGGTGGGGCCTTTGGTAGGTCCTTAAGTCATGAGGGTAGAGTCCTCATGAGTGGGATTAATGCCTTATAAAAGAGGGTCCAGAAAGATCTCCAGCCTCTTCCACATAAAAGGACACAGGGAGAAGGGGCTAGTTATGAGCCAGGAAGATGGTCTTCACCAGAGAACTTGACCATGCTGGTGCCTTGACCTTGGACTTGGGCCACCAGACCGTGAGAATTAAATTTCTGTAGTTTATAAGCCACCCAGACTGTGGTATTTTGTTACAGTGGCCTGAATGGGTTAAGACACATCAGAATTATTTAGGGATACTCGTTTATCTTCACTCTCATCAAAACTGAGCGTTGTTTTGGTTTTTTACCTTTTAAATTTGCTAGCCAAAAAATTATATTCTATTGGTCGTTTGATTTTTATCCTGTAACAAATTTATTGAATCAGCTGACTTCCATTGGAGTTCAATCAGTAAAGAACTCTCCTTACCCAAAGCACTGCCTTAAAACATGCTCTGTGACATCTTAGGTGGATTGCATGTCCAGCTATGAGGACATTTAAGGAATTAGGACTCACCTGTAGGTATGAATGCCTAGTCCAGTCTGAAGTCAAAACTTCAGCTCCCCTTCCAATTCCATGCTCTTCCACTCCTCCTGGCCCAGCCTGCCCCACAACTCAGTCATGGGTGTGGGTGCTGGGCCTGACGTGGTCTTTCGCTCTCTTCATTCCCTCCTCCTCTTTTTCTTATCTACAGTTGGGGCAGGAAGGAATATGATGAGAAGGGACAAAAGTCCTCCTATATTGGTGCCATTGTTACAATGCTCTCCTGATGATTGCTGGCTCACTGCTAATGTGTTTGGTACTTCAGAGCTCCTGCAAGAGTTCTTCAATGTGGTTAGCTTGCTTGGGATTTCAGTCTCTGGAATCCGTGATGCAATGGCCTCCCCTGTCACGCACTAAAATAATGGCATTCCAGGACTGCTGTTGCTATCACCCATAGGAAAGCGTAATGTCATCGATTTAAATTCCCCCAAAATGACAGCAACGTGGAATGAAAATCCTGATGTTTAAAAAGCATATTCCTGATTGTTAGAATATGGAAAAATCACTTCCTTTGCAGATTGGAACTTCTTTCTTTTTTAAGGTTCATTTCGGAGGCCTCAATTCCACTGGGTTAGCCCAAAAGTTCATTTGGATTGTTTTCCCCACCTGATAAGGAATTCTTGGTTTGCCGTGACCATGTCTTCTCCTGATCTGGTTTCGTAGCCCTCCCAGCCAAGAGTGCAGACCAGTCTCCATTAGGCTCGCTGATTGGTTGGGCCGTGGTGCTTGGTCAGCAGGTTGTGTCACTATTTCACTGCCATCCGGTGAGCGGGGGACTGCTCAAGAGCTCGAGCTAGTGTTTTCATCCCTACATCTCCCAGCGGGCCTAGGGGTGTCTGATGGGGAGCTTGGGGGTGGCTCTTTGAGAGGCTGGGGTGTTGAGTATACTCTGAATTGGAATTCCTGAGCTGACTAGCTCTGTGAACTTGGCCATATCATCTCTTCCTCACTGACGTAATTCAGATTAGTTCATTTATAAATGTGTATCATGTGCCTACTATGTGCTAAGCACTATTTTAGGAGTTGGGGATGTGGCAGTGAATAGGCTAGAGATCTGAATAATGAGAGAGGGTTGACGATCTTGGGGATGAATGTTCCAGAGAGAGGGGTCTGCAGGTGCAGCCACAGAAGTTCAAGGGACTGAAAGGCTCCCATGTTTGAAGCATGGAGGTCAAGGGGAAGCTGGTGGGAGATGGAACTGGGAGTTGGGTCAAAGTTAGATCCCATGGGACGCCAAGGGGCTGCCAGAAGACTGTGAGTTTTTTCCTAAAACATGGAAAACTATCAGAAGATTTTAGAGGTGAATAACATGATCTGGTTTACTACAGATACCTGCCTCTTTGAACATTAACTGCAAATAAATAATATATGTAAAAGTACTTAGTGGTATGCCTTGTATGCATAAGGCGCTTGATAAGTGTTAATTAATATTTTCACCTTTTGGAGAAACACTGGTGGTCTCCTACAGTTTGACCTTAAAAGATGAAGTTTGTGGTAGGCTGAATAATGGTACTCCACAAATGTCCATGTCCTAACCCTTGAAACTGGTAACTGTATCACCTTACATGGCTAAGAATTAAGGTTGCAAATAGAATTAATGTTGTTAATTAAATTTTAAGACGAGACCTTAAAATAGGGAGAGTGTCCTGAATTATCCAGATGGGTCCAGTGTCATCATAATAATCCTTAAAAGAGGAGGAGCAAGGCAGAAGGGAGTCAGAGGGAGACATGGCCATGGAGGAGGGTCAGAGAGAGACAGTGTTACTGACTCTGAAGATGGGGGAGCAGCCACGAGCTAAGGGGTGCAAAGACATCACTTTGCCAACAAAGGTCCGTATAGTCAAGCCTTTGATCTTTCCAGTAGCACGTACAGTTGTGAGAGCTGGACCGTAAAGAAGGCAGAGGGCCAAAGAACTGATGCTTTCGAACCGTGGTGCTGGAGAAGACTCTTGAGAGTCCCTTGGACTGCAAGGAGATCAAACCAGTTAATCTTAAAGGAAATCAACCCTGAATACTCATTGGAAGGACTGATGCTGAAGCTGAAGCTCCAATACTTCGGTCACCTGATGCAAAGAGCTTTTTCACTGGAAAAGACCCTGATGCTGGGGAAGATTGAAGGCAGAAGGAGAAGAGGGTGACAGAGGATGAGATGGTTGGATGACATCACCAATGCGATGGACATGAACTTGGACAAACTCTGGGAGGTGTTAAGGGACAGGGAGGCCTGGCCTACTGCAGTCAATGGCGTTGCTAAGAGTCAGACACGACTGGACAGCTGAACAACAAAAACTAGAGCCTCTAGAGGGGAATGCAACCCTGCCAACATCTTTTTTTTTTTTTTTAATTATTTTTGTCTGCCCTGGGTCTTTGATGCTGTGCGTGGACTTTCCCTAGTTGTGGTGAGCAGGGGCTGCTCTAGTTGTGGTGCATGGGCTTCTCACTGTGGTGGCTTCTCCTGTGGCAGAGCACTGACTGTAGGCGCTCAAGCTTCAGTAGTTGCAGCACTCAGGTTCTAGAGCATGTAATCGTCAGTAGTTGTGACACACAGGCTTAGTTGCCCTGTGGCATGTGAAATCTTCCCGGACCAGGGATCGGACCCACGTCCCCAGCATTGACAGGCAGATTCTTAAGCACTGGACCACCAGTGAAGTCCCCTGCCAACATCTTGATTTGAGTCCAGTGAAAAACCCATTTGGACATCTGACGGCCAGAATTGTGAGATAATGAACTTGTGTTGTTTCAAGCCACTAAGTATGTGGTAAAGATTTTGTACTAAATATTCCAAACTCCAGTTTAGTTCACTCCAGTATGACCTATGACGCATGTGTTTTAAGATTTCCGTTTAGTTCACCATCTATTGATTGATGCCTAGAGCATGCCAGGCTAGATAAGACAACTCTGGGGAAGTTGAGTGTCTAGGAGACTTTCCGGTATTTTCCACAACCTCTAGGGGTACCAAACTCCATAAGTGCCTCTGGTGGCACATGGCAGCCTCTCAAGTACAGAAATGAAATGAGGCCTGCTTTTCATTGACCTGGGAGGGCAGGGGAAGCGGCTGAGCTCGTGGTGAGAGGTTGGGCTCTCAGCTCCAATCCCCTTGGCTGGTGACCCAGACACAAGGTCTGCAGGGAGGGGTGGGCTTGCCCTGGGCCCAGCCCACAGGCCTCCTCCATGAGGCACCCCAGCCCTCCCCCTGCCCCCAGTAACACCCCTTCTCAGGCCCTGCCCCTCCCTGGGGGAGGGGGCCTCTGGGCCAGCTGCCTCCTTGCTTGGACTGCTCTTATTTCCCCTTTACTAATCATCAGGTCCTGTCTCTGGAGCCGGCAAACAGGGACTCTTGGAGGCAGACCCACCCAGGCACAAGTTAGGGGCTCAGCAATGCCCAGCATGTGATTGGTTGGGGCTGGATACAAAGGGTTCCTGTATAAAGCAAGGGCTTTCGCTTTATCCTTTTAGGGAAGTTCATTCTCTCTGGTTGCCTCTCCTCCTCCTTTTGGTGATGTTGCTAGAAGATCTCTGCAGCGGGGGCCCAGCCTGTATCAGTCCATCCTTCACACTGAAACTGTCAGAACGTTTGTGCCAACACCAACCACCAGCTCTGACCTAGTCTGTCATTGACTGGAAATCCCCCCCCTCTTATCACCCTATTTATAGCTGTGGTTTCAAACATTAAAAAGAATAATAAAATCAATGCATTTTTTTTCCCAGTGAAATATCAGTATATAAAGCTGAAAACCAGGAGGCAATAAAGTATAGAATTGTCATTAAGTATCCAGACTCTAGCATCAGACAGAGCTGGGTTCAAATCCAGAGTCTGCCACTTATATAATCCCAACAAGTTGTCTAATTGCAGTCTCCATTTCCTCATTTGTAAAATGGGATGTTGGCAGTTCTTAGTTCATGGGGCTGTTTTGGAGATCAGAAGTGATTACCTAGGGGAGTGCTTGGCTGAGCATAGGTACTCAATAAATGTTGGCTCTTGTTACTAGAATATGAATTAATCTTCTAAGTTCTCATGTGTAACATGTATTATCATTTTATTATACAATTGTATAATTAATATTTAATTATGCAACCCATTGCAGACAGTAGTTTAGCTGTCTGTATGAACACAGAACTTTTTAAAAATTAATTTTATTTTTTTGAACCATTTCAGATTTATCAAAAATTTTGAGGAGTGCAGAAATTCCCATTTACCTTGCATCTAGTTTCCCCTATTGTTAACATCTTTCACTAGTATGGCACATTTGTTACCATTAATGAACCAAGATCGATACATAATCATTAACTAGGCTCTGTACTTTATTTCCTAGTTTTTACCTAGGAACTTCATTTATCTGTTGCAGAATTGCACCCAGGATAGCCGATTACATTTATTTTTTTTTTTAAGTATGATACCATTTTATTTTAGTTTTTAGAATACTTATTTACTTGGCTGCGCTGAGTCTTAGTTGTGGCATGCAGAATCCTGTTCCCTGACCAGGGATCGGACCTGGGGCCTCTGCATTGGAAGTACAGAGTCTTAACCACTGGACCATCAGGGAAGTCCCGGCATATTACATTTAATTGTCACTCAGAAATGGAATTAGGCTCCTCTGAGGAATTAGGCTCCTCTTGTCTGTGACAGATTCTCAGACTTCTCTTGTTTTTGATGGCAATTTTAAGGAGTATTGGTGTTTTGTAGATATTTTGTAGGATGCCCCTGTATTGGAATTTGATGTTTCTCTCCTGGTTAGCCTGGAGTTGAACACAGGAATTTGCAGTCAGTGGATTGTGGATGACTACCACCGAGTTCTCTTAGCTTCAGCATCCATGAAATTAGAATCAAATGTCTGTGGGAACTCTCAAGCACAGTTCAGAGAATCACAGATAGATGAGCAGAGTCCATGGTGTGGCCTATGAGATCCTTCTCAGCCTGCCCTACCCACTTCTCTAGCCTCTTCTCCCTGCTGGGAGCCCTCCAGATTCACCACAGTCCCCAAAGAAGTCTGGGCCTTGATGCATATTGATTCTTCTACCTGGAATGCCTGCCCTCCTTTCTCTGTCCAGCTAATTTTTGGCCTCTGAGATCCAGGTTAACTCTTGCCCCCCTCCCTGATGTCCTTCCCACTTGCCCTAAGGAGGCTGACACTGTCCCCGGGGTTCTCTCAAAACTTGGCATTTCTCTCTGTATTGTCCTTCTTGGTACAGGTACTGGTCTGCCTCTCCCTCTGGGCCAGAAGCTTCTTGAGAGCAGGGACTGAGTCATAATCCTCTCTGTATTCTTCATGCCCAGTGTGAGGCCTGGCATGCAGTAAATGCTCAAGAGCTGTTCAGTGAATGACTCTGACATTTAAGAGAGGTGCTGTGTCTGTATCAGCCGTGTGTGTGTGTGTGTGTGTGTGTGTGTGTGTGTGTGTACCAGCCTTAACACAGCACATTTCCTTGATCCTAAAAAGGATGAAGGATGCCAGTAACCAGCCGTTGGGTGGCTCTTTTAAAGCCACTTTTTCCCTGCCCCTGAGGGGTGTGAGTACATGGTGTGAACATGGAAAGGGCCACCAGGGGGCTCCAGGGAGCAGCTCACGACCCAGTCCGAGAGGAAGATTCAGTGGTGGCTTCAGCAGCCATCCTTGAGTCCTGCAGAATTCACAAAAAAAAGTGTGTCCAAAGAGAGGTCTGTTTTGCTACTGATGTACCAGGCTCTGTAGCAAGGACAGGATGTACCAGCTTGTTCTGAAAACACGTGTGGGCCCCAGACAGTCTTTTTCCCCAGAGATCTCTTCCTGCAGAAATTGGCACAAAAGATACCGATAGCCAAAAAATAACATTTGCAGGAGCAAATGATCTCGTTACAACTGCCAACAGACCTTCACTTCATTCAGATTTCCCAGTTTCTGCTTCCACTCCAGAGTTAATAGTTCTCCCTGGATCAGAAACTCTTAATGGATATTACTAAAGCCAAGATTATCACTGAGAAGTTGGAACCAAAATCTCAGGGCTTTTTTTAAATTCTATGAGAAGGGGGAAAAATAGCTGAATTAATTTAAGATAATGAAGCTTGGATTAGAAATTTCTCTCCGGGGTCAGTAACCTCTTTAAGTTTGTCCTTGTGGCTGGTACTATTAACACTCTTAAGAATAACAATAGCTCTAGTGTATTGGGTACCTACTCCATGTTACACTTTGGGATGGAGATTCTGCCCATGCCAGGCACTTGCCCTTGGGCATCCAGGGGGAATTAAAGCAGCATAATCCTCACCCGTTCTGCTACAAAGATACGAGCTCTGTCTCATAGGTGAGGCAGCTGAGGGTCAGCCACATTAAGTGGTTTGTCAAGGCTAGAAATCAAATTCTTTCTGGCTTCAAGACTTGAAGTCTTGTCAGTCACGCAAGCACACCCCAAAACGATCTAAAATAGCTGCCAATCATGAAACATGTGTGTGCTCCAGGGGATGGGATGGGAGTATTGCAGGAGACAGAAAGATATGGTATTGCAAGTAAGCCCATCATTAATAATAATGATAAAAAGGATGATAATGTCTTACAGTTCTGGGGCCACAAGCTTCCCAGCAGTCATGGTAGACAAATGAAAATACAGGGGTAGGGAAGGTATCTGCTAGAATTTAATGCTGTTTGCACTCAGAAGACTTTTATAGTTTAAGAGCAAATTTAAGATGGAATCTCTGAACTCTCATGTTTTAAGAGGCAGACTCCTCCTCCTAAGGGTTTTGACCCAGCTGCTCATGATCTTCCCGCACCCACTTTCTGTTTGGCTCCCCAAATATGATGGTGATCAGGTGAGGTGCCCATCGGACAGGCTCCAGGAAACTGGCCCTGGCGGCTCCCTATCCCAAAGGCTCTCTCGCCAGAATTTCTGAGAATGAGCGTGCTAAACCGTAGAGCCCAGAACCAAACTTGGAGAACACTCCAGCCCCAGCTGAAAGGCATTAATTGTCCATCCACAGCTTTCTTAAACAGGAGAGCGTTTGTAACTGGAGCGCAAAGCAGTTTCAACACAGAACCATGACTACAGGAGGATGTGCAAAAACCTCTCGTACTTTTGTCCCATAGCCTAAGTCCCTTCAGAAGCCGCCGAGCTTCTCAGGATCGAGTGTATGCCATGCCCTTGGCCGGGCGTCACGCACCCATGCCCGGCTCATCCTTGGCAAGTTCACCTCACTGTGCTCCTAGACTTACCCCAGGGTCAGCATGGAGCTATTAATTATTTTTCTTTGTCAAACCTTTGTCAGCAACTTCATCCCCAAAGAAGTGGTTTGTATTCCCTTTGGCAAGAGTTGTGACTCTAGTAAATAAGAGATAATTACACTCAGGTTTTAAAATTAAAACACACGAAAAAAGCTAACAGTGCCAGTGAGGAGTTACTTACATTTTACAGCAGCCTGCTTCCCTCGGGACAACAGACTGAGTTCGCTATGTTTCATGCAGACTCTGAGGGGTTTGAAGATAGATTTTTATTTTAATAGGCCTGAAACTCCTCTCTTGCTTCTCGTTAGTATGAAATCATGCTTTACATTCTTTCGTATTTTAACACCTTTGGAGGAATTTAAGGCTCTAAAATTGCAATTAAAACGTGAGCATTAAGAAGTCACAAGATTAAATGTATCAGAAAGCATTTGGAGATGTTTTTATTGCATCATGTTCATTCTATGCATAATGCTTGGATTTGGCAGGGAAGGAGAGCAGCGCTCTTGTCTTGTGGCTGCCGAGGATTCCTTTTTTTTTTTGTCCTCTACTTTGCGCTTGGAAAGTGAAAATATATTCAAGCCAGTCCTTACAAACATTTGATCTTGTTTTCATAAGAAGTGAGAGGAATTGTGAAACGTAATTTTAGAAGTGGAACTATATATTTTTTTCTCATGTAGAATCATTTGCTTAGCGTCGTGTGGCCAGTGACCCCGTCTCTGGGGTGGAAGAGAAGCTCTGTAGGGTGTGGCCGACTCCTGATGCCTGTTCACGATGAACCTCTCATTAGTGTGCCTGGTGGAAGCTGGTGAAGTTTTGCTTCATGGAGCTTCTGGGAGAAGAAGACATCCTGCTGCTGTGTCAGAGGAACTAATGCCATAGATTGAAGGCCTGTGCTCTTTTTAGAATGTAAGGCTGGCTGCGGAGCCCACCTGGGCACTGGCGGGCAGGCTTAGCTCTTTGCTTTTCACCCGCGTGCCCCTCCCTCACCACCTTGATGAGTGATGTGCGGAGGCCAGTAGGGAGTGCCGAGGACTCCAGGGCTTGGGGAGAGTTTATGTCTGACAAGTGAGCTGCCAACTGTACTTCCATGGATGGGTGTTTGGGCCTTGGACATCTGTGAATACCCACCAAAGACACTGTAGGGCCCGTGGAGTAAAGATGGAGTGGGAAACTTGAAACCAGGATTCCAACATGGTGGAGTGGAAAGAGTTAAGTTTCATGTGTTGTGTGCTAAACTTTCTCATAGGGCTTTCATATCTGTAAATTATAGGAGAAAGCCCTCTTTTGACAACCCTGCATTTAAGACGTATCCACCACTTTGACTATTAAGTGGCATTATCTTGCCCTCCCCACCCCCACCCCAGATGTGCTTTGATAACCAGGCAGCACTCCCTGATGTCATCAATACTTAAATTTATTTGGTGGGATGAGGAGAGTTTTAGCCCTTGAGAAACAATGGCCAGTGTTTACTCTCCAGGGGAATCAGCCTTTACATCATCTGAACCTAAGACATTTTCTGAACTGTAGTATATATTATCACAGATCTTAATTTGAGGCATAGATGTAAGAATAATTTCATTTTGAAATATGGTGGTAGTAAAATCCAGCATTAACATGAGCAGTCAATAATTCAAACTTTTATTTGCTCTGATATCAAAGGAATATCTTTCTGCTCCCACCAGCCGGGTGTGGGGAGCAGGGAGTGTGGGGGTGGGGGGAGGGGGGAAGATATAGCATTTTGCTGATAATAGTACTTTTCCAGCCCAATTTGATTTTTTTCTTTTTTTTTTTTTTTCTTTTCCCCCTTTGTAACTGACTTGTTTAGTTTCTGAAGTCCACAAGAGTCCTGCGTGGATCCCTGGATCTTTGTGAAAAGGCACATGACCTTTCCCACTAAGCTGTTGACGCTAATCTATGCATGCCTTACCAGGGGCAGAAAGTTTGAAAACTTATGAGAACTGTTTATAATCTCCATTTGTTTCCCCCTTTCAACATCTTAATGCCACATCGAACTGGCTGTTTTGGCAAAGAGGTCTCAAGTGGGATGATTGAGGTGGAATTTTCCCCTTTGGTGGAACTGATTGACTAGCCTATGTGAGCTGCTTTAGAAAACTTTTCATCTGTAGAATAATTTTGGCCATTATGAACATAAATGACTTTGTCACCCTTTAGCAGGCAGATGGAGCATGTGTTTCACATTACGAATTCGGGGCGGCATTAGGGCTGGTTGAAGCAACTTTTAAGAAAGCAGAGTCTACACGTCCCCATCATGCTTCCAGTTCCACTGCAAAAGGCAGTGTTCACACTGCCCAGGGTTGTGGAACAGCCCCTTCTGATGGGAATGCTGTGTGACATGGACCTTGCCAAAAACTAATGGATCGTTTACAGGAAATAAGAAGTTAAAGAGGAGGATGAGTCAGTAGACTTCAAAGCAAACCCATTTCCACAGAAGTTAAATAATGAATACCAAAGACTGAGGATTTCACAGACAGCTTCTCCAGCTCTCTGTGCAGCTGGAAATTTCGAGCAACTCCAGTACTGTCTGCTCTGATAAAGGGTCCCAACTGCTTCAGGAAAGAAGAGGTGATAAGGAAGGCAGGAAGAAAAGAGAAGGAGAAAGAGTAGGGCAGGGATGAAAAAGAAAGAAGGGGAGTGATTTGAAAAGAAAGGTAGCGGAAGAAGGATGGATGGGTGGATGGACTGGGTAGATGGAAGGAGGGATGAAGGAGAAGGGGGAAGGAACAGAGAGATGGAGGGGCAGAGGTTGGGGGTGTCAGATGGTGGGTAGTTAAGTCTAATTTTGTACAAATATATTTTGTGTGGCAGGTATCCTGGTACCTCTGTCATATGGGTCTCTGTTTAGCGGATTGTGCTGTGCTATGCTTAGCCACTCAGTAGTTTAGTGGATTACTAAAGTCAAAATAGAATTGTGTATCTTTTAAATGCCACTTAGTCATTTATGAGATCATAGACAAGGGGTTTAAGGAGTTTTCTTTTGGAACTGTTTATGATGGAGAACTGTGTTTGAGAAAATTAAGCGTTGGTTCAGATTACAAGCACAGTGCAGAGGTCCCTCACTTAAGGAAACTTGTATGTATCAGTGAAATAGTTGGATTCGGGAGATTTATGTGTATGACATAAATTTTTTTTTTTTTTTTAGATTTAAGGGAAACTTTATTCAGTCTTTTCCAAAAGCAACCTAGTTTAAAAATAAACTGAGATCAATAGAGAAGGAAAACCTAGACAGACAGACAAACACACACACCCACGAAGGGAAGACAGTACAGGTCAGGGCTACTAAGTCAGATTCTCTCCATCTTGGAAATGAGGTCATCACAGATCCTGGTCAGCTCATCATTCTCTTTAGTCTTCTGCTCAGCCACCTTCTCCAGCGAGTAGACTTGCATCTGCTCCTTCCTCAGGACCACCTGCAGCGCCAGGGAGTCCGTCCGGGTCTTGTTCTGGACCTGGGCGATCTCCTTGTTTGCCTGCTGGAGCTTCTCCTCCCCATGGGCCTTCAGCACCTGGTACTTCTGGCCCTCCTTCTTGACCCTCGCTATGTAATCCTCAATGCACTTCCTCAGCGACTCTTCATTCGTGCAGCAGCCTTCGATCACCTGCTTCTGTTTCTCAAACCACTTGAAGAGGTCAAAGAATGACTTCTCCTTGTAGTACAGGTCTGCCGTCAGCTGAGCTTTCTCCTTCAGAACCTTCTGGATCTCGGCCTTGATAAGTTCCTTCCCTTTCTGAGCCTCCTCCATCGCCTGGTTCACAGGCTCCTCAAACCCATCCATGATCTTCCCCATCTCCAGGATCCTCTCCTGCAGCGCTGCGCACCTGCCCCTCGGTGCCTCGTTCTCCTGCGTGGCCTCCACCGCTGTGTCCAGCGGTTCCACTGGATCCAGCAGGTCCACTTTCAGGAGCTCATTCATAAGAAATAATTAGACAAAAGTATGAACACTGTGTGGATAACAGCATTGTTCACACTTGTAAAAACCTTGAAATAAACTTATACGTCTAATAGATGTTAAATAAATCATGGTGTATGTATTATTACATATAGCATCGTCAAAAATACAATGCAGTTCTGTATTATTGACATGGAATGATTTTCACAGTATATTAAAAATTTTTCAGAAAATATATGCTTATGTGTATATAAACATTGATATTTACATTGAAAAAAAGTCTGGAGAGATATACCTAAACTGTTAACAATGATTCAAACTAGGAAAGAAGGGTTTGGGGTGATTTTAATTTTCTTGTCTGCAGTTTCTCATTTGTTTTCTACAATGAATATGAATATGTATTACTTGCCTACTCTAAAAAAACAATTGAAAAAAAGACAATTAGTAGGAGAGGGGGATTTTTCACTCTGAGAGAGGATTTATTCAAGCTTTTTTCCCACAGAGAAGGGTCCAAGTTACGTTTGTGTTTACGGACCCCCTCCCAATGTTGGAAGAGGGAAAAAAAACCTTCCCAAATATCAAAATCCTGTTTCTGGATCTCTTTTGCTTCAAGGGCCCTCTGGTGCCAAGTCCTCCCCCTTGCTCATAGCCTGACCTGAGTCCCCTCGGGTGGCCGGATGCCCTTGCAGCCAGCAGCACTGGAGGGGGAGGCAGCAGGGGTACCTCTCGCCAGATGGTAGGTACCCTTTCCTCTGGGCTGGATGTTCTAATGGCACGTGACCAGAGACCACCCAAGGCCAGCATTGGTATTTTAAAAGACTTGGGGGCTGGAGGGGGAGGAGAAATCACTTATTTAAAAGAAGAAACCCTAGACTACCAGTCACTGGAAGGCTTTTGCTGGACCCAGGCCCTCTTGGTCCAGAGGAAAACCAGGAACTGCATTCGTGCCCTGTTCTCAGAGGTTCTCCAAGCACATCAGCATGGGCCCATCGAGGGTCTGAGGTGGGGTGTGGGGGCTTTCTCGCTGCCTTTTCCATGATAAATGCTTCTACTTTCTGGGTAACATGGAGTTTTATTCCCTCACTGTGGACTTGACAAGGGTGCTCTGGCAGGTCCCGACCACAGGCCTCTGAGAATTCCCTTCTGTATGTGCTCTTCCATCTGCTGGAAGGCCATGGTGACCTCTGGGACTACTTCCCACTCTTGTCTTGATTTTTCTTTGTTGGATCCAGCTGGTCTCATCCCTGGGGCAGAATGGGTGTGGGAGGAGGACCAAGACAGTTGGGATTCTTTAGCTGGTGGGTTGCTGGCCTGGAGCGGAGCCCAGCTTCTCAGCCATCCCTGCCACAGCCTCCCTCCACTGCCTAGTTCTTGGTTGGAATGGAAGATTCAGTTCTGACTTGATTTGGAACCAGTGTGCTGAATGCTTACTTCTCAGCAACTGGACCTCATTGGAGCCAGACTTAATCTTTATTCATCAGCCACTGGCTATGTGATCCAGGCAGATCATTTAACCTTTCTGAGCCTCTGTTTCCTCATCTGTAAAATTTCAGCTTTATTGGGGGTGGAGGTTGGAGGGGAAGATGGGTAGGTTGAAGATTTACTTCCCTAACATAGGGAAGTGCTTCGAATAATATCTCACACACTGTAATAATATTATTACTGCTGTGATAAATGACATTTACTGAACAATACTTTATGTCAGGCAGTTTTCTAAATACTTTGCATATAGAAATTTACTTAATCTTCACAATGGCCTCTGGAGTAGGTACTAACTAATCCCACTTACAGATGAGAAAAATGGAGCAACCATGGAGAAATTGAATAACTTGCCCTAGTTAGTATATGAATTAGTGAAATACCAGGCTGTGATCAAAAAGTTTTTTGTTTTTTTTTTTAATAGTAGTAAAATACACATAACATGGGCTTCCTAGGTAGCAGGAGACCTGGGTTCGATCTCTGGGTCAGGAAGATCCCCTGGGGAAGGAAATGGCAACCCACTCCAGTATTCTTGCCTGGGAAATCCCACGGATAGAGAGAGGAGCCTGCAGTCTATAGTCCACAGGGTCGCAAAGAGTCAGACATGACTGAATGACTAAACAACACATAACATAAAATTTACCATCTTAATCATATTCAAGTGCACAGTTCAGTGGTGGTAAGTACATTCACATTGCTGTGCAGCTCGTTTCCAGAGCCCTTTTTCATCTGGTAAAACTGAAATTCTATACCCATTAAACAGCTACTCCCTATTACCCCTGCCCCACCCCAGACCCTGGAAACCACTGTCCTACTTTCTGTCCCTATAAGTGGAACTATGCAGTATTTGTCTTTTTGTAACTGACTTATTTTACTTTGCATGATGTTCTCAAAGTTTACCTATGTTGTGGTATGTGTCAGAATTTCCTTTCTAAGGCTGAATGATATTCCATTATGTATATATATATATATGTGTGTGTGTATGTATATATATATATATATATATATATATATATATATATATATATATACACACACCAGATTTTCTTACCCATTCATCAGTCCCTAGACATCTAGCTATTGTGAATAATGCTCTTATGAACATAGATATATCTGTTTGAGTTCCCTCTTTCAGTTCTTTTGGGCATATACCCAGGGGTGGAATTGCTCAGTCATGTGGTAAATCTATTTCTAATTTCTTGAGGAACAGCCATACTATTTTCCATTATGGCTATACAATGTTATGTTCCCACCACAAGAATTCCTACATCTCCGCATTCTCCCCAATACATGTTTTGTTCATAGTAGCCATCCTAGTGGGTATGAGGTGGTATCTCATTGTGTGTGTATGTGTTTTTAAAGATTTTTGGACGTGGACCATTTTTAAATCTTTACTGAACTTGTTACAGTATTGCTTCTGTTTTATGTTTTGCCTCTTGGCCCTGAAGCATGTGGGATCTTAGCTCCCCAGTCAGGGATTGAACTCGCGCCCCCGCATTGGAAGGAGAAGTCTTAACCACTGGGCTGCCAGGAAAGTCCCTCACTGGTTTTGATGATGTTTCCCTCCTGATTAGTGATGTTAGCTGCTTTTCATGTTCTCCTTGGCCATTTGTGTATCTTTGGAGAAATGTCTATTCAAGTTCTTTGCCCATTTTTTAAGCAGGTAGTTTGGGGGTTTTTGTTGTTCAGTGATAGGAATTTTTAATATAGTTCGGGTATTAACCCTTTATCGGATATATGATTAACATATTTGCTTCCATTCTTTGGGTTGCCTTTTCACTCTGTTGCTTCTGTCCTTTGATGCACAGAGGTTTTAAGTTTGGTGTTCAATTTATTTCTTTATTTATTTTTTACTTTTGTTGCCTTTGCTTTTGGTGCCATAGCAAAACAAGGAGTACTTTTGGGTGATCTATAGTTGAGGAAAGATGAAGGAATAAGCAAATTCTATTTATTTTGTTTGGAAAAGTAAGGCGTGAAGACAGGAGCCAGCACCCTATGTGGTGTTGAGTAGTGTAGAGAGACTTAAAAAAAAAAGGTAAGAAGCTATAACTAAGCAAAGGCAGTTTGGGATTGGATCGCAGCCCAAAATGAAGAGAAAAAGAGCCTAAGAATACTGTATTAGCAGACAATGTTTGAAACAGAATAAAGAAAAAGTCCTAAAGGGCTGAGAGCCAAAAAGTCCAAGTAGGAATGAAAAATTAGGAGAAGATGGGGAAATGATGGGCCTTTGACAGTCTAAAGGAGGGAAAAAGGTGGCGTGCATTAGAGGATTATTGGATTGAAATTTGAGCAGGGAAGTTAAAAAATTCTTCTGGCTGGGCAAAAAGGAAGATTCTACTGATGGGGAAAATGGATTTTGCAACAGTAGGGGAGAAAAAGCAGGACACAGAGGAAGTGAGGCTGCTAATTACGAGAGGGAGGGCTTTTCAGAGACTCAAGGAAATGCTGCAGAGCTAAATTCTTAGTCCCTTTCAGCCTTCCCTGTCAGGGGTGCCGGCAACAATGAGTGGAACACAGTCAGAGCAGGCGAGGAAACAGGAGACATGGCAGCCCTGCAGAGTGTGCGGAGAAATATCTGAAGCCCATGCGTGCCCTTTGGTTTCTATTATTTATGTTAAAAATGGCGAGCACTGTACTGTGGAAGGAAAAACCCTGGCCATGATTGCTGCTGCAGACCCCTGAAAGGTGGGAGAAGTCTTCAGTGTCTGAGGCAAACAAACCTTGAACAGCAGCAGCCTGGCTGGAGGACAGTGCCACAAGCCAGGGGAAAGTTCACCTGGAAAGAGCACTGCGCTGGGAGTCCAGAGGCCTGGTGCCTGCTGGCTTGGCCGTAAATTCACTCTCCTTCAGTGATTCCTCGCGTCTTCTTCTAGAAAACAAAGGCCACAGCTAGTTGATCTTCGTTTCAGAGAGGCAGAGTCTTACTCAAATGACCTGAAGTCGATGGGGATTATTTTAAGGATGCACGTGGACAAGAAGTCCGAAGCAGCAGACCGGGTGGGCCAGAGGCTGAGCAGACACCACAGGAGAGCTGGAGGGGAGGATCGTGAAGGGTGCTTGGAACCTCAGGCAGCAGGAGAGGCCTCTGGTAGAAGTTTCTGGACTGTTCGTCTGGCATCCTGCCACTAACGTGACTCTGTTCTGTTCTCTTGCTACCGGGTGGCTTCCTGCCCCTCCTCTTTGGATCTTTTCTCTCCGTCTTTGCTCCTGCTTGAAGTAAGGATTGTTCTGTGAACTCTGACCCTGAGCCCAAGACTTGTTCTTAGAGGATAATGAAGACGATAATAGCAGCTAACATTTATCGAGTGCCTACTATGTGTCAGGCGCTGTTACAAGTGCAAGATAGGTCTTAAATTACTTTATAGTCTTAGCAATCTTGTGGGGCAAGAACCACCATTATCCCCAGCTGAAAAAAAGCTGAGGCCCAGGGAAGTGATTTGCTGTGGTCACACAACTAGTAAGTGTCATAACCGGCGTCAAGATCCAGGCAGTGAACTCCAGAGCCTGTGCTCTGCACACCACCCACTGCTCCCAGCAAGGAATGGGAGGAGTGAGCTGCCAGAAGTCTTCAATTCCTGTTTCCCTCAATGGTCACCCAAGCAGCAGTCATTTGTCTGTTCATATCAACCTGTTTATGACGTTTTGGGAGGTATTTTTCAATCTGTACCAGCTCTGAGAGTTAGTACTGAGTTTACTGTATGTAACGTCTTGATGGACTCAGGCTTTTGCCGTTATGGATTGCTTGACATGGGATGGTCAGGGAGGTGGGCCGACAAGAGAGGAGATTGAGGATCTGGTTCACTACGAAGTTGTTGCACAGACAAGGGCTTTCAAGCCTGGTAACAGAAGGGTTACAAACATCTCAGCCCTACTCGGACGTCTAGGCAAAGATGTGGGACTAGAATTCGGGGGTAGGGGGTGGGTCACGGTGGACATTAGGCCATGAGAATGAATGAACTCTCCTGGAGAGAGTGTACAACGTGGTGAGTCTGACTATATTTATCAAATTCTTTCTCTGCAAGTCTAAATACCGGATGAATCCCAACAATAATTTTTTTTTAATTTGCCCTTTTTTTTTTTTCTATTTTTGTGATAATTGAAGACAAGTTTTGCTGAAATGGACTTCCCATGGGCTTAGGCTATCCACTAAGGCATGTCTCAACTGCCCATCTCTTAATACCTAACTGCTCAGGCCATGCATTACAGTCAGGTTGGTGATGATTGCAAGGACAGTGAGAAATCAAGCGTTTGTTAGCAATCATCTAGGTGCAGTGCTTTTAGTCATGTATGTATTTTGGTGGGAAGCAACAGCGTAAGTTCTTCAACTGAAATTGTGCAGTTATCATCTGTACACTCCAATCCTTAATCCATGAAGTAAAAGGACAAACCAGAAGGGTGTGTTTCAAAAGTATTGGGGCTGATCAAATCTTTTTCTGATTATGTTCTTTTGGAGTTTAGCTGTCTAAGCTCTAGAATATGGAAATGGGTCATTCCTGGAGCATTCTGGATTGTGGAGTTCAAAATCTATTGATAGAATTCAAAGCCTTAGCAGATGGCTGTGCCAGCCAGATGCTGCTGCTTTAATTTCACTTCTCCCTGCCTTTGGAGAGCAAGTGTCCCAGTCAGGTAAGGGCTTCCACTCACAGCCATCATCTTCTGATTTGAAATGATTTGACGTGGGATGGTTTGAAATGATTTGAAATGTTTGGGAGTGTGCTTGCTTCCATTTAGGATTCTTACACTTTTTTTTTTTTAACTTAAAATTTGTTCCATATTTACATTTCTATCCATAGATCTACTTATGTGATCACTATAGTTTTTTAATAAGTTCATGCAATCCTGTTGGGTTGCTATACTGAATTTACTTCACCTGTCTGTGATTGGACATTTAAACCGGTTTGATTTTGCTTCTTAGTAATATGCTATTAGAGACTTAGTTTGCATTGCTTACTTTCTTCCTTTCTGTCTCTCTTTTCCTTTTGAATATTTCCTTGGGAATATAGCCCAAAGAAGAATTAAGGATCAGAGGTTTTATAGCTCTTGTTCCATGGCAACAGGCAGCCTGCAGAAACGCTGGAGCACTCACAGTGCTCCCAGTGCTGGCTGAGCACGCTTGTTCCTGACATCTCTGCCAATATTGTTCTATCTTGTTTCTTGTGCTGTTTGTTAATAGGTATACAGTTATTTTGATTCATATTTCTTAAATTGTTATTAGGTGGAACATTTTCTCCATGTTGGTTTATTGGGTACATTTCCAGAGAGCATAATGCATATATAAGAGGCTGGCACAGGGTACCACTTTTTAATGTTCCTTCTCTCTTTTCCCTTTCCCTCATTAGCCATTTGTCAAATAGGGTGTCATTACTGACGACAGTATGTTTATATCCTATTATAAGATTTCATTCCTATTTTGATCATAAATATCTGTTAAATCTATCATAATTTAAAACTTTCTTTTGCTCCTTTTTTTTGTTTTTATTAAGGAGATTTTATTTTTTATTTTTTAAATTGAAGTATAGTTGATTTACAGTGTTGTGTTCATTACTGCTATACAGTGAAATGGTTCACTTATACATATATATTCTTTTTAAAAATACTATTTCTATTATGGTTTGTCATAGAATATTGAATATAGTTCTCTGTGCTTTACAGTAGGACCTCATTGTTTATCCATTCTATATATAAAAGCTTACATCTGCTAACCCCATCCTTCTACTTCATCCGTCTTCAGCCTTCTACTCTGTCCCTTCCCAACCTTCTCCCTCTTGGCAACCACCAGTTTGTTCTCTGTGTCTGTGATTCTGCTTCTGTTTCATAGATGGGTTCATTTGTGTCATATTTTAGATTCCACATATAAGTAACATCACATGGTGTTTGTCTTTCTCTTTTTGACTTACTTCACATAGTATGATAGTCTCTAGTTGCATCCATGTTGTTGCAAATGGCATTCTTTTGTTCTTTTTTATGGCTGAGTAGTATTCCATTGTATACATGTACCATGTCTTCTTTATCTGTTCTTCTGTTGATGGACATTTAGGTTGTTTCCATGTCTTGGCTCCTGTGAATAGTTATGAGCATAGGGGTGCATGTATCTTTTTGAACTGTAGTTCTGTCCGGATATATGCCCAGATGTGGGCCCAGTGGATCATATAGTAATTCTATTTTTAGTTCTCTGAGGAACCTCCATACTCTTTTCCACAGTGGCTGCCTCAACTCACATTCCCACCAACAGTGTAGAAGGATTCCTTTTCTTCCACATCCTCTCCAGCATTTATTATTTGTAGATTTTTTAATGATGGCCATTCTGACTGGTGTTAGATGGTACCTCATTGTAGTTTTGATTGACATTTCTCTAACTATTAGTGATGTTGAGCAACTTTTCATGTGCTTCTTGGGCATTTGTATGTCTTCTTTGGAGAAATATCTATTTAGGTCTTTTGCCCATTTTTGGATAGGGTTGTTTGCTTTTGTTGTTGTTGAGTTTTATGAGCTGTTTGTATATTTTGAAAATTAAGCTCTTGTCAGTCACATCATTTGCAAATATTTTCTCCCATTCTGCAGGTTATCTTTTCATTTTTTTTGGTTTCCTTTGCTGTGCAAAAGCTTGTAAGTTTGATTAGACCCCATTTGTTTATTTCTGTTCTTATTTCTATTGCCTTGGGAGACTAATCTAAGAAAATGTTGGTATGATTTATGTCAGAGAAGGTTTTGCTCATGTTCCCTTCTAGTAGTTTTATGGTGTCATGTCTAATGTTAAATATTTAAGCCATTTTGAGTTTATTTTTGTGTATGGTGAGATGATCCAACTTTCTTAATACCACTTACTGAAGAGACTGTCTTTTCCCCATTGTATATTCTTGCCTGCTTTGTTGAAGATTAATTAACCATAGGCGTGTGAGTTTATTTCTGGGCTCTCTATTCTGTCTCATTGGTCCATATGTCTGCTTTTGTGCCAGTACCACACTGTTTTGATTACTGTAGTATCAAAATTGTAGCTAAAATACTAGTTTTGTAGTATTGTATGAAGTCATGGGAGAGTTATGCCTCTTGCTTTATTATTTTGGGGGGGAATTGTTTTGTTGATTCTGGGTCTTTTATTGTTCTATATGAATTTCAGGATTATTTGTTCTAGTTCTGTGAAGAATATCATGGGTAATTTTATAAGAATTGCATTAAATCTGTAGATTGCTTTGGGTAGTATGTCCATTTTAACAATATTAATTCTTCAATCCAAGAGCATGAAATACCTTTCCATTTCTTTGAATCTTCTTCAGTGTCCTTTATTAGTGTTTTATAATTCTCAGGGTCAAAATCTTTCACCTTCTCAGTCAGATTTATTCCTAAGTATTTTATTTGGGGAGCACAGTCTTACAGGGTATTGGTTTTTACATCACCTTTCTGATACTTCGTTGTCGGTGTAAAGGAATGCTACTGGTTTTTGGCCTTAACCCGTATTCTGCTCCCTTACTGAATTCATTTCTCATCGTCAGTAGTTTTTGTTTGGTGTCCTTTGGGTTTTCTGTATATAGTGTTGTCTCATCTGCATATGATGACAATTTTACATCTTCCCTTCCAATTTGGATACCTTGTATTCATTTCTTTTTCTTGTCTTATTGCTGTGGCTAGGACTTCCAAAACTATGTTGGAAAAAAAGAATGAGAGTGGGCATCCTTTTCTTGTTCCAGATTTTAGTGGGAAGGCTTTCAGCTTCTCACCACTGAATGTGAGTTTGTCATAAATAACTATTATTATGTTAAGATATGTTCCCTTTATACCCACTTTGATAAGAGGCTTTTATCATGAATGGATGTTGAATTTTGTCAAGTGTTTTTTCCTGCACGTATCGAGATGTCCATATATTTTGTCTTTTGTTGGTGTGGTGTGTCACGTGGACTGATTGGCATATGTTGAACCATTCTTGTCAACTTGGGATGAATCTCGCTTGTTCATGGTGTATGATCTTTTTTATGTGTTGTTGGTTTTGATTTGCTAATATTTTGTTGAGAATTTTAAAGGAGACTTTAAATAGATTTTAAAATATTTGAGTCTACCTTCTTCCTGCCTTATATTAATAATACTATTTAGTCAGTAGTCGTGAAGTCATCTCTCTGCTATAACTGGGGTAAATATAGTTTTTGATTAAGTGCTCTCTGAGTTTAATTAGTTCATTGACCAATTTGGAAAGTATTCTCATATGTGGTAAGTTAAGATTTAATCTACTGTTCTTCTTATTGATACCAGATTGTTCCATCAGCATTTATTACATGGTGATTCTCTCATCCACTTACTGTGGTTCTTAGTTTTTGTTTGTTTGCTTGCTTGCTGTGTTCTAAGGAGTAATAGGTGCTTAAATTCACCCCTGGAATCACTATTTTATTGGAGTCTTTATCCTGGCTTTGATCCAACAAAATTCAGTTTTGATGAAGGTTACTTTATAATATATCCTTAAATTGGATTATTACACCCTCCTCCAACTTCTTTGGTATTATTGTGTATTTACTTATAAATTTTGCTAGTGATTTACCACATACTAGAGCACTCTAGCAGGAATTTAATTGTTCTTATGCTAACCTATCTTTGCTTTATAGACTAATGTTAGTGATATTACTCTAAATCAAGAGTAGTGGCTCTAACTTTAAGTATTGCTTTATTTTTAATTCCTATTATAGTTTGATGTCAATAATTTCTACTTCATCATGATATGCTATTCATCTAGATTCTCAAGTATTTTATCTTTTTTCAGTATTGGGAATAGTATCATTTTTCATTGCCTTTTCTAGCTTTACATCACCAGTATGTATTTGGCTGTTTTTGCATTTTCTGTTTACACTATTGGGCTTCCCTGGTGGCTCAGACATTATTATCTGCAGAAAAAAAAGTAGTATTTTCTGCCTTTCCTGTATTTATTCTCTATTTATTATTCATTTTATAATCTTTTCTGCTATGACTTCTAATAGAAATACTGAGAGGAGAATCTTAGACCTCTAACTATGTTTGCAAAGTAAAGCCCTTAGGACTGCGCTATCCATCATGTTTAGCTTCTAGTCACTGATGGCTATATTTCAACTCAAATAAACTAAAAATTAAGTAAACTTAAAAATTTGGTTTCTCAGTCACATTAGCCACGTTTATGTTTACAGTATGCCACATGTGATTAGTTGGTACTACAATGGACAGTGCAGGAATGTTTCCATCATTACAGAAAACGGACAGCTCTAATCGAGGCTCTCCACACTGAAAATAATGTTGATACTCAGGCTTTAACCTATAATCATTTTTATCTTAAGGAATATATCCCTTCTTCCTAAATCAAAGGTTTCTTACAAAGAGTTAATATTGAACATTAATGATGGCCTTCTCAGAATCCACCAAAATAATTCTTAGATTTAAAAATAGATTTTTCTTATCAAAGTATTGAACAATCCTAATAAATTTCCCCATGTACTGCAAATTCTGTCTTTGTAGAATAGCTCATATTATTCATTTTTGAAAATTTCCCCTTTCTGTCTGTAGGATATTATTTGTGATTTACTAAACTATATTCTTCAGTAAGATAGTCTTATAATTTCAAGACACCTCCACCCCCTACAGTATTGTCCTCATTAGATGTTCAGTCAGGATCTTATTTGCTTCCTAACATGACTTTATGACATATAATGGTTGGATGGCATCACCGACTCGATGGACATGAGTTTGAGCAAGCTCCAGGAGTTGGTGATGGACAGGGAAGCCTTGCGTGCTGCAGTCCATGGGGTCACGAAGAGTTGGACACAACTGAGTGACTGAACTGATATTTTGAAACAGTTTATGTAACTGGTATGTGAAAATTTAGTGATGTTCTCCTGTGAATTCATTATGGGCTTCTTTTAGAAATGTATGGATGGGGCAGATTTTTCCCAAACGGTTTCTCTGATATGAGTCTCTTCATGTTTATAATTTTTTATCTAATATAATTAGTTTTTTATCCAATATAATTCGGCTTTTCTGATAGTTCAGTTGGTAAAGAATCCACCTGCAATGCAGGAGACCCTGGTTTGATTCCTGGGTTGGGAAGATCTGCTGAAGAAGGGATAGGCTACCCACCCCAGTATTCTTGGGCTTCCCTTGTGGATCAGCTGGTAAAGAATCCACCTGCAGTTCAGGAGACCTGGCTTTTGGTCCCTGGGTTGGGAAGATCCCCTGGAAAAAGGAAAGGCTACCCACTCCTGTATTCTGGCTTGGAGAATTCCATGGACTGTATAGTCCATGGGGTCGCAAAGAGTCAGACACAACTGAGCCACTTTCACTTGCATAATTAGTTCATCAAATGCCATTGAATGTAAACTTCTGGTAAAACACTAGGCAACATGCTGGCTGACAAGATGAATGTGACATTGGCCATCAAAAAGAATGAGGATTTTCATGTCCCTTCTTCACTGGATTCCTCAAAGCTTCCCCCTACCCCTCAACCCCACCAACTGGACTCCCTATCTTGAGTCCCCAGGTCAGTCTCCTCCTCTCCCCACCTCCATACCTTGACCTCATTACCTCTTCCCACCTCTGAGTTTCTCATACAGAGAATACCCTTTTCCTCTTCATCTCTCATTCACCCTGAGGATCCACCCAAAGTTTCTGTCTTTGGGATTTTCTCTGAGTGATTTCTCTCTGCTCTCATCTTAATGTATTTGTTGATTGTGCCATTCTTTTTGGCAAATAACTGTCCACAGCCTTGTCATATTATCTAATTATCTTCTGTGTCATTATGTATGTCTCATATGTCTAATATCCCTGTAGGGGTGGGAGTGGAGGGAGATTTCAGGTTTTCTATTTCTTTTGTTTAGCAGAGTCCAATATATAAACTGGGTATGTGGATGAAGTTAAGAGATACTTATTGGATAAGAATTCTGATAAATTAAGGATTCTCATTTCATTACCAGGCAAAGCCAATAAAATCTGTGGCCAAGGGCAGGTTTTATGTAACCTATGAGGAGAAAAAGGCAAAGGAGATTCCATAAAGGACCAGACTCATCTTCCAAGTTTGTTAATTCAGCCGCTATTTCCCCTTCACTAATAGACAACTCTTGAGTACCTAGTATGTGCTGGGTGTGGCAGATACAGGGTTGAACAAAATCAATATGGTCCCTGGCTTCATGGTATTCACACCCTAGTAGGGGAGATTGGCATTAAACCAGTAAACCAACAAGTTTGTTGTTCAGTCACTAAGTCACATTACTCTTGGCGACTTCATGAACTATAGCATGCCAGGCTCTCTGTCCTCCACTAATTCTGGGAGTTTGCTCAAATTCATGTCCACTGAGTCAATGCTGCTATCTGACCATCTCACCCTCTGCCACCCCTTCTCCTTTTGCCCTCAATCTTTCCCAGCATCAGGGTCTTTTCCAATGAGGTGGCTCTGCGCATCATTGCAGCTTCAGCAATAGACCTTCCAATGAATATTCAGGATTGATTGCCTTGACTGATTTGATCTTCTTGCAGTCCACAGGAATCTCAAATGTCTTCTCCAGCATCACAATTTGAAAGCTTCAGTTCTTTGGTACTCAGCCTTCAAATACATAATTCCAAATTGTATTAAGTGCTATAAAGGCAAGAGAAGGATATGGACAATTAAAGTTAGCCTGGGTGGTTGTTTAGAGCCTCAGTCAGTTTAGGAAGTGACCTTTAGGCTGAGTGCTGTAGGATGGGTCTTTAGCCAAGTATAATCAAGTAAAGAAACCAGGCAGAGGGAACAGCTTGTGCAGAGGCCATGAAGTGTGAAAGAGCTTAGTGGGTCTGAGAAACCATCAAATGCCATCGTGTCATTGAACATTTAATTAAATGTTCAGAGAGAAAAGTGTTCCCTAAAATAACAATTGTAATGTTAGAAAAACTTAGTCATTAAAAGATCTGTTGTGATATTTGGTGGATATTTTTCTTTAATTTCAGACATTAATTCTGAAATATATAGCTTTCTTTTTTAAAATCTTACCATTATTTCTAAAGTCAAGTGGACCTGACTGATATGTGAACATCATGCCTGCCAATATGCCTACAAAGTCATTGATAAGTGTCCAAATGAAACCAAGTTGTTGGTCATAATTTTGATCATGCCTTTATTTCTTCTTACTTGGAAAAAAAAAAAGAGGTGTTATTTTGACTTTTGGCTGAACATATTGTGTTGTAGATTATCATCTTCAATGAGCTTTTTAAAATGTTTAAACTAGGCGCCACTTAAAATTTTATTTTATTATACCATCAATAGCCGATTTAAAAGAACCAGTTATTTCTAGTTTAAACAAAAAAAGGCCAGTGTATAACTGGAGCTTGGTGAATAAAGGGGAAATTTCCATGGTTGAGGCAGATTCAGATTCAAAAGTACTTGGATTTTAAGCTATCTGACATACATTTTAGAGATTTTTTTTTCAAGCCAATGTATGTGCCTAGTACTGTCCAGGTAATATTACTGTGTATAATCTTATTTAATACTGAGAACATCCATATTACATGGCTACTTTATTATGCCCATTTTCCAGTTGAGGAAACCAAGGTCTAGAAATGTTAAGCCATTAGCCTGAGGTCACACAATATTGATGAAAGGGTCAGTATATAACCAGATTGCCTTGAGCCTCCAGAGCCTAAGCTCTGACCAGTGGGTCAGAGCCTTGCCACTGGGTCACTTGACCACTGTGTTGCTGATGGAGTTAGGCAGTAAAGGAGCAGCAGATAGATTAAGAGGCTCTTCCAACGGTCCAGGTGAGAGGTCAAAGCTTGGACCAGGGGGTGCTGTGTAATTGAGAAGAAATTGGTATTTGGGGGTCAGGCAAAAGGTTAGAAAAGGAAATATGATATAAGGGAATAAATAGGCTTTACTTAGAGTTTTTTTTTTTTTTTTAATCTTTGAAGTCTCATTTTAAAGAATTTGGGATTTAGGGGGGGAAAAGTTACCAGCAAAAGCATAGCAAGAAAAGAAAATAAAATTAGGATCAGAAATGAAGCACGAATCAAACTAATAATTGGCAAGTAGAAAAAAAAGAAAAGTGAAAAACAATAATTATTTTAAGTGAGTCATTTGTATGGAATATTATTTATAACTCCTAGCTAAATTAGCTAACCAAGCTGAAGCAGATAAGTTGAGTGAGATAATGAAGTTAGTCAACAATTTATTGTCATGAGATGTGATAGGAGATCTATTGCCCTCCATGGGGCCCATTTTTTTTCCTTTTTTTTTCGTCCTCTTTTCTTTCCCTGTCTGTTGAAGTCTGACCAATCTTCATTATCCTGTTTAAATCCCTTCCTAAAATAGAAAAATGAAACCATCAATGTGTACACATGGTTATTTTAGCCCAAATCAACAATTACCAGCAGTAGAGATGGCCTTGCCGTTGTGCAAGCAAAGGTTACATTATGTTCAACCTTTTCTGTTGAAGGGAGCAGAGATGGGTTTCATCTGTTTTAGAAATGCTTTCTACCCCAACAGACGTATTTTTAAAAAGCAAGTTTTGTACGTTTATCATATGGATTATCAAGTGCACTGAACAAATTAGAAGGAGGCATCTGTGGGTGAATTTAGGTTATAAGTGTTCAGGTACAAAAGTCAAGTATAGCTGCTGTGTTACTCACTTTTATTCTCTTGAGAAAAGGTGAATGCACAAAGATGAGAAGTAAATTACCATCAGGCTTTCCAGGTGAGATGTGAGGAAACCTATTTTCGGTTTCCAGGGAGCAGGACTGTGTCTGTCTAGGTGTGTGCCCAGAGACTCCTGTCGTGAGAGGGCAAGGGAGGGGGGAGGAGACCCCGGGAGTGACTGCTGAGGCCCACCTCATGCAAATGAGAGGTTTGCAGAGCCTCTCCTTCACCTGAGTCTGCTCGGAGACTCCCTCCTCCTGGGAGAAGTCTTCACGCCTGGGATTGGGCTTGCTACAGCCTATGGGACCCTCCCTAGAGAGCCAGCAGCCCTCTTCCATGGTCCCAGTTGCTTTCTATATGAGGAATTAGGAAGCTTGCAGAACAGTGGGTGGAAGATGAGCAGAGAAGGGCAATAAAGGAGTCTCAAGCCCTGTGTATTAGACATGAAAGGAAGGAAGGAAAGTTAGGTAAACTGAGAGAAGAAGAGAAGCAGCAGAAAGGATGGATAACTAGATGCTAACACTAGGACATTCAGTCATTCATTTGCATACTCATGCATGCTTTCGACATTACTAAGCCAGGACAGAGTGGGCTCCTGAGATGGCCAAGGTACCGTAACCTTTAGGTATCTTCTCTGGATGGTCCGCCACAAGCTCATAGACACTGGTGTGTCTAGATGTTATATACAAAATCCTTGGCATAGCTTCTGGCACATATTTGGTACTTAGCAAACCCTGACAGTCATCACATCACCAGCATCGTCATCATTACAAAGCTGTGAGATCCTTGAGGACAGACAGGTTGTTCTTACATCTTGAAACTCCTGGGTTGGCAAAGTGTCTAATGCAGAGATCAGAATCCATGAACCTTACATTGACCTATCGACCAACTGAATGGAGACACTTTTGAGCACCTAACTCCATGCTGGCACCTTTAAAAGGCATGGAGAAAGCTTCTGAGACTGACCTTTGTCCTAAAACAAGATGGGGCATAAATTTAAAACATTTTAAATTGAGAAGTCAATATAGGGGTTGCATTTGCTAAGTACCAAGTGAATAGAAACAGAAGGAGCTTCAGGAATTTGGAGGAGGAGCAAATTCTGTCAGTTGGTAGGGAGTGTGTGATAAGTATTAATCCAGAATCTAATCAGGTTCATAGTTTTAAAAGAAGCACACTGATAAATTTTAGCAATCAGCTCTCTAGGAAAAAAGTATATGTCTGAATGCATGTGTGTGTGTGTTAGTTGCTCAGTCGTGTCCTACTCTTTGCCACCCCATGTACTATAGTCCACCATGCTCCTCTGTCCATGAAATTCTCCAGGCAAGAACACTGCAGTGGGTAGCCATTCCCTTCTCCAGGGGACCTTCTTGACACAGGGATAGAACCCAGGTCTTCTGCATTGCAGGCAGATTCTTTACCATTTAAGTCTTACTGATAGGAAGGATCTACAGCACACAATTCACAAGTAATAATACAATGTCTAATACTCTTTCTTGTAAATTTCATACTCCAGTTGATTCTCACTGAATATTTTTGCTGATTTTTGTGTTGTGTTATCCATAGCTAGCCTGTGGTTGCGGTTCAGTCATGGTTTGACTAATGGAATTTCATCCCAATCCACCCACTCTTTCCCAATGCATTTGCTGTTACTGAATTTGATATGTGATTTGCTAGACTACTTTTTTACCCTTGTGCAATAGTTCAACCTATGATTTTTCAACTTAATGATGGTGTGAATGCTATATACATTTAGTAGAAACCATACTTCAACTTTTAAATTTTGGTCTTTTTCTAGGCTGGTGATGAGCTACCAGTTTGATACTGTCTCATGATGCTGGGCAGTGGCAGTAGCCACAGCTCGCAGTCAGTCATCCATGGGTGAACAACCCATACTCTTACAGCCATTCTGTACTCATATAACTAGTGTGTTTTTCATTTTCAGTATAGCATTCAATCAGTTACATGAGACATCACACACTTTGTTATAAAATAGGCTCTGTGTTAAATTGAAAGAGACGCATGTACCCCAATGTTCGTCGCAGCACTGTTTACAATAGCCAGGACATGGAAGCAACCTAGATGTCCATCAGCAGACGAATAGATAAGGAAGCTGTGGTACATATACACAATGGAATATTACTCAGTCATTAAAAAAAAATACATTTGAATCGGTTCTATTGAGATGGATGAAACTGGAGCCCATTATACAGAGTTAAGTAAGCCAGAAAGAAAAACACCAATATAGTATACTAATGCATATATATGGAATTTGAAAGATGGTAGCAATAACCCTATATGCGAGACAGAATAAGAGACACAGATGCATAGAACAGTCTTATGGACTCTGAGGGAGAAGGTGAAGGTGGGACGTTCTGGGACAATAGCATCGAAACATGTATATTATCATATGTGAAACAGAACACCATTCCATGTTCGATGCATGAGACAAATGCTCAGGGCTGGAACATTGGGATGACCCAGAGGGATGGGAGGGAGGTGGGAGGGGGGTTCAGGATGGGGAACACATGTAAACCCATGGCTGATTCATGTCAATGTATGGCAAAAACTACTACAATATTGTAAAGTAATTAGCCCCCAACTAAAATAAATAAATTTATTAAAAAAAAATAGGCTCTGTGTTAGATGAGTATGCCCAACTGTAGATTTACGTAAGTGTTCTGAGCATGTTTAAGGTAGGCTCAGCTAAGCTATGATGTTTGACAGGTTAGATGTATTGAATGCATTTTCAACTTTTACTATTTCCCCTGGTGGCTCAGATAGTAAAGAATCTGCCTGCAATGCAGGAGACCCAGGTTTGATCCCTGGGTCAGGAAGACCCCCTGGAGAAGGGAATGGCAACCCACTCCAGTGTTCTTGCCTGGAGAGTTCCATGGACAGAGGAGCCTGGCAGTCTACAGTCCATGGGGTCAAAAGAGTTGGACACAACTGAGTGACTAGCCCTTTCACTTTCTCTTTCAGACTTAATGATGGGTTTGTGTGCTTTGTTGCTCAGTCATGTCTGACTCTTTGCGTCCCCATGTACTATAACCCACCAGGCTCCTCTGTCCATGGAATTTTCCAGGCAAGAATATTGGAGTGGGATGCCATTTCCTACTCCAGGAGATCTTCCCACATCAGGGATCAAACCCACATCTCTTGTGTCTCCTGCATTGTCAGGCAGGTTCTTTACTGCTAGCACCATCTGGGAAGCCCCAGTGATGAATTTATTGGGATGTAACTTCATCAAAAGTGAAGGATGATCTTTGTTATGTTCACTAAACTGAAACCTTTCAGCTTCAGCATCACATTTGTCAGAGCTTACTCATTCACCACCAACCTCATCACCTTCTTTGCCGAATCAGATAATAGTTTTCAAATACTGGGAGAGTATTTTCCCTTTTTTCTACCATTCACAATGTAATGACTACAGACATGACTCACATCTCCATTATTGACATTTCTTCCATTACTTTCTTAACTGTAGGTAATCAACAGAACAAGAAACCAAGCTCTGACCTGCAGTGTTTGCTATTTATATACTTGTAGCGTGCTTTCCCAGTGGCTCAGTGGTTAAGAATCCACCTGCCAACGCAGGAGATGAGGGTTTGATCTCTGCCAATGCAGGAGATGCAGGTTGAGAAGATGGGAAGATCCACTGGAGAAGGAAATGGCAACCCACTCCAGTATTCTTGCTTGGGAAATCCCATGGACAAGGAGCCTGGTGGGCTACAGTCAATGGGGTCGCCAAAGAGCCAGATATGACTTAGTGATGACTTACACAACAGCAACAGTGTATAAATACCACCCCATTGTGGCCAATTTTGTGGTATCTTTGTGGACTTGGGAAGAGAAATTTTATACAGTACATTGTTATACAGCATTTCTACCATATAGATCCCATAAATGCAAATAATCCCAAGAGCATAGATAACAGAACAAGTGATGAATGTTGAGTATTTATTACCCTTGTTTTTCAGTGTCATTTATTTAATTATAAGTGTATGATTTAAATTTTAATAATGGCTGTTTTTAACAACCAGCCCCATGAATTCCTGAAAAACATAATACCGGAGAGCTGGTCAGAGCAGGCTCTAACACCCCCATGACCCCCACTCCTAACGAGGGGGGAGGTCTTCCCTCTGGGGAGGACCTCTGTATGCCTTCTCCCCCTCCCTGCTCCCAGACATGCAGGGTGTAGTTGCTCATGCCGCCCCAGCAGGAAAACTCACATAGAGGCTCATTTCTTTCCAGAATCTGATACCTGGCATTTTCTGGGGGGGGGTTGACATGGATCTCACCAAGCCCATTACTCACCCTGATCCTGACGTTTAGTGCCGTTCCTAACAACTTTACGGTTCACACTTACTTCCACGATCTCTTTCTTTAAACATGAGAAAGAAGGATCTCAGAGGATGGTCATAAACAGAGCACTGGAGCCAGCTGTCACGTTGATTGCCCCACAGTGTTCTTCACACCCCCCTCCCGCCCCGCCTCCTGAAAGAGATCCAAACCTGCCTGACGGGTTAGAGAGGTTCTCAACCTTTTTTTTTTCTGCCACAAGAACAAAGAGACGGGATTCCTAATATAAAAAGCACACATTGTTATCAGGAAGGCATATTTTTATTGAAAAATTTGACCAAAACAAGCTCTGGTGGCTCCACCCTCAACTATATTTTCCTTTCTTAAGCAATATTCCTTTCACACAGATGTGAAAGAAAACCACCAAGTAGAAGGTTGGAGTAACCTGCCTGCTGACACGTAGCACTTCATTTTTGTGTTGGTTGGTGAAGAGCTGATGCCCCGTTTCCACCAGTACCTCCCGCCCTGAATGGGCAAGCTTGCCCCTCCCACAGTCTGACCCCAGCAGGTACCCCCACACCTGCTCCCACCCTGCCTGGACAGTGCCCAGACGTTGCCTGTTCACCATCACCCTGGCCTGCATCCTCTCGACCACAAGGTTTGAGCCGCAGAATACCCTGTGTGCTCAGCCCCCACCTCTGGATCGAAGCCAGAAGACTCAGGCCTTGTGGCTGTGCAACCCCTCTCGGTTTTGATAGAGAAGACCTCTCAGCAGCTTAGAATCAGGAAGGGGTTTTCAGAATCCAAACCCCTTCTCTGATGTGTCTACCCAGCCTTTCCCATCCTTGGCAGGTTCCCAGGTAGCTTCACTCCTTTGTCCCCACATCTATTTCCTTTAAAACCCAATGAGCTCTCACCTGTCCAACAGCCCCACCCCCATCCATGCTTGAGCCTTACCATTACTATTAGACCTTCTGCCCGACTGGCTGGGCCTTAGCTTGTGTCCAGATGACCCTGAGGCTGACGCCACCTGGATCCTCACATCAATCTCCATCAACTTGCCTGCCTCTTGTTATTTTCCTTGTGCCATCAACACTTAGTCACAGCGCCTCACTTGCCCTTGGAGACTTTTTCCTTGTCTTCTGCTGTGAGTGAAAACTAGTGTGTGTGTGAGCACTAGTCTGAACCCAGTAGTTTTTGAAAATTCCCAACTTTCCCTGTTTTGACTGCAATTCTGATCTTCATAGAAATAAGTGTCCTAGGTAACACTAGCATCTCCTGTCCATTTGACCAAAACCAAGAGATGGAATCTACTTCTCCAAAGGGAAAGGAGCTGTAATGTGATTGATGTCCAATAATAGAGTCAAAGTACAACTGTTTCTTCAATTAACATGAAATTTTTCCTGTTGTTGTTGTTTAGTTGCTAAGTCATGTCTGACTCTTTTGTGACCCCATGGACTGTAGCCCACCAGGTTCCTCTGTCCTTTGGATTTTTCAGGCAAGAATACTGAAGTAGGTTGCCATTTCCTTCTCCAGTGGATCTTCCCAGTCCACGGATCGAACCCACATGTCCTGCATTTGGCAGGTGGACTCTCTTTATCACTGAGCCTCTAGGGAAGCCCAAATAGCTCCTACTATACTTTGAATTGTGAAATTACTGCTACAATTGAAGAATTATTAAGTCGTCGTTTTTTTTCCCCCTCATTTTCTTTCTTGCCTGTTGCTTGAAAAACATTGCTCACAGATGTTTAAGAACGTATATTAAAAGTGAATTCCAGTGAAAGGCCTGTTAATTACATTATTCAGCCTGGTTCAGTAGCTCTTTAAAAATAACATGCGTGTTTAGGACAGGAGTATTTTCCAGTTGTCATTTCATGAGATAAATGTGTTGGGAAATGAAGAGAATATAAATAGATGTGAAAGTCACTTTATCTAATTGAAGATGAATGCTGAGCTTTGGGAGCTGTAGCAGAATTGAGTCCTGGTTCAAACTTGCCTCGAAAGAGATTTATGATCATGGGATATGAAGCTTCATTTCCCAGGGGCTCTCCTGGTGACCATTAACTCTTCAACTCAGTATTCCATCTTTTTATCCAGCAGAGGCAGCTCGCGAGGTGGATGGAGGGAGAAGAAGGATACAGCAGTTCATTTGTCAGGTCAACAAAACTAAACAACAACAGCAAAGCCACGGCTCCATGCTGTGGAATTTAAAGTGCTTTGACAAACTAAGAGCCACATTCTGTCATGAGTATGTGATGCCAAGTGGCCTTCCCTTGGGCTTTGATGTCTTCTTTTTCTGTTTATGTCATCGAGATTTTCCAGAATGCTTTTAAAAGGGGGAATTAGGAGTAGCTCTAGCACTGTTGGTTTTAGACATTATTGTTGAAGCCTGGCAGAGCCATAGTATTTGAGCTCATTTTCTGCCTTGACCTCAGAAAAACCTTTTTCCAGAAAACTGACTACTTAGGTCTAATCAGTGGTTATACACAAAGGAGATCCGGGCTACAAATGAGGGTCCTATTGTGGCTGTTATACTGAAAGATGCTTTCCTGATGAAATACTGCAATACCACGTGGGTTAAAATATTAAAAGGTGTATTAAACTGAATTGTTCTAATGGTTCGAATACCCTTAGAGGTTGCCAGAGGGAGGCGGGTAGCTAGAGTTCTTAATGACGGACTGGAAGAATAAAATGCACTTGGACCTCGAGGTCAGATGCTGAATTCCTCCTGCAGGTGGAAACACTGCCCCTTACAGGGGAGGCCAAGTCTCATTTCTGTGATGACCTTACCCCCTAGAAACTTTCCAGGAATCCCTTATCATCAGCTCCCCACCCAAAGGATGAAAAACACCATCTGATTTCCAATTTTCCCATCTCTTATTGGAGTTTGCAACTTTCTTGACTAACAGATGGCCAGAAAATGTGTAAGCCCAAATAAAAGCAAAGCACGCCTTCACTGTGTCTTCACAAGTGTCAGTTGCTTTTTCAAATTAAAATTATGTAAATCATCCTTTGGCTGGAAGTAGGAGAATCAGATATGAAGGAAACAAACCTAGCACTCAAGAATATTTTAGTTTGGGTTGTGTGTTGGGCTTTTTTTTTTTTTTTTTTGCTTTGCTTTGCTTTTTTTTTCCCCCCAGCTTTTAATGTTTCCTTTTAAAGAGAAAGAAGAGAAAAGGCATTTGGTAGAAGCATTTTGCAAGTTGCTCATTCACAAAGCTCGCCGAATTTCACCAGCAGCCAGCCTAGAATATTAGGGCTGGCAGAGACCTTAGAAGTCCTTGTTTTAATTGACTTGAAGAGGGAGGGAAAGATTCTGGAGTAAAAGACCCAAGGAGGGCCTGGCCTCTCTGGGTTTGGCATCTTTCTTACCTCAAGGAGTTAAAAGTCTGGGGCTGAGCGTGATCAACCAGATGGTCTTTAACAGTAACATGGTTCATATTGTTTAGATTATCCTCTTGCAAGTACCGTGCCTCGTTTACCTTTTATGGAATAAAGTGTGGAAAATTGACCACAGATGTAAGTAACCAAGAATGACGGGGAAGCTGTTGTTACCAGGCCTCCTCTTTTCTCTCCAACACGCCTGATCCTGAAGATAAAAATAAAGAGAGAAATGGGAGGCCGGCCGAGCAATAACTTGCCTTACCTCCATGGCTCGGATCCGAGCCGCCCTCTGCTTGACGTTTCCATAAATCCACGGTTGGCCTTGAGACTCCTGTGCAGGCTACCCTCACTTTCTGATTTTCCAAGTGCCCTCCGGTTAAAATATCATACAACGTAAGCACTTTTTCCATCCTGTTTGGAAAGGCAGAGGGGGCAAGTCCAACACACTGGCAGGGAGCAGTTTTGCAGCCCTCTGTCCCTGAAGGAGAGCAGGAAGCAGCATTTTGCAGCCTGAGGGGCACAGGTCAATCCTGCCTTCCCATTGCTATGATTGCTACCTCGGCTGCAGCTGCAGCCTGGGCCCGGTGAATTAGAACTAGGTTTTCGTGTTTCTTGAGAAGGTGAGATCTCGGAGCTTGACAGAAGACTTGAATACCCAGAAAGGGCCTAGCTAGGAAGGAGCTTGTTGAGACAGGCCTGTGCTTTCCCTTACGGCATGCTTTTTAGGATTAGAAAGGCATTTATGCCTTTTTAAACCTTCAGAAGAATAGTCTCCCACCAAGGTCATAGACTCGGTTTCATGAAGTCCCTTTGTCTTCTCCATCTTTCTCCCTCCCACGTTCCATTGCCAAGGCCATGTTGGCCCTCGCCTCTTATCTTTCTCCGTGGCACTTGCTGCCTTTACCTGTGTCTGTGACCACCATCAGGTGACCGGACTTATGCTCACAGGGCAGCTGGAGGTGGGAGGGCCAAGGTGACCCACTCGGGGACCACGGGCTGCTCTGGGCCTCTGTGAGATGATTGCTGTGCCTCAGAGTAGAAGACCAGATTGCCTTCCCTTTATGAGGGGCCAGCATGAGATGGGACTCCACTCCTCTGCTTGCTTGTTTTCTCTGTCTTCTCATTCACATCAGTGCAGCTTCCCTTCCTCCTGCCAGGCGCCTCCACTCACCCCTTCCACCAAGCTCTCTGTCTGGAGTCCTGGCTCTGCTGTCAAGAAACTCCCCACCATCAGACCGCCTGAGACCACTTCTTATGCGCCTTCCCGGACACTCGGGCCTGTCCCTGGGACAAGGCCTTTTTCCCCACGTTCCCCTGGTTTTCCGTGCACACTTGTAGCTCACTGGCCTCCAGGACTCCTTTGAAACCTGACCTGCTTTTAAGGATTAGCCCACTCTCCCTGAAGGAGGAAATGGCAACACACACACAGACACACACACACACACACACCCCTATTACAAGCCCCCGTGTACACACACACACACCCCTATTACAAGCCCCTAGAAGCATCTTGCTCACCAAGAACTTGAGCACTTGGAGTTGTCGAACACTCCCTTTCTCTCTTGAATGCAGCGACCTCCTTCCTAACCTGTCCATCAGCCATGCAGCTCCTCTGTCCTCTTGGCATTCACAGCTACTCTGTCCACTCCACTATGTGACTTTGCTCCCACGCCTGGAATCCCGAACGTTTGCCCTCTGAGCATCCCCTCCCTGCCCACAACCGTCTGTGTCAGCACCTCTTCTAGTCTGTCATCCCCAGGCAGACGTGCTCGCCAACCTCTCGCTCCTGACCCTCGCTTCTCCCAGACCCTCAGTTCCCCACACCTCAGCCTGGTCAACTGGAGATTATCTCAGCCACACTCTCCAGCATCCTCTGTTTTCCCCACCTCCACTCCAACCCCTTTTGTTCTTTCCCTGTTCCAGCTGTGCAGTCTCCAGCCTGAATCCACTCACAAGGCCTTTTTGCTGAGCCTGGCACTGGCCCACCAAGAGCTGCTGGAGATAATCTCATAAGCTGCCTGAAGGACTTGGGACAAACCCCTGACTCTAACGTTACCCCAACCCTCAGGGCCGCCCAAATCCTTTCTCCTCAGTCATCTCCTCTTTTCCCCTTATTCAGCAACTATCTAGAAAATCCACCCACAGCATGGCGCTTTTGCAGTTTCTAATGGTGTATCAAACTGCAATCTGACTTCTGCTTCCTGTGAAATTGTTCCAGCAAAGGTTTCCCATGACTGCCCAACTTCCAAGTGTTCTTTCTCCGTCTCATGTGATCTCTCTTCAGTGGTCAGCCTCTTGGAGCACTCCTCTTCCTTAACCATAACAGGTATCTCTCAGGGTTCCCTGAGCACTTCATCTGTTTTTTCCCCATAGAATCTCCCTTTTCTTCCTGCTTCTTAAAAATTATTATTCCCTGAGTTCCATCCTCTGCCACCACTCCCCTCACTCCTATCCATGACCTTGATCCGGCAAGGTGGGATAAAAGCAAATAGGGTTGATCGTCTGAAACCCTATTTCAACTCACTCCTGAAAACATCCTTCCGATTCAACACGGATGGGAAGGGAAACACTAGGTGGCCATTGGTGCCTGACAGTCCGCTTCTGAGATGATGGCATGCGTCTCAGGGCTGAAAAGTATTCATTTTGGTGGCAGTGCCGGTGGGCTGTAGAGGGGCACACCCATGACATCTGCAGAGGGTTTGCACTGCTGTGTTGTGTACACAATTCTCATAGGCCATCAGGAACAATGAATGGGCAGTTCCTAGAACCCGGGGAAGAGCTGCCATTTAAAAGCTGGTGTATACAGTGGAAATGGTGCTAGATTTAGAGTAAGGCATTTTATTTTGAATCCTTTTTTCCTCTTACCAGTTGTGTGACCTTGGGCAACTGACTTCTCTCCTGGCCGTCTCTCAGTGTTTTTATTTGTAAAATAGATAAACATTATCATCTACTCAGGATTGGGGATAAAGCACATCTTAGGAAGATGTCATGATTTGCTAGACTTTGTTCAGTAGGATGATTACTGATACAGCGGTATTCTCTTAAGTCACTCCTAAGCTGACAACTTACCCCATATTAGTTAACATCCTCTTTTTATGGCACTGGCATCAAGAGTTGAGGAGAGATTGAGCAGAACTTGTCCCTGGCCTCAGGCTGGTTGAAATCACGCACAATACAGGTAGAGTACTTTCAGTAATCATCTCTGATCCAGGTTTCACTGAAATTGCTTATTAGCAGGAGCTCTGAGAGTAGAAAGATGAGTGCAGGCTGGAGTAGATGGACAAGTGGCCTGAGAGAAACTATGGCTGCTTGGAGTGGAACGTCATGTTATAAAGCAAGTAGTGAGTGACACAGTCATAGGCTTTTTTTTTTTATGTGTATCACTTTTTTAAAAGTCTTTATTGAACTCATTACAGTATTGCTTCTGTTTTATGCTTTGGCTTTTTGGCTGTGAGGCATGTGGGGTCTTAGCTCCCCAACCAGGGATCAAACCTGTGCCCCACCTGCCTTGCAAGGTGGAATCTTAACCACTGGACCATCAGGGAGGTCCCAGTCCTGGGCTTTTATTAAAGTTAGGTAGGGAAATTAAAATTGATGCCAGAGGCCCCAGGGAGTCACTAAATATTTTTGAGTGGGAACATGAAAACGGTGTTTTCAGAAGCTTAGTTTAGCTTCCTCATATATAAGACATTTTTGATTGAGGGAATCGTGCCAAGGAGGACATTGGACAGATGGTTGCAGAACCTGATCTGAAGAAGTGCAGGGTTAGGCTGGGAAGGAAAAGATGGGAGTGCAAGCTATTTCATAAGAAAAAAAATAAAAAACACCTTCAAAAAGCAATAGTGACCATTTTCATATTGTAGTTTCAGTGTGTGTTTTCCAACACTGTTGCGCAGTCATCCAATTCTCAGTGGCCTCTGACTGGATGTCCTACAATTTAACTCAATTCTGATACTATCTACCTGAAAGATGCCGCCGATCCAGCAGGTTAAGGGCCTCAGTTTTACAAGGGTCTCTCATTCATACACATTCTTTTTAAATAAAACTGGTCTCAAGTCTAGGTTGTTACCTATGTCTCTGACCCACTATAGATTGAAGACTCCCACAACCCCCTCCTCAGTTCAATTAATTTGCTAGAGTAGCTCATAGCATTCAGGAAAACAGTTTACTAACTAGATTACCCATTTATCAGTCCTGTAGTCCAGGAACAGCCAGATGGAAGAGATGCTTAGGGCAGGGTGAGTGGAATGGGGCTCAGAGCTTCCAAGCCCTCACTGGGCATCCCACTCTCCCAGTACACGCATGTGTTTACTAACTGGAAGCTCTCAGAGGCCCGTCCTTTTTCAGGTTTTTATGGAAGCTTCATTGTGCAAGCATGACTGATTAAATCATTGGCCATTTGCGATTGAACTTAATCTCCAGCCCTGCTCCCCCCTCCTGAGGTCAGGGGGTGGGGATAAGTTCCAGCCCTCTCACCTAGTAGTTGGTTCCCCTGACAACTGGCCCCCATCCTGATTAACATAAATTCACCTCACTAACAGAAATGCAGGTGTGATCAAAAGGGGCTTGTAATGAGTATAAAACCTGTGTTGCTTTTATCAGTAAATTTCAGCAGTTTTAGGAGCTATGTACCAGAAATGAGAATGTAGACCAAATATATGTTGCTTATTGTAAATCACAATATCACAGAGATGCAAGTGCAAAATGACTTAAAAGTAACTTTGACTTTTCTAAACTTTGACCAGGGTATTATGAAAATGAAGGAGAAACTTTTGTGTGTGGTAAAATATACATAACAGAAATCTGGGATGGGTTTCCCTTTCTTCCTCCACACGATCTTCCCAACACAGGAATCAAACCCGTATCTCCTGCAGCTCCTGCATTGCAGGCGAATTCTTTATCTCTGAGCCACTGGGGAAGCAAAATATACATAACAGAAATCTTACCATTTTAGCCATTTTTAAAGTGCACAGTTCAGTGGTGTTAAGTATATTTACATTCTTGTGCCACCATCACCACCAGAGGAGAAACTTTTTTTTAAGATTTATTTATGTGTTGTTTTTGTCTATACTGGGTCCTCATTGCTGTGCCTGGGCTTTCTCTAGCTGCAGAGAGCAGGGGCTCCTCTCGAGTTGTGTGTGGGCTTCTCGTTGAAGTGGCTTCTCTTGCTATGGAAGAAGGTTCTAGGCACACAGGCTTCAATAGAAGTGTGTGGGCTCAGAAGTTGTGGTGTACCAACTTAGTTGCTGTGAGGCACGTGGGATCCTCCCAGACCAGGGAGGATCCTCCTGCATTGGCAGGAGATTCTTTACCACTGAGCCCCCAGGAAGCCCCAGAGGAGAAACTTTTACAGCAGTTTGACTCACTGTACCACCAGAGCACGTGATCGATGTCCATGCATTTTGTATATTCTGTTATTTCAACATTTTCTAGTAATTTATTTGGTCAAATATTGCAAAATACCCGTCTACAATGATTTGGAAATTAAAAAAAGCTGGCGCTTTTCTTCAGATTGCTTGAGAAGCACTCTGCTAAAGGAATAAGAAAGATGTGTATTGGGGGGGGGAATAAATTGGGAGATTGGGACTGACATATACACACTACTATATATTAAAATAGATAACTAATAAGGACCTACTGTATAGCACAAGGAACTCTACTCAATACTCTGTAGTGACCCGTATGGGACTAGAATCTGGAAAAGAGTGGATATATGTATAACTGATTTGCTGTGCTGTACAGCAGAAACTAACACAACCCTGTAAATCAGCTGTCAGTTCAGTTCAGTTCCATTCAGTCGCTCAATCATGTCTGACTCTTTGTGACCCCATGGACTGAAGCACACCAGGCTTCCCTGTCCATCACCAACTCCCAGAGCCTACTCAAACTCATGTCCATCACATCAGTGATGTCATCCAACCATCTCATCCTCTCTTGTCCCCTTCTCCTCCTGCCTTCAATCTTTCCCAGCATCAGGGTCTTTTCCAATGAGTCCGTTCTTCACATCAGGTGACCAAAGTATTGGGAGTTTCAGCTTCAACATCAGTCCTTCCGATGAATATTCAGGACTGATTTCCTTTAGGATTGACTGGTTTGGTCTCCTTGCAGTCCAGGGGACTCGCAAGAGTCTTCTCTAACACCACAGCTCAAAAGCATCAGTTCTTCAACGCTCAGCTTTCATTATAGTCCAACTCTCATATCCATGCACAATTACTGGAAAAACCGTAGCTTTGACTAGACGGACCTTTGCCTGTCCTTCTCCAGGGGATCTTCCTGACCCAGGAATCAAACCAGGGTCTCTTGCACTGCAAGCGGACTCTTTTCCAAATGAGCCATCAGGGAAGCCCAAATCAACTTTCAGTTCAGTTCAGTTCAGTCACTCAGTCATGTTCAACTCTTTGCAACCCCATGAATCGCAGCACACCAGGCTTCCCTGTCCATCACCAACTCCCAGAGCCTACTCAAACTCATGTCCATCGCATCGGTGATGCCATCCAGCCATCTCATCCTCTGTCGTCCCCTTCTCCTCCTGCCCCCAATCCTTCCCAGCATCAGGATCTTTTCCAATGAGTCAACTCTTCGCATGAGGTGGCCTAAGTATTGGAGTTTCAAGTTCAACATCAGTCCTTCCAATGAATATTCAAGACTGATTTCCTTTAGGATTGACTGGTTGGATCTCCTTGCAGTCCAAGGGACTCTCAAGAGTCTTCTCCAACACCACAGTTCAAAAGCATCAGTTCTTTGATGCTCACCTTTCTTTATAGTCCAACTCTCACATCTATGCATGACTACTGGAAAAACCATAGCCTTGACTAAACGGACCTTTGCCTATCCTTCTCCAGGGGATCTTCCTGACCCAGGAATCGAACCAGGGTCTCTTGCACTGCAGGCGGACTCTTTACCAACTGAGCTATCAGGGAAGCCCAAATCAACTATACCCCAATAAAAATTCATTAAAAAAAAATAAGAAATGTATAGCATCCCTGGGAAGGAAGAGGTGGGCTATAGGAAGGGTATCTTCTACCCTCTACCAGGCAAGATCTTATCCATTCTTGAAGCTCAACTCCTGGGTCCCTTCCTCTGAGAAACCTTCTCTTCCCAACCTCCCTGAAAACTCCCAGGCCTCACCAGAGGTTGATCAGCCCTCAGGTTCCTGCTGTCCCACAGACATACTTTCTTTCTTTTTTATTTGGCTGTGCCAGGTCTTTGTTGCAGCATGCAGGATCTTTGACCTTAGTTGTGGCATGTGAACTCTGAGTTGCAGCGTATAGGATCTAGTTTCCTGACCAGGGACTAAACTCGGGCCTCCTGCAATGGGAGTGCTGAGTCTCAGCCACAGACCAGCAGGGAAGTTCCCATGGACATATTACCGTAGCTACTGTTGTGGGATCAGATGGATTGGCCATCTTGGTGGTCTCCCTGCTAAAATGTGAGCTCGCATGGACGCTGAAGTCTTTTCATCTCTATGTGCACATTACCCTGCACGTAGTAGGTGTTCAGTGAAGGTTTGTTCACAAGAATTAAATTGAATTTAGACAGCCGACTTGGAGGGTTGATATAGAGATGATGACATGTTGGGATATAAAAGAAAGAATGTCAGGGCCCCAAACTCCTTCGGGAAGGAGGAGGCCATTCATCTGTTCTGAGGAAGATGTATGGGGAAGACACAGAAGCTGATGCACAGAAGTGGAGTTGGACAGCCTGTGTAGGGAGTGTGCTGGGGAAGCAGACAGAGAGGAAGAGGAAAAGGCGGCAGCATGGTCTCTGCTTTCCATTCACTCTTTAACCTCATACTTCTGTTGAAGCATTCATCACAGTTTCAATATCCAATCATCAGATATACTTCAACCCTGTCATTCATTTATTCATTTATTCAATCAGTACTCACCAAGGGCCTATTTTGTGTCCAGCTTTGTGTTACAAACTTTGCTTAATAACGCTAACCCCTGAACATCCTTTCAAGGTAGGTATTTTTGTCTCCGTGTCATAGAAGCAGCTCAGGAGGTTGAGTTATTTGCCTGAATTAAGGCAGCTAATCAGTAGCATATCAGGTTTTGAACCTTGAGCTTGAATCCCTCCTGCCTTGCATAATGTCGTGAGGCTGGTGCTCAGTGAGTGTTCATTGGGTCAATTCCAGGAAAATTTGGACCAGAATGGGAAGAAAGAGGACAGAAGAGGCAGTTCGAGGTTAGGGGTTGGCTTGTCCAGTTTGGAGGAAGATTGTGAGAGAATGGGGCTAAGGTAGGCACTGTGGAGCCTAAAGTGACTCATAACCCAGGGAAGAGAGGTCTGGGAGACTATTTTAGACCTTGTTGGATCTCAGCCAATTCATGTCGCTACCTTGCAGTCAACTCTGCTGCTTTTCGAAGTCTACGCTGTGGCCTCTCCGCTCCACTGAATTGGCCCAGGCCAGCGCTCCCACCTCCTTCCTAGTGTCCTCCCTTTGCTTTCTGTGCTGCAGCTCCACTGGCTTCCTTGTTCCCTTCACAGGACATTTCCACACAAAAGCCTTTTCACTTTGTTTCCTCTTCCTGAGTGTTCTTTCCGCTTTGTGTTTGCGTATCTGGCTCCTTCACATCACCCAAATATGTTAAAATGCTCCCCTCTCTGCAAGCCCTTGACCACCAATTTAAAAATAACACTTCTGGTTTCCCTGTATCCCATTGCCCTGCTCTGTGTTCCCTTACAGCCTATCTTTCCCGGCCTAATGTATGTATTTGCTTGCCTTTTCATTGTGTCTCCCCTTCACTAGGCCTGAAACTCCCTTGAGCAGGAGTTTATCTTGTCCATTGTTGTATCCCCATAGTACCTAGAACAATTCTTACAACATTGATTGCTCTCCATTCGTATTTGCCAGATAAATGAGATGGACCAGCTTCTCTCTCAGGATCTGAACTGAGGACACAGTGACTCTCTTGGTTCAAGATAGGTGTGGCCCCATTGAGTCGGTCAGGCTTGGGTTGACAGCCATGTTCATCACATGTAAGCCCAGGAAGTTGGTCAAGATCAAAAGAAAAGCTAAAGGGAGAAAGAGTCCAGGTGTCAGAGAAGGTTTCACGGCCAGGGGATTCTCTTTCACATCGTGGCCTAACGATATTTGTATTGGCTTCTGTATTTGTTTTGTCCATAGACTTGTCTGGGTATCTGTATTAGTTTTCTCTGACTACATCATGAACTGTCACAAATTCAACAGCTTAAAGCAACACCCTTTTATTATCTCATAGTTCTATAGGTCAGAAGTCTGGGTGGGCTGGGTTCTCTGCTCAGGGTCTCAGACTGAAATCAAGAAATTGGCAGGACCGGCCTCTTATCTGGAGACCCTGGGGAAGATTTTGCTTCCAAGCTCATTCAGCTTGTTGGCAGTCTTTAGTTCCTTGCAGTTGTAGGACTGAGGTCTCTATTTCCTCTCTAGCTTTTGGCACGAATTGCACATAGCTTGCAGAGGCCACTCTCAGCTTCTTGCCATGTGACCCCCAACTCCTCAGCAACACACAGAGAGCTTCCCACACACCCAATCCCTCCCACACAGCTCTCTGAATTCTTCTTCTGCTACTAGCAGGAGAAAACTCTGCTTTTAAAGCACTCATGTGATTAGGTTAGGCTCACCCGGATGATCTTCTGTTGATTAACTTAAAACCAACTAACCAGTACTTATATCTGCAAAATCCCTTTTGCCTTTTAACCTAACATTATCAAGGCCTGATACAGTCACAGTCCTAGCTTTAGGATAGGAAATCTTGAGGGCCAACTTTAGGATTCTGACTATCATAGTATTCATTTTTCCAAGCTCCTTTAATTCATTAGCTTGAAGGGCTGGTGGAAGGGGGAATCTGTTATTTGCAACTGAAGAGCAATGGCCATAATCCGCAGAGGCCTGGCAGCCCAGTGGAGTGGGGGGAGGTGAGTGTACAGTTATAAACTTTGTCTTCTTGACCTCTGCTAAATTGTGGTTTTTTTCTTTTTCCTCTGGAATAGAGTTCAGTATATAGAGATGTGAAAGATTAGACCATCTGCCATACTTCAGATGCCAAAAATAATGAAAATAGACCCTTGCCTCTAAACTCTTGGTTAGAAAACTTTTTTTCTTTTTTTAATGCTTTTCTTTGCAGATTGCTCTCCGAATGAGATCATTGGTGATCCTGAGCCTTTTCCCATGACTTAATTGATGAGGAGAGGACCGCCCAGCTAAAGCTTACAGAATACATTGGGGGTAATTGGCTTAAAGCCTACAGGCTCTTGCCGAAATGAGCGGTTTTGGTTAAAGCACACCATGCAGCCAAAAAGTATTATGTATGTATATTTTTGTCTTGAGGTATTATCAAGAAATTCCACATAGAAAGGAATAAACTATGGTTTGGGATTGAAAAAAAAATTTTTTTTAAGAAAAATGCAAGAAGTAAACTCTGTTTCCTGCAGATGTAAATCAGGGCAAATTTTAAAGCCTTTCGTGACTCAGAGAGAGGTCACCAACCAAATCTGTGGAGGGAGGCAGACTAAAACAAAACAGCTACATTTTTTATGATTTTTCCCCCTGCTGCTTTTAGCTCTTCATTTACTCGACCTAACACAACTTTCCAGACGCTGCAGGAAATCGGAGATACGAAATTGCTGTCCAGTTCACTGCCTAGCTTCAAAAAATGAATAGTCAGAGCTGAGTGTCAAATCCTAGTAAACCGGGGGATTTGAGAAAGAAAGCATACCTTGTGGCACACTGGTGGCAGTTTGAAGGACTGTGAGATGAGTGATAGAAGGATCTTCTCCCCTCGTAGCCTAGTCCGACCTTTCTTTAATGCATGGAACGACTCAGCAGCCTGGAGACAGGAGGTCATCAGCTCTGCTGGATCCTACTCTTTGGAGTGAATCAGGACATAAGGAGGCAGCAGCTATGAATGAAAATAAGGAATCCTAGATCTTGGGTAGTACCTGGTGCTGCTGCTGGGGGACCTGGCAATTTTGAGCCTCAGTGTCAATTAGAGATCATGATGCCTAGTTAACAGGATCGTTTCAGAATTAAAGAAGATGTATGTGTAAGCTTGGTAAACCATTAAGCAAATGTAAGTGATTGTATTATGTGAGCATTATTAATAGGAAGACATTGAAGTTCCCACCTAGTCCCATCTAACCTAGTCCCTAGGTCCCCTTCCATGGTGGATGGCCTAAAGAAGAGGAACATGGAGTCCAAGACAGGAATGGGAAATGCAGGGAGAGACTTTGTGTTTTCAAGGCCAATAAATCTAACACTGGAAGCCTGAAGCTGCTCTTAAAAGGGAGAAGGGGGCAGCCACTGTGCAGCACAGAAGCCTCAGGCCCTAGACAAAAATCCAGGATGAGCTCCAGGAGTTCAGCCTAAGAGCAGAGCTCTTACAAGCTACCCACCAGGCTCGCTGAGGAACCAGATGCCAAGCGTGAATCCGAGGACCTGAGGGGATAAGAACCTGCCCCGAAGCTTCATGAGGGTAGAAGACAGAAGGCTTCCATGGCCCCTAAATGAAATAGAGGTTGTTTCCATAACCAGTGGGAAACTGTCCAGGTGTTTCATGTTTCTTGTTGACTTAAGTTTTTAAAAGCATCTGTCACAAACTGTTTTTTCTCTTGGGTAACTCCTTCCCCCTGCAGATGTAGGATTCAAAGATAGAAAGCTGAACTCTGGGCTTTTGGCAATAACAGAGTCAAGTGTATTGGTTCATTTTTTTATTCAACAAGAGTTTATGATGCCTGCTCTTTTTCAACCCTGTTCCAGACCCAGGGGAATCAGAGATGCAGCATAGTGAGTATCAGATGGGTGCACATAGGTACTTGGATGGAATGGAAGCAGGTGTGGCATAATTTTTGACTTCCCTCTCCATGCCCTCAGCCAATAGTGATTTCATATAGTGACTGTTGCTGCTGATTTCCATCCCTAAGATGCTGATTTCTGTCCCTAAGACCTTGCTTCCATACTGTCTTCCTTTCCTCTACCTTTAAGTTCTAGCTTGAGCCCAGCTTCTCCTCCAAAGCCTTCCCAGATCTTCTCATATATGTAGATCACCACTTGCTTGTCTGTGCCCCACGTTTCCTGTCTTGAGATCTCATTCGTGTTTGCCTCATCCTTTTCAGCTTGGTTGCTAGATCCTGAGCCTGGCTCAGTGGGGGCTTGTTGAGCTGCACCTAGAGATAGTCACTTCCAGCACTGTGTGTTTTGAATTTTCTGCCCTGACTTCTCTCTGCTCATGGTTTCTCCACAGAGTGGGGCATGTCAATGTTGCCCCCAAAATGGTATAGACTTGGCAGAAGTGGAATCCGCATTGTCAGTGGAAACAGCTGTGGGTGAGACATGGGTCAGTAGACAAAGGAGGCATTGCAAGGGCCTCCAGACAACACCATGAAGCAAAGTTCAAGGGAAAAGAAGAGGGGGGCCCCCACTAAAAAACATGTGGGGGACCAGAAACAGGCAGCTCAGATGATTATCACCCTGTACTTGCAATGACTCATCCGGTTTTTATGTGTAAGGGCACAGGCCCAGTGTGTCTTAAAGGTATTAGTCTGACTTTCTGGTTGAAGGAAGAAGCCACTGACTGTTGCCACATAGGTGGACCTGGGCATTCTGAGCCCCTAACCCTGGGCTGGGGTAAGAGAAGGCAGCTGGGATGAGGTAGAACTCAGACAGGAAATTTAGAATTCCAAGATCATATGAACAGCTGGATTGTAGTGCCTGGTTGCCTATCTAGGATGGAGCAGTCCTATAGTCAGTGGGTAGAGCTGAGGGGTCCTGTCCTCCAAGTAAGGGGCTGACAGAGTGGTCAATAAGGCTGTGGTCTCGGGGAGGGCTGTGCTTCAAGGTGGAAACTGAGCATTGAGATGGAGTTTGGGGAAAACTAACTGCAGTTGGATGTTGCATATACTTATGCACCAAGGCAGCCTGGACATTGGGTGTCTCAGTTAAGGTCCTTGCATGCTCAAGTTTATGTAAAAGAAGTGAGCTAAGTGTACTCCATCCTGGGGTGAGTAACCATGGGGAGCTGTTACCACTCCTGGGCCTGAGTGGTTACTGAATTCCAGAGATTAAAGAAATGGTGCAGAGAGGGCCACCCAACAGCTAGAGCCTATGGACTTTGGTGATGGTGACTCCATAGCAAAAGAATCAGGAAATAACCCAAGCTCCTCTCTCTCCCCCAGCCTTCCTGGGCCACTTCCCATTGGTTTACTTAATCAGAGGCAGAGGGCAAGCTTGCCCACTAACAGCCACTCGGGCAGGAAAGGGTGGGGGAAAATGGATCTTGAGGGGCCAACTATAGGCTTTTGCAACATAACTAATTCTCGATCCTCCCTTCTGAGGGAACTGACCCTACCAACATCCTATCTCTCCTAGAAAGGCGGGGCTCAGGATTCATGTGAGCTGAGCCTCAGGCTGAAAATCTCTGTTGCTCAGAGTTGACAGGAACTGAGAAAAGAGGGTCTGGCACTGTACCTTTAAAATAACAGCTTGCTCCATACATACGGGGGCCATATGTCCTCAATTTTCCAAGACAGTCTCAATTTCAAATATTCTGTCCCATTTTGCCCATAAGAATACTGGCACTTGTCAGATCGTATGTTCCAATTTTTGATTCAGAAAATATGGTCACTGTATCCCTATACCACAACAAATGCCAGATGGTTAAAAAAGCTAACTTTTTTTAATGGTATACTTATCCCAATTGTTGAGAAAAGACAATTTTCTGACTATTGAAGCAATTGAAGAAATTATCAATGACAAGTTTAATGGGTTCAATTACATTTTTAAAAGTCACCTTTTTTCTTTTTTCTGTACAAAGAAAACCAGCAAAGCTAAAAGGTAAAAGGAGAAGCAACAGATTGGGGAAGTAGTTACAATAAACATAACAGCTAAAACTCACCATCCAGACACTTTGGGGAATTTTATATAAATCTTAAAGGGCACAATCAAGACTTCATTGGACAGATGGTCAAAGGATATGAGTAGATAATTCACACAAGAGAAACATTCACTGTAAACAAACCCCAGGGAGGTAATTTAATATGTTCAGGTTAAAATAACTATGAGTTACCATTTCACATCTATGTATATTATCAAAAATAAATAAAAGCTATAAAATATATCTTGAACAGGGCTTTGTGGGAACATGCACATTTCAGAAGGCATTGATATTTCTTTTTCTTTTCCCCTTCCTAGAGGACAGTATGGTGATATGTAAAATATATCAGGACACAAAGGCAATCCATGACTGACTCAGCAATTCCACTTTTGGAAATATATCCCAAGAAAATTATTCAAAAAACTATTATTATTAAATTAAAAGTATTATTAGAAAAAAGTATATATACTATATTGTATTATACCCTTGATACAACATAGGTTTGAACTGCATGGGTTCACGCACAAAGATTTTTTTCCAAAGATATGTATTGCAGTATTACATGTCCTGCAGTTGGTTGAATTCTTGGATGCAGAACTTCAAATATCGAGGGCTGACTGTAAAGTAATATTCGATTTTTGACTATTTTGGACTAAGGGGAGGATGGATACCTCTAATCCCCGTGTTGTTCAAGGGTTAACTGTACATATGCACATACACACAACACACACACACACTTTTACCTGAGACAACCCAATTTACTAACAATTGTGTGACGACTGAAATATAATAGTCTAGAATAAGTATTGTGTTATTAAAATATCAAATATGTTCACTTTGTAAACATGAGAGAAGGTATATTTTAAAATGTTAAGTTTTGAAAAAGTACAATGAAACTCTGGCAATAATGATGTGGTCATGTGAAAGCTAGTTTTGTCCAATTGTAAGGATCAGATAAGAGTCTAAACTGCAGTTCATCAGTTTTCTAAGGTAAAAGTGTATTCTGTGGTTTCTAGCTCATTATTCGTTATTGCTGATTTTAGATATTCTAAATGTAGCCTGTTTGCCATAAAAATAATGAGTAAAGTAAGAATAAGGCTCTGACTCCTATTGGTTCATAGATTAAGTGTCAAGGGTGATGCTGGTTACTTCTTCAAATGTATCTCCATACAGCAGGGGTGGTGGTGGTGTTTAGTCGCGCAGTCGTGCCCGACTCTTTTGCAACCCTGTGGACTGTAGTTTGCCAGGCTCCACTGTCCATGGGATTCTCCAGGCAAGAATACTGGAGTGGGTCGCCATTTCCTTCTCCAGGGGATCTTCATGACCCAGGCGATCAAGACCTTTTCGACTGCATTGGCAGGCAGATTCTTCACACTGAGCCCCCAAGGAAGCCCACAGGAGGGGTGGCCACTTGCTATTTAATGCTGTATTCCCTGACTGTGGAACCCTCTGTTCCCTGTCTCGTTTCTTTCCCTCTTGATTGTGATCCGTGAATACAGATGCCCCTGGTTCTAGTAGGTGATGAGGCTCCGTCTATGTGGTACTCAAATCCTCGAACGTAGCCATTTAAACTCAACCATGAAGTTGCTTCAGGTCCATCCATGTAAAGGTCAATCTAGTTACTACCCCCCACTGCAGGAAAAAAACAATTCAATCTCTAGTGTATGTTTTTGTGGTATTTTTAAAGCCTTAAATGCTAATCTGTTAAAAATAAGGGTGGGGAGTTCATTGTGCAAATGTGAAACTTACAAATGCCAATCCCCCTGTTCCTCCTGTGAACCAGCAGCCAGTGTCTAGCCAACTCCTTGATCTCTGGCAGCAAGGAAAGAGGGACTGGGGCATGCGGCTGAACCCCAAGCCCTGCAGGTAGCGTCCCAGTTTGCTTGGGTGCGTAGACTTCCTCTGGGAAACCCAGGGTCCTCTGGTACCTTGCTCACTGAGACAGTGACTCCCATAAACGTGTAATAAGTTCTTGTATACAGACCCCTTGAGAGCGTTTGTGGAAATTCCACATTTCATTTTCTGTGTGACCTCGAGGAAAGCACTTGAAACCTGAATTCTCATAGCAGAAAAAGCCTAGGAGAGGAGGCTGAGGAAAGTTTGTGTGAGTGCTCTGAGTTCAGTTGCTAGCCCTGAAAGTAGATGCCATATATACAGTATGAAAATTTATAAAAGGCAGAAGAAAGGATAGAAACCCCATGGAGCTCCAGTTATCCATCAAAAGGACTACTCCTGGTTGTCAAGGAAAGAGCATAAGTTTTGAAGTCAGCTAGACGCAGAGTCGGACACGACTGAAGCGACTTAGCAGCAGCAGCAGACCAGCGTTAACCTAACTGACGCCTCATTACCTCTCCTCCTCCCACTGAAACTGTTAAAAATGGTATCTACCTCTTGGAGTGGTTGTGAGTTAAAATTAAATAATCTTGTAATGAACATAAATGAATATATGGTACAAAATAAGCCTTCCATAAGCATCAGTTCTCTTCCCCTTCTCTCCCATAGGTTATCTTGCATACAGGAGGTATTGTTTATCGTATATATACACTGTATGATAATTGAGTCATATGCAGAGAGTGACAGTCTGATTTCACCTACCACACAACAGAGATACCAAACACCGGGAATACAATCTCTCTTGGCCATAGTGGGGCATGGCCAGCTACGAACAACAGAAGGAAGAAGGCAGGAAGGGATGGGATATGAATGTGACTCTTCTCAGGGATAGGATTGCACTCTCTGAGCACAATACTGGTCCACATGCTAACATGAAGATGCAGTCTGTCCAGCATGGGATACAGTAAACTCTGACCACCATTCCCCAAAACCAACAGCAACAAAGAAGTGTCCAACGCAGAGTACTGGGATGTCCCAGTGGGTAGACGGAGCACAGCAGCAGGAACCTGGGGGAGTGATGCTCAGATGTGCAGAAAAGCAGATGGCAGTCTTGGGACACATTTAGCCCCAGACACTGGGTAGGGGTACTTGGACAAGGATTCATCAACAGGGACTAAGGCAGAAGGTCAACAATAAGAACTTTGGTAACAGACTGGATAATGAACTCTGTCTGGTACTAGAATGAAGCTCTGTTTTGGGGTCAGATGATGATGCTCTTGAGCCCAGGACAGTCTCAGATCAAGTTGGAACCCTGGAAACTGAGGCAGGACTGAGTCACAGATGAGAGTCAGTTGGTCCAAGTCATGAGGCTGGGATGGGATGCAGCAGCTGGGGGCCAGTGTGGACCAAACCCTATTCCTCTTGAAAGCGGACTCACTTGCTGCCACTTGGTTAAACTTTGGGCTCGTTTCCACAGATGTCGGTGGAAATTGCTCCAGAGTTTTCCAAGAGTGACCCAGAAGTTTCCCTTTCCCTGCTCCTTTCTCTCTGTTCTCTCCCCAGCTTATCTAAATCTGTGTGGGTAACATTTAGCCAAGAAGCTCTATCAGGATTTTGGTGAGAGGAGGGAACTGTAGGTAATGGAAAATTATATTCAGTGTATTGTGGTTGCTTTAATTGGGGCTTAGTCATGATGCTTAATTCGTTTCTAAATCTGAAATCTCACTAAAGTGAATTTTCTGTTTAGCAAGAGGGGCATGGATTCAAGATGGTCGTGAAGCACCATTACGGCCCCTCTTGAAGCAGCCTTCCCTGACTTTCTGTTGAAGGGCTCCCTCGTGGACTTACTGTTGCTCTTTTCCTCTTGACCACAGACTCCAACTCTGCATTGTCTCCCTTCCTCTCGGTGCATTATACTTTCCAGCTAGACCAGTGGTTTTTTTATGGGGGCGATTTTTCTTCCCAGGGGACATTAGGCAATGTCTGGAGACATTTTTTGATTGTTGTGATGGTGGGGGTGGATGCTCTTGGCATTAGTGGGTAGAAGGCCAGGCTACTACTAAACGCTCTACATTGCACAGGACAGCCCCCCACAACAAAGACTGATCCAGTCCAAAACATCAACAGTGGCTCTGTTGAGAAACCCTGGTTTAGATTGTAAGCCTGTTATGAGCTGACATGATGTCTTAGATTCTGGCAAAATAATAATCACCACTAGCAACTAACATTTATCAAACTTTTACTGTGTGCCAGGCATTGTACTAAACACTTTCTACATATTAGCTCATTTAATCTTTTTTTGTTAGGAATGATTGTTATCCCGTTATACAGATGGAGAACCTGAAATATGAGAAAGTTAACTTACCTAAGGTCACACAGCCGGTAGCTGGTGAAGACCCTCACTAATAGTAGGAACAGTAGTACTAATAGCAGTAGACTTTTTATTAATTTTTATCAAGCCAAGGGCTTTGTATATTTTGTTTCATCTTTGCCAGGACCTCTGGCAAGAGAAGTCTTAGAATACCCATTTAAGATTTGCAGAACCTAGGTCTCAGTTGAACTTGCCTTGTTTTTTTTTTTTAATGAATTTATTTTTTAATCGCAAGATAATTGCTTTACAGAATTTTGTTGTTTTCTTTCAAACCGCAACATGAATCAGCCATAGGGATACATATATCCTCTCCCTTTTGAACCTCCCTCCCACCTCCCTCCCCATCTCACCCCTCTAGGTTGATACAGAGCCCCTGTTTGAGTTCCCTGAGACATACAGCAAATTCCCGTTGGCTATCTGTTTTACATACGGTAACGTAGGAACTTGCCTTGTTTTTATGAATGTGTATGTTTTTAAAATTAGTGTCCCTCTCCCCAGCTGCACTGTAATCCTAAGAATGCAAGGATCTTACAGCTCTCCTGCTCCCCTAGTGACCTCCCTATTCAGCTGGAGTTCTGGCAGTGGTGTGCACTCTGTGACTGATTAAGGGACGAGGGAATGAAATGGCAGCGTGTTGGATGCCCATAGATGGACCTGTTGAGACCTAGCTGTGGCTTGGCAATTGTGCCATGTTTTCTCTGCCCTGGAGCTTTCCTCTGATTCTTTCCCTCCACTGGACCTCAAAGCTGCCCCGTGAAAGGATCTGGTCCTTATCACCATATAGAGTCCAAAGAGTGTTGGGGACGGGCTAAGAGTATTCGCTGTCTGGCCTCTCCTGGGCCTCGTCAAAACAAGCAGGAGCATCATATTGTTTATAGGAGCTAGAAATCATGACCACATTAAACCCAAGATTGTCAGGCACCTTTGGACGTTTTTACAACCCACTCTCAGACAAGGGATGGACTTTCTTGTGGCTGGATATCAAGTCCCTACGTAATGAAATTTGATGCCACATGATGCTAGGTAGAGATACTTCTTTTTCTTTCTGATATCTGGACATTTTCAGAACTTAGATAATTTTATCCTATTTACATCAAACATGCAGGTAACTCTAGACTTTTATATCTGTATTATTTCTGGGGAGGTCTAATATGATTATGAATGACAGTAATTGACATTACATGCTTTGATTAAATTTCCTTTGCTGTGAATCAAAACCTTTTAGTCCAGTCCTGCAGTGCTATTTCTGGACTTCTCTTTTACATACTCTGATGCGTTAGGTAGCAGGTATGACACAAATTCACTGTCATAAATTCTCCATCCCATAGATTAAATGAGATAGGGCATGCAAGGTCGACTTAATGCGAGCCACATAATAATTAATCAAAAACTGTTAGTTGAACTGCATACTTTATACCTTTTAGTTGTATGCTATTTGAAGAATTATAGTGTTTCTTGGATGATAATCGTAAAGCTGATGTTTATGAGCTTGCTCTATTTACAGGTGATCATGGATAGCATAGTAATTACATCCCAGGATTTCTCCTTCCAGGGTTTTTAGGTGGTCAGTAGAACCTTAGAGGAAACTACCCCAGATAGCCTCCTCCCTTCTCATCCCCTAAACAACAACAGTGGCAAACTCAGTCATCACCTGGTCAGCCTGCTGGAGAGGGGTAGAAGGGAGGGTGTGGATCAGTTATTTGATCCTGACCCCCTCTCCCCTTCATTTGGGTGCACAAAGCATGTTGCCTTGGAAAATGCACCCGTAGCATTTCCAGGTGTCTGATGCTCCTGGGCCTTTGAGTGTCCTCGGGCCCCTCTGTAGCACTGTCTCCACCACAATCCATACCTTGATCTTTGGGGTCAGATAGAATAGGAAGTAAAAATCCCCTGCTTAATTGGCCATGGCATCTCCTTCCAGCCTAGAGATTTTCCCCAGGACTGACTCTCAGTGAAGCCATCTTTGTCTCTTTGTTAGGTCTCTCCCCACCCCTGGGGCAGAGTGATTCGGACACAGGGTCCTGGAGGACTGATCACAGTGGTGGGCGTCCCCACCAATGCCTCACGAGTTGGCATCTTGGGAACCTGTCCTGAGTCTCTGCAGTACTCTACGAGGGTGCAGATGAACTTGTCCCAGCATCTGAGGAGTCCACAGGGCCAGTGCCAGTACTGGATCACCTCCCAGCTTCATCTGGGAGTGAAACAGGTGCACAGGCCACCCCTCACCCTCAGCCAGGCCTTTGCCTTAAGCCATCAAGCCAACAAACCCAATGGGCCAGGGTGGCAAATGTTCAAATACAAGAACATTTTCTTCTTGGCCTTAATGCATGTCTAAGATGATAAGTTCATGCCTGGAAATGTATATTTAGATACCTTCCCATCTGTATTACCTAACTGTGGGTTTAGGTTATCTTTCCTGAAAGGATGGGTTCCCCATAACTGAGACAAGACTTGAAAGCACACCATGGCCCTCATGCTGTGTCTGGGGCAGCTTTAGGTCTCCCAGCTGTACCCATACTTTGCTGTACTTAAAGAGATGCTTATGACCTTGAGTCTGTGGGCAGGCTAAGGAATTTCAGGTCCACCCAGATGAGACTCACTTCTCAGCAGTCTAAGCATCAACCCCTTGAAAACACCCTGCCCAACTCTGACTGAGGTGTATACCCAGCCTGAACAGAAAAAAACAGGCACTCCAGATTTCTAGTTGCCAAGAGGCAAGCGCTAGAATCCTGTTTGCTTTGCAGCAGGTCTGTGAGTCCCATGTGGCATCATATTAAATTATATAGGCAGCCACTTGTTCTCAACTGATGCACTGAGCTGAGAGTTGTGGGTTGAGCAAGCAGCCTTCTCCTCGGGAAATGGTTGAAAAGATGCTGTAGCTCCACAGACCTCCAGACCTCGGAAACTGGACCTAAAAGCAGAAGAGTGAGGGCCACCGCAGGGAGGGCTCAGCTCTGGGCAGAAGATACCATGATTGTGGCTGAAATCCCAGACCATGGGCTGTGGGGCACTTTGCCCTAAAGGTGGGTCAGAGTCTGGGCGAAGTTGGATGTGCTGTGGTAGGGGTGGTTCTCTGCTGGGGGTGCCCTGGCCACCTCTTGGTTCTATCTCTTGTGTTTGGGCTTCTGAGATGGCAGATGCCCCTCCTCTTGCCTCTGAAGGTTTGTTGTGTCAATCTGACCTGCATTAGCCTAGCTCTGTTGTTAGAGAGAGCTCTGGAGGGATGGGGTGGGGGGCGGGGAGGGTGTGGGGGTGTGTGTAAGATGTTTAGAGGTTGGGGGTGGCAAAAAGAGGATGAACATGGAAATAAAAGAATGAAGGATTTTTGAAAGAAAAGATCTACCTAATTTTACTGCTTGCTGTCCTCTGCTCCCTGGTAAAGGTAAATCTAAGCATGCATTCTGAAAGTGTAGTGAGAAGGTTTTGGCTTCTGTGAGCTATTAGCCTGCTAAATGCTTTTCCTGAGACCTAACAGCCAGCTCTGTTCAGTAACTAGAGCAGGGAGGGTGTTGTAATTCTCATTAGTGACAGTAATATCAATTGGACAAATATCTTACTTCAAGAGCTCGTAATCACTGATGCCTAATGGACCTTTGAAATTCTCCCAAATAGTTTAGAATAAATAGATAAAGGCAAGGACTGAAATGGGTTTGGCTGATATGCATGCAAATCCTTGGCAAGACTTTCCACTCAGTTTCCTCTCAGATTAAACATGGCTTGAACCTAAACATGTTTGGGTTTATGCCTAGGCTGAAATGCCTCCCTATGGACCTTGACAGGTTAAAGATTACATCAGTTTGGGCTCTTGGATCTGGGTTCTGAAAAGACCACAACTAATAGAGGAGTAAAAAAGGTAGCTGTGAGCAACATTTAGTTAACGTGGGAGCCCGAGGGATGGCTGTGTTGACAGTCTCCTTGGCTCCCCTGAAGATGTGCAGGGGGGACCTGACTCCTCCTGGGGGCCCACAGTGCTTTTATGACAGATTCACAGCTGGTTGATGAATTGATAGACACCAAAGTCGCTCATTTGCACCCTCTGGGAAACCACTTGTGTTGAAAGTCCCAGCAACTCTGAGGGGAAAGGAGGAGACTTGAGGGATCCTGAAGTTACAGCTGACCCTGGGACGCTCCAGAGCAGAGCTGGGTGTCAAAATTGGGGCGGGGGTGGAGCAGACACAGAGGGAAGGAAGGGATGGAGAGAAAAGAACCCAGGCTGATGCTGAGTGAGAGGCATTTTGTTATTTCATTTAATACATTGTGGAGACCATTGGAAAGGATGATTTTCCCCTTTATTTACTGGATATTTATGTATGTTTTCTTTATATTAATTGCCATGTAATATATTGTATTAAATTTCCCTAGGGACTTTGATAGACTGTTACTATGGATTTTTAGAATGAAGTTGTTATCCATTAAGAATATTAATCATGCTTACCCTATTAGTTCCATTTTTTTGTTTCCAGATTGACCTTATTCTTAGTTGCTTGACCTGATCTGCCTCTTTATTTTATAAAACAAGCCTGTGGTTTCCTTCTGCTTCTCTTCACCCAGAATCTAATTCTTCAGTACCATGAAACACGCACACACACACACACACAAACAAGACCTTCTTGCTATAGAAAACTTCTGACAGATACTGAAGTAGAAAGAATAGCGTGGCACACACCCTTGAGCTCATTACTCTCTTCAAAAAGGATTAATCTATGGTCAACCTTGTTTCATGTATACCTCCCATCTGACCCTCAGCCCCCACCAGAAGATTCTTTTGCAGTGAATCCCAAGTATACCATTTCAGTCTTTTTATTTCGGTTATAGCTCTTAAAGATAAGTTGTTATTTTTCTTTCCAATGAAGAAAAACACAATTATTATATTACATGTAGATAAAAATCTAATACTTCCTTAACGTGTTTAGCTATTCAGTCTCATAATTTTGATCTTTATTATTTTTAGTTTGTTGAAATCAAGATCAAAATAAGACCCATGCCTGGCAATTAATTGATATTATACCAGATCTCATTTATTCCTTGAAATATATTTATTGAAGAAACTCATTGAGTTCCCACAGTCTAGATTTTGCTAGCTGTATCGTGACAGTGTCAGTTAACATGTTCGTCTGTCCCCTGTGTCTCCTGAGAATTGAGAGGTAGACCTAGAACTGGTGGTGATATGTCCCTTTGGGGGCAGGAGGAAGGAGAGGCATGATGCCTGGTTGTCACTGATTTCTCAGGAGCCGTTAGTGCTCATTGCCTGGAAACCTTCATTCATTAGGGGTTTCCAAATCATCGTGTTCTAATTCATCTATTCTATCACCATTTATCAGCTGAAATGCTTTAGAAAGATAAATGTTGCCTCATTAAGCATTTGATCAATGCAGATATGGTTTGATTTAAAGAGAGAGGATAAACATCAGATATTTTCTCTTTTCACCAGTTTTCAGAATGAAGATTTCCTAGCATCTTCCAGAGGTGACAGAGTGGTGTTGAGTTTTGTTTTGTTTTTCTGCATCATTATTGACTCGAGGATTTAGCTATATTTGATGTATTTGAACCCCTTGCAGTTATTATCCATGTTGATGCTCAAATTTTTCTATCTTTGGCCGGTGAAAGCCTCTTGGATGTGATCTTAATCTGGTACAAGTTCATACCTAACTGATTTCTAGCAATAAGATGCTCCAGGCTCATCTTATATATTTTCTGCCTCAGAGCTAGAATTGGCCATTTCTCCAAGGAGCCCTGATTCCTTTTATAGGAAATGGCATTATTGTTTAGAGCCCACAATCCAGGTGCTATGCATGTTGAACAGCATCTTTTTCCACCTCTGAAAATCCAGCCAAACCACATTTGACACCACCACTTGTTAAAACCATGCTGGTCATCACCCCCACTGTCATCTCCATCTAGCCTTCACCTTGCCTCCAGACCACCTCCCAGTCTCTGTAACACTCACAAAATATTCCTTCTTAACCTACCTGGCTACTTTCACCATGCCACTTGACCCAAAACTTCCTTCTGAATTATAAAGCATTTCATGGGCCTTTTTCTCCTGCCTCTTTCACGATCCTGTCTGTCCTTATCAACCCAAGACAAAGGATAGATCATCATTTCTTAAAAGTCTCTTAAGCTCTGTTGTCTCGCCAAAGTCTTGCCTGTTTCATGAGATCATCTCTGAGCAGTCCCACTGTCTCCCAGGGCTTGTCCACATTCCTAGACACACTCTGGGGAGAAGTGGGCTGGCAGTTATCAAATGCTCACTAGGGCATGTCCTGCTGTGCTGGGCATTTCATGTGTGCTATGTCATCTAAGCTTCTTTACAATCTTGTGAGCCAAGAATTATGATTCCCATTTCAGAGGGGACAGAAGTTATTAAATAAGAGGCAGAGCCTGGGATTCATCCTTTCTTCAGAGCCCAGGCCAGCTCAGATCGCCTAATCATGGTGCTAGATCCCAGGAGGACTTCTGCATGGATGGATCCACTAAGGAGTCTTCCTGAGCCTTCTGCATACCTGCAGAACTCTGCTCTCCTTATCCTACATTGCTTTCAGGAGTAAATCCACATCTTATGTGTTCTGGCTCTTGGCTTAACTCTCTAACACCTCACTGACTCATTGCTCTCCAGCAGTCTTCCTGAAAATGGGTCTGTTCTCCTGTCTCCTGCTCCCTCTTCACCTGATAAACTCCTGCTTCTCCTTTAAGAAGCAACTGAAGCATCTCTTTTAAGGACCTCCCCCCTACTTCCACCTCCAGATGAGTTAAGTGATGCTGCTTTGGCTCCCCCAGGGGACCGGGCTCTGAGAGTGGGTCTTATTCATCCCTTTGACCCCAATTCCAGTTATTTATGGAACTGAATCAAATGGCAGTTTGTACAGTTTGTGCAGTGGAAGTGTCGGGCAGGCAATCAGAACACCAAACACAGTAAAAGCATCTCTGATTTACTACAATTTCTTTTAATAGGTTCTCTGTATAGTACCTGGCCCAGGAAAGTTGCTCAGCAACCCTGTTAAATCCACACTTACACAAATGAGGGAGTGTATGGTACCAGTCATCCTATGCTTGCTCACATGGGTCAAATGTTACCTTCCTTGAAATAGTTTTTACAGTTTCTTGTGGCCTCTGTCACTCTCTGCTTCCATTGTACATATGTATTTTTGTCCATAAGTTCAATTATGCTCTGGGCCTGGAAGATGCAACTGGCATGAGGCTCCCAACACATCGCCTTGCACGTAGTCAAGACTCAGTAATTATCTGTGGAATTGAATCAAATGGCAGGTTGTACAGAAGGAAGTTACAGTGGAAGTGCCGGGCAGGCAATCAGAACGCCAGACAGACAGTTAAAGCATCTCTGATTTACTACAATTTCTTTTAATAGGTTCTCTGTACAGATTTGCTGTCAACATGGATTATTGGTTTAGTTAAAAAAAAGAACCCAGGGAGCTGCAATAACTCTTGTGAGGCACAGAGACTGGCAGCATTTTGTCACTGCTTCCAGGGCGATGGTCACAGATGTCTGCGCTGGGACAACACTTTGTCATAATGCTGAAGAGGCCTAGATAATAAGCAAAAAATGCTTCCGCCTAAAGAGCCAAGACCTGTTGGCCTTCTCTGCTCCTTCCTTTGCTGTCTCCAATTCTTCTTTTTTTTTTTAAAGCTCAGACCTGCCGGAGTCCAGCCCCAGCAGGTCAGGGTTCCCTCAGGATGGACGGCGTCGGCGATACGAATGAGAAGACACAGCGAGTCGTGGTGTTTCCAAGTGTCTTCTGACTTTATTGTTTTTAAGACAGATTTTATATTTTTAGTGGTACATAGAAACAAATGTAAAGTATAGAGTCATGCCAGATCAGCTCGATGGATCAGCAGTTTTTGATCCATATCGGAACCAGAACACTGTTTGTGTTTCTAAGTTATAAGAGGTTTAAAATTGTTTACATCATCTTCTGGCCCAGAGGCCTGCTAACATCTTGTGACTCTTTTATTGATAAGGGTTGATCAGCCAGGACACTTTTGTATCAGGCACAGCAGGAAAGAATTCATTAATAGAAAGTTTCAAGGTAAAACCTGTTTTTGGTAATTTACTCTATGCCTTGAGCTTAACAGAAAAGAATGTGGTTCCATAAAGTCATAGTACAGCAAGCTGAAACAATGTAGCACAAAGGTTAGTTCTTAGCAAAATCACCAGCTGAATTAACAAATTGTCTTATTATTTGTATTAAAACTAAATTTTTATTTATATAAATCCCTAACTATTATGCTTTCATTATACAGGCTAAATACGTTAAGAGTAAAAACATAGTGAGTGACTATAGATTAAGTAACAATTTCACAAAGCAATATTTCTTATATTTCCTAATAAGCCTTTCTTCCCTACAAAGGGCTCTGTGCCCATCGGGTCTTTCTGTGCGGAGGCTCTCAATGCTGTTTTATTATTAGGGAGAAGTTATGCACATTAGCTCCAAAGGCACAGGTATATTTATTAAACAAACCAATATGTTAGCAAAAGGAATTTAGATCAGCATACTCTATATCTCAGATAATTTTATTTAGGGTGCTACCGTTCAGGGGCCTTGTTGATTTGAGGTTTCAGATTGATCTATTTTAGAAGAGAATCAGGAAAAGCCTTTTTTCTAAGTCACAGAAAATAAGAAGAGGTTTATTGTAGCAAACATCAGAAAGACAGATATCATCTTTAAGGTGAGTGCTGAGGCAGCCTTCCGAGAATCCCTGAGGGCTGAGAAGCCGTGCTCAATCAGCCCTCTACCTCATGACTCTGTCATGGGTGGGATCTTGTGAGCTGGCTCCCGGCACAGACCCACCCAAGATTACCCTCTGGCTCTGACGTAGAAAGTGGAGCTGCTTGTGCTGTGTTTATTTCTGCTGGAAGGGGACATTGTTCAAGGATCAGCATGGCCACACTGCCCATTCATTCCGAAAATATGTATTAACATCTCATGGCCATGCAGCAGTGGGCAGGCCTCTTGACACTCGAAATAGTGGAGGAGATGGGTTCTTCAGATAGGTGCACAGATAGATAATTACAAACAGTGCTAAGTGAGGTGGATAGAAGAACAAAGATGCATCCATGGAAGGGTCTGGCACTGCCTTCTCCATGAAGCCCTCCCTGGTCCCTTCTGGCAGTGCAAGCCTGGCCTGGTCTCCCTCATCACCCAGAGCCATGCCTGTGTTGGCCCTCAGACCACTGAGACTCCAGGTGTACATGAATGTGAGCTCCTAGGTCAAGGGTTCATTCTTTTCTAGAATATTTGTGGCGTATAGCAGGTGCTCAATCAGTATTTAACACTGGGAGGAAGCCAATGAGCACATTTTACCAGGCCTCATTCCATTAGATGAAGAAATCAGAAACTTCCCTCAGCACTGTGATTATAGCGGTGTGATGATGAGCTAGTTCCAAAACTTCTGCTCCATCCCAAGAAGGAGGCATCTCTCTTCCAGAAGGGATGGAGGAAGTGAATAATGAGCACAAGTCTTCAGTATAAGGCCTGGCCTATTCAGGAGCTCAGTGCAAGGTATGTCCCTTCCCCTGCCCTCTAGAAGTTTCTTTAGAGTGGTCTTGTGCGCTGATGCAAGCACCCTTCCCTGCAGCAGTACCAGCCTCCTCTCAGGGCAGACCTGAGCCAGGTCAGGTCCATCTGCTGCTCAGCTCTGAGTCTCCAGCCTGGGCATGTCACAGTTGGGACTAAGGGAATGTCTGTTTTGAATGACATGGGCTTAGTGTCAGAATAAGATGAACAGGTTTCCGCAGCCCATCCATTCTGGTTTGCTTCTTCCTTGGAGAACATGAGTATGTTCCCCTCTCAGATATGTTGCCAAAAACATACCCTTTTAGCTCCCACCTAGTCTCCTAGAATTTCTCTCTTAGGGGAAGGGGTGGCAGATCCTGGCCCCTGGATCCCTGGGTGAGCACAGTAGATGCTTTTGCACTGAACACAGCATCCCAGGTCACCTCCTTTTTCAGCCCAGCTAGGTAGATGGTTTGGTGTATACACAAAAGGCCCCCCACTTAATTGGGCACCTCCATTTTTCTGTCCCAGGGCTCTGGCTTCTGAAGCCCTGTCAGTCAGCACCCAGCGTGGCCTGGAAGTACAGAGAGGTAGCACCTCAGTAGTAGGGAAGTCTCCTGGAGACACTGTGTATGGATCCTTTAGCCCCATAGGAGCTGCGGTTCAGGTGCCCACAGGTAACCGGCTCAGTAACATGTGCCCCCTTCACTGGCTCTTCCTATGTCTCTGCATCTCTTTTCTTGCCCCTCACCCCTTTTCCTGAGATTTCTTTCCCCTTTCAAGTGACTTCAAACTCATACACTGGGGAAAGGAGACAGCTAACTGGTAGAATCATCTTCCGGAGAACTTTTCAGGAAGTCTCCTACACTTTCTGAACTTCAGCTTCCTCATCCACTAAAGAGAGTGAAGAGCCTGTAGCCTGAACCTCACATCAGGCTGCCATCTGGTTCCCCAGAGGCCCCACATTTTGCACTTGCTGGTCCCGCTGCCTGAGCACCCCCTCCCCTCCCCACCTCACCCCCCTCCATAGCTGGCAAATGACTCAACCCTCCAGCCCCCGCCGCCTTCCCCGAGGACTGGAAACCACCTAAATGTCCAACAGTTATGGAATGGGTAAGTAATGTATGTGCATACCTTCAACAGAGATTGAGAAAGCCAGTTAAAGGGATATTTTTGATCGAATGAGGAAGTACAGTGAGATTATCTGACACTATAAAAACTGCCCATAGAACTACCCAGTATGTACCCAGTGTGTACCCAGTATGGGAGTATGTGTAAGTGTGTATATAAAACGTAGAAGAGCAGAAGAAAACATAACATGTTACCTGTAAGCAGTAGGATTGTTTTCCTCTTAGTTTTTTAATATTTTTCAGGTTCTCTTAAATTAGCATTTTTTCTTTTCTAGCCAGAAATAAGTCAACTTTTTATTTAAAACAAACAAAAATACAGCTTAATTGTCGCCTCTGTCCTCAGAGAGGCTAAGCCTATGAAGAGTGACCAGACAACCTGTAGGGTTCAGTGTACAAAAAATGTTGTTACACAAAACTGGAACAACATACACTGTTGTGTTAAGGATGTAAACTCTGGAGCCAGCTGTTGTTGTTCAGTTGCTAAGTCATGTCCGACTCTTTGCGACCCCTCGGACTGCAGCATGCCAACTTCTCTGTCCTCCACTATCTCCCGGAGTTTGCTCAAGTGTGACTGCAGCTGTGAAATTAGAAGACATTTATTTCTTGGCAGGAGAACTATGACAAACCTAGACAGCATATTAAAAAGCAGAGACATCACTTTACTGAAAAAGGTCCACATAGTCAAAGCTGTGGTTTTTCCAGTAGTGTACAGATGTGAGTGTAGTTGGACCATAAAGACAACCGAGCACTGACGATTCGAAAACTGATGCTTTCGAATCACTGTGATGTTGGAAAAGCCTTGGACAGCAAGGAGATCAAACCAGTCAATCTTAAAGGAAATCAACCCTGAACATTCATTGGAAGGACTGATATTGAAGCTGAAGCTCCAATACTTTGCCCACTTGATGCAAAGAACCAACTCATTGGAAAAGACCCTGATGCTAGGAAAGATTGAAGGCAAAAGGAGAGAAGGGTGGCAGAGAATGAGAGGGTTAGATAGCATCACTGACTCAATGGACATGAACTTGAGCAAACTCCGGGAGCCAGCTGACCCGGGATCAATCTGGGTTCCACTTTTTTGCTCAAGTTACATAACCTCTCTGGGCCCCATTTTCCTCATTTGTAAAATGGGGATAATCAGTTCCTACTCATTGGATTGTTGGGAAGATTAAATGAGTAAATATATACATTATTAAAGAAAGGTGCCATATCTGTGTCCCTGGTACAAAAGAAATGCAGTGCCACTATGTGTTCTCTCACTTCATCATTATCCATTCAAGGGAGAGGTTCCACCAACAGTGCCCCTTCGGGATAAACCACCAGCTGACCTCCAGACAAATCCAAAATTAGCCCACTAGTGAACTGATCCAAACAAAACACGATGCCGTGGTCACTCACTGACCACCCCCCTACCCAGAGCCCTTGTTTCAGTGGAGTCCACCACTTGGAAATTCCAATGGACTGGTACTTGATGTGGCACTTTAAGTAGCATTGAGCCACTGCAAAAATAAATGACTGGCTTACTTTGAATTAATAAATAAGAATGCTACAGACACGAAGGTCAAAGAGCCACAGAGAAAGAAATAAAGAAATTTGCCTCAGACGATACAGAGAAACAAAGCAAGTGAGTTGCAGAGGCCACCCTGGTTGGCTAGAGCCCCGCTGGTCTTCCCATGGTCTCTGCATCTCCCATGTACTCTGTTGTTCTCTCCACTTTGGAAGAACGCTCTGCTCTCAGGACTTGGTGCAGAACTGCGTGGAGGACCATAATGTTACTGCAGTGCAGTTTGTGTGCACATCTTTCCCCTCCCCCCTCAACTACAGCATCCTCTGAGCACTTACTGAGTGTGTAGCACATGCTTGGTGTACTGGTCTCTCGCCATCACCACAGGTAGCTGTTCTTCGGGCATCTACCAACCCCAGAAGGAAAGTACTTGTTTGTCATTGTATTCACAACTCCTGGCCCAGCCCCTGATACCAGAGATGCCCATATGTGCTTATGAATGAAAGAGATGAGCAGTGCCAGTTCCACCCTGGCTTCCTGAGTTGTTGTGCCCACACTTCACATCTAATTAGCTAACATACCAGGTCAGTTTCTGTGGTCTCCCCAAGGCTGTTATTAATACAAATGCTAGGGTATATGGATGCACAGAGATGCATATGCATGCATGACAGCCTGGTGTTACCCGTTATAAACTCCCAGAGTGGCACACCTACACCACTTTCTACTTAAATAGGAACAGACTTTAAAACCAAGAAAACGGTCCTGGTGCTAGATCTAAAGCGATAGCGGACGTGGTGTGGCAAAAGACAAAGGACAGTGATGTGTTTGATTTTGATCATAGACCCTCTGTGCCTGAGCAGTGTTTTAAATTCCCACGGCTTACTTGAGACCTCACCAGTGTTTCAGTTCACATGGTTTTGACAGCCCAAATCTAGTCAACGGTGCATCCATCTCCCTCGGAGTGTACTTGCAATTGGAGGGCTGCTGAATCACGTGTTTGGCTGAACAGTGAATTAATGTCCAGGGGCCATCTGCCTGGCAGCCTTGAAACTCTGCAGAGACCAAACTGACCAAAAGAAAGACACAGGTGGAAACTTTAATACTTGGAACTATAGATTCCCCTGTCAGCTCCCATCGCAATACCAACCTCTAAGTTCCTTTTTTGGCTGTGCTTCAAGGCCCAGATGTCAGACCCTGGTGACTAAACAGCTGTGTCAGGTAGAGCAGAGTGTGGGGAGATCCTGACAATCTGCTGAGGCCACTCTGAGCTGTTCCCATGTTTGCCTGATGCTTTATATTATGGCCTTTGAAATAAGTTTTTTTTTTTTTTTTTAAGTAGTAAAACTCTGGTTTAATGGCTGGGATGGAGGCGGTGGTGATTTTGCATTTCCTTTTGATAATTTCACATAGAAGAAGAATGAACCCACATGTTGTAGGCAGGGGTAAGTATTGAGAACAGAACCTATCCCCCAAGAAAACTGCTGGAGCCAGAGTAGTGCCCCCCCCAAAAGAGATCCATATCCCAGATATGGATTTTAATGAATCTATGGATTATTAGCTTACATGGCAAAGGGAAGGTAAGGCTGCAGGTACAATTATGGCTGCTCATCAGCTGACTCTAAAAGAAGGAGATTGTCCTGGGTTTTCCAGGTGGCCCAGTGTAATCATCAGGTCTTAAACAGAGAAGAGACAGGTGAAAAAAAGAGGTCAGAGTATTGCAGTATGAAAAGGATTTCACCCCCACCCCCCACTGCTGACTTTGAAGATGGAGGAAGGGGACCACAAGTCAAGGAATGCAGGTGGCCTTCAGAAGCCAGAAAAGGCGAGAAAATGGATCCTCCCCTAGAGCCTCCAGAAAGGAGCAGACCCTGCCAATGCCTCAATTTTAGCCCAGTGAGACCCATGTTGGACTTCTCACCTACAGAACCGTAAGGATAATAAATCTGTGCTGTTTCAAGCCACCAAGTGTGTGGTAATTGTTACTACAGCAATGGAAAACTAATACAACAGCCCATGTCATAAAAGCCCCATCAGGAACAATGGATAGATTCAGCTTCCAAAGCAGTTACAGAGAAAGCAATAAAGACACCTTCAGTGATGGTTGTACTAGTGGGACAGATCCCTTCTTGGGAAAGCAGAAATGACCTTGCCAGGCATCCTTAAGTTATGAGGAAGCTCTGTCTTCTCATCTCAGCTCTGGAAACAAACCTAAAAACCATGCAGTTTCTATGTGGAAACAAATTCTCACTTGGGAACAAGTACAGCTTGTGATATAGGACTTTGAAATGGTCTTTGTGCTTTGCTTCCTGTACAAATGCTTCTATAGGGGTCAGCTAATGTTGGATAAATTACCACTGTCTCCTTGGTGATGGAAAGAAACATGCATCTCTTAAAATTATGGATTTCCCCCCAGTGAACACTATATTTCGTTGGAAAAATAGCAAATTTGGGTTTTTTTAATAGACTATTTTTATAATACTTTTAGATTTATAGGAAAAATGAAAAGATAATACAGAGAGTTCATTTATGCCTATGTTCATTTTCCCCTCTTATTAACATTTTATATTAATATGCTACATTTGTTATAATTCATGAACCCATATTAATATTAAGTTATTCAGATTTTTTTCAGCTTTTACCAAATGTCCTTTTTCTGTCCAAAGTTCCCTTGCAGGACACCGTGTCACCCTCAGCTGTCACATCTTCTAAGATTTCTCTTGGCTGTTACATTTTCTCAGACCTTCCTTGTTTTTAATGACCTTATCACAAAACTCAAAATTATCACAGACTTAAATATAAAATATAATGTATAAAATTTATAGAAGAAAATATAACAAATCTATTTGATTTAGGAGTTTGCTGATGAGTTTTTAGATGCAACACCAAAAGGACAAACCATGAAAGAAAAATCAATAAGTTGGACTTCATTAAAATATGCATAAGATCTTGTTAAAATAAGGTGTATGGTCTGTGTCTAGATTAATTTTTGCAGTTGGCCATCCAATGGTTCTAGCATTCGTTGGTATGACTATTCTTTCAATGTTGAATTGCCTTTGCTCCTTTGTCAAAGAGCAGTTGGCTGTATTTGTGTGGGTTTGTTCCTGGGTTCTCTATTCTGTTGCATTGACCTATGTGTCTGCTCTTTCGCCACTGTCATTTTACCTTGACTACTGCAGCTTTATGATAAGTCTTGAAGTCTGGTAGTGTAAATCTGCCAACTTGTCCTTCTTTAATATTTTATTTTCTACTTTGAGTCTGCCTTCCTGTGTGAACCTTAGGATTGGTTTGTCAATATACACAACATAGCTTGCTGTAACTCTTGACTAGGATTACATTGAATCTATAGGTGAACTTGAAAAGAACTGACACTTTAATACTATGTCTTATAATCCATGAACACTGACTGTCTCTTGATTTATCTAGGTTGTCTTTGATTTCTTTCATCAGAGTTTTGTAATTTTCTGTATGCCATCTCTGTGTACATGCTGTTAGATTTATATCTTAGTATTGCATATTTGGGTGCTACTATAAATGTTATTGGGCTTCCCTGGTGACTTAGACGGTAAAGAATCCGCCTGCAATGTGGGAGACCTGGGTTCAATCCCTGGGTTAGGAAGATCCCCTGGAGGAGAGCATGGCAACCCACTCCAGTATTCTTGCCTGGAGAATCCCCATGGACAGAGGAGCCTGGTGGACTGCAGTCCATGGGGTTGCAAAGAGTCAGACACAACTGAGTCACTAAGCACAGCACATAAATGATATTATGTTTTTAATTTCTAACTTTAATCATTTATTGCTGGTGCATAGGAAAACAATTGATTTTTGTCTATTAACCTTCTATCCTAACCTCTTGCCATAAGAGTTCCAAGAGTATGGACTTCCCTGGTGGCTCAAAGGGTAAAGAATCTGCCTGCAGTGCAGGAGACCAGGGTTCAATCCCTGAGTCAGGAAGATCCCCTGGAGAAAGCAATGGTTACCCACTCCAGTATTCTTGCCTGGAGAATTCCATGAACAGGGGAGCCTGGCTTCCTGTGAACAGTCCATTGGGTCACAAAGATTCAGACATGACTGAGCGACTAACACATAAGACTGTGGGGTTTTTTTGTCATTGTTCTGTTTTATCATTGGTCAATTCTTTGGGAGTTTCTACACAATCAATCATTATCTATGAAGAAAAGTGAAAGTGAAAGTCGCTCAGTCGCGTCCAACTCTTTGCAACCCGGTGGACTATTACAGTCCTTGGAATTCTCCAGGCCAGAATACTGGAGTGGGTAGCCTTTCTCTTCTCCAGGGGATCTTCCCAACCTAGGGATCAAACCCAGGTCTCCCACATTGCAGGTGGATTCTTTACCCTCTGACCCACAAGGGAAGGTTGTATTTCTTCCTTTCCAATTTGTGTGCCTTTTATTTCCTTTTTCTGCATTATTGTAATAGCTAGAATTTTTAGTATGATTTTGAATAGAGGAGATATCTTTGTCTTGTTTCCAATCTTAGAATATAAGCATCCATTTTCTCACCATTAAGTGTTTTTTGGTAGATGTTCTTTCAGGTTGATTTTCCACCTAGAGAAAAATTGTTGGGATTTGCCAATCAGACAGTGTAGATGTCTCTAGCTGCAAGAACTTCTGGGGGGACCATTGACCATTTAGAAATTAAAGGAACTTGAGTGAGCTTTCGTGAGAGCCAGACATTAATCCCTGGAGCCCTGAGAAGGAGCTAGAGCAGCCTAAGTGCCTCACTGGGTTCACGTGCACTGAAGGAGAGAGAAGACCCTGCATACCCTCTTGCCCTCCCTCGGTATGGCGTTTGGGGTTTTCATCTATAGACACGGGGAGCATGGTCCAGGGCATGCTGGGGAACAGATGAATTCACAGCCCTCGACACTCTGGACCCTACCTAGTCATTCACCTCTTGTTCTTCCGCCCTGTTTCTCCCGTGTGCACCCTACATTCCCAGTGTTCAGGCACAATTACTGCCCTCTCAGTAGCTGCCCTGTTTGTCTACATTTTGCTGTTTATACACAAGGTGTGCTTTTTGTGAAGCACCTGTGTTGGATGAAAATTTAAGTTTTTCAAAGTCCGGCTCACATGTCCCCCTTTCTGAGAATCCTTCCCAGTCTTCCCCATCTAAAGTTAACTGTGTTGCCCCTACCACTGGGCTCCCACAGCCCTCTGGCTACATGTATCTCATCCGAGTGCAGCATACTGCCCATTGTGTTTTTCTGTGCCTGCCTCTCCCACCAGAACAGATTGAGGCAGACTCATGTCAAATCCCCAGACCCTATGCCCAGTGCTGGCACAGGGTTTGCTTCAAAGGAGGTGCCCAGTAATGGGTATTGGTCAAATGAATGAAATTACTAGCTTTGCACAAGTGGACCTTTTTGTACTCTTAGAAACCTCTGTCTATTCTTCTCACCATACTTGTTTTCCTTCTGGTGTTCTTCAGGCCCTTGTATATATATTCTGGAGTATAAGAGATATATGCAGCTATTCTGTTTTTCATGGGAAAAAAAGGAAGGGAAAATTACTGTTCTTTGTAGACCTACTGTCTTCATCCATCAACTTTATAATCTTGGTGTCCCATGCACCGATTAGGGAGTTAAGGCTCCAAGCCCCAGAAAACACCAACTCAGCTGACTTAAACAAAAAAGGAACTTCCTTTATCACTTATGACAAGACACAAAAAGCTAAGGTGGCTCTAGGGATGGTGGCTTAGCAGTATCAACAAGAACTCCTTTCTTTCTTCCCTGCCAACCTTAACATATTAGCTTCTTCTTTGGGCAGACTTAACCTCATGACTACAAATCGAGGCATAACATCCTGGTGCAGTAATGGTTAGAAGGAGAAAGATACCTTCTCTTCCTTGAGCCTCTTTTTAAAATGAAGGACAACTTTTCTAGAAGGTTCTAGAAATTTCCAGTCACAGCTCTTTGACCAGAATTGTGTTACATGACAATGCTTGAGCCAGTCACTGCTAAAGGAATTGAGATTATCATGATTAGCTTAACTCAATAGAAATCTCACCTAGAAGCATGGCGGCGGGGGTGGGGGGGTTGTGCAGTGTAGACTGGAACAAAATGGGAGAGGATTATTTCAGCAGAGAAAGAAAAAATCAATATTGGGGAATAAACTAACGGTGTCAGCTACACCGTTGTTTTAAACAAAATTGTTTTCCACCACATTTCAAAGTGTTTAAGTCACCAACATAAGGTTCCATGGCTGATAAAAAAGAGAAGTAGAATTCAAATCCAGGTCTTTCAGACTTCAGAGCCCATCCATGTACTTGTTCTGCTGCACAGCTGGACCCAGAGTCACGTTGTGTTTCCCAGAAAAGCCAGGCTCCCTGCCTCGTGGTGAGCGCTTCAGGAGTTGAGGCAATCGCCCTGCTCTCCCAAGCCCGACCTTCAGCTGGGCATTTAATCTGTTTATTAAGTTATGACTAATGGCGCCGCGAGACACTGAAGGCTGCACATTCAGACCTAGTTTTAGATTGTTAGAGGAGGTTCGGGGGAAAACATCATATTCATATTCTATGCTGAGAAAATTCAATTGCAGCTCTTTCTCTTTCAGAGTGCAGGGATGGCGAGGGGCTTCCACTGGGTCCTGCTTTGGTTTAATAGAAATGAAACCTCCAAAGCACGTGGGCTGTTTTGGGACCGTGGCCACTAATGCAGCCCCATGGGGCGGGGGGCCAAGCCTGAGCCGGGCAGTTTGCATATTCACTTTTACAAACAGTTGGCTCTGAGTCAGCAGTTAATGGGATGGGAATGATGTTCCTGTACCAAGTCATTTCCTGAAAAAAAACATTTCCAATTGCAAACATATCTCAGCCTTTCTTCTCGGGTTTGTTTTGTCTCTGTGAGTGAATTAAAGAGGCAGGGCAGAGGGGAGTGTTTCTGACTGGGGTTTTTTCATCTAAAAACATTTTTAACAATGATCTACACAGAAAAAGAGATCCTGTTCAGACCTACCTTTAGGAGTCCTGGCTGCAAATATGGTGTTTCTGGTCACACGTTAGATGTATAAATACCTCTATATTCATAGATTGGCTCTTACTGGACAACAGTCTGGGACAGAGGTAGCTTTTTTCTCTTTACAAAAAGTAAGCTGGAAATGTTGCCCTAGAAATGTGCCCACACATGCACACACAGAATCAGGCCAAAATATGATTTTCCTCCCCTAAGGACAGGCTGAAAGTCTTCTTTGCATGCTGTACACTGCTTTGGTAAATTGTGCTTCAACTTATAACCTGTGCAGTGGAAGGGTAGTCTTAACAGGTTTATTCATTTATTCAATAAATGGTCCTTGAGTCCTTACCATTTTAAGTAATAATTGCAGATAATTCCATAGCTCTTAACCAGGTACCAGACACTCTTCTAAATGTTTTACATGTATTAACTCGTTTACTCTTCTCAACAACTCTAGGGGGTAGGCAATATTATTATCACCCCCATTTTGCAGATAAGGAAACTGAGGTGTAAGATGGATGAACTTGCCCAAAGTCACGTACTAGTAAGTGCTAGCACCTGGATTTGAATGTAGGCAGTCTGACTCCTCTTCAGAGATCTAATAGTGAACAAAAGAGAAAAAGTGCCAGTCTTTCCACAGCTTACATTCTGTTGAGGAGGGGATAGATAATAAATGTAGAAATAATAGCTATTTCAGATGTGATGAGTGCTATGGATAAAATACAACCGAGAGGGAGGCAGGGGGCTGTTCAGAGGGTCTTGTAGGTCTTAGGAAGAAATTGGGGTTTTATTCTGAGTATAATGGGAATTCCCAGGTGGCAGTAGTAAAGAATCCTCCTGCAATGCAGGAGATGCAGATTCGATCCCTGGGTCAGGAAGATCCCCTGGAGAAGGAAATGGCAACTCACTCCAGTATTCTTGCCTGGGAAATCCCATGGATGGAGGAGCTTGGCATGCTACAGTCCACAGGGTCGCAAAAGAATCAGACATGACTGAGCAACTAAGCATGTACATGAGGGGAAGCCACAGGAAAGTGTAAAGCAGGAGAATGTATGATCATGTTTGCATCTTTATAGATCATTCTGATTGTGCTCTAGGAAGTAGACTGGCATGGGGAAAATGCATCAGGAAGCAGTGGGCAGGTTAGAAAGTGGTTCTGGTTATTTAGGTGAAAGATAATGGTGGCCTGAGCCAGGATGGTGATGGTGGAGCTGCTGAGAAGTGGTTGGTTGGAATTGGGTCCTGTTTTGGAGGTGGAACCCAGAAAACTTGCCAATGTATTGGCTGCAAACTGTGAGGAAAAGAAGAAAGGAAGGGTGATTCCTCAGATTTTGGCTTGAACTCTTGTGCAAATGGTAGTACCATTTACTGAGGAGGATAAGAAGGAAGGTGGACAAGTCTTGATGTAGTGTTGTTACAGTGGAGGTAAGGGTACTGAAGATCATGTGTTCTGTTTTGGATGTATAGATTTGAGATCTCCATTAGTAGACAAAAGAGGAGATATTGAGTGAGTCTGGAGCTCAGGGTCAGGCCTAGGCTAGAGATTTTGTTTGTTTTTGTTTGTTTCTGGTTCTTAATAATGAGTTGACTGTTGTTTTCACAACCCAATGATGCTGGGTAAATAAAACCGCTCAAAAGAATAAATTAAGACAGAGCTTGGTTGTTTTTGTACATGAAAAATATCTAGGAAGAGGCTTCATTTTTATCCTATCCCTGATTTTTGTTGCCTTGAATTCAGTTTTAGATAATAAAATCTTATTAACTTAAAAAATATATAATACAGCATACATCAGGCTGGAGATTTAAATTTGGATATCATCATCATTTGGATCTATGGGATCAGCCAGGATAGCGCCATCCAACTGAATCTTCTGTGACAATGGAAATCTACATTTGCACTGTCCAGTGGGGTGCCACCTGCCCCATGGGGGCCACTGAGCACCCGAAATGTGACAGGTGGAACTAAGAAACTGAGTTATTCATTTAAACTTCAATAGCTGCATGTGGTTAATGGCTACTGTATCGGACAGTACAGACCTGGTGGCGGGGTGGGGTGGGATGGAATATACAGATAGAGAAGGTTCTGGGCAAGAACTAGTCTCTTCACTGGCCAGTCAACCCAGTCTCACACCCACATTGAAACATAACTTTATTTCCACTTCCCATTGCCTGTGTAGTGATGCTTGTTAAGCGGTAGAAATCTTACTTCTTCATGAGAAACAGCCTGGAAAAAAAAAGCAAACTGCTAGTCCTAGGAGGAGTGCTAAGGGACACTATAAAGTCTAATGAAGCAATTGTGCTTTGCTGGAAAGCAAACGCAAGCCCATATTTATAGAATCATTTAAACCTTGAAAGTGTCACTTATATTTTTCAGTTATGTTTTGTGGGGGGAATTATATAGAATGGTGGGTGCCTGTGGATTTGGAGATTCAAGATGGTGACTGGCTGATATCCCATCTGAATGTCAAGAGCCCACAACAACAGGACCGAATACCAGCTTCATAATGCAAGTTGTGTTTCTCTAGGGCAGAGTGGGTTTCACTCCTTCTGTTAGGCAATCTCGCTCCCTGTCCAACTGCAACCATCAGTGACGTCTGCTAATATGAAAGAACTCTTTGTAAGCAGCTGCCTGTGCTTAAGAGTACTTGCAAGTGTATGCTGGCAATCGGTGAGGCCAGAGTCAATACAAAAAAATAAAATGGAAAGATGGGACATTGCTTTTATTAAGGTTGATTGCAGCTGCCGTATCACCTCTTGAAGAACCGTTTGGTGACCAGCTCCTTCAGAGAAAATGGTTGTTCTGTGCTTAATTGGTGCAAAGGAATTGCCCAAACTGGAATTAAGTAGAACTGAGGGGATTTGAGCCACTGGAGAAGCAATAATCCAAGGTCAGTGCTCAGCAAAGTGCCATCGCACAGCTGGTTTTGTAGTAGGAACTTGTATTTTTTTACTAAGGCTTCATGTGGGGGGTGGGGGTCAGTGGATGGAGGAGGTGGGCTGAAAGTCTCTAGTAGTCACTGACCTCTTGTTATTTTTCTTGAGGACAATGGAATCATAGACTTCTAAGATTTGGGAAAGTATAAAAGAACTTGATGGTCACCTGTCTAGCTTTTGATGTTCAGCTGAGGGAATAGGCCTGCAGAAGTGAAGTGCCTGACCCCAGGGCCCATGACTCCCTATGGTTGAAGTGGTAAATCCAGAGCCCAGAGAGAGGCCAGAATGAGGAATCCTCGAGCAGTGCTGGATGGGAGGTGGGAGGAAGGGAGAAAAATGTCCGAAAAAATACACAGGAGCCAATTCAGGAGAAAAGTCAGAGAAGGGTTGACCTGAGGATGGAAAAGGCCTGTGGCTCAAATGGAGCCTTAGCGTGGGGATCTCATGCATCCAATCAACAAAGACTTGTCAAGCATGCACTCAGCACCGGACGGCAAGCCCTTGAAGGAGGGACAAGAGAGAGGCATGGCAGAGACTTAAGAAAGATGTCAGTGCTCACTTCGCTTCCACTTATTCCAAGATCATTTCTGAAAGGAGGCAGATTTCCATGCCCGATTTTTCTAGGAAAGCGAGTGAGGTGACAGTCAGAAGGAGTGAGATGAAGGGGACAGTTTGGTCCTTTTAGCAAGGAGAGGCAGGAATCGGATGCAGGCTGCCTCACAGCTGCAGGCTAACCTTGGTGCTTTCGTTTCTCAATCTGCATCAACGTGTGGAACACGGCTATGGGCTGCCGCATAACTCTGTGCTTCCTTCTTACAGTGTCCGAGCTTCAGGAGGAAGGCATGAACGCCATCAACCTGCCCCTCAGCCCCATCCCCTTCGAGCTGGACCCTGAGGACACAATGCTGGGTAACGGGGTCTCTTGTTCTCTCTGGGTTAGCCTGATGCCTTCAGAGCGACCACCTCACTGATTGCCTTTTCTTTTTAAAGAGGAGAACGAAGTGCGAACGATGGTGGATCCCAACTCACGCAGCGACCCCAAACTTCAGGAACTGATGAAGGTAAGAGGAAATTAGAAGGGACTTCAGGTGCCTCCAACTCCACAGGTGTCTCTAGACCAGTCACCCTGTGTAGGCACCACTCGAGCCACTGCAGAGAGAACAGAAATCCACAGCAGTCCCTGGCCACAGGCAGCTTGCAGTCCAGAAGGTGGACATCTACAGGTTAACAGAAGTGGGACATAACAGGTGCCCAAGGAATGGTATTGACCATCGGCACTGAAGAATTTAGTGCAAAAAACTCACATTTGCCAGAATCTTATCACTCACACAGTCCTTTTACTGCGTTTCCGAAGGACTCTCAAAAGTACCCTCTGAAGTTGGATTTAGTGTCAACTCCATCTCTTTTACAGGTGAGGAAACCGAGTCTCAGGTGATTGTTCATTTACAGTCATGGCATGAGTGGAGGAGATGAGATTCAAACAGAAATGATTAAGATGAAATAACATACTGTGCATAATGTACTTGGCACAGTGACTAATCAGTGGTCACCCTCAAAAAGTGTCTATTTCATCCCCCTTCTGATTCCCTGTCCTGTGTCTGTCTTCTTCAGCTTCTCCAAGCTGCACTTAAAACAGGACCAAAAGGCACTGGATGCAGAGTGATCCACTCAAAATGCAAAATGCAAGCATTTTCCTGTTCAAAACTTGTGTGTAGTTTCCTATGAACTGCAGGTTGAAGCCCACAGTCCTGGGGGTGGTGTTTGACATCTCCATGCTCCAGCTGCCTCTTTAACCTCAAATAATCCCTGCTTGGCAAAGATGCCACAAGGACACCAGACTTGTTCATGGTGGCTCCTGGTACACACCTACACACAGCCTGCTTCCGGCTCTCCCACCCGCAGGCCTTTGGTCATGCAGTCCCTCTGCCCACGCGCTCTACTTGCGCTTCACCTGAAGCCAAAGCCGGGTCGCGTCCTTCAGGAAGCCCTCTCTAAACCCTAGGGCTGTCATTCAGCACCTCTGTGTGCTGCCGTGGTTCATGCATTTACTTCCGTCACTGTTGTCATCACATGACGTTCCAACTACTCATATACTTCTCGGTCTCCTTCACTAAGTGGGGAGCTGCTTGGGGTTAAAGATTGTCCTCTTTTTTTCATCAGGGACAATCTTTTTTTGTATCCTCAGGATCCCGCACAGAGTGACATATAGCAGATATTAATAAATGCTGGGTGCATAGATGTTGGATGGATGGTTGGATGGATGAAGGAGGGAGGGAAGAGGAGGGGGAAAGGGAGGAGAGAGGAAGGAGGGAGGGAGGAAGCATAGAAGCTCCTGCCTTAGGCCAGTAGAACAATGTGCTTTGAAAGCCCAAGCCTCCACTCAAGAATGGAAACCTAGTCCAGCTCCCGCCTGTGTTGTAAAGGCAATCTGCTTATGCCAAGTAAAGAAGTCAGACACAAAAGGTGATTGATGCTGTGGGACCTCCCTGGCAGTCCAGTGGTTAAGACTCCACACTTCCACTGCAAAAGGGTGTGGGTTCAATCCCTGGTCGGGAACTAAGATCCCACATACCATGTGGCATGGTCCCCCCCCCAAAAAAATGGTGATGTTCCGTTTAGGTGAAGTGGTCAAAAAGTCAGAACTGTAGTGCTTGCCTGAAGCTTGTGATCAGGAGTGGTGACTGAGCACAGAGAGACCAGAGGGACCTTCTTAGGATGAGGGAACTGTTCTGTATCTTGATTGTGGTTGTGGTTACACAACCATGTACAGTGACCAAAAGTCATCACACTGTATACTTAAAAGTGGTTAATTTTATTGTATATGAATAATACCTTCATAAATAAAGCAAGAGGTTGAAATTAAAAAGGCAGTGGCCTTGTGCAAGCTTCTGTTTCCTTACCTGAAAAACAAAACTGATGCTACCTGCCTCTCAGGATGCCGTGTGGATTAACTGAGTGACTAGTCACCTGGAACACCTCTGCTGGATGCCTGATGCACAGAGGCTAAGGCACAGACCAGAGAGGACACTGCACAGCCCCATTGAGAGGGAGCCTGGCGCAGGGGGAGCACGTGTGCTGTAGAGTGGGGTGGACAAGAGTGATTATTCCTGTCCCTGCCCACAGTTAGCTCTGGGACCTTGGGCTATGTTTGCCTCTGTGTTTGGTTTTACCTCCTGAACATAGGGATGACAGTAACCACCTGGCCAGATGTCATAACGGGAGAGTGCTTTATTTATTAATAAAATCTGCCCTTACTGGACGTTTGGCCCATGCTGTATGTAGTTCTTTTGTTTTTTTTTCCTGATATTGGTTATGGTTTTTGGCCACTCAGTGTGGCATGTGGGATCTTAGTTCCCTGACCCGGGATCAAACCCGTGCCCGCTGCAGTGGAAGTGTGGAGTACTAACTACTTGACCACCAGGGAAACCCTGTAATTATCTTCTACCACCTAGTGTGGGAGGTGGCTTCAACTTCCATTATAGAGGTGGGGAGTCAGAGGTTCAGAGCAGATAACTAGCTTGCCGTAGATTCAGAAATCACAGAGATATACGCGCAGTGGTTCATGGATGACAGCGGTACACACACATACACACAAACACATAGCAGTCCTTCGATCCCAGAGATGCACAAATTATTTTAGTAGCAAAAGTGAGGGTTTCAACCTCAGTTTACATGACTCCAAAGCCCATCCTCTCCTGGCTTCAAAGCACAGCCAAGCACTGTGTGAATGTTCCTTGCCATTCGGGGAAGGGAAAGTAGGGGCCAGAGGTATTAGCAGAGACACTGGTGCCACCAGCACTAGCAGAGCCTATACTTGCAGGTTAACAGGACTGTTGGGTTCACACTCACAGCTGCTGGCGCACATGCTCAGGTGTGTGCATAGTTCTGCTCCTTTCAAAATCTGAAGTTCATGTAAATTTTAACTGTCCAGGATGAAAACACTGGTGTGTAAGGAAACACCCTAAGACTCTTCTCTTTCTCTCTCTCTCTGTAGGTATTAATTGACTGGATTAACGATGTTTTGGTTGGAGAAAGAATCATTGTGAAAGACCTGGCTGAAGATTTATACGATGGCCAAGTCCTGCAGAAACTTTTTGGTAAGAGGAGAATTGAATGTTGCAGTGGATGTCTTTAAATCTAGTTCAGAGCTGTTCTCCAGTCACAATAGTTCACCTGGAATGGAATAGGGATGGGTAGCCTTGGGCTAGCAGACCAGTGAAATGTATTCTTGGAATGTTACATGAATGCATTGCAAAGGGAGGCTTTGTGACCAGACAGGGTTGCTCCGCCTAGCAGCTGAGAATCACCAGCAGGGCAGATGACAAGACTCCACTGCACACTGAAAACATGCTTCACCCTCTCCAGAAAATTGCGTACCTGTGGCCTCTGTAGGTGTATTTACATGTGCGTGGAGCTGCGTGTGTGTGTTTGTATACATTTGTCACCTATAGACCTGTACATACGTGTGTGTTTGCAGGCATATGTGTACACCTCTGCGATCTATGGCCCTGTATGTACGTGTGTTCCTCTGTATCTCTCTCCAGTTGGTGCGAGTATGCAGGAGTGTGGACCTCTGTGACACTTGGCTGCCGTGTGTCTCCCTCCAGGTGTCTGGCCTCTGGCAGCGTATGCATCCCTGCATCAGGTCACAGCTGTTATGTGAAAGTGTGAGGCTGTTGGGGAGGGAAAGGAGACTTCCCAGTGACATTCATGTTGAGAGGACAGATTCATCGTGGCTGGATTTGGACTTCTCCTCTCTGTCCCCCACTTTCTGTCGTCCTAACCACTGCCCTAAGTTCTAGACTCTCATTCTTAGCTTCCCACTAGCGCCTCACACTGAGCACATCCTCTTTTCTAAGGATGTTTCTTTCCTTCTGAGTGAATAGAACCCCTTCCTCTCTTCCCTGCCCTCCATGCCTGTGGGGCAGGGGGTCTCCATGGCCCCATTTCTTACTCAGAATTCTCTCTCGCATCCCCTCCTCCCTGCCATTTTCACTTGTCTGAACTGTTGAAACAATTTCTGAGCTCACCTCTTTGCCTCCCATCTCACCTCCTCCAACCCATTCCCCTTTGCAGAGGGAGGCTTTGTGACCAGATGGGGCTGCTGGTGGAGGAATCTTTTTTAACTGCAAGTCTCATTTTGTCAGTACTCACTCTCCCCTACCTGTGGGACAAAGTCCAGACCTGTTAGCACAGCATTCAAAGCATCGCATCTGTCTTGTCAGCCTCGCCTCCAGTCACTCACACATGTGGCTCGTGCCATGTAAAATGCTTAGAATCGTACCCGACACACAGTGAATGCCCAGTCAGGCAGTATCTTTTATTATTTCATTGGTAGTTTTGCTATGTTTGTGAACACCACGCCGTATTATGACATACACTGGCCATATTCACACCTCTTTTCTTTTATTCTGCCTCTGGGGCCTTTCTTCCTCCTTTATCCACTGAGGTAAACCATTATTGCTCGTTCTTCCTATCTGTAGAGTCAACCAAACGTGCCTCCCCTCACGACATAGTTACATCTGGAAGAAATAGTCATGTGTTCTTCTGTGTTCCCTCAGATATAGATACACACATGTACAAAGCATTCATGCTTTTATTATCTAGATACGTACACATGTACATAATATGCATGCCTTTGTTATATAGATACACATACCTATATATAACATACATGCTTTTATGTTATAGATACATAAGACATGTATACATAATATATATGCCTTTATTATTGTAAGACATTCCATTTTGTTTGTGGCTGTTTATGTAAATGTATGGGCTTCCCTGGTAGCTCAGCTGGTAAAGAATCTACCTGCATTGCAGGAGACCCTTTTTTGATTCCTGGGTCAGGAAGCTCCCCCAGAAAAGGGATAGGCTACCTACTCCAGTATTCTTGAGCTTCCCTGGTGGCTCAGATGGTAAAGAATCCACCTGCAGTGCGGGAGACCTGGGTTCGATCCCTGGAATAGGAATAGGAAGATCCCCTGGAAGAGGGCATGGCAACCCACTCCAGTATTCTTGTCTGGAGAATCCCTGTGGACAGAGGAACCTGGCGGGCTACAGTCCATGGGGTCATAAAGAGTCAGGCACAACTGAGCGACTGAGCACACATGTATAAGTGTATGTAGGCTTCTCAAGGGCAGGAGCCATGTCATATTCCTTTTTCTAGTCTTCTCCAGTAATAACACAGTGCCCAGCACTTAATCAACGTATACTGAACAAGTGAATGAATAATATAAAATCTAGTAATTTCTAGGAAGCTAAGCTCATTTGGTACTCAAACATCAATATTAATGAGTATTAATATTTAAAGGCTTGTAAATGCAACTGAACACGGAGGGGAACGTGCTTTGGCACGTGCAGATGTGGAAAAACCCTGAGCCTTGCTAATTACCTCTCCTAGCATTTGTAGCTTTTAACTTCACTAAATTTCTAGTTGGGACCTGACACAGTCTGGAAGTGTTCTATGCTGGACTTTCCAAGCAGGGGTGGGACATGGCTATGGGGTAATGGAACACGGTCATGAAGCAATCTCGCCTCTGGGAATGGTTACAAAACTGCCCAGCATTATCCATGCTGCCCCGAGTCAGGCATCAAGTACAGTCAGGTTAGACCATCTCAGATCTCAAACTTCACGTTGAAATGGTGACAAACAGAGCTGATGCCTTGTTTGTCAACCTGAGAGTGTGTCTAAGGCTAGACATACACATTCAGAAGCTACAGACAGCATGCTCACTGGAGAGAACTCGTTTGCAGTTTAAAATGTGCATCAGGAGCTCCTGGGAGGAATAGGTCTGGAAATGGGAGTTTGGGGTGACCCCGCTGACCTTGAGTTTCCCTCTGGCTATTTTCCTTTCTTCGTGCCCAACCACATTTCTCAAAATAATGGTTGGCACTCCCTCTCCCTGCCCCCCCACCACTAAGCATTCCCTCCTGAGGTACGGGCTGGGTGCCACCGCCTTGCCATCAACTTTTCCTTCCCACGTCACCAGTGTCGACTGAGAGTTCCGCTTACGTGGTGGCATTTGACCCTACTGAACATCTCGTCTGCCTTCCCCAGCCCGACTGTTTCTGTGACTTCATGCTGCCCTGTTTCTCTCCCACCTCTGACACCCGCTTCTCAGTCGCCCTCCTCTGTTCTTCTTCCCATGAAGGTTGGGTTTCCTCCAGCTTCCATCCTTGGCCTCCTTCTGTTTTTCTTTCATACCTTCTTCCTGGGTGATTTCATCTGTTCCTACGGTTTCAACCAGCAGCTATATGATCATCACCCTCAGATCTCTATCTCTGGAATGACTCTCTCTTTGAAGCTGTGAGTAAGGTTATCTCTTCCCTGCCTTTCCAGCCTGCCCACGTGCATGTCACATAGGCACCTGTAACCAGCCTGCCCCAAACTTCAGCGTACCTTCCTCCTCCCCAAACCCATTTTGTTTTCCACCTTGAGGAATGCTGTTACGAGGCCAGATTAGGAAACTGGGGGGAATCCTGAACTGCTCCTTCTTCCCTCATGTTCTGTTGGTCACAGTTCTGACAGCTGTCTTCCCATGTATACGTGTCAAACCCATCTCATTTCTCAATCAGCTAGAACACGTGCAGCGTTTGGAAAAGTGCCTGGCTCACTGCGCACTGGGTCAGGGGTGCTTGTCACCAATATTTTCCAACCCCACTGCTGCCTCCTCAGCTCAGAGCCTCATCATTTGTCTTAACTTCTCTGGCTCCAAACTCCTTTTTGTATGTTAAGCTGTTTCCTGCCTTGGAAGCATTCTGAAGTTCTCCCAAATCTTTATATTTTACGATTTGTCTTACCACTTAAACCCATAGCCCATTTGTCAGTGTTTCTTTAAAACTTCTTTATTTTGAAATAATTTTAAGAGTTGCAGAGACAGCCAAGAGGTTTCCCGTCTCCCTTTACTCAGCTTCCTCTAATGTCAACATCTTACCCAGCAGAGGGTAAGCATCAAAACTAAGAAATCAACCTCAGGACAGTGCTTAACTGAATCACAGAATTTATTTGGATTTCACCAGTTTTTACATTCGTGTCTTTTCTTGGTTCTAGGAGGTAACCCAGAATCCCCCATTACATTCAGTTGTCACATCTGTCTTTCATGACCTTGGCACTTTGGAGAAGGACTGGTTAGTTATTTTGCAGAATGGCCCCCAGTTTGGGTCTGTCTGGTGTGTTCTCATGATTAGAGTTGTATGTTTGGGGAGGGGTACCGCAGAGCTGATGTGTCCTCAGTGCCTCATTTCAGGGCAGACACGATGTTACCGTGACTGGTCACTTGTGACATTAACCTTGACCATTCAGTTAAGGTGGTATCGGCCAGGCTTTCTTCACTATAAAGTTTTACTATTTTTCTCTTTGTTATTAACTTATTTGCAGGGAGATACTTTAAGACTTTGAAAGTATCTTGTTTTTTCTTACACTCCTCCCACTAACTATAGTCGGTGGAGCACATCTGCTGGTTATTACTGTGGAGGTCTAGTGGAGGTTTTCTATTTTCCTATTCTCCCATTCCTTCTACATTTATTAATTCGAAGTCTTCTGTAAGGATAAGATTTACATATGTATCCAGTATTTATTTGTATTAGTATGGATACAAGGATACTTACTTTATAATCATTCGGTTCAGTTCAGTTCACTCACTCAGTCGTGTCCAACCCTGCGACCCCATGAACTGCAGCACGCCAGCCCTCCCTGTCCATCCCCAACTCCCTGAGTTTACCCAAACTCATGTTCATTAAGTCAGTGATGCCATCCAACCATCTCATCCTCTGTCATCCCCTTCTCCTCCTGCCTTCAATCTTTCCCAGCATCAGGGTCTTTTCAAATGAGTCAGCCCTTTGCATCAGGTGGCCAAAGTATTGGAGTTTCAGCTTCAACATCAGTCCTTCCAATGAATACCCTGGTCAACCCTAAAGAGTGTATATCTTACACCGACCTTGATGAATTAATATTCATCAAGCAATAGCCATTTGATTTGCTCTGTGCTGCTGCTGAGTGTAGGGCTTTAGAGGTAAGTACATCACAGTGCCACATTCAGAAACTCACAGCCTGGTACTATGGAGGGCTGTGGGCTATCAAGTTGAAGATTTAGAAAGGCATCATGAAAGAGGGGACATTTTGATTCAGGCCTTCTGGAAGGAGCAGAATTTCAGCCAGATGAAGGAGGAGAAGAGCATTCTAGTAAAAAATGTTGCTGGTAAGCCCGTGTAGATTTCGGTGTGAGTGGAGAGAGAGTGTCAAAGAGACAGGAGCACATCCGGTGACCATCAGGATTGGTTGAGTGGGGTATGTGGTGAACAAAGAAGATGGGACCTAGCACCCAGACCTAGGTTTCTGACACTGGTCTCCAATAATAGAAACCAGGGCCTCTGGAGTATTGGCGACTCTAAGACTGGAGCTGGGCATACAAATGAGCCTGCAGCATGTTGCAGTGCAGAAAGAGGCACTAAGGAAAAATATACACATATATATGGGGCAGCACGTTGAAAGTGTTTAGGGCCCATGTGAAATAGTTCCCAATGGCTAAATTTGAGCAAGAAAATGAGTGACAATAATACTGGATTATAACCCAAAGTCTAAAATAAATATCCTTAAGTTCATATTGATATCAGTAAATAGCTGAACAAATAATGAAGGAGAAGAGACCAATCTTCTTTACAGAATCTTTCCAAATAAGTTATTAATTTATAACTCCTTCAAGGAAGTAGAAGTTAACTCCCCACCCTTGAAATGGACTGAATTTAGTGACTGTCTTCCAGTGATTAGGGTATGGAGGAGCCTCATGCAGACACTACTTTGGCCAAATCAAGGTTAGCATCTCCAGTGATAACTCACATCCATAGCATGTACCCTTGATAGGCACTTCACCTCTGTGGTCTTCCTCTCCCAAATCTCCAGTCTAACCATGAGAAAAACAGAAAAAAACCACAGTATCCCTCAAAACTGTTAAGGTCTTGAAGAAACAGGTATCTCTGGGGAAAAAAAAAATTATCCTAGACGAGAGGAGTCAAGACAGGTAATGAGGAGGTGTGAACAGAGAAATACATTAGGGACAACTAGTGAGACCCAAGTAAAATATGGAGTTTAGTGAGTAGTCATGTACCAGTATCAGCTCATTAGCTGTGACAAATGTACCATAGTAACGTAAACTAGGCTAGAGATAGGTGAACCTGGAGTTAGGATGTAGGAACTAGCTGAACTGTCATTTAAGCTTTTCTATAAATCTACAAACTACTCTAAAATGAGAAATTTGTTTAAAGAAACATGAGCTTGCCTCACAGAAGACCTTTGCACTAAGAATTTTAGACTATATTCAGTGGGCATTGGTCACTGTTGGTGGCTTCTGAGCAAAATGGCACCATCAGAAATAGGAGCAGCAGGAGGATTGCTTAGAGGCAGTAGAAGAAACTCCAGTAAAGCTTCTTTTTACAAGATAATGATGGTGTCAAACTAGAGGAGTGGCAGTAGGTAAGGAAAAGCTTCAAGAGAACCTGTTGTTGTTCAGTCACTAAGTCCTGTCTGGCACTTTGCAACCCCATGAACTGCATGCAGCACACCAGAACTCCCCTGTCCTTCACTGAGTTTGCTCAAACACATGTGCACTGAATCAGTGATGTCATCCAACCATCTCATCCTCTGTTGCCCCCTTCTCTTGCCCTCAATCTTTTCTAGAATCAGGGTCTTTTCCAATGAGTTGGCTCTTCCTATCAGGTGGCCAAAGTATTAGAGCTTCAAGTTTTAGCTGAAGCCTTTCCAGTCCTTCCAATGAATATTCAGGGTTGATTTCCTTTAATATTGGCTGGTTTGATCTCCTTGCAGTCCAAGGGACTCTCAACAGTCTTCTCCCACCACAATTCGAAAGCATCGATTCTTCAGCACTCAGCCTTCTTTATGGTCCAACTCTCACATCCATACATGACTACTGGAAAAACCATCACTTTGACTATATGGACCTTTGTCAGCAAAGTGGTCTCTGCTTTTTCATATGCTGTCTAGGTTTGTCATATCTTTTCTTCCAAGGAGCAAGTGTCTTTTAATTGTATGTCTGCAGTCACTGTCTGCATTGATTTTGGAGCCCAAGAAAATAAAGTCTGTCACTGTTTCCACTGTTTCCCCATCTATTTGCCATGAAGTGATGGGACAGATGCCATGATCTTAGTTTTCTGAATGTTGAATTTTAAGCCAGCTTTTTCACTCTCCTCTTTCACCTTTATCAAGAGGCTTTCTAATTCCTCTTTATTTTCTGCCTTTAAAGTATATCATCTGCACATCTGAAGTTGTTGATATTTCTCCCAGCAATCTTGATTCCAGCTTGTGAGTCACCCAGTCCAGCATTTCATATGATGTACTCAGTGGGTAAAGAATCTGCCTGCAATGCAGGAGACCCAGGTTCGATCCCTGGGTTGAGAAGATCCCCTGAAGAAGGAAATGGCAACCCACTCCAGTATTCTTGCCTGGAGAATCCCATGGACAGAGAAGCATGGCAGGCTACAGTCCTTGGGGTTGCAAGAGTCAGACACAACTTAGCAACTAAACCATCACCACCACTCTGCATATAAGTTAAATAAACAGGGTGACAGTATACAGCCTTGACATATTCTTTTCTTAATTTTGAACCAGTCCATTGCTCCATGTCCATTTCTAACTGTTGCTTCTTGCTCTTCATACGGTTTTCTCAGGAGGCAGGTAATATGATCTGGTATTCCCATCTCTTAAGAGAACCTAGTGATGTGTAGAATGAGCAGCTGACTGTAGAGCAGGCTGACTCTACATTGTTGTTGTTCAGTCACTAAGTCATGTCCAGCTTTTTGCAACCCCTTGAACTGCAGCACACCAGGCTCACCTGTCCTCCACTGTCTCCCAGAGTTTGCTCAAATTCATGTCCATTGAGTCGATGATGCTATACTCTAAATGGTGAGTGTTAAATAGGGATGATTCCATGAGTCCCAGGAGGAACAGCATCTTGAAGGGTATAGTCGTATTGGTTTTGAGAATCTCTTCCCCACACCCCAAAAAGTACTTAGGCTGAAGTAGTAGCTATGCTAAAATTGAAAAAGTAATGAAAAGCAAGATAGATCGGAGTTCCAATCCTGGTTCTGCCACGAAAACATTCCTCTGCAACTGGGGTCACTCTTCTATAAAACCAGGAAGATGACCTGTACAGCTTTACAGTAGAGCTGTTCAATATAGTACCCACTAGCCACATGTAGCTATTAAAAGAAATTAAAATTAAAAATTTGTTTCCTTAGTCACACTAATTCCATTTCAAATGCTCCCTAGCCAAATATGTCTAGTGGCTACTATACTGAATAGTTCAGAAATGAGCATTTCCATCATAGCAGAAATTTCTTTTGGATAGCACTGCCCTAGCTGTTGCTATGATAGTCATTGATTCTAAGATAATTGAAGATAATGTATACTGCTATTCTTAAATTGGACGGGACATTTTCTGGTCTCTGAAAAACTCAAAAGCTAGATGAAAGTCTTTTTATTCTTTTATTTATAAGTAGTAGAGAAGCTCTCCAGAGTGTCTTACTAAGTAAAAAAAAATAGTATGGTGCGGAACTGTTGTGTCAGTGTGTGTGCCTTGAGACACATCCAATATTTGAGTATGTAGAGAATATCTCTGGTGAGTCCCAAAAACTCTCCATAGCATGGAACTGGGGGATTTGGGACAGCAGGGGGAAGAGGGGACTTAATTTTCACAGCCTGAATTTTGTCCATGTTTGTATATTCTCAATTTTAAAGTACATATGTAAATTTCAGTAGCAAAACTAAATCTATCAGTAGATGTCAAATAATAATACATCATACATTTCAACAGCTATCCCAAGTAAAACAGGAAGAAAAGGAAACTACCTAAATACGATAAAGACCATTTATACAAAACTTAACAGTAAACACATTAAATAGTGAAATATCAAAGACATGGCATTAGGAACAAGTCAGAGAGGGTAGCTATCACCACCATCATAAGTGTTTTGGATATACAAGCTAATGTAATAAGATAAGGAAATAGGTTTTCAGGCTGAACATTATGGCTCGTTAAATGTTGAAGCAAATCTTCTTGGCCTGCATAGTTTAAAAACCTGTATAAACCTTAAAAAACACATTTTTTTTGTATTGTATGGCTTAACTGGAAAGGAATGAAATCCTACTGATGCCAAGAACAACAAGGAAGTGTAAATCCAGTAAAATAAGTGTTAATTTCTAAACAGTAATTAGCCTGAAGTTTAATGGCTCACACTTACAGGGTCAAGAGAGAGAGCCTGAAAGGAAGGGGAATTGTATCACATACTCCTGAGTAACACCAGGGTCTCTGAAGTGTAGCACTTTCAGTGGGTGAAATAGAAAATCTTGTCCCACAGAGAGGGTAAGTAAGGATAAATGTCTATCTCAGCCTTGGACGTGAATAGGACACAAGAAAGAAGTCTGCACTGATAATTCCTTATCATCAAATGTCTGTACTCACACAAATTTTGGACTAGAATTCACAGTACTTATGTGGTTTTAAATGCCCCAAGCTGAAAATGTAGTTAAAACTTGTTCCAAGTTATTAGTGCTTCCCAAGGCAGGAGCAAACATATGCCTCTTTAAAAGGATGAACCTTAAACCCAGGCTACAAAAAATTCCCAGAGATAAAATTCCAAAGTAAATGAGCTCAAGATCAGAACTCACCAAACACATGAAAGTAAGCCAGTATGACAGCATCAGCCAAAACAATAAACTACAGATTCATCCTACAAATGCTATAGATATTAGCAATTGATCAGTTATAGAATATAAAATACATTTAATATGTCAAAAATGTTAAGACTATTGGAAGGATGATAAAAGCACAAGTAACTATCAAATTGACAAGCAAACTATGAGAGAGAACTAAATAGAACTTCTAGAAATGGGAAAAAAATGGAATAATGTAATTAGAAACTTCAGTGGATTAGACACAGCTGATTAGGAATTGATGAGCTGGAATATGGCACTGAAGAAATTACCCAGAATGCAATGTGAGAAAGACAATGGAGTGGAAAATAAGAATTAAAAACAGAGATTAAGAAAATCTGACACATGGCTAATTGGAATTCTAGCAGGAGAAAACAAAGAGAATGGTGTATAGATAATAATTAAAGACATAATTAAAAATTTCAGAACTGATGAAAGATATGAAGTCTAGATTCAGGAATCTCAGGGTATCCCAAACAGGACAAATAATCAGAAATCTTCAAAATGAAATCTAAGAACACTGAAGGCAAAGAAAAGATCAAAAGCAAAGAGAAAAAAAGAGATTACCTATAACAACAGACTGAAAGCTGTCTTTTATCAGGAACAATAAAACCCCAAAGCTATTGGAATGAAAATTGCAAAGTGCAGAAAAATATTGTTAACTTACAGGTTTATATCCAGAAAAAAAAAAATTTTTTTTTAAATGGGGAGAAAATTAAGGCATTTTAAACAAACATGAAGTGAGAGGGTTTACTACCAACAGACCCTCACTAAAAGGAATTTCTAGAGAGTATTCTCCACAAAGAAGGAAAATGAACCCCTAGAAAAGATATGAAATGCAACAAAAAATGAAGATATAATAGAATCAGAATCCCAGTCAACTATAGCACTTAAGTCAGGAAGAGTGATTAGTTAGTGTGCTGAGGTCCTTGTATTATTTAGTACATGGATAAAGAGACTAATTAGCATAAGACTGTAAGTTAAATACACATGATAAAATTTCTAAGGAAGCCACTAAAATAATAAGACAGAGTATATAGCCTCCCTACTTTTAATAAGGAGAAAATGAGATGAGAGAGAATAGAAGCCTTAATCTAAGAGACGACAGGATGAAAGGGGGACATAAAGAATCAGAAAAGAGAGTAACAAAGCTCAAAATAAGCTGATACAAGCGAGTCCACGTGTATCTGTAAACCCAATCAATGCAAATTGGCTTTATCCTTTTAAAAGATTGTCAGACTAGATGACAAAAAATCTTTCTATATGCTGTTTACTAGACATAGTCTTCAATATATGAGGATACAGAAGGGTTGAAAGGAAAAAATGGAAATAATCATATCTACTAGACAATACTGGAGAGGGCGATGGCACCCCACTCCAGTGCTCTTGCCTGGAGAGTCCCATGGACGGAGGAGCCTGGTGGGCTACAGTCCATGGGGTCGCTAAGAGTCGGACACGACTGAGTGACTTCACTTTCGCTTTTCCCTTTCATGCATTGGAGAAGGAAATGGCACCCCACTCCAGTGTTCTTGCCTGGAGAATCCCAGGGACGGCGGAGCCTGGTGAGCTGCCGTCTATAGGGTCGCACGGAGTCGGACACGACTGAAGCGACTCAGCAGCAGCACTAGACAATACTAATTAAAAGAAAGCTGGGGGTAACTATTTTAATATGAAATAGACTAAGGAGAAAAACATTGCTGTGGAGAGTCTCTACATTATTAATGAGACTAACATTACTAGGAAATAAGGACATTTTAAACCTAGAACACTTTTATGCATTAAATGTTACTATATAAAAATTTTTAATGTCGGTCAGAATTACAAGAACTTGACAAATCTACCATTAACATATTTCTTGTAATAACACATTAAGAAAAAGTTCATAAAACTAGAGAAGAGCTAGACAATCTAAATGATCAGCAACACCTCCAAATGAGTATTCTCAGTCTTTCTAGCTGCGTGGAGCACTTACAAAATTTGACTATGTCCGTAAAGCCTCAACAGTTTATACAGAACAAATTCTTTGACCATGATATAATAAAAAAGCTTTCTTAAACTAACCCTCTCCATGTTTTTGGAAACAAAAATATAATAACTTAGGAATTGTTCTTAATTGGAATAGTTTATGTATTCTAATTCTTTGAAGGGTAGTTACATTAATATAGTATGAAATATGTGGCGACTGTGTTTATTAGAATATCTAACAATTCTAACAATTCTGAATGACAGCCATTCAGAATACTTGAGTTTATTCTGCCCTGTTCTGATACTTGAGAACTTTTTGAATACTATTTCACCGTTTTCTATAAATAACCTCTGCAAAAGCCTGTTTGGATGCTAACTTCAAAAACAACGGAAAGATTTGCAATATAATCCTACCTGAGAAAATTTTCTAAATAGCATCCTGTTTCAAAATCATGCCTACTACTTTACAACAAGTTAAACTAATGATGAGCAATTTTCAGAACTATAAAAACACGAGAGAAACAATTTCCTGAAAGAATAAAAATTTGGTAATGGAAAATTTTCATAGAGCTAAGTGAAATTAGCTGAACAAAGGGGGGAAAAAACAAGACTTTAAAAAGAAATTATCTATAAATTCTTAGTAACACTGAATGAATTTATTTAACTGTAGGACTATTTGAGTAGATCTCTTAAATTTTGAGGGTTGAATATTTTTAAAATAATATGAAGAGTAGAAACAGTAGAAGAGACTCTCAAATCTATCTTAAAATGTCATAAAATTGAAATAAGTGACATAAGCTTACAAAATAGGGACAGTAATGTTTTATGTTATTTGTATGCCTAGAGAATACTAAAAACTCAAAGAATAATAAAGGAATTTGGTAAGATGACTGTATTCAAGAAGAAAATTTGTAAGACAATAACTTTTATTTTGACCAGTAAAAATCAGTTGGAAATACATATATACATACACATACACAGGGTGTTTACTGCAACTTTATTACAAATGGGGAAAAAGTGGAATATAACCTGACTGTGTATCTACAGGGGAAAGATTGAATAAGATCTGTTATATATTGGGTTGGCCAAAAAAAATTCAGGTTTTTCCATAACCCATTTTCTACTGGGCAATTTTGCCTTCAAAGAATTACTCAAGAGGCATTTGACCTGGATAAGCTACAACTACTGAAAAATAAGATACTGTAAGCTATATGGGGACCGTTGATGTATGGTGAAGTTTCATTAGTTTGTATGGCATGCCTAAAAAATGAGGAGAAAAGACATTTTAAACATGCTTCAGAAAGTCCTGTCAATCCTCCAGTGAGTTGTAGAGAGTGGATTAGGTGAATCCAATAGCAGACAACATATTTCCCATTAAGGAATCCAAAATTGTTCCTTAAGATAAAAATATAAATTTACATTAATAAAATAAATAGACTTTTTTTTTTTTGCCTTTAAGTATTAAGGGCTTATGTCATTGCATACCTGAACCATTGATTTTAAAACATACCAGGATAAGTACTACTCAAAGAAAAAAAAACCTTCAATTAAACTATTACCTGATGCTTTCTTATGACTCGGAATTTTTATGTTCTACCTTTTGAAATTGCTCATGTAGGCTTTCTTTAAATTTACTGAAGTATAGTTGGTTTACAATGTTGTGTTAATTTCTGCTATACAGCATCTTGTAGGCTTCCTGAGACATGGGAGTGAGCACACTGTGAAGAGTTATGACCGCGTTCATCCACGTAGAAGCAGTGGTAACTCTTACAGCTTCCACCTGGCTGTCAGCACTTTTAAGACAGCCTGATTTCAGGGATGTTAAAATGTGAAAGGATGTGGGTGTTAGAGTTAATTAAATAGGACGCATCAAATTAGTTATCTTCCAAGTGGGTTTAAAAGGAAAGGTTCTTAAGATACAAATATGATTCATATTGTACTACACTACAAGAGTGTTCAGAACACCTTGGATTAGGACTTGACCACTGCCCAGGGGAAGCATGGAAGCCTTTCCAGTCGGAGTACAGGAATGTCCTTGGAGAATAAGGCAGACGTGAAAAAGAGTAAACCCCAGATATGAGGGAAAAGAGCTCAAATATGATAAGCTGGGTTAAATGCCCACCTATGGTCCTAGATTCCCTGGAGAAGGGAAAGGCTACCCACTCCAGTATTCTGGCCTGGAGAATTCCATGGACTATATATGTGTAGTCCACGGGGTCACAAAGAGTCAGACACGACTGAGTGACTTTCACTCACTCACTCATGGTCCTGAGGCCTTATCATTTTGGGGTTTCAAGACACAATCCCTAGGTCTTCACAATACATACCGGCACCACAGTGCCACCATCAGCTGAGGAAGGGACAGCAGCCCTCTCTTACTAGGCGCTCAGGATGTATTTTGTGAGTGAATGAATGAGTGAAGGTGTGAGTGCATGGCTTAGCGTGGTGAGTAGCAAAGGTAACAGCTGTTCTCTTTCCCTTGTCGCCCCAGAGAAACTCGAGAGTGAGAAGCTGAACGTCGCTGAGGTCACCCAGTCAGAGATTGCCCAGAAGCAAAAGCTGCAGACTGTCCTGGAGAAGATCAACGAAACCCTGAAACTTCCTCCTCGGAGCATCAAGTGGAATGTAGACAGTGAGTTTTGTGAAGGGAAATGGGATTGTCACGGGACACCTGTGGGGTTTCCCCAGGAGGTTGCATCATAAGCTGGGTGGGTGCAAACCCATATATCTCTGAGCTAGATGTGCCTTTCCTTAGAATGCAAGCTCATCACCCTCATCCAAAGGAAGCTGAGGAAAACCGCAAAATGTCAAAATCTAGTGTGCTTTTTCTATAAAAGGCGTTCTGTAGAAACCTCATGTAGATTGTTGGGAAAGAAACTCCTGTTCACTGAGCTACTTCTGAGTCCCAGCACAACCTTTTGAGAAAACTGTCTCCAGCTTGTCAAGGCTGTGGGAAGCGGAGATCCCTAGTTTGAGCAGCTGAGAAGCGGGGGAACAGGGACTTGGCTCTGTTCCAACGCCCACCCCCTTCCTCTCACTCCCTTACTGTCCAAAGGGAGCAAAGATGTGGTTGAGAGCATAGGTACTGGAATAGGATTTTAAGATTCAGGTTTTCATGCAAGTGTAGCTCAAGGATCTCAGAGAGTATAAACCGTTCATTCTCTTGCTGTCTCGAGGGCGTGGCTGTCTAATATGGACCTGATTGAGTCCATGTCAGTCAACACGAGATCAATAGATTTGAGCGAATCCAGTAGCAACAACATGTTTTCCTATCGGGAGCCCAACGTTGTTTTGTTCTTTGTGATAGAATAAAAATATGCATTTAGATGAATAAAATGACTTAGATTGTAGGTTTTGCCTTGTAAGTATTAAGGGATTGAGTATTATATCTTATTGCATCTGATGTATACAACTTTAAAAATTTTTTTAATTTTTATTGATTTATTTTGGGCTGCACTGGGCCTTTGTTGCTGCACGCGAGCTTTCTCTACATGTTGTGTGTGGGCTTCTCATTGCAGTGGCTTCCCTTGTTGCAGAGCACAGGCTCTACGCACTGGGCTTCAGTAGTTTCGGTGCATGGGCTCTCGAGTACAGCCTTAGTAGTTGTGGTACATGGACTTAGTTGCTCCAGAGTATGTAGAATCCTCCCAGATCAACGATCAAACCCACGTCCCTTGCACTGCAGCCTGATTCTTAACCGCTGGACCACCAGGGAAGTCCTGATGTATACTACTTAAAATGGGCGTCTACTCCCCACCCCACCCCACCTCACCTCACAAAACCACCTTTTAGACCTGGGAAAGTAAAGGGAATCTTCACCTCTCCAAGTCAGAGACATAGTAGCTGCCACTGGCAGTCTCTTCAGCAGGTTCCTAACACCGATGTTGGTAAAAGATGCCAAGTACCTCCTTCAGCATAATTACACCTTTGCTTGCAGGCGTGATAAGCTGCCTGGAGCAGCACACAGCACCGGGAGCAAGGCCTCCTCTGCCGAGCAGAGGAGACCCCTGAGGGAGGGAGGAGGGGAGGCCGTGGCTGTGAGCCCCAGAGGCTGCCCCGGGTCAGTGGGGGAGGGAAAAGGGGGCTGGTCACTAGTGTGGGTAATGCACCTGCATTCTGGAAATCCATAATAGTAATAAGCATCAAAGTCCTCTGATGATGATCTCTGGTCAGTTTTGTTTGATCATATTTCCCACTCCTTTGAACATGGACCATCTCTATTTACCTCTCCAAAACAAAACACCTTTTACCTCTTTTTTTTTAATTGAAGTATAGTTGATTTGTTAGTTGCTCAGTCATGTCCAACTCTTTGCTACCCCATGGCCTGTAGCCCACCAGGCTCCTCTGTCCATGGAATTCTCCAGGCCAGAATACTAGAGGGAATTGCCATTCCCTTCTCCAGGGGATCTTCTCAACCTGGGGATCGAACCCAAGTCTCCTGCATTGCAGGCACTTTCTTTACCATCTGAGCCACAGGGAAGGAGTAAAACATTGGGAAAGCCCTCTAGAGCTCTCTTTTCTTTCCTTTTTTTTGTTTTAATTGAAATATAATTGGTTTACAGTGTTGTGTTAATCTCTGCTATACAGCAAAGTGATTCAGTTATACATATATATATACATTCTTTTAAAAATTATTTTTCATTATGATTTATCACAGGATATTGACTATAGTTCCCTGTCCTACTTTAGTAGGACCTTGTTTCAAAACTCCTTTTCGTGTATCATGGAATCCAACTTGGGAAATAGGAAAGATGGAATTGTTTTGTTTCATTTGTCTTTAGGCGACAGAAATTTATTTGCTCCCAGTTTTGGAGGCCACAAGTCTGAGACCATGGGCTGGTGGGTAACGTGGTTCTTTCTGAGAGCTGCAAGGGGAGGATCTGTTATAGGCCTCTCTCCTGAGCTCGCAGAGGGCTGATTTCTTGCTGTATTTCTTCACATCATCTTCTTTCTATGCATATCTCTTTGTCCAAATTTTCTCTTTTGATAAGGACACTTGTCATGTTGGATTAGGGTCTCCCCCTACTCCAGCATGACCTCATCTTAACTAATCACATCTGCAATGATTTTACAAATAAGGTCACATTCATGGGGACTGGAGGCTAAGACTTCAGTGGGTTTTCATTTCCTTCTCCAGGATGAATTTGAGGCTGGAGTGAGCAAATCAACCCTTAACATCTGGCCAGCCCCCCACCTACCTCTCTGTCCACAAATGTATTTGATGCTTTCTCAGCCTCTCTCCTTGTCTTCCATATACTGGCCTCATTTAAATAGGGCACAATATTCTCACCTTTCTAGAACCCTTTCTGGAAGATATTTCCTTGATCTGAAACATTCCTCATTTCATCTTCCCCATCCCCAAACCATTTTGCCTGGCTTAAGATTGGAATTTTTTAAGCCACATCAGAACCCTCATCTTCAGTGGCTTTGAATGATTTGTTTTGGGTTTGCATTCACTTTCATTTCTTACAGGGAAATGTCTACAAGTAAAATAATCACATCTATTACCACTCTCGTCTAGCTGTTTTCATATTTTTGCCATTACTATCCACATCAATGCATAGTTTTTCATATTTTTACTTGATGAAGGCATGTACAAACTCATTTTGTTATCCTGTCTTAATATTACATCATACACATCTTCTATATTCGCATGTGGTCTTTGTAGTTATAATTTTTGATAGCTGCTCTGTTTCCTGGGCTAGGTATCCCATAGTTAACTTAAACCCTATGTTGACATAGAATGTTTTCCAGCTTATTGCTAATATCAGATAGTTCTGAGTTAAATGTTAGGTTGTGACTCTTTGCTTCTCTTGAATTATTCTCATCAGATAGCTTTCCAGAACTGAGAGGAATTACTAGGTCAGAGGGAATAATTATCTCAGGGACCAGCTCCCTACGATGCCTCGGGGCTTCAGGCAGCAGTGGTTTCTGTGATAAGGAATGTGGCAGGCATGACTCTCAGGGCAGGCTCTAACCCCTCCTCTCTCGGTTATCTTCCCTGGCTCTTTCCACTCAGGATCAAGGTGGCAGGGACAGCACTGAGTTTCCAAGGTCCTTGATCCAGGATTTTAGGGGATTCTTCCTTTTCTTTTCTATTCACAACAATAATTTTCATTATTGAAAATTTAGAAAATACAGTTAAAAGATGCTTAAATAACAACTAACACATTTATAGTGCTGTATGCCTTGGAGAAGGCAATGGCACCCCACTCCAGTACTCTTGCCTGGAAAATCACATGGATGGAGGAGCCTGGTGGGCTGCAGTCCATGGGGTCGCTAACAGTCGGACACGACTGAGCGACTTCACTTTCACTTTTCACTTTCATGCATTGGAGAAGGAAACGGCAACCCACTCCGGTGTTCTTGCCTGGAGAATCCCAGGGACGGAGGAGCCTGGTGGGCTGCCGTCTATGGGGTCGCACAGAGTCGGACACGACTGAAGTGACTTAGCAGTATGCCTTGTACTTATCTAAACACTTTACATATTTTGAGCCTTGCAGTCGTTATTCAACCATCTGAGGTAAGGATTCTACTGTCCCCATTTTACAGATGGGAAAGTTAAGGCATAGAGAGGTTAAGAAACAATGAATGTAAGCTTCCCAAGGGCAAGGATTTTTGTTCCTTTACTGTTGTATCCCTAAAGCCTGGAAAAGTGATTGGCAATACTAAGCACATTACTATTTGCTAAAGGAGTGTCATTGTCCAAGGTCACACGGTGGGTGAGTGGTGGAGCCAGGAATGAGACCGAGAGAGTCTGGCTGCAGACCACACATACTGCCCCCAAGAGCTGTCCATCAGATACAAGCACTGTCAGCCTTGTAATGTTCCTTTGGGGGTTGTGTGTGTGTGTGTGTGTGTGTTTGTAAGAATTAAATACATCAATAAATGAATAAAATGTGTGCATATACTTTGCATATAAAATATATTTTTATGAAGAGATCAACCAGAATATGTTTAGAAAATGTTTATCTTTACAGATCATTATCCTTCTATATGTCTCTTTTTAAAATATTATATGCTATAGATTAGGTATATCATAATTTACTTAACTAATGATAGATTTTAGGATTTTTTTCCATTTTCCCACTAATATCAGTACAGCCTGAGGAGTTCTGTCTGCTCATAGACATAATTACTTCTTAAAGATAAAAACCCAGGAGTGTTAGTTTAGAGCCAAAGGATATGTACATTTTAAGGTCCTAACACATATTGTCAAATTTCCTCCTCCCAAATTGCACCAATTTCTGTTTCCACCACAATTCATGTTTGGAGGACTATTTCTCACTCAGCAGCACCCTTGAAACAGTTTCCCAGCCCTGGAGTGACCCTCTTGGCACAGTGGCTGCAGGGCCCAGTTTATACAGTGGAGTCTTGGCTTCTCAGCCCTGCTGTCATTCTGCACGTTTCCACCCCGACTTGAGCACAGGCGCACAGTGGCCCTGCATTCTGCCTGGCATCAGGGAGAAGACACCCAGGAGATGTGCTGAGAGATAAAATGATGAGAGTGCCCAGATACACAGAGGTTGTCAGAAGCTTTCTTAATTGAAAAGATAACATGTCTTTATTCTAAAGAAACATTTGAAGCAGGAAAAAAGAATCTTTCAGCTATAGCAGTTTTTTTTTTCACTTTCCAAGGCTTGTCCACAAGTACTTATGTGTATGTGTGTATTTGTGTATGTATGTGCATGTGTGTGTATTTATATACATGTATGTATGTGTATGTACAAATATATGTGTATTTGTATACATAAATCCATAAATGTATATATTTACATTATTTCTAGTTCTCTTTAATATTATATTATTAATATTTATATCTACTTTGTCTTAACAATGATCTTCAATGCATGCAAACTCTCTGATCTTGTGGATGTTCTATAATTTATTAAAGCAATGACTATTAAACCATGTTTGTCCCAACCTCAGGATTTGCAAGGAAAAACTCAGGCATCACTGAGAAGAGAAGCAGCTCTGTAGTTAGGACAAAGGGACAAGAGCAGTTGTACTCCTTTTTATCAGTTTTGCCTGATGGCTTTTGGAACAAAGGATTTCTCTGCTTAATTTTTTTAAAAAATTCAAGTTAGACCAATTGTCTAAACCATCCTGTTACATTTGGATAGCGTTTCCCAGATTTATTTTAAATGATAATATATTACATGATGATTAACGTTTTTTCTTTTCATTATGGTTTATCACAGGATATGAATATAGTTACCTGTGCTACACAGTAAGACCTTGTTTATCCATTCTATATATAATACTTTGCATCTGCTAACCCTAAACCCCCAATCCATCCCTTCCTCACCCACTCTCTTCCTAGGCAACTACAAGTCTGTTCTCTATGTCTGTGAGTCTGTTTTGTAGATAAGTTCATTTGGGTCATATTTTACATTCTACATAGATGTGATATCATGAGGTATTTTGTCTTTCTCTGTCTGGCTTACTTCCCTTAGTATGATCATTTCTAGGTCCATCCATATTGCTCCAAATGGCATTTTATGACATTCTTTTTAATGGCTGAGTAGTAGTCTATTGTGTAAATATACAACATCTTTTTTTTTTTTTAACTTAATGTTGTATTGGGGTATAGACAATTAACAATGTTGTAGTATCAGGTGAACAGCGAAGGGACTCAGCAATACATAGACATGTATCCATTCTCCCCCAAACCTCCTCATATGCCGGCTGGCACATAACATTGAGTAGAGTTCCAAGTTCTATACAACAGGTACTTGTTGGTTGTCCATTTTGAATATAGCACTGTGTACGTAACCTCCCCAAACCTCCTAACTATCCCTTCTCTCTGGCAACCATGAGTTCATTTTCTAAGTCTGTGCATCTCTGTTTTGTAAGTTTATTTGTATCATTTCTTTTTAAATTCCACATATGAAGGATGCCATATGATATTCCTCCTTCTCTGACTTACTTCATTCAGTATGACACTCCCTAGGTCTATCCATGTTGCTGCAAATGGCATTGTTTCATTCTTTATATTGGCTGAGTAATATTCCATTTATATATTACCATGTCTTCTTTATCCATACCTCTGTTGATTATACTACATCTTCTTTATCTGTTCATCTTTCAATGGACATCTAGGTTGTTTCCATGTCTTGGCTATTTGTAAATAGTCTGCTATGAACATAAGGGTGCATGTATCTTTTTGAATTATGATTTTGTCCAGCTATATGCACAGGAGTGGGATTGCTGGCTCATATGCTAACTCATCTTTTGAGGAACTTCTGCACTGTTTTCCATGGTAGCTGCACCAATTTACATTTCCACCAACACTATAGGAGGATTCCCTTTCTCCATGCCCTCTCCAGCATTTATTATTTAACATCCTTTTTACATAGCATGTATGTGATGTGAGAGAGCGAGAAAAAGAGAGAAATTATGTAATTTTTTCTCTTGAAACTATATGCAGAAAGACAGAGCACTCATTGGAAGAGTCTGCTTACTGAGACAGTCAAGGTAGCATGCAACATTGCCAGAGTGTGAGAAGAAAATTTCTGACCACAGCTTTTCCAGCATTATGTTTTGAAAACAGGGTAGAGGTAGCAAATGTCCTTACAACCCTCAGTGACAGGACTGATGTGGTCAGTTCTGACTGGAAGAGCAAACCCAGATTTTGCCTTTGTCCATCATGTCAGTGGGTCAGTCCCATGCCAGGTGCCCTTTTTGAAAGGGTGAGTGGGTCACACTGGATCTTATTTGTGGTGCGTAGGCTCTGTAGTTGCTGCATGGGCTTAGCTGCCTCATAGCACATGGGATCTTCGTTCCCCGATCAGGGATCAAACCCGTGTCACCTGCATTGGCAGATGAATTCTTTACCACTGGACCACCAGGGAAGCCCCCAGGTGCCTTTTTTAAGGCTATAAATGTTGGGGGTTTCTTAATTGACAAAGCCAAAAGCCCCAAGCTGAAAACTCCTTCTGGAAGGCCATGAGTTAGGAGCAGTTCATCTGCTGTTTATTGCAGAAGGAAATGGCAACCCACTTCAGTATTCTTGCTTGGAGAATCCCAGGGACGGGGGAGCCTGGTGGGCTGCTGTCTATGGGGTCTCACAGAGTCGGACACAACTGAAGCGACTTGGCGGCAGCAGCAGCAGCATCTGCTGTTTGGTGGTGGTATTGAGTTGCTGTTCATCATAGTCAGTGGGGAACCTTCTTTGAAGCAGCAGTGATAACAGAAAACTCGAATGAGTTCCCAAGAATGATCTGAATCATTTCATTTTCTTGGTGATTTCCCAAAGCTTCTGTTATAGCAGATTTATTGATCCCAGGGCAGACAGAATGACACCCTAATAATGGGCCCAGTTCACACTCACTAACTACACAAAATAGACATTTCTTGTGCCTTCCTTAAATGCCCCTGTAATTAGACCCATAAGTCTGGTAGGACTGTGAAGGCAGGTAAAGTATCCGGGGACTTTCTCCTTTCATGAAAGAAAGGGGAGAAAGTTGACATGGTTTAGTTGCCTGGATGCCAGGTACTTTCTCATAAGTTATAATAAAAAAAATCAACCATTCCTAGGCATTGCTGTGCTAGGAGCTTTGCCTATGTTATGTCTGGAAATTCTTACCACCTGCATTTCTTCATAGGTATTGTTATCCTCATGTATGAGGTTGAGCAGATTGAGTCTCAGGGCCCTTGAATGGCTTACCCAAGGGCCATGTACTCAGTAAGTGAATGGTAGTTTGCCAAGTCAGAACTCAAGCTCCAGTTGGCCTGACCCTGTGTGTCCGTTACATCCAGCCTTTTTCTCCTCTTGTCTCTGAGAAAACTACAACTCAGTAGTTCCCTGCCTTTTCTGGCATACACGGCTTAACATCCAGCACACAGCTCAGCTATAGAAGGCACCTGGGGCCTGCACATCCCCTCCCAGCTGTTACCCAAAGGGCATTGCCTGCACTGACTATGCATGGCACTCAAGAGAGCAACAGAATCCTTGGGTATCTCTCATGCCTTCCTCTGGGGGTCTTAAAGCCCTGGACAAAGGAAGGCACCCAGTGTCCTGACTCAGTGTCCACTGATTGAGGGCCTGCTTTGTGTAGAGCCTTGGGACAGGAGTAGTGGTGATAACCTATAGAGTTCACCATCAGATGGGGAGGGAGAGGGGTGCAGCCGACATGCTTATGGTTATCGGCATAGAGTGAACAAGAGCATGGAGGTGGTGCAGCACTGATCTGAGCTCAGGATTCAGCTGTTGTCAGGGTCCCAATCAGAGTGGAGAAGCACTGCATTGCAGTCCAGCAGTAACATGATCTAAGAAGTAAATCCACGGGATCTGGCTGAGAACCGAGGGAGCACAGGGTGAGGCCTACAATGACTAAGGGTGTCCCCTGACCCGTAGGGGTGGGATGAAAGGGGCATTGATTGTGGATCAAAGTGAATCAGGATGCTGGGTGAGGGGTCACTGAACCCAGATTTCTTTTCCATTTTGTGTACAAGCGTTTAATTCTGCATGTAGCTGAAGATGAGGTTTGATGGCCATGAACAGCCAGGACACAGACTCCATTAGCCCCATGTGGTACTGCTATGTTTTGAATATCTGCTTATACTGCCTAGAACCTAGAAGAAGATTCTCTGATTTATAAATCATCTTTTATTTCAGCGGTTCATGCCAAGAGCCTGGTAGCCATCTTGCATCTGCTAGTTGCTCTGTCCCAGTATTTCCGGGCACCAATCCGACTCCCAGACCATGTTTCCATCCAAGTGGTTGTGGTCCAGGTAAGTCAGAATCCACTGCAAACATTGGTGCCCTTAAAGGGGTGCAGGGGCTGAGCTCCAGTGTGAGCTCAGGCACACTGGGAAGCTTGCTAGGAGGACTAAATGAATGCTCAGTGTGCCTGGGTGTGCTGTGTGTTGGGAGGCATGTCAGTGAGCTTTCTGATGCATGTGGCCTTATCTCCGATATATGTACAAAGGGTGGAAGAGCGTGTGCTTTTGTCTGGGACAGCCTTATGTGGGGCGTGTGCCTGGGGTTTACATGCTTTCGTGAGGAAGGTGCCTGGGTGTTATATATTTGAGGGTGAGTGGTGTGTATATTTGTGAGGTCTGTGTAGTAGCATTAGGAGAACATATCCTTGTGTGTGTATGTGTTTGTCCTGCAAGCCATGGAGAGTCATTTTTTGGTTAAACAACCAATGCACAGTTATTGAGAAGAGGCAGGTATCTGTGCATGTGAGGGCACGTGTGCGTATGTACACTTGTGTGTTTGAGAGAGACCCTGACGGGCCATGCCCATGTTGAGGGCACTGCCGCTTTTCACCTGCCCAGAGAAGCACAGCTGGGGTATCAAGTCATCTTGTGCAGATGATTATGTGGAATTTCCATTCACACATGGCTCTGGTCCTTTCCACAGTGAGGGGATGCTCTCTCCCCATGACTATCTCATTCTGCTCCTAACCCCATTAGATACTCAAATTCAATTTTATTTTCCAACTTTATACTGTTGAGCAAAAGGTCGTCATTTTGTTGGCTTCTGTTCTTTTCCAAATAAACATGCTGCAAGGGAGAACATCCCTAATGAACAACTCCCTGGTTATTCAAGGTTATCCAGGGTTCTGTCTGGCGGCTCTGCCATCCCTTGGTGAAGAAGAACCTGGAGGGCCAGTAGGCTTTGCTTGAGAAGCCAGGCCAGGCCAGCTTCCTGGACAAAAGGTCTTTGGGCTAGTCTTTCAGGGATCAGAAGTGAACCAGAGGAAAGGCAGACATGGGGCTGCCACTCAGCCGTGCCCTAATGAAAAAGTATTTTTTCCAATGCCTTCTGGGTACTTAACTTGCTAAACATTAAGGGGGTATAATAGGAATATGACACCTTGGCCCTGCTTGCCCAGAGACAGGACTACCTAAGCAGTGGAGAGGGCTATCAGAGGCCCCTTGTCAATGCAAACGTGTGGTTCAGACACTGAGTGAAGCTGACTGAAAGGGACTAATTGGCCTCACTTATTGAGCTCTCAACTGTGTCAAGCATGGCATGAAGGATTTTATGGATATGTGGCCAGCCCAGAGCCTCCTGGTATATGCATCTTCCTAGTGAATCCAGGCCATCTCTATTGTGTCATTTTTTTTTTACCAATCAATAAAGTGTGAATCCATTTCATTATATTTTTTAAAACTATGATTCAGGATTTGCGAGGATGGGGGGTGGAACAGTGGTCATTGCAGGCCCATGTCTCATGTCTTATTTTGAGCTCAGTTATAGGCCATCAGAAGTCTGTTGCTGGTTTAATTTCTCCTGCAGGCAGTTTTGTTAGCATGAGGGAGAAAGCAGGACATGTTACATAAAATGGCATCAAGGCATGTCAGGTTTTATGGGGTGTTTTGCTTTATCAAGTTAAACGGGCACAGAAGCATGACTCAGAAATGGCTATAAGATGCGACTGAACTAGAGGGTTAGTTCTTTAGGGAACAAATTGTGGATCGAAGTGAATCAGGATGCTATGTGAGGGGGCACTGAACCCAGAATTCTTTTCCGTTCTACGTACAAGCATTTATTAATTCTGTCTGTTGTTGGAGATGAGGTTTGATGTCTGTGAATGACCTTATTAGTCCTATGTGAAAATTTTTACATATGTTGAAGGTGAATTTGGAGAAAGTCCTGGTTTAGCCTCACTGGATCTTTTTTAAATGGTATTTTACATTTTTTTCTCCCTTTTTTGCTTTGATAGTTCATTCTTCTTAATCTAATCCAGATACAGTCATGGCCTTTATCCAGCTTTACCTTTCCTTCTGTAAAAGGATTTTGTAAGGATGCTAGTTTCTGTGGCTATTGGGAATGGCAAGAAAAGGTTGTGAAAGTTGGGGCAGGAGGGTCAGAAGGCGGGTTTTAGCTTAGAGACTAAAGCTTGGAGGCTCCTTCTTGACATACCTTGGCCTTTGTGGAAGTTGGATTTGCTCTGACAACCTCTTGCCATGCCCAGACTATCTTCCAAGTGTCTGGTAACTGATTGAGTAGGGACCTGATGAATGCATCTCTCTCCTCACCTTCATCAGAAGGTCTCCCTGAACCTCAGCACTGCTTCATCAGCTCACATGCCCACATAAACCAGCACTCAATTGACTAACAGTAGGGACTTCCCTTGGCCCACTGGCTAAGACTGCGCTCCCAAAGCAGAGGACCCAGGTTTGATCCCGGATCAGGGAACTAGATCCTGCATGCTGCAACTAAGACCAGGTGTAGCCAAATAAATTAATTAAAAAAAAATTGACTAACAGCAGCCTCTGTCTCTCCGAACAGCATTCTGATCATGTGTGAGCTCTCCTGACTCTGCCTTTTTTACTGGAGTGGTCTCTCATCTGTGTCCAGCCCAATCCCAGGCTGACCCTCCCAGCTGAAAGCACTTGTTCTGGTCCTGCTCTCAGCACTTCCTCTCTGCAGGGGGCGACCATGTAATTGCTTATTACACGTTTGAGAGGGAAAGAGGATCCTACTCTAATAATTGAGCTGGGTCCTGAGGCATAAACCAGGGGCTTGTTTGGGGAAAACCTCCTTGCTTACCTGTTCATCTATCCCATTTTACTCTTAAGTTCCTTGAGGTCCAAACTGTCATAAGTCCAACAGAGGGGCTTGTACGTAGAAGGCACTGATTAATGAAACAGAGAAGAAAGAGGATAAGTTGATGGGCGGGGGTAGACAGATGATGGGTAGACGGGTGGGTGGATGGATGGGCAGGTGGATGAGTGGGTGGACTTACAAAATGCTTACCCTTTTCTCAGAGCATAAGCTAGTTACCTAAGGACTGTACTACTTACTTAAAAGCTCCCCTAGTTAAACACTTTTTAAAAACTCTCCTTCTGATTTCTCCAAGTTGGCCTCAGTTCCTCCACCCCAGCCCTCCCCACCACAGCCCCCCCAGCTAAATGTGTTTCTCTGCTTCCCTCTGTGGCCCCAGCCGGAGGATAGACACACCCTGGCCTTCATTTCCATTTGGTTTACTGTGGATTTCTCCAGGAGGCAGTGTGCTTCCAGCAGAAGGTCTTCCAATAACGAAAGAAAAGAGTCGCCATCCAAGAAACAGCCGACTTGTTTGGAATAAACACTAATTGCACTTAAGTATGAATGGTACAGTCCAGTCCCAGGAAACCAGGGTCTTGTTTCACTTCTAGCAGTATCTCATTGCTGGATTCATTTCTTAAATGCCAGTAACTTTCTCAATATCAGGAATGTTAATCAGTTTTTTGTATTTTTCTAAAGCATATTTTTCTCTCCTCCTCCCAACCCTCTCCCCACCCCACCCCCGTTTTCAGAAACGAGAAGGAATCCTCCAGTCTCGGCAAATCCAAGAGGAAATAACTGGTAACACAGAGTATGTCAACACCATTGTTGCCAGCGATTCTGTAATGGAACACAGATGTTTCTCCGAAATTCATCCATTTGCTGATATTTAGTTTTCATTTATTGGGATTGCAAGAGGGATTAGACCTCAGCCAATGATTATAGTTTAGCCTTTTCCATGCATTCAAAACATGCCTCTCAATGCTTAAGGTACAAACTTGGGTGGGGAAGTGGGGAGAGGGAATTAGCCATGATTGAAAAATTCTAATTTTGTGGCACTCCAGGAAAAGTGTGCCCAAAAAAGCCAACCAGCATGAAATCTTCATGCCATAAACATGGGGTTGAATTTAAATTGTTAACCTTCAAAAGGATGTTTTTTCTTCCTTTTCTGAATCTGATTTATATGATCACGTGCCATGACCCAGAAAGTCCCTCTCTACCTTAGAGTGGTAGATTTTTTTATTTATTTTACATTCACAGAAGCTGGAATATCCGAATATGTAAGAGGTTTGTCGTAAGAAAGATAAGTTTTGTTCTCAAGCACTAACAGCAGGATGGTGTGTGGTGGTCTGAGATCACTGGGCAGGCCTGAGCCCTGGCCACATGCAAAACCAGGCAAAATGTGTTTGTATCTTCTCCTGCTACCCCAGCTTTCTTCTATAATCCTTTGAACAAGAAGAGCCAGTGGAAAGGGCAGGGGCACATGAAGCAACGATTACACCCCCTAAAACCTCACAACCCGAAGATGGAGGAGAAAGCCATCCTTGGTTTACCTGACTTGAACACTAAGTTCATCATTCTTCCTAGTACACTATCTGCAAGTCATTGCTTAATAGGTGATAGATATACAGTTAGAATAAACATAATAAGAATTGAGACAAAAATGCATTGAGCATTTAGTATATACTAGAAATTATACTAAAATATTTCTATATATTAAATCATGTAATACTTAGAATATCTGATTGAGTTGTTTACTGTGTTATCTTCATTTTAAGGGTAAGCAACCTGGAGCCCAGAGAGGTTCGGTAGCTTGCCCACGGTCACACAGCAAGCAAACAGCTCTGTAATACTTAAACCTAAGTGGTCTGTCGCTAATGCTTGTGCTCTTACTACTTTGCTGCATCACTGCTATGAGTATGGTTCCAATTCCTGCCCTCTGAGAAAACCTATTCTAGGTCAATGGCAGGTGCACCTTGGTGGGTGTCACAGGATGGACAGGAGGGAGCCAAACCTACCTTCCCAAGCTGATGCCTTCAGCAAACTGGGCAGTGAAATGCCATATTTGGATGGTCCCTGAGCCCTACTCCTAAAACATGGTTGGGGATCCTGTATCTCTGAGTCTAATATTCTTTCTCAACTGTAAGCAATAGTATGAGTTTATTTAAAGCAAGAAATAAAGTTAAAGCAAGTCCTTTAAGCATCACTTGTGCCAGGCTTTATGTGAACACCAGTATATCTGTAAAGCAAAGGGGAAAAAGAAGTGGTAATGTGGTAAAGACCACCCATAGTTGGAGACTTAGAGTAGAACAAGATGCCAAGAAAGGAAGCTTTGGGGGATCTGCAGCCAAAGGTGAGGAGAGAAGAGTTACACTGATTTTTCTTTTCTTCCTGCAGGGCTCTTTCTGGAAGGCATGGTGAGTTGCGTAAGATTGTCCTCTGGTGCTGGTGACTGCCAGTGGGGTCTAGTTAATTCTGCAGCAGCTGGAAGAACAGGAACTCAGCTTGCTTCCTGCGTGTTTGTCTGTGCCAGCCTGGTGACAGGGCTGGCTAGTGGGGAGGGAGGTTCAGCCGCTGGTGGGAAGAGGAGAAGGAACCACGGCTGCAGTCTTTCCGCAGGTCACTAGACCGTCAACACTGCTGGGCTTCTGCGTGGGTCCTGGGTGCTCGCAGGGCAGTCTTGCTCTACGAATATTGTGGAAGCAGAGCAAGTGATGCGCACAGCACAGTCCCCTCTCCCTACTCTGTCCAGCCCTTCTCGAAGCTGCCTCTTTCCTCATCACACCTCCTACCTCTCCCGTTTCCCAGAACCTTGGGTTTGTTTCTAAGGTCTCTGAATGTCCAAGATCACAATTCCCTTTCTCAGATTTAATCATCAAGAGTGGGTACGGGAGGGAGAGGCAGCCCAGGACCATGAACTTCCCAGGCCTGGGCTCCTCTTGGAGACTCCCCATTCCCAGTGGCAGATCCATCTCCACTCTTTCTTTCTATTTATTTTCTATTTATTTATTTGGCTGTGTCGGGTCTTAATTGCAGCATGCAGGATCATTTAGTTGCAGCATGCAAACTGTTAGTTGCAGCACGTGGGATCTAGTTCCCTGTTCAGGGATTGAACCCAGGCCCCTTGCATTGGGAGCAGAATCTTAGCCACTAGACCACCAGGGAAGTACCTCCTTCTGCTATTTCACCCCTCAGATCAGAGGACCTAGGGGCTGTAGCAAGGAGAGTCCCTGCAGGGGGCATGGCTTCACTATTTTCTCTGATTCTGTATTCACTGTGGATAATATTTTGAAATATTCTAATCATGCTAATAACAACTCAGATCAGCAGATCTTCAGAGTTTAAGAAGCATGTACTTTTTAGTCTTTCATCCTCATAACCCATCTAGGGGAGCTTCATGTCCAGTGCTCATTTTATAGAAAAGGAAGACGAGGCTAAAAGGATTGGAGTGACCGGATCCCTCAGGAGGGGGAGCTCCCCTTCTGTGCTGCAGCTCTGTGGCTCCCAGTCTGCCTCTCTGCCCTCGACCAGGAAGCCTGTCTGGGTTTTGAAAATTAGGGAGTGAAGTGATTTGATATTGGGATGACATTCTGCTTCCAGAAAGCTTCAGAAACACTTTAGAACCATGACTAAATCATGGTATTTATGAATACAAAATAGTGAAGAGAAATGGCCAGTTCCAAGCCAGACTGCCTGCTAAAGCCCCGCCAACCCAGCCTAAAGAGAGTTGATGTAGAGGGTGGACACATGCTTACACACACACAGGGGGAAAGGCCCCCAAGATAAGAATCAACCCCAAACTTCTGCCCAAGCCCAGTTTCCAGCACGGTTCATCCCCCAAAGAATTCCCACCTGGGGTGACCAGTGGTCTGTAGAGGCTGGTGCCTGGGACCTGGGGTGGCACTAACTCTGGGCTCTATTTGCTTTCTCTTTTTTTCAGAACGTGATGCCTTTGACACCTTGTTCGACCACGCACCAGACAAGCTCAATGTGGTGAAAAAGGTGGGAAAGAGGTGCCTGTGAGGGAGGGTGGGAGGGAGGAAAGGGAGTGAGATGTCAAAATACATCAGGAAAACCCACCCCCAGCAGCTTGCAAGCTTTCTGAAACTGGTGTCATGTCCAGAGGACCACAAACGCAGGGCTTTCCTGCTTGATGTCCGTTTCACCTGTCTTGTTCTCGCTGGATGCCTTATCTAGTTTCTTTCTTCTCCCATTCAGATGACAGCATCTCTGGGAGGTTCTGAGGCTACGGGCCCCCATCTTCCCACCCACACTGAACCCCCAGCCATCCCTGCTCCTCACACAGACCTCCCTCTGTCTCCTTGGACACAGGCACCTGTACCTGTGGAGGGGGGCACTGGAAGGGACCCAATGTGGTCATGTCTCCTCTGGCCCCCCATCCTGGGCTCAGGTACTCCAGCTGTCATTCTGTCCTCTCACACTCCCTGCTCCTTGCCCAGTCCTGGGCCTGGCTATTTGAGTCATACAGTGCCTGGGACTGCAAATCCTGGGGGCCGTCCTTCCTGTGGACACAGGAGTTTCACAAGAGCTTCACTGGCTGCACCGTGTTGGCTGGGCCTCGTCCTGTGTCCTCACGGTGGAGTCACGGGGCAGCCTCCAGGGTAAGAGCCTCCCTCTCAAGGCCTGGCTTGTGCTTTTCTTCTAGACACTCATCACTTTCGTGAACAAACACCTGAATAAACTGAACCTGGAGGTCACAGAACTGGAAACCCAGGTGGGTGACAACCCCGAGTGCAGGGTGGGGGACAAGACCCCGCAGGACCGCCACTGTTCCCAGGGCCCCACATTGTCGGGAGGCTTTCCACCCTGACCCTGGAGCTTCTCTGGGGAAGGGAGAGGGAATTCTGTTCCACTCAGAGGGGTGAACTGCATGAGATTTCTCTGAGTTTTTTCCAATTTTTTATTTTGGAAATCTGCAAGAACATTGTCATGAAGCCCTATGTACTCTTCACCCACATACACCAGTTGTTAGTGTTTGTCCACATTTGGGTTTTTTTTTTTTTCTCTTTCTACCTCTAAACACTTCAGCATACATCTCTTAAGAACAAGTACATGCTCTTAGAGAATCACAATACAGTAATCAAATTCAGGCAGTTTTAACATCAGTGCAATGTTAACCTGTTTTGGTTGAACCATGTGAAATTGCTGACCCTTGACTACTCTTGACATGAGTACTGTCTCATGGTTCAAAGAAACACAGATGTCCTCATATTCTCACCTGATACATTTAGTTGTCATGTCTCTTTAGTCTCTAAGAACAAATCCTCAGCCTGTCTGCCTAATGTTGACATTTTTGAAGAATGTGAGCTAGATGGTGCACAGAATCTCTCTGTTTTTCTCCCTCATGATTAGAGGTAGGTTATGCATGTTCAAGAACAGTACTACTGAGACAATACTGTGTTCTTCTTGGGTATTTTTGTCCATCAGTTCTGTACCTGGTGGTGGTAACTTTGATCACTTCGCTAAGTTGGCATTCCCCCAGATTTCCCTACTGTAAAGCTCCTCCCCTTTATAATTAATAACTAATCTGTATTAGGAGATACTTTGAGACTATGTAATGTGTCCTATTTCCCAATCTCCTTTTATTTGCAATTAACTTCTAAAGTGTGATTTTCTTTTGAACACATGGGCACCTCCCATATCTTTAAAGGTAATTCCCAGGTCTGTGACTGAGCTCTCCCTGGGTGTGTCTCGACTCTAGAAGCAGCATCATATATGGGAGACAAGGACACTCTGCGGAAGTAATGATTCCTGGAGAGAGCTGGAATGAGCCCTTGGAACTTCCTCTTCACTTTTCATGGGCAGGGAAGGGGGTCTCTGCTGAGCACTTGTGGGGTCTGCAGGTTTCACCACCAAGTCATTGGAACTGCAGTCAGGGGTGGGAGCAGGCTAGGTCTGTGGCACTCAGAGCTATGAGTAACCCTGACCCTAACCCAACGTCCTCCCTTGAGTTGACAGATTGGATTCTTTCATCTTCAACCCATTCCAGCCACAGCCAGAGGAAGACCTAGCTAACCAATTCCGTAGGAGGGCCTTGATTTTGATACAGATGTTGGGGTCTGCTTCCCATGGTCCACCCTGGGGTGGCCTGGAATGAGTCATACTCAGGCCCTACCCACCTGAGTTGAAGGCCAGATGGATGAAAACAGGGAGGAAGCCACTCCTAGGTCAAGTTCATGCTCAGGGTTGTTTGCCCATAACCAAGGTTGAGCCACAGGCCCACCAGCTAGTCACCCAGCAGAGCTCAGACTCTGGGCCCATCCCAGATTCTGGGTAATTCAGTCTAGTATTTTAAAAGTTTCCTAAGATGATTCCAAGAACTTTGCCCTTTTGTGAACTCTAGCAACTGTTGTTTATACAAATATTTGATAGCTCTGCCTTTGAAAGGCTCTAGAATATCAGATATGCACCTGACCTCTATATCTTCACTCAAGCCATTCATCTGCCAGACCCACAGCATCTACTCCTTTCACATTCCCCTCCTCTCACAGGCCCCCACTGTCCCCACAAAGCCTGCCCAGCACACACGTACCTCCCTTCCCTTGAGCGGAAGGCCTGCACCCCTCTGCTTGGCTTCGGAGCCTGTTGTTCCTCAGACCAGGTTCTCAGCCAATCAGGCCTCTGTTGTCTTTGATGGAAGGCACCAGCTCTAAGCCTCTTGCCATGGCCCTGAGCACACAGTTGTGCTTTGTCAGCAAGAGCCAGGATGTGGTGTCCTGACTGCTTTGTTGTTTTCCAGGATAGAAATAGCAATAGCTAATATCTAATATGTGTTAAGTGTTGCTTACATGCCAAGCAGTGTTCTAGACACCTTACACATATTTACCCTTTCCCTCCTGCTTGCCCTCCCGAGCTAACTCCTGCTCATCCTTCACATCTCCATCCAGGCAGCACCTCCTCCGGAAGCCTTCCCTAGTGCCTGCCACGGGATGAGTTACCTCTCTCAGTCTCACACAGGCCAGCATGTTTCCCTCCCTCAGAGCAGCAGCAGCTACATGCCTGTCCTCCACAGCAGTCTCCCCTCTGGACCGTGAGTTCCTCCAGGGCCGGAGCCACACCTGATCCACCTCTGTGGTCCCTGTGCCAGACGAGGGTTTGGTACATAGTCAGTGCTCAATAAGTATTGGACTAGTTGAGATCAGGAGCGTGGGCCTGTGTGTGGACCAGCTGGACGTGGGGCAGCAGACCTTCCCGCCTTGGGCCACTATTCATCACTGCTCACCAGCAGTGTGCCTGGGGACATAGCCTTTGGGGGTTGACCCGGAAACTGGTGAGCCCCTGGATGGTCCAGGGCTGGAGGGCCCAGTGTCTTCACCTGGCTCTCTCCTGCAGTTTGCAGATGGGGTATACCTGGTGCTGCTCATGGGGCTCCTGGAGGGCTACTTCGTACCCCTCCACAGCTTCTTCCTGACCCCAGACAGCTTTGAACAGAAGGTAAGAGGAGGCCCCAGCCCACATGCTTGACCCATCTTCCCATACCTGTGCTGGGACCATCTGGGTAAAGGTGGCAGCTTCCTGTCTGCCCAGGGTCTTCAGTGATTGGATGGGGGGGGGGGGGCGGGGGCGAGCCGTGGTGACACACAGCTGAGCTGGGGAGCAGCTACCTACAGGCCCGTGAGCCTCCCTCCCCTGCACCCCAGTACCCTGGCCACACTCCAGCTTCATCCCTCCCCAGAGGTGGCAGGGAAGGTGGATGCAAAGTGGTCAGACATGAGGCTCCTGCTCAGCCGGGTTCTGATGCCTCTCCTGGGCTGCCACTGCCCACCTGCTAGACAATGGGCATTTGGTCCCAAGCAGAAAACTTTCTCTGCCTCTTGAATTTTTTTTTTCTGAACTTTATTTTTTAATTTATTTTTGGCCATGCAGGGTCTTCCTTGCTGCTCACAGGCTTCCTCTAGTTGCTGGCGAGCTGGGGCTATTCTTCATTGCGGTGCAGGGGCTTCTTACTGTGGTGGCTTCTCTCATTGTGGAGCATCGGCTCTAGGGCACACAGGCTCCGTAGTTGTGGCTCACGAGCTTAGTTGCTGCACAACATGTGGAATCCTCCCAGACCAGGGATCAAACCGGTATCCCCTGCATTGGCAGGCAGATTCTTAACCACTGCGCCACCAGGAAGGTCCTTTTCAACGTGTCTTACTGTCTGATTCCTTCAACTGTGAGCACAGATGTTCCTGAGTTTACAGTCCTGGCAGTGACACAGGAACACAGTAGGACACAGAGAGGATTTTTAACTCCTCCAGGGGTGCTTCACCAACGGAGGCTAGGCCTCATCCACACTCCGTGTGGCAGGCCCACTTTGGCCGCCTTGTTTCTGCTTCAAAAATCAGCCTCAGTTTAGCTCAGCCCCGCCCCTCTGGCTACAGTGCTGGTTCTTCCACTTTCCAGGGGCAGGTCCCGAGGAGCCGAAAGGGGCTAGGAATGAGTGTGCAGCGCCTCACATACTTCATTTCTCTTTCCAGGTCTTGAATGTCTCCTTTGCCTTTGAGCTCATGCAAGATGGAGGATTGGAAAAGCCAAAACCACGGCCAGAAGGTACTTTGCTCTTCCCTGGATTTGTGGCAAGAGGGCAAGATCTTCCCCTGCACACAGGTTTTCATGGCACAGAGCATGATTCATGTTTGATACCAGAGGGAAGACTGTCTTCTCTGAAACCTTCTTTGCCAGTTGCAAGGGAAGGTGGGACAGGGTGCGGCTGCTCAGTTCTGGGTATCCTTGGCGAGCTGCAGATTGCACAGCCATGGGGAAAAAAAAAAGGAACCTGGAGTCCCACGTGTGGGATCATCGGTATAAGGGCCCATGCAGAGCAGAGATGCTGCTGCAGGAACTGTCCTGGCCTGATTTCCAGGTTCTTCTGTCCCTGGACAGGGTGCTGAAATGCCCAAGAGCTATCTCCCAGGTAGGCAAGGGGAAGATGCAGAGGTCATCACAGGCACTCTGCTCTGAGCATAATTACCTTTTCTGCGCTCTGCCAGCTCCAACTCTGCCCATGGACAAGGCTTGATTTGTCAGGTTTGCGTTGCAAAGGTTAAGGCTGAAAAAATGCAAAAGCAGCAAAATTCTCCAGCAGCACTCCCTTGCTTGTGCTTAAAGTAACGTGAGCATTTGTGCATGTTGGAGGAGATGGTGGGAGTTGGGCTAAATTGGAAGGACTAGATAAGGCTTTTGTATTTTTTTGCTTTTATATTGGAGTATACAACGTTGTATTAGTTTTAGGTGTACAGCAAAGTGATTCAGTAATACATATAATGGATCTATTCTTTTTTAAAATTCTTTTCTCATTTACGTTATTATAGAGTATTGAACAAAGTTCCCTGTGCTATAGAGTACGTCTTTGTTGATTATGTATTTTAAATATAACAATGTATACATGTCAGTCCCAAACTCCCAATCTATCCCTTCCCGTCTGGTAACCATAAGTTCTTCCTCTAAGTCTGTGAGTCTCTTTCTGTTCTGTAGTAAGTTCATTTGTATCATTTTTTCAGATTCTACGTATAAGAGATATCATATTTGTCTTTGTCTGTCTGACTTGGGGCTTCCCTGGTGGCTCAGTCAGTAAAGCGTCTGCCTGTAATGCAAGAGACCTGGGTTCAATCCCTGGGTTGGAAAGATCCCTGGAGAAGGAAATGGCAACCCACTCCAGTACTCTTGCCTGGAAAATTCCATGGATGGAGAAGACTGGTAGACTCTGGTCCATGGGGTCACAAAGAGTCAGACAAAACTGAGCAACTTCACTTGTTCACTTTGTCTGACTTACTTCACCAGTATGATAATCCCTAGGTCCATCCATGTTGCTGCAAATGGCATTATTTCATTCTTTTTAAAGGCTGAATAATATTTATTGTATATATGTACCATGTCTTTATCCATTCATCCATCAATGAACATTTAGGTTGCCTCCATGTCCCAGATATTGTAAACAGTGCTACAATGAACATTGGAGTGCATACATCCTTTCAAACCATGTTTTTCTCCAGATACATGCACAAGAGTAGGATTGTTGGATCATATGGGGGCACTATTTTTAGTTTTTTAAGGAATCTTCACACTGTTCTCCATAGTGGCTGTATCCATTTACATTCCCACCACTAGTGTAGGAGGGTTCCCGTGTCCCTACACCCTCGCCAGATTTTTTTGTTTGACGATGGCCATTCTGACTGGTGTGAGGTGAGATCTCATTGTAGTTTTGATTTGCCTTTCTCTGATAATTAGCAACGTTGAACACCTTTTCATGTGCCTTGTGGCCATCTATATGTCTTCTTTGGAGAAATGTCTATTTAGATCTGCCAATTTTTTTTTTTGTATTGTTTGTTTTTATATTGAGCCACATGAGCTATTTGTAAATTTTGCAGCTTAATCCCTTGTTGGTAGCATTGTTTGCAAATATTTCTCCCATTTTGTAGGTTGTTTTTTCATTTTATACACAGTTTCCATTGCTGTGCAAAAGCTTTTGAGTTTAATTAGTTTAGTTGATGATGGTGAAGCAAGTCTTGAGGGATTTGATGCCAAGGCAGCAAGTTTGGACTTGATTCCATAACAGTAGGAGTCATGGAAGGTTCTTGAGCAGGTGAGTGGTGTGATCAGAGCTCTGTTCCAGAGAAATGACTTGGAAGGCAGTGTGAAGAACAGATATTTAAGTGTGGGGCACCATCAGCAGCACTGGGGAAACCTAAGAGGAAAAACAAGCTTGAGAGGGGACATAAGTGTCAGCTTTGGAAACCTTGAGGTTTTGACCAAAGAGAACTGGAGTTCAGGCAAAAGACCAGGGCTGTGGTTATATCATTGCAAGTCTTCCACTTATATACCAAGAGAGGAACAACAGGAAAGCGTGTAAAGAAAAGGGAGGGACTAGCAACAGTATCTTGTGGGAATGCCTTTACTCATGAGGCTGGAGGACAAAGCAAGAAAACCAGAGGAGAGAGGTCGACTGTGAAGACATTGGTTGGTTCCTGTCTCGTGACGCTTTCCAGACCTCAGTAACTATCAGCTGGCCAGCAAAAGCCAGTTTCTTAGTCCTGTTTATTATCACCTTGTTCTGAGCACCTGGTTGCTGCCAGAGGAGGAGTTCTAGCAATGCTGCTGCCCCTCTCGAGGCTCTCTCCCTGCAAGGCTACTTGAGCCATTCTAATGCCTTTAAAAGTGGACTCTAAGCATCCTGTGGCCAGCTATTAAAAGCACCCTGCTTCTGGTTATGGGAAACGTAGCAGGAAGAGTTCCGGCCAGCATTTCAGCTCCATTTTCTTAATCTGCCTAATGTGAAACTTCCTGGTTACAGATTGGAAGTTCTCCTTCTGACACCAGTTTTCAAGCATTTGTACTCTTTAACACAGTTTTTCCAATATCAATTAGTCTATAGGGATATTTTAGCATATAGATGACATTTCTTATATAATTATTGAACTGCTTAATATGAAATTTCCTGACCGATGTGAATGGAAAAACGCATCTGTTTTATTTGCTAGTATACTGGGCACTATGCCCATGCTGAAAATTTCCAGTGCATAAAGTAGAAGTGAAATGGAATTCTGTGAGACTGTACTTTGTGAGAAGTATACCCCAGCATTCTCTCTTGTTTCTGTGCTTCTACCTGGGAAGTGAAATTTGGTAGTAAATGCTGTAGACTTTTCAAAAAGTGCTAATCTAGGTAGTTCTTTGAGGGTGTTTCAACATCAAACTGGCTGTAGTAGAGGCCTTTTTTATGGCAAATATTTTTAAGGTCAGGAAAATGCTTCCTTTGCCATGCTGTTTGACACTCAAAGCTCTGTTATACCTTGAAATCTCCGGGAAACTTTGGGTTTCCATCTCAGATGACTTTTGCTCCTCAAGCTTCATTACCTTTTAGTACCCCAGTTGTTGTTCAGTCGATTAGTCATGTCTGACTCTTTGCAACCCCATGGACTGCAGCACTCCAGGCCTCCCTGTCCTTCACTATCTCCTGGAGCTTGCTCAAACTTATGTCTCTCGAGTCAGTGATGCGATCGAGCCATCTCATCCTCTGTCGTCTCCTTCTCCTCAATCTTTCCCAGCATCAAGGGCTTTTCTAACGAATCAGCCCCAGTTAGTGTAGATGCAAGCCAAGCTTTAGCATGAAGTTCATGGCCAATGGAGCAGTTGAAATATTGGCATGAAGGTGGTGGCTTTTTATTTAGGGTGTCATACCATGCCTCTTCAGTTGCATTTGACCACTCTGTAATCATTCAAATTGATTCATCATTGAATATGGTTAAGATACCAGCACTCTAGGCAGGTGGGGACTAGAAGACACCTAGAACCAGATAGGAATGAAGTCTGCATGTAAGACAGCCAGCAGGCTGATGGAATGTCTAAAATATAAGGAGTCTAATAGCTGGGACCAGGCTACTTCAAACAATGCTGAAAATCCAGGCAGGTGAAGGCAGGTTAGCTGTAGATGATCAATACTGTTTGTGGAAGGATTTGGTCAGAGGCTGGAAATATGGGAAATGATTGAACTTCCCTCCCCCATTCCCTTAGGAGATAGTTTACAGACCAGTGGCAAAATTTTTAAACTCTGATACAAGTGTTAGCAAGGATGTACAGCAACAGAGACTTTGTTTGTCCTTGTGTGCTTGCATGCTAAGTCACCTCAGGCATGTCCAACTCTTTGTGACCCTATGGACTATAGCTCGCCAGGCTCCTCTGTCCATGGAATTCTCCAGGAAAGAATACTGGAGTGGGTTGCCATTTCTTTCTCCAGGGGATCTTCCTGACCCAGGGATCAAACTCACATCTATTATGTCTCCTGCATTGGCAGGCAGCTTCTTTTACCACTAGTGCCACCTGGGAAGTCCCTATTTGTCCTTATGTAATACATTTAAAATTTATCATAGGTTGAAATTTATCATAGGGGCTTCCCTGATGGCGCTTCCATGGCACAGTGGGTAAGAATCTGCCTGCCAATGCAGGGGACATGGGTTTGATCCCCAATCCAGGAAGATCCCATGTGATGTGGAGCAACTATGTCTGTACACCACAACTACTGAAGCCCATGCTCTACAACGAGAAGCCACCACAATAAGAAGCCCGAGCACACAACTAGAGAGTAGCCCCCACCTGCCTCAACTGAAAGGAAAAAGCACCCACAGCAAGTAAGACCCAGCACAGCCAAAAAATAATAATAAGCCAAAAAATAAATAAGATTATTTTTTAAAAAAGATTTATCATACAAATGTATTAAATGTAGAATGATGGCCCCTCAAAATGTCCACATCCTAATCCCTGGGTCCTGTTATTACCTTACATGATAAAAGAGACTTTTCAGATATAAGTTGAGGATCTTTAGCTGGATCCTCATTGGAACCCCCCCCCCCCAGATGATCCAGGATAACCAGGGTGATACAACACGAGAAAGACTCCCCCAGCCATCGCATGCAGGCAGCCCCTAGAGGGCTAGAAAAGCAAGAAAACAGATTCTCCTCGAGAATCTCCAGAGGTGAACACAGCCCTGCTGACACCTTGATTTTTATCCCAGTGAGACCCGTTTTAAGACTCTGACCTTTAGAATTGTAAGACGATAAATTTGGATTGTTTTAAGCCACCAGATATATGGTAATATGTTAGAGCAGCAATAGAAAACTAATATACCCTATGACTAACAATTCCACTCATAAGTACGCAGGCCCATATACCAGGCCACTAGTCTAACAATACCCATAATGGACTACACTGGCATGTGCATCCCCAGTAAGCAAGCTAAATAAATTGAAGTACACTCATACCGTGGATTATTGCACAATGGCAACAATAAAAAGGAATGAAGTGAGAAATCACGAGAGATTTCTAGTTACTGAAGCATGAAGAGGTCAATGATTAGCCTCTGCAAAAAAAAAGCAAGTGTAAAACTGGACAAAATGATCAATAGCAGCCATTTCAAGGCACTGAAAACTTACCAGAAGTAGTCAACAAATTGAGAAATTTTCTTGAAAGACAACAGAACATAATTACTTACACCTCAATAAAACCACAAAATATACCTCAATGAAATTGTTTAAAAGATGAATCCTATAAACAATTTTGAGTAAAAAAAAAAAAAACACAAAATAATGTGTAGTATAAATCTATGTATATGAAGTATAAAAATAGGCAAAACTACAATTTGATATTTAAGGGTTCATATGTTGCTAGTGGAACTATGAAGAAGAACAAGGGTGTAAGAGTAATCATGATAAAAGTGAGGATAGTGATTACCTTTGCAGGGTGACTGCGAACCTGAATGCAGAGAGGAAGGGGGTGCTTCTAGGGTACTGACAAGGGTCTACCTTGGACATGAATTATGGTTACATGCGAGTTTTCATACAACTATTTAAAACTCTTTGTGTGTGTGTATAGCATGTACTTTTCTGGATGCTTGTCATATTAAAAAAATTAAAGCTTATGGCTAAATCACTAGACAGGGTAGCAAATCACCACCAAAATAACCCATACCAAAGGATGGAAACAGGAGAGCAAGGCAAAGACTGCGTATGAGCTCCATCCGTTGGAAATGGGATGGAGGCTGGAACACAAAGGACTTCTTAGAGGCTGGGCTCACCCTGAGTAGGGGGCTTGTGACCACCCCATTTATTCCAGCCCCCACCAGTTGGTGGCACTGAGCCACCAGGTTTCCTCCCACCTTGGTCAGGGAACTCAAAAATGGAGGTAGGAAGGCATCAGAGAAGACCTCAGACCGGGGTGAGGGAGGCTGGGGTGGCCCAAGTGGGGGGTCCATGGAGGGCATGGCCTTGAGTCTGACTTGTCGCTTCCTTGGCCTCGACCAGACAGCTTCTGCTCTGAATGTCTATCCTGGAGCCCTACCGTCCAGTCTGCTCCCAGACAGGGACTCTGGACCAGCACAAAGAGGAGATCAGAGCAGTACTGACTTGCTAATAATACAATTTATTAGCCCAGGTTTTTAAAGAGGCTGTATTTATATTGCAGGGAGTCATAGATTGTTCCCAGGAATCCAAAGCTCCTCTCCTAGCTGAGAGGGCCCACCTACTGGCCTACCGGGAACTACCTGTGTGGCCCTTGGCTTTCTTGCTAAGAACACACAATAAGTAGTGTCTCTGATTGTAGTCCCCCATTTCACCAGGCCCACCTTATGGTGATGACCTACAGAAACAATGAACTCAGATTTCCCAAGGAGCAGGTCTTACCTTATGTGAATGGTACCCCCTGGAGTTGTGCAATGGAGACTTAACAGACTTAAGCACAGACTTAACAGCTATCCGTTAAGCTCTGCTACTAGGCAAAGATGGGAAAGTTGAAAGGAAACTACCATTTAGGGAGCCCTTCATCTGTTCACGAGGCTTCCCTGGTGACTCAGACAGTAAAGCATCTGCCTTCAATGTGGGAGACCTGGGTTCAATCCCTGGGTTGGGAAGATCCCCTGAAAAAGGAAATGGCAACCCACTTCAGTACTCTTGCCTGAAAAATCCCATGGATGGAGGAGCTTGGTAAACTACAGTCCATGGGGTCGCAGAGAGTCAGACATGACTGAGTGACTTCTCTCTCTCTCATATGTTCACGAAACCCATTCTTACCAGTGAGAAAACTGATTCCAAGACATTAAATGGCTATAAGCAGATCATTAACCCATTGTAGTGAAGATACACTTCAAATTTTAGTGGACATTAAAAGAGGAGACATATCAATATGACAGAGTAGAAGGATGCAGAGCGCACCTCCTTCATGAACACATCAAAAATGTATCTACATGTGGAATAATTTTCACTGAAAACTAACTGGAGACTGGCAGAAAGACTCTTGTACAACCAACGCTATATAAAAGATCCACACAGAATTGGGTAAGAAAGGAAGGGAAGCTATCATGGACCTCTGCTCCTGGGAAGGGACTCAGATGAGGAGGGGGATTACATGGACAGAGACCCTCCCTGGGGAGGGGGCAGTCTGAGCCACATATTGGGCACCCCAGCCCTGGAATCTGACACCAGGTGGATGAGTCCTCTTAGGTTTGAAAATCAATAAGACAAATAGGACTATATGAAACCTAGACTCTTCTCATGAAGAGTACACTTGCTAGCTCTCAAAACAAGGCAGAGGAAGCAGATTGAAACAGCAGGAGACCCTGGCTGGTTTGCCATAACTGTTCCAGCATATGCCCCAGCCTGAGCTGAGTACCACTCCAGCCCCACATGCTCCATGATGCTGCTCCACACTAAGGCAAGGGCTCCTGCAGCTGAGGGGAATGCTCACTTGTGAGGGATGGAGCTGGTTTGGACATGGAACAGCCTCTGAAAGGGGCAGGGGAAACTTCTGCTGGTGCTTATGGAGACAGCACATCAGAAGTGGTCTAAGGCCCTAACTAGGGTTGGGACTGCCACAGCCAATACACAGACCGCCTCTGACCCAGTCCAGCCCAATCCTGCTCTGCTCTAGGGAAAGGGTGATGGAAGGGGGAAATCATACACTTATTGGGAACAGAGCCAGTTCAGATCCTACCTTAGGGCTTCTTCTTCAGCAACTTGGGACCCAACCTCTCTCCCAATAGGGTGATATCAGCCACTGAGCAAAGCAGAAGGCCCAGCTCACACCTAGCTCTACATCTAGCCCCTCCATCTCCACTCCCACCTCCTACCAACATGACACCTGCCAGAACACCGTGGGGAAAGATGTGACCCATGCTCATGTCAGATCCAGCTCTCCCACCAAAGCCACTGGACACATGCAGACTGTATAGAGTCACTTCCACACAAGGACATCCATGGAGTCGGTAACTGAGAAAGATACATACACCCTTATATTCATTGCAACATAATATACAATAGCCAGGACACGGAAGCAACCTAAATGTCCATCAACAGAGGAATGGATAAAGAAGATACAGCACATATATACATGGAATATTATTCGGCCATAAAAAAAGTGAAATAGTGTCATTTGCACTAAAACTCATGGACCTAGAGATGGTCTACTGAGTGAAGTCAGTCAGAGAAAAATATCATACAATATAACTTATATGTGGAATCTAAAAAATGTTACAAATGAACCTATTTACAACCCAGAAATAGTCACAGATGTAGAAAACAAATTTATGGTTACGGTAGAGGGGAGGAAGGGGTGGAGACATAAATTGGGAGACTGGGAATATACACATATAATCTTAGTTCAGTTCGTTCAGTTCAGTCGCTCAGTCGTGTCTGACTCTTTGTGACCCCATGAATTGCAGCATGCCAGGCCTCTTAATTATTAAGTTATATACATACTACTATATATGAAAGAGATAACTAATAAGGACCTACTGTATAGAATGGGGAATTCTTCTCAATACCCTATAATGACCTACATGGGAAAAGAATTTTTAAAAGAGTAGATATATGTGTATGTTGAATGGTTCCATGAAGACCTACAAGACCTTCTAGAACTAACACCAAAAAAAAGATGTCTTTTTCATCAAACAGGACTGCAATGCAAAAGTAGGAAGTCAAGAGATACCTGGAGTAACAGGCAAGTTTGGCCTTGGAGTACAAAATGAAGCAGGGCAAAGGCTAACAGAGTTTTGCCAAAAGAATGCACTAGTCATAGCAAACACCCTCTTCCAACAACACAAAAGATGACTCTGCACATGGACATCATCAGATGGTCAAGACCAAATTCAGGTTGATGGTATTTTTTGCGGCCAAAGATGATGAGACTCTATACAGTCAGCACAAACAAGACCGGGAGCTGACTATGGCTCAGATCATGATCTCCTTATTGCAAAATTCAGCCTTAATTGAAGAAAATAGGGAAAACCACTAGGCCATTAAGATATGACCTAAATCAAATCCCTTTTATGATTATACAGTGGAAGTGACAAATAGATTTAAGGGATTAGACATGATAGACAGAGTGCCTGAAGAACTATGGATGGAGGTTCATAACATTGTACAGGAGGCAGTGATCAAAACCATCCCCAAGAAAAGGAAATGCAACAAGGCAAAATGATTATCTGAGGAGGCTATACAAATAGCTGAGAAAAGAAGAGAAGTGAAAGGCAAAGGAGATAAGGAAAGATACACCCACCTGAATGCAGAATTCCAAAGAATAGCAAGGAGGTATAAGAAAGCCTTCTTAAGTGAACAATGTAAAGAACTAGAGGAAAACAACAGAATCAGAAAAACTAGAGATTTCTTTAAGAAAATTAGAGGTATCAAGGGAACATTTCATGCAAAGGGGCATGATTAAGGACAGAAACAGTATGGACCTAACAGAAGCAGAAGAGATTAAGAAGAAGTGGCAAGAATATATAGAAGAACTGTACAAAAAAGTTGTTAATGACCCACATAACCACAATGGTTTAATCACTCACCTAGAGCCAGATATCTTGGAGTGCAAAGTCAACTGGGCCTTAGGAAGCATTAGTACAAACAAAGCCTGTGGAGGTGATAGAATTCCAGATGAATTATTTCAAATCCTAAAAGATGATGCTGTTAAAGTGCTGCACTCGATATACCAGCAAATTTGGAAAACTCAACAGTGGTCATAGGACTGGAAAAGGTCAGTTTTCATTCCAGTCCCAAAGAACAGCAATGTGAAAGAATGTTCAAACTACCACACAATTGCACTTATTTCACATGCTAGCAAGGTAATGCCCAAAATTTTTCAAGCTAGGCATCAACAGTACATGAACTGAGAACTTCCACATGTACAAGATGGTTTTAGAAAAAGCAGAAGAACCAGAGATCAAATTGCCAACATCTGTCGGATCACAGAAAAAGCAAGAGAATGACAGAAAAACATCTACTTCGGCTTCATTGACTACACAAAAGCCTTTGACTATGTGGATCACAACAAACAGTGGAAAATTCTTAAAGAGATGGGAACCAGACCACCTTACCTACTTCCTGAGAAACCTGTATGCAGGTCAAGAAGCAACAGTTAGTACTAGACACGGAACAACAGACTGGTTCCAAATCAGGAAAGGTGTACATCAAGGCTGTATATTGTCACCCTGCTTATTTAATTTATATGCAGAGTAAATCATGAAAAATGCTGGGCTGGATGAATCACAAGCTGGAATCAAGATTGCCGGTAGAAATATCAACAACTTCAGATATGCAGATGATACTACTTTAATGGCAGAAAGTGAAGAGGAACTAAAGTCTCTTAATGAAGTTAGAAGAGTGAAAAAGCTGGCCTAAAACTCAACATTCAAAAAACTAAGATCATGGCATCCAGTCCTATCACTTCATGGCAAATAGATAGGGAAAAAGTGAAAACAGTGACAGACTATTTTCTTAGGCTCCAAAATCACTGTGGACAGTGACTATAGCCATGAAATTAAAAGACATTTGCTCCTTAGAAGAAAAGCAATGACAAACCTAGACAGCATATTAAAAACCAGAGACATCACTTTGCCAACAAAAGTCCATCTAGTCAAAGCTATGGTTTTTCCAGTAGTTATGTACAGATGTGAGAGTTGGACCATAAAGAATGCTGAGCACCAAAGAACTGATGCTTTCAAACTGTAGTGTTGAAGAAGACTCTTGAGAGTCCCCTGGACAGCAAGGAGATCAAACCAGTCAATCCTAAAAGAAATCAGTCCTGAATATTCAGTGACAAGACTGATGCTGAAGCTCCAATACTTTGGCCACCTGATGCAAAGAGAAGATTTATTGGAAAAGACCCTGAGATTCTGGAAAAAATTGAGGGCAAGAGGAGAAGGAGGTGACTGTGGATGAGATGGTTGGATGGCATCATTGACTCAATGGACATGAGTTTGATTAATCTCTGGAAGATAGTGAAGGGTAGGCAAGCCTGGCGTGCTGCCATTCATGAGATCACAAAGAGTTGTATACAACTGAGCAGCAGAACAACAGCCATAGGTATATTTATAACTGACTCACTAGAGACAATTATATGAAAACAAATTTGACAACCTAGAAGAAATGGACAAGTTTTTAGAAATATAAAGCCCACAAAAATTGAATCAAAAAGAAAGATAGTTTGAACTGACCTATCACTCAAGATGAAATTTTTGTTGTTGTTTAGTTGCTAAGTCATGTCCTACTCTTTTGTGATACCATGGACTGTAGCCCACCAGGCTCCTATGTCCATGAGATTTGCCAGGCAAGAATACAGGAGTGGGTTGCCATTTCCTTCTCCAGAATATCTTCCTGGTCCAGAGATCAAACCTGTGTCTTCCACACTGACAGGTGGATTCTTTACCACTGAGCCACCAGGGAAGTCCAGAGATGAAACAGAATCTGTCATTTTAAAACTCCATACAAATAAAAGTCCAGGGCCAGATGGCTTCACAAGCAATTCTACCAAACAAAGGAGAACTTATACCAATCCTTCTCAAACTCTTTCAAAAAACTGAAGAGGAGGGAACACTCCCAAAGACATTCTCTGAAGCCACCATCACCCTGATACCAATACCAGATAGATACCACCAAAAAAGAAAACCACAGGCTTATATCTTTGGTGAATATAGATGGAAAAATTCTCATTAAAACATTAGTAAACTGAATACAAAAACACATGAAAAAGATCATAGACCACAACCAAGTGGATTCATCCCAAGTACACAAGAATGCTTCAGTGTATGCAAATCAGTCAATGTGATACACCACATACAAAAGAAAAGACAAAAACCACATGATCATCTCAATAGATGCCAAAGAAGCATATGATAATATTCAACATCCATTCGTGTTAAAAACTCTTACCAATATGAGTATAGAGGGATCATATCTCAACATAATAAAAGCTATTCATGACAAATCTATAGCCAATATAATACTCAATAATGAAAAGCTAAAAGTCTTCCTTCTAAAATCTGAAACAAGTACATACACTCTCACCTCTTTTAATCAACATAGTATTGGAAGTCCTACCAACCACAGCAATCAGATGAGAAAAAGAAATAAAAGTTATCCAAATGGGAAGGAAGAGGTAAAATTGTCTTTACATGCAGATGTCACAATTCTATACATATAGAAAACCCTAAAGACTACACACAAAAACTACTAGAACTGATAAACAAATTCAGCAAGGTAGCAGGATGTTAGATTAATATACAAAAATCAATTGCATTTATTTACACTAACAATGAAATATCAGAAAGAGAATGTAAAAAACAGTACCAGACTTTCATAGTGGCCCAGCGGTTGGGAATCCATCTGCCAACGCAAAGCACACAGGCTCGATCCCTAGTTCAGGAAGATTCCACATGCCATAGGGTGGCTGAGCCTGTGTGCCACAACTGCTGAGCCCATGCAAAACAACTACTGAAGTCTGAGAGCCCTAGAGCCCATGCAAAACAACAAGAGAAGCCAACACCCTAGGAAGCCCACGTACCACAACTAGAGAGTAGCCCCTGCTCGCCACAAGTAGAGAAAGCCTGCACACATCAGTGAAGATCCAGCATAGCCAAAAACAAATAGATAAATAAAATTTAAGATAAACATTCTAGAAGCAGCATTTTAAAAAAACACCTTTCAAAGTTGAATTCCCAAAAAAGAAATACTTAGAAATAAACCTGACAAAAGAAATGGAAGACTTATACACTGATAACTATAAAACATTAATAAAGGAAATTGAAGATGATTCAGAGAAGTGGAGAGATATCCCATGCTCTTGGATTGGAAGAATTTATATTGTTAAAATGGCCATACAACTCAAGTGTGTGTGTTAGTTGCTCAGTCATGTCCGACTCTTTGTAACCCCATGGACTGTAGCCCACCAGGCTCCTCTGTCCATAGAATTCTCTAGGCAAGGATACTGGAGTGGGTTGCCATTTCCTTCTCCACACAACCCAAAGAAATCTCCAGATTTAATACAATCCTGTCAAATTATTCATGACATATTTCAAAGAACTAGAACAAATAATCCTAAAACGTATATGAAACCATAAAAGATCCATAATTGCCAAAACAATCATGAAGAAAAAGAACAAAGCAGAAGGCATAATCCTCCCAGACTTTTGGTTACTACAAAGTTTCAGTAATTGAAAATAGTGTGGTACTGGCACAAAAACAGCCATATGGATCAATGGAACAGAATAGAGAGCCCAGAAATACACCCAAACACCTCCAGTAATTTTATTTTTTACAAAGGAAGCAAGAATATATAATGGGAATAAGACAGTCTCATTAGCAAGTGGTATTGGGAAAGTTGAAGGGCTGCATATAAGTCAGTGAAGTTAGAACACATCTTCTCACCATACACAAAAATAAACTCAAAATGGCTTAAAGACTTAAACATAAAACATGACACCATAAAATTCCTAGAGAGATCACAGGCACAACATACTCTGACTTAAACAGTACCAGTGTTTTCTTAGGTCAGTCTCCCAAGGCAATAAAAATTAAAATAAAAATAAACAAATGGGGCCTAATCAAACTTACAAGCTTTTGCATAGAAAAGGAAACCATTTTTTAAAAGACAATGTACAAAATGGGAGAAAATATTTGCAAGTGATGTGACTGACGAGGGTGTAATTTCCAAAATACACAGCAGCTCATACAGCTCAACAACAACAAAAAAACAAACAATCCAATCCAAAAATGGGCAGAAGACCTGACTAGATATTTCTCCAAAGAAGAAATAAAAATGGTCAAGACACATGGTAAGATTCTCAGTCTTGCTAATGATTAGAGAAATGTGAGTCAAAACTACAGTGAGGTACCACTTCACACCAGTCAGAATGGCCATCATTAAAAACTCTACAGGGGCTTCCCTGGTGGCTCAGTCAGTGGTAAGGAACCCACCTGCTAATGCAGAAGACACGTGTTCAATCCCTGATCTGGGAAGATCCCATGTGCCACAGAGTGACTAAGTCCATGCACTGCAACTATTGAGCCTGTGCTCTAGAGCCCTGGATCTGCAACTGCTGAGCCCATGTGCAGCTCCTACTGAAGCTTGTGTGCCCTAGAGCCTCTGCTCTGCAACAAGAAGAGCCACCACAATGAGAAGCCTGTGCACCACAACCAGAGAGTAGTCCCTGCTTGCCACAACTAGAGAAAAGCCCCTGCGCAGCAACAAAGACCCAGCACAGCCAGAAACAATGAATAAATAAGTAAATAAAATTATTTTTAAAACTCTACAAATAACAAATGTTGGAGAGGACGTGGAGAAAAGGGAACTCTCCAACACTTTGGTATGAATGCAAGTTGTTACAGCCACTATGGGAAAGAGTATGGAGGTTCCTCAGAGAACAAAAAACAGAATTACCATATGATCCAGCAATCTCACTCCTCAGAATATTTCTAGACAAAACTATAATCCAAAAAGATACATGCACCCCTGTGTTCAGAGCAGCACTGTTCATAATAGCCAAGACATGGAAATAACCTAAATGTCCATTGACATATAAATGAATAAAGAAGAATCTGCACATATGTTAATATACAATGGAATACTACTCAGCCATAAAAAGGAATGAAATGATTCCCTTGGCAGCAACACAGGCACAACTAGAGATTATCATACTAAGTGAAGTTAAGTCAGAAAAAAGAAAAATAAATACCATATGTAATCACTTATATGTGGAAGCTAAAATATGACACAAATGAACCTATCTACAAAACATAAACAGACTCATAGCCAAAGAACAGACTTGTGGTTGCCAAGGTAGAGGGAGTTGGGGAAGAGATGAAGTGGGAGGTTCAAGTTAGCAGAGGTAAGCTATTATATATGGGATGGTTAAAGAACAAGGTCCTACTGTATAGCACAAAGAACTAATATCATCCTTCTCAACTGTTAAAAAACATTGAAGAGAGGAGAACATTCATAAATTCATTCTACAAGGTCATCATTACCCAGATACCAAAATCAGGCAAAGATACTACAAAAAATAAAAAAAATTACAGGCCAATATCTATGATAAATATAAGCAAAAATTCATGACAAAAATATTACCCAAATTCAACAATATAAAAATCCCAAAATTAAATGGGACTTATCCCAGGAATACAAGGATGGTTCAGTATCCCTAAATCAATGTGCAACATCACATTAAAACAGGAAGGATAAAAATCATATGATCATCTCAGTAGACACAAAAGGTATTTGACAAAATTCAACATCCATTCATGATTAAAAAAATTCTCAAAGTTGGTATAGAAGGAACATAGCTTGATACAATAAAGGTGATTTAAGATAAGAAAGCCTTTTTAAGTGAACAGTGCAAAGAAATGGAGGAAAACAATAGAACAGAAAAAACTAGAGATCTCTTTAAGAAAATTAGAGATAGCAAGGGAACATTTCATGCAAAGATGGGCATTTAAAGGACAGAAACAGTAAGGACCTAACAGCAGCAGAAGAGAGTAAGAAGAGGTGGCAAAAGTACACAGAACTGAAAAAAAAAAAAAAGTCTTAATGGCCTGGATAACCACAATGGTGTGGTCACTCACCTAGAGCCAGATATCCTGGAGTATGAAGTCAAGGGGGCCTTAGAAAGCATTACTATGAAAAAAGCTAGTGGAGGTGATGGAATTCCAGTTGAACTATTTCAAATCCTAAAATATGATGCTGTTAAAGTGCTGCACTCAATATACCAGCAAATTTGGAAAACTCAGCAGTGGCCACAGGATTGGACGAGGTTGGTTTTCATTCCAATCCCAAAGAAGGGCAATGCCAAAGAATGTTCAAACTGCTGCACAATTATCCGCTCATTTCACATGCTATGAAGGTAATGCTCAAAATCCTTCAAACTAGGCATCAGCAATACGTGACGGAGAACTTCCACATGTACAACATGGATTTAGAAAAGGCAAAGGAACCAGAGATCAAATTGCCAACATCTGTTGGATCATAGGAAAAGCAAGAGAATTCCAGAAAAACATCTACTTCTGCTTCATTGACTATGCTAAAGCCTTTGACTGTGTGGATCACAACAAACTGTAGAAACTTCTTCAAGAGATGGGAATACCAGACCACCTTACCTGTTTCCTGAGAAACCTGTATTTAGGTCAAGAAGCCACAGTTAGAACCATACATGGAACAATGGACTGGTTCCAAATTGGGAAAGGAGAATGTCAAGGCTATATATTGTCATCCTGCTTATTTAACTTTCATGCAGAGTACATCATGAAAAATGCTGGGCTGGATGAATCACAAGCTGGAATCAAGATTTCCAGGAGAAATATCAATAACCTCATATATGCAGATGCTGCTGCTGCTGCTAAGTCGCTTCAGTCATGTCTGACTCTGTGCGACCCCATAGACGGCAGCCCACATGCAGATGATACCACTCTAATGACCGAAAGTGAAGAGGAACTAAAGAGCCTCTTGATGAAGGTGAAAGAGGTGAGTGAAAAAGCTGGCCTAAAACTCAGCATTCAAAAAACTAAGATCATGACATCCATTCCCATCACATCATGGCAAATAGATGGGGAAATAATGGAAACAGTGATGGACTTTATTTTCTTGGGCTCCAAAATCACTAGAGACAGTGACTGCAGCCAGGAAATTAATAGATGCTTGCTGCTTGGAAGAAAAACTATGACAAACATAGACAGCATATAAAAAGCAGAGACATCACTTTGCCAACAAAGGTTCGTCTAGTCAAAGCTATAGTTTTTCCAGTAGTCGTGTACGCATGTGAGAGTTGGACCATACAAAAAGCTGAGTGCCAAAGAATTGATGTTTTCGAATGGTGGTGCTGGAGAAGACTGTTGAGAGTTCGCTGAACAACAAGGAGATCAAACCAGTGAATCCTAAATTAAATTAACCCTGAATATTCATTGGAAGGACTGATACTGAAGCTGAAGCTCCAATACTTTGGCCACCTGAGGAAAAGAGTGGATTCATTGGAAAAGACCTGATGCTAGGAAAGATTGAAGGTGGGAGGAGAAGGGAACGACAGGATGAGATGGCTGGATGGCATCATCCACTCAATGGACATGAGTCTGAGCAAACTCTGGGAGATAGTAAAGGATAAAGAAGCCTAGCGTGCTGCAGTTCATGGGGTTGCAAAGAGTCATACACAACTGAGCAACTGAAGAACAACATGATAAACCCACAGTTAACTCCATACTCAACAGTGAAAAGCTAAAAGCTTTTTCTCTAAAATCTGGGATAAGACAAGGATGCCCATTTTCATCACTTCAAGTTAACACAGTGTTGGAAGTCCTAGCCATAGCAGTCAGAAAAGAGAAATAAAAAGTATCCAACTGGGCAGGAAGAAAAGCTACAAAGGTGACATCTACAACCTTTGTAGATGACATGATACTATATTTTGAAAACCCTAAAGTCTCCACCAAAAAACTACTAGAACTAATAAATGAATTCAGTAAAGTTATAGAAAGTGAAAGACCTATAATCTGAAAACCATTAAACACTTATGAAAGAAATTGAAAGTGTTACAAAGAAATGGAAAGATATTCCATGTTCATGGATTGGAAGAATTAATATTGTGAAGATGTCCATACCACTCAAAGCAATGACAGATTTAACATAATCTCTTCCAAAATACTCATGACATTTTTCACAGAACTAGAAAAAATAATCCTAAAATTTATATGTAACCACAAAACACCCCAAATTGCCAAGGTAATCTTGAGAATAAAGAACAAAGCTGGAGGAATCATTTGCCATAACTTTATACTGCAAAGCTACAGTAATAAAAACAGACATAGACATCAATGGAGCAGAATAGAGAGCCCAGAAATAAACCCACACACTTGTGCTCAGTTTGTCGACAAGGAGGCAGGAATGTACAGTGGAGAAAAGATAGTCTCCTCAATAACTTGTACTGGGAAAACTGGATAGCTACATGTAAAAGGATGAAATTAGAACATTTGTTCATGTTATATACAAAAATAAACTCAAAATGGATTAAAGACCTAAATTTAAGACCCTAAACAATAAAACTCCTAGAGCAGAACACAGGCCAAATACTCTTTGACATTCTTTGACAAATTGTAGCAGATTTTGGTAGGTCTCTCTCCTAACAGGAAAGAAACAAAAGCAAAAATAAATAAATGGGACTTAAATTTAAAAGCTTGTACATCAAAAGAAACATTGACAAAACAAAAAAACAACCTACTGAATGGGAGAAAATATTTTCAAATTGTATTACCAGTAAGTGGTTACTAGAGGATCCCCTGGCAGATCAGCTGGTAAAGAATCTGCCTGCAATGCAGGAGACCTGGGTTCAATCCCTGAGTTGCGAAGTTTCCCTGAAGAAGGAAATGGCAACCCACTCCAGTATTCTTGCCTGGAAAATCCCATGGACAGATGAGCCTGGCAGGCTACAGTCCTTGGGGTTGCAAAGTGTCAGACACAACTGAGTGACTAAACCACACCAAAATATATAAGTAGCTCATACAACTCAATAGCAAAAAGTCAAACAACCTGACTAAAAGATGAGCAGAAGACCTGAACAGACATTTTTCAAAAGAAGATACACAGATGGAAAACAAGCACATGAAAAGATGCTCAGCATCACTAATCAGAGAAATGCAAATCAGAATGACAATGAGACAGCACCTCACACCTCTCAGAAAGGCTATCAGGAAAATGTCTGCAAATAGTAAATGCTGGAGAGGATGAAAAGGGACCCCTCCTACACTGCTGGTAGAATATAAATTATTGAAGCCACTATGGAAAATAGTATATGTGCTGCTGAAGTGAGCACTTTATTTTTGGAGGCTCCAAAATCACTGCAGATGGTGACTGCAGCCATGAAATTAAAAGATGCTTGCTCCTTGGAAGAAAAGCTATGACCAACATAGACAGCATATTAAAAAGCAGAGACATTACTTTGCCAACAAAGATCTGTCTAGTCAAAGCTATGGTTTATCCAGTGGTCATGTATGGATGTGAGAGTTGGACTATAAAGAAAGCTGAGTGCTGAAGAATTGATGTTTTTGAACTGTGGTGTTGGAGAAGACTCTTGAGAGTCCCTTGGACTGCAAGGAGATCCAACCAGTCAATCCTAATCGAAATCAGTCCTGAATATTCATTGGAAGATCTGATGCTGAAGCTGAAACTCCAATACTTTGGCCACCTGATGCGAAGAACTGACTCATTGGAAAAGACCTTGATGTTGGGAAAGATTGAAGGCAGGAGGAGAAGGGGACAACAGAGGATGAGATGGTTGGATGGCATCACTGACTCGATGGACATGGGTTTGAGCAAGCTTCAGGGGTTGGTGATGGACAGAGAGGCCTGGCGTGCTGCAGTCCATGGGATCCAAAGAGTTGGATATGACTGAGCGACTGAGCTGGTGAAAAATAGTATGGAGCTTCCTTAAAAACTAAAAGTTGAACTGAAATATGATCTAGCAATACCACTGCTGGGTATGTAACTGAAACAGATGAAATCTCTAATTCACAAAGACACATGTTCCTGATGTTCGCAGCAGCACCATTTACAGCAGCAAGACATGGAAGCAATCCAAGTGCTCATCAGCAAATCAGTGGATTGAGAAAGTGTGATATATGTATAATACGGAATACTGCTCAGTCATAAAGACAAATGAAGCAACCCAAGTGCTCATCAACAAATCAGTGGATTGAGAAAGTGTGATATATGTATAATACGGAATATGGAATACTGCCCAGTCATAAAGACAAATAAAGTGACCCAAGTGCTCATCAACAAATCCATGGATCGAGAAAGTGTGATATATGTATAATACGGAATACTGCTCAGTCATAAAGACAAATGAAATACTGCCATTTTCAGCAACATGGATGGACCTACAGAATATTATGGTAGTGAAATAAGCTAAATAAAGACAGACAAATACTATATGATCTCCCTTATATATAGAATCTAAAAAATGAATGAATGAATACAACAAAACAGAGACTCGCAGATATGAGAACAAACTAGTGGTTACCAGGAGGGAAAGGAAAGGAGGGAGGAACAAGATAGCAGGAGGGGATTAACAGATACAAACCACTATGTATAAAATAAATAAGCAACAAGGATATATTGTACAGCACAGGAAAATATAGCCATTGTTTTTAATGACTTTAAATGGAGTATAATCTATGAAAATATTGAATCTCACTGTGTTGTACACCTGAAACTAATGTAATATTGTAAACCAACTTACTTCAATAAAAGAAGAAATAAAATTAATTAGGTTAAATGGTCATTTTGAAACCTTTTCCCATATTGGCCATTTTCTTTCTCAAGCAACCTTAGAACTCACCTATCTTTAAAAGAGAAAAACTCTCTCATCTCCGTCCATGTCTGTCCTTCATCAGGCTCCCAAGTTCCTCCTTTGCACCCACACCCACTGCTCATTCTGCTGTGAACACTTTGCCTCCACCTGCACGTGGCCATGCTCTCTCCCAAACCACCAGCAGGACCGTGTCCCCTGAGACTCTTTCCAGCTCTTACCTTCTTGGGAGCATATGGCTCAATTAGTCATCCCCTCTTTCTGGAATTTTCTTTCTTGGCTTCCAGGACACTGGGCAATTATTCATTCATTTCAGTTCAGTTAGTCAGTCATGTCCAACTCTTTGCAACCCCGTGAACCACAGCACACCAGGCCTCCCTGTCCATCACCAACTCCCAGAGTCCACCCAAACCCACATCCATCGAGTCGGTGATGCCATCCAACCATCTCATCCTCTGTCGTCCCCTTCTCCTCCTGCCCTCAATCTTTCCCAGCATCAGTGTCTTTTCAAATGAGTCAGTTCTTCGCATCAGGTGGCCAAAGTATTGGAGTTTCAGCTTCAACATCAGTTCATTCATTTATCTCCTACTAATATGTCTGAGGTCTGTGCATGCCAGGTACCGGGCCAGGCACTGGAGCAAAACACGATCAATTCTCTGCAGTCACATTTCTCAGAGTCCAGGCAGAGACAGATTTCATCAAGTAAACACACAAATCATTGATTTAGAACTGGAGAGAGTGCTGTGAAGGAAGAGTGTGGGAGTTTTGAGAACATAAGACAGGGTGCCCTCACCAAGACCAGATGTCAGAAAGGCTTCACGGAGGAGGTGGTGCTTTGAGCTGAGGTCTATAAGAGGATTGGGAGTCAGCTACTTGGGAAGAACAATCTAGATTTTAACAGTGTGTGCAGAGGCTGATATAATGGAGGAGGACAACCTATTGGGAGGTTGTAAAAGAAAGCCAGTATGGTCAGCGCAGAGTGAATGAGCAGAACATGGCATGACGTGAGATTGGAGAGGTGCGCTGGAGTCACCTTTTGCCCTGTAAAACCATGGATGAGGATTTTGGACTTTAAGTGGCATGGCTGTATGACTATACAAGCTGTGAGCTACACACCTCCTGTTAGTCACTCAGTCATGTCTGACTCTTTGCTACCCTATGGACTATAGCCCACTAGGCTCCTCTGTCCATAGAATACTGGAGTGGGAAGCCATTCCCTATTCCAGGGGATCTTCCCAACCCAGGGATCAAACCTGGGTCTCTTGCATTATAGACACATTCTTTACCATCTCAGCCACCAGGGAAACCTCCTAGGACCACAGTTATGTTGTTATCTATAGTAACACCATGCACATGTGAATAATGTACCCTGGAGTGTGCATCCTGCACAACCATACCCAGAAACCAAGTAGTCTAACTGTAGTGAGTACAATGGACAGGAGAGGGCAAGAGGCTTTGAGGAGCCCAGTTGGGAACCAGCTGCAGTGGCCCCAGTGTTACCCTACCTGCCCTTTCACGCACTCCCTTGTTGAGCTCACCTTTGCCCCATCTGCCTCTCTAGCAGTTCCTCCTTAGGCTAAGGAATTACCCTCATCTTTGACTTGGGTGGAATTTAAGGAACATGCAACATCAAGCAGTAAGGGGAGGACAGGAATTAGCCCAGAGGACATGGGACTGTATTTGGCAGAAAGTGATTCAGCCTGAGCAGGGTGAGGTAGCAGGTCTCAGCTATCGGGCAGGATCCCAGTTAGAGGCTCAGATCTGTGCAGGAACCAATACGGAAGCAGAAAGGGAGCTGCGCTCCAGGCCTGGCAGTTGGTCCTTGAGCCCCTGGTCTATCAGCAAGAGAGCTTGGAGCAGAGTCTGAGCCCAGCAGGGTGGAGCAGGATTGGTGTACAACTGAGACAAGGCCTGGGCAGGAGCAGGCAGGAGGGTTTTCAGGAGTTGAGGGAGCCCTAAGGAGATTTCCGAGCCCTGGGCCCTCGGCTTATGGCCCAGTTGGTCTTAATCTTGGCAGTGCTGGGACCTGGGCACACCTGACTATGGCAATAGTCACAACTGCCTGAGTTCCCAGGCTAAGACCTGGAGCCAGTGGAGCCCCCGCCTCCCACTCTGCTGGTCCTGAATGATCCCCGTTCCTGTTCACCAGGCCACTGCTGGGGCCCTGACCTTGTCCTCAAACCCTTCTCTCAAAGCAGCTCAGCCTCCTCTCTCCCACTTTAGGATCGTAGAGCACTTATTATTTTCTATTCTCTGACATCATTTACTTCATCTGACCTTCTGCACAGTTAGTTTTTTTTTTCTAATAACTTTTACTATGAAAAATATCACATAAACAGAGTGGCACATAAAAGTGTGGGTTAGTGAAATATTCCACCAGCCACCTGTAACTAGCACCCAGTTCAAGGGAAACAGCCACCCCAGCTCCTGAAATTTCCCTCCACTTGCCCTTTTTGGCCTTACGTAATCCTCAACCTCAACTCTCCCGCCTTGTATAGTCATCAGGCTTTTACCTTTTTCTAACTTTTCCTTATAATTACCACAGTCTGTAACTCTATATGGGCTTCCCAGGTGGCTCAGTGGGTAAAGAATCCCCCTGCAATGCAGGAGATGCAAGAGACACGGGTTTGATCCCCAGGTCAGGAAGATCCCCTGGAGGAGGGCATAGCAGTACCTACTCCAGTATTCTTGCCTGGACAATTCCACGGACAGAGGAGCCTGACAGACTACAGTCCATAGGGTCGCAAAGAGTTGAACACAACTGAAGCGACTGAGCACGCACAAGCATGTAGCCCTATAGTAGGCGAAGAGTTCCTTTCTTTACATTTTCTCTATGCTGATTCTTCAGGGAAGGCTCTCCAGCAGGGTCGTGAGTGCAGAGGGGCCAGAGCAGAGCCTCGTGGGGAGAAGGTAGAGAAGTCAGCGTCAGCAGAGGGTTAGCGAGGCAGCCAGAGAAAGTGACCGGTGATGAGAGGAACAGAGAGAGGGGACAGGGGACGTGAGGGTGGGAGGAAATGGTTGCATGAAAGCTCAGAACCTGCAGTGGAATTCTCCTGATAATAGAGTCCAGCTCCCAATCTCAAGCCCGGCCACCTTGCTCTGTCCTTAATCTTTCAGATGACACCTATCTACCCGGTATTCCCCGCCAGGTGGGCTCCTATGCCATCTAGGGGCCCGCCCTCCCTTCTTAAAGGAGAGGTGGCTTAGTCCTGAGCCACCGCCTCATCCCCCACTGTAGCCCCAGGCTGTCCCCTCCTTTCCACCACTCACAGCTGGCTCTGTGGTGCAGCGTAAAGGCAGAGGGTCCCCCAGACACAAGTGACACCAGGGGACAGAGTCGGGTCAGGGTCCTCGCACCTGAGATGCTGATTCCAGGGCAAAGGCTGCGTGCCCTGGGGCCCGCTGTCTTTCAGTGAGAGGTGCAACACCCACACCCCAGCACCTCTGCCCCTCACTGCCCTCTGCTCTGAAGTCTTGCTGCACAGCCCTCCCATCCTTCAACACCCACCTGCCCCTGGTCGTCTTGTGGGGATGCTCTTCTGTCCCAGCAGGACAGGGAGCCGGCTCTTCAGGAGCACACCCCTCCCCTGGGACCATGCTGGGCACCCATGGTGGGGTGCAGGAGGAAGGGGACAACCAATGCCAGTTCAGGCACCACTGAAGCAATGTGTTTTTTGTTTTGTTTCCTCTGCAGACATTGTCAACTGTGACCTGAAATCTACACTGCGAGTGTTGTACAACCTCTTCACCAAGTACCGGAATGTGGAGTGAGGGTCAGACTGGATCGTCCCCGGAACCGCCTTATCCTGCTTATTCCTGTCTCCTGCTCTGTGCTCTCCTCCAAGTCCGGCTGCTCATTTCCCAGAGACAGTGGGAACCGAGATCAGGAAGGAAATGACCAGTGACTCAGTGGGCTGACCTGACCTAGGCTCTGAGGCTGACCCCACAATGGTTTGTGAAGGTTGTCCCATCCTGGTACCACATCCAGATTTCCTTCTGTGTAATCTGGAACCAGCTTAGGCACAAGAGCCCATCCACCCACGCACCCACCCTCAGAAGATGAAAACAAAGATAAGAGTTACCATTTAATGGGTGTAACCTATGGGCTGGGCACCACACTAAGTGCTCTGACCTACTCCAATTCGTGAATACTCATGACTCCCACTGAAGAAGATGTTATCAGCCCCTTTTACAGATAAGGAAACTGAGGCTCAGAGAGGTTATGTGATTTGCCAGAAGCTCCCATTTGTTTTGCTTCTTTGAAGAACATATTCATTAATAACTAGCCCATTATGTTCCATTCTCTGTACATTCTATACTTGCGTTTGCATGTGTGTATATGCATGCATGTGCACCTGCGCCCTCCAAGAAGATAGGACTCCTTTATCCCCCCTTATCTCAGCACCAGGCAGACTAGGTCAGGACTCAGTGGTTCACACTGAAATTGGCAAATCAAATTTAGCCCAATTAATAGTGTGTGTGTGGCAGGAGCCATATCCCTCAACTCCTTTGTACAAATGAAAATTACTCTTAATTCCTTCAGATTTGTAATAACCCCTTATTCTGGTTTCAGGGTGACATTTGGAAAGGATTCTGTTTAAAATTAATGGAGTGGCACATTTTGCAGCCTTTTTGCTTGATTGCATGTAATGGAAGTGCCCTATATTTTCCTACAAAATAAGTCCTCGATTCATTATCGTTAGGCAAATGTACAATATACCCAGGCACCGCAGAGAGCTGGGCACAGGCCCATGCGAGCAGGGCTTGGGAAGTAGGGCTCTTCAACAGGGACTCTTGAGCTTTAAAGAAAGGAACTCCTTTTTGCCCTCTAATTGATCATTTAGACCATTTCTGGCGAAGTCTACCCACATGCAATTACTGGCTAATTCAGGCGAGCAAAAATGTAAGTTATTTAGACCCAATCTGAGTAGGTTTCCTTGCGTGGGTTACCCGCAGGCTTGTGGTTACATGGATCCCCTCTACATGAACCCAAGTTTGGAATACAGGGCTCAAGTTATCCCAGCCTGCAAGGCCTGAGATAGGAAAGGGGCTGAAGGTGAGTGGCTAGGAGGACAAGAAGCGTGGGGCAAATACTTGCACACTTAGCATACAGGGGGACATCCTCAGACCGAGGGATGTGGCTTGTGGTATTTAACATTTGTACTGTAAGTTGACCAAAGCCTTGGGATAGTTAATAACTTGTACTGATATATCTTCATTATAGAATTTTCCGAAGTATGCTAGGTGGACACCAGCCTATATCCCCACCTCTGAATGTCTGTGCCTACTTTAGTACTACTTTAGGCCCAGTTGCACAAAACCCCTCTCTGATTTGAGGAATTCATCATGATCTCTATCTACACCACCCAGAGGGAGGCCTTCCATCGTGTCCAAACATTCCTTCCTGCTTTTCATCAATTTTTACTCTACAGTCTCGCTGCAGTCACTCAAAACCCATATAATTTCAATACACTACTTATTTCTGGAGAGATTTCACTCTAAGAAAGAAGTATTACTGAGCATTAAAGATACAAAGAAAATGTACTCTCTTGTGTCAATCTGTGTAAAAGAATACAATCCTTTTTTACATAATTAGTGAAATATTTCATTTGTCATTAGGAAGCACTAAATACAGTACTATTTCTGTTTGCTCTCTTTTAAATTCCTGATAACAAATCAGCATAAATAATTGCTTTGTCTCCTTGAGCAATACTAAAGCAGATGAAATAAGAGAAATGAACTCATTTAAATGTGCTTTGCAATATGAATTTTTGTCTCTGTTTTGTGTTTTTTTAATATTCAAGCTGCAAATGGATAGTGGACAAGTGACTTATGAAGAGCACTCCTTTTTATATTTTACATATGCACTATATGAAAACACATCAGAACACTTGGAAGTTTTTTTAATAGCAGGTCCAATTTGCTAGAAAATAGTGTTTTTGAGACCAAGGTCTTTACCTTACTCTGAAATTCTAGGGCTTGGACCTGGTTTTATAACCCTGCCATCTCATTTAGAGGTTTTTCTTTACATTATGGAACCTCCTGCTTAATACATGACTGTTTTTGAAGGGGGTTAAAAGGCATCAGAAAACAAATAAACCAAACGTAACCCTTGTCTCTTGTAAAAGAAAAAAAAAAAGCTGAGGTAAAAATCACTTCTCTGTAGGCTCACTGGATCCTTTCCCCCCCCCTTTTTCCTCTTTTCTAAAGTTAGATTCTTTTGTATTTTTAATAGTTAATGTGTAAATGGTGCAAAATTTAAAAAGCATGAATGGATATCTAGTGAAAAACCCAATCTTCCTCCCTCCTTTTTCTCAGCAGACAATACCGGTCTCCAGAGGCAACTATTTTGTTCTCTTTCTAGTATTTGCTTCCAGATACCCCAACAATATAAAGTGTATAAATATATGTCAACATATATAAGATCATTCTTAAGCATAAATAGTGACTTCACTTTCACTTTTCCCTTTCATGCACTGGAGAAGGAAATGGCAACCCACTCCAGTGTTCTTGCCTGGAGAATCCCAGGGACGGCGGAGCCTGGTGGGCTGCCATCTATGGGGTCGCACAGAGTCGGACACGACTGAAGCGACTTAGCAGCAGTAGCAGTAGCAGCATATTATACATACTATCAGACACACTTTCATTTAATGTTCTATCTTAGAGATTATTTTGTACTGAGTATTAAAACTCTCATTAAACTGAGAATATGAGTACTTTATAAATCCAGATGCACATCTCTGCTCTGTATGAGCTAGAAAATGAAAGCCCCACCAGAAGGAGGTAATGTTCTAGACAGTCAAGACTGGGACCTACTGGGGTGGGGGGTGGAGAGTACATTACCAGAAACATTCCCCTCTGTCCTCAACTGAGTTTATTTCTTAAAGGCCTCCTTTGGATCATTATGGTGAATGGTGTACAGTTTGATTAAGCTTGTAGTTGTACATATTACTAGGGCTACTAATTTGTAATTGACTCAGAAAATACTAAAAGTTACTGAGTACCCCACAGTATCCTGCTACAAAGCCAGCCACCCATGCATAGTCCGTCTACTCTATGGGAAGGCTCCAATTTCACATGTGCAGGCACAGAGCTGCCATTTCCAAAGTCGGGGAGAAGGACTCTTTATCAGCACATCATCAATGTTGTCTTGAGTTGGTTGCTATTTGCAATTGCTGCTCTTGGTACTTTTTAATTATGAATTACAGTTAGCTTAGCTTTATCATTATCAGTTTATTTTGTTGTGGTTTTCCTGGTTAACCCAACAGAGTACACTGAAGCTTATTTGCATCAACAGTATCCCTGGGCTGTAATTTTCCAATAACTTGACTCTCAGACATGTATACATTGTGGTTCAAATATGAATCATCCATACTCCAGTGCTAGAACAAATGTATACATAATCCACTCCCCCTAAATTATCATTAATTTATTTTTCCACTGGAAAATGAGACTAGATGGAGTCCGTAAGTCAAGCAGTTTTGCCCTAAGTAGGGGCTGATCAAAAATAATTTCAGATCCACTGCACTTAATTACAACCTCACCTCAAGAACCCTACCTACATACAACATACTAAAGATGCCAAAAGGGTGTGTTCTGAAACCTCCATTGATGCTAATATTGCATGCAATCTCCACCCCTGCCCAAAATTCACTTATATCCATTGGAAAATTCGAGAGTTTCTGCGAATACCGAGAACAAGAAGACTGAATTGAGATGCAATTCCTGGGTGGTTGGTGGACTAATCAGCTTCCTAACACTTGTAGATTCAGGTTCCAGTAAAAGACTAGTAATGTAGGAGTTGCTCACTGTTATAACTGCAAAGATTCTATCTGTACACAGTGAATTTTGACTGTTTTTCCTCTCTCTTTCCTAAGAAATATAAACCCAAGTTAGCTACAAGATTTGCTCATGCCCGGTGCTTTGCTCTGGTAGTGTTCGCACATGTGTTCACGATGACAGCCAGGCACCATGAGGGTGCTCAATGGAGGACGCCCAGTCCCCACCCCAAGCTCGACAATCTTTCGAGATTTGCAGATTTCCCAGGCAGGAAGCACCGGTGAAGCATCTCTTAAAAAGAGACGCGTGTACCCCAATGTTCATCGCAGCACTGTTTACAATAGCCAGGACATGGAAGCAACCTAGATGTCCATCGGCAGACGAATGGATAAGGAAGCTGTGGTACATATACACAATGGAATATTACTCAGCCATTAAAAAGAATACATTTGAATCCGTTCTATTGAGATGGATGAAACTGGAGCCCATTATACAGAGTGAAGTGAGCCAGAAAGAAAAGCACCAATACAGTATACTAATGCATGTATATGGAATTTGAAAGATGGTAATGGTAACCCTATATGTGAGACAGAATAAGAGACACAGATGCATAGAACAGTCCTGTGGACTCTGAGGGAGAAGGTGAGGGTTGGACGTTCTGGGACAATAACATTGAAACATGTATATTGTCATATGTGAAGCAGAACACCATTCCATGTTCTATGCATGGGACGGATGCTCAGGGATGGAGCGTTGGGATGACACTGAGGGATGGGAGGGGGAGGGAGGTGGGAGGAGGGTTTGGGAGGGGGAGCACATGTGAATCCATGGCTGATTCATGTCGATGTATGGCAAAAACTACTACAATATTGTAAAGTAATTAGCCCCCAACTAAAATAAAAAATAAAAAAATAAAAAAATAAAAAAAAAAAATAATAAAAAAAATAAAAAAAAAAAAAAGTACATTCTATAGGATGTTATAGATGTGAGGTGAAAAATATGTCACCCTTCAGTTGAGAAAACAAGAGGCCAAAGAAAATTAAACTCCCTTTCTACAGTTTGGGTTTTATTTTTTGCTTTTTTTTTTTTTTTCCCTCATTGGAGTCAGACTCCGTGTTCCCTCCACTAATGAAGATTATGACTCTCTAAGGGGAGACAGAAGAGGGCATCCCAATCATGTTTGACCACGGGACCTATTTGGTCCCTGAAGAATTTGTAGGCTGAGTACTCTGTGGAACTCATTCATTCATTTAGCCCTTAGTCATATGGTCCAGAAGTAAGTATTGATTGTCCACGATGCATTAGGTGAACTGTGACCAGTGGCCAGCAAGGCTCACTCATAGAGCTTAAAAATAATCACAAATTAAAGGTACTAACAAATTGAGATGGCCTCTGTGGAGAAGTACATAAAACTCTGAAGGGGGTCTCATTTAGATTTTGAGGTCAAGAGAGGTCTCTGGCAAAGTAATATATTCTAAAGTGACACCTGAGGGAGTTTCCTGGTGATCCAAAGGTTAAGAATCCACCTTGCAAAGCAAGGAACACAGGCTGGATCCCTGGCCGGGGAACAAAGATCCCACATGCCAAGGAGCAACTAAGCCTGTGTGCCATAACTACTGAGCCCACGTGCCACATCTAGAGTCCATGCACTGCAACAAAAGATGTGATGCAACAAAGATCCGACTCAGCCAAATAAAAAGTATTTTTTTAAAAAAGACATTCTAATAAATAAATAAAAATAAAGTGACACCTGAATCACTGAGCTATTCAAGTAAAGAACTGTTAAGAACAGGATCCCAGTTAGGAGAAAACTCAGTTCCCTAAACAAACTGGTAGGAAGTCAGGATGGCTAGAGTACAGAGTGAGAGGGGAGAAGAGGTGTCAGATAAGAGGATTACAGATTCTATCACAGGAAAAATGGGAAGCAATGGATGGTTTTAAAAAAGCATTCTGGCCACTGTGTAAGAAAACTCGGGAGAAACCTATGTCAGCAATATGGACTGCCCTTCCCATCTCCTTACCAGGGTTGTGGCTGGAGAGCAAAGGGCCCAGGAGAGGAGCTCCAGCTTCTGCCCCGCTCCACGCTAATCTGGTCTCAAGCCTGCACAGGAAGCCTGGGTGTGCTATCCAAAAGCAAGGCCTGCTGGGCGCTCCTAATACTCTACCTCCCGTGGGGATAGAAGGAGCTCTCAGGCCATCCCCATCTTCTCTACATTTGTGTCTTATGAGAAGAGCTAAGGAACCAAAGGGGGCTTTCCCAGGTGGTGGAGTGGTAAAGAAACTGCCTGCCAATGCAGAAGACCCAAGAGATGCGGTTTCGACCCCTGGATCAGGAAGATCCACTGGAGCAGGATTTCTAGTATTCTTGCCTGAAAAATTCCATGGACAGAAGAGCCTAGTGGGGTATACAGTCCATGGGGCTGCAAATAGTCAGACATGACTGAACACACACACAAGGAAACCAGAAGGCTGGATGAGGCTGCACATGTAAAGCAAAGGAAAGGAGAGACTACCAGCCAGAAAGCTGTTCGCTGGGGACCAGTTCCTCCAACCTCCTTACCAGAGGACTTGTACTATCTCATCCCTATTTGGGTTCAATGTGGGGAGTGGGAACAGTATTCTCCAGCCTGGGAGCAGGGCAAGGTATAGGGTTCCCGGAAGTGGAGTAATAATTTCATTTTCCCAATTCTTATTAATCAGCATGAATCATTATCATTACATAAGGCCTACCAAAAGTGGGTCACTTATGCTGCACAGTTAGGGTCTTGTGAAATATCTTTCATAGGAAAGTAGTATATTATTTTATTTTCACTGGAAGTGAAATACCAGAAATATGAGAAGACACCCCCGCTTGGGAGCTCCTTGCTTGGAAACCAGTCCAGTGGGCTTGTGCCCCACAGCATACTTCTCCTTACCAGGCTCCCTGGCCCAAGCAATCAGGATTCTTACCTCGACTCCCCTCTGCACACTGTGGGCACTAGCCTTGATGCTGGCATTTAAAAGGGCACTTAGGAATTTCTGAGAAGCCCCAATGATTAAGATAAATGATGTTTTATCAGTGAAATGAACTTTTCATTTCTTGTTATTGATTTTCATGTTTTCACATTTTCAGATGTCATTTGTTTGCCCTGGGGTGGCATTCCAAGACACACAAACCTTATTAAGGCAACCACTTTAAAGAGTGCCCTGTTTTATTGAGGTGGACAGGACAATAGATAAATATTTAATCTGCTACACATTTGCTCAGTCTGGGAGCTAGGATTAGGACTGCACCATGCTCAAGCTCTTATGTGTCTTCCTGGAAACCCTGACAATGGCCTCACCACCTGCCTTTAGAAACACAGTGTTGCCCATGGCAAACATTTGCTAGTGTTTCTGAAAAGCAGCTCCTGGAAGGCTCTTCTTCACTTAAGCTTCAGAGGACATTCAATCACTCCTTATTTGCCACGATGCTGGAGAATATACTCTCATGGAACAGGAGACATTTGGCTTGAAATAATAGATAATCAGACAGTCACCAGTGAGCATGTGCTAAGCTAGTTACTCAGGCCACATATGCTGCATCTCCTCCATGTTGTGAGTCTCTAGGTGATGAGTACACATTGCAGGGAGGGGCACCGATTGCATCCTCTGTTCAGTACCTGAGCCCACGCTTCCTGCATCGTTGGTTCTCCAGCTAACTCCATAACATCCTACTATCCTGCATGGGAATTGCATATAGTCCAGACTCATGACCAAGCTTACCAGCAACCACTCTCAGCAGGGGATCTACCAGATTGTTTTAGTTTATAAAATTTACCCATCCATGGGTCTTCATTCTGGATTAAATGACTTTCTGATCTGCACACCTCCAGTGCAATTTTCCATTAAGATACAGAGCTTTCTTTCTTCTTTTCATGATGATTCCAAAGGCTACATGAGGTGTTCCACCCATGGCAGCATAGGTGTGCCCTAGTACTCATGAACAAAACACCAGATACCCTGAAACAAATCCCCAAACTGCACATGATCAGAATGCGATCAAGTTAGAGGATATTTGTGAAATGCCTGTTCTGGGGTCAGCCCCATTCTATGCAGAGAATGGGATCAGAAAGTACAGGATCCCTGTCCAAATGGAGTCTTCCATCCTAATGGGGGTGACAAATGTAGCTCATTTGAGATAATTCAGTGAGGAGGCAGGACAGATACCTTTGAGGGTCCCTAGTTAGCTTCTCCCATAAAATACCCCAGCCTCAGCTGCCATGTAATCCTTCGTGGCATTTGCCCCCAGGATCAGCAATTTCACCTTCCATACAGATTTGGTGCTTCAAAAAATCCACACAACTCACCTGAAAGCCAAATGGAGACTTAGGAACATTTTTCTAAACTCTTGCTTTTTGTTGGGAAATCACTTCATTCCACAAATTCCAACTAGCTAGCAAGGAGCCCAAAGTCCAGCCTGACGTTTAACTGTAAGACGTTTTGACTCTGTCATTGCACAAAGCTCTCTCTCCACTCCAAATCACCCTTTGTTCAGCCCCGTTGAGAGGCATTGCTAGTCTTAATTCCCAGCACAGAACTGCTGCAAAAAAATCAGTGAACTGATCACTCTTGGGGGCATCTTCAGTTGCCATTGGGTGATCCCTGGCTTCTGCAAGTCTCCTCTCATCTCATGTGAATTACCTTCATCTCTCCAAACACCTATTCCTACCTTTCCCCAGGCCACTCTCCCACTTCCTCCCCCTTTAAGTCTTTATTCCTTTCTTCACTAAGAAATCAAAGCTGTTTGTGTCATGTTCTTTCCACATCAACTTCTCGCTGCCTCTCACTTCTTCCCACCTCAATTCCCAGGCTACCCCTACCTTCACCTGCCTCATCCAAGACCAGCTCCCTCATCCTCCTACAAACTCAAGCCTCCGTCCCCCTCCAGTATCTTGACTTTTACTCCAAACCCTGCCTATTTCTAGGATGAAAAATACTTGTGTTTGTGTCACTCTTCCCTGAAATTCCATTTTTCCCCCATTCTTTTCCTTAAGATGTTCCCTGGAAGTCTACAGACCCATACCGATCCCATTTCCTTCCTTTTTTTTATGAATTCCTAAAACCTACCACTAGTTTTCAAGAAGCTGAAACTGCTCTTAGTGGTCATCACTCCATCTATCAGGCTAACCCAGCCCTTATTTCCCTGGCTGTGGAGCATCTGACCTTGCCATCCATCACTTCTTTCCAGGAACTCAGCTGCCAAGGTTTCAGAGGCACTGTGTTCTTCTGCTTCCCTCACACTCTGGCTGCGGCTCTGTCTGCTCCCAGGTTCCGTCTTCCTTGCCCCAGCCCCCGATTGTGACTGCCCCCTGGAGGCACCTCCACAATTCTCTCCTTATGTCTCTGTAGCCGCCACCTGCACCTGCTCTACCCCAGCCCCGACGTCTCACCCAGCCAGTTGGGCATTTCCAGCTTTATAACATGTCCTTTTGAATGGGGTGGCCTACGTCTAACTTGGCACACCCCAAACTGAATTTTTATCCTCCTACACCTCCTTCTCCTCTAGACATCCCTTGTCTCTTCCAGAAGTGGTTTCTTCTTCCCAAGAATCCTCATTCTCAGATGCACGTGCTCTGAATTTTCTGCTCCCCACACTGCTTTAGCCAATCGGTTCTGTTAATTATATCTTCATGAACCACCTGTTTTCCATTGACTCCCCTCCTCTTCCTGCACTCAATGATTTCCCTGACTTGGACCTCGTCTTCTCACACCTGGACACTGTAATGGCCTCTGAAATAATTTCCCTTTGGGCTATTCTATCTTGTGCATGTTCCCTGCTTAAATTTCTTGAAACACAGCTCAGATAATCTTACACTTTGTCAAACAAAATTAACAGAGGTGCTTCTTGAGAACTTACAGTGTGCACTTTATACAAATCTTCTCATTTAATCCTCTCAACAACCCTATGAGGTAGGTACTATCATCACCCTTATTTTACAGAAAGAAAAATGAAGGCACAGAGAGATTTAGTGACTTGACACAGGTCATATGCCTCGTCAGCGAGAGAGCTGGGCTTTGAGCCCGGGCAGCCTGGCTCCAAAGCTCAGGTTCTCACCTAGTGAACTCTAAAAACATTAGTGGCTTCCACTGTCCATAGACCAAAATCCCTTTGCCCACTCGATGTCCCCAGAACCTGGTTCTATGCCACCTGCTGCTAAGTCGTTTCAGTAGTGTCTGACTCTGTGTGACCCCATAGGCAGCAGCCCATCAGGCTCCCCAATCCCTGGGATTCTCCAGGCAAGAACACTGGAGTGGGTTGCCATTTCCTTCTCCAAAGCATGAAAGTGAAAAGTGAAAGAGAAGTTGTTCAGTCATGTCCGACTCTTTGCGACCCCATGGACTGCAGCCTACCAGGCTCCTCTGTCCATGGGATTTTCCAGGCAAGAGTACTGGAGTGGGGTGCCATTGCCTTTTCCGCTATGCCACCTGACCAATCGCTAACTCTTTACATCCAGACAGACCCATCTGTTGCCGGAGAACCTTTGTTTCCTGCCAGCAGCTGTTCTCCCTTGCCTTGTTTTTAAATGGAATTCCTGCAACAACCAGGCCCTGACTGATCAGGTTGTTCATTCATCAATTTATTCTTTACTCATTCAATAAATATTTAGACATTACCTATGCCTCCAGACACCATTCTAGGCACAGAACACCACAGAGAACAAAATAGACATGCCTCGTCCCCCTGTGTATACATTCCAGACTCCACGTGGACCTGGGCTGCATCTTCCATGCTTCTGCTCCGTCTTGTCCCCCTCCACCTGCTATGCTTGCTAGGACCCTGCTACTCCCTCTGTCTCTGGGACCAGACCCCCCCCCCTTTGGTTGCATCACACGTAACCTGTGCTTTGCCATAGCCAAGGGTGTTTCCAGGGACAGATGCTACCTCTTGCGAAAGATAAGCTTCCAGGCCCTTTCTGCTCAGGAGGCCATGAATCAGTGATGAGTTGCAGCTATAAAGCAAAGATTTTAAATAAACTCTTGCTGGACTCGGACCATGTGCCAAACATAGGGTTGTCTCCTGCAGACATCTCAGCAAACTCTCAGGTAGGAACTATTGTTATCCCTATTTTACAGAAGAGAAAACAGTGTCCACAGAGGTTCACCAGCTGGGACGCAAACCCAGCTCTGATTCTGAAATCTCCACTCTGAAATTCTTTCCACAATTCCCTGCTGCCTCCATATTCTTATACTCCTGGCCACACCAGGCCACACGAGCTGGAAACAGGGGTCAGGGACTTCTCTGGTGGTGCAGTGGATAAGAATCTTCCTGGCAATGCAGGGGACACAGTTTCAATCCCTGGTCTGGGAAGATTCCACATGCTGCAAAGCAACTAAGCCCACGTGTCACAATTACTGAGCCCACACACTTCAACTACTGAAGCTGCACGCCTAGAGCCTGTGCTCCACAAGAGAAGCCAGCGCAATGAGAAGCCCGCGCACCATGACAAAGAGTAGCCTCTTCTCACTGCAACTAGAGAAAGCCCACTCGCAGCAGTGAAGACTCAGTGTAGCCAAAGATAGATAAAAATCTTTAAAAAAAGAGCAATATGGGGCTTGACTTTAACTGTGCATCAGTGTTTCTTTTAACATCTTAAATACTATATTTCTTCTTGACTTCATTTTATTGGCATTTCATCATTTGATTGGCAAAGGGGAAATGGTGGGTTTTCCCTTAACTGACTGTAATAAACTTTATAATTGGGTGAAGAAAGTGAAAGTGTTAGTCACTCAGTCATGTCCAATTCTTTTGCAACCTCATGGACTGTAGCCCCCAGGCTCCTCTGTCCATGGGATTCTCCAGGCAAGAATACTGGAGTGGGTTGCCATTTCCTTCTCCAAGGGATCTTCCCAACCCAGGGATTGAACCTGGGTCTCCCGCATTGCAGGCAGATTCTCTACCATCTGAGGCACCAGGGAAGCCTAGGGTGAGGAGAGGTTTAACAAAACTCCAAAAGTGTTATTTTGATTGTATGTTCTGTGTCTTTTCTGCCAAACACTTGGTTACTGGGATGCTCTGAGAAGGGGTGCAGGCATAAACGTCTGAAGGAGTCTCACTTCCTTTCCAAAGACATGGCCTGTCATTGCCCTGGAGTGGCAACTCAGGGGGCTGTGCAAATTTGGGCAGAAAGCAGGAGACAGTTTGAGCACAAGGCATGTGGCTGGAGGGAGGGAAGGGCCTGGGTCTGGGCAGGCTGAGGCTGTTGACAATGGCTGGGGCCAGGGCAAGCAGCCAGACCTGCTGAGGTACCACAGGTGTGACTCACACAGGTTCCACAGTCCAGGCAGGTATATAGGGAGAAGGACTCCAGCAGGTAGGGCTGAGCCCTGGCAGTAAACAAGGCTTGAGATCACCAAGCCTTCTGAGCTCCTCTGGGGAATGGCAATGTAGGGAGGGGTCAAGACAGGAACTTAAGGACTTTCCTGGTGGCTCAGTGATTAAGAATACACCTGCCAATGCAGGGGACATGGGTTCAATCCTTGGTCTGGTAAGATTCCACATGTCGCTGAACACCTAAGCCCATGTACTACAACTACTGAGCCTGCGTGCTGCAACCACTATGCCTAGAACCTGTGATCTGCAACAAGAGAAGCCACCACAATGAGAAGCCCACTCACTGAAACAGAGTAGTTGCTGCTTGTGGCAACTAGAGGAAGCCCACACACAGCAATGAAGACCCAGTGCAGCCAAAAATAACTAACTAAATAAAAGTTTTAAAAGACAGAAGCTTAAGCCTGTGAGGGGGATGAGAGAGCCAGGACAAGAGAGCTGCCATCAAAGTGCCCAGGTGCTCTAGCCCGGGCTGTTGAGCTGCTGTCTGCCTTGAACCCTACCCCCACCCTCTCCAGTCTTCCTTCCCAAACTCCCCAGTCAGGGAGTTGACTCCTGTGTCTGTGGCTAGGCATATCAGTGGACCCAGGACCCAGTGGTGGGAAACTAAAGAAATGTGATGACAGCCGGCCTGGCTCAGCATCCAGGCCCTGCCCAGCCTCCCTGCTCAGAGCATGGCAGTCCACTGGCAGGCCTGCGTTCAAGTGTGAATGGCTCTACAGAAAGTCTCTGCTTCCTCCCCCCACGACCCAGGATTACTCACACTGGCCTCCAAATAAATGCATTTCAAAAAGTTTAAGGTGCCACATCAATGCATATTTACAATAACTATGCGATCACAGTTCAGAATGGATTTCCAAGAGATAGATAGCAAGCCATACACAGCAGCCATCTTCTCCTTCTTTTAGATCTCCCAATGACACAGGAAGTCAACTTACAAAGACCCACAACAAACCCAGGAAAGAGGGTACAACTATTAGGTACAGCTAGAACCCCTGAAAACTTCTATTTAGAGCAAAAGACCTGGGTTCAAGCCCTGGCATTTGCTAGCTATGTGTCATCGGGTGAGTCACTTTACCTCTCTGAGGCTCTTTTTCTGTAGAAAGGTGTAAGGGAGGCGGGGCTTGTCACACAAAGTATTGGGCTTGGTTCTGTTTGCCTGACTCAGAAGGTGTCACCTTCCCACCTCACCCTCTTCATGCCTCCCTCCTGAAGCTGTGTTCCAACTACGATAGTAACCATCCCAGACCAAGCAGAATCATTGTATAACCCAGCGCTTGTCGAGAGAACTGAATGAGTGTGACTATGGACATTCTGTAGAGCTGGGAATGCCATGGTAGGTATGAAGTTCTTATGGCTCTCATTCCTACAAGCACAAGACCAGGGTTAGCCAGTAGCAGCCTGCTCACTCTTTCTCACATTCCTATGCCAGACGTGACTAATCAAGCCCGCACTCTTCCTCCTTAGGCTGACCAGTGATGTCTGCCGTGGAGTGGGAGCAAAAGAGGAAAGGAAAGGTATTTGCCAATGCAATGCTGTCGAGTTTACCACTAGGAAACCAACACAAGGCTCCAATAGGTGCCTGCATGCTAATCACTACCCTGATTTAGGTCAGATGCCCACTCCTGAGCCAATGAGCTGCAACTGGGAGTAGGGGCAGGAGGCAGAATCCGTAAGAGAGTAACTACCAACCAAGCTTGAGAGAAGGAAACATCTTCTATAAGAAAGTGTCCTGTTCCACAATTGTTCTCTTCTGAAAAAGCCACTATCCCAAGTTCTGAGGGTAGCACCAAGCCACATGAGAGATAAGCCAACAAACCCAGGGGGCGTTAAGTGGCATGGCCAAGATAACCCTCTAGAAGTGGCTAGAACCAGCTTCCGTGCTTTTTACCTTTGGGCAGGCAGCCAAGGATCGCAAACAACCACACATTACCCAACCAACATTGCAGAGGCCCACAGACCCTGCAGCCAGAGAGCAGCCTGAAAAGTGAGACCCGGGGAGCCCTTGGCCAGGTTCTCAGAGCTGAGAAGCAACCTCAGTGAAATCCAGAAGGCGCTATATCAAGAAGCCCGCAGTTTGGGAACAATCCTGCTAAGTCATAAATGCTTCAAATTCTTCGGCTTTTGCCTTCAGAATTTCTGGCAGCCTCAGGCAGAGGGCAAGTGTTCATGGACAGACACCAACTCACCTCTGTTGGGGAAGGCCAGGCCAGACCCGAGACGGAGAATCCAGCAGACCAACTCTCCTCTAGAAATGTCTGGGGGTGGGAAGTGCTTTGCTGTGGATCCTCTGGCGTCCACCCAGAACCCCCTTAAGACCCAGGCTCTCATGTCCCCACCTCCTCTCCCTTCCCCCCACAGCTGCCTCCCAAGCTGCCATCGACCTCAGCCAAGGAGGTGGGTGGTCCAAATCTACACACCCTCCCCTGGGGACCCAAGCACTGGTCCACAGTGACACAGAGGCCAGTACCTTGTTCCTGTCCAGGTCGTCTCCATGTAGCCAGCTCAGCTTCGGCACTCCTGGTGAGAGCTGCAGCCGCCTCACTGTTGAGCTTTCCTCCCGCCCGCTCCTGCTCCCACACAGGTGCTGGCCCTATGATCCGTGCTCCCAGCAGGTGTATCTTGTTCCCCACGCCCTGTCTGCCTGGCACTGGCAGTCCCCCATCTTAGAGTGGGCTTCCCAGGAAGCTGATCTGCAGAGCCTAGAAAGGGGAGGAAGAGTCATGGGGTCTGGGTTCTGAGAGCACTGTGAAATACTCATTCAGCCCCACTGCCCTACCATGGAAACAGCCTGCCCGAGGCAAGAGTGGACTAGTGGTAAAGCTGGCCCCAGACTCTCTGACCCCATTATGGGATAATATTAAAATTGCTGACATGTCTGATGTTGGGCTGCATCCCACAGGCCTGCAAACCTTGTAAGTTGTTCAGCCTCAAGACAACTAAGCAGTCCAGAGACAGTGACAGAGACATCAGTGGTTTAATGGCTAGGGAGACCTTACATGTCTGAAGCAAGGTCCCGGAGCATCACCCCACCAAGTGCGGTGGGGAGGACACAGCAGAGGTCTTCACCATCTGGAGAAGGAGGCTACCATTTACAGGGGAACTGACATCAGGTTGGCACATCAGCTACCAGGGAAACCCGTGGCAGGAGCACGCCCCTCACAACCCCTCAGGTTAAAGAACATCATGAGGACAACTGTTTTCCTTTAACAAGCTAGCAGGTGGAGCTGTTACAGCCTAAGGGGCAGGGAACAAGCACATTCATGTCAGCAGGATGGAGGTGAAGCAGGTGTGGGTCAAGCAGGGGAATGTCCAAAGAGCAAGAGGACAGCCATCTTGAGTGGCCTGACCATACACTTGAATATGTGCTCTGTATATAAGCATTTCCCCTAATCTTCACAGCACCCCATTAAGGGACTTGTCATCAGCTTCATTTTTCACAGATGTTATAAATGAGCTGTCTGCAGCTTAGAGATGGTGGCGCCAAATTCCAAGCCAGGTCTGCACAACTCCGCAACCTAGACTCTGGGCACTAGCCACAGTGCTGCTAGCTCTTGGGTGAGAACAGGTTGTTTATGATGCCTATGAGACCCACACGGGTTCTGTCTCCTGCTGCCTCTGGGTGAAGATGGCCTGGGGAGGCCCTCTGTGGGTGAGGCTGAGCTCCAGGCCTTGCAGGGGTCCTGACCCAAATGTGGCCCATGTGTTGAGTCACTCCTTCTGCAAATCAAGTTCCCCCTTACTCCTCAGGGTGGTCCTGTGAGGTTGGTCTTCCAGCCCAGGAATGCCACAACTTGTAGAGTCAGGATTTAAACCAAATCCCATGCCGCTCCTCAGGGAGGTCCCCAGAGGTGACAGAAATGTGTCACTCGTGTTCTATAAACTAGGCTGAGTCAGAATCATTGTGACTCGAGACATGGCTCACAGAGGAGGCAGCAGGGATGTTCAGTGGCAGGCGGGGAGGATGAAAGCCCCCTGTTACACCTGCCAGGAGAGAGAAGGGAGGACCTACCTCTGCATAGGCGAGAATGCGAAATGGGCAGAACACCTGGGGGCAGGCCCACCGTCCTGTGGGTCCCCCTGCACTGCCCCTCTTGAATACACACACCCCAACCCTGTGCACCTCAGGCCATACCTGCAAGGTCAGCCTCCTTCAGGTCCTGAGCCCACAGAGGGCCCTCAGTGCCCCAGTGAGGTTATCTTACTCACACTGATGAGCCTAAGAGACTGCAAAGCCGAGCGGTGGCTTTTCGCCATTTCCCAACACACCTGCATTTCTGCCCCAGTTTCCTTTCCTATCTTGCTTATTTTCCAAAGTAAGTATTACCGATCATGAGCCCAGCCTTGGCTCCCTTCCCCAGGGGTGAAGGGTAAGGATGTCAGTATTTGTGCCCCCAAATCTGGCTACTGGTTATGGTCTCCTCAAAGGGGTAGAGCTCTTGGCACCAATGGAGGGTGTTGGAGCTGATGATGGAGGGAGTCCGAGGAGGCGACACTGGTATGGCTGCTGAAGCTCACACAAGGTTAAGATGGGGTGGAATAGATGGCCCCATGGGCAGACGTGATTCCAATATCCAACATCAGGCAGAGGGAGGAGAATCTGGCCACCTACCTAGCTAGTGACCAGGAGCTCAACAGACTGGAAGCTTTGAGAAAATCCCTGGAGTTCAGGGCTGAGCCCAGGGCCAGAAAAGGCCCCAAGGGCTGGGCTCTGACTAGTAGGCTGAAGGACTGAACGGCACCTGGGTCAGCGTTGAAAACCCTGGAGAAGGTGGGGCCAGTCAGGGCATGGGGTCTGGACCCAGAAGAGCCAAGAGTAATCAGTTCCTCCAAAGTGACCCAGGGTAGGCAGGGATGTACCACAGGAATCCATAGGAGAGATGGGATGTAAAGGTGTTCAGCCTTGCACAGAAGCATTGGGGCTGCAGAACAGGGCCAGCCCAGATAGCACATGAGATGCATCATCAAGCAAGGAGTCCTAGGACCCGGGTTCAAGAGCTAGCTCCACTCCTGAGATGCTTAGAGACCTTGGGCAAGTCATGGCACCTCTGTCTCAGTCAGGCACTGACTTGCAGGAGTCTTTGCAGGAAATGCAAGGGCCACTCAGAAGGAGGGAGAATGTCACAGTTTCAAAGCTGGGGGTGGAGCTAATGAAGCAATTTGGGATGCTGAAGCACTGGAAGCAAGCACCACTGGGGACCTGGTACCACACCGGGGCGGGGGCGGGGGAGCAGGGGCCCTACAGAGACCCAATAGGATCTATAGCTACAAGAAAGGACCGCCAAATGGAAGCTGAGGCTTTTGGTGGAAGAATCTACTCACTACTACCAAACTGAGGCTGGGCAGGGGGGAGCAGGGGGGTAAACACCCCCTCTTTCTCCTCTGGTCCTCGAGTCCCCTGCCGGCCCCCAGGAGAGCCCAGCTGTTGCAGCCTCCTGGGGCACAGAGAAGTGTGCACCTAGTTTGGAAGCAGGCCTGGAGGGGCAAACAAAGACGACCCAGCACACCCCCTCTGAAAACATTTCTCCACTAAGGAGGAGACAATATCTGTCCTGCTAACCTCCAAGGAGCCTCTGAGGATTGAGCAGGAGGGGGACCAGGGTACTTCTGAAGTCCCTCTCAGCTCTCAGAGCCTAGGATTCTCAGTAAATAAAACCACTAGAAGGAAGGGCTGAGCAGAGTGCCTGGGACAAGATATCAAAGCCTGTGGAAGCTCACAGAGCCTTTGTGCAGACCCAGAAGAGTTTGAATTTATGTGGCCACCACAGTGGGCTCCAACTTCCTCAGGAGACAGTGGGTATATATGAAAGGAGTAGTTACAAGGCCCAGGTTCAAATTTCAGTTTCATCACTGTTTAGGTAAGGAACAATACTAAAGGAAAAGATACTATCCTGAATTGTAAACATGGGAATAAACTCTCACAGACTTAATATGAGTAAATTCAGGGAGATGATGTGTCCGTGCCTGGCATACAGTGGGTTCTCATTAAATAGGAGCAGTTTACTTTCCCTACTTAGGGACATGGGACACGGGAGAAAATGGCACAGACAATGTGAAGTGGTGAAAAGTGAAAAAGCAAGTGAGCTCAGATTGTCTCAGGAAATATGTTACCTATGAAACTATTCCACCCTAAAGGTGTGCTGAGAAAGGCCTGGAAAAAAAAATGCTGTAAGACAGGTAACATGAGACCATAGAGTGACCCAGTGTGAATGTCCAGAGATGACTCAGCCTCAGGACAGGACGTGGTCCAAAGCACGTCCCAGCCAAAGCCCCAGGTCCCCCAGCAGCTGGCTCATCAAGTCTTGTGAACACGTGCTTCTTCAAAGGGCATCCTGCACTTCCAGGTGCCCTGGTGGTTGGGAAAAGCAGATAGGATAAACCCTGGGGCCTGTGCTGCCGGGCCAGCTTCTGACTGGTTGAATTAAGGACGTGAGTCGGGTACTGAGGAAGCAGCCCTGGATGCAGAGCCAGAGTCCTGGATGCAGTTCCCACTCAGCCACTAGTGGCGGCTTCTCTTTGAATCTCTTCTCATCTACAAAACAGGAGTGATGGTAATCTCCACTTCACAGAGTTTCCATGAGGACACCGAAAGAGCGCATGGAACGTGGGAAAGTATGCACCGGAGGACACGGCGAGATCAAGTGGCAGAGCCCCGAGTTCACTGCTTCCCCCAAGGCACCTGTGCCCAGCAGAGAAATGCCTCCCCTATCAAAGGCAGAGCAAGGGCTAGCTCTTCTCTGCTCCAGGGCAGGAGGGAGCTAGTGCTGATTGGGATGGAGAGCAAAGACATCCAGGCCCCTGAACTCTGAGCAACCAAGGTCACAGGTGAGAAGTCATTTGGGGATTTGGGTGGTAGGGCAGACCAAGCGGACAGAAGTAACCTCAATGGTCACTAATTCCCCATGACTGCTCACAGCCAATTGAACCACTGTAGATGCTGATAATTCCCTGCAGGTCCAAGGAAGGGGCACCCAGTAAAACTTGGCAGTGAATTCCCAGGTGGGAAATACAGAAACTGGAAGGAGGGCACTCCTGGCTGAGTCAGGGCAGAGACAACTCACCCTGTAATTCTCAGACCTCCCCCCACCCATGGTGCACTAGAATGCCATACAAAGTGGGTCAGGTTCTCACTGCAGAGTGTAGGATCAGTCATTCCCAGCAAACCCTTTTGTTATACTTACCAGAGCTCCAGGTACTGGTGGTGAGGGAACACAAGCTTGGTAGACTCTATGTACAAGCTTAGTGATCCTAGTTCTCAGAATAGGCCAATCAAAGAAGCTCTCCACTTCCCAGTGTTTGTGGGGAAAACTATATCTTCAGTAGACTGGCTCCTGTCTGGACATGATTCCTGGGGCACCAGCTCCCAGCACAATTCCTGGCCCCTCAATAGCACTCAGGGGATATTCATGCTTTCATTCCCCTGTAGGAAGTACTGCCATCCAGACCCCAAAAAACAACACTCATGGTTGAGTATTTGTGCCAAACCCATTGGAAAAGGACTTCTGGAAGCAGACTGCACCCAAAACCCCAGAAAGCACCAAGAGCCCAGGCCCCAGCACATCCTAAAGGAAAAAAAGCCAAGCATCCCAGACCCAGGATCCCCAGCAATCTGGACCCAGTTTAAAAGGGAGACAGCTTTTCCTGCAGTCCCAGAACATCACAGCTCCTCCAGATGCTAGGATGGGCTCTTGGGGTTCAGAAAGGCAAAAGACACACCTTTGCTCTTGAAATGGCTTTACTGGGACTTGTAAACAGGTCTGCGTGGGAACAGAAGGCGCAGAGCAGTGATAAGGTTGAAAGAAGGACAGGGGTTGGGGGGTTGGGTTGTGAAGGACCTTGAATGTCAAGCTAAGGGACTGTCTTTGTCCCGTGTTTGGGAACCAGAGGGTCTCTAAGTTTCTCCAAGCACAGAAGTGAAAAGATCAGTTATGATATGCAAGGAGAGGGAAAGAGAGGCCCTGCCTGCTCCGTGGGCTCACAGCCTGGCCACCAGGGCCGTGCTGAAGGGTATGTCAGCTTCCCGGGCCCACAGAGTCTGGGTGCCAGGTGGCTTCGGCCCTGCAGTTCTCTTGCTCCTTACACCTCTTACTGGCATGGTCAGAGGATGTGGATGGTCCTGTTGGAGGCCTGGAAGTCTCCAGACTCCGCAGTGATATAAATGTTAGAGCACTGGTTTAGAGACAGGCAAGTGGGTTCTAGAACCGAATTTCCTTTGTGAACAGAACGACCTTGAACAGGACATGACCACTCTCAGAATTGAGTTCTGTTACTGGAGAACAGCTTTGCTCATTGTTGGGGGGGTGCGATGAGATCATGTGTGTCAAGGCAGCTCGTGTGTGGCCGGAGCACCTGGAAAGAGGTCCGTTATTGCTTGCTGAACGTGAACTTGACTAGCAACTCAGGCTGGGAGCTCAGCAGGAGGAAGTCCAGCCAGGCCCAGCCCAGCAGGAAAAAAGTTCCCTAACTGGGAGAATTCCCGGGATCACCAGTATTCTGAGACCATATCAGGCAGTGCTCTGACCCCTCGGCAGTCCCCGGGTGGGAGAGGCTGGGGCTCTGCTCCAAGAGTTTACAGGCTATTAATAGTTCATGGTAACAGGGCTGCAGGCCACTGTCCAAGGGACTTCTTTTTTCCCCTATGCTTTCAGCTGCTCTGCTCTTTAAACCACTTAGAAAGAGTCATATTATTTGGGGAAGCTGGTTGGGAAGAGAACATGAAATCCTTCCTAGGGAAGACCACCACTTTCCCCCAATTTTTTGTTTCCCAACAAATATCCACATATTTCACCTCTCTATTTTTCTATATATTTCTAGTAATGAAAGTGAAAGCCTTTCTTCTCTGCTCTTTGAGCTTTTTTTAAGATCGTCTATAAAGGGGCATTCACATTGTAAAACATTTTGACATTTTCTCACTTAATCCTTATCCTGAGGTAGGGGGCTCATTTTATCCCCATTTTGCAGGTAAGAAAACTGAGCTTCAGCAAGCTTATGTGATTGAGCCAGAACTGCAGGGCTGGCCATGATCAAGGTCAGGATTTCTTCCTCCAAATCCTGCACTCTTTCCAGTGCCCCACACTGCCTCTTGTTTCCCTAAGGGACTCTATCCAATAGCTTTTCAGAGTTCCTGTCTGAATAGCACAGGAGCAGAGAATTCGGAGTTTGAAAGGACCTGTCTCATTTCCCACACAAGGCAGGAACCCCTCCCACAGTGTTCCTGGCGGATGGACGTCCTGTTTCTGGGAAGGGGAAGGAAGGAGAACCAACATTAACAAACCCGCGAAGGACTCTATCATTGAGGTTGCCTTCACCTAGAGAGTGCATAAGATCTGACTTGATCCACTTAAACCAAAAGGAAACTTCATCTGCATAACAAGAGTTCTCAACTGGTTAATTCAGTAGCTCTGTGATGTCATCAAGGACTCGGGTTCTTTCTGGAGTTCAGTGCCGCCATCCTCAGGGGTCAGTGCTTCTCTACATGGGCCTGAGACGGCTGCCTCCATAACAGGCTTCACAGACAGCCTCAACAACAGCCAGTAGACAAGGGAAAGGAACTTTTCCCCCTTTGTGTCTTCTTCACCTTTTTTTAAGGCAAAGACACCTTTCCTGGTATCCATTAGTGATGTCTCACTGTCTCCTTGGCCAGGACTGAGCCTCATGGCCACCTTTAAAACAATCTCAACCTAAGGGAATGAGATCACCAGGATGACTGCCCTGAAACAGTGAATATCTATTATGCTTCCCTGAGTCGTGGAGAGGAAGCATGGAGCCCTGAATACATTCAGGATTCTGCTAGCAAGGAAAAAGGGGAGAATGCTTTGGGTGGAGCTAAGCAACTATCTCTGATCCTGCTAGATGCTATTTTCTCTAGCTTTAAGTGAAACAAATGACATTGAGAAGAACTCAGAGACTTGAATCCTTGTCTGTTGGATTTTACCCAGCCTTTCACTCACTTCTGTGACCCCAAGTGTATCCAGAACAATGCTTTATAGAGAGGTGGCACACAACAAAGCAGCTCACTTTAATGCAATAGACATTTAGAGGTTGCCTACTATGTGCCAAGCAGTTTGTAAGGTGCTGGGAGTATAGAAATGAACAAGGCAAAGAGTCTACCCTTGAGCTTACCATCTGACACCTTTGGGTTATTGTTATTGCTGTTATTATTAGCTAGCATTTACTTAAGTACACCTAATGTGCTACAAATTTTGAAAATATATAACATTCATGTCAAGATTCAGGGTATTCATAATTCAAAAAGACACATGTACCTCAATGTTCATTGCAACACTATTTACAATAGCCAGATCATATAAGCAATCTAGATGTCCATTAGCAGAGGAATGGATAAAGAAGTTGTGGTGCATACATACAATGGATTATTACTCAGACATAAAAAGGAATGAATGTGAGTCAGTTGTAGTGAGGTGGATGAACCTAGAGCCTGTTACACAGAAGGAAGTAAGTCAGAAAGAGAAAAACAAATATTGTATATTAATGCATATATATGAATCTAGAAAGATGGTACTGATGAACCTATTTGCAGGGTAGGAATAGAGACACAGATGTAAAGAACAGACTTGTGGACACAAGGAGAAGGTGGGACGAATTGAGAGAGTAGCATGGACGTCTATACACTATCGTGTGTACAACAGATAGCTAATGGGAAGCTGCTATATAACAGAGGAAGCCCAGCCTGGTGCTGTGTGACAACCTAAAGGAGTGGGATGGGGGTGGGGTGGGAGGGAGGCTCAAAAGGGAGGGGATATAAATATCTATATATACTTATGGCTGATTCACGTTGTTTTACAGCAGAAACCAATACAACATTGTAAAGCAATTATCTTCTAATTTAAGACAACATTTAAAGATTGTCAGAGTCTTTTTTGGTTCCCATTAGCAAATGATTAAGTGACATCATGAGACAGGAAGTAACTCACCCAAAGTCTCAGGGTTCCAGGGTGTCAGACTCAAGGATAAATTCAGCTGTATCTAACTCAGAGCCCACCCTCTTTCTGCCAGTCACATTCTCTGTGCCCCTTGCCCAATCGAATGTTCTAGTTTACAAATAAAAAAAGATGTGTGAAGTTAAACTAGCATGTGGATATGTGGGTCTCAAAAGTTATAGTCATATAGTCATAAGGTCAGTTTTTGCTTATCTTTCCTTGTCTCTTCTGTTCTACTCAGTAGGCATTGCCCTCCCCCTTCCAAGAGATGCAGAGTCGAGCAGTTTTACCACGTTCTTGTGGCTCATAACGCCTCACATAGTTTCCAACAAAATAATTCAGAGATTCAAAGTCTCCCCTCCCTCAGCTGGAGACTCACGCCAGGGAGAACCTGTCATCAGGGATGTGAGTTGCTTCTTCACTCTTTGCTTTTTAGACAATAGGTTTTCCTCAGGTCAGAATCTGAATCCAGAGTTCCTCACTTTTACCACCAGCCTCCTGGTACTTCTGGGCCTTCTAGAGATGCCTCAGGATGATCCAAGGAACATGCTCTAAGATGCTGCAGGAGAAGATGAAAGACATTTGTCAGCCCGCTTTGCTCACAATCATCCTTCCAGACATGTCAGGAGGTTCAGGATCCCACTGGTTCCCCTGTGAGTCATGCTCCTCTCTATCGGCACACGCTGCTGGATGTTGCTGGGGTGTGCTCTGCTCAGAGTCTCTGGTTTGAGGATGCTTTGTGCTTAAAACAGATCTGCAGCCATCCTCTTGGGAGCCCGGAATTGGAGGAGTAGGCAGTGAGCCACCCATCTGGCCCAGGAAGTCTGTTTGAAAGGAATTATAAGAAATTCCATAAACATCACTCCCTAAACCCCATGAGTCCCACTGCAGGTCTCTCAGCAGCCTGGGCCAGTGTGTCTGGAATTGGAACCCCTTAGAGCATAGGCGTATTTCTATGTTGGATGTACCAGGAATCTTTTTCCTCTCCCTCTGCAGCAAAGAGCAACGGGCAGCTTCTCAGAGCACCTCAGGCTCTGTGCCAGTCGCTCAAAGTTCTTCTCCTTAAATAAGTGCTTTCTGGGGAAGTTTGGTCAATAACTTTCCCCTGGGCTCCCAGGACTCATTAGGTTTTCAGAGGTCAGGCTCGGGGTGAATGCGGGCCTGCCTCTCTCATTTTTCTCATGTACTCTACCCACCCATCTCTACCTTCTCCCATCTGAGATTTGGTTTCCCCTCCATTGTTCACCTTAGTTTTTCTATCCCAGCCAATTTTTCTGGATGCTAAATAAGGTCTTCTGGCTTATGGCCAGTGTTGTAACATAGTGAGAACAAGCAGAGGCCTGAGATCCAGGCTTCAGCCAGATTCAAATCCAGATACTTCTCCTTGCCTCTGAGTTCTAAGGTAACTTTCCTGAGACCCAGTTTCCTCTTTTGTAAAATAGGGACAACAGTTCCCACCTCGTGGTGCTGTTGGTGAATTAAATGAGAGCTTTTGGGTAGGGAGTCTGGTAAACAGGTTGGTGTATCATCAGATACACAACGCATGTCCGTCAGCATCACACCACCTAGCCCACCTAAACAGATTCATTGTGCTCCATGTACGTGTCTTGAACTAACCTGAAACAGACATTTTTCAGGTTTCTGGGCTGCCCTGGAAGGGTTTTGTCCACCATCCCCATCTCAGTTTTAAAAAAAATCAGAAGCTTGAAAGTTGAGGAGGGACTGGAGGGAGGGCAGTGAAGTAAGCCGGATGCTAGAAGCCCAGATTGCCTTTGGCTCAGTCTAGATTTGAGGGAAACCTGGAATTACTGCGATTTCATCACAGCGGCTGGTCCAAGATAAACCTGCCAGAACTGCTCAGAGGCCAGATCTGGATTGCAGTGATAGCCGGGGCCTGCTGAGAAGCAAGGAGAAACTATTTATCTGACATTTTTTCAACCCCAACCAAGAATTTTCTTTGGCTCAAGACGGTGTTGGGACCGGTTTTCATTTGCATGGAGCTCATTTGAGCCTCCGTGCCTCTGACAGCAGAGACTTCTTAGAAAGACTTCCATTCCCCTGCCTTCCTTCCACGTGGGCCTTTCTCCTGACTCAGAAATAATGATTCATCCAGGAAGGCTAATCCCCAGGTCCAGAACCTCACATATAGGTTTTCTCTAATTCAGTTCCACACACAGCCCACACAGCCACACACATGCCTGGGCAACAGCAAAGATGGCCACCAAGGAATATCTGCCCTCCTTCCAAATTGGCAGCCTTCATCTAATCGAACGCATGTTAACCAATGTGGTGCATTTTAATACATTTTGCTGTTTCAAGCTGTGGCAGAAAATTAGAGTGTGAATCTTCATAACAGCTACTTCTAGAGTAGCTGTCTGTAATTTCTGCATCCTTGACTCATTTTTGCCAACCAAAGAAAGACTAGTCCTTTTATTATGTATCTTGGAGGGGTTTTATGGCAGTCATGTCTGCTTGAAAATACCTCAGTTTTTATAGTATTATTATATAGACTCTACACTTTTTAAATAGGCAGATTTGGGGAGTGGTATGAACATTCTAGGAATGGAATAGTGAAGTATTTTTTGAGACAACAGTCCAGAAGGAATCCATTCAGATCAGCGCTATCTGCTTCCAACTAGTTACCTTATTTCAAAGACATTGTCCAACCTGTCTTAGGAGTCCACCGTATGTCTTTGGTTCATCATTCTTACTTAAAGCCAAGCTCAAGAATGGTATTTGCTGCATTGTCATGACCAAAGATCAGAAACAAATGTTCATCGAAAAGGGACTGGCTAAATTAAGTATGATACATGCAGTCAATGGAATGCCAAATAATCATTAGAAACAGAATGATATAGCAAGAATGAACAAATGTTGTTAGAGACCCATATCCAAGAAATAGATCCTAGTCATACTAGCTACCTCTGGGGAGGAAAACCAGTGCCAGAGGGGCAAAGGAAAGGAAGAGGTTTTGTTTTCATCATTTAATTTTTATTTGCTTTGCACTTTGTATCTTGTATTACCCATATAAACAATAATAAAATAATTGATTTTTCCAAAGGTACATTTAGAGTCTTGTCCAAATAAGATGATTGAACTGGCTATATAATTCAATTGTAATTACCAGCTTTCTCATCTGCTGAGCACTTAACCTGTATTAGCCTCTATATTAAAGCTACTTACTACACATTTTATCTGATTTTCCCTTCAAAGCAATCCTATGAAGTAGGTTTTACCATCTTTATTTTTGGAATGAGGACATTGTGACTCAAAGAGTTTTTAAAAGTTGCCTAAGGTTACACAACCCACACAAAGCAAATTGGGATTCAAACCTTGGTTGGGCTAACGTTTTCCACTGGCCCCTGGGGACCTCTTACCATCACTCAGTGAGACTGCATCTCCCCCCTCACTCTGTCCCCAGGGGCCTGGCAGGGGGCTTGGCACACAGGAGGTGTCTAAGACCATGCTGAGTGAATGATAAACAGAAAGCAAAACAGTGAGAACAAGACTCAGAGAGAAATTCCCTAAAAGGAATGTTGCACACGTTTGAGCATCTTAGAATTGCAGAATAACATCCCTCATCCCTCTGAGGTTACTTGGAAGACAACAACCTTCATTTGGATGGCTATATTCTGCTGTGTTTGCTGGGGAGAAGGAAAAAAAATAGTCATGTTGCTTTTAGTCACACCTCACAAAGCCTCATTACTTCAAAACGCCTGTCCGCTGGAAGACCATTTCACAAGGAGAACCAGAGAATGCGGTTTTCATTAGGCTACCTTTAAAAATACTGTCTTTCAGATGGGGTCATATGAAGAAATAAGTATTTCTCTTTTGTTTTATATTCTGTTTTTCTTCATGATTGTTGGAAAATTCCAACAAGCTTGGCATTCATGGCAGAGTGAATTTGGGACCCAAACAGTTAAATATCAGCCAATTTGGCTTCCTTGCTGCCTCCCAGCCAAGGAGATGAATGGAATGTTCATGAGGTCGCTTGGCAGGCATCCACATTCCTATGGGAACGTTGAAGCAGGGAGAGCTTTGGGACACTAAGAGGCAAATGTGTGGGAGTTATGGGGCAAACTGCGAATGATCCAAAGTCTCAGAAAAATGCACAGCGTGCCACTGGCCCGAGGATGCTTTGCAGAGGACCAGCTATGTCTCCGCCCTCGCTCACATCCATGACCCGACAAAAAGCACGCTGCTTAGTTCTTTCTTACAGCTGCCCAGAAGTGGAATGGTACGGGCCACTTCCCACACGGCTGCAGATGGGAGCTCATTAAAAGAATTTCATCAGAGCCCCACTTCTTCAGCTGATCTTTATACTCCTTCCTCTTTCTCTCATCTTCAAGAAAATGACTTTAGGGGAGTGTGCCCAACCCCCTCTTCCCTACCTTGCTCATCCTTACAGCGTTCTCTGTCCTTCCTCAAGAGAGAGTCTCAAACCCAATGCATTTTCATCTTCCTGAAGGGCTTCATTGTATCGTTTAAAACATGCTCAAGAGACCAGGTGAGTTCACCAGAATTCTCACATTACAACTCCTTCCAGCTTTTAGAAAAGGCTGCATCTGATGGAGGACAATGGTAGAAGTGGGATTTTCCATTTTAAATTAGATACCATGATATTCACGTTCTCCCCCAAAGAGCAGCTCATCAGAAAATGTCTTACTAAATAGACAGCCAGTGGGAATTTGCTATATGACTCAGAGAGCTCAAACCGGTGCTCTGTGACAACCTAGAGGGGTGGATAGGGTGAGAGGTGGGAAGGAGGTTTAAGAGGGAGGGGACATATGTATACCTGTGGCTGATTCATGTTGGTGTATGGTAGAAATCAACACAATGTCATAAAGCAATTATCCTTCAATTAAAAAAAAAAGAACATATCTTACTGCCACACTAAAAAGGAAGGTTGAGCCTATGCATTCAGAGACTTCTGCATGTCCCCTAAACAAACATCTCTTGTGCTGGTCATACTGAGAAATGCTCTCTGCTGGAAGACCTATGCTCCGATTCTCCTTCCCACTATGGTAGCATTGGTACCAGGGAGTGGTAAACCTTTGAGAAGAGTTCTCTGTAGTAAGAACTGTTAAGTAAGGACTGTTAAGATAAGACTTTTTTAATTCTAGCACCATTAGACTAGGATACAGAAAGAATGGAGACACTGGGAGCTCTGGAGTTTATTTTTTTGTTTCATCTTATCTCCAGTGTTTGCAAGAAGACGTCTTTCCATTTCATCTCCAAAGGATAAAAGATAAAAAAGTATTGTGTTGGCCAAAAATTTCATTCAAGTTTTTTGCAACATCTTATGTTTGTTGTTGTTATCTTACACAAGTAAGCCTCTTAGGAAAGTTTCAAACAATATTAAAGTATATAGAACAATACAGAAGTCTTTCATCACTTAGCCAATCACAGATCCTACCTCTGAGATTACCTTTGCTCATACCTAATTTCATGTAATCTGAAATGCCATCGATTGTCAGATGCATGCCCACTTCAGAGATATTAAAAGATAAAAAAAGATGTTGGGTATCTTTCCACATATCTTTCTCAACACTCCACATATCCATAGATTTTTATATGATTATTAGTTTTTATCATTAATAGATTTATTCCAAACACATTGTTCTGCAACTGCTTTCTGAACATTTCTTGGTGCACCTTCTTTTACAGTTAAAGATTTTGTTCACTTCACAACTGTATCTCCAGTTTTAGAAGAGTCCCTGGAATATGGTAGGGAGCCGTTTCCCCCTCCAGGGGATCTTCCTGACCCAGAGATTGAACCCACATCTCTTGTGTCTCCAGCATTGGTAGACAGATTCTTAACCACTGCTCCAACTGGGAGCCCCAAGAAAGAAAGGTTCAACTAATGAATGACCAGCCTCTTTTGTTCTTCTACTGTCTACATGGTCTTCAATAGTATTTATTGAACCTTTCCCCATTAAAGTAACAAGAATGGTTACTTTATTCAAATAGATGGTTTCTTTCCATTTTTTTTAACCTTTACAAACAATACTGAATATCCTGGCTATTGAGTTTGTAGAACAGAAATAGTAATTATCATCATGCTATTATAAGTACTTTACATGCATTAACTTATTTAATATTCACAAAAGCCATCTGAGGTTGGTGTTATTATCATCATTTCCATTTTTCAGATGACAAAACTGAGGGAAAAAAGAGGTTAAATGACTTGCCCCCAAAGTCAGCAGGGAATAAGTTATCAGACCAGGATTTGGACCCCAGTCAACCTTGCTCCAAAGGCCTGGTTCTTATCATTGTGCTCCTTGTTTGGATGGATATCTTGAAATTGAATTGTTATATGTGAGGGGATGAACATTTGAATCCAAAAATGCTGTATCAGTTTAATTCCCTCCCTCATTGTTTAAGACTACCTGCTTCCTAACCCCCTTCCCAATAAAGGATGCCATCAATTTTTAAATCACTGAAAAATATAGGTAAAAAAGATAGTATTTCATCATTCATTAAAGAGTCAGACATGATTGAGTGACTAGCACTTTCTTTCCAGGTGTACTGCAACATTAAGCTTGATTTCCATTGATTGTTGGCAAGTTGTATTTTTCCTATAAATTGCCTACTCATTGTTTTTGCCCACTTTTTCTATTGGGTTCTTCGTCTTTGGTTATTGATTTTAGGAACTCTGAATATTATTACAACTGTGGCAAAAAGCTTCATCTAGGCTATTTCTTTGATATAATACAGTTTGTCACACAAAAGTTTTTAAAATCTGATGTAATCAGGTTCATCCGTTTCTTTCTACATATGGCTTCTGACTTTTGTGTCCTTTCCCACTCACGATGATAAAGGAGTGTATTTCCTTCTTCTAACTTTTTATTTTTAGGTTTAACTCTATATTCCATCTGGAACCTATTTGGGGATAGAACTTGAGCTCTCTCTTTTTAAGTGGAGACCCAGTGTTCCTATCCCCATTCTTTTATGTGCTATGTTTATCATACATTAAATCTCCACAAATGCAAAGATCTGTTTCTAGACCTTCTGTTTCATTGTCTTCATGGTTTATTCCTGAGCTACAACATTTCTGTAAAGAACAGAGGCACAGTCAGCACATAATTAATGCCAATTATCTCCTTCATCTCTTGTTATCCTTCCTATATACTTTTTCTTTCCATAGTTCCAATCTATAAATCCATGCCTCTTTAATTTTTCTTATCTATTTATTAATGGAATCTTTCACCCTGAGTTTTAGGATATAAGTCTGACCACCCTCATCTCTAATCTGAAATGAGACAATGTTGTCACTTAACCAAACCATTCTTATGTAGCATTATATTTGTAAATCCACTTTGTGGATCACTGCCTTGTTGCAGTGAAGGGGCTTGCATAACTAAATGAAGCTATGAGCCATGCTGTGCAGGGCCACCCAAGATGGATGGGTCATAGTGGAGAGTTCTGACAAAATGTGGTCTTCCACTGGAAGAGGAAATGGCAAATCACTCTAGTATTTTTGTCATGAGTATCCCATGAACAATATAAAACGGCAAAAAGATATGACACCAAAAGATGAGCCCCCCAGGTTGGAAGGTGTCCAATATGCCACTGGAGATGAATGAATGGTAATTACTAATAGCTCCAGAAAGAATGAAGCAGCTGGGCCAAAGCAGAAATGACACTCAGTTGTGGACGTGTCTGGTAGTGAAAGTAAAATCTGATGCTGTAAAGAACAATACTCCATAGGAACCCTGAATCTTAAGTCCATGAATCAAGGTAAACTGGACATGGTCAAACAGGAGATGGCAAGAGTAAACATCGACATCTTAGGAATCAGTGAACGAAAATGGATGGGAAAGGGGGGATTTAATTCAGATGATCATTATATTTACTACTGTGGGCAAGAGTCCCATAGAAGAGTAACCCTCATAATCAACAAAAGAGTCTGAAATGCAGTACTTGGGTGCAACCTCAAAAGGACAGGATGATCTCAGTTCCTTTCAAGACAAATCATTCAACATGTCAGTAATCCAAGTCTATGCCCCAAGCACTGATGCCAAAGAAGCTGAAGTTGAATGGTTCTCTTAAAACCTACAAGATCTTCTGGAACTAACACCAAAAAAAGATGTTCTTTTCATCACAGGACATTGGAATGCAAAAGTAGGAAGAGATGCCTGGAGTAACAGGCAAGTTTGGCCTTGGAGTACAAAATGAAGTAAGGCAAAGGCTAACAGAGTCTTGCCAAAAGAATGCACTGGTCATAGCAAACACCTTCTTCCAACAACACAAGAGATGACTCTACACACAGACATCACAAGATGGTCAATACTGAAGTCAGACTGATTATATTCTTTGCAGCCAAAGATGGAGAACCTCTACACAGTCAGAAAAAACAAGACTGAGAGCAGACTGTGACTCAGATCATGAACTCCTTATTGCCAAATTCAGAATTAAATTGAAGAAAGTAGGGAAAGCCAGTAGGCCATTCAGGTATGACCTAAATCAAATCCCTTATGATTATATAGTGAAGGTGACGAATAGATTCAAGGGATTAGATCTGGTAGACAGAGTGCCTGAAGAACTATGGACAGAGGTTCATAACATTGTACAGGAGGCAGTGACCAAAACCATCCCAAAGAAAAAGAAATGCAAGAAGGCAGAGTGGTTATCTGAGGAGGCTTTACATATAGCTGAGGAAAGAAGAGAAGCAAAAAGCAAGGCAGAAAGGGAAAGACATATCCAGCTGAATGCAGAGTTCCAGAGAATAACAAGGAGAAATAAGAAGGCCTTCTTCAATGAACAATGCAAAGAAATAGAGGAAAATGATAGAATAGGAAAGACTAGAGCTCTCCTCAAGAAAATTGGAGATATCAAAGGAACATTTCATTCACAGATGTTCTTGAAAAAGGACCAAAATGGTAAGGACATAACAGAGGTAGAAGAGATTAAGAAGAAGTGGCAAGAATACACAGAAGAACTATACAAAAAAAAAAAAGGTCTTAATGATTGGGATAACCTTAATAGTGTGGTCACTCACCTAGAGCTAGACATCTTGAGGTGGGCCTTAGGCACTCAAGTGGGCCTTAGGAAGCATTACTACAAAAAAATCTAGAAGAGGTGATAGAATTCCAGCTGAGCTATTTCAAATTCTAAAAGATGATGCTGTTAAAGTGCTACACTCAATATGTCAGCAAATTTGGCAAACTCAGCAGTGACCACAGGACTGGAAAAGTTTAGTTTTCATTCCAATCCCAAAGAAGGGCAGTGCTAAAGAATGTTCAAACTACTGGACAATTGCACTTATTTGCCATACTAGTAAGGTTATGCTCAAAATCCTTCAAGCTAGTCTTCAGCAGTACTTGAATTGACAACTTTCAGATGCACAAGCTGGGTTTAGAAAAGGCACAAGAACCAGAGATCAAATTGCCAAAATTTGTTGGATCATAGAGAAAGCCAGAGAATTCCAGAAACACATCTACTTCTGCTTCATTGACTAAAGGCTAAAGCCTTTGACTGTGTGGATCATGACAAACTGTGAAAACTTCTTCAAGAGATGGGAATACCAGACCATCTTACCTGTCTCCTGAGAAACCTGTATGCAGGTCAAGAACCACAGTTAGAACCTTACATGAAACAACTGACTGGTTCAAAATTGGGAAAGGAGTATGACAAGGCTGTATATTGTCACTCTGTTTATTTAACTTATATACAGAACATCATGAGAAATGCCAGGCTGGATAAGTTACAAGCTGGAATCAAGATTGCCATGAGAAATATCAAAAAACCTCAGATATGCAGATGACACCACCCTAATGGCAGAAAGCAAAGGGGAACTTTCCAGTAGTCACATGCAGATGTGAGAATTGGACCATAAGGAAGGTTGAGAGACAAAAAATTGATGCTTTCGAATTGTCGTGCTGAAGAAGACTCTTGAAATTACCTTGGACAGTAAGGAGATCAAAGCAGTCAATCCTAAAGGAAATCAACCCTGAATACTCATTGGAAGGACTGATGCTGAAGCTGAAGCTCCAATACTCTGGCCACCTGATGGGAAGAGCTGACTCACTGGAAAAGACTCTGATGTTGAGAAAGACTGAAGGCAAAAGGAGAAGGGGGCAGCAGAGGATGAGATAGTTAGGTAGCATCACCGACTCTATGGACATGAACTTGGGCAAACTCCAGGAGACAGTAAGGGACAGGGAGGCCTGGCATGCTCCATGGGGTCCCTCTGGGAGTCCATGGGGTCACAGAGTCAGACATGACTTAGCAACTGAACAACAACAAAATAGCTATAAATAACATAGCTTCCTCCCAGTCCCATTAAACCAGCCACTCTCTCTTTATTAATCAGAATAAAAAACAGTTGAATTTCAGGACTTTTCTGGTGGTCCAGAGGTTAGGACTCTGTGCTTCCAATGCAGGAGGCACAGGTTCAATGCCTAGTTGGGGACCTAAAATTCCATACGCCATGAAGTGTGGCCAAATTTTTTTTTAAGTTTTTGGGATCACTGGATGACTCCCCATGGCCATGTGGCCAGCACAGAATACCACAGGTATCCTCATCGACCCCAGGTTAACTGATTCTCACTCAAGGAACCCAGGTTCCACCCCTGCCCCTCTCGTGGGGCTAGCTCTGCGAATGAAGGTGACTCTTCTGCCACTATATTCCAGTCCACCTCTAGCCTCCACAGTGTTAATGACACTGTGAGATCTCTCCCAAGTCATGAATAAAAATCTCATATTTGTTCTGCAAGTTACCTATTTAATAATCTAGTCTCTATTCCAACTGCTCCTCCATATAATGCAGAATAACATCTGGTTAAAAGCAGTCAGCTCTGTCTGATCCCAGCTGCCCCCTCAACAAGCTGTGTGACCTCAAGCCTCTGTCTACCTCAGCTTCCTCATTTGTAAAAAAAGGGTCATGATGGTAATAAACCCATCTTAAACAGTTGTTGTGAGGCTAAATAAATTAATAATTATAAAGTACTTAGAACAGGGCCTGATTCACAGTAAAGCCCTAGAAGTATTTGCTAAAGTAAGTTAAATGAACCATAAAGCCTTTCCTACATTTTTATTAATCTCTTCTACTCCACATAAGATTTGGTTTATTTACATTTCTCTCTCCTTAAATATTTATGTGAAAATATTCTTTAGATATACCAACTAGGCTTGGAGCATATGTGCTTTTTCCCATCATCCATAGATGTCCTGCAGATTTCTGAGACTGATAATCTCACAGAAATAATAGTAGTGAGAGTAACAATAATAATAATGATGAAGTTCGCAAGGTTTACATGAAGAAAACTTCTGAACTCTCCTGAAGAAAATAAAAGATTTGCCTAAGTGAGTAGTAAGACTCACTGTCATAAAGATGTCAATTATTCCTGAATTAATTTGTAAATCAACTCAATAAAAATACGAGTAAGTTTTTCAGAACTAGATAAGGTGATTCTAAAAATTATATGAAAGACAAAAACAAACTTATCCTAGAAATTCTAAAAAAAAGAAAATAAACGAGGGAACTACGCTTAGCAGATTTTTGAAGTTTTTTTTAATAAAGCTTCATGTGCTTTTGGTACATGAATTCACAGACTGATGAACAGAAAGAATAAGAAATGAGACTGTAGTGTACCATAAGGGAGACATCTCAAATTAGTGGAGAAAGATGAACTATTCAGTGATGATGTTGGGGCAGTTAGTAGCCATTGTGAAAACCCATAGACATTCACTTCTCATCAGCAGTAGTTTTAAATGTGTGTGTGTGTGTGTGTGTGTGTGTGTGTGTGTGTGTGTGTAGTGCCAGGCTGGGGTGAAGGGTGGGTTTTCGAGATCTTAGTTCCCCAACCAGAGATTGAACCTGGGCCTTCAGCAGTAAAAGCACGGAGCCCTAACCACTGGACCATTAGGGAATTACCACAGTAGTTATATTCTACAAAAAAGCTGCAGACACTGAATTAGTGAATACTGAACCATTTTTGCTAGGAGAAATACAGGGTTAGGGTTCTGCCAGCCTCTGGTCACAACATTTCATCAACTGATCAACAAATACCTTGTTTTATGGGCCTTTCTGTTTAAAGACCCCTTATTAATGTACATTGTTGACTCATTAATACATAATTCACGGCCAACAGCACTGTAACTCATGCCTGAACAAAGCTTATATAACACCCATATTTTCTCTGTAAGGTACTATAATTGTAACCTTTTTGTGCCTGAAAACACTAGACGGCACTTCAGTGCTACACTTGGGAGCCGTTTTAAATAGCAAAATTCCCAAGAAACAGTACAGAAATGCAAAATGTGGTACTAAATAGACCACAAAAAGAACACTCATTTCCAGTACCAGAGCTGAAACAAGAAGGCAGAGCATCATCGTGGTCAACCTCAGCTGAGGACATGCATGTGACAGGAAATTCTAATATTCGCCACTCCTTGTATATCCACGAATGACAGCAAAAGCATTGTGAGTATTGATTTTGGAGTAACGAACATATTTTAGCAAGCAGGTGAATTTGTAAGTTCAGAATCTGTGAATAATCAGGATAGATGTAGTTAGAACCATATCTCACACTGCATACCAGAATAAATTCTAAAGCATCAAATCTTGAAATGTTAAATGATAATCGTAAAGTATTAGATAAAATGGTAGACAATTTTCTTTATAACCTTGGAGTGGAAAATTTTCTGATCAAAACACAAAATTGAAAAGCCACAAATAAAATTGTTTAATTTTGACTCCTGTATAAAACAAAAAAACAACTTGAAGACAAAAAAGAACTACTCTAACATAAGTCATCTTTCAGGATTTGAAATAGCTCAACTGGAATTCCATCACCTCCACTAGCTTTGTTCGTAGTGATGCTTTCGAAGGCCCACTTGACTTCACATTCCAGGATGTCTGGCTCTAGGTGAGTGATCACACCATCATGATTATCTGGGTCGTGAAGATCTTTTTTGTATAGTTCTTCTGTGTAGTCTTGCCATCTCTTCTTAATATCTTCTGCTTCTGTTAGGTCCATACCATTTCTGTCCTTTATCGAGCCTATCTTTGCATGAAATGTTCCTTTGGTATCTCTAATTTTCTTGAAGAGATCTCTAGTCTTTCCCAATCTGTAGTTTTCCTCTATTTCTTTGCATTGATCGCTGAGGAAGGCTTTCTTATCTCTCCTTGCTATTCTTTGGAACTCTGCATTCAGATGGGAATATCTTTCCTTTTCTCCTTTGCTTTTCACTTCTCTTCTCTTCCCAGCTATCTGTAAGGCCTCCTCAGACAGCCATTAGTGCTGCACTCGATATGCCAGCAAATTTGGAAAACTCAGCAGTGGCCACAGGACTGGAAAAGGTCAGTTTTCGTTCCAATCCCAAAGAAAGGCAATGCCAAAGAATGCTCAAACTACCGCACAATTGCACTCATCTCACATGCTAGTAAAGTAATGCTCAAAATTCTCCAAGCCAGGCTTCAGCAATATGTGAACTGTGAACTTCCAGATGTTCAAGCTGGTTTTAGAAAAGGCAGAGGAACCAGAGATCAAATTGCCAATATCCACTGGATCATCGAAAAAGCAAGAGAGTTCCAGAAGAACACCTATTTCTGCTTTATTGACTATGCCAAAGCCTTTGACTGTGTGGATGACAATAAACTGTGGAAAATTCTGAAAGAGATGGGAATACCAGACCATCTGACCTGTCTCTTGAGAAACCTGTATGCAGGTCAGGAAGCAACAGTTAGAACTGAACATGGAACAACAGACTGGTTCCAAATAGGAAAAGGAGAAAGGAGTACGTCAAGGCTGTATATTGTCACCCTGCTTATTTAACTTATATGCAGAGTACATCATGAGAAACGATGGGCTGGAAGAAACACAAGCTGGAATCAAGATTGCCGGGAGAAATATCAGTAACCTCAAATATGCGGATGACACCACCCTTATGGCAGAAAGTGAAGAAGAACTAAAGAGCCTCTTGATGAAAGTGAAAGAGGAGAGTGAAAAAGTTGGCTTAAAGCTCAACGTTCAGAAAACTAAGATCATGGCATCTGGTCCCATCACTTCATGGGAAATAGATGGGGAAACAGTGGAAAAAGTGTCAGACTTTATTTTTTGGGGCTCCAAAATCACTGCTGATGGTGATTGCAGCCATGAAATTAAAAGATGCTTACTCCTTGGAAGGAAGGTTATGGCCAACCTAGATAGCATATTTAAAAGCAGAGACATTACTTTGCCAACAAAAGTCCATCTAGTCAAGGCTATGGTTTTTCCAGTGGTCATGTATGGATGTGAGAGTTGGACGGTGAAGAAAGCTGAGCACCGAAGAATTGATGGTTTTGAACTGTGGTGTTGGAGAAGACTCTCGAGAGTCCCTTGGACTGCAAGGAGATCCAATCAATTCATCCTAAAGGAGATCAATCCTAGGTGTTCATTGGAAGAACTGATGTTGAAGCTGAAACTCCAATACTTTGGCCACCTCATGCGAAGAGTTGACTCATTGGAAAAGACCCTAATGCTGGGTAGGATTGGAGGCAGGAGGAGAAGGGGACGACAGAGGATGAGATGGTTGGATGGCATCACCGACTCAATGGACATGGGTTTGGGTAGACTCCAGGAGCTGGCGATGGACAGAGAGGCCTGGCGTGCTGCAATTCATGGGGTCTCAAAGAGTCGGACATGACTGAGCAACTGAACTGACTGAACATAAGTCAAGCTTAGTTACTAAACAACCAAAATAGCAAAAGGTAAATGACAAATTGGGAAAATATTTGCAATTATTTTCAGAACAAAAGGCTTATCTCCTCACAATATAAAGTGTCCTAGACAGAGACGAGAAAAAAACTAAACTACAGTTTAAAAAATAAACTGGAAAAGGATATGAAGAATTCACAGAAAAAATATATGCAATTCATAAAGCATATAAAATATTCAACTTTATTCATAATAAAAGGAATGTAAATGCAAGGTATGTTTAGATATTATTTCTCATCAGTCTAGCAAAAATCCAAAAGATTTTAGACTGATGTGATGATATCACTTTGAAGAAACGTTTATTTTTATACATTTCCATTAAGGGGTTTTAATGATACAACCTGTATTGAGGACAAGTTGCCAATAATTGCATGCAATCATGCTAAGTCGTTTCAGTCATGTCAGACTCTTCGTGACCCCATGGACTGTAGCCTGCCAGGCTCCTCTGTCCATGGGATTCTCCATGCAAGAATACTGGAGTGGGTTGCCATGCCCTCCTCTAGGGAATCATCCCAACCCAGGGATCGAACCCGCTGTTCCTGTGGCTCCTGCATGGCAGGCAGATTCTTTACTACTGAGCCACTGGGGAAGCCCCTGCCAATAATTATCAGAATTCAAATGCATATAACCTTTGACCCAAAAATTCACTCTTAGGAGTTTATTCTATACTTAGACACACGTAAAATGACCAATGGACAGAGTTATTCATTTCAACATTGTTGTCATTAGCCAAAGATTAGAATGTCAATAAAATAAGGACTGAATACACTATGGTTATTTAAACAACGGAAAACTGCAGCTGTAAAAACACATGAAAAAGTTCTCTATGGACTAACACAAAAAGATCATGGAGATATATTGCTAAGTGAAAAGCAAGAAAATGTTTATATGATCCCTTGTGTAAAAAGGAGAGAAGAAAATATATTATGTGCATTGGCTTGCATATGCATAAAAATTCAATGAAAAGATTATTAATAAACTAATAATAATGAGTAGTACTATAGGAATTGAGCAAATATAGGAATAAAGTCAGAAGGAGACTATTTTAGAATTACTGACATCTGACCCTTGGAAATATATACCATATTCCAAAAATTAAATTTTCTATTTAAAATTTTATTTATATTCCAAAAATTAAATAGAAAATTTCATTTAAAAATGGAAACTGCATAGATCGGATTATAAGATGAAGGCACATTATCCTTTTATCAACACAAGAACAGAAAGGCAATTAGAAACTCCAAGAAGGGGAATTCCCTGGCAGTCCAGTGGTTAGAACTCCGTGCTTTCATGGCCAAGGGCCTGGGTTCGATCCCTCGTTGGGGAACTAAGATCCCACAAGCCACACTGCAGGGACAAAACAAAGAAAAAACGATCAAGAAACTCCCTGAAGAAAACAGAAATGCTGTATAAGAAAGTCCTAGTCCAAACAGAAGGCAAACTAAAAAAAATCATGGTTTCTTAAATGATATTCTATATGCCAAGTGAATCTATTTAACCTCAATGCTGAGGACAACATCATTCAGGCCCTATCCATTCTCTGGATCCCAGAGTCTTGAGCAGTCAAATCAGGTCAGTGGGTACCAATTCAAATTCAGCCCCGCCTGTTACACCCTCGATAAAACTAAGATCAATGGCATTCAAAGGGGAAGTTGTCATGACTGGAAAGTCACTATTTGGCCCAGCCACTTTGTATTTTTATAAAATTACTAAACTAACTGTTAAGATTAACACAAAAGAATTTTTTAAAAAACTTTCTTTAAAACTCACACACTTCTATAACAAGTAATAATCTAAAAATCCAACCTCACATTGATTATTCTACCAGCCCCGTCAGGCTCTGAGAAGACAAGAATGATTCAAAGTATCAATGGAATAATATAACTATCTCTGTGAAAATTCCCTGGCCATCACCAGCATTGTTTAACTTTTCTCTGATAAGAAAAGAGCTGTGTTCCAGAGAGTACATCTGATTTTCTCTCAACTCTCGCTGGAATTTCAAGAGTTATCCAGACTCCATCTGACTCAGCCCCTGAAGGGTTCATGAGTACAGCGGAAGGCTTGGTTTATGGATAAATGCATGTGATTATGGCATTTCATCATGGAACAGACTCAAGAGCAGGGGTCAGCAAACTACAACCCACAGACTAATTCTGGCCCACTGCCTGTTTTTGTAAATAAAATGTAATTGGAACAGGGCTACACTCATGTATTTACATATTGTTTATAGCCACTTTCATGCTATAATAGCAGAGTTGAGTAGTTGCAAGAAGAGAACACACAGCCTGTAAGCCAGAAATATTTACTACCTAGACTTTTGCAGAAAAATTTCACCCAACACAGTGCCAGAGTGTCTAGGCCTGACATCCAGCAAATTCCCACTGACAAAATCAGATAGACACGTAGCCTGAATCGCCACAAAAAATCCTGCTTTGGAGGTATAAGTATAGACAAAATCATCATTATTATCATATATATTATGTAATTACATATGTATATGTACACATATATATACATACATATATGTCTGTATATGCGTATACTCTCACTGCAAAATAGTGAGATCAGGATCAAGATGTTCATTCAAAGGGGCTATAATAATCTTATCCTCATTCTTCTTTCTCACAAGAATCCAGTGTGTTCTACACACTTAAGGGAGGCAGCACATTTTAATACAAATAACAGAGTCAGTTAAAATCAGACCTCTCACCTGGTTCCCGGGGCTCAAACAGTGAGACACCACGTGTGAAGTGACCTACACATTGTCAGTGAGTGAATGGTGATTATTAGTTTTACCTCACATATCCCCTTTGGCCTGGATCCCAATTTTTTTCTCTTGCTTTTTTCTTTCCCTGGTCCCATTTCTCAACCACCACTTCCTTTAATTACTGACAATATCTTTTTTAAAATCCTTTGTCTTGTCTGTAGTTAGGTATTTATTTTTTAATTGCAAATTATTGAAGGCTGGAAGTTTCACTAAGTTGCCACTAACTAGTAATCAAAAAGATGTCATGTAGTTATCTGGAAGAGTTATATTCCCCTGGAAAAGGGAATGGCAACCCACTCCAGTATTCTTGCCTAATGAATTACATGGACAGAAGAGCCTGACAGACTACAGTCCATGGGGTTGCAAAGAGTTGGACACAACTTGAGTGACTAACACACACACATATACTTTTAATAATTATATATTAACTATATAAAACTATATAGTATATTAATATATAGTTGCTGCTGCTGCTGCTAAGTCGCTTCAGTCGTGTCCGACTCTGTGCGACCCCATAGACAGCAGCCCACCAGGCTCCCCCGTCCCTGGGATTCTCCAGGCAAGAACACTGGAGTGGGGTGCCATTGCTTACTCTGAATATATAGTTATATATATTTTAATAGTTAATACCATAAGAAATAAAGACAAATCTCCACATCCTAGAAATGAAGAAGAAACTGAAAATCAGAATAGTAAATATAAGAAGTGACTCTGTGAAGGTCCTTGAGGAAGGAAAGTGATGCCAGTTTCAGTAACCTAGGGATTTGGATTTCCACACCCTTGTAAGGACAGAAAAGCCTTTTGTAATGCTAGGAGTTAGAAATCAGATATCTACACAAAGCTCAGCACCTCCTAAGGGGGAAAAACTATCTATTAGCACGTAAGGATCATAAGAAAGTTTGTCAGTCTTTTCTTAGGATCTAGATTGATAAATAGGAAAAGCCTCTTTGACAATTCAAAAATGTAAGCCTGCAACATACATGGCTTTGGACTTGAAATCGACTCTCTCCATGTAATCTAAGGACATTAAAGTTGTCCAGTGGTTAAAAACAATTATTTTGTATATTTTGTCAGTTTATCTTCTGTGGGTTTTTAATAGGTGGGAATACTGAACAACTGAGAAATTAACATAACCTGGCAGACAAAAATACAAAACTACCCTGGAAGGATATGCCTTCAGTGTTGACTGGCTCCAGAGGATTTCAAAAGAAAATGCCCATGGAGGATGAGCTTATAATAAATGATAACAATGTCAGACATCTGAAAACTAATGCACCACGAGTAAACTGTGTGCCCCACATACAACACAACGTAATAACTGAAATCTTAGGTACGGTCCGAATCCATAAGATAGATATGCTTAAAGTTACCAAATAGGAGAACTTCCACTTTTGGCCAACATGAAGTAACAGAGATAGGATATGCTTTTCATTTGAAACAACCCCAAAATGACACCCTATATGAAACAATGGTCTTCAGATATTGGTCAGCAGCCACTTCTGGACAGTGACACCTAAGAGAGAGGGAACATAAAAGGTGAGCCCAACAATTGCTCAGCTTACTGCTTGGAGGGAATTTTCCTACCACAACACAGGAAAAGAGAAGGAAGGCAGAGACTTGCAGTTTCCTTATGTTGAAAAGAGAGAGCTGTAAGATGGGAGGCTGAAGTGGCTAAAGCTCCCATGACAGAAAACTAGAGAAGAGAAAGATCAGCCAAGAGACAGCTCCAGAGATCATGAGAGCCTCTTGAGTCTTCAGCTGAATACAGATCAGAGCATGCTTGTGAGAAAACTACCCAAGGATGGGGAAATAATCAACCAAAAATAGCAGAGGGAAAATCCCCAAAGCTTGCACCAAGCCAGGAATAGTTCATTTTCCTGCCAGCCAACATGGAAAACCTCCTAATTCATAGGCATTGGGTGGAATACTTAGAAGGATATCACTTCATTAGTAATACCAAGAATTAGAACAAAGAATATAGTGACGGATACAGAAAGAAAATAATAATAAAGAGGTCAATTCATCAAAAAGGAAATAATCCTTGACTTGAGTAGATGTAGCTGAGAGCCTGAGGAGACCAAGGTTACTAGCATTTATAGGACAAGAGTACAAGAGGAGAGCAAGCATCACAAAAAAAGAGCTCCGGTGTTTGTAGAAGGTCTTCTCAAGTATTCAACTGAATATAATAAGCACATGTGTGTGAGGAAAGGAGCCAAGGCTGGGGAAAGAACCATCTAAAGATTTAGAAGGAACAATGTCCAGCACTCTCACATAGCTAGGAATGGTGCCTGTTCCTACCAGTCAGGCTGAGAAAGTTTATGATTCTCAGAGTGTGAGGTAGAACACACAGAAGACTCTTGTGTTAATAGTGGGGAATAGTTAAGGTCTCCACTAAGCACTGCTTTAGCTTTGCCTAATAAATCTTAGAAACAAATCCTGAAAGATTTTAAGTAATTTAACTGTGTCTCAGATCAAAGAGTGAGAACAAAAGTATCCGGCATCCATCAATGAAAAACTCACAATGTCTGGGATCCAAGTTTTAAAATTTTCAGATGCAAAAGAAAAAAAGGCAAAAGATGACCCATAATGAGATAAAATAAATACAAACATTAAAACCAAATCAGAACTGACACAGATATTAAAATTAGCAAACATTAGTCATTAAAACAGTTACTATGATTATATTCCACACATTAAAAATATAGTTGAGTAGAGATACGTAAGATATTTTTAAAAGAACCAAAAACAGAAAAAAAATTCTAGAGGAGAAAACTACAATGTGTGAAATGATAAATATACTGGATAGGATTAATGGCAAATTAGATTATGCAGAAAAAAAGGTTAATGAACCTGAAGATGGAAGAATAGAAACTATCCAAAGAAAGAAACTAGAAAGAAAAGAGAAATTTTCTTGAATGAGCATAGCATCAGTGAGCTATGGGAAGACTTTAAGTGGCCTAATTTTGTTTATAATCAGAGTCCCTGAAGGAGAGAAGATGTAGGAGCAGAAAAAATATATCAAGAAATAATTATCATAATTTTAAAAATTGGGTAAAATCCATAAGCCCACAGATCCAAGAACCTCAGCAAACCACAAGAACAAGAAATATTAAGAAAAACATACCACTTCCCATCATAAATCATTCAAAACAAGTGATAAAAAACCTAAAAGCAGTCATATTTTTTTAAGAAAGCTAAAACAAAACAATATATTGCATCACACCTTCTGCTTTCAAATCATATTATAAAGCTATAGTCATCAAAACAGTATGTACTGGCATAAAAACAGACACATAGATTGGTGGAACACAATACAGAGTCCAGAAATAAACCATGCATATGTGGTCAATTCAGTTCAGTTCAGTCGCTCAGTTGTGTCCGACTCTTTGCTACCCCATGAATCGCAGCACGCCAGGCCTCCCTGTCCATCACCAACTCCTGGAGTTTACCCAAACCCATGTCCATCGAGTAAGTGATGCCATCTAACCATCTCATCCTCTGTCATCCCCTTCTCCTCCTGCCCTCAATCCTTCCCAGCATTAGGGTCTTTTCCAATGAGTCAACTCTTCGCATGAGGTGGCCAAAGTATTGGAGTTTCAGCTTCAACATCAGTCCTTCCAATGAACACCCAGGATTGATCTCCTTTAGGATGGACTGGTTGGATCTCCTTGCAGTCCAAGGGACTCTCAAGGGTCTTCTCCAACACCACAGTTCAAAACCATCAATTCTTCGGTGCTCAGCTTTCTTCACAGTCCAACTCTCACATCCATACATGACCACTGGAAAAACCATAGCCTTGACTAGATGGAGCTTTGTTGGCAAAGAAATGTCTCGTCTCTGCTTTTAAATATGCTATCTAGGTTGGTCATAACCTTTCTTCCAAGGAGCAAGCGTCTTTTAATTTCATGGCTGCAATCACCATCAGCAGTGATTTTGGAGCCCCAAAAAATAAAGTCTGACACTTTTTCCACTGTTTCCCCATCTATTTCCCATGAAGTGATGGGACCAGATGCCATGATCTTAGTTTTCTGAACGTTGAGCTTTAAGCCAACTTTTTCACTCTCCTCTTTCACTTTCATCAAGAGGCTCTTTAATTCTTCTTCACTTTCTGCCATAAGGGCGGTGTCATCTGCATATCTGAGGTTATTGATATTTCTCCCAGCAATCTTGATTCCAGCTTGTGCTTCTTCCAGCCCAGCGTTTCTCATGATGTACTCTGCATATAAGTTAAACAAATGAGCCAATACTATATACGGAAGGATAGTCTCTTTAATAAATGATGGGAAAACAGTAGACAGCCACCTGCAAAAAAGTGAAACTAGACCACTGTTTAAAACCATACACAAACATTAACTCAAAATAGATTAAGGACTTGAATGCAATACAGGAAACCATAAAACTCCTAGAAGAGAAGATAGGGAGTAAGCTCCTTGACATTGGTGTTGGCAATAATTTTTTGGATTTGACACCAAGACAAAGGCAAAAAAAAATAATTAATGGAATTATATCAAACTAAAAAACTCCACACAGCAAAGAAAACCATCAACAGAATGAAAAGGCAACCTACCGAATGAGAGAAAATATTTTCAAATCACATATCTGGTAAGGGGATAATATCTAAAATATATAAAGAATTCATAAAATTCAATAGCAAAAAACAATACAATTAAAAACTGAATAGCCATTTTTTCTCAAGAAGACATACAAATGACCAATAGATACATGAAAAGGTGTTCAACATTACTAATCATCAGGGAAATGAAATCAAAACCACGATATCACCTCATACCTGTTAGGATGGTTACTATCAAAAAAACTAGAGATAGGTGTTGACAAGGATGGGGAGAAAGGAGAGTCTTGTGCATTATTGATGGGAATGTAAATTGGTGTAGCCACTATGGAAAAGAGTATGGAGTTTCCTCAAAAAATTAAAAATAGAACTACCATATGATCCAGCAATTTCCCTTCTGGGTATGTATCCAAAGGAAATGGAAGCATAGTATCAAAGAGATATTTGTTGCATGTTGTTCATGTTGCATTATTCACAATAGCCAAGATACAGAAACAATCTAAATTTCCATCAAGGGTGAATGGATAAAGAAGAAGGATAGATAGACAGACACACTTACATAAACATACACACAATGGAATATTATTCAACCATTAGAAAGAAGGAAATCCTGCTATTTGCAACAACAAGGATAGGACTTGAGGGCATTATGCTAAGTGAAACAAGTCAGAGAAAGACCAATATTGCATGCTATCACTTAAATATGTGTTATCTTATAAAACAAGTCAAAGTGATAGAAACAGAGAGTAGAAAAGTGATTGCCAGAGCTGAAGGTGGGGGAAATAGGGAGAGGCTGGTAAAAGGATATAAATATTAAGGTATAAAATGAAAAAAGTCTGAGGATCTAATATAAAACAAGGTGACTACAGTTGATAACACTGTATTTTATAACTGAAATTTTCTAAAAGAGTAGAATTTAAATGTTCTTAGCAAAAAAAAGATAACATGTGAGGTAGTGAATGTGGGTTTTTGTTTTTTTTTTTTTTTCCGATTGGATGTTTTTTGAGGTTTGTCTTTTTTTTTTTTTGGTCACACTGCATCATGCAGGAATGCCCAACCAGGGATCAAACCTGTGCCCCCTGCAGTGGAAATGCAGAGTCTTAACCACTGGACCTCCAGGGAAGTCCCATCATGGATGTATTTATTAATGAAATGGTGAGAATCTCTTTACAATGTACATGCATAGCAAATCATCACAAGGTACACTATAAATATCTTATAATTTATCAATCATACCTAAATAAACCCATAAAAAGCAATATAAAACATACGGGGGAACAGGAATAACTTCCTAGAAACAATGCAGATGAGAAGACATCAGACAAAATCTTTAAAACCGTGAAAGACAATAAATATCAGCCTAGAATTCTATACTCAGCATAAATATCTTTCAAAAGAAAAGATGAAATGGATTTATTCAGATACTCAAAAGCTAAAAAAAAAAAAAGAAAGAAAAATTACCACCAGCAGACTCACACCACAAGAAATAGTAAAAGAAATCCCTCAGGCAGAAGCAAAAAGAAATAAGATTTCAAAAATGGATCTGCACAAAGAAAGAACACTGCAAACAGTAACTACATAGGTAAATATATAAGATCTATTTCTTTTATATAAATTCTAATAAAGCTAATGACCCTTTAAACAAAGGCAATAATGACTCAATGCGGGTTTTATAACATATGTAAAAGGAAAACTTGTAACAATAGTTGTCTCATCACTTCATGGCAAACAGAAGAGGAAAAAGTGGAAGCAGAGATAGATTTCATTTTATTGGACTCCAAAATCACTGGAGACAGTAAACTGCAGCCAGGAAATTAAAAGATGCTTGCTCCTTGGAAGGAAAGCTATGAACAACCTAGATAGTGTATTAAAAAGCAAAGACATCACTTTGCTGACAAAGATCCATATAGTCAAAGCTATATTTTTTCCAGTAGTTATGTATGGATGTGAGAGCTGGACCATAAAGAAGGCTGACTGCTGAAGAATTGATGCTTTTGAACTGTGGTGCTGGACAAGATTCTTGAGATTCCCTTGAACTGCAAGGAGATCAAACCAGTCAATCCTAAAGGAAATCAACCCTGAATACTCTTTGGAAGGACTGATGCTAAAGCTGAAGCTCCAATACTTTGTCCACCTGATGCAAAAAGCTGACTCATTGGAAATGTTTCTGATGCTGTGAAAGACTGAGGGCACGAGGAAACAGGGACGACAGAGGACGAGGTTGTTAGATGGCATCACATACTCAATGGGCATGAGTTTGAGCAAACTCTGGGAGAGAGTGTAGGACAGAGGAGCCTGGTGTGCTGTAGCCCATGGGGTTGCAAAGAGTCAGACACGACTTTGCAACTGAACAACAACCACAGCAACATAACAATAGCACAAAGTTTATGAGGAAAGAGATGGAAGCACACTATTGAAGAGTTCTTATACTACATATAAAGTGGCATAATATCACTTGAAGGTAGAATGTGATAAGTCAACAATGTATATTACAAACCCTAGAGCAGCTTCTAAAATAATAAAAGAGTTAAAATTAATAATCTATTCATAACTTTTGTGATAAAATAGAATCACAAAATGTATTCAATTCATCTAAAAGAAGTTAGATAGAGAGGGTAAAAGGATCAAAGAAAAATAGGACAAATGGCGGAGGTAGGGGGGAAGGAAACAGAATAATATCAGTAATCATATTGTGTGTAAATGGTCTAATTGCTCTAATTAAAAGCAAAAATTGTCAGATAGGTTAGAAAAAAAAAAAGTGAGGCCCAATTACATGCTGCCTATAAGAAACTCATTTCAAGCATAAAGAGCAGAGGTTACCTTCCTTGGTTTTCTTGCCAGAAGTTTTTCTCTGAGATTTACTCTCCATATCTGTTACAGTTCTATAACTGGAGCCACCCATGGGTTAAAGCTGGGATAGAAAGGAGGAAGCAAAACCAGGAATTCATTCCCATATTGATTTTTCTTCAGGATCTGACTTCCTTCCCCAATCTGAATATTACTTTTTTTTTTTAATTTTTCAGAGACTTAAAGTAGTTTTTTTTTTTAATTTTTATTCCAAGTTATTAGTTATAATCTGTGGGAAACATAGGCTGTAGTGGACTTAACCCATCTTGACCCAGCACTGGAAGTTACAAATAACTTTTTAAGAGGTGAAGGTTAGGAACATATTTTCAGCAGTGACAGAGAATCATAAACTGATAAACTCATGAAAAAATACTCACATTTATTTATAATCAGAGAAGTGAAAATTACTGTGATAAAATTTATACACATCAGATTGGTGATTTAACATCTGATAACATCAAGAATGGAAGAAGACAGAAGGAAACAGAAACTCTTTCCTGTTTTAGATGGAATTGTAAATTGGTATAACCAATTTCTAACCAAAGACAAAAGAGAGTTTAAAAGAGTTAAGAGAATATCTCATGCAAAATCTATAGGCACAAATTTGAAAATCTACAGAAAATCGATAATTTTCTAACAAAATTAAATTGTCAACATTAATCTGAAAGGAAATAGAAAGTTTGAATAGATCAAATATAAAATTTTTTGAAAAATGACCAAAAAAATCTACCATTGAAAATGACATTAAAGGGATTTCTCTGGTGGTCCAGTGGCTAAGACTCCAAGCTCCCAATGCTGGGGGCTGGTGCTCGATCCCTTGTCAGGGAACTAGATCCCATAGACCACAACTAAGTGATCAAATGCTGTAACTAAGATTTTGCAACTAAAGACTCTGCATGCCACAACAAAGACTGAAGATTCCATGTGCCACAGCTAAGATCCAGTATGGCCAAATAAATAAATAAATTTTTCTTTAAAAAATGGCATTAAAACCAAGTGGGTTTAGAACTCAGCTTCATCTGAGCTATAAGACAAATTATTATTTGTCTATTTAAATTACTCCCAGAGACATAAAAATATAGAAAACTCTCCAATTAATTTTACTAGCACTTTTTGGTTAGTTTTTGTTTGTTTGTTTTTGGCTGTGTCACATGGCATGCAGGATCTTAGTTCTGTAACTTAGGGATCAAACCCATGGCCCCTGCCATGAAAGAACAGAGTCCTAACTACTGGACCACCAGGGGATTCCCACTAGCAAACATTCTAACAACCAAATTGGTTACAGATAATACAAAACAAAGATGATCAAGCTCATCCATTTATTTAGAAAGAAAAACTCTAAACAAAGTACTAGTAGATAAAATGTACAGTAAAACCCATATTACCAATTAGGATTTATTTTAGAAATTCAAGATTGTATAATAGAAGACTGATCAACATACTAAGATCATGGCATCTGGTCCCATCACTTCAAGGCAAATAGTTGGGGAAACAGTGGAAACAGTGTCAGACTTTATATTTTTGGGCTCCAAAATCACTGCAGATGGTGACTGCCATGAAATTAAAAGATACTTGCTCCTTGGAAGAAAAGTTATGACCAAGCTAGACAGCTTATTGAAAAGCAGAGACATTACTTTGCCAGCAAAGGTCTATCTAGTCAAAGCTATGGTTTTTCCAGTAGTCGTGTATGGATGTGAGAGTTGGACTATAAAGAAAGCTGAGCGCCAAAGAATTGATGCTTTTGAACTGTGGTGTTGGAGAAGACTCCTGAGAGTCTCTTGGACTGCAAGGAGATCCAACCAGTCCATCCTAAAGGAAATCAGTCCTGAGTGTTCATTGGAAGGACTGATGTTGAAGCCGAAGCTCCAATACTTTGGCCACCTGATGCAAAGAACTAACTCATTTGAAAAGACCCTGATGCTGGGAAAGGTTGAAGGCAGGAGGAGAAGGGGTCGACAGAGGATGAGATGGTTGGATGGTGTCACCGACTCAATGGACATGAGTTTGAGTAAACCCCGGGAGTTGGTGATGGACAGGGAGGCCTGGTGTGCTGTAGTCCATGGGGTTGCACAGGGTCAGACACGACTGAGTGACTGAACTGAACTGAACTGATCAACATAATCCATTACATAAAGACATCAAAGGAGAAAAGCTGTATCATCATTGAGCTTCTACCAACATCTGTCAACATGATTAAGAGTAATAAGTATTAAGAAGCATAACTGAGAGAAAGAGAGCTCCTAATTATCTTTTAAACTGAATTCTAGTTGTATATGATCAGCATTTCATTTGTCCTTCCTAATTATATAAACCAACATTTTTTTTACATTTTTTTACATTTTATTTACATTTATCTTAATTACATAATCCAATACTTCAGGTAGTTTGATTTGGAATGCCATCACCTGAAATTGTGAGTATATATTAATATAAGCATCAACAGAAAGACCACTAAAAGAAAAGATTATTCAATAAGATAGTCATGTACAAAATAAATATCTTAAAGCCAATAGAGAATCGTCACACATTGCTGGTGGGGATGTAAAATTGTGTAGCCACTCTGGAAAACAGTTGGGCAATTTCTCAAAAAGTGAAATATAAAATTAACATATAACCCAATCATTCCATTCTTACATATCTACCCAAGAGATATAAGACATATGTCCACACAAAGACTTCACAAAATGTTCATAATAGCATTGGTCATAATAATCCATAACTGAAAACAACCTAAATGTCCATTATTGGTGAAAGACTAGACAAGGTGTGATACAAACATATAGTGGAATATTATTTGGAAGTAACAAGAAACAAACTGGGATTCCCTGGTAGCTCAGCTGGCAAAGAATCTGCCTGCAATGCAGGAGATCCCGGTTTGATTCCTGAGCTGGGAGGATCGCCTGGAGAAAGGATAGGCTACCCATTCCAGTATTCTTGAGCTTCCCTGGTGGCTCAGACAGTAAAGAATCTGCCTGCATTGTGGGAGACCTGAGTTCAATCCCTGGATTGGGAAGATCCCGTGGAGAAGGGCATGGCAATCCACTCCAGTATTCTTGCCTGGAGAATTCCCATGGATAGAGGAGCCTGGCAGGCTGCAGTCCACGGGGTTGCAAAGTGTTGGACACGACTGAGTGACTAAACACACACCACACAAGAAATAAACTACTAACATAGGCTAAATTACAGATAAATCTCAAAAAGAATTGAGATGCTAAATGAAAGACAGACACTTGAGAATGCTTATTTATATGGTTTACTTATATGAATTGTTCAGAAAATTTATAGAGGTAGAAAGTAGATTAGTGTTCACCTGAGGCTGGGGATGAGAACTGGGATTAGTTGTATGTAGGCATGAAAGATCTCAGAGGAAGAAAGAAAATATACTAAAATTAATTTATGATGATTGTTCTACCACTCAGAAACATTACTAAAAATCATCAAAATGCACACTGGTAATGAGTGGATTCTACCATACTGTAAAATTTACCTTAATAAAGCTACTAAAAATTAAAAATAGAGCAAGAGATTTCTGATATATAAACAATAATCAAGTAAAATACATGATAGAAGAAAACATTCCATTCAAAACCATAGAAAATCATAAATTATCTAGGAATTATGTAACAAGAAATGTTTAGAACTTGGTAGAAATTATGAAATTCAAAATTCTACAAGAACATTAAATCTTGAATAAATGGAAAGAGATATCTTGTTTTTTAAAAGGAAATTTCACCATCATAAATTTTTCCTAACTTAAACTATAAATTCAGTGTTTTTTCAGTCAAAATCCTATCTTGATTTTTTAGAAGGAGTCTGAAAAAATGATTCTTAAATTTACCTAAAATTATAAACGTGAGAATAATCAGGAAAATCCTTAAAAGAACAAGAAATGGAAACATGTCATACAACATTATTATCATAAGATGATAATTCTTAAACAGAACAATTTATAGATGTATCAATGAAATGAAATAAAAATTAGTAAATCAGCAAATAAATATGCATATTTAATGTATTATAAATCAAAGCTCAAAGCACAGGGTAAAATATGGAATATTTAATACATGGTGTTTTGACTGGTGTCAAGTCATTTGAAAAAATATGAAGCGATTCTGACCTCAGTTCATATTCTAGAATAAAATCCAGATGGATGCTATTTCTATAATAGCTGAATAAAGACTTCTCTAAGCATTTCACAAGGATTATTGTCTATACAGAAAAGGTTGATACATTAGCTTGCATTTTAGCTAATAGTATTTGAGAGCTAGTACTATAGCAGGCACTTTTCTAAGCACCTAAAAACTAGTAATGTATTTAATCCATATTACAACCCTATGTTGTACGTACTAGTAGTAGCCCTATAAATAAACCTCTCCGTGCATGTCCTCGTAGTCTCTTAGCCTCATATCTCCTGGATTCTCAGCTATTTGCTCTGCTTTACTCATCACCTCAGCCGAAGGACTTTCTATAGGCCCCTGTGGTCTTGATGCCCAAGGCTGGCCAACCACTTACCTGGAGCCTACAGCTCCCCCCTACAACCTCCAGGCTCAGAGGAAATATCATTCCACAAAGTATCGGATTTGGTTGTCCACAGCTGCCAAAAAGCCTGATGATGCAACAGAAAAGGCGGGAAATTTAATTTCCAGTGGGACAAATGTTGACATCCCTACTGCAGGGAAATACAGGAAACTGGAGGATAGAATCCCTCTCCTTCCCGCTACGTGCTGACTGTTCTGAGACCCACGCTGTCCTTCAGCCTATATGAAGGCATCTTGCATGGCTGAGAGACTCACTAGCTAAGCCACTGCTGTGTCTTTGTAGCTTGTCATGAGACAGTGGCCAGGGTAGTGAGACATTACCTTGTGCTGTTTCTCACACTGCCTGGCCTCACTTTCCTTTGCACTCATTCTTGCTACCCTGGGATTACACTTCCTTAATAAAGCATCTGCACTTAATCTTTGTCCCAGTCTCTATATATCTAAGAATCTAGAGTAGGACATCTATCTTTTTCTCATGAGAAAACACAGAGGTAAAATTACTTGCCAAAGATCACCCAACTAGTTATTCATAAAACTTGGCTTTGAACCCAAGGAAATTTATTAATCTTACAGAGTACAACTCAAAAAACCCCCCTCAGAAAAACCCAAGCCTTAAAACAATAGTAAACACCATTCTTATTGTTGAACACTATTTTGGGGACTGCTGCTGCTGCTGCTGCGTCGCTTCAGTTATGTCCAACTCTGTGTGACCCCATAGATGGCAGCTTACCAGGCTCCCCCATCCCTGGGATTCTCCAGGCAAGAATATTGGAGTGGGTTGCCATTTCCTTCTCCAATGCATGAAAGTGAAAAGTGGAAGTGAAGTCGCTCAGTCATGTCCGATGCTTCGCAACCCCATGGATTGCAGCCTACCAGGCTCCTCCATCCATGGGATTTTCCAGGCAAGAGTACTGGAGTGGGTTGTCATTGCCTTCTCCATTTGGGGACTGAGAATAAGACAAAACTGTCTTATTCTACGTATTACCAAATCTGTTCAGCATTACACTGGAAATCCTAGCTATCCATTATGGCAAGGAAAAAATCAAGAGAAACAGTGTTGATATTATTCACAAATGTTATGATTGCATACCCAGAACAAATTTTTAACATAAATAATTAGAATTAATAAACCTGAATTAATCCAATATTACTGAATACAAGGGCAACAAACAACCCTTAATTATATTTTTATGTATCAACAACAAAACACAAAAAATACAAATACTGCTTTAAATATTAACATCATAAAAAGTATCCAGGAGAAAGTCTTATGAAAAATGTGGAAGACATCCTCAAAATCATAAAACACTATCGAAAGAAATTAGTAAAGATGACCCCAAAATGGAGATACATATCACAACAATGAATTGTAAGACTCAATATTATAATGATGTCATTTCTTCTCAACTTCATTCGTAGATTCAATGTGATAATGTTTTAGTAATTTTTTGTTTGGGAGGTATTTTTTGTGTGCCTGATAAATGAGTGCAAAGGATCAAGAATAATCAAAATACCCTTGAAAAAAAACAGTGAAGACAAACTTGTTCTAACTGAGGCTAAGCTACAGGAAATTTGATATAATATTGACACAAAAGTTTGCAAATAATGGGAAAGTAGTAGTAGTATTTTAGTCGCTAAGTTGTGTCCGACTCTTGTGACCCCATGGACTGCCAGGCTCCTCTGTCCACGAGATTCTCCAGGCAAGAACACTGGATTCTTGCGACCCCATGGACTGCCAGGCTCCTCTGTCCACGGGATTCTCCAGGCAAGAACACTGGAGTGGATTGCCATTTCCTTCTCCAGGGGATCTTCCCGACCCAAGAATTGAACCCGGGTCTCCTGCACTGCAGGCAGATTCTTTACCAACTGAGCTATGAGTGAAGCCCAGTGGGAAAGTATAGAACCCCAAATCAAAGTCACTCATAAGGAAATAGGCCACAATCAATAATACACTCTTGGACCCTTACATCATACTATACCTAAAATGAACTCTAGATAGATTAAGGATGAAATGAGAAAAGTAAAACTGTATCCCTTTCAGAAAATATTTTCATTGTTTCACAGGTTTTCTTAAACAAGATACAAAAAGGAAAAAAATATAGAGAAAAAAGTAGATATTCTAAAACATGACACAAATGAATCTATCTATGAAACAGAAATATAGAGAACAGACTTGTGGTTGCCAAGGTGGGGGTCAGCAGAGTGGGGCAGGCAAGTGTTGGGAGTTTGGGATTAGCAGATGCAAACTGCTATATATAGGATGGATAAACAATAAGGTCCTACTGTATAGCACAGGAAACTATATTCAATATCCTGAGATAAACTATAATGGAAAAGAACATAGAAAAGAATGTATATATACATATATGTGTAACTAGTCACTTTGCAGTATATCAGAGAGTAACACAACACTGTAAATCAACTATGCTTCAATAAAAAGAAAAAAAAAAGAAAAGAGAGTTCCAGAGGGCTTCCCCAGTGTTTTGCTCCTAACCTTGATTGGTGGTTACATAAGTATTTCTTTCTATTTGTTAAAATGTACATTTGTACAACTCTGTGACTACAAGACAGATCACTGAATTTTATGCATTAAAGGGATAAATTGTATGGCTGTGAAATGTATCTTAATCCCCTGTTTTTTTCCTAAGGTATGTGTTTATTAAAGAAAAAACTAAAAAAAAAAGAAAAAAAAAAACCCTGACATTTCCAACCAGTTACAGAGTTTAAGATCTGTTGGCATTTCTTTAAAGTTGTTGGCATTTCTATAAAGTTGTTCAGTCACTCAGTAGTGTCTGACTCTTTGCGACCCCGTGGACTGCAGCACTCCAGGCCTCCCTGTCCTTCAGCATCTCCCGGAGCTTGCTCAAACTCAAGTCCACTGAGTCGGTGATGCCATACAACCATCTGTTGTCCCCTTCTCCTCCTGCCTTCAATCTTTCCCAGCATCGGGGTCTTGTCTAATGAGTCAGCTCTTCACATCAGGTGGCCAAAGTGTTGGAGCTTCAGCTTCAGCATCGGTCCTTCTAAAGAACATTCAGGACAGACTGAGGATTGAGGGTAGAGTACTGGGCCCCAAATTACCTGGATTCATTTATTTTTCTCTGAAATTGTGATGTTTATTTGAAATACAATAAGATTAATTTGTTTCTGTTTATACCCAATTTTAGAGTTGTAGCTGCATCATTACTGATGTAATTTTAGTTTTGAATATTTGAAACCTTTATGTTACAGATAAGAACTATACATGTTATACTTAGAAAAAATAAAATAAAATTCATATAGGGCTTTATGCACATTTCTCTATAAATGTCCTATTTTGAATAAAATGGTAATTTTTTTTAAAGTAGATTTTTGACTTCATTAAAACTTACAACTTCAGTTAGTCAAAGGAATTATAAAGAAAGGGAAAATCCAACCCCATAATTGGGAGAAGCTGTCTGCAGCACACATATCTACCAATGATCTTGTACTTGGAACATCATATTTTTGTTTTTAAAACACTTTCCACATTTTTCCACCACAGAAATTAGGTACATATAACAGTCAGTGGTAGGTTATAATTTAATTGATAATGTTCTCTTTTTTAACGTAACAAAATAGCAGTGCATTTTTAATCAATGGCATCTTAGATTTGATTAAAAACTACATGTAAAGAATACTTAAGAATCATTAAATAAAATACAAACAACCCAAAAGAAAAATGAACAAATGACTTGGATAGCTACTTTAGAAAGAGAAAATCAAAATTGTCATTAGTTAATGTGGAAAAAAGCATCATTATGAATCAGGTAAATGCAAATTAATACCCCGATGAGATTCCACATATAGGCAAAAGGTTTTAAGTTTGATGGTACCAAGTGTTGACAAAGATGTGAAGAAATAGGATCTCTCATCTATTGCTGGCCAGAGAGTAAGCTGGTAAAACTACTTTGGGAAATAACTTTAAGTTTTCTAGTAGAAACAAACAAGTGCAAATCCCTTTCCTAGGTACATATCATAGGAAAGCTTTTATACAGTTACACCAAGAGATGTAAATAAATTACTTATAATAGCATCATTTATAACATTAAAAACACAAATGTCCATCAACAGGTCAATGGACAAACAAACTGACTCCTATCAAGGTAATGAAATATTATACATCAATGAAAATAAATGAACTATAGCTACATGAACAACATGAAGGAATCTCATTAACATTATTGGATGAAAGAAAGAAGTCATGAAAATGCATTCAGTATGATTTCTTTTGTTAAAAGTTCAAAAGAGTCAAAATTAAACAAAATATTATTTCAGGATACACAGATATGTGATGCAGGTATGAAGAAAAGCAGGGCAATGATTGTCACAAAAATCAAGGTCATAGTTTCCTATGGAAGACTGAGAAGTCCTTGTGATCATGAGGGGACACAGACGGCATCTAAGGTGCAGGAAATTTTGTATTTTTTAACTTGAATAGAGGCTGCTCTTGTGTATGTTTAATTATAATTCATTAAAATGTACATATCCATGTATATAATCATCTGTATGTATGATAACATATCACAATATTTTTAAAAGAAAAATAAAAGCAGTTTGCAGAGTAATATGATCTCATTGAACTTTCATACTTATGTGTGTTAAGTACACACATAGAATAGAAAAATAGGATAGAAAAATAGGATAGAAAATTTTGGAATACTACTGAAACTACTTAATTTATGGAGTCTGACCTCTGGAGTCCTGGGTTGTAAGTTTCTAAGATACTCATAGTGTGTGTCATTGGAATTTCTACAATAAGCACATATTGCTTTGTAATTAATTAATTTGCATGTAAAACTTTTGAACAAGCAGGAAAATCATGCTGGGAAAAATGTCTCAGGTATTAAGGCTAGCCAATTTTCACTCAAATATTTCAAATTAAAGGTTTCCATAATTTTTCATGTTCTTTACCATATTGCCTGGTTGCTAAGAATTAGATTTCAAAGGTCAAATAAAACCCCTACAAAAACCCTATTATACAAGCACAGACAAAATTCTGGTGCTGACAATAACTCTAACTATAGTCCCACCACCACATTGTAGCACTGTTAGATTTATCTGCTATAAATAATACTCAGCTTCTTCAGACATGTTCCAGAGCCTTTTCCAAATATAACAGGAGGCAAAGCATGCCAAAATTTACACAAACATCTTGTTGCTTTCCAAAGACGTGAACAGCAGGGCAGTAGCAGGACAGTGGCACGATGTGGCAAGAGTAAAATTTGTAAACATATATTAAACCACCTGGACTTCCCAGGTGGCGCTAATGGTAAAGAACCCGCCTGCCAGTCCTGGAGATGCAAGAGACTTGGGTTCGATCCCTGGGTTGGGAAGATTCCCTGAAGGAGGAAATGGCCACCCTCTCCAGTATTCTTGCCTGAAAAACTCCACAGACAGAATAGCCTGGATGGGCTACATGAGTGGCAAAGAGCAGACATGACTGAACATGCACATGTATATTAAACCTCATGCACCATCTCCAAGTTTTATCAGGTCTAAAATAAAAAAGAATCCCATCCATAGTTATTTAATGAGACTCTTTAGCCCCTAAAAATTTTTTCAAATTGAGTTTATATTAATAGTGTCTAATTTCTACTTCATAACTTCATTCTCATCAGTGTTTTTCTTTTCTTTTTCACTAAAGAACACCCATACCAAACATTTTTATTTGTAAGACACCGAGCCCCATTCCTTAGTACCCATGAGTGTTCAGTTCAGTTCAGTTCCGTTGCTCAGTTGTGTCCGACTCTTTGCAACCCCATGAATTGCAGCACGCCAGGCCTCCCTGTCCATCATCAACTCCTGGAGTTTACCCAAACTCATGTCCATCAAGTTGGTGATGCCATCCAGCCATCTCTAACCCCTGAGTGTTAGTTTCCCCAAATACAAAGGAGAGCAACCACAGGCGACAGTAGTTTTAATCATTACTGTTTTTTGCTTTTGACTTTGGCTCTGAACCTTGCCCCTTTCCCAGGGAATAAATCAGTGGTGACCTGATAAATGTTTAGCAACAATCTTTTGGGAGAGTGGAGGCTGATTTGTAGCATTTGCTGATTTCTATGTATAAATTACCATGCAATTGCAGTCATTTCACATGCTAGCAAGGTAATGCTCAAAATCCTTCAAGCTAGGTTGCAAAAGTACATGAACCAAGAACCTCTTGATGTACAAGCTGGATGTAGAAAAGGCAGAGAAACCAGAGATCAAATCGCCAACATCTGTTGGATCATAGAAAAAGCAAGAGAATTCCCCCCAAAAATCTACTTCTGCTTCTTTGACTATGCTAAAACCTTTGACTGTGCGGATGACAACAAACTGTGGAAAATTCTTAGAGATGGGAATATCAGACCATGTTACCTGCCTCCTGTATGCAGGTCAAGAAGCAACAGTTAGAATAATGGGACATGGAGCAACAGACTGGTTCAAAATTTGGAAAGGAGTACACTGAGGCTGTATGTTGCCACCCTGCTTATTTAACTTATATGCAGAGTACCTCATGCAAATGCTGGGTTGGATGAATCACAAGCTGGAATTAAGATTGCTGGGAGAAACATCAACAACCTCAGATATGCAGATGATACCACTCTAATGGCAGAAAGTGAAGAGAAACCAAAGAGCATCTTGATGAGAGTGAAAGAGGAGAGTGAAAAAGCTGACTTAAAACTCAACATTCAAAAAACGAATATCATGGCATCTGGTCCCATCACTTCAAGGCAAATAGATGGAGAAAAAGTGGAAATAGTGACAGATTTTATTTTCTTGGGCTCCAAAAGCACTGCAGACAGTGACTGCAGCCATGAAATTAAAAGACACTTGCTCCTTGGAAGAAAATCTGTGACAAACCTAGAAAGTGAAAATGAAAATCAGTCAGTCATGTCTGACTCTTTGCAACCCCTGGACTGTAGTCTGCCAGGCTCCTCTGTCCATGGAAATCTCCAGGTCAGAATACTGGATTGGTTAATCTATCCCTTTCTCCAAGGAATCTTCCCAACACTGGAATCAAACTGGGGTCTCCTGCATTGCAGGCAGATTCTTTACCAGCTGAGCTACCAGGGAAGCCCATGACAAACCTAGACAATGTATTAAAAAGCAGAGACATCACTTTGCCAACAAAGGTCTGTATAGTCAAAGCTATGGTTTTTCCAGTAGTCGTGTACAGATGTGAGAATTGGACCACAAAGAAAGCTGAGCGCTAAAGAACTGATGCTTTCAAACTGTGGTGTTGGAGAAGACTCTTGAGAGTCCTTTGGACTGCAAGAGATCAAATTAGCCAATACTAAAGGAAATCAGTCCTGAATATTCATTTGAAGGACTGATGCTGAAGCTGAAACTCCAATACTTTGGCCACCTGATGTGAAGAACTGACTCATTTGAAAGAACTCTGATGCTGGGGAAGATTGAAGGCAGGAGAAAGGGACAACAGAGGATGAGATGGTTGGATGGCATCACCGACTCTATGGACATGAGTTTGAGCAGGCACCGGGAGTTGGTGATAGACAGGGAGGCCTGGTGTGCTGCAGTCCATGGGGTCACAAAGAGTCAGAGATGACTTAGTGACTGAAAAACAACAAATGGCATAAATGCTCCATGATGGACCTCTTCAAGCTACCTATGTGACATCACCGAACACAGAGTAAAAAGAGATGCACGGTGGCGCGCTGATCACTAAATAGTATTAATATTTCTACCATTTAGTTTCAATAGATGGAAACAACTCAAGAGCATAGATAAAAGTAAAATGTTGTAAAATAATTAAGAAATGATTAGTTTTGACCTTGTAGTATCTTTGTTTTTAGTATAATTTCAAATTATATATTCATAAATTTAATTTTTAATAATGGCTAAATCCAATAACCAGCTCACAAAATTCCTAAAAATTAAACAATCAGCTTTTGTGAGCTGGCACACCACTGGATTCAACCTGCCAATCTGAACTTAACTTCCTACAGAGACCTCTCATGGCTTTTAGTGGCTAGGAGATATATTTTCTCCACACTGGACTTCTTGGGGGTTCTCACACTTCTGCACAGACAGGTATCTGCTTTACTTATGTTTTGCCAAGGCAGGAAAGTTCCCTGAAGACTTTTTGCTATTTACAGCTTAGGTCATTTCCCTTCCTTTATCTTGAGTTAGAAAAGGGGGCAAAATGCCTACTAAATTATTCTTAAAATGAGTTATTTAGAAGTTACAAAATTTAGTTATATTGTTGATAAAAACAGAAAGACATGGGTCTTAATTCTTAACATACTGCATGTAAGCTGTTGGCCATCATTCAATCTCTCTGAGTTTCAGTATCCTCATCAGTAAAATGGGAATTATAACAACTTCATAGGAGGTTGTGAAGATGAAATGATGTCTACAAAAAGGCACAGTGTCTGGCACTGAGTAAGTGCTCAACACATGGTGCGTGCTGAGTCACTTCAGTGCCTGATTCTTTGCAGCCCCATGGACTGTAGCCTGCCAGGCTCCTCTGTCCATGGAATTCTCCAGGCAAGAATAGTGGTGGGTTGCCATGCCCCCCTCCAGAGGCTCTTCTCGACCCAGGGATTGAACCCGAGTTTCTTATGTCTCCTGCATTGGCAGGCATGTTCTTTACCACTAGCGCCACAACACATGGTAACTGTTGACATTATCGGTTTTTAAAGGCCAATGGTATGCAGGTACACATATGATGCAACTTATGAGAGTTTAGAATAATATCAACTCCTCATTTACTAGCTCATTACCAAAGCAAAATGCCTTCCAAAAATCACATTATTTCCATATTCACATTCAAATATTAAAATCAGGAATGTGTCCAGCCACCAAAACACCTGACCTGCTTTTTCATACTAATGAGGTAGAGAGGCTTATTGATTTATTAGTCTAGTTTTCCAGACAAGGGAAATACATCATTTGACAAGGTTGATACGTTCTTTGCCCTCATGGAACTTAAAGGCTTGTTGGGGATAAGAACATGAACTTAATCACATAAATATATAATTTCACACTGAGATTGAAGAGCAAGGAAAAGATGTTATGAGAAATTATAATCTGGAGCATTTAGGGGAGCAATCTGTTAATGAGACATTTAAGCTAAGATCTAAATGATCAGTAAAGGGACTTCCCTGGTAGTCCAGTGGCTATGACTCTTGTGCTCCCAATGCAGGGGGCAGAGTTCAATCCCTGGCCAGGGAACTAGATCCCACATCCCACAACCAAGAGTTCACATGCTGCAACTAAAAACCCTTCCTGCCACATGCCTCTACGAAGAGGGAAGATTCTATGTGCTGCGACTAAGACCCAGTGCAGCCAAATAAATAAACATATAATTCTTTTAAGAGATATCATTTTTAAATAAATAAATGAATTAACCAGTTACAGACTAGGGGGAAATGGTAAGGGATCAGCCTTTGCTGAGACCTTGAAGTGGGAGAGAGTTTGGCGTGGTCAAGGCACTGAAAAAGAGGAGCTACATTGTGTAATAAGCATAAAGAAAGGCTATGTTTGTTATTAATATTAACTATATTTGTTATTTCCCAGTCACTTACTCTCCACCCCCACCTCTCCACCTCTTTCTAAGAGGGTGAATCCTATACCTAGGATCCCTTTGTGATATGTTTGACTGAACTAATTTGGAGGTAGAAATTGGAACCTAGTTGAGATCAAGCTTAATTGCTCAGCAGATTAACAGGATGAGAAATTTAAGAGTGACCCACAGGGAGAAGCTGAGAGACAGGGAGGCAGCATGCTATACTGGAGAAGGGAGTTTCAGCTAGTAAGTTGGAAAAGCTCACAGAAGACCAGAGACTAGAAGGAGGGCAGAAGCTGAGGGATGGACTCCCTATCTCTCTGCCTGCAGCTGGGTCTCTAGCAGCAGCTGCATCTTTGCTGGTAACTTCAGATCCTGCCAGACAACCCCTTGGTCCCAGCTGCCACCAGAAATGTATGGCCATGTTGCTAGCTACCACCAAGGTACCGAGTTCTAGACCTTGGTAACAACATCTCTTCTCATCGCTTTTCCTTCAACTCAGAGGAAAACTGTGGTTTCCTCCTATTGCTAATCCTCAGTTGACTCAACTTCCCCTATTTCCTTGCTATTCAAAAAGTGGCTCAAGACCAGCAGCACTGACTGATTCAGGAAGTTCTTAAACACACAGAATCTCAGGCTCCACCTCAAACCTATTGAATCTGCATTTTAAACAGGTGATTTGAACACATTACAGTTTGAGAAGTAATGACCTATTTGTGTCTTCCAGAAGATTATCCCCTAAGTAACAAATAGCCTGTACTAAATTCCCTCTGTTTGAAACACCTAAATGGTTTCTGTTTCCTAACAGAACTTTAACAAATTCCCTCTATTTGAAATGCCTAAATGGTTTCTATTTTCTAACAAGACACAGCTAAATTTTTATGTTCACAGGTTCACTTGTTTTCAAAGCTTACCACCTATCCCTTAATACTATAATTTAATATTCTTGAACAATTTCATAGTCATCTCTGTCTTGGTTTCTCTGATCAATACTTGTTTCACATTTTTTCCTTCAAAACTGCACAGATATTGATTTATTGTTTTAAAATTATTCAATGCTGCCAAAAAGAAGTCTGATTTTTGTTCCTTTGTAGATAATCTGTGTTGTTCTATTTTTGTTTTGGGCATAGATTCTTACAGATTTTTTTTGTTTTCCTTAAAATTCAAAATAAGTCATTAGGAATATATGTAAATATTACCTGGAACATACCAGATCATATTGATCTCCAAACACTGGCTTTTTCTTCCAATAAAGAATAATTTCTTCCATTAAAACTTAGACTTTTATCATTTTTAATTGTTCTAATCTTTTCTTCAGGAACAACTCTATTTTACAAAATCATGTCCAACACTGATATTATTATTAATCTTGCTTTTGGCATTGACTTGCAAGCTCCTTTTTATCTCAAACCATTGCTGATAAAGCTCACTTATCCTTCTTCAGAGAGACCATGACTTCCTGAATCTTGATGGAAATAGCAAATGTCTTCCAAAAAATTTTCTGACTCCTCTAGTAGGTAATTTTCACTTTTTTTCCTACTGTTCTGTTCCAGTTTTATTGGGATATAATTGACATACAGCACTGTGTAAGTTTAATATGTATAACATAATTATCTGACTCACCTACTTCATAAAATGATCACCACAATAGACTCAGTGAACATCCATCATCTGATATAGATACAACATTAAAGAAATAGAAAAATATATGTATTTTTCCTTTTGATGAGAACTCTCAGGATTTACTCTATCAACTTTTTTATACCATGCAGCTGTGTTAATTATTTTAATCATATTATATAGTAATTTCTAGAGTAAAGATTTTCTTCTGAGCATAGAGAATAATTTCAATTTCTTTTATGCTACAATAATTTTTATAGTGCTCTGTCCTTTTAAAGTTTGGACTTATTTTTATAAAAGACTCAACCTTTCCCAACAGGCAGAGGCCATGAGACCTCCTTGCTTTCTCTCCGTGTGTACTTGGGCACTGGAGTATTCTTTAAGATCTACACATAGAGTAGGTGTGGATGTGCATGGTCCCTAGTCCTGGGCTGGGTAGGTAATTGTCTCACTTGACTAAGCAGGACTAAGGTGAGTTCTCTCCCTCTGACTTTTGGGGCAGATGCATTCATTAGTTCTTTGGTCAGAGCACAAAAGACCATTTTCTTTTTCCTGCCTCTGCCTCCATCACCACCCCATCTCTACCTACTACACTGTTACCAGAACCCTACCATTTCTACCAGAGTGTTTCCCCTTAAATAGCTACTCATTTCCAGTTGCAAGATATCACATGTCTTGAGAATTTTGGCTTCTGCCCATATATGGAGTAGAACTTATGCAATTGAGAGGATAGAACCAGTTCTATCAAGTTCAAAAGATAAACCCTAGACGCAGGAGGGTTGTAGCCACACTGGGTTTGCTGATATTTGGGGTCACTTTAGACTCCTTCTCCAAAGCGGGTTCCATGCTTTCTAAAGGAGAATGTAGTCTAGGATGCATATCTTTATCAACAGTACAGCTGGAAGGAATTGTCCCTCAGACTGTGGCACATGGTCTTCTCCTTATTCCAGCATTTGTCTTTTTACAAATCATCAACAAAGATATCAGACAATATACTGGAAACTGGTAATCTGCTGCCATAACAACAACAAAGGCTAACTAACATTGGTGAATGTTTACTATGTGCCAGGCAGTGTGCTTAGTATTTTGTATATATTGCCTCATATTTCATCCTCACAATAATACTTTATTGTAGGTTTTGGAAGCAACCTCCCTTTCTCTGGCTTCATGTTTCCATGTGGAAGGATCTCCATTAGAGTAAAACCCTTGGTCTCTTGCTCACTACTTCAGTCTCCCTGGAGAGAGGCACTCACGTCATTGGTTGGTTGGGAAGAAGGAACTAGACATGTCTGCCTTGACGACATTCAGGACCACTCTTTTATCTCCCTGCCTAAAGAAAGGACGCATTTTGTTCTGTTGCCGAGTCTCATGGTGGGCTGAGTGGAGCAGATCTGCCCCAGGGGACAGGCCTGTATTTCCATTTCTTCTTGTACCTAGTGATGTGTTCAATGCTGTGGTATAGGATTAAGAAGTACATCATTTCTAAAACATCCAAGTTTTCAAAACAGCCTTATTAATAGTAAAGCAATATTGGATATCCATCCATCTAACTTCTGCCCTTTCAGTTATTGAAGTCTATATGGGGAAGATGGGAAAGCATTTGTTGATCCCTTAAAATCCCCAAAGCAGGAATTATTAGTATCTTCAGTTTGTTGTGTGAACACGAGCATTGAGCCAACTTATCCAAAGTCCCACAGCTCATCAGTGACCAAGCATCGATTCTTACTCGGTGGGTGAACTCTAGAGCAAACACTTGACCAGCAAGCCAAGCTGATCCCTGTAACTTCCCTGTTCCCCATGGCTGAACTTCATAAAATCTCATCACACCTTTAAGACTGAGTGATGGCACCATCTGAGGAAAACCCAACCTATCCTTCAAGAATCCTCTGTGGAGTCTTTCCCAATTCTCCCAGACACAGTTAGTGGGTCCACTCTCTGTGTTATTTCTACAACCTTCTGTTGGACAGCAAAGATTCCTTCAGTTACTGGATTATTTCATTTATCTCTCTAACCTTAGCATCTAGCACAGAGTAGCTGCCAACTTGGTTTCTGTTAAATGATATTCAAAGACATAGTCTAACAAATACCAAATTCTCCGAAGCAACCAATTTAAGCACAAAGTCCACACAGATTCTAGAATGGATTCAGTTGTACTCTATTTAAGTTACAAGACCTCCTTTGTTCCATTTAGTATTGAGAGAGGGTGTTGTTTTTGTTTGTTTGTTTTTTTCAAGTTCCTTCTATGCTTCCCTTTAGAAGTTGTTGTGCTGGGAGGCAGTAAGCTGGCAGCATATATGATGTCTGTCTGCATTGTTTTGTTGGTGGTGGTGTTCAGTTGCTAACTTATGTCCAACTCTTTGAGACGTCAAGGATTGCAGCATGCCAGGCTTTCCTGTCCTTCACTATCTCCTGGAGTTTGCCCAAATTTATGTCCATTGAGTCAGTGTTGCCATCCAACCATCTCATCCTCTGTTTCCCCCTTCTCCTCCTGGCCTCAATCTTTCCCAGAGTCAGAATCTTTTCCAGTGGGTCAGCTCTTCGCATCAGATGGCCAAAGTATTGAAGCTTCAGCTTCACCATCAGTCCTTCCAATTAGTATTCAAGGTTGATTTCCATTAGAATTAACTGGCTTAATTTCCTTGCTGTCCACGGGACTCTAAAGAGTCTTTTCCAGCACCACAATTTGAAAGCAACAGTTCTTCAGCGCTCAGCCTTCTTTATGGTCCAACTCTTAGATCCATACATGACTACTGGAAGATCCATAGCTTTGACTAGATGGACCATTGTCAGCAAAGTGATGTCTCTGCTTTTAAAACTCTGCTTTTAAAAATGATGTCTAAGTTTGCTATAGGTTTGCTTTCAAGGAGCAAGCATCTTTTAATTTCATGGCTGCAGTCACTGTCCACAGTGATTTTGGAGCCCAGGAAAATAAATCTGTCACTGTTTCCACTTTTTCCTCATCTATTTGCCTTGAAGTGATAGGACCAGATGCCATGTTCTGAGTTTTTTGAATGTTGAGTTTTAAGCCAGCTTTTCACTCTCCTCTTTCACCCTCATCAAGATGCTCTTTGGTTTCTCTTCATTTTCTGCCATTAGAGTGGTATCATCTTCATATCTGAGGTTACTGATAATTCTCCTAGCAATCTTGATTCCAGCTTGTGCTTCATCCAGCCCAGCATTTTGCATGATGTACTCTGCACATAAGTTAAATAAGCAGGGTGACAATATACAGCCTTGGTGAACTCCTTTCCCAATTTTGATCCAGCATTGTTTTACTGAACCTGATTTAATTTCACCCAGAATTACTACAAGAAGTCAAAATAACTGCAACATTCACAGAACATGAAAATAATAACTACCACTTATCAAGCACTTACCATAGGCCAAACACCATGACATCCAGTAGTCATGTATAGATGTGAGAGTTGGACTATAAAGAAAGCTGAGCGCCAAAGAATTGATGCTTTTGAACTGTGGTGTTGGAGAAGACTCTTGAGAATCCTTTGGACTGCAAGGAGATCCAACCAGTCCATCCTAAAGGAAATCAGTCCTGAGTGTTCATTGGAAGGACTGATGTTGAAGCTGAAACTCCAATACTTTGGCCACCTGATGCAAAGAACTGACTCATTTGAAAAGACCCTGATGCTGGGAAGGATTGGGGGCAGGAGGAGAAGGGGACAACAGAGCATGAGATGGTTGGATGGCATCACCGACTTGATGGACATGAGTTTGGGTAAACTCTTGGAGTTGGTGATGGACAGGGAGGCCTGGCGTGCTGTGGTCCATGGGGCCGCAAAGAGTCGGACACGACTGAGCGACTGAACTGACTGAACTGAAACACCATGATGCACAGTTTACACATATCAGCTCTAACCATCACAAGTAAGTATTGTTATTCCCATTTCACAAATGAGAAAACTAAGGCTCAGTGAGACAAGGAGATTTGCCTGCGGCCACACACCAGTAAGTGGCAAAACATAAATGAAATCAGTGCTGTCTGGCTCCAGAACTGGATCTCTTTTCCTTTCTTCAGTGTCCTCTGGAACATATAGCAGCTGTTGTGATGATTAGAAAAGATAGTGGGTGGGAAAGTGCTTGGAAAACTCCACAGAGAACTAAGCATGTGAGAGATTATGAAAACTTGTTGAGAGCTTTGGCAAGGGCACTGTGATAATAGCCCTGGGGAGGGGAACAAATTGATCTGGCTGGAGTTTAGGGACATTTCCTATTAGGTAATTGCTCTGAAGGCAGTGTTTCTGAAGCAGTGGAGATGCAGACCCTCTTTTCTTTATGAAACAGTCCTCATCTCCAGGAACAAAGACAGGAGAGGTTAGTTTGGTTTAAACCAGTTATTTTCTTCAAGACAAATAAAAAAGTCAAGGAGGAGTGGTGGTGTTGTCCACTTGCTGTTGGGTCTTAGACATTGATTGGTTCTGGACTCTCCTTTGAGTGAGAGCACTAACTTACAACATATGCTGAACATTTTTCCATTAAAAATGCATTTCAAAAACACAATAGGCCCGCATGTTTATTCTCTGAAGTATAGCACAACAGAACACACAGATTATTACATATGTTCTGAATGTTTCACCAGACTTCAAAGGCAGAGAAAGGCATTTTCTGTTCTCTTCTTCACCCAACAAATATTTATTGAAAGACTTCTGTATGTTAGGCATTGTGCTAGGCACTGAGGAATATGACAGGACCCTGTTGTCAAAAAAAAAAAAAACTAAAACTTAAACAGCAGAGTGTCAAATCACTTCAGTTGTATCCAACTCATTGCAACCCCATGGACTATAGTCCACCAGGCTCCTCTGTTCATGGGATTCTCCAGACAAGAATACTGGATTGGACTGTCATGCCCTCCAGGGGATCTCCCCAACCCAGGGAGTGAACCCACATTCCTTACATTTCCTGCATTAGCAGGCAGATTCTTTACCACTAGCGCCACCTGGGAAGCCTCAAAACTACAGTAGGGGAGATATAAACTAATTTTTAAACTATTATGATACAACATAAGTGCTGGGCTTCCCCAATGACTCAGAGGTAAAAGAATCTGCCTTCAATGCAGGAGACACAAGAAATGAGGGTTCGATCCCTGGGTTGGGAAGATCCCCTGGAGAAGCAAGTGGCAACCCACTCCAGTATTCTTGCTTGGGAAATCCCATGGACAGGGGACCCATGGGGTCCCAAAGAGTCAGACAGGACTGAAACGATTGAGCACACACAACATAAGTGCAACAAGAGGACACACATGATAAAGAAAATTAAATGAGAACATGGTGCTCTCCACCAAAGAGACTCTTTTCAAGGATAAATGATGTCTGAGCTGATTTTTGATGACCAAACTGGAATTTTAAGCTGCCCAATCCCTATAATGTGCACTTCGCCCCACTTTGCATATATATCTGGTGCTTAGAAATACACTAAAATGCTATTTGTTATTTTAATAATTATTTATTAAGCACCCAGTATATGCAAAACACTGTTAATATTTGCAAAAAATGCAAAGAATAAAGTGTCATTCTACCTACCTACTCTATCAAACAGATCATATTAGAATAGATAAACAAGACATATTCCAAAATAATAAAAGAATGAGCAATAATGGGGAAAATATTTGCATAACACTGGCTATGAAAGATCAAAGAGACAAAATATAAACTCTGAATCAACAGAGAGGCAGAGAATGGGGTCAATGACTTAAGCATCCACCTTAAGAAGCTAGAAGAAGAGTAAATTAAATCCAAAATATCAATTCAAAGGAGGGACATAGTTTCTGGAATGATCAATAGAATTGAAAAAACACTCTAGCTAGATTTCTCAAGAATAAAAGAGAATAGAAACAAAGTGTCACTTTAGAAATGAAAGAAGGTACATAACTATAGATACTGCAGATTCTAAAAGGACAATATTATGAACAACAAATATGACAACTTTGATGAAATGGAAAAATTCCTTAAAAGTATACAACTTACTAAAATTGACTCAAGAAGAAATAGAAAATATGTATAGATCCATATTTTATTAAAGAAATGGAATTTATACCTGAATATTGTTCTGGTCTGAATATTTGTGTCTTCCTAAAATCCACATATTAAAGCCTAATCCCAAGATGATACTAGTGGAGGTGAGGTCTTTAGAGGATGATTGTCTCATAAGGATGAAGACCTTCATCCTTAGGTGCCCTTATAAGGGGCTAAAGAGATCAGAGTTTTCTGCCATGTGAAGACAAAATGTTGGTGAGGATATAAAACAACTGAAACTCAAACACTGCTGGTGGGAGTATAAACTGGTGCCACTTTGAAAAACAGTTTCTTAAAAAGTTAGACACCTTGCATGCAACCCAGAAATTCCATTCATAGGGATTTACTCAAGAAGACTAAAAACTTATGTCAAACAAAAAAGTGTACACAAATGTTCACAGCAGCACTTTTTATAATATTAACATTATTATTAATATTTTCAAAACTGGAAACCACACAAATGTCAATTAGGAAAAATAGTGAATAAATGAACAAATTTTACATTGACCTAATGGAGTACTGTTCAGCAATAAAAAGAAACAAGCAACTGATATGTACAATAACATGGATAAATGTTGAACAAGAGAGCACAAACCTCAAAGTGTTCATATTATATGAATCTATTTGTATGAAGTTCTAGAGAAGCCAAAACTAATCTGTAGTGACAGAAAGCAGATTGGCAGTTACCTGGGTTGGGTTATTCTGTGATGGAACTGATCACTGTGCCCAAAGGGGCACAAGGGAATTTTTTAGCACAATGGAAACATTTTTTCTTTTAATTGTGGTGGTAGTTAACAAGCATATATACATTTGTCAAAATTCACCAAACTATTCAAAATGAGGGCAGTTTGTTGTAAGTTAATTATATGTAACTAGAATTGACTTAAAAAGAAAAAACAGCTGGGGACTTCCCTGGTGGTACAGTGGTTAAGAATCTGCGTTCCCAATACAGGGGGCCTGAGTTCAGTCCCTAGTCAGGGAACTAGATCTCAGTTGCTGCAACTGAGAGCTGGGACATGGCAATGAAGAGTCCGAGTGCTGCAACAATGACCTGGAACAGCCAAATAAATAAATTAATTAATTTAAAAAAAAAAGAAAAAAAGACTTAAAAGGAAGTGTGATGCAGGCAATAGATTACAGACTGATATTCAGACCAGTTGGGTTCAAATCCCAGCCCCTGTATCCCAGAGATGATGTGACTTTGGACAGATTGTTTTCCCTCTCAGATTTTCAGTTTCCTCATCTATATGGTGAGAGTACTGATACCTATATCAAATAGTTGTAGTAAGGAGTAAATATATACACAGAGGAGTAAGTATACATATATGTATATACATGTACATATATTATAACATATTTATGTTCATAAATATTTATATATATATAAATTCAATGGACAATACTAATAGTGTTCTAATATTAATTCTCTTGTATTTAACTTCCACCAAGAAGATGAAAGAACCGGAAGGCTGTGGTATTTCTTAGAAATGTTTAGCCAGCCCTTTGGATCCAAACAGTCCAGAAGTAATTATGGCCCCGAGTCACAGATCAGGCTGGCAGACGCTGCTTTCTACCCTGGATAATGGGACAAAACACAGGAAATTGTGGCTTGGCAATGGTTCTTAGATAAAAGGAAGGCTTGTAGGACAGACCATCCGGAGGGAGGAAGATGGGTAAGAGGCAGGGAAAGGAGATACAAGCTCAGCTGTGGAAAATAAGGCTTTTCCTCTCTGCTGTGATTCCAAGTTTTTCTTCAGTTCTATGATTGATGGTGTCTGCAGGTAACAGATAATTACCGTGTCCAGTGCAGGGTAGCCTGATGGGAAGAAAACAGCCTTTGAAGTTCTCAGCCTTGAGCTTTAGTGCCAACTTTTCCATTCCATGGGTGTGTAATCCTTGGCAGGTAAGGTTGGATCTGTGAATCACAGTCTCCTCATCTCTAAGACAAGGATAATAAAAGAACCTAGCTCCAAGGGTGTCCTGGGTAATAATAGTGCAGACTTCCACTGAAATCTATTAGACACAGAGTTCTCAAAGACAGGAGCTACTGTGAACGCAGGACAAAGGATTAGGCACAGAGTTTCTGGAGGCAAGTCCAGATTGGATGAGAATGTTCCTTCAGCCAGTTGGCTAAGCACCCTATCCCCAGGGTCCAGAGTGAGCTACTCAAGATCTTGGTGGGTCATGAAAGGATCTGTCCTCCTTACCCTGGTCCTCACCCACATTCCTCCAAGAGGACCTCAACTCTGCTCCCTACTACTGTTGATCCTCTTGGTCGTAGAACTTGCAGAGCAGAATGTGTGTCCTTCCCGTGGGGAAGCATTGCATCACAACTGGGTACATTCTGCAAAGTGTTTGCCCTGCCTGCTCTTGGTAAGTGACCCCTCTCCTCCGAGGGCCCAAGGCCTCCTGTCCCAGGTGGCATAAGCGTGTCCCACAGCGGCCCCTATGGGGCGCCTGGGCCGGGAGCGCTGGGAAGTTGGACCACTGTTGAGGTCTTCCTTGCGGCAGGAAATCTTGCGGTGGCCCTAGGTCTGTGCCTGCAAGAACCTTGCTCTAAATAAACCAGTAAAAGCAACTATACTCCAATAATAAATAAATAAGTAAACAAACCAGTATTCGCAGAATATTTGAGAAAGAAAAACTGTCTAACGCTGAACAAAAAATCTGCCTTCACTAGTTTATAAAGGCTAGTCTTTTTCCTATGCATCCTTTTCAAAAGTCACTTCAGAAGCTATGTAGTGTATTAGCAAGAACAAGGGTTAGAATTCATGAACTGAAGACTGTTTGAAGTCTCCCTGATGATGAGAATTTGGACCTGTCTCTACTTTCCTGAACTATTTCTTACTAATAATATCTGAAAGTGTTAGTTGCTCAGTCATGTCCAATTCTTTGTGACCTTGTGGACTATGGCCTCTGTCCATGGGATTCTCCAGAAAGAATACTGGAGTAGGTTGCCATTCCCTTCTCCAGGGGATCTTCCCAACCCAGGGATTGAACCCAGGTCTCCTGCACTGCAGGCAGATTGTTTACCATCTGAGCCATTCATTGGCTCTGTTCCCTGAGTCATGCTGATAAAAATTACCTCATTTTCTCCTCACAACAATTATATGAAGGAAGTGTTTGTTATCCCCATTTTATAGACTAAGAAATGGAGGCTTAGGAAATCACTTGGGGCTTCCCTTGTGGCTCAGTGGTAAACAATTCACCTGCCAATGCAGAAGACATTTCCAATGCAGGAGACATATGAGACTTAAGTTCGATCCCTGGGTCAGGAAAATCCCCTGAAGGAGGGCATGGCAACACACTCCACTATTCTTGCCTGGACAATTCCATGGACAGAGGAGCCTGGTGGCTTACAGTCCATGGGTTGCAAAGAGTCGGACACGACTTAGAGACTAATAGCAACAACAAAGAAGTCACTTGCCCAAAGGTTTAGGCCAGTAAAAGTTGCTGAGATCTTTCTGACTCCGAAGTTTATGCTGAAGCACTTTTATCTCCAGTATGCTCTCTCACTTTTTAAATGCACCTTAGTAATAATAATAATAATAATAATGAAGACGATGATGATATTGTCTTTATCACATATTTTGTCCTGCAAACTTTAAAATTACTCAAATGATTGTATTCAAGATTATGGCCAAGGTCACAGGAAGACCCTGTGTTTCAGGATGAGTCACCTCCACAGAGGTGAGTAGGAAGAGATCTGTGGACAGAGCTGAAGCCAAGATCATGATCGTGAGCATGGCAAAGGCCTTCTCAGAGCTGACTTCAGGAGAGCACGTAATGTCAGCCTGCTTCTCCTGCCTTCTCCCTTTTCCTGGCACAGGTGCTGAGGCACGTGGGACACGCTTCCTGGCCACTCCTTTGACCTTGGGCAGGGCCCTCCAGTCCTCTCATGGAGAGTCTGATGATACAGTCCCCTTTCCTTGACACAGTTATGCAGGCTGGCTTTATTCTTCTTTTGAAATCTACAGCATCTCCCTCAAAACACAGCCCTGACATTTATCTAAAATCTTCCTGGGACTTCTCTGGCAGTCCAGTGGCTAAGACTCCACACTCCCAAATCAGGGGGCCTGGGTTCTCTCCCTGGTCAGGGAACTAGATCCCACATGCCACAACTAAGAGTTCGAATGCTGCAACTAAAGATTCTGCAAGCTACCACTAAAGATCCCACATGCTTCAACTAAAGATCCCGCCTTCTGCAACTAAAAAGATCCAGAATGTTGCAACAAAGATAGAAAACCTTGTGTACAGAACTGGCGCAGCCAGATAGATAGATAAACTTTGGCAAAGTCTTCCTCCATTCTACTCCTCTGTTCAGCCGCCAGGGCAACATGGCTCATAATAGTTAAAACCTGGAGCAACTTAAATGCACACCCATAGAGAATGAATTAAATACATTATGCTACATCGTTGCATTTCTGACTCTTTGAGATCCCATGGACTGTAGCCCAACAGGCTCCTCTGTTCATGGGATTCTCCAGGCAAGAATACTGGAGTGGGTTGCCATGCCCTCCTCCAGGGGATATTCCTGACCCAGGGATCGAACCTAAGTCTCTTATGTCTCCTGCATTGACAGGCAGGTTCTTTACCACCAGTGCTATCTGGAAAGCCTGTGCTACATCCTTACATTGTTCGTGAGTCATCTAAATTTTAAGTGTAGTTGAAATAAACACAACTCAAACTCCCAGAGGACAAAGTAGGGACTTGGATGGCTTAGGGATATATGGCTTCAGGTCCAGTGGGAAACAGGTATCCAAACAATGCATTCAGGAAGCTGCTTCTTTTCATCTCTCATCTCTGCTTTCTTCTCCTCTATATACTTCATGCTCAGGAAGCAAAGACAGCCAACAGCAGCTCAGACTTCTATGCCACAGAATTCACTCCCCCAAAAGGTAAAGAATATCTCATGCACAGTTGGAGCTGTGGCTGACCATTTCTGGATCAATTTTGTGATTCAGACCAGGCCAAGTCTTTAATCAAGGGGTAGATACTACATAAAGAGATAGATATAACATGAAATTTCTAGAAGGAAACATGATAATAGCCTTGGAATAGGCAAATATTTTCTTAAACATCAAAAAGGAACTAGTCATGAAAGCAGAAAAAAATCATAAATTGGACTTAAGCAAAGTGAAAAGCTGTTGTTTAAAAGACACCATTGGAAATGAAAAGGCAAAATTCAGACTTAGAGAAAACAATAGATGCCCCCTAAGCTGTAAAATAATTTTGTCACTGTAAAAAATAAGTGGCCTATATCTACAAGAAAAAATCTTTAGTATAGGGATTTCTGTTTTGCTTACCACTACATTTCTATCACCTAAAATGGTGGACAATCAAAATTTTTGTTGAGTGACTAAATTGCCGAAATGTATTTTTAAATTTAAAATAATGCTATGTACAGATTGATCTCATTTATGTTAAAAAACATTTTTATATATGTGTAAATGCACCAAAAAAGGACTTAAAGGGGGAAGAGAAAGGTGAGCTTTTACTTTTCAATACTTATGTAGATGCTGGAATTTTTACTAAAATCAATAGAAAACATAAAAATCATAAGGCTAGTGTATTTCAGAGCCTGATCTTTGAGCCCTTGGGCCATGTCCTGCCTGGAGCAGAAGAGCCATACCTAGTAGTTTGGGGGATTACATCAGACTCTGTTTCCCAAGCCTACTTCAAAGTTTCACTCATGATTGATTTTTCAAGTTTTAGTCCAATTTGAGCTTTTCACTTTTGACTCAGCTCCTCTGAATTGACAAATAGACTAGCTTTTAATTTGTCTTTTCTACAAGATGCTCTCTCTCTAGTCATTCCCTCAAACCATCCATTTCAGCTCTAGTGTGAATGATGCCCCGACCTGCCACTGACTCAGGTTCCCTGGATACAGGAAGGTCCTCTTTAGAACAGAATGGGGAATCAAACTGACTCTCTTTCTCTGGGGTGAAAACTTTGCAAGATGCCTTCAAGTAACTGGAATTATGAAAGACATAAGAGTGTAAGGAAAAACTGCCTTATGCTTATCATGTTTACTCTTTTCACAGACTATGAGCAAAACAAGGATTCGTTTTTATTCCCATTTTAAAGAAAAGGGAAGCTCCAAGTCACACATGCTAGAGGTCACACAGCCAGAGGTTACACAGCTAGAGTGGCTCTGGCTCCAGTGAAAGTCTCTTTACTGAAGTTTATTCTCTCTTATTCAACTACATCAAGGGAATATGAACAGGTTCACCAAGTCTCTTCATCTAAATTTGAAACTAACAGAACTCACCTAAACAATGAAAGAAGTTTCTATTCTAATTGTCCCTGCAGGTCCCATAACTGACACTGCTATGAGAGGGCCCAGGTATGAGCCACTATGAGTAGATGGATATCCCATCATCTGAAATGTATCCCAGGCTGGGCTTATGAAAACTTTTAAGTCTGTGAAGACAATAAGATGATTCCTCAAGAGAGCTTGATTATTTCCCACTCACCCAAACCAAAAGGGGTAGTTTCTCTGGGAACAGATTCTAGAACTTTCAAAAGGGCTCCAAGAAAGCAAGTCAAGATGTAGACATGTGCCTTATAAACAGTTGGCTCATAATGTCCTTCCATTTGATATCCTCTTGGAAAAATATCCTAGCCTCAGTACAAAAGTGGTAGCTCTATACACTATGTGACCAGGTCCCTGATGGCAGTTGACTGGGCCAGAAATGAAGCTGGTCAGACCCATGGCAGAGGCGCTCTAAACTTAGGGAACAAATCAAGGAAGTGGGGAAGCACTGGCTTGAATACTGAAGAAAGAAATGAAAAATCATCAAACTGATTAGTGAGACTTTCCAGGACTTTCAAAGCTAGGCGTGTACCCCTGCTCAAGAGAAAGGCCTTACATATACCAATGTTTCAATGTCCTCTCAAGGAAATGGCCAGGTTAGCCCTAATCAGTGAAGTCTACTAACAATCTCCCCCTACCTCCTTCTCTCTCTTTCTCTCTCTCACACACACAGACACACATGCATCTCCAAACAACATTTAGTGTCTTCTTTTCTCAAATGTATGTTTTTAAAACACAAGACTCCCTAGATATCTAGAGAAAGTTTATGTTTCAACATAACAGATTAACATGAAATGAAGAGACAGAAGAAAGAAAAGAAGAAAGAAAGAGAGTAGTGTAGAGAAATTAGAAATGATACAAGAAATTAATAAACTTTTTAAAAATTATAATACACTCAAGAAAAATCAGATGAGGTTACTGAGTAATGTGAAATTAGATAACCACTCTTCTGCTAAAATGTTAAAAAAATTTTAAATCTGTTCAGAATCTCTGAGGAACCCAAAAAACAGTTAAAAATTGCTGGGCCAAGATGCAGGAGAAAGCAGAAGTATGGTGGTATCAGGAATTTGGAGTCCCTTTAGAGACATTTACCAAATCCAGAAGTGAAGTGAAAGTTTCTCAATAGTGTCAGACTCTTTGTGACCCCATGGACTATACAGTCCATGACTTCTCCAAGCAAGAATACTGGAATGGGTATCCTTTCCCTTCTCCTGGGGATCTTCCCAACCCAGGGATCATACCCAGGTCTCCCCCATTGCAGGCAGATTCTTTACCAGGTGAACCACAAGGGAAGCCTACCAAAAGTTTATTTTCTTTTGGTGTCTTGAGACACTTATTCTCTTATTCTTCTGGAGGCCAGAAGTTCAAAATCAGTTTCACTGGGACAAAATGAAGATGTCAGCAGGGCCCCATTTCTCTGGAGGCTCTAGAAGAATCTATTCCTGCCTCTTCTGCCTTCTGGAGGCTGTTGGCATTCTGGGACTAGTGGTAACATGACTCGATCTTCAAAACCAGCATCTTCAAATCTCTTTCTGCTCCATTTTCATATGACATTCTCCCCTGTGTGCCTATGTCAAACCTTCCCCTGCTTCTCTTTCCAAGATGACCTGTGGTGGCATTTTGGGCTTATCCAGATAATCCAGGACAATCTTCTCACTTCAAAACCCTTAACCTAATCATATTTGCATAACCTCATTTCCAAATAAGGTTTACAGGTTTCAGGGATTAGGACCTAATATTGATAGGGGTCCATTCTTCAGCATTCTAAAAGTAGCATCAAAACCCATCAAGTTCCTATAGTAATGAGTTTCCCCAGTGGCTCAGGGGTAAAGAATCTGCCTGCAATGCAGGTTCAAGATGTTCAAACCCTGGGTCAGGAAGATCCCCTGGAGGAGGGCATGACAACCCTTTCCAATATTCTCACCTGGAGAATCCCATGGACAGAGGAGCCTGGTGGGAAACGATCCACAGGGTCACAAAGAGTTGGACATGACTGAAGCTATTTGGCACACATGCACCTATAGTAATAAATATAATAAAAGATATGCAAGACCTCCACACTGGAAACCACATAATGTAATCGAGAGAAATAAAGATAAATCTGAACAAGTGGAAGAATATACCATTTTCATGAACTGATGACAGTATTTTAAAGATACCAACTCTACAAATCGATTCTATAAATTGTGTGTACTTCTAATCAAAAAGTCAGCAGTGTTTTATTGGGAGAAATTGATAAGCTGTTTCTAAAATTTACACAAAAACGCAAAAGCTGAGAAGAGCCAAGACCAATTTGAAAAAAGAGCAACATTGAAGGACTTGAACTACTAGATATCAATAAATAGTTAAAATATAAAGAAGATACATGACAATTGAACTTTAAAGCAGCATTTTGAAAACTTTAATGTGTACAGGGCAACCACATGGGCATATCACTTAAATTATATCTTCCACTCACTGCCCCCGCTTTCCAGAGTAAGAACATTCATTGCAATGAGGGCTTTTGTTTAGAATAAGTAGAAGAAGTAGGTGCTCAGTAAATATTTGCTGAATTGACTTTCATAACCCAGTTCTCCTGGCAATTTTTTAAATAATAAATATCACATCAACCAAAGGACTAATATCTTCCCATATATGCCCATTAGTGGTTCGGGGAAATGATAAGTGATCTTATACTAAACTTGAATATTGCATATCGGATGAGGCAGTTTTCTAGGAAGGCTTGTTCCCAACACAATGAGCTATAGACCAAGATGATGGGAACAGTTCTGTACTTGGCTGATATCTAGGAAGCACAGGGCTTACTCAATAATTCCCTCAGGTTAGGTGTGTATTTTACATCAGTACCTTTATCTACACAAGTGGCCCTGGGATCTCAGTCTACTGTGATTCAGCAAACAATACCAGCTATGACCTGAAATCAGTTGCCTATACCAATAATTGCTCCAATGGACCTTATCTTTCTATTGTGGCTCCTAAAATTAGTGTTTCTTTCTGTTATAATGAAAAAAAACAATCTCCATTGATTGCAAAGAGCAATGCCTGATATTACAGCGTGATCATATTCAGAATAAATAGAATCCTGTATTGTTCAGTAATAATTATCATGTTAAAGAGATTTCAGTTCACAAGATAAGAAAAAATCCTGTCATTAAGATAATAGCCAATAAGCCAATAACCGAGCTGCACCAGTACATTAAACGTAATTAGCCTTAGGTTTTTAAAAACTATTCAGAGGCAAAGTCAAGCCATTCCCCATTCCCTAGGAAGCTGTTATGATTGCCAAGTGCAGTTACAAGTCACTCCCCTATCTGAGGCTGACAGAGGCCTAGAAGAGAGCATGATGTTCAATAACACAGTGTGAATAATGCTTTTACTTTATTGTTTTATTATTTTATTTAATGCTTTATTGTCCTTTGTTCTCACTATAATAAACTAGTTTAGGCCCTTGTCACAGTGGTAAAGAATCAGCCGGCCAATGCAGGAGACATGGGTTTGATCCCTGATCCGGGAAGATCCCACAGGCTGCAGAGCAACTAAGCCCATGTGTCACTCCAGTATTCTTGCCTTGAGAATCCCATGAGCACAGCAGCCTGGCAGGCTACAGTCCACAGGGTCATAGAGTCAGACGTGACTGAACAACTGAGCACACACACACATACTTAACACACTTGTCTTAGGTCATTCAGGCTACTATAACAAAATGCCACAGACCGAATGGCTTATAAAGAACAGAAATCTATTTCTCACAGTTCTGGAGGCTGGATGTTTAGATCAAGGTGTCCAGTTGGTATTTAATCACTAAAAAAAGAAAGGAAAAAAAACCCTACAAAATGAACATGGCTACATTCCAATAAAACTTTATTTCCAAAAACTTCTGATGTTTAGCTTTTGCAAAGATGGTTAGCTCTCTATAAAAAATTCAAAACTTCCTTTCTCTTTTAAGAGTCACTGGGAAATAACTGCCTAGCTCTCCTTACAACCAAACATAGCTAGTGGAATGCGAGCAAGAGTCATGAGTATCATGATTATTACTATTATTTATAAAACACTTATAAAGTGTGTGGGCTTCCCTGGTGGCTCAGATGGTAGTCAGCTTGTAATGCAACGAGACCTGGGTTCAGTACCTGGGTTGGGAAGATTCCTCGGAGAAGGGAATGGCTACCCACTCTAGTATTCTTGCCTGGAGAATTCCATGGACAGGGGAGCCTAGCAGGCTATAGTCCATGGGGTCACAAAGAGTCAGACACAATTGAGTAACTAACACTTTCCCTTTATAAAGTGCATAATATGTGTCAGATATAGATAAGTGTTAGACAAACATTAGCTCATTTAATGCACATAACAATCCTATAAGGTAAGTTCTGTTATTGTCTCCATTTCACAGACAAACTGAGGGTCAGAGTAGTTGAATAATTACTGAATTTTTACTGAATAATTAGTCAAACACAGCTAATAAGTCTCAGAGATGAAATTCCAGCCTAAGACATCTAACTCCAGAGTCCATACTCTTAACCATTGCATTATGCTTTTTCTTGGGCCAAGCCCTTTAAAAAGCAAATCGGGATTCCCTAGCTACTCTGTGGCCTCAGGGAATGGCAGAGTCGTACAATTGCAGGGTCCTGGTTTTCTGATTAGCAACAGGGAAGCAAGGTGCCTGCTAACCATGAACTCCCATACTAGACTACCACATGAATTAAAAATAAACTTCTGTTGAGTCAAGGCACTGAAATTTTGACTTTGATTGTTAGAGCATCTAGTGTTCCCCTAACTGACACACATGAAACCAAGACCAACCACAATCTGTCATGGTCCAGAGTCAGAGACCTGGATTCTAGCTTTAGCACAGGCTCTGGCTTAATGTGTAACCTTAGAGACGCACTTTCCTCAAGGCTACATTTGAAAGGTTAGGGGTTGGATTGGATCAACATTAAAATCCATATTTAATTTTCTATCTTGAACATGTTGCTTGCATCTTCTTAGAAACAGGACATGATGGCCAAATAAAGTAGAAAAACTTTGGATACTACACTCCCCCATTAGAGATACGTAAGTCTTCACTGATTGAAGGCTTTGAGACAAATTTCTGTAAGGACTTTAACAATAATCATTACATGGAGTTGACCACAGAACCTCTTAATATTTTTTTCCATTGGGAGAAATTCATTAATAGTTAGAGGTAACTATAGTTAATGATGCTGTATTATATATTTGAAAGTTGCTAAGAGAGTAGACCTTAAAAGTTCTTATCACAAGAAACTAATTTTGTAACTATGTGTGGTGATAGATATTAACAACTTATTGTGGTGATCATTATTCAAATTATACAAGTACTAAGGGTCAGGAAGCAACAGTTGGAACTGGACATGGAACAACAGACTGGTTCCAAATAGGAAAAGGAGTACGTCAAGGCTGTATATTGTCACCCTGCTTATTTAACTTATATGCAGAGTACATCATGAGAAACGCTGGGCTGGAAGAAACACAAGCTGGAATCAAGATTGCCGGGAGAAATATCAATAACCTCAGATATGCAGATGACACCACCCTTATGGCAGAAAGTGAAGAAGAACTAAAGAGCCTCTTGATGAAAGTGAAAGAGGAGAGTGAAAAAGTTGGCTTAAAGCTCAACATTCAGAAAACTAAGTCATGGCATCTGGTCCCATCACTTCATGGGAAATAGATGGGGAAACAGTGGAAACAGTGTCAGACTTTATTTTTTGGGGCTCCAAAATCACTGCTGATGGTGACTGCAGCCATGAAATTAAAAGACGCTTACTCCTTGGAAGGAAGGTTATGGCCAACCTAGATAGCATATTTAAAAGCAGAGACATTACTTTGCCAACAAAAGTCCGTCTAGTCAAGGCTATGGTTTTTCCAGTGGTCATGTATGGATGTGAGAGTTGGATGGTGAAGAAAGCTGAGCACCGAAGAATTGATGGTTTTGAACTGTGGTGTTGTAGAAGACTCTTGAGAGTCCCTTGGACTGCAAGGAGATCCAATCAATTCATCCTAAAGGAGATCAATCCTGGGTGTTCATTGGAAGGACTGATGTTGAAGCTGAAACTCCAATACTTTGGCCACCTCATGCAAAGAGTTGACTCATTGGAAAAGACCCTAATGCTGGGTAGGATTGGGGGCGGGAGGAGAAGGGGACAACAGAGGATGAGATGGTTGGATGGCATCACTGACTCGATGGACATGGGTTTGGGTAGACTCCGGGAGTTGGTGATGGACAGGGAGGCCTGGCGTGCTGCAGTTCATGGGGTCGCAAAGAGTCGGACACGACTGAGCGACTGAACTGAACTGAAATCTTTACATTGTATGCTTGAAGCTAATGTAATATTATATGTCAATTATATCTCAGTTAAAGCAATACTTAGAGGAATACTAGTGTACTAAGAAGTGTATATTGGAGAATGGTGAAATAGAATTCTAATGCTATTCGAAGTTCTAAAAATGCTCTCAATGGTTCGCTACCTTACCAAGTTTTCCCATACACAGACCCAATCAGGTTACCTCTTTATTCACATATGTGTGTAGCAATGTCACCACTGAGAGCTAGGAACATCTCAAGTTGTTTTCTGAAGTTGGAATGACACTGCTCATCTCTGCATCACTCCAAGTCTTTCCTATACTTCAAGTCTCAGCTCAACTCTGTGCCTGGTTCGTGAAGACCTCACAGGGTGATCTAGCCCACACAATACTTCTCTCTTTACTCAACACACATTAAACTGTGTGGTCCTTCCATCAACATTTTAGGCTTGGACTTTCCTGAAAAGTTTCTTGAAAGAGGACGTTTGTAGGGCAAGAGATAACTAGAAGATGAGTTCCTTGAGCTATTTTGATATGCATTGCTCGAACAAAGACAAAGTTAGACTGGAAACAGTCACAAACAAGAAATATATGTATTTGTTCCTTGGCGGAGAAATGGGAAAACAAACTTTGTGGTCTTTAGTCAAGAGAATCCATGAGGATCAAATGAGAAGAGATATGCAGCTCTAGTTGGAAATTTCAAAGTTAGTCTACAAACAAGAAGAGGTTGTGCATTGAGATTCACTTATAACGTAGGTTTTTACATTTAACCAGGATGAACATGCATTGACTACATAGGCTTGGCCATGTATTCAGCTTGCCTACTCATGATGGCACTGCCTTTGGCACTTTGGGATATATGATCTACAAGCATAAGCATCTGGGTGCCAGTTACATTTCATGCATTGCCCCACCCCGCCACAGCCCAAAATAAAGTCCTGTTTTTAATGAAGTACTGGATGTCCAAAATACTGACAGATTTGAAGAAAAATTAAATAATTCAAACATAATACAAGAGAAAGGAATACTTTCTAACTCACGCTTTGAGGCCAGAATTACCTTGATACCAAATCCCCAAAGAATTCACAAGAAAGAAACTATAGAAAACTATATTCCTATGACCATAGATGTAAAAATCCTGAGCAAAATGCTGGCAAAACAAATCTAACAGCATATTAAAAGGATTGTATATCATGACAGAGTCAAATTTATCCCAGGACTTAAAAGGTGATTCAACATATGATAATTGATCACAATTAATCAATGTAATATATCATATTGGTAAAATAAAGGATAAAACCACTTTATCATCTCAATAGATGCAGCAAAAGCATGGACAAAAGCCAACACCCTCTCATAATAAGAATATTTAACAAAGTAGAAATAGATGGGAACTTCTTCAACTGATTAAAGGCATCACGAAAAACTCACAGTTAACATCATAGTTGGTAGGGAAAGACTGATGCTTTGTCTCTACAGTCAGAACCGAGATTGGAATACTTCTAATCAGTATTGTACTGAAGGAGCTAATCAGGGTACAAGGCAAGAAAAAGGAATAAAAGTCATCAGGCTGTTGAAACAAAATAGAAAGCTCAGAAATAAAACCACACTTAAATAACCAATTAATTTATGACAACAATATACAACAGAGAAAGGATAATCTCATCAATAAATGGTGCTGGGAAAACTGGACAGCCACAAGCTGAAGATTGAAACTGGACCACAATCTTACACAATGGGCAAAAATTAACTCACAATGAATTGAAGAACTGAATGCAAGACGTAAAACCATAAAACTCCTAGAAGAAATTATAGGCCGAAAGTTCCTTGACATAGGTCTTGGCAATGATTTTTTGAGTCTGATACCAAAAGCAAAGGCAACAGAAGCAAATATAAACAAATGAGACTAGATCAAACTAAAAAGCTTCTGTACAGCAAAGGAAACCATCAACAAAATGAGAAGGCAACCTACAGAATGGGAAAATATATTTGCAAAACATATGCTTGATAAGGGATTAATATCTAAAATACACAAGGAAATCATAAAACTCAATAGCAAAACCACAAACAATCCAGTTGAAAATGAGCAGAAGATCTGAACAGATATTTTCCCAAAGAAGACATATAGCCAACAGGTACAAGAAAAGATGACCACCATCACTAATCATCAGGGAAATGCAAATCTAAACCACAATGAGATATTACACACGTGTCAGAATGGCTACTATCAAAAAGACAAGAAATATGGACTTCCCTGGTAGTCCAGTGGTTAGGAATCCACCTGACAATTGTGAAGGATCCCTAAGCCTGGCATGCTGCAGTCCTTGGGGTCACAAAGAGTGAGACATGATTTATGACTGAACAACATGCCAATGCAGGGGACATGGGTTTGATCTCTGGTCTAGGAAGATCCCACATGCCGTGGCACAACTAAGCCCATGTTCCACAACTATAGAGCCCACGTGCTGCACCCACTGAGGCCTATGCAACTAGAGCCCATGCTCTACGACAAGAGAACCCACCACAATGGGAAGCCCATGTGCTGCAATGAAGTGTAGCCCCGGCTCGCTGCAACTAGAGAAAGCCTGCACTCAGCAACAAAGACCCAGTGCACCCAAAAAGAAAGAAAGATAAGACAAGAAATAATAATAAGAGTTGGCAGGGATGTGGAGAAAAGGGAATATTTGTGCACTGTTGGTGAGAATGTAAATTGGTACAGTCACTATGGAAAATAATATAAAGGTGCTTCAAAAAATTAAAAATAGAACTACTATATGATCCAAAACTTTCACTGCTAAGCATTTATCTGAAGAAAAGGAAAACACATGCAAGAAGAAGGGATTATATGTATACTTATAGCTGATTCACTTGTAGGGCAGAAACTGATAGAATAGTGTAAAGCAATTATACTCCAATTAAAAAATAGATTTAAAAAAAGAAGAAAAGGAAAACACTAACTTGAAAAGGTAATGTACTTCATGTTCATTGAATCATTATTTACAATAGTCAACATATGAAAACAATCCAAGATGGATGAATGGAAAAAGAAAATGTGATAAACACACACACACACACACACACACACACACACACACACACTGAAATATTATACTACCATAAAAAGGATGAAATCTTGCCATTTGGTACAACACGGATAGACCTTAAGAGCATTATGCTAAGTGAAATAAATTGGGCAGAGAAAGACAAATACTGTATGATCATACTTGGAGGTGGAATCTAAAACAACAACAAGAAAAAAAGCTCAAATATACAGAAATCAGATTGGTGGTTGCCAAAGGTGAGGGGTAGGAGATGAGATAAATGGCTGAAGGGCAGCAAAAGGCACAACCTTCCAGTTAAGAAATAAATGAATTATGGGGATACAATGTACATTGGAATGATTATAGTTAATAATACTGTATTACAAATTTGAAATTTGCTTAGAGAGTAAATCTTAAAATCTCTCATTACAAGAAAAAATTTGTTTCTAACTATGCATGAATATGGATATTAACTAGACCTTGTGGGATCATTTTACAATGCACACAAATTTTAAATCATGTTCTACACATGAATCTGGAGAAGGAAATGGCTACCCACTCCAGTACTCTTGCCTGGAAAATCCTATGGATGGAGGAGCCTGATAGGCTACAGTCCATGGGGTCGCAAAGAGTTGGACACGACTGAGCGACTTCACTTCACTTCTATACATGAAAGACTCTTAGCGACCCCATGGACTGTAGCCCACCAGGCTCCTCAGTCCCTGGGATTCTCCAGGCAAGAATACTGGAGTGGGTTGCCATTGCCTTCTCCAGTGCATGAAAGGGAAAATTGAAAGTGAAGTCGCTCAGTCATGTCCAACTCTTAGCAACCCCATGGACTGTAGCCTACCAGGCTCCTCCATCCATGGGATTTTCCAGGCAAGAGTACTGGAGTGGGGTGCCATTTCCTTCTCTGGTCTATATATGAAACTAATATAATAGGTCATTTATACCTCAACAATAACAGAAATAAGTTAAAAAAAAGTTTATTTAATATTATTAAATGACAATGAAAAGAAAGTGAAAGTTAGTTACTCAGTCATGTCCAATTCTGCAGCCCCATGGACTGTAGCCCACCAGGCTCCTCTGTCCATGGAATTCTCCAGGCAAAACTACTGTAGTGGGCAGCCATTTCCTTCTCCAGGAAATCTTCCCATGTCAGGGATCGAATCCATCTCTCTTGCATTTCAGGCAGATTATTTACCATCTGAGCCACCAAGAAAGACATGGTGGCAATACTTCCCTAAATTGATCTACATATTCAGTACAGTTCAGCTCAGTCGCTCAGTCACGCCGACTCTTTGCAACGCCATGAAACGCAGCACGCCAGGCCTCCCTGTCCATCACCAACTCCCAGAGTCTATCCAAACCCATGTCCATCGAGTCGGTGATGCCATCCAACCATCTCATCCTCTGTCATCCCCTTCTCCTCCTGCCCCCAATCCTTCACAGCATTAGGGTCTTTTCCAATGAGTCAACACTTCGCAGGAGGTGGCCAAAGCATTGGAGTTTCAGCTTCAACATCAGTTCTTCCAATGAACACCCAGGATTGATCTCCTTTAGGATGGACTGGTTGGATCTTCTTGCAGTCCAAGGGACTCTCAAGAGTCTTCTCCAACACCACAGTTCAAAACCATCAATTCTTCGGTGCTCAGCTTTCTTCACCATCCAACTCTCACATCCATACATGACCACTGGAAAAACCATAGCCTTGAATAGACGGAGCTTTGTTGGCAAAGTAATGTCTCTGCTTTTCAATATGCTATCTAGGTTATCCAAGGAGTAAGCATCTTTTAATTTCATGGCTGCAATCACCATCAGCAGTGATTTTGGAGCCCCCCAAAATAAAGTCTGACAGTTTCCACTGTTTCCCCATCTATTTCCCATGAAGTGATGGGACCAGATGCCATGATCTTAGTTTTCTGAATGTTGAGCTTTAAGCCAACTTTTTCACTCTCCTCTTTCACCTTCATCAAGAGGCTCTTTAGTTCTTCTTCACTTTCTGCCATAAGGGTGGTGTCATCTGCATATCTGAGGTTATTGATATTTCTCCCGGCAATCTTGATTCCAGCTTGTGTTTCTTCCAGCCCAGCGTTTCTCATGATGTACTCTGCATATAAGTTAAATAAGCAGGGTGACAATATACAGCCTTGACGTACTCCTTTTCCTATTTGGAACCAGTCTGTTGTTCCATGTCCAGTTCTAACTATTGCTTCCTGACCTGCATACAGGTTTCTCAAGAGACAGGTCAGATGGTCTGGTATTCCCATCTCTTTCAGAAATTTCCACAGTGTATTGTGATCCACACAGTCAAAGGCTTTGGCATAGTCAATAAAGCAGAAATAGATGTTCTTCTGGAACTCTCTTGGTTTTTCTATGATCCACCGGATGTTGGCAATTTGATCTCTGGTTCCTCTGCCTTTTCTAAAACCAGCTTGAACATCCGGAAGTTCACGGTTCACGTATTGTTGAAGCCTGGCTTGGGGAATTTTGAGCATTACTTTACTAGCTTGTGGAATGAGTGCAATTGTGCGGTAGTTTGAGCATTCTCTGTATTCAGTACAATCTCTTGCAAAATTCCAGTTGATATAGTTTCAGAAGCTGATCCTAAAGTGCATATGAAAATGCAAAGAATCTTAAAAATGTAGAATACAGTAAGAGAAATATCACTTCTTTCAAAATTTACTAAAACGTTACAGTAATCAAAGCAGTGTGGTACTGACACCAGAATAGACATACAGACCAATAGAGTAGAATTTAAAAGTCCAGAAATACATCTATGATCAATTGATTTCTGACAAGGATGCCAAAACCATTTAATGGGGAATGAATAATTTCTTCAACAAATAGTGCAGGACAATTTAACATGCAAAGCAATGAAGTTAGGTCCTTATTAACTCAAAGTGGATTAAAGATCAAATATCAGAGCTAAAACTGTGACACTCTTTGAAGAAACCATAAGGGTAAAGCTTCATAATCTTGAACTTAATCAGTAGAAGTTTAGATGTGACACCAAAAACACAAGTAACAAAAGAAAACTAGATATATTCTACTTTATTAAAAGTAAAAGCTTTTAAGCATAAGAGGACATTATCAAGAAAGTGAAAAGACAAACCACAGAATGAGAGAAAATATTTGTAAATCATATATCTGGTAAGTATTTAGTGTTTATAATATATAAAGAACTCTTACATCTCAAAAAAACACATAATCCAATTAAAAAGCAGCTGAAGACACTTCTCAAAAACATATATACACACAGAAGACCCAGAATTGCAAAGCTATCCTGAGGAAAAAGAATGAGATATAACCCTTTCTTCCAGACTTCAGATAATACTATAGAACTACAGTAGTCAAAAACAGCAAGGTACTGGCACAAAAAACAGACATATAGAGCAATGAAACAGGGAGCCCAGAAATAAGCCCACAGACCTATGGTCAATTAATGTACAATAAAGGAAGCAAAAATATACAATGAAGCAAAGGCAATCTCTTTAGCAAGTGTGTTGGGAAAGCTGGATGAAAGTGAAAGTCGCTCAGTCATATCTGACTTTTTGCAACCCCAGGGACTGTAGCCTGCCAGGCTCCTCTGTCCACAGAATTCTCCAGGCCAGAATACTGGAGTGGATAGCCATTCCCTTGTCCAGGGGATCTTCCCAACCCAGGGATTGAACCCAGGTCTCCCGAATTGCAGGCAGAGTCTTTACCAGCTGAGCCTCCTGGAAACTGGATAACTACGTGTAAATCAGTGAAATCAGAACATTCTCTAATACAATATACAAAAATAAACTGAAAGTGGTTTAGAGACCTAAATAAAAGAAATGACACCATAAAACTCCTAAAAGAGAACATAGGTAAAATATTCTTGGACATTAATTATAGCACTATTTTCTTAGGTCAGTCAGTCTCCTAAAAGAAATAAAAGTAAAAAGTAAACAAATGGGACTTAATCAAACTTGAAATCTTTCACACAGCAAAGAAAACGATAAATAAACCAAAAAAAAATCTATTAAATGGGAAAAAATACTTGCAAATGATACAACTGATAGGAGGTTAGTATTCAAAATTTACAAACAACTTATACAACTCAATATCAAAAACAAAAACAACCCAATCAAAAAATGGGCAGAAGAACTCAATAGACATTTCTCTAAGAAAAACATACAGATTACCAAAAGGTACACAAAGAGATGTTCAACACGGCTAATTATTAGAGAAATGCAAATCAAAACTAAAATAGGTGTCATCTCAAACCAGTCAGAATAGTTATCATCAAAAAGTCTGCACATATCAATAATAAATGCTGGGTAGGATGTGGATAAGAGAGAACCTTTCAAAACTATTGGTGCGAATGTAAGCTGGTGCAGCCACAATGGAAAACTGAAAGTTTCCTTAAAAAACTAAAAATAGGCTATCATATGATCCAACAATTCCACTCCTGACATTTATCTGGAAAAGATGAAAACTCTAATATGAAAAGATATGTGCACTCCAATGTTCATAGCAGTACTATTTACAATAGCCAAGATACAGAAGCAACACAAGTGCTCATCAACAGATGATTGGTTTCATAAGATGTGATATGCATATAGAGATAGAGATAGAGATATAAATATAGATAATGGAATATCACTTGACCATGAAAAAGAATAAATTATTGCCATTTGAAGCAATATGGATGGACCTAGAGAATATCAAAATAAGTGAAGTCGGATAGAGAAAGACAAATACCATATGATATCGCTGACTGTGGAATCAAAAAGTAATACAAATGAATCTATACACAAAACAGAAACAGATTCACAGACATAGGAAACAAGGTTATGGTTACCAAAGGGAGAAGGTACAGGGGAGGGATAAATTAGAACTATGGGTCTAACAGACACAAACTAATATACATAAAATATATAAGAAATAAGAATTTACTGTATGGCACACAGAATTGTATTCAATATCTTGTAATAAACTATAACAGAGAACAATCTGAAATTTAAATACATATATGCATATATATGAATAACTGAATCACTTTACTGCACACTTGAAATTAACTTAGTGTATTAATAGTAAATCAACAATCAGTTCAGTTCGGTCGCTCGGTCATGTCCGACTCTTTGCGACCCCATGAATTGCAGCACGCCAGGCCTCTCTGTCCATCACCAACTCCTGGAGTCTACCCAAACCCATGTCCATCGAGTCGGTGATGGCATCCAACCATCTCATCCTCTGTCGTCCCCTTCTCCTCCCGCCCCCAATCCTACCCAGCATTAGGGTCTTTTCCATTGAGTCAACTCTTTGCATGAGGTGGCCAAAGTATTGGAGTTTCAGCTTCAACATCAGTTCTTCCAATGAACACCCAGGATTGATCTTTAGGATGAATTGATTGGCTCTCCTTGAAGTCCAAGGGACTCTCAAGAGTCTTCTCCAACACCACACTTCAAAAGCATCAATTCTACGGCGCTCAGCATTCTTCACCGTCCAACTCTCACATCCATACATGACCACTGGAAAAACCATAGCCTTGACTAGATGGACTTTTGTTGGCAAAGTAATGTCTCTGCTTTTAAATATGCTATCTAGGTTGGCCATAACCTTCCTTCCATGGAGTAAGTGTCTTTTAATTTCATGGCTGCAATCACCATCAGCAGTGATTTTGGAGCCCCCCAAAATAAAGTCTGACACCATTTCCACTGTTTCCCCATCTATTTCCCATGAAATGATGGGACCACATGCCATGATCTTAGTTTTCCGAACGTTGAGTTTTAAGCCAACTTTTTCACTCTCCTCTTTCACCTTCATCAAGAGGCTCTTTAGTTCTTCTTCACTTTCTGCCATAAGGGTGGTGTCATCCGCATATCTGAGGTTATTGATATTTCTCCCAGCAATCTTGATTCCACCTTGTGTTTCTTCCAGCCCAGCGTTTCTCATGATGTACTCTGCATATAAGTTAAATAAGCAGGGTGACAATATACAGCCTTGACGTACTCCTTTTCATATTTGGAACTAGTCTGTTGTTCCATGTCCAGTTCCAACTGTTGCTTCCTGACCTGCATACAGGTTTCTCAAGAGACAGGTCAGATGGTCTGGTATTCCCATCTCTTTCAGAATTTTCTGCAGTTTATTGTCATCCACACAGTCAAAGGCTTTGGCATAGTCAATAAAGCAGAAATAGGTGTTCTTCTGGAACTCTCTTGCTTTTTCGATGATCCAGCGGATATTGGCAATTTGATCTCTGGTTCCTCTGCCTTTTCTAAAACCAGCTTGAACATCTGGAAGTTCACAGTTCACATATTGCTGAAGCCTGGCTTGGAGAATTTTGAGCATTACTTTACTAGCATGTGAGATGAGTGCAATTGTGCGGTAGTTTGAGCATTCTTTGGCATTGCCTTTCTTTGGGATTGGAACGAAAACTGACCTTTTCCAGTCCTGTGGCCACTGCTGAGTTTTCCAGATTTGCTGGCATATCGAGTGCAGCACTTTCACAGCATCACCTTTGAGGATATGAAATAGCTCAACTGGAATTCCATCACCTCCACTAGCTTTGTTCGTAGTGATGCTTTCCAAGGCCCACTTGACTTCACATTCCAGGATGTCTGGCTCTAGGTGAGTGATCACACCATCGTGATTATCTGGGTTGTGAAGATCTTTTTTGTACAGTTCTTCTGTGTATTCTTGCCACCTCTTCTTAATATCTTCTGCTTCTGTTAGGTCCATACCATTTCTGTCCTTTATCGAGCCTATCTTTGCATGAAATGTTCCTTTGGTATCTCTAATTTTCTTGAAGAGATCTCTGGTCTTTCCCAATCTGTTGTTTTCCTCTATTTCTTTGGACTGATCACTGAGGAAGGCTTTCTTATCTCTCCTTGCTATTCTTTGTAACTCTGCATTCAGATGGGAATATCTTTCCTTTTCTCCTTTGCTTTTCGCTTCTCTTCTCTTCCCAGCTATCTGTAAGGCCTCCTCAGACAGCCATTTTGCTTTTGTGCATTTCTTTTCCATGGGAATTTTCTTGATCCCTGTCTCCTGTACAGTGTCACGATCCTCTGTCCATAGTTCATCAGGCACTCCGTCTATCAGGTCTAGTCCCTTAAATCTATTTGTCAACAATAGTTCAATAAAAAAAAATATGAAAAGTTAGAAAATAATTTGAACTCTATAAAAATAAAAACCTAATATCAAAATTTATGGGATGTAGCTAAAGCAGCGATTAAAGGGATAGTTTTAAACACCTATATCAGGAAAAAATTAAGGTCTTAAAGCCATTTGAGTTTTAAACTTAAAATTGGTGAATTTCATGGTATGCAAATTCTACCTTAATAGAGCTTTAAAATGTAAATATATATATATCTATACATAAATAATCACATGAACAGATGTTTGACATCATTTGTCCTTAGGAAAATGCAAATCAAATCCACAGTGAGATATTGCTTCACATCCACTAGGATGACTATGATCCAAAGACAGATAATAACAAGTGTTGACAAGGATGTAAAGAAAATGGAGTTCTCATACATTGCTGTTGGGGATGTAAAATGATGCAACCACTTTGGAAAAACAGTTTGAAAATTCCTCAAAAAGTTAACCATAAATTTGTCACATGACTCAGCAATTTTATTCCTAGATATATACCCAAGAGAATTGAAACCATATATCTACACAAAAATTCATACACGGATGTTCACAATTTTACTCAAAACAAAAAGTGAAAACCATCAAAACTTCTATCAACCAATGAATGAATAAACAAAATGTCATCTATCCATACAATGGGGTATTAGTCAAACAAAGAAATGAAATACTGATTTATGCTACAACATGAATGAACCTTGACACATTATGCTAAAGGAAAGAAGCCAGACACAGAAAGTCACATCCTGTTTGATTCTACTTTTTTTTTTTTTTTTAATGTTCTGGTTTTTTGACCATGAGGCATGTGGGATCTTAGCCCCCTGATCAGGGATCGAACCTGCATTCCCTGCATTGGAAGGCGAGGTCTTAACCCCTGGGCTGCCAGGGAAGTCCCTGATTCTACTTTTATAAAATGTCCAGAAAAGGCAAATCCATAGAAATATAAAGCAAAACACTGGTAGCCAGGGTCCAAGGGAGGGAGGAATGGGGAGTGACTGTTAATGAGTACAGAGATTCTCTTTAGGGCAATGAAAATACTCTGGGATTAGATAGTTATATAGTGGTGATAGTTGCCCTTTTTTGTGACTAGTAAGAACCACTATCTGAAAGTGAATTTCACAGTATGAACATTCTTTAAAAAAAAAAAAAAGCATAGAAGACGTTCATTCCTTGAAGAGAGCTCCAGAACAAGACTTGAGGAAAGGTACTTAGTCTTTTAGGACATCATTTCTTCATTTGCCAACTAGATAAATACCATCGGGTTTCCCTGATAGCTCAGTTGGTAAAGAATGCGCCTGTAATGCAGGAGACCCTGGTTCGATTCCTGGGTCGGGAAGATCCCCTGGTGAAGGGACAGGCTGCTCACTCCAGTATTCTTGGACTTCCCTGTAGCTCAGCTGGTAAAGAATCGGCCTGCAATGCGGGAGACTTGGGTTCGATCCCTGGGTTGGGAAGATTCCCTGGAAAACGAAAACGGAAACACTACCCATTCCAGTATTCTGGCCTAGAGAATTCCATGGACTGTGTAGTCCATGGGGTTGCAAACAGTCGGACACAACTGAGCAACTTTTTTTTTTTAATACCGTCATCTTCACAAGTTTGTGGCTAACTCAGTGTGATTGTATATCTACCCCATGACCTTCCCTGGGGGCTCAGTGGTAAAGAATGTGCCTGCCAATGCAGGAGACGTATATACAATCCCTGGGTGGGGAAGATTCCCTGCAGAAGGAAATGGCAGCCCATTCCAGTATTCTTGCCTGGGAAATCCCACGGACAGAGGAGCCTGGCAGGCTATAGTCCATAGTGTCCCAAAAGAGTCAAACACAACTTAGCAACTGAACAACAACAGAAGTCAGTATATGTGCTGTTCTGAGCCCAGTGCTCCTCAACCTGTTAGCACTCTTGGTTGAATCTGAATCCTTCTATTTTGATAGTATTGCCTTCTGTCCAACCTAGCCTCATCTAAACCACTAGATGTTTTTCAGTTTCTTTGGCTTGGTTTGGTTTTTTAATGGCCTCTCACTTCCTGAAAGTTTTGGAAGTCCTCTCCTTAGAGAAAGTAACAATCACTGAGGACCTATTGTGTTCCAGACTCTGGTGTTCAGTTCAGTCGGGTCCGATTCTTTGCGACCCCATGGACTGCAGCATGCCAGGCTTACCTGTCCATCACCAACTCCTGGAGCTTACTCCAACTCATGTCCATTGAGTCAGTGATGCCATCCAACCATCTCATCCTGTGTTGTCCTCTTCTCCTCTCGCCTTCAATCTTTCCTAGCATCAGGGTTTTTTCCAATGAGTCAGTTCTTTGCATCAGGTGGCCAAAGTATTGGAGTTTCAGCTTCAACATCAGTCCTTCCAATGAATATTCAGGACTGATTTCCTTTAGGGTTGACTGGTTGTATCTCCTTGCAATCCGAAGGACTCTCAAGAGTCTTCTCCAACACCACAGTTCAAAAGCATCGATTCTTCGATGCTCAGCTTTCTTTATAGTCCAACTCTCATATCCATACATAACTACTGGAAAAACCATAGCTTTGACTAGACAGACCTTTGTTGGCAAAGTAATGTCTCTGCTTTTTAATATGCTGTCTATGTTGGCCGTAGCTCTTCTTCCAAGGAGCAAGCAGCTTTTGATTTCATGGATGCAGTCACCATCTGCAGTGATTTTGGAGTCCAAAGAAATAAAGTCTGACACTGTTTCCACTGTTTCCCCATCTATTTGTCATGAGGTGATGGGACCGGATGCCATGATCTTAGTTTTCTGAATGTTGAGCTTTAAGCCAACTTTTTCACTCTCCTCTTTCACTTTCATCAAAAGGCTCTTTAGTTCTTCACTTTCTGCCATAAGGGTGGTGTCATCTGCATATCTGAGGCTATAGATATTTCTCCCGGCAATCTTGATTCCCGCTTGTGTTTCATCCATTTTGATATTTCTCATGATGTATTCTGCATATAAGTTAAATAAGCACGGTGACAACATACAGCCTTGACGTACTCCTTTCCCAGTTTGGAACCAGTCTGTTGTTCCATGTCCAGTTCTAACTGTTGCTTCTTGACCTGCATACAGATTTCTCAGGAGGCAGATAAGGTCATCTGGTATTCCTATCTCTTGAAGAATTTTCCACAGTTTGTTGTGATCCACATAGTCAAAGGCTTTGGTGCAGTTAATAAAGCAAAAGTAGATGTCTTTCTGAAATTCTCTTGCTCTTTTGATGATCCAACAGATGTTGGCAATTTGATCTCTGGTTCCTCTGCCTTTTCTAAATCGAGATTGAACATCTGGAAGTTCACAGTTCATGTACTGTTGAAGCCTGGCTTGGAGAATTTTGAGCATTACTTTGCTAGCGTGTGAGATAAGTACAATTGTGCAGTAGTTTGAACATTCTTTGGCACTGCCTTTCTTTGGGATTTGGAATGAAAACTGATCTTTTCCAGTCCTGTGGCCACTGCTGAGTTTTCCAAATTTGCTGGCATATTGAGTGCAGCACTTTCACAGTATCATCTTTTAGGATTTGAAATAGCTCAACTAGAATTTCATCACCTCCACTAGCTTTGTTTGTAGTGATGCTTCCTAAGGTCCACTTGAGTTTGCATTCCAGGATGTCTGGCTCTAGGTGAGTGATCACACCATCGTGGTTATCTGGGTCATGCAGATCTTTTTTGTATAGTTCTTCTGTGTATTCTTGCCACCTTCTCTTTATGCCTTCTGCTTCTGTTAGGTCCATACCATTTCTGTCCTTTATTGTGCCTATCTTTGTATGAAATGCTCCCTTGGTATCTCTAATTTTCTTGAAGAGATCTCTAGTCTTTCCCATTCTATTGTTTTCCTCTATTTCTTTGCATTGATCACTGATCAATACCATAAATACAATAAATACTATTTATTTATAAACATATTTACAAATAAAAATACAATAAAATACCATAATTCAGGCCTCCAGACAATGGTCTAGGTCAGCTGTATTTATGTCTTCTTTAAAGAATAGAAGCTCAAGTCTGGCTTACAAAATCCTCTGTAAGTCACACCATTAAGAAAAGTAGCATGTTGGATTTAGACGAGTTTCAGTTCAAATGTGCCTCTCAACAAATTTTATGCCTCCTATAAACATTCTAAGCCTCCTGATCTTCAGTTTCCTCATCTATAAAACAAGGATGATGGAAGAACTTTTGTTGTGGATTGGCTTTGAAAATTAAATGTTGCAGAAGTAGCACACAGCACAGATCCTGAAATACAAATTAGCTATTGTTCTCTTACATGGACCTGTCTGGTGGCTAAATTTGGAATAGAAGCTCTGTGTGTGGCATTCCAAAGCCTTCTCTCCCACTTCCCCATGTTGCCTCTTCTCTTTTCTGTACCTTCCAAGCTACTCACCTTATCAGTTGACAAGCAGAGTGGGTGTTGAAATGTGAGTCAGCAGGGAGAAAGACTGAGAACAAATTATCAATAGGCATACACATCCAGTTTCCCACAAACTTGTCATTTGTCAATCACAGTGCTTCTTTCATAGGTGCTCTGATGCTTGCCCTCTCTCCCTCTCCCACTCCTTCCCTCTTTCTCTCTCTTTCTCACACACAGTGTTTTCTTACTGTTTCTGAGTAGCCAGCCCTAATAGTTTCCTGGAAAAATGAATGTAGCTTGAATCAGAGTTTCACTGGAACATCTCCAGAAAGTCTCACTTCTTTAGCCTTTCACAAAAATTCTAAGACACTATCTAAAAGCTTTCACAAGCCTCTCCACTTACCCTGTGTCTTCTAGTAAACTGGCTTCTGGCCTCCCACAGCTACATCTGGTCTCTGTGGAATGTGCTTATCAATTTTACTTCAGGGGAATGAGGCCAACAGCCTGGTGCCCTGGTGGCTGAGGAGGCTTGTACAAGCTTATGACATGTCACCAACAAGTGAGTTGACACAGATTTCAATTTTTATCTTCTGGTAACTTCCATATAACTCAGAATTCCTCCCTGCATTCACCACCCTTTCAGACTCATTCTCTTGTTCTGTCTCAATCCCATTTGCTTTCCCAATCAGCCTATTAGTATCAATTGAGCATTAGCTCTCACTATGATCATTATTAAGTGTTATTATTGTAGCTTACAGTAATCACTGGTACAGCTGGACTTCAACTGGACTCCCTGGTAGCTCAACAAAAGGACTTGCCATTCCCTGTAAGACACCATGGAGTGACAGAGGGATTTGTTTAGGGTTGGACAGGTCTGACTTTGAATCCAGCTTTCAATTCTAAGAGAACTTGAATCCAGTCCTTCTCTTGAACCTGTATCCTCATTTGTAAAATGCAGCTGTAGTCCCCACCTAGCCAGGTTTTTGGTAGGAAGTAAATGAAGTGATATAATAGGCACCATGGTGGTTATAGACACTGTCATTCTTGTCACTGTTGTCGCTCTCAGGATTCCAAGAATCATTTGATAGGAACATTTCAAAGCATGCTCTCAGTGCAAACTGTTACCCTGCTGTTAAAAAAATTAACTAGGAGATGTCTAAACCTCAAGATTATAAAACCCTTTATATACAGATACTCAACTTCTAGAACTTGAGTCTAAAGAAATGATCATAGATTCAGGGCAAAGATTTAGCTGTGAGAATGATCATCACATTTCTTTTTCTGGTCATGCCGCATGGCATGTGGGATCTTAGTTCCCTGACCAGGGATGGAAACTGCACCCCCTGAAGTGGAAGCATGGAGTCCCAACCACTGGACTGCCTGGGAAGTCCTGATCATCACATATTATAGTTTATGATGCTGAAAAATTAGAGACAACCTAAACATGAAAAACGGAGAAGGCAATGGCAACCCACTCCAGTACTCTTGCCTGGAAAATCCCATGGATGGAAGAGCCTGGTAGGCTGCAGTCCATGGGGTCGCTAGGAATCGGACACGACTGAGCGACTTCCCTTTCACTTTTAACTTTCATGCATTGGAGAAGGAAATGGCAACCCACTCCAGTGTTCTTGCCTGGAGAATCCCAGGGACGGGGGAGCCTGGTGGGCTGTCATCTACGGGGTCGCACAGAGTCGGACACGACTGAAGCGACTTAGCAGCAGCAGCAGCAGAAACATGAAAAAATGACTTCTTACATAGAATATGAACTCCAATTCAGTTGATAACTAGCAACATTTTAAATGTGGTAAAATAATTCTAATGATATGGAAAGGGGTTGACTGTATATATTCTGGAAGTTGCAAAATACAGTTACAAAACAGAATCAAGAACATGGTCCTGATTTTATCTGAAGGAAGGACTGAAGAGGACATGAGTGTAAAGAGAAAAGTCCAAAAGGATAATGAGTAAAATTCTTAAAGTAGGTATTCCCTTGCAATATTTTTGTATTTTCTAGATTTTTTACAATGAAAATATTGAGGAAAAAAATTAACTTTAGGAGTAAGTTTTATTGAAGCAAAACACAGACAAAAAAGATCACAAATTCTAGTACAGCATGATGAATTTGATAAAGTAACACATCTTTATAATTAGCACCAGTTATGAAACATAACTTTTACCAGCACCGCAGTCATTGCTCACCCCACATGGATAACCACTGTTTTGATTTCTAATAGTCTAGACTAGTTTAGTTTGATTTTAAGCACTTTACAGATGGGAATCATCCCATATGCTTTGTAAAGTCTGTCTTCTTTCATTGACATTGTCGGTGAGTGTCCATGTTGTTGTATGTAACAGTCGTTCATTTATCCTCAACCCTGTATTCTATTATATGAACATATAAACCCAATTTATCTATCTATTCTTCTCTCAGGGTACATTTGTACTATTACTTTCTTTTGGTACCATAAATGCTGCTGGAAACATTCTTGTCCCATCTTTTGGTGAATTCAGGTTTGTGTGAAACTGCTGATCTGAGGAAATGTGTATGTACAGTTCAGTAGATACTGTCAAACAGTTTTCCCAGACAATTGTTCCAAAACACACTTCCACTAGCAGAGTGTGAAAGTTCTAGGCACTTGACTCCAGTTACATGTCAATACTTGATACTGTCTGGTGTTTTCATTTTGACCATTTCTAGTGGCACCACCTGGAGACTTTAATTGACATTTCCCAAATAACTAGTGGAATTTAATGTATTTTCAGATGTTTATTACCATTTGGATACTCTCTTTTGTGAAGTATCGTTCAAGTCTTTTGCCCATTTTTCTATTAGGTTACCTGCTGTTTTTCTTACTGAGTTGTAAGAATTCATAAATCTGTACATAAGTTATAACAGACACATATACTGCAAACATCTTTTCCCATTATGAAGACTTGATTTTTTCAATCTCTAATTGTGTCTTTTGATGAAAGAGAGTTTTAATATTAATGCCTTGTAGTTCAATAGGATTTTTGCTTTGTGCCCTGGCAAATATGAGCTTCTGATCATCATTCAAAGGCACAAAAGGCAAACCCATACTCTGAATGAGTATCTACCCTTATGAGGATGAAATACAAGCCCTCCTAGAATGAAAAAAAGTGAAAGTGAAAGTGTTAGTCACTCAGTCATGTCAGACTCTTTGTGACCCCATTGACTGTAGCCCCCCAGACTCCTCTGTCCATGGAATTCTCCAGGCAAGAATACTGGAGAGGGTTGCCATTCCCCTCTCCAGGGAACATTCCTGACCCAGGGATCAAACCCCAGTCTCCTGCACTGCAGGCAGATTCATTACTGTCTGAGCCACCAAGAAAGCCCCCTGGAATGGAAAGAAGCCAATAATATTACCCCACCCTCAGTATTACTTTTGTTATCTAAGTCCTTGAGAAAGACATGCCATGATGAAATTAAGTGTGCAAAGATTTTCATTTCAGAAAATGGAGACAGAGCTGAAAAAACCTCAGAGAACCATCAGACTACAAATACAGGAGACCCAAGTGTTGGAGTAAGGAAAGAAAGTTTGGATAAAAGCATCCTAGACTGTCATGGATGATTTTGTAAGGTTATTGGGGAATCCTTGAGCTGAAGTCCCTTGTTAGACTTCAGAGTTATCCCATGTGGATCTGCCTCAGTACCCTTTCCATGCTTAATCATTACAGGCAGTAGCCCATGGGAAACATGGTCTCAGCACAAGCACAGTGATGGATTTCAGAGCACAAGGGGCCCATGGTCAATTACACTTCCTGTAGTTCAAGTTATGGTAGGTGTCTTCTCAGAGTCTCTGCACCAAAGTAGGGAATATGGGAGAAGAAGTAGTAGTAAGTAGGGAAAGTGACTAATATGTTCATTTTTAAAATATTGAGTTTGATATATCTTTTCCTCTTAGCTGGTTGGGAACCAGCAAAATATACAAAATTTAGCAAGTGGGTCTGGGTTGCTCAGATAGGACATCAGGCAGTGGCCCCTGGAAAAGCTTTGCAAGAAAAGGACTCTCAGGTATCTCCTTACAGGAGACATAATAGTACAAAGGGAGCCCTAGGATTTCAGTGACTTCCTGCTTTTTCTACCCAAAGCTCTTTCTACACAGTTGAGGAGGTGAAGAGCAGACAGGGAAGAACAAGAGAGAAGCCTTGTGTAGTAGACCACAGGGCCATGCCTAGACAGGGCTCCTCATTATCAAAACACCTTCCCAAACATGGCAGCCCAAGATTGCTGACATATTTCTGCTCTATTTGTTTCAGCAGAGCAAATTGGTTTTTCTCATCTTAAAATTGAACGTGGCCCAAAATGATTTGTATCACTTTCAACAAGAATTTTGGAGGGAAGCCAGTGTGCATTCATTATACATATGAGTGAACTTCCACGCATGCTTACACACACACATACACACACACACACACACACACACACACACAAGGTACAAGTATGTGAGCATTCAGATGCGGTCAATCACAGAATTTATGCTCTGCAATCTGGGAGACAGCGTGTGGGTCCGTGAGTTAGAATTAAACACCATAGCGACCAAGTCACTGAAGCTTGCCGAGTCAGATAGCAATTTCTACTTAATAGAGCCCTTAGGTCTCAATAATTGCTTTTAAATCTACACATCAACATGCAATTCTCATACTGGGGAAGCCAGAAATCCAAGTGGGAGGGCAGAACAGACAATCTCTCCTATGCATGTTTAAGATGCTGAAAAGGCCCACAGTTCTGACTCCTCGCATCTGTAAATGAGCATCTGAGACTACCCTTTTAGTACTGTCCAGTCACCCACACTCACCTCTGGGAGTTCCACGGCAGATTGGACTGGTTTGTGGACAAGAGCAAGAAGTGGCCCCTAAATTAAAATTGGGCATTTGCTAACAGATCTGGCACTGATCCATACAACCCACAAGGGCACCTTTTTCTCAAGACACTTTTCTTCTTATGTCTGAAAATTGTCATAATATACTTTGTTAAACAATTTACAGTAACCTTTCAGGAAAAAAAAACTGTTGTAATAAATACAAAAATTAATAATATCTACTTTTAGAATGGAAAATGTGGGAGTATTCAATGCAGACAACAGCACATGGCAGCCGTCTCATCTCAGCACCCAGGAATTGTCCTTCTTCTCCTCTTTGTTTTCACACTATTGAATTTAACATACTACATTTATATGGCTGGTATTAGGAAAACAGCTATTCCAGCCGGCTGGGTTCTGTGCCAGGAATTTCACAGCTGTAGACACTCATGGTTTATTTGGAATGACAAGCAGAGCCCAGGGAGATGGAGGAGGCAAAGACTTCCAGCTTAAGAGATACTCCAGAAACCTCAACAAACCTGGAGAACAAGGGAGCCTAGGACACTGTTCCCCAGATGTTTGCAGCCTAGAAGCTGTTCTGTACCTGGCTTTATTCTTTAGCCCCTGATTTTCTGGCTCTTTCCCACTCTCCTTATTCCCCTTTTCCTCACTCCCAGGGTCCCTCTGCAGCACCAATTGTAGCTGCTTGAACAGAGAAATGGGAATTCTCTGGTGGTCCAGTGGTTAAAACTCAGCCTTCCCAATGCAGGGGCCTGGGTTCAATCCCTGGAACTAGATCCTATGCTGCAACTAAGAGTTGTCATATCATAACTAAAGATTTCACATGCCAAAGATCCTGCATGCTGCAAGGAAGATCGAAGATCTTATGTGCCGCAGTTAAGACACAGCACAGCCAAATATATAAAATAAAATAAATAAAAATAAATATTAAAAAAAAGCAAAACAAAACAGAGAGGTCATTGGTTGGGAAACACTAAAAAAAGGAGTGTTCTCTCCCCCACTCTCTTGGACAAGCAGTAGGCACTGTGGGGTGGAGCCTAGACTGTTCAGAGAGTGTCCTGGAACAGAAGCCTCTCACTCTGTACAGCACTGCTCAGGAGCCCCAAGCACAATTATGGAAATTCAGATCTTGAGTTCGGATTAGCGTTTTAAAATTTTTTTATTCCCCCATATTTGAAATAATACAAAACAGGGGAGTTCCCTGGTGGCCAAGTGGTTAGGATTCTGAGCTTTCACTGCCATGGTCCAGGTTCAATTCCTGGTCAGGGAACTGAGATCCTACAAGCCATGTGGCATGGCCAAACAAACAGAAAACTATTATGGAAAAATAACAAAAAAAATGAAGAATAAGGTAAGCTTCCCTTACTCTCGTTAACTAGAAAAAAGTTGTCTATTTTTTTGTTCTAGTCACAGAAATAATACATATAGTCATTATAGAAAAATCTGAAAAATAAATGTTAAGGAAAAAACTTTATTTGTGCATCATTCAGTGTCATTTTAATTTGTTCTTTGTCTTTTTTCTGTGCACATAACTTTAAAAACAAATGAGATTATACCATATATATAGTTTACTGTGGGTTTTTTTCATTTATATTCACTCTATGAGCATTTTTTCCTAGTAATTTTAAAATTTGTTTCTATTTCTTTTATTCTTAAATTTACTCTTATTTTTTTATAAACTGATTTTGGAATGGTTATATATATCTACATTGTACAAAATTTGAAAAATAAGAAAGAACATAGAGTGAATGGTATGTTTTCCCTTCATCTTACTCCCCAAAGGAGCCATTAACATTAACAGCTTTTTATATCCTTCTTGAGATAGTCTATAAATTTACACACACACACATACTGATACACACATTAGTGGTATATTAGTTTTTGTGCCACATTGTTTTCATTTCATATAGAGTTTTATTTAATATATAGTTCCACAGAAGTCATCAGCTAAATAAAATATCTCATTCTTTTTTTCTTTCAACTTTTTGTTTTGTACAGGAGTACAGCCAATTTAGAGAAAGCAGAGGAACCAGAGATCAAATTGGCAATACCTATTGGATCATAGAAAAAGCAAGGAATTCCATAAAATATCTACTTCTGCTTCATTGACTATGCTAAAGCCTTTGACTGTGTGGATCACAATAAACTGTGGAAAATTCTTCAAGAGATGGGAATACCTGACTACCTTACCTGCCTCCTGAGAAACCTGTATGCAGGTCAAGAAGCAAGAGTTAGAACTATACATGGAATAATGGACTGGCTCAAAATTCAGAAAGGAGTACATCAAGGCTGTATATTGTCACCCTGCTTATTTAACTTATATGCAGAGTATATCACACTAAATGCCAGGCTGGATGAATCACAAGCTGGAACCAAAATTGCCAGTAGAAATACCAACAACCTCCAATATGCAGATGATACCACTTTAATGACAGAAAGTAAAGAGGAACTAAAGAGCATCTTGATGAAGGTGAAAAAAAGCTGGCTTAAAACTCAACATTCAAAAAACTAAGGTCATGGCATCTGGTCCCATCACTTCATGGCAAATTAGAAGGGGAAAAAATGGAAACAGTGGTAGATTGTATTTTCCTGGGCTCCAAAATCACTACAGATGGTGACTGCAGACATGAAATTAAAAGATGCTTTCTGCTTAGAAGGAAAGCTATGACAAACCTAGACAGCATATTAAAAAGCAGAGACATTACTTTGCCAACAAAGTCAGAAATGACTTTGCCATCTAGTCAGAGCTATGGTTTTTCCAGTACTCATGTATGGGTGTGAGATAGGACCATTAAAGAAAGCTGAGTGCTGAAGAATTATGCTTTTGAACTGTGGTGTTGGAGAACACTCTTGAGAGTCCCTTGGACTGCAAGGAGATCCAACCAGTCAATCCTAAAGGACTGATTTCATTGGAAGGACTGATGCTGAAGCTGAAACTCCAATACTTGGGCCACCTGATGTGAAGAACTCACTCATTGGAAAAGACCCTGATGCTGGGAAAGATTGAAGGCAGGAGGAAAAGGGAATGACAGAGGATGAGATAGTTGGATGGCATCACTGACTCGATGGACATGAGTTTGAGCAAGCTCTGGGGGCTGATGATGGACAGGGAAGCCTGGCATACTGCAGTCCATGGGGTCGCAAAGAGTCAGACAGGACTGAGCGATTGAACTGAACTACCTCATTCTTTTTAATAGCTAATAGTATGCTACTTTTGGTGGGGGGGCAGTTTGGCCATGCCATGGGGCATCAAGATCTTACTTCCCCAAATGAACTCATGCTCTCTGCATTGGAAGCATGGAGCCTTAACCACTGGGCAACCAGGGAACTCTCTAGTATTCTACTTTTAAAGTTGTGCCATCTTACATTTACCCAATGCTCTATTGGTAGACACTTAGTCATTTCCAGCTTTTGCCACTAAAACAATACTGTAATAACTCTCCTTGTATATAAATCATGAGACAAAAATGCAAATAAATCTGCAGGATAAATTCTAAAAGTAGAAGTCCTAAGCCCAAAAGTTTGAGTATTTTAAAATTTGATATAAATTGTTCATTGCAGCACTATTTACAATAGTCAAGACATGGAAGCAAACTAAATGTCCATCAACAGATGAATGGAGAAAGAAGATGTGTTATGTGTTATATACATACAATGAAATATTACTCTGTCATAAAAAAGAATGAAATAATGCCATTTACAGCAAAGTGGATGAACCGAGAGACAGAAAAAGACAAATATCATATATCGCTTATATGCAGAATTTAAAAAAAACAAAAGATACAAATGAACTTATTTACAAAACAGAAATAGACCCACAGCACAGAAAACAAATTATGGTTACCAAAGGGGAAAGGGCAATACAGAGGGATAAATTAGGAGTTTGAGATTAGCATACACACACTACTATATATCAAATAGATTACTGGGACTTCCCTAGTGGTCCAGTGGCTAAGTCTCTGTGTTCCCAATGCAGGGGGCCGAGGTTCAATCCCTAGTCAGGAAACTGGATATCACATGCTGCAACTAAGACCTGGTACAGCCAAATAAATAAATATTTTTTAAAGAAATAGATAACCAACAAGGACCTACTATATGGCACAGGGAACTACACTCAATATTTTGTAATAACCTACAAGGGAAAAGAATTTGAAAAAGAATATATATATATATAACTGAATACACATATATAGTGTATATACACACACATATAGTATATATACTATACTATAGTGTGCATGTAGGTATATATGTATTATATATATTATATATTTATAACTGAATCACTGTGCTGTACACATGAAATTAACATAACATTGTAAATCAATTATATTTCAATTAAAAAATAAATTGCCAATTATCTTTCAAGAAGAGTGTGGAATTTATCTTTCCACTTGCAGAGTATATGAGCCTCCTAGATGGCCCTTATAATCCTTATCTGGTATTTATGTTAAGTGTTCTCCTCCCACATTAAATCATAGATTTTCCTGTATTTAAGAGAATTTATACCTCCTTTCCTGTGAGCTATGTATTTTCTCTAAATACAGCAGACCATCTATATCCACAGAGGACTGGTTGCTACATCACCACAGATACCAAAATCCGCAGATGCTCCAGTCTTTTATATAAAATAATACAATACTTTCATATAACCTACACACATCCTCCGGTATACTTTAAATCATCTCTAAATAATTTATAGTACCTAATACAATGTAGGGGTTTCCCGGGTAACTCAGAGGGAAAGAATCCACCTGCCAATGCAGGTAGAACTAAGAGATGTGGGTTCAATCCCTCGGTCAGGAAGATCCCCTGGAGGAAGGCATGGCAACCCACTCCAGTATTCTTACCTGGGAAATACCCATGGACAGAGGAACCTGGAGGGCTACAGTCCATAGGGTTGCACAGAGTGGGATACAACTGAAGCGACTTAGCACACATGCAATACAAAGTAAATGATATGTAAATAGTTATAAATACAACATAAATGCTATATAAATAGTTACTGGTTCAGAGCAAAGTCAAGTTTCATGTTTTAGAATTTCTGGAATTCTTTTTTCAAGTATTTTCCATCTGTGGTTGGTTCTTTATACAGGTACAGAATCTACAGATATGGAGGACTGACTGTGTAATATTTTTGTGGAGGCATAATATTCCAGTCTATAAGTTTAATGTGTCTAATTTAATCATCCATTTATTATTAGACACTGAAGTAAATTTCCATTATTTTGGTATTAACAATACTGGAATAAACATCACAACTCTGTATTCATATAGTTGATTATTTCCTGAGAGGAAGTTGTTATAAAGAAATTAGTGCAGTATGAGACAGATATGTATATAAAGAGCTGTCTTGAAATCTGTCTAATTTGTTAAGGGTCTTTATACAAACCATCAAACTCCTTTTCATAAATTTTGTTAATGTATACTCCTACCGATCTCACCCTCATCTTTCACTATAGCCAGTATTATTTAAAAAAACATGTTGCTAATCTAAATGACAAAAATGACCTTGTGCTACCAACACTGCTTTCGAAAAGCATCCTCATCAAGAGCTCTAACTGAAACTGGGGTTGCATCAAGATATGATTACTCAAGTAGGGGTGTCTCAGGGCCTCTGGCATTATCCCAGATTCCCACTGTGACCTGAATGTCACCTTCTATGACCCTACCTTGGACAATAGTATAAGTAAAGGCAGCTGTTAGGGTCGTCAGGACCACAGAAGCTGGGATCCTACTGCTCAAAGCTTTGGCCACAGCAGATGCCAGATTTCTGGGGCACCTCTGATTACACATATTCTGGTCATAATCCCGCAAGCACACACATGCTTGTCAGGCTTGTGTGCTTAGATGGGGTGTGGAAGATGTGGACACAAATCTCAATACAAATGCATCTTCTTGGCTCCCATTCCCCAACCCTTGGAACAGCAGGGCAAGCCATTTAGGACAATCAGAACGTCCCCATGAATGGAGAGTGTTTAGAGCCCAGGGACTCATAAGCTAGCTAAGGGGCAAAAAGCTCCTGAAAGGAGATCCCAGGGCCCCAGGGCAGTGAATTTCCTCTTTGTGGAGGTTTAGAATCCTCCAGGGCAGAGGAGGTTCTTTGAGGAAGCCTCACACCAAGAGAGTCCAGGTGGTACTACTTAGGCTGCAGGTGTCCCTTCCTGTCCAATGCCAGTCTGTCCCACTGAGCACTCCGGATCCTGCTTTCTTCTCTGACATGTCCTCCCAGTCCTGCCCTGAACATTCTCCCAGGCTCACCGCCAGCCCTGGCTTGCTGGCCCTGCTTCCAGCCTGTGACAGCATCCCATTTCCCTGCCTGCTTTTCTCACTTGGAACCAGTGGATTGCAGGCCTTGCCCAGGACCTTGTGCAATTAACAGAAGTAGCAAACTATCTGCCTGCTTCCCACACCTCAGGTTAATTTGGACACTTTGGGCCAAGGCACACCAGAGACCCTTAGCAAAGGCTCTGCTTTCCTGAGAAAGTGGCTGTACATCAGCCCCTTCCAATTCCCATATGTGTAGTGACTTCATGGTCCAAACAAACCCAATCAAGACATCTAACAAAGCAGAGATATCTTTCATTGTACTACATTAGAAATTCTCTTAAAGGTGGGGAATTATTAAACAAGTGGTTTTTACATAGGGGAAGATCACTTACAAATAGGACATAAGGTAAAAGTTCTCAAAATATTCATCTCCATCTTTTTTTCTTTCTGGGAACTTCCTGACCTTTTTCATAATAAGTAAAATCATCTATGTGGCCTTTGGAAGCAAACGTTTTGAGGGGATGGGTTTGTGTTGTTGTTCAGTCACTAAGTAGTGTCCAATTCTTTGTGACCCCATGGACTGCAGCACACCAGGCTTCTCTGTCCTTCACTGTCTCCCAGAGTTTGCTCAAACTTATGTCCATTGAGTCAGTGATGCCATTCAAAATCTTATCCTCTGTCACGCCCTTCTCCTCCTGCCCCCAGTCTTTCCCAGCATCAGGGTCTTTTCCAGTGAGTTGGTTCTTCGCATCAGGTGGCCAAAGCTTCAGCATCAGTCCTTCCAATGAATATTCAGGACTGATTTCCTTTAGGATTGACTGGTTTGATCTCCTTGCAGTCCAAGGGACTCCCAAGAGTCTTCTCCAACACCACAGTTCGAAAGCATCAGTTCTTTAGCACTCAGCTTTCTTTGTGGTCCAACTTTCACATCTGTTTCCCAGGGCATATAAAAGTTATGTTTACACTATTACTGTAATCTATTGTGCGCAACAGCATTATGTCTGAAAAACAATGTACACATCTTAATTGAAAAACACTATTGTTAGAAAATGTTAACCATTGTCTGACAACGCAGGGTTGCCAGAAATCTTCAATTTGTTAAAAAGAAAACGCAATATTTGCAAAGTACAATAAAACACAGGTCTGCCTATACTCATATGACCAAACACTAAGTGAACAATAAGCTACTCTGTCCCAGAGACAATGCCTAAGAAGCCAATCTTAAAAATGAAATCACACTCATCACTGGCAATCTGGAAGAATGTGTGACATACAAGATTGCACCATCTCAGGAGTGATTAGAGAAGGAACCTCCAAGTTACTAGTCGCTGGCTGAATGTGGTGCAAAAATGTAAATATCTTGAGTTGTGATAGCAGATGGCAAAACACAACAGTAAAAGGTAAAAGATCTAACTGGCTAAGGGAGCTTAAGCACGACCTTTGACAAATAAGTGGCTTATGCTGACCATGGAGTGACTTTAAGGTATCCAGGCTAAAGGATAAAAACAAAGGGAGAAAACCTGAATAGATAAATTAGAGACTTCATACCACAGGAGAAATAGACTTTGGACAATTAGTTCATCCATGTTGCTAAGGGAATAAGCAAACAATCAAGCAAAGAAAAAAACAACGAAAACTTCGTTGGAATGAGGTAAGAAGTATTCAAGTTGCCACAATATAATATCTAAAATGTCAAATTTTCAACAATAACAACAACAACAACGAAAAGTATTTTGGAATTCTGAAACCTGACCGGATACGTATAACAACCAGAAGAGTGCTTGTTTCAGTAGATATTTCCTTTAAAACGTAAGAGAGTACAGTAAACAACTTTATGCTAATAAAATTTAAATTAAATTTTAAAATATAGCAAACTATATTCCCAAGATTAACTCCAAAAGAAATAGAAAATCTAAATAGACTGAAGGTTATTTAAGAAATTGAATTAATAGTCAAATATCTCTTCCAAAGCACCATGTGTTATGAGTGAAGTTAAACAAACTTTTAAAAAGGAAGATAATCTTCTTTTATATAAACTTTCAAAAGAAGGGAAAAAGATAAGACATTCAATTTGTTTTATGATTCTAATAAGACACTGAAACTAGACAAAGATGATATAGGAAAAGAAAATTATGGACATATCTCTTCAAGAAATCTAGAATCGAGAATCCTAAAAATCATTGGCAAATTGAATATAGATGTTTATCAAAAAATAAGTTTCTTAATTTGGATTTATTCAAGAATGCATGTCTTCACATTAAAATCCCAATCAACTAATTTACAGCATTAATAGATTTTATAAGCCATGCTATTAGCTTCCAGTTTAATGTGTGCTAAAAACCTCTACTAAGAAAATCTCAACATTGTTGCAACAAATATATTAAACAAACAAAAAAAATATATTAAACAATCGTTTTTTAATATTTATAAATTTTTATTATTTTTATTATACACTCAACATAAAATTTACCATCTTAACCATTTTTTAAAGTGTACTGTCCTATAGTGTAAAACACATTTATATTCTTGTGCAATCTATTTCCAGAATCTTTTTCATCTGGCTCAGTGGTAAAAAACTGAAAATAATCCCCGGTCCGGGAAGATCGCGTATACTGCAAACAACTAAGCCCATGCTCTAGAGCTGGTGAGCAGAAATTACTGGAGTATATGCTGCAACTACTGAATCCCACATGCCCTAGAGTTTGTGTTCCACAACAAGGAGGCAACTGCAATGAGAAGCCTTTGTACCACAACTAGAAAGTCACCACCACTCTCAACAACTAGAGAAAAAGCCCACGCAGCAACCAAGACCCAAGCAACCAAGCACAGCCATAAATAAATTAATTAAACAATTTTTTAAAAAACAGAAAACCTATATCCATTAAACAACATCTCCACTCTACAATCCTCCCTCTCCCAGCCCCTGCAACCACCATTCCACCTTCTGTCTCTATGAATTTGACTACTCTAAGGACTTCATACAAGTGAAATAATAAGTATTTGTCTTTTTGTGATTGGTTCATTTCACATAGCATAACATCATTGAGATTTATCTATGTTGTATACATGCCAGAATTTCCTTCCTTTTTAATGCTGAGTAATATTCCATTGTATCCACATGACACATTTTGCTTTTCCATTCATCTGTTGATGGACACTTGGGTTGCTTCAACTTTTTGGCTACTATAAATAACACAGCTATGAATCTGTGTGTACAAATATCCCTTTGAGACCTTGGTTTTAATTCTTTTGAGTGTATAAGTGAAATTGCTGGATGATATGGTAATTCTATGTTCAATTACTAAACTAATCACCATAGTGTTTCCCTCATTGGCTATATAATTCTACTTTCCTATCAACAGAGAACAGGTGTTCCAATTTCTCTACATCTTCAACACTTCTTACTTTCTGCTTTTTTAACTGGAGCCAACCTAATGACTATGAGATAGTATCTCACTGTGGTTTTTAACTGCATTTTCCTACTGATTAGTCGTGTTGAGCATATCTTCATGTGTTTGTTAGCCACCAAAAAGTCACTGGAGAAATGTCTACTCAAGTCTTTTGTCCATTTTCAATCAGGTTGTTTTGTGTTATTGTTGAGTTTTAGGAGTTCTTTAAATATTCTAGATATTAAGCTGCTATCGAAAACATGGTTTGCAAATATTTTTTCAATTAGGCTTCTTTTTCATTGTTCATTGTGTCCTTTGATAGACAGTTTTCAGTTTTTATGTAGTCCATTTAACTACTTTAACTTTTGTACCTGCACTTTGGTGTCGCATTAAATAATACTTTTAAAATGTGGGTATCAGTTAGGCAATATCAGTGGTGTAGGTGGTGGGGTCTTCTATCTGGAAGCTACTACAGACAAGAGAAGAAAATTAAAAGTAAATTAGTTATTAAACAAGCATTTTAATTAACTGTAACTAACATGTAAAAAAATAAAGAATTTCAACAGATAATCAGCAACTATTTTTAAAAAGTCAAATGGAGGCCTTCCCTGGTAATCTAGTAGTTAAGAACTGGCCTGCCAATGCAGAGGACACAGGTTCAATCCCTGGCCCGGCAAGATTCCACATATTGCAGAGCAACTAAACCTGTGTGCCACAATTACTAGCCAGCTCTCTAGAGCCCACAAGCCACAACTACTGAAGCCCATGCACCCTAGAGCCTGTTCTCCACAAAAAAAGAAGCCACCACAATGAGAAGCTCAGCCCACAGAAAAGAGTAGCTCTTGCTCATCGAAACTGGAGAAAAACTGCACAGCAACAGAGAACCAGATAAATAAATAAATCTTTTTTTCTTTTTTTAAAAGAAGTCAAACGGAACTTCTAGAAATGAAAAATAAATTGAAACCTATATTAAGAATTCAAGAGACAGGCTTAGGGGCAGTTTACAACAGAGCAAAAAAGAGGATTAATAAACTGGAGGTGAAAAATACTGGTTGAAAATCAGAGTGGTAAAAAATACAACAGTGTAAGAGAAGTAGAGAATACAGTGTGAAAATGTAACACATCTATAACTGGAATTCCAGAAGGAAATGAGACGAAATATCAACAGATGAATATTTGAAGATACACTAAACCCCAAATTTCCAAACTTAAAGAAACATATCAAACCACAAATTCAAGGGAATTTCCCAATTCATTTTATGAATCAGCATAATTATACCAAAACCTGAATAGGACATTACAAGATAGCAACGTTACAGATCATGGTCTTTCATGAAACTAAACAATAATTCTATGCAAAATAATAGCAAACTGAATATGTGCATGCATGCTAAGTCACTTCAGTCATGTCTGACTCTTTGCAACCCCATGGACTGTAACTCCCCAGGCTCCTCTGTCCATGGGATTCTCCAGAATACTGGAGTGGGTTGAATATGCTGCTGCTGCTAAGTTGTGTCAGTCTGTCTGACTCTGTGCGACCCCATAGACGGCAGCCCACCAGGCTCCCCCATCCCTGGGATTCTCCAGGCAAGAACACTGGAGTAGGTTGCCATTTCCTTCTCCAGCGCATGAAAGTGAAAAGTGAAAGTGAAGTCACTCAGTTGTGTCCGACTCTTAGCGACCCCATGGACTGCAGCCTACCAGGGTCCTCCATCCATGGGAGTTTCCAGGCAAGAGTACTGGAGTGGGGTGCCATCACCTTCTCCAGGGTTGAATATAGGGATACTTAAAAGGGATAATGTGACCAACTGGACTTGTTTCAGCAATGCAAGTGTATTAGTTATATATTGCTGCATAATTACCTGAGTATTTAAGGGTTGAAACAAAAAAATACCTACTGTCTCAAGTTAGTATGGATGAGGAGTTTGAGAGCTGCTGAACTGGTTCTCAGGATCTCTCATGAAGTTGAATTCAAGATATCAGCGGAGGTTATAGTCATCTAAGGGTTTGATGGAGACCAGATAATCTGCTCTGAAGATGGCTTACTTACAAGGTTGCTGGCAGGAGGCCTCTGTTCCTTGCCATGTGGGAAAGGACACAAAAAGCAGCATATTTTATGATTTCACTTATATAGAATTTCTAGAAATAACAAAATTACCCAGACAGAAAGCATTTCAGAGGTTGCTTAGAGTCTGAAATAAGAACACGAATGAACTGCAAGGGAGAGAAGGAAACATTTTGGGCAATAGTTTGTTACAGTGGTGGTACAACAGTATATATTTCCTAAAACTCATCAAACTATGCATTTAAAATTTAGGATTTTAAGAAATGTAAATCACACTTCAGTACATTTGTTAAAACATCAACCAATATAATTTACCATACTAATAAGACTGTTGTTAGTTGTATTTCAGTCCCTAAGAATGTATGACTTTTTGTAACTCCATGGACTGCAGCATGCCAGCCTTCCCTGCCTTCACTATCTCCTGGAGTTTTCTCAACTCATGTCCATTGAGTCAGTGATGCTGTCCAACCATCTCAACCTCTGTTGCCCAATTCTCCTCCTGCCCTCAATCTTTCCCAGCATAAGGGTTTTTTCTAATGAGTCGACTCTTGGCATCAGGTAGCCAAAGAATTGGAGCTTCAGCATCAGTCCTTCCAATGAATATTCAGGGTTGATTTCTTTTAGGATTGACTGGTTTGATCTCCTTGCAGTTCAAGGGACTCTCAAGAGTCTTCTCCAACACCATAGTTCAAAAGCATCAATTCTTTGGTAGTCTGTCTTCTTTACAGTCCAACTCTCACATCCAGACATGACTACTAAAAAAACCATAGTTTTGACTATACAGACCTTTGTCAGCAAAGTGATGTCTCTGCTCTTTAATACGCTGTCTAGGTTTGTCATAGCTTTTCTTCCAAGGAGCCAAGTGTCTTTTAATTTTGTGGCTGCAGTCACCACCACAGTGATTTTGGAGCCCAAGAAAATAAAATCTGTCACTGCTTCTACTTTTTCTCCATCTATTTGCCATGATGTGATGGGACTGGATGCCATGATCTTAGTTTTTTGAATGTTAAGTTTTAAGCCAGCTTTTTCACTCTCCTTTTCCACCCTCATCAAGAGGTTCTTTAGTTACTATTCACTTTCTTCCATTAGAGTGGTATCATCTGTACATTTGAGGTTGCTGGTATTTCTCCTGGCAATCTTGATTCCAGCTTGTGAGTCATCCAGGCCAGCATTTTACATGTACTCTGCATATAAGTTGAATAAGCAGGGTGATAATATACAGCCTTGATTTATTCTTTTCCCAATTTTGAACCAATGTGTTGTCCATGTCTGATTCTAACTATTGCTTCTTGACCTGCATACAGGTCTTTCAGGAGACAGGTAAGGTAATCTGTGATTCCCATCTCTTTATGAATTTTCCACAGTTTGTTGTGATCCACACACTAGGCTTTAGCCTAGTCAATGAAGCAGAAGTAGTTCCTTTCGGAAATTCCCTTGCTTTTTCCATTATCCAACAGATGTTGGCAATTCGATCTCTGGTTCCTCTCCCTTTTCTAAATCCAGCTTATATATCTGGAAATTCTCAGTTCATGTACTGTTGAAGCCTAGCTTGAAAGATTTTGAGCATTACCTTGCTAACATGTGAAATGAGTGCAATTGTGCAGTAGTTTGAACATTTTTTGGCATTGCCTTTCTTTGGAATTGGAATGAAAACTGACATTTTTCAGTCCTGCTGAGTTTTCCATATTTGTTGACATATTGAGTGCAGCACTTGCACAGCGCCATCTTTTAGGATTTGAAATGGCTCAGCTGGAATTCCATCACCTCCACTAGCTTTGTTCATAGTAATGTTTCCCAAGGCTCACTTGACTTCACACTCCAGGATGTCTGGCCCCAGGTGAGTGACCAAGCCATCATGGTTATCTGGGTCATTAAGATATAAAAAAACTATAAAAAAAAGATATAGTTTGTTCTGTGATTTCTTGCCATCTCTTCTTAATATCTTTTGCTCTGTTAGGTCCTTGCTGTTTCTGTCCTTTAATGTGTTCATTTTTGCATGAAATGTTCCCTTGGTATCTCCAATTTTCTTAAAGAGATCTCTAATCTTTCCTATTATACTGTTCTCCTCTATTTATTTCCATTGTTCACTTTAGATGGCTTCCTTATCTCTCCTCGCTATTCTCTGGAGCTCTGCATTCAGTTAGGTATATCTTTCCCTTTCTCCTTTGCTCTTCACGTCTTGTCTTTTCTCATCTAGTTTTAAGGCCTCCTCAGACAACTGCTTTGCCTTCTTGCATTTCCTTTTCTTAGGGATGCTTTTGGTCATCACCTCCTGTACAATGTTACGAACCTTCTCCATAATTCTTCAGGTACTCTGTCTATCAGATCTAATCCCTTGAATCTATTTATCACATCTACTGTATAATCATAAGGGATTTGATTTAGGTCATTAGTTTTCCATACTTTCTTCAATTTAAGCCTGAATTTTGCAATAAGGAACTGATGATCTGAGCCACAGTTAGCTCCAGGTCTTGGTTTTTGCTGACTGTATAGAGCTTCTCCATCTTCAGCTGCAAAGAGTGTAATCAATCTGATTTCAGTGTTTACCATCTGATGATGTCCACGTGTAGTAGAGTCATCTCTTTTGTTGGAAAAGGGTGTTTTCTATGACCAATATGTTCTCTTGGCAAAACTTTGTTAGCCTTCACCCTGTTTCATTTTGTATTCCAAGGCAAAACTTGCCTGTTACTCCAGGTATCTCTTGACTTCTTACTTTTACATTCCAATCCCCTTTAAAAGGACATTTTTTTTTTTAGTGTTAGTTCTAGAAGCTCTTGTAGGTCTTCATAAAACTCTTCCAACTTCAGCTTCTCCAGCAGAATTATGTAAGTTTCTCAATAAATACTAAAAAAGTATTTGATAAAATTTAACATCTATAAATAATAGAATCCCAGAACAGGTTAGGAATAGAAAAGAACCTCTATAATTTAATAACAAGGGTATTACAAAAAAAAAAAAAAAGAAGGACAAAGAAAAACTAAATTTAAAAAAGACTAACACCAAATGTTGTTGAGGATACAGAACATTTGGAACTCATACATTACTAGTGGTAATGGAAAACAGCACTACCAGTATCATAAACTGTTTTGAAGTTTCTTTTAAAGTTAAACATAGACTTAATCCATAACCCAACAGTTCCTATCCTAGGTATTATCCCACCAGAAACTAAAGTTTGGGTTCACAAAAGGATTTGTATGGAAATGTTTATAGTAGGTTTATTTGTAATACTCTCAAATAGAAACAGCTTAAATGTTCATCAAATAGGTGAATAAATTAAAATTTATGGTATTTATTGTAGAGTGAAAATATTTTGCTGAGCAAATATGCCAAATACAAAAGGATACATGCTCTACAATTCAATATAAGTGAAATTTTAGAACAGAAAAAAGTAAAACCATGACAGAAATCAGAACAATGGTTGCCGATATGCTATATGTAGTGACTGAAGGAAGGCAAGACAAAGTTTGGGGTGTGGATATAAAAATATTTAAGGCTTGATTATGGTACTAAATATATGACTATATTAAAATTCATCTAATTATATACATATGCATTTTTCTGTATGTAAACTTTACTTCGAATTAAAATACTTAAAAAATCTTTAAATATTTACTGCATTCTCAATCATAATTAAAAGTAAATTATTTTATTTATTCTTTATTGGTCATTTCTAAAAATTGGCTTCTGCATTTATGTAGCAGGTCATAATAATTCATATGGGACTAAAGGATATTTTTTAAAAATGGTTCTGAATTTTGAACATAGGAGGGAGAAAACCCCAGAAAAATCTATCATTGAAATCCTACCAAAGGTGAAATATTAAATGTTTTCCCACTGATCTCAGAACTAAACCAAGTATGTCCATTAACACTTTTATTCAGTTTTATACTACTATAATAAATCAAGTAAAACAAATAAAAGTAAACAGTAGAAACCAAGAAGAAAAAGCTAAAATTGGCCTTATTCATGGAAATATAATTGAGTACACAGGAAATAAAAAAGAATCTATAGGAAAAACTATTGGAATTATTAAGCATATTTAGCAAGTTGCTGGATATGAAATAAAAAATGTAAAAAAAATATTTTTACATACCAATAATAAACATTTAAAAATTAAAGAACACCATTTTCAAACAAAAACACCAAATACAAAGGAATAAATCAAGTAAAAGATATTTAAGATCTCTACATTGACAATGATAACACTGCTGAAAAGAATTGAAAACATGTGTAAATTCCTGCAATATTCAAAAACCTATCAATATAGCCACCATATCAATAGGCCAAAGAAGAAAACACACACGATAATATCAACTGATGCAAAAACAAGCATTTTTACAAAATCTATTTCCTATTTGTGATAGAAACACCAAGCAAACTGGAATAAAGGGGACATTTCTCATCTCAAATAAAGAGCATCTATATAAAAAACTGTCAGGTAACATCATACTTAATGTTGAAAGACTGAATACTTTCTCCCTAAATTGAAGAACAAGACAAGGATACTCACTCCTTGCTCTGCCCCCCAGCATGCAGGATCTTAGTTCTGTGACCAGGGATCAAATCTGTGCCTCCTCACCTTATCTTCGACAAAGGAGGCAAGAATATACAATGGAGAAAAGACAATCTCTTTAACAAGTGGTGCTGGGAAAACTGGTCAACCACTTGTAAAAGAATGAAACTAGAACACTTCCTAACACCATACACAAGAATAAACTCAAAATGGATTAAAGATCTAAAAGTAAGACCAGAAACTATAAAACTCCTAGAGGAAAACATAGGCAAAACACTCTCCGACATAAATCACAGCAGGATCCTCCATGACCCACCTCCCAGAATATTGGAAATAAAAGCAAAAATAAACAAATGGAACCTAATTAAAATTAAAAGCTTTTGCACAACAAAGGAAACTATAAGCAAGGTGAAAAGACAGCCTTCAGAATGGGAGAAAATAATAGCAAACGAAGCAACAGACAAACAATTAATCTCAAAAATATACAAGCAACTCCTGCAGCTGAATTCCAGAAAAATAAACAACCCAATCAAAAAATGGGCCAAAGAACTAAACAGACATTTCTCCAAAGAAGACATACAGATGGCTAACAAACACATGAAAAGATGCTCAACATCACTCATTATTAGAGAAATGCAAATCAAAACCACAATGAGGTACCGTTTCACACCAGTCAGAATGGCTGCTATCCAAAAGTCTACAAGCAATAAATGCTGGAGAAGGTGTGGAGAAAAGGGAACCCTCTTACAGTGTTGGTGGGAATGCAAACTAGTACAGCCACTGTGGAGAAGTGTGGAGATTCCTTAAAAAACTGGGAATAGAACTGCCATATGACCCAGCAATCCCACTGCTGGGCATACACACCGAGGAAATCAGAATTGAAAGAGACGCGTGTACCCAATGTTCATCGCAGCACTGTTTGCAATAGCCAGGACATGGAGGCAACCTAGATGTCCATCAGCAGACGAATGGATAAGGAAGCTGTGATACATATACACAATGGAATATTACTCAGCCATTAAAAAAAAATACATTTGAATCGGTTCTATTGAGATGGATGAAACTGGAGCCCATTATACAGAGTGAAGTAAGCCAGAAAGAAAAACACCAATACAGTATACTACTGCATATATATGGAATTTGAAAGATGGTAACAATAACTCTATATGCGAGACAGAATAAGAGACACAGATGCATAGAACAGTCTTATGGACTCTGAGGGAGAAGGTAAGGGTGGGACATTCTGGGACAATAGCATTGAAACATGTATATTATCATATGTGAAACAGAACACCATTCCATGTTCGATGCATGAGACAAATGCTCAGGGCTGGGGCAATGGGATGACCCAGAGGGATGGGATGGGGAGGGAGGTGGGAGGGGGGTTCAGGATGGGGAACACATGTAAACCCATGGCTGATTCATGTTAATGTATGGCAAAAACTACTACAATATTGTAAAGTAATTAGCTCCCAACTAAAATAAATAAATTTATTTAAAAAAAAAAAATCTGTGCCTCCTACGGCAGAAGCAGAGTTTTAACAACTCCCAGGGATGATAATTCCTACCACTCTTGTCCAACATAGTACTAAAAGGCCTAGCCAGCACAATATGACAATAAAAGAAAATAAAAGGCACACAATTTAGAAAGGGGGAAATAAAGCTGTCCCTATCTCCAGATGACATAATTACCTACATAGAAAATCCCAAGGAATCTAAAACAAGTAACATAAAAACAACCTCTTAAATTAATAAGTGAACCCAGGAGCTAGGACACAAGGAACAAGAACAACACACAGAAATCAATTGTATTTCTAGATGCTAGAAATGAAGAAGTAGAAAATGAAATTTAAAACACAGTACCGATTACAATCACTCAGAATGAAAATACAATAAATTAAAGCTTAAATATTCCCTATTGAAACACAACACTGAGTAAGCAAAAATGCAACCCCAGGGCATGGGAAAGGTATTTGCAGTGTACATCTCTATCCAAGGAATCGTATACAGAATATGTAATATGTTCCAGCAATTCACTAAATAAAAGGTGATTTTCACAAAAAATGAGCTAAAATTTAAATAAGCACATCACAAAAGAAGATGGGCAAATCACTAATAAATGGATGAAAAGCTTTACAGTATTATCAACAATCTGGGAGACACAAATTAAAACCATCATCAACACTCAGTTCAGTTCAGTTGCTCAGTCGTGTCCAACTCTTTGTGACCCCATGAATCGCAGCACGCCAAGCCTCCCTGTCCATCACCAACTCCCGGAGTTTACCCAAACTCATGTCCATTGAGTTGGTGATGCCATCCAGCCATCTCATCCTCTGTCGTCCCCTTCTCCTCCTGCCCTCAATCCTTCCCAGCATCAGGGTCTTTTCCAATGAGTCAACTCTTCGCATGAGGTGGCCAAAGTATTGGAGTTTCAGCTTCAACATCAGTCCTTCCAATGAACACCCAGGACTGATCTCCTTTAGGATGGACTGGTTGGATCTTCTTGCAGTCCAAGGGACTCTCAAGAGTCTTCTCCAACACCACAGTTCAAAAGCATCAATTCTTTGGCACTCAGCTTTCTTCACAGTCCAACTCTCACATCCATACAAGACTACTGGAAAAACCATAGCCTTGACTAGATGGACCTTGTTGACAAAGTAATGTCTCTGCTTTTTAATATGCTATCAAGGTTGGTCATAATTTTTCTTCCAAGGAGTAAGCGTCTTTTAATTTCATGGCTGCAATCACCATCAGCAGTGATTTTGGAGCCCCCCAAAATAAAGTCTGACACTGTTTGCACTGTTTCCCCATCTATTTCCCATGAAGTGATGGGACCAGATGCCATGATCTTAGTTTTCTGAATGTTGAGCTTTAAGCCAACTTTTTCACTCTCCTCTCTCACTTTCATCAAGAGGCTCTTTGGTTCTTCACTTTCTGCCACGAGGGCGGTGTCATCTGCATATCTGAGGTTATTGATATTTCTCCCGGCAATCTTGATTCCAGCTTGTGCTTCTTCCAGCCCAGCGTTTCTCATGATGTACTCTGCATATAAGTTAAATAAGCAGGGTGACAATATGCAACCTTGACGTACTCCTTTTCCTATTTGAAACCAGTCTGTTGTTCCATGTCCAGTTCTAACTGTTGCTTCCTGACCTGCATACAGGTTTCTCAAGAGGCAGGTCAGGTTGTCTGGTATTCCCATCTCTTTCAGAATTTTCCACAGTTTATTGTGATCCACACAGTCAAAGGTTTGGCATAGTCAATAAAGCAGAAATAGATGTTTTCCTGAAATTCTACTACACCTTTATTCTAAAAGAGAATATCAAGTGTTGATGCTAATGTGAAGCAACTGGAATGCTCATCCAATTTTTAGGAAGTTTAAATTGGTATAGACACTATGTTTCAAAGTGTCTCTTAAATCTGAATAAACTTATACTCTATGACCTAGAAATTCAATTCCTGAGTATGTCCCAATGTAAATAATTGCTTATATCAATCAAAAACACATGCAAAAATATTCAAAATAAGATTATTCACAATATCCGCAAACTAGAAAGCATGCTAATATATACCAACTGTAAAACAGTCCAATAAATTTTGTTTTTTCATAAAACAGAAATCTACATAACATAGAGAAAGTACTAAATACAATGAAATGGGTAAGTCTTTGAGACATAATACTGAGCAAACAAACAGAGACACAAAAGAGAAAATTCTGTACGTGATATCCATATAAGTGAAACTCAAGAACAGGCAAAAATAATGATTGGCATCAGTATAATGGTTAGATTTCAAAGGCATTGACAGTGAAGGAGTGTAAGATACTCTCTTGTCAGTCACTTAGTCATATCCGACTCTTTGTGAGCCCATGGACTGCAGCATGCTGGGCTTCCCTAGCCATCACCAACTCCTGGAGCTTGCTCAAACTCAGTCTATCGAGTCGGTGATGCCATCCAACCATCTCATCCTCTCTCGACCCCTTCTCCTCCTGCTTCAGTCTTTCCTGGCATCATGGTCTCTTCCAATGAGTCAGTTTTTCCCAGCAGGTGGCCAAAGTATGGGAGTTTTAGCTTCAGCATCAGTCCTTCCAATGAATATTCAGGACTGCTTTCCTTTAGGATGGACTGATTGGATCTCCTTGCAGTCCAAGGGACTCTCCAGAGTCTTCTCCAACACCACAGTTCAAAATTTAGACAGATTTTATACAGATCAAACTTCATGTTAGCTGTAAAACTCAGATTTGTGTATTTTATGGTATGTAAGTTATAATTTGATTTTAAAAAAACCTGTCACACACTAACCTACATAAATTTTTAGAAATTTATTGCTACATAAATGGACCAGTGTTGTAATGATAAAGAGCTCAGAAACAGATCCACATGTAAGAGAATTCACATTACAAAGTGACAGTTAGATATCAGTAGGTATATGTAATGGGGACAACAAAGTGGTCATCTATGCAAAGGATTAGAATAATTAAAAAAAAAGAAGTATAATTGGCTATAAAACATATCCTTTGCCTATTGTTCTATCAAGTTGTGGGGTTTATATTCTAGTTAATTTGTAGGAGCTTATTATATTTTAGGTCAATTAACCCTCTGTAACAGGAGTTGCAAATACTTAATACCTTTAAAGAACTTTAATGATAATTCTGGAGAAGGCAATGGCACCCCACTCCAGTACTCTTGCCTGGAAAATCCCATGGACGGAGGAGCCTGGTATGCTACAGTCCATAGGGTCGCACAGAGTTGGACACGACTGAAGCGACTTAGCAGCAGCAGCAGCAGCAATGATAATTCCAGTTGATACTGTGTTAGATGAAAGAAGTTGCCTGAACTGAAATTAACAAAAAAAATTATCTAAGAACCTCAATGACTGAAGAAAAGTTGTTAAATCTGGTATTATGATCAATAGAAGACAAAGTACATGAAAATCTTGACTGTAACAATATTATTAGTGACTTGCTGAAATGAAGGTAAGAAAAAAAATTTTTGTGGAAAATATATAATTAATCATAGATTATATATATTTTAATTTATTAATCATCTAAATATCAAGAGCTCATCAGCAAACTCCCACACCTGCACAGTAATAATTAAAATTAAATCATATTTATTACTTACTAACTTTTAAGTCTTAAGTGAAAGTCACTCAGTCGTGTCCAACTCTTTGTGACCCCATGGGGTATACAGTCCATGGAATTCTCCAGGCCAGAATACTGGAGTGAGTTGCCTTTCCCTTCTCTAGGGGATCTTCCCAACTCAGGGATCTAACCCAGGTCTCCCGCATCGCTCGGATTCTTTACCAGCTGAGCCGCAAGGGAAGCCCAAGTCTTAAAGCATGGCTTTATAATTTTTTTGTCATGAAAATTGTCAGTGTAAGAGGGTAAGATATACTTTAACAGTCTGTTGTCTTGATTTGGATCTTAAGTATTTAGACATAAAAAATGTGGGTCTCCATTTGTATTCTACCCCACACTTTAAAAATGTAAGGAATTGTCTACAAGTAATATGACCAATGGTTAGCAATTTTCAGTTCTGAATGGTAGAAACACTAACATTATATAACACTGCTACATTAACCTATTTGTTGTACTTTAGAGTTTAAAATTAAAAATTTTTTTAGCTTTATGATATGGTACAATAAGTGATACTATTTTCCTTATTTATATTTTTCTAAATTTTCTAAATTTTATAATTGTTCTTTTTGTTAAGTACAACTCTATGTGACCCCATGGACTGCAGCACACCAGGCTTCCCTGTCCTTCACTATGACCTGGAGTTTGCTCAAACTCATGTCCATTGAGTTGGTGATGTTATCCAAACATCTCATTCTCTGTTGCCCCCTTCTCCTCCTGCCCTCACTCTTACCTATCATCAGGGTCTTTTCCAATGAGTTGACTCTTCACATCAAGTGGCCAAAATATTGGAGCTTCAGCATCAGTCCTTCTAAGGAATATTCAGGGTTCCTATCCTTTAAGAGTGACTGGTTTGATCTCTTTGCCGTCCAAGGGACTCTCAAGAGTATTCTTCAGCCCCACAGTTTGAAAGCGTCGATCCTTCAGTGCTTTACCTTCTTTATGGTCCAACTCTCACATCTGTACATGACTTCTGGAAGAACAACAGCTTTGACTATATGGACCCTTGTCGGCAAGGTGATGTCTCTGCTTTTTAATATGCTGTCTAGGTTTGTCAGAGCTTTTCTTCCAAGGAGCAAGTGTCTTTTAATTTCATGGCTGCAGTTCCCATCTGCAGTGATTTTGGAGCCCTACAAAATAAAGCCTGTCACTGTTTCCACTTTTTTCCCTTCTGTTTGCCATGAAGTGATGGGACTGGATGCCCATGTTAACATAATTAACATGTCTAATTTTTGAATTATAAAAGGCATTCTAAAATTTAAAAGAATAGTTTCAAATGAAGACAATTTTTAGAACCAGTCTTTGCATGGGCCTGTTTTAGCTTTTTAATATTTAAAGAAAAAACTGCTCCAACAGGCCTAGTCAGTCATTCAGAGGCATGCACAGTAGCAACTAGGACAGGGGTCAGAATGTAAGAGTTAAAGGGAGAAAGTTAGAATGGATCAAAGGACCTAATGCAGCACAATCCAATAGGAGTGTGCAGCGGGAGCAATCAGTCGCCTGTTGGGAGATCAATCAAGAATCTTAAGACATATGAACTTATCCCCTACTTTATACGATACCGTTGTCTATTATTTTAATTCTAACTTTTATTCCTCTACAAACAGGATATTTAAAAATTTTTTTTATAAAATATTTGTTTAGAGTTTGTGTTCATGCTCAGTCGCTCAGTCGTATCTGACTCTTTGAGACCCCATGCACCAGAGCCCACCAGGCTCCCATGTCCATGGGATTCTCCAGGTAAGAATACTGTAATAGGTTGCCATTTCCTCTTCCAGGGGATCTTCCCTACCAAGAGATTGAACCTGCATCTCCTGCATCTCTTGCATTGGCAGGTAGATTCTTTATCACTGAGACTCCTGGGAAGCCTGTTGCTTAGAGTTACTGACATGTTTATAAATATATCATCTTTCCTTTATGCTCCTCAGATTTCCATATGCATTCATTTTCTTTTTGGCTTAAGTACAGCTTTTAAAATTTCTTTCAGTGAAGATCTGTGGGTGACATAATCTCTCACATTTGTATCTGTCTGAAGTTCTTTTCATTTCTAACCCATCTTGACATACAAAATATGTATGTTATATATAGTTTATGCACAGTTTAGAATTGTAGTTTATTACCTCTCAGAACAATGAAGATGCTATTGTATGGTCTGCCTGCTTAGATTAGATCTTCTGCTGTTGACAGCAATCAATACTGCTCCTCTGTAGGTAATGCATCTTTTGTCTCTGGATGCTTTTAAAATATTTTCCCCCACTTCGGTGTTCTTTATTTATCTGATGTCTCTAGATACATGTTTTGTTCTTTTTCATCATGCTTGGGATTCATTGGATTTCCTACATTTAAAGAAGTGTGTTTTTAAACTCTTCTGGAAAATTATCAGTTATTATGAATTTGAGTTAGGCAAGTGATCACGTGGTCAGTTTGGTTAGTTTTCTGTGATTGAGGTTTTCATTCTATGAGCCATGTCGTGTAGGGTCACCCAAGATGGACAGGTCATAGTGGAGAGTTCTGACAAAACATGGTCCACTAGAGAAAAGAAATGACAAAAAACTTTGGCATTCTTGCCTTGAGAACCCCATGAACAGTATGAAAAGGCAAAATGATATGATGCTGAAAGATGAACCCGCAAAGTCAGTAGTTGTCCAATATGCTACTGGACAAGAGTGGAGCAATAGCTCCAAAAGGAATGAAGAGGCTGAGCCAAAGTGGAAACAATACACACTTGTGGATATGCCTGGTGGTGAAAGTCCAATGCTGTAAAGAACAATATTGCATAGGAATCTGGAATGTTAGATCCATGGATCAAGGTAAATTAGAAGCGGTCAAACAGGAGATGGCAAGAGTGAACATTGACATTTTAGGAATCAGCAAACTAAAATGGACTGGAATGGGTGAATTTAACTCAGGTGGCCATTATATCTACTACTGTGGGCAAGAATCCCTTGGAAGAAATGGAGTAGCCCTCACAGTCAACAAAAGAATCCAAAATGCAGTATTTGGGTGCAATCTCAAAAATGACAGAAGGATCTCTGTTCATTTCCAAGGCAAACCATTCAATATCACAGTAATCCAAGTCTATGCTCCAACCACTAATGGCAAAGAAGCTGAAATTGAATGGTTCTATGAAGACCTACAAGACCTTCTAGAAATAACACCAAAAAAAGATGTCTTTTTCATCATAGGGGACTGCAATGCAAAAGTAGGAAGCCAAAAGATACCTGGAGTAACAGGCAAGTTTGGCCTTGGAGCACAAAATGAAGCAGGACAAAGGTTAACAAGCTTTGCCAAGAGAACACACTGGTCATAGCAAACACCCTCGTCCAAAAACATAAGAGATGATTCTATACATGGACATCAGCAGATGGCCAACACTGAAATCAGATTGATTATATTCTTTGTAGCCAAAGATGGAGAAGCTCTATACAGTCAGCAAAAACAAGACCAGGAGCTGACTGTGGCTCAGATCATGAACTCCTTATTGCAAAATTCAGACTTAAATTGAAGAAAGTAGGGAAAACCAGTAGGACACTCAGGTATGGTCTAAATCAAATCCCTTACAATTATACAGTGGAAGTGACAAATAGATTCAAGGGATTAGATCTGATAGAGTGCCTGAAGAACTATGGATGGAGGTTCATGAAACTGTACAGGAGACCATGACCAAAATCATGCCCAAGAAAAAGAAATGCAAAAAGGCAAAATGATTGTCTGACGAGGCCATACAAATAGCTGACAAAAGAAGAGACGTGAAAGGCAAAGGAGAAAAGAAAAGGTATACCCGTCAGAATGCAGAGTTCCAAAAAATAGCAAAGGGAGATAAGAAAGCCTTCCTAAGTGATTAATGCAAAGAAACAGAGGAAAACAACAGAATGGGAAAGACTAGAGGTCTCTTCAAAAAAATTAGTGATATCTAGGGACTATTTCATGGGAAGACAGGCACAATAAAGTACAGAAACAGTATGGACCTCACAGAAGCAGAAGATATTAAGAGGTGGCAAAAATACACAGAAGAACCATACAAAAAAGATCTTAATGACCCACCACAGTGGTGTGATCACTCACTTAGAGCCAGACATCCTGGAGTGTGAAGGCCTTAGGAAGCATCACTTAAACAAAGCAAGTAGAGGTTATGGAATTCCAGCTGAGCTATTTTAAATACTAAAAGATGATGCTGTGAAAGTGCTGCACTCAATATGCCAGCAAATATGGAAAACGCAGCAGTGGTCACAGGACTGGAAAAGGTCAGTTTTCATTCCAATCCCAAAGAAGGGCAATGCCAAAGAATGTTCAAACTACCACACAATTGCACTCATTTCACATACTAGCTGGAGAAGGCGATGGCACCCCACTCCAGTACTCTTGCCTGGAAAATCTCATGGACAGAGGAACCTGGTAGGCTGCAGTCCATGGGGTCGCGAAGAGTCTGACACGACTGAGCGACTTCACTTTCACTTTTCACTTTCATGCATTGGAGAAGGAAATGGCAACCCACTCCAGTGTTCTTGCCTGGTGAATCCCAGGGATGGTAGAGCCTGGTAGGTTGCCATCTATGGGGTCGCACAGAGTCAAACATGACTGAAGCAACTTAGCAGCAGTAGCAGCAGCACATACTAGCAAATTAACAATCAAAATCCTTCAAGCTAAGCTTAAACAGTATGTGAACTGAGAACTTCCAGATGCACAAGCTAGATTTAGAAATGGCAGAGGAACCAGAGATCAAATCACCAACAACCATTTGGATCATAGAAAAAGCAAGAGAATTCCAGAAAAACTACATCTGCTTCATTGACTAGGCTAAAGTCTTTGACCATGTGGATCACAACAAACTGTGGAAAATTTTTAAAGAGATGGGAATACCAGACCATCTTACCTGCCTCCTATGAAACCTGCATGAAGGTCAAAAAGCAACAGTTAGAACCAGACATGAAACAATGGACTGGTTCAAAACTGGGAAAGGAATATGTCAAGGCTGAATATTGTCACCCTGCTTATTTAACTTATATGTAGAGTACATCACGCAGAATTCCAGGCTGGATGAAGTACAAGCTGCAATCAAGATTGCCAGGAGAAATATCAATAACCTCAGATATGCAGATGACACCACCCTAATGGCAGAAAGCGAAGAAGAACAAAAGAGCCTCTTGATGAAGGTGAAAGAGGAGAGTGAAAAAGCTGGCTTAAAATTCAACATACAAAGAATGAAGATTGTGGCATCTGGTCCATCACTTCATGACAAATACATCAGGAAACAATGGAAACAGTGACAGACTTTATTCAGCTCCAAAATCACTGTGGATGGTGACTGCAGCCATGAAGTTAAAAGATGCTTGCTCCTTGGAAGAAAAGCAATGACAAACCTAGACAACATATTAAAAAGCAGAGACATTACTTTGCTGGCAAAGGTCCGTCGGGTCAAAATTGTGTTTTTTCCCGTAGTCATGTATGGATGTGAAGAGCTGGACAATAAAAAAGCTGAGCGCTGAAGAATTGATGCCTTCTAACTGTGGTGCTGGAGAAGACTCTTGAGAATCCCTTTGACAGCAAGGAGATCAAACCAGTCAATTCTAAAGGAAATCAACCCTGAATATTCATTGAAAGAACTGATGCTGAAGCTGAAGCTCCAATACTTTGGCCACCTGATGTGAAGATCGACTCTTTGGAAAAGACCCTGATGCTTGGAAAGATTAAGGGTAGGAGAAGGGGGTAACAGAGGATGAGATAGTTGAATGGCATTACCGACTCAATGGACATGAGTTTGTGCAAACTCTGGCAGATACCGAAGGACAGGGAATCCCGGTGTGCTGCAACCCATGGGGTCGCAAATAGTCAACACGACTGAGCAACTGAGCAACAACAAATGAATTTGAATATTTGCTCTTTCCTATTTATTACCACTTCTAAAACAGCTTGTGTTTGTTGTCTAGTCACTCAGTCATGTCCGACTCTTTGTTACCCTATGGACTAAAGCCCACCAGGCTCCTCTGTCCATGAGATTCTCTGTGCAAGAATACTGGAGTGGACTGCCATTTCCTTCCCTAGAAACATCTTTATTGATATACAATTTACATACCATAAAGTTCACCTGTTAAAAATGTACAGTTCTTTATTTTTTGGTATATTTAGAGTGGTGCACTATGACCATAATTTAATCTTAGAATACTTTATAACCCCAAAGAATTCTTATACCTGTTTAGTAATCACTGCCCATCCATACCTCACCAACTCCTGCCTAGGCCTGGGAAACCACTAATCTGCTTTCTTTTTCTATGCGTGCTCAGTTGCTTCAGTCATGTCAATCCCTTTGTGATCCCCATTGACTGTAGCCCACCAGGCTCATCTGTCCATGGGATTCTCCAGGGAAGAAAACTCGAGTGAGTTGCCATGCCCTTCTCCAGGGGGTCTTCCCCACCCAGGGATCGAACCTGCATCTCCTGCATTGCAGGCGGATTCTTTATCCACTGAGCCACCTGGGAAGGCTACTTTTGCTACAGATCTACCTATTTTGGAAACTGATTATAAATAGAATTCTACAATATGTGACCATTTGTTAGTGGCTTGTTTCACTTTCCATAATGTTTTTGAAATGATTTCATGTTGGAGTATTTATGTGTACTTTTGACAAATGATATTGTTGTATGGATATATCACATTTGTTTATCCATTCATCATTTGGGTTGTTTCTACTTTTGGCTATTGTGAATATGCTGCTATGACTATCTGTGAATTAGTTTTTACGTGGATGTATGTTTCCATTTCTCTTGTAAAACAGTAGTGGAATTTCCAAATTATACACTGTTTATATTTAAGATTTTGAAGAATTGTGAAGCCATATTCTAAAGTGGCTATACCATTTTACATTTCCACCAGCAATGTTTGAAGGTTCCCATCTTCCCATTCCCTTTATCTCCTTTTGGAAATATGATTAGACATACGCCAAACCTTCTCATTAGATCCACCATATCTTGCGCCTGTCACATTTTCCTTTTTATTTATTTATTTGGTTGTGCTGGGTCTTTGTTATAGCCCTTGTGATATTCCATCTTCATTGGGGCATGCAGGGTCTTTAGTTGTAGTATGCAGATCACTTTTTAGTTGCAGTATGTGCAATCTTTAGTTTTGGCACACAGGTTTTTTGGTTGAGGTAGGTGCACTCTTAATTGCAGCATGTGGGATCTACTTCCCTAACCAGGATCAAACTCAGGTCCCCCTGCATTAAGGGTGCAGAATGTTAGCCACTGCATCACCAGGTAAGTCCTGTAACGTATCATATTTTCAAACTCTTCGTATTACATACAAATTCATCCAGTTTTATTGAGTGGTAGAAACTATGTTCACTGGTGGAACCCATATTTCAACCAGGTGTTTCATTTTCATTATTAAAATTTTAATTTTGAGAACTTGTATGGACTTTTCTCAATTCTATCAAGTTATTCCATGCTCTGCTTCAACTCTGTCTTATATTTATGTAAATATATCATATGTACTCGTGGCTCAGATGGTAAAGAATCTGCCTGCAATGCAGGATACCTGAGTTTGATTCCTGGGTTGGGAAGATCTCCTGGAAAAGGGAAATGCAACCCACTTCAGTATTCTTGCCTGGAGAATCCCATGGACAGAGAAACTTGGAGGGCTACAGTCCATGGGGTCAAAAAGAGTCGGACCTGACTGAGTGACTAACACACACATCATATTAGTCAGCTTGGCCTGCCATAACAAAATGCCGTAGGATAGGTAGCTTAAACAACAGAATTTTATCTTTTCACAGGCTGGAGGCTGGACAACCAGAACCAGAATACCAGCACAGTTGGGTTCCTGGTGAGAACTCTCTTCCTGGCCTACAGATGGGACTTTCTGGCCGCATCCTCAGATAGAGAAAGAGAGCAAGTTTTCTGATGTCATTTCATATAAAGACTCTAATCCTATGAGGGGTTCATTCTCAGGACCTCATTTGACCTTAACTACTTCCTTAGTCCAGATACTTTCACAATGGGGGTTAGGACATCTACGTATACATTCTAAGGGGATATGATTCAGTCCATAACACATATTAAAGTTAGTTTTACTTTAAGTCCATGTCCTTTAGTCTTGTACCTGAATACATAAAGGCTCTATTTCCGCCTTCTATTTTTTTTTTCTTCTTGTTCTCACAGATGATGCCTTGCTTCTAAGTATGTGATTTTGTTTTACAATGCATTTCTCATTTGTAACGGAACTTCATCTGTAGGAGTTCTTAGAGGCCTGGATTGAATTTGAATTTTTCCAGGGAAGATTCACATCTCTCAGTCAGTGAAGGGCCTTACAACAGGGGACCACTTAAATACTACCATCATCTTGCATTTTCCTTTACAGAAACCTCTGTAAACCCATGTGCTGGTCAGTTTTGGGTTACAGATTTTCAGATGATTCTTTTCCCCAACATCCAGTACCAAGGACAAGACATGTATGCAAGTTTTCCTGTTTCCTTTTTTCTCAGTAAGATTGTTTTTCTCATTCACCTTAGACTGAAGATGGGGTCCAACTTTATGTAAGAGTCTCATACTTGATTCTATCCCTTAGGAACCCTTTGCTTTGTCTTTTGATGCCCATGCATCGTGTAGCTATAAAGATAGGAGCTTAAGTTCTCCAGTGATGGCAGAAAACCTCAAGGAAAGAGACAAATCTTGGAGTTACTTGTCTCCTAAGTTTTCTACTTTTACTTTGTTTTGGGTTCTATGGATTTTTTTATATTCTTTCCAGTTCAGAGAAACATTTAAAATAATGGTTTAAAAAATTGTTTTAACTGACATTGTAATCATTTAATTAGGAAAGTATGCTAAATTGTTACACTCATGGCCACCAATGAATTATGTCTTTCTGTGCTCCTCTGAAATGTATTAATAACTTGCTGCTTTAGCTCCAACCATCAGGAAGTGAGGGTCTGTTTCCGCATCCCTTGAGTCTGGGCTGTCCTGTGACTTGCTTTGACTAATATAATGTAGCGTAAGTGATGCTATATGACTTAAGAGACCTTTCAGTTTTTGCTTTCCCGAAACACTTTCAGAATCATGTAATGAAGTCCTACATGAAAGACTACATGAGGAGAGAGGCTGAGTCATCCCAGCCATCTCAGCTGATACCTCAGAAATGTGAATGAGGACATCTGTGAAAGGCCATTCTCCACCCAATCTACTATCTGAATGCAGTCACACGAGTGAGCTTAGGTGAGATAAGCAGAACCACAGTCAATCTAGAGAATTATTAAAAATAATAAGCTATTTCGTTTCAAGCGACTCAGTTTTGGGGTGGTTTGTTATACATCCACAGGAAACTGGTGTTGTTCGGTTGCTAAATTGTGTCCAGCTCTTTGCGACCTTGTGGACTGTTGCATGTCAGACTCCTCTGTCCTCCACTGTTTCCCGGAATTTGCTCAAATTCATGTCCATTTAGTCAGTGATGCTATCTAACCGTTTCATTCTCTGTCGCCCTCTTCTCCTCCTGCCCTAATCTTTCCCAGCATCAGGGTCTTTTCCAATGAGTCAGCTCTTAGCATCAGGTGGTCAAAGTATTGGAGCTTTAGCTTTAGTAGTAGACCTTCCAATGAATATTCAGGGTTGATTTCCTTTAGTATTGACTGGTTTGATCTCCCTGTTGTTCAAGGAACTCTCAAGAGTCTACTCCAGCACCACAATTTGAAAGCATCCATTCTTCAGTGCTCTGCCTTCTTTATGATCCAATTTTCACATCCATACATGACTACTAGAAAAACCATAGCTTTGACTAGAGGGACCTTTGTCGGAAAAATAATGCCTCTGCTTTTTAATATGCTGTCTAAGTTTGTCATAGCTTTTCTTCTAAGAAGAAAGTGTCTTTTAATTTCATGGCTGCAGTCATAATCTGCAGTAATTTTGGAGCCCAAGAAATTAAGATCTGTCACTGCTTCCAATTTTCCCCTTACTATTTGCCATGAAGTGATGGGACTAGTTGCCATGATCTTAGTTATTTTTAACATTGAGTTTCAAGCCAGTTTTTTCACTCTCCTCTTTCACCCTCATCAAGAGGCTCTTTAGTTCTTTTTCACTTTCTGCCATTAGAGTGGTATCATCTGCATATCTGAGGTTGTTGGTATTTCTCCTGGCAAATTTGATTCTAGTTTGTGAGTCATCCAGCTTGGCATTTCACATGATGTCTTCTGCATATAAGTTAAATAAGCAGGGTGACAATACACAGCCTTGTAGTACTCTTTGCCCAAGTTTGAACCAGTCAGTTTTTCCATGTAAGGTTTTATCCATTGCTTCTTGACTTGCATTCAGGTCACTCAGGAGACAGGTAAGACTGTCTGGTATTCCCATTGCTTTACTAGTTTTCTACAATTTGTTGTGATCCACACAGTCAAAGGTTTTAGCATAGTCAATGAAGCAGATGTTTTTCTGGAACTCCTATGCTTTCTTTATAATCAAACAAATGTTGGCAATTTGATCTCTGATTCCACTGGCTTTTCTAAACCCAGCTTGTGTATCTGGAATTTCTCAATTCACATAGTGCTGAAGCCTAGCTTGAAGGATTTTGATCATTACCTTCCTAGAATGTGAAATGAGAGCTATTGTGCAGTAGTTTGAACATTCTTTGGCATTGCCCTTTTTTGGGACTGGAATGAAAACGGACCTTTTCCAGTACTGTGGCTACTGCTGAGTTTTCCAAATTTGAGAACTGATACAAAGAGTCATTTGGGATATCTAATTCACCATATTCCTGGACTAGGATGGCCCCAGTGTGAAGTGCAGTAACCTGAGGAGAGTGAAGGGAGCATCCATGTCAGGGGAAGGAAGGCAGGAAGTGGTGAAGGGAAGTGGTTACAATAGGGAATTAATAAAATCATATATTAAGAAAAACAGGAGCCAGTATTCTCACTGTTGGAAAAGGGAGTTACAAATATGAAACTGTTGTTCTTTTTTCTGGCTGATTGGATCTTTTAGTTGATCTCCATGTGGGCTTCCCGACAGGACTGTTGGAGTGTCCTCACGAAGCAATGACTGTTTTCCCCCAGAATAAGCAATCCAAGAGGCAATTCAAGCAATCTGAGGCAAAGCTTGCAACATCTTTTACCACGTGGCCTCTAGGTACATGCTTTCACTTCTGCAGTATTCTCCTGGTCACACAGGTCACCCCAGGTACAATGAGGGAGGGGACCACTGGCCATGAATACAAGGAGATAAGAATCTTTGGAGCCATTTTGAAGTCTGACTAGCACAAACCCACATTAATGGACAAAACAGCCAACCTATAGTCCTCAAAACCATTGCAATCATGAAAGTTAAGAAAATGCTGGGGAAGTAACTCATGTTAAAGGAGCCTAAAGAGACATGACAATCAAACACATATGGGATGTTTTCCTTTACTATAAAGCACACTGTTAGATAATTGAGAAAACTTGAATGTGATTTGAGGCTTATGTATGAGTCAGTGTTTATTTCCTAATTTAGATGACTGTATAAAGTTATGTATTGGAATGCTCTTGTTTGGAAGAAAGATACACTGAAGATTTGGGGATGATGGGGCATCATGTTGGTAGCTTTCACTCATCTTTTCTGAATATTTGAGATTGTTGAAAGAAAAACACACACCTTTCAATGCAGAGAAATGATTCAAACTACTTAAAATACACATAATCAAGAAATGTTGCATTGCAATTCTTTAACTCAGATACTTTTTTTGTCAGACCTTCTTTATAAGAGTCACAGTGTTTTAAACTTGAAGAACACAGAAAATACCAAAAAATAAAAAAATCACCTATAATCTATAGTATTAATATTTTGGCATGTAGCTTTCTGGTCCTTTTCTGTGCAAACATACATATTCGCATATACTGTTCTTTAATTGAAATTTTATTTTGGTTCTCTCATGCCTAACTTTTTAATGGATTAACTTTTGTTTTTAATACAATTTTGAAGTTTATACTCCATTTATAGTTACTACAAAATATTGGCTATAGTTCCTGTGTTGTACAATATATCTTTGTAGCTTATTTTATACATAATAATCTGTACCTCTTATCCCCTTCCCCAATCTTGCTCCACTCCTCTTCACTCTCCCCACTGGTAACCACTAGTTTGTTCTCTATATCTGTGAGCCTATTTCTTTTTTGTTCTATTCACTAGTTTGTTGTATTTTTTAGATTCCATCTATAAATGATACCATACAGTATTTGTCTTCCTCTGTCTGACATATTCCACTTAGCACGATAGAGGTATACTATTTTTAATGCACCACCTTTATCCTCAGGGCATTTACACAGCTAATAGCTGTCAGTCTCCACTTCATAATATTCTTTTCAGGAGGTTTATTTAAAGTAGTACTTAGTGGTTTACCACTGGCCCCTTTTGAAGTTATGATAGACTAGGTCAGTATATGAGTCAATCAACCAATATTTGAATATCCACTATGCACAAGGCTCTGCATCTCAAAACTCTTGGGAGTGCAAAGATGTGAATGCTAATTTTTTGCCAGAATGTACACTGAAATTCAACTAGGGAGAGAAGATAAAAACACATATGACAATACACAGTAGCACCAGGCGGTTCTGTGGTGCTCAGTGGTGGGAGTCAGTGAAGCACTTGGGCTTTTATTATCAGAAAGACTTCATTGAGAAGGAGGGACTTGGGCTCAGCTTCCAATGATGAAGAGATAAACACAGAGCAAGTATTTCTGGAAAGAGATATAGCATTAATGAAGCTGCAGGACAAGAATGTTTTAGACACTTGTGGATGGTGAAGAGATGAGTATGCCTAAAAGGTGACAAAGAGAAAAATGGGCCACGGATTGACTGGGGGGAACCTTGCATGTCATATTCTGAACAAATTTTATTAAACAGGAAGCAACTGAGTTAGATGAAAGCTAGGCTCTAGGTAGGAAATGAAGGTGTAGACAGCTCCCCAGAGCCAACTGTTAGGTAAAAAAAGGGGAAGATGGGACAGTGGCATAAGGGTCCATTAAGGTTAACAACACTGGGTAAGCTCCATACTTGGTGGAGAGGAAAAGATGAAGATAATGAGGAGAAAGAGAATAATTAGTAAAGTAAGTTACCCAGTAAGGTGAAGGGCAGAGAATCTATAACACATCTCTTGATGGAGAAGTGGATGGAGGAGCTCTATCTAAGAAAGAGAGAAACTACATACTCTGAGATAGGAGGATCAGAGACTGGCCTAAGTACAAAGATAGAATGGTCTGAAGCAGAGAGAAGGGTAAAGACATATTGTTTTGGCAGAGTATCTGCCTAGGATAGGCCTAGGCTCAGTGGGTTCAGGGCAGCAGGTGAGGAGCTATCTGGTCTGGAGAGTGCTGGGGATTATTTATAGAGAGATGGCTTGGGGGATAGATGGAGGAGAGACAGAAAGCTTGGTGAGAGAGCACAGACATGCAGAGGCAAACCCATACCCAGAGACCCATGATTTGGGACCATTTTCCTCAGGTGAGCTCGAGCTCTCCTTGGGATGGTAATTTAGTCCTTGGTTTCTTCTTCTTCCATGGCCTGGGAATTCTCTGGGCTAGGATTATCTGGGTTCTCTGGCAGCACCATTCAGCAGAACGTTTTGTGATAATACAAATGTCCTATAATTTGCACTTTTCAACATGGTTGTCAATAACTATGTGTGACTTTTGGGTAGTTTCAATGTGGCTAGTGCAAGCAAGGAACTGAATTTAAAATTTTATTAAATTTCAATTAACTTAAAAAAATTTTCAATTAACTTAAAACACCACAAATAACTGATGGCCACCTTATTAGGTAGAGCAGCTAATGTGTATCTCCTCTCTCCATAGTAAAGAAGGAGATAAGACCTTGAACAGGAGTGGAGGAATGCATGGCGTCAGATAGAAGAATTTGGTATTGAGAGCCACTAGTTCTTCCAGTGACTACTCTGGGTGATTCTCCCAAGAGTAGGTCTGTAGTTTAAGAAACTCCACATTTTCTTTTTTTCATGATAAGCAAACTCAAAAGGATCAATTACTTTGGAGAATCATTTTTAAATACACGACTAGATTCTGTGTACTTTAAGGGCAGCCTGTCCTTAAATCTTTACACCTGGGAAGCTGAATTAGTTATCCCAAGGCTTCTTGATGAGAAAATATAGAAACATAGGAGACAATTCCACTCAGACTAGAGTAACTTCTGAACCTCTTCTGTGGTCAAAGGGAGAAATTCTGGAGTCCTAAAAATAACTCTGGCTTAGCATCAAAGGGATCAGGATTCAAACCTTGGTACTTGAACAAGTTATCCAACCATTTTTATTCCATATCTATAAAATGGAAAGAATGATACCTACTTAAAAGGGGCTTTGCAGGTGTTACATATAATCAACAACATATTCATATTTATTCCACACTAATTGCCAGGTAGTGTGCTAGGTACTAGGAATCAGATGGAAAGCAATGTAGATATGATTTTTGTCCCAACAGCTTACTCCACTGGCTAGGCATTAATCAAATAGTCACAAAAGCATATACACAGACTGTGGCAAGGCCAGGAAGGGATGGTATAGGTGAAGTGATTTTTAAAATATGCCTGCAGATTTTTTGACATTCATCCACTAAACAGTAGAATCTAATCCTGCCCATCCCCTCCCCACTGGATGTGGGCCAGTCATAGTGACTCACTTCTAACAAATAGAGCACGGTAGAAGTGATACTCTGTGGCTTCCAAGGTTACTCATAAAAGAATACAGCTTTTTGTCTGCACTAGCTCGCTCTCTCTCCCCTCAAACCTCCCTCTCTCTCCACCTCTTTCTCAGTGCTTACTTTTGAACTCAAGTCAGCTACTTGTGAGGAAGCTCAACACATTTGGAGAAGTCCATGTACAGAGAAAGTGAGTTCTCTTGCCAAGAGTCAACACCAGCAGTTATATGAGCAAAGAATCTTAAAGTGAAAACTCCAATCCCAGTCAAACCTTCAGATAACTGCATCCCCAGCTGACCTCTGACTATAATCTCATGACAGATTGTAATACAGAACCACCAAGCCAAGCCATTTCCAAATACTTGACCCATAGAAACTATGAAATATATTATTATTGTTTTAAGACATTAACTTATAGAAAGATTTGTCACCTAGCATTAGAGAACAATATAATAGGAAACCATGTGATAAAGTCTGGAGGATCTTGAAAGACCCACTTTATGAAATAACATTTAAGCTAACAACAGGGGGAGAAGAATGAATTAGACAAAGAGGAAGAAAAAGTACTCCAAAGAGCTGTACTAACACAAGAAAGGACCCTTTGGACAAGTGATAAATCTGAGGAACTACTAATAAAAGCTTTCCAGTGTTCTAGGGACACACAGCTGGGAGGGAACAGTACAAGATGCCTGAAAAGGTAGGGAGATGTTGGATCATGCGAGGTCTTAGAATGACTTTTCCTAAAGGTAGCACTACTGAAAGATATTTAGCTGGTAGGGATGTATTAAGCCCATCATCTAGATTTCTGGTGCTTTTCCCAGAGATGAGAAAAATCAGACAAAGGCCATATTTATAGTGTAAAATCATAATTTTGGACAGGTTGTCTGACATACTTTTGAGATACCCAGATGATGTTGTCACTCAGAGAATGTTATAGATATAAAATTGTATCGTTGTTGTTAGTTGGTCATTCATGTCCAACTCTTTGTGACGCCATGGACTGTAGCATGCCAGGCTTCCCTGTTCTTAACCATCTCCTGGAGCTTGCTCAAACTCATGTCCATCGAGTCATTGATGCTATCCAACTATCTCATCCTCTGCTGTCCCCTTCTCCTGCTGCCTTCAATCTTTCCCAGCATCAGGGTCTTTTCTAATGAGTCGGCTCTTCTCATCAGATGTCCAAATTGTTGGAGCTTCAGCTTCAGCATCAGTCCTTCCGATGAATATTCGGGATTGATTTCCTTTAGAATTGACTGGTTTGATCTCCTTGAAGTCCAAGGGGTTCTCAAGAGTCATCTCCAACACCAGAGCTCAAAAGCATCAATTCTTTGGCATTCAGCCTTCTTTATGGTCCAACTCTGACATCCATACACGACTACAAGAAAAACCATAGCTTTGACTAGACAGACCTTTGTTGGCAAAGTAATGTCTCTGCTTTTTAATATGCTGTCTAGCTTTTCTTTCAAAGAGCAAGTGTCTTTTAATTTCATGGCTGCAGTAACCATCTGCAGTGATTTTGGAGCCCAAGAAAATAAAACCTGTCACTGTTTCCATTGCTTCCCCATCTATTTGCCATGAAGTGATGGGACCAGATGCCTTGATCTTCGTTTTTTGAATATTGACTTTTAAGCCAGCTTTTTCACTCTCCTCTTTTACCTTCATCAAGAGACTTTTTAGTTACTCTTCTCTTTCTGCTGTTAGGGTGGTGTCATCTGCACATCTGAGGTTACTGATATTTCTCCTGGCAATCTTTTTTTTTTTTTTTTTTTTACTCCTGGCAATCTTGATTCCAGTTTGTGCTTCATTAAGCCCAGCATTTCACATGACATACTCTGCATATTGGTTAAATAAGCAGAGTGACAATATACAGCCTTGACATATTTCTTTCCCAATTTTGAACCAGTCCACTGTTCCATGTCTGGTTCTAACTGTTGCTTCTTGACCTGCCTACAGGTTTCGCAGGAGGCAGGTAAGATGGGCTGGTATTCCCATCTCTTTAAAAATTTCCACAGCTTGAGATTCCTTAAAAAACTGGGAATAGAACTGCCATATGACCCAGCAATCCCACTGCTGGGCATACACACCGAGGAAACCAGAATTGAAAGAGACGCGTGTACCCCAGTGTTCATCGCAGCACTGTTTACAATAGCCAGGACATAGAAGCAACCTAGATGTCCATCAGCAGGCAAATGGATAAGGAAGCTGTGGTACATATACACAATGGAATATTACTCAGCCATTAAAAAAAATACATTTGAATCGGTGCTATTGAGATGGATGAAACTGGAGCCCATTATACAGAGTGAAGTAAGCCAGAAAGAAAAACACCAATACAGTATACTAATGCATATATATATGGAATTTGAAAGATGGTAACGGTAACCCTATATGCGAGACAGAATAAGAGACACACATGCATAGAACAGTCTTATGGACTCTGAGGGAGAAGGTGAGGGTGGGACGTTCTGGGACAATAGCACTGAAACATGTATATTGTCATTTGTGAAACAGAACACCATTCCATGTTCTATGCATGGGACGGGTGCTCAGGGCTGGGGCATTGGGATGGCCCAGAGGGATGGGATGGGGAGGGGGGTAGGGGTGGGGTTCAGGATGGGGAGCACGTGTGGACCCATGGCTGATTCATGTCAATGTATGCCAAAAACTACTACAATATTGTAAAGTAATTAGCCCCCAACTAAAATAAAAAATAAAAAATAAAATTTCCACAGTTTGTTGTGATCTACAAAATCAAAGGCTTCAGCGTAGTCAATGAAGAAGTTTTTCTGGAATTCTCTTGCTTTTTCTATGACCCAAGGGATGTTGGCAATTTGATCTCTGGTTCCTCTGCCTTTTTTAAATCCAGCTTGAACATCTGGAAGTTTTCGGTTCATATACTGCTGAAGCCTGGCTTGGAGAATGTTGAGCATTACTTTGCTAGTATGTGAAATGAATGCAATTGTGCCGTAGTTTGAACATTCTTTGGCATTGTCCTTCTTTGGAATTGGAATGAAAACCAACCTTTTCCAGTCCTGTGGCCACTGCTGAGTTTTCCATATTTGCTGGCATAATAAGTACAGCACTTTGACAGCATCATCTTTTAGGATTTGAAATAGCTCAGCTGGAATTCCATTACCTCCACTACCACTGTTCATAGTGATGGTTCCTAAGGCCCACTTGATTTAGTACTCCAAGATGTCTGGCTCTAGGTAAATGATCATACCATCATGGTAGCTCCAGAAGGAATGGAGAGGCTGAGCCAAAGCAGAAACAGCACCCAGTTGTGGATATGTCTGGTGGTGAAAGTAAAGTTCAATGCTGGAAAGAACAATATTGCACAGGAACCTGGAATGTTAGGTCCATGAATCAAAATAAATTGGAAGTGGTCAAACAGGAGATAAAAAGAGTGAACATCAACATTTTAGGAATGAGTGAACTAAAATGGATTGGTATGGGTGAATTTAATTCAGATGAACATTATATCTACTACTATGTATAAAGGGCTTCCCTGGTGGCTCAGCTGGTAAAGAACCCACCTGCAGTGCAGGAGACCTGGGTTCAATCCCTGGGTTGGGAAGATCCCCTGGAGGAGGGCATGGCAACCCTCTCCAGTATTCTTGCCTGGAGAATCCCCATGGACAGAGGAGCCTGGTAGCTACAGTCCATGGGGTCACAAAGAGTTGGACATGACTGAGTGACTAAGCACACACATATATAAAACATAAGACCCTGTTTGGGAAATTAAGAGTTACGTAGAGCAGGTCCCCTCCCTCCTGTGCAGGAAAGGAGGTTGTTATATAGCCCCACCCACTATATAGAGTGCCTCCCAGCTTCATTTGACCACAAGGGCTGGTCAAAATTCCCAGGAGTTCTGTAGCCCAGCAGCGCTCGAATTGAGAAGCTGGTTGACAGGGTTGACAGTTTGCAGAACACAGCCAGTGACCCTATTTGGTCAGGGAACTTGGGGTATGGGTAGGCTTGAGTTAGGACAACAAACATAGAACTTCACCAGCTTTAGGGCCACTTATCCCATTAACCTTTGGCAGGAAATCTAATTCGTAGCCCTTCTCATCGCAGAATACAGCCTTCAACCTGTCTGACCAGGGAATCTAACCAGAGTACACGGGAAACATGTACCTTCAACAGTACTATACATAGTGGCACCTTAACAGAGAACAAAGTCTATGGCTTCCCCCATTTGCAGCATAAAATGGTAGCCCTACCCAACCAGGGAATTCAGTGCACATTCTGGTTTGATGTAGGTCCCTAAAAGCAAACTGTACAGGCTAGAGTCCTGGTTCTGCTGCCCTCCTAAGGCACAGAAGCTAACTCATAGTCCCTCTGCTATTGAATATAGTACCCAATCCTGACCACCTAGTAAACCTGAGCAGAGAATCCAGGCAACTGCAGACCCCATCCTAGAGCCTCACTTGAGTAGGAAACTATGCCAGCACTTCTCTCCAACTCTTCTCAGCCAGTGGCACACACCTTCCATCCATGTCCTCAGAACAGTTGCCTTGCCCCCAAATAGACCATAATAGCTAGCCTCACCTGCTCCAGTATATTACCTGCTGCTGCTGCTGCTAAGTCACTTCAGTCGTGTCTGACTCTGTGCGACCCCATAGACAGCAGCTCACCAGGCTCCCCTGTCCCTGGGATTCTCCAGGCAAGAATACTGGAGTGGGTTGCCATTTCCTTCTCCAATGCATGAAAGTCATGTCCGACCCTTAGTGACCCCACGGACTGCAGTCTACTAGGCTCCTCTATCCATGGGATTTTCCAGGCAAGAGTACTGGAGTGGGTTGCCATTGCCTTCTCTGATATTACCTGCAGACATACCCAGAAACCTAACTAAGTTGACTGATGAACTGCTTCTGCCAAGTCAAATATGTAAAGTCTGGAAGAGGAACCCCATTACGCAAATGCACAGATACCACCATAAAGAATCAAGAATCATAAAAATCAGGTAAATATGACACCATCAATGGAAACTTTATTAAGCTCTAAAAACTGACCCTAAAGCAATACATATCTATGAAATGTCACACAAAGAATTCAGTATAATTCTTTAAAGGAAATTTAGTGAACTATAAGAAAACACAAAAAGACAACTAAATGAAATCAGGAAGCTAATGCATGAGCAAAATAAGAAGTTCCCCCCCAAAAACTACAACCATCAAATAACAAAAACAGAAGTTAAACCACCAAACAGAAATCCTAGCAATGAAAAATACAATAACTACACTGAAGAATTCAAATGAGTTTCAAAATAGATTAAACCACACAGAAGAAAGAATCAGTGACTTGGAAGATAGGAAATCAGAAATCATCCAGTAAAAGGGGCAAAAAGACAAAAAGATTGAAAAAAGAGTGAAGAAATTCTATGGGAATTATGGGGCACAAGGAGAATAAACAATATTTACATTGTGAGAATTCCAGAATAAAAAGGGACAGATAAAGATAGAATGGCTGAAAACTTCCAGAATTCAGGGAGAGAAATGGACATCCAGATCCATGAGGCTCAAAGGACTCCAAATAGATTGAATTCAAATAAGGCTATAATGAGACATATTATAATTAAACTGTCAAAGCCAAAGAAAGAATTTTAAGAGCAGAAAGAGAAGAAGGAAAAGTGATATGCAAGTAACCCCTATGAGACTGTTAATAGAGTTCTCAAAAACTTTTTAGGCCAAGAGAAAATGGGATGACATATTTCATACATAGAAGAAAAATAACTGTCAAACAAGGATTTTATACTCAGTGAAGATTTCCTTCAGAAACAAAGGAGGGCTGCAGACTTGCCCAAACAAACAAAAGTTGAAGAAGTTCATTACCATCAGACCTGCCTCACGAGAAATGTTATACAGTTCTTTGAGTGGAAGTAAAAGAATACTAATTAATATCATAAAAACATAAAAAGGTAGTGTAAAACTCACTGGCAATGGTAAATATATAATCATAGTTAGATTTCACAATTTGGCAATAGTGGTGCACAATTCACTTACAATTCTAGTTAAAAAAATTTTTTTAGTAAAAATAGCCATAACTATGATAATTTGTTATTAGTTATACAATATTTAAAAAAATGCAAAGTGTAACAGCAATAACTTAAAATTTTAAAAGTTTACAAATTCTATTGAAGCTAAGTTGTTATCCGTTTAAAATAGAGTGTTAGACATTTAAGATATTTTAGGGACTTCCCTGGTGGTCCAGTGGTTAAGAATCTACCTTGCAATGCAGGGACTTTGGTTCAGTCCCTGGTGGGGGAACTAAGATCCCACAGACACAAGACAACTAAGACCACACACTGCCACAAATATCCCAAGTACAATGAAGACCCAATGTAGCCAAATTAATCAATAAATGTTTTTTTAAAAAAGATATTTTATATAAGTCTCATGGTAACCACAAGGGGAAATCCTGTGGTAATTACACAAGAGAACACAATAAAGAAACCAAAGCACACTGATACACACAGACATCAACCTCCGCTGCACCCCCTGAAAGCAGGATAAGAAATACGGAATAACAGATCTACAAAACAGCCAAAAGCAATGAACAAAATGGTAATATAAGCCTTTATCAATAATTACTTTAAATATAAACAGATTAAATTCTTCAACTAAAAGATACAGAATGGATAAATGTATAAAAAGAAACAAGATTTCAACAATATGCTGCTGTAAGAGACTCATTTTTGCCTTAAAGATATACATGACCTGATATCAAAACCAGAAAAGGACATTGTAAAAAAAAAAGAAAACTACAGGCCAATATCCCTGGTGAACATTGATACAAAAATTTTCAATAAAATACCAGCAAACTGAATTCAGCAGTACATTAAAAGGATCGTACACCGCAATCAAATGGGGTTCAACCCTGGGATGCAAGAATGGTTCAACATAGGCAAATCAATCAACGTGATCCATCACATTAATAGAATAAAAGAATTATATGATCATCTGAACAGGTTCAGAAGAAGCATGTGACAAATTTCAACATCCATTTATGATAAACACTCTTAACAAGGTAGGCACAGAAAGAACATATCTCAACATAATAAAGAGTGTATATGACAAGCCCACAGCTAACATCATTTTCAAAGGTTAAAGACTGAAAATTTTTCCTCTAAGATCAAGAAAAAAACAAGGGTTCCCACTCTCACCACTACTATTCAAAATAGGAATAGAAGTCTTAGCTAGAGCAATTAGGCAAGAAAAAGAATCTGGAATAGAATTAGAAAAGAAGAAAGAAAATTGTCTCTATTTGCAAATGACATGATTTTATATACAGAATATCCTAAAGATTCAACCAAAAAGCTGTGAGATATAATCAATAAATTTAGTAAAGTTGCAGAATACAAAATTAATATACAATAATAAGTGTGTTTATATATACTAACAGAAAATCTTCTGAAAAAGAAATTGATCCCATTTATAACAGCATTAAAAATAATTAAATAATTATGAATAAATTTAACCAAGGAAGTAAAATATCTTTACTCTGAAAATTACAAAGAAAGCAAAGAAGACACTAGTAAATGGAATGGTATATTGTGTTGTGGTGGTGGTGGTTTGGAAAAATAAATTTTGTTAAAATGTTAATAATACTACCAAAAGACATCTATAATGCAATTCCTACCAATATGCTAATATCAGTTTTGTTTTAACAAAGTAGAATGATCACTCCTAAAATTCATATGAAACCACAGTTCAGTTCAGTTCAGTTGCTCAGTCGTGTCCGACTTTTTGCAACCCCATCGACTGCAGCACTCCGGGCCTCCCTGTCTATCACCAACTCCCAGAATTTCCTCAAACTCATGTCCATTGAGTCGGTGATGCCATCCAACCATCTCATCCTCTGTCATCCCCTTCTCCTCTCGCTTTAATCTTTCCCAGCATCAAGGTCTTTTCAAATGAGTCAGCTCTTCGCATCAGGTGACCAAAGTATTGGAGTTTCAGCTTCAACATCAGTCCTTCCAATGAACACCCAGGACTGATTTCCTTTAGGATGGACTGGTTGGATCTTCTTGCAGTCCAAGGGACTCTCAAGAGTCTTCTCCAACACCACAGTTCAAAACCATCAATTCTTTGGCACTCAGCTTTCTTCACAGTCCAACTCTCACATCCATACAAGACTACTGGAAAAACCATAGCCTTGACTAGATGGACCTTTGTTGGCAAAGTAATGTCTCTGCTTTTTAACATGCTGTCTAGGTTGGTCATAACTTTTCTTCCAAGGAGTAGGCGTCTTTTCATTTCATGGCTGCAATCACCATCAGCAGTGATTTTGGAGCCCCCCAAAAGAAAGTCTGACACTGTTTCCACATCTATTTGCCATGAAGTGATGGGACCAGATGCCATGATCTTAGTTTTCTGAATGTTGAGCTTTAAGCCAACTTTTTCACTCTCCTTTTTCACTTTCATCAAGAGGCTCTTTAGTTCTTCTTCACTTTCTGCCATAAGGGTGGTGTCATCTACATATCTGAGGTTGTTGATATTTCTCCCAGCAATCTTGATTCCCGCTTGTGCTTCATCCAGCCCAGCGTTTCTCATGATGTACTCTACATATAAGTTAAATAAACACAGTGACAATATACAGCCTTGATGTACTCCTTTTCCTATTTGGAACCAGTCCGTTGCTCCATGTCTAGTTCTAACAGTTGCTTGCTGATCTGCATACTGATTTCTCAAGAGGCAGGTCAGGTGGTCTGGTATTCCCATCTCTTTCAGAATTTTCCACAGTTTATTGTGATCCACAGTCAAAGGCTTTGGCATAGTCAATAAAGCAGAAACCACGAGAGACCCCAAATAGACAAAGAAATCCTGAGAAAGAAGAACTAAGCAGGAGGCAACACATTTCCTGATTCCAAGGTATACTACAGTTAAAGGCTTCAAAACAATATGGGACTGCCATAAACACAGACATATAGACCAATGGAACAGAACCAAGATCCCAGAAATAATATCTGACAAGCTGAAGAATAATATTTGATAAGGGTGCCAAGAATACTCAATGGAGAAAAGACAGTCTTTTCAATAATGGTGTTGGGATACTCAGATATTCACATGCAAAGGAATAAAACTGAACCCATAACTTATGCCACCCAGAAAAATTAATTCAAAATGGATTAAATTCTTAAGTGTAAGCTCTGAAGCCATGAAACTCATAGAATAAAACATAGGAAGAGAGGTCCTTTACACGGGTCCTGGTATTGACTTTTTAGATGTGACACCTAAAGCACAAGGAACAAAATTAAAAACAAACAAGTGGGACTACATCAAATTAAATTTTCTATACAACAAAAGAAACCATTGACAAAGAAGACACACAGGGATTGGGAAAAAATATTTGCAAATCATATATCTGATAAGGGGTTAATATCTAAAATGATGAGAATTCACACAACTCAATAGCAAAATAAAAAACCCCAACAAATAACTGAATTAAAAAATTGGCAATGGATCTGAACGGACATTTCTCCAAGGAAGATATATGAAAGGCCAACAGGTAAATCCTCAGTGTCACTAGTCATTAGAGAAATGCAAACTAAAACCACAATGAGATATTATTTTTTTGTCTGCTAGAATGGGCACTATGAAAAGACAAGAGAAAACACATACTGACATGGATGTGGAGAACAGGGAACTTTTGTGCACTGTTGGTGGGGTTGTAAATTAGTACAAACACTACAAACAACAGTACAAAAGACCCTCAAAAAATTACAGAACTACAATATGATCCAGCAATTTCACTTCTGGGAGTATATCCCAAGGAAATGAAAACAAAAAGATATGTGCACTCCTGTGTTCCTAACTGCATTATTTATAATAGCCAAGACAGGGAAACACCTAAGAGTTCACCAGTGATGAACAGATAAAGAAGTTGTGATACACACACACATAGACACACACAGGAATATTATTCAGCCATAAAAATGTGGAAATTCTACCATTTGTGACAGCATGGATGAATCTTGAAGGAATTATGCTAAGTGAATTAAGTCAGATAAAGAGAAATACTATGTGATTTCACTTATATGTAGAATCTTAAAGAAAACAAACAAACTTAATAGCAAAAAGCCTTAGAAAAAGATTAGACTCGTGGTTACCAGAGGTGAAGGAAACTGGAGGAAGATAGTCAAATGGTACAAACTTTCAGTTATAAGAGAAATAAGTACTAGGCATGCAATATATAACATGATGACTATAGCTAACACTACCATATGATTTAAAGGAAAGTTGTTAAGAGAGCAAATTCTGACTTCTCATCAAAAGGAGAAAAACATTTTCTTTCTTTTTATTGTACCTATATGAGAAGATGGATGATAGTTGAACCTATTGTGGTAATCATTTCACAATATATATAAATATTATGCTGTATGCCTTATACAGTGATGTATGTGAATTATTTCTCAATACAACTTGAAACAAATTGTGAAATACACCAGGTATGTAGAAAAGAATGCTTAAAACAAATATATAACTTAATTAATTGTTATTATAAACATCCATGTAACCTACAAAACCTCTCCCATGTTTTCCCTCTTTGCCAGAACATCCTATTATTCATGATAATCACTAATGATGTTTATCATGATTACCAATAAATCATGAAACCAGATTTACTGGTAATTACTTCATGTTCTTCTATCTAGTTTTCCTCCCTTTCTTTCTAGTTTTGCATGTAATTATATATCCCTAAACAATGCTGTTAAATTTTGCTTAGTTTTAAACTTTATATAAACACAATATGGATTTTTAAAATTTTATGCTTCTTTTACTCAATATGGTATTTCTAGCCTTTATCCATGTTGATGGAACTGTACTTTACTCATTTTCAGCCCTGTACAGTATTCTACTGTATGATTATATCAAAATTCATTTATTCTTTCTACTATTAGTGGACATTTGGGTTGTTTCTTGCTTGGGGTTACTACAAAAATGCTCCAACAAACATTCTTGTACATGTGTCCTGGTGCACACATACCTGAGTCTCTCTTGGCTGTATTTCTAAGAGGAACTTCTGGCTCACAAAGTATGCATAGCTTCAATTCCACTAGCTAATACCAAACTTTTCCAACCTGGTTGTACCAATTTTTTCACTCCTATAAGAAAAAGGGATCAACTTCTTAGAAATAAGATAAACTGTATCATTATTATTAATTAGACATCTTTGTCTTTCAAAGCAATATCTTCCTGAGCCAAGTGCTTCCTTATGGTAAATTCTAACCACTGGTTCTTTTTAGCTTCAGATGGACTCAGTTTCTGTCTCAGCATGACCTGTTACCATTAAGTGGATCACTGTTTCTCTTATATGTTACAAATTAGGTTCTTTCTTGTTAAAACCTGAAGGTAACAAACTCTCTTTTATCATAGGTGTTACATATAATTGTTACATTTCAGAGTAGTTACCCCCTGCAGACGTGAATCTTTTGTGTTTGGTATATTACTGAGTTTGGGACATTTAGTGGAAGGTTAAGAGCATGAAATCTGGAACTGTACTGTCTGTGTTTTAATCCTCACTGTACTTTCTAGCAGTATGATCTTGACCAAATTGGTTCACCACTCTGATTCTCAGTTTGCTCATTGATGAAATGAGAATAAATTAAAGCATCTATCTCATATGACTGTGGGGATTAAATGAAGTGATATATGGGGAGTACTTAGATCAGTGTCTAGAATTCTACAGCACACCACATATATCCATTTCAGTTTTGTGGGCAGTAGAGTGGTTATGAACATAGGTTGAAATCAGAAGAAATTCAGGACCTGGCTCTACTCTTTTCTGACTATGGACCATAGGCAAGTCATATTGTCTCCCTAGAGTTCACTTCCTCACTTGTATCAACTAAGCTAATGATCGCTACCTTGTACAGATGCCATGAGGATGAATGGAAATGGTAAATGCAAAATGCCACCCGCTAACTAGTAGTACTGCTGCTGCTGCTAAGTCGCTTCAGTTATGTCCGACTCTGTGCGACCCCATAGACGGCAGCCCACTAGGCTCCTCCGTCCCTGGGATTCTCCAGGCAAGAACAGTGGAGTGGGTTGCCAGTTCCTTCTCCAATACATGAAAGTGAAAAGTGAAAGTGAAGTTGCTCAGTCATGTCCAACTCTTAGCGACCCCTTGGACTGTAGCCTACCAGACTCCTCCATCCATGGGATTTTCCAGGCAAGAGTACTGGAGTGGGGTGCCATCCCCTTCTCTGAACTAGTAGTACAGTTCCTGTCATTTCAGCAGGTGGCAACTACTTTTCCTGTTCTCAGACACTGGGGGTGAACAGCTCCTGGGCCTTAAATTGTTAGCTCCTCTTCATTGACATGGTGGATGAGGAGAGTAAGACTGTGTGGAGGTTATGGTGGAGAGACTACAAAAGTTATTCCCATTTATGTGGAGGTCCCAGGCAGTGTACAGTTAGCTGAATGAGACCCAGTCTACTTCCTAATGGCTCAGAAACGGGGCACCCCAGTATGTAGGTAAGTAACAGAATACAGCTTCCCTGGTAGCTCAGCTGGTAAAGAATCTGCAATGCAGGAGACCCTGGTTCGATCCCTGAGTTGGGAAGATCTCCTGGAAAAGGGAAAGGCTACCTACTCCAATATTCTGGCCTGGAGAATTCCATGGACTATTCCATGTGGTCTCAAAGAGTCAGACATGAATGAGTGACTTTCACTTTCAACAGAAAACAAGTGGTGTGTCTGAGCAAGGAGTTTTGAGGGTGCTAGGGAGGACATATTCATGTGAGTAATCTACCTGGAAGAAAAGGTTTTTGAGGAGGATCTCAAAAAATATTCATGTAGATGGGAGAAGTTGGAGAAAATACTGGTCATGAAGAGCTTTGAATCACAGGCAAAGGATTTTTTCCTGAATTCAGTAAGAACTGGGAGACCTCATATTGCCAGGTGACTGTGAAAGGGCAGCTAGTGTCCGAAAGGCACTCAGGTGTACTGGGTTAACAAATAGTGATTTAGAAACCCTACTATCTGGAATTGCTGTTAGACTCTCTCTGGCGTATTTAAAAGATGGTATTTGGAGACAGATATGCCCTGTACAGCTGTAATACCAAATAAATTTTATGTTTTCCTAACAAATGTCCAAAAACCAGTGTGTTATGGTGGTTGTCACTACTGACTGCCTCATTGTATCACTGTGTTACTGCACGCAAACTGCTGCTGCTGTTGCTAAGTCGCTTCAGTCGTGTCCGACTCTGTGCGACCCCATAGACGGCAGCCCACCAGGCTCCCCCGTCCCTGGGATTCTCCAGGCAAGAATACTGGAGTGGGTTGCCATTTCCTTCTCCAATGCATGAAAGTGAAAAGTGAAAGTGAAGTCGCTCAGTCGTGTCTGACTCCTAGCGACCTCATGGACTGCAGCCTACCAGGCTCCTCCATCCATGGGATTTTCCAGGCAGGAGTACTGGAGTGGGGTGCCATTGCCTTCTCGGCATGCAAACTAGATTGAGTTAAAATTAATCAGTACCTGACTGTGGTGGATACCTAGCCACTACAGAAAATTGTATAGAACTAAATACAGGCACACAAAAATGAGTACAAGTAAAATGGGAAACGTGTATAAGATGCGGTGGATTGTATCAATCTCAATATCCCGACTGTGGCACACACAAACGAGTACCAGAACGGAAATGTATATACGATGCGGTGGATTGTATCAACGTCAATATCCCCATTGTGATATTACAGTTAAGACATTACCATTGGTGACAGAAATGGGCAAAGTGAACAAAGGTTTTCTCTGTATTGTTATTTTTTTACAACTGTATTCAATTCTCTGAACAAAAATTTCAATTAAAAATGCGCTAATAGAGGCTATGCTTTGTAGAAAATGTGCTGTCTCCAGTCACATTCCGCTTCTCTCAGTTATCCATATTTAGGGGGACTCCTGGGGGCACAAAATAGGCGGTTCCAGAGCTCTCCGCGCGGCGCAGCCACCTCTGAGGCGCCCCCCCCCGCCCTGGTCCGCCCCGCCCAGCTCGGGACAAAGCCCGGAGCCCGCGCCGGGAAGGGGCAGGGCGGCTCCCGCGCGCGCCCCGCTCCCCCGTGGGCGCAAGACTCCGCCCCGCTGCCCCTCGGGAGGGAGCCCGCCCGCGCCCCAACGGGAGGCTGCCCAGCCGGGCCCGCCCCGAATCCCCATGACGTCACCGGCGGCGGCAGGCCCCGCCCCCGGCCCCGGGCGGCAGGCCGCATGACGTCACCGAGGCCCCACCCCTCCGGAGCGAGTTCGGTCCTGGCGTTCATTTCATTCCTGTCCTCATTCCGAACATTCTTAGCATCGCTCGCGCCGTGCCGCGCCGCCCGAGCCGAGCCGAGCCTCTGCAGCCGCCGCCGCGGCCCCGCCGCCCGCCGCGGGCGCCCATCAAGCACTTTGCAGACTCGCTTCCACCCTGCGGGCCAGTCCGTGCGGCGGGGCCCGGGCTCGGGGCGGCCGCGTCCGGGGACAGGCCATGCAGTGAATCCCCCCCACCCCGTCCACCTTTGCCCGGAGCGGCGGGCAGCAGCCCAGTTCGTCCAGCCAGCCCCGGGGCAGAAGCGGTGCTATAGGCAGGGGTGGGGTGGCCCAGCCCGGGGATCGGGAATCGGGAGGGAGCCGGGCTCCGAGCTGAAGGCGGGGGAAGCGGCGCCGAAGTTTGCCTCGGACTCGCCAGGCGCTGCGGCGGCTCCCTTCGCCGAGGTAAGTTGGCGCGCGGGGCTGATGCTGGGTGCGGGGGGCGCGCGGGGCGCCGGGGGCGGGGGCCAGCCCCATCCGGCCCCGGCTGCTCTTTCTCTCCGGACTCTGCTTTGTGTGCGGCGGGCGGGCAGAGGAGCGGGCACGCGGAGGGCCGGGGCCGGGCCCCCGCGCCCGCCTCCCCGCGCTCCTTCAAGGTGAGCGGCCGGGCGCCGCCGCGGGAGTTGCCGGGACGCCAAGTTGGGCCGCGCGCAGCGGAGCCCGCGCGGCAACAGGCGGCCTTGCAGGCGCCGGGCCGGCCGCGCCGCGCCCCCTGCGCCCCCCTTTTGCGCCCGTCCGCCTGCCGGCGCGCACACGCACACACCCTCGGGCAGTTTCCACGTTTTTTCTGGGAGAAGTCAGAAGTTCGGAGCGAGCGCGGGCGGGGAGAGACGCCGGCGCCGCCTGGGAGCCCGAAGCCGGCCCGATCCCCCCCGCCGCGCCTCCCCTGCTGCCCCAGGCGCCGGGGTCCCCCGAGGCCGGCCCGGGGGCTGCTGCGCCGACTTGTACTGCTGGCGGGGGTTTCGCTCCTTCTTCTCAAAGATGAAAGGAGGCACGGTCGTCTTTGCCGCTTCTCCAGGACTGTTGCTGCCGCCGCCGCCGCCGCTTCATTGCACATTCAAGTGGAAAATTTTCAGGAGTCAGCAGAAACATTGTGTCCAAAAAAGACTGAGTCGCAGTTACCACCAAATCCTGGAGGAGACTCTCCCTGGAAAACTTCCCTTCGGTAGGAAATACTGGGAGATTTGTTTGTTTATTGGAAGAGAAATGATCCCCAGAGGGGAGAAAATCAGTGCATTTCTTCTCTTTGTTCGTAGCAGCAACATTTGTTTTGTTCTAAAGTCCAGAGGCCCGCTTTAAAGAAAGTTCAACTTCTATGAGTTTCCTTTTTTTTTCTTTTAAAGTGTTTGTATTTTTTTTTTTTAAACCAGAGCAACGTTTTAAATGAGTTGAAGACAATGGAGGGCTTCACACCTCCCTTCTTTTTCTCCTACGAAAATAAAATCCAGATCTTAATTTTCTTTGCTTTTTAATTGTGTTTTTAAAGATTTATTTAAAATTGAATGGTGTCACTGTATAAAAATATTTATGAAACAATGAAATACCGGTCATTAGCATTTCTCAGGAGGCTTGTTAACTTCTCAGAAGCAAGTGGCTGCCTGTGATTTGCAGAAATGAAAATTGACCTCAGTAAGCCCTGAAAAGTTAGAGACAGATGATGTTCCGGGAGCGGGTCATGTAAAAAGGCCGAGTTTTAATAACAGTGCCTTGGAGGAAGCCCAGGTCTTGGGACAGAAAGGTCTGTAAGACCTATTAGCTTTCAAAAGAGTTTTAAACAAATATATATATATGTATTTAAAAAATGTTACAGATAGTGCAATGAGTAGAACACTGTCAGTTCTTCAGGACAGCCAGCCCACATTTTTCTTCCTCCCCACCCTTTCCCTTGATTGTTTCTGGAAGTTGAGGTGGTCTGACGGCTTGTGGTGTGCTGGGTGCCTGCAGGTGGTTACCTGAATAGACAGATCCCTTCAGGAAGATGTGATCCCACTGCAAATTCAGATCAGGGAGTGGGCTCTGTTCTCTGCAGCTTGCAGTGAATCTTGACTGGTGTCTTATGCATGGGGGCTTCTCTGCCAGGGTACTGTGGGGTGGTTGAGGAACAGACGTCAGGCTTTGCCCAGTGCGTCCTCCTTTCACTGTTGGGCTTGTGCCTTTCTGTCAATAGCAGGAACTATGAGCACCAAGCACATCTGAATGCTTGTAAGGGCCAGACTTAGATCCAACTTTGGTAAGAATCTTTCTTTTTAGAAGGAAATAGTAGAACGAATTACAGAGTCGCTCTGGGAAGACAAATGTATTAGTTGAACCTTTGTCAACAGTGAGGTTTAGAATTGATGATTGTTTTTTAGGGGAAAGGCTGATTTTTTTCTAATTTCACTATTTCCATAAATGGTCACAGATATTTTTGTTTAATGTTTCTTTGTATGTGCAACTCTGTGTTGGACTCTCAGGTTTCAGGTTTTGGACCAAGTTTATAATTCTTTTGTTGGTGGTGTAGAATAATGAGCTGATAAGCTGTATCCATTACTGGTTCTTGCGGATGGTATGAAAGTGCTAATGTAGACCATTTTATTTTTATTTTAATGATTAAGTACTATTTGGTTCACTGTTTTAGGAGAATATCAGACTACCTTTCCTTTCTTCCTCCCTTTCTTTCTCTTTACAAGTTTGAAATAAAACCAGTTTGACACTTTGCCTTGACACTTAAGAGCAAAAAACTATTAAAGGAAAGAATTTTTTGTGTCGATTCCTCCTCTGTGTGATCTTTTATAAAGTAACAAATAGGACTCCATTCAGGGAACATGCCTGAGAGAGATTATTGGAGAATTTTTTTTTTTTTCTTCTTTTCCCAAAACATAAACCAGGACTCACCATGGCATATACTTAATGAAATTTAATTTAAAGAAAGAGGACATGCTATCTTAATTTGAGTCAGACTGAACTGAATTTCTCATGAAGAGGTGCTTCCTTGCTTCATGGTACAGTGTGTGCCTAGACCCCAGCAGCATACTAATACATCAGAGCTGCTGGTGGTGGGGTTGAGGGGGCAGCCTGGGGAAAGTCAGCTTCCTCCTTTCTTCTCCTCTGCCCCTCCCCCTCTTTTGCTTTATATAGAAAGAATATGTTCACATACACACTTTGGACATTGGTACCCTCAGGTTTTTTTGTTTTTTGTTTTTTTTTAAGAAAAAGGACAAGCAAGTCGTAAGGAAAAAAATGTTTGGGTATTTTGCTGCTTGAGTTTCAGTCATTAACAAACAATTCTGAATTTTGCTGGTTATGACAATACAGGACAGCTAGTGTGAGAGGGCATTTCTTAATGGGAAAATTTGGTGGAATATACTTGTAGTCTATCATGGGGATCTAGATCATATTTGTTGTCACATTTTAAGTGGGAAAATGTGTAATGGGGACAGTTAGAGAATGTAGATCCCAGATGTTAGATAGGCCTTTGAAGGAATGAGCTGTGCCATTAACAATATTTTAAGTTTCTTGCTTTTGAAATGGATTGATCTGTTATACATGGTGGGACAGGAGTTTGTGCATCTTTGGGATTACTCTTCTCTCTAATCTCTTGTGTTATTATGTGTTAATCATGAGCATAATTAAACTGCCTGCAAATGATAATTGTGGTGTCTTATCACTCAAAAGGTTGATGCAAATAACTGCCTGTATGATCCCATGTATGGAAAATGATTGTGCTCACATACAAACAGTGTGTAGATAACACTTTTAAGCTTGTATTTTAGACATTTTATCTTGTTTCCAATAAAGAGATTGCGAAAGGAGAGGAAAAATACTGCAGAGTGAAAGCTATGCTTAGAGGTTGGATCTCTTCAGTGATAAAAACTTTTTTTTTTTTCTTTTGGGTTTTTTTTTTTTTTCCCCAAAGACTAAAGAATACTGGCCAGAGGGAGTGTCCAGCTTTCTCTGTAAAACTGCAGCGAACTCAGAGCCCACCTTTCTGTTGATAAATGCGGGCATCACAGCTTCCTCTTTTCGAGTTCAGTGACTGGAACTGCAGAGTGCGAATGTCCTACTTCTGAACTCGGCAAGAAAAGTGTATTGTAAGCTTACTGCCCTTTGACAGACTCCGGCTGTGCTGCTGGGCTGTTGGGGACTGACCGGTGACTGGCGTAATCTCTTACAGCTGCGTGGCGCTTTTTCTTATTTATCTGTAGAAGCCACCGATTACCCTGTGGTGTTTAAATTAGATCCCAAATCATGTTTGAACAGTATCTGTGATGTATTTTAGTTTCTTGTTCACAAAGGTGATAAAATCAAGTAATTCAGATCCATAGTAAGCACCTTAATGTTTCCGAGCTGGCCTTTTTGACAGATACCAATGCCAATTTTGACCCCTTTGTATTGCAATTATTGAATACTTCTGAAATCAAGGATGTTTGGGGGCTTCCCTATTCTGGGATAAGTTTGTGGAATGCTAGAATGTTTGGATTGAAATATCTGGAGTGTTTTTGTGTAGGTTTTTACATAGTTTTGTTTCAAAGCTGTGGACAGTTGAGAGTTTTCAGTCTGTAAGATTGTCATCATAAGCTTCCTCGACACACTCCCGAGTTTGAACTCACAGTGGAAATCCAACCGTTTCTTAAGATACATTAGGGCTTTGTAGTGGTGCAACATAAGAGAAGTTTGAAATGTGTATTTTTATTTTAGTCAAAGCAAATGGGATGCCCTGAAGAGTGGGCTTTCAGGACAGTGTTTCTTACTGGGTGGGTTGTTTTCAGCTCTTAAGTTCTCCTTTTGTCCACTGGCTTTTTGCATGGTTGGGAGGATTCACAGAAAATACTTTCCATAGTCTGGGAGTCCTGCCTGGCTAACTGTGAAACCACTAGTCTCTCTTCTGATTGGATAAGGGGTGGGGGGAGTTCCTAAGAGGCTGTCTTTTCTAGTTTTATGGCAGGCCCAGAGAGGAAGGCTCTGTCCTGGCGGTATTGCTGGCCCCCACCCCCCAAGTATTTACCATCCTGATGCAATGCTTCCTGCCCTTTTCACATTAGTTTTTAAGGCTCTGTCATTGGATTTCACTAGTAGTTTTAGTTTGAGGAGCTGGGCCCAGAATTGGAAAAGGGGTTTAAAAGAAAAAATCGGTATTGATGAACAAGTTAAGCACCACCATTGTCTCCATTGGGAAATTCTGGTTGCTTTGCGGCATCTGACAGGTTTAGATGTATATGTGAAGTGACTGAAACACTATTGGTGGGGCAGATACAACAATGGCGGGTGCTCTTGTTTTTACTGATATATAAACTGAAAAACTGCTGCTAATGGTGGGAAATGTTAATTATGTGAGAACATATTGAACTTATATTCTCTGGCATGAACTTTAAAAAAAAAATGCATGAACTGTGCTGCTTTTTTATAGGCACAGCTTTCTAATTATCATAATTCAGTTCAGCTCTGCTCTTGGATGGAGTTCAAGTGCAATCTCAATTTAACTTGAAAGGAGATTTTTTTTTTTGACTGAGAATGTTTAAGAAATTTTGAAAAGTTCATCCAAGAATATTGTCTGCTTAGGTGTGGTTAATTGGGGGGATGAAATGAGTGGCTTTCTATAATAGTTAATTAGATCTGAATATTAGGAAAGAGACCTTTTTTTTGGCTTTGTACTATATCTAAACCTGCATCTTGGGCATTTTTGCATAACCAGATGCTATATGCTGTTGAGTTTTCTTTGGAAACCAATGTCTTTTTCTGATAGAAAATTAGCTAAATAGATATTTTATTATGTCAATGATATAATCTCTGCAAAGACAAACTTTCTTTTGAGAGAACAGAAAGAAAGAAAGGCAGAAATCTTATAAATTCGTTTGACAAAACTCACTGTTAATCTTTTATACCAACCAAGCCTTTAGAAGGTCCTTATGTGGTCATACTTGATGGCATTTTGTGTAAGGGGTCATCTGTGACAGTACTCATTCCAGTGTCCAATGTGCTTTATATTTTCCATAACCTTAGTGTCTTTTCGAAAAAAAGTTAATGAAGCCCAGGTGCCAAATCCTCTGTGGAATCAATTTTAATTGGAAGTAAGAACAACTTCAGCTGGACCTTCCGACTTGCATCCAGTCTGATTTCTGCTGCTAAAATGCAAAGGGAGCCCACGGAAACCAAATGACTTCATTTGCTCTGGCACTTAAGAGCCGGATTCACTTCCCTGGTGGTGAAATAAAAGGAGCCAAGTGTTTTAAATAGCCACTCCCTGAGGCCTGCCCGCCTGAGTGTTTGGAGAAAAGCGCATTGTCTGCTTGCAGCTCTAGCTGGGAGCTGGCCTGGTTCGCCCTCCCCCATCAGGCAGCTCCGTTTCTGAAGTTGACATCTGGTTTTCTCTCTGTTCACCTGATATATACCCACACACGCGCACACATGCAGTGTGCACACGTGTGTCCTGCAGGTAACTCGGATCTCTGACATTGAATGTGTGTGTGTGTGTTTCAAGTCACTCCTGGGATAGGGAGAGGCACATAGCTAATAGCGCAAAATAAAATGTAAACACAGTAGCCGCCCCACATGCCGCTGCTGCTGGGTTTCTGTCCGACGGTGCTTTCTGGGTAGGCGTGCCTATTGTTATGGCAGCAACAGGCGGCAGAAGTTGGGGCACCATATGGCGGATGTGGGCCTCAGATAAGCTGTCTGGTAATTTAGCTTATCAATAGCATTTTGATATGCTTCATTTTCAGATCACCCATCACCGTGGCTGGGGGTGTCTTGGGGGCTAACTGATTCCAAACCCATTGAAACGTCTGTGAGCCGATGCTTCCTTTGGTGGAATCTCTTTCAACCCTTTCTCCTTCACTGCTTTTTCATTTCAAAGCTTTTGGGAGACAATAGTGGTTAGAGTTAGAAAGGGCTCCATCATCTGAGGGAACCCTCAACCCCGTATTGAAATCTGGAATACTTAGAAGACCTCATCAGGTATTTTCATTGAAAGGAAAACAGAAAACAGGCTATTTAATAGCGTTTCATACTGGCAGAGTCAAGAAATTCCTGTAATTCAAAATTTGCCTTGGTTGTAAATAGTTGGGAGGATAAGACCAGCATGGTTCTTATTTTGACAAAATGTTTCTAGTTTTTTTGTTCATTAAAAATACCTCCTTAATTTTCTTCCACCTTTACATTTTACCTTATCATCAAGTACATGGGAAGGAAATCTAAAAAAGAGGACATGTGTATATGTATAGCTGATTCACTTTGCTGTACAGCAGAAACTATCACAACATTGTAAAGCAACTATATGCCAATAAAAAAAATCAAGTGCAAAAGTGATTTCAGAAGAAGAGTTATCTGTGATTTGGAGGCAAAAAGCAACTTGCTTTATGACTAGGAATTCTTAAAGAGGGAGATACTTCTAGAACATCTCTACTCAGATATCCAATGAATCTGAGCCAAAAGTAGAATCTGTGCCACTGGTGAATCCACAGGGGGACTCCTGCCTTGAGTTGCTGGGGCCATTTCAGGAATTCTGCACACAGTAGGTAGATTAGTGGAAATTACCTGATGTGCATGACTATGTGTTTATCAAATGTGTGAATCTCATTCAGCAAATATTTGTGTCCCTGCTGTGTGCCAGGCACTGAGCTGGGGTGGGGGGGCAGGGTAAGACTGTCCGTCTCTCCCTACCCAGCCTTCCTGAACACACTCATTCTCCCTTCCAGGCCTCCCACCTTTTGACTTTGGGGTTTCTAGTTCTCAGCACATAGATCTGTTTACCTGGCTAATTCAGGATGATTCTGACTCAAACCCAGGGCAGCCTCTTTCCATTCCTGTCCCCGGGAGCCTCTGCCTCACCCGTGGTTCCCACCTGAACACGTGCATCACAGCTTCCATGGAGCTTTCCAAAGACTGGGTTATCAGCCCTGGGGCCTTAGGAGGGCTGGGAGAGGTGCAGTGTTTTTGTATTTCTAAGAGACCTCAGATGTTGAGAATTATTGGGAATTATCTGATTAGGGATTATTACTCTAGGTATTCTAACTTTTACTTTCAGATGGAATCAGGCTAAATTTGGCCATGCCTCCTAACTCTAAATAGGCTTTTTCCTGTATTTGTGAGGTGATGTACCTAGGAGCGTATACTAACTCTTCATGGAATTCACTAAGATCTTGTTAGTTTTAAAGATATGACTACACAGAAATGTGCAGGAGAGGTGATGAGCAGAACTACCTTCTTTGTGCTCACCATGCATCTGTTACCCCCTGGGAAGGTAGCAGTTGTTTCCAGATATGATTATAGAGGTGAGCATCAGGCTCCTTGGCAAGGGGTTTAAGGACTAATTCTTGCCTGACTGTTTGCAGAGGTAGTTTTCGTGTTTGAGTAGTGGGGATGTTCATAGAGGGTCTCACATGGTCCCCCTTGATACTGCAGAACAAGGGCATAGGAAGGCTGATCGTGACAGCATCCCAGAGATGAGCATGGGTTTGCTGCTGGTGAACAAATCTCAGCTTTTTATTCTTTCTTCTTTCTTCTCTCCACCTTAGGCACTTAGAAATCCAGATATTCCCAGCTTTGCATAGAACTGTTACATTGAAACCTTTGCAGGTACTACCGTGTGCCTGGGATTTGGTGATCCAGCCAAGGGTGGTCAATGAATGACCATCAGTAAAAACACCCCTGTAGAGCTTCCAGCTTAGCAACAAAAACAGTCATGTGAAGAGATTAAAGAGATCACAGTCCAGTGGGGAAGCTGTGTTATTTTGTATTTCATGAGTCCCAAGGTGCAATTTTTTTCCCCTTATTTGAATGTTTCCAAAATTGGGATGCATCCTACAATCATGGCTGGCCAAGTGGTGGTCATGACCCATGACGTGGTTGCGTACATTCATCACAGCCTGCAGAACAAGTGCAGTGGAGAGGAAGAAAATTCCAAAGTCAGTAGCCAAGCATTCCTAAAAATGCTCTTGATGTCGCCAGTTCTCTTGTTGGCACAGAGAGCAACACTGTGTGGAAAGACATGGGTCTTAATCTCTCTGAGAAGTTTAGTATATCTAACCCACTTTTGTTTGCTTGTAGTTTCCTTTTTATGCCTGCATAAGATTGACATATGATAAAGTTTCAATATACATAAAATACAATTTCTAAGTCATAAGGCAGTGCTCTGGCAAGGTGTTTCACAACAATATTTCTTAGAAATAAAATCATACTGCCTTTAACAGTCACTGATGTCTTCGAGTTGATGAAATTTTCATGAAACATGTTTGCATCTCTATCCAAAAGCATATGGGAGATTATATATTATTGATGGGTTGGTTTGAGGGAATAGATTGGGATGGGGGGGATGCTTTCATCTTTACACATTTGTAGTTTTTTAGGAATATGTGTTTATGTAATATCAAAATAAAGGAAAAAAATATCTAGTGGGGAAACTTGATTGTAATCAAGTTTTAGATCTATACCAGCTCATGACTGGCAATGAACCTTCTGTACTACTGTTTGAGGGTTGTGTTCATTACTCATGATATAGCCAGAGAGCTGTGTTGCTCAGTGGTGGGGAATAAGGAAACCTTTGCAAAGGAAGTGATGTTGTAACTAGGCCTTGAAGGGAAGGTTTCTTTAAAATTAAAAAAATTTTTTTTTTTGCTAGGTACCATTTTGGGATTAGAGTGGGACCCAGTTGTTAAACAAACACCTCCCCCCACCCCCCAATACCTTCCAGAGTAATGAACACAACTCTCAAATGGTAATACAGACAGTTCATTGCCAGTTGTGAGCTGGTATAGGATCTAAAACTTCATTATGTTCAATTAATGAAAGAAACAAAAGGGAGGGAAGGGACTAGTTTGGGAAGCTGGAAGCTTCCTGATTCTGGTTTGGAAAAAGGCAAGATAATAACGTACATTTAAAAACGCAGGTTTGGAGTTGGACACACCTTAGTTGGAGTCTTGGCTCAGCCACACTTGTCCTATGTCCTTGAACAAATTACTTCCTCTCTGAGCCTCGGTGTTGCCATCGGTAAATTTTAATAGAATGCCTCCTGTATGCCTGACACTTAATAAATGCTCAGTAAACAGCAACTTCACATGCTATCTTGTATCCCAGGTCTTCCTGGATTTCCTGCCAGGTCAGCCTGGGCATTGACTCTTGAAGAACACCTGAGGCTGAAGCAGTTGCTATGAAGAGCCAGGCTTACAGTCTCAGGCGAATGATTGAGATCCAGGAGAGGCTGAGGCATCCCGTCAAGTCTGAGACTATTAATCTGTTTGAACCACACTTCCCCTATTCTTAAAAGTAGAGGAAATCCATCAGTAAATATGTAATATTTGAGGCTATTCCTTGCCAAGTGGTAGCACGAACTTCTAAAGGTGGGTGGCAGGGTATACCTTCATGCACTCAAAGGGAAATGTCTTCCTTCTGGCATGGAGGCGACTCTCCTGACTGTGGGACTGGGTTCTAAAAGTTCTTCACCAAGGTGGTTGTATGGAACTTGTCTTTTGGTAGAGTAGCTATTTCCAGGGCCCTGGACCCGCTGGTGGAGCCTTTGAGGAATCCCTGCTAGAGTTCTGAAGGCTTTAGCTCTGGGTATGAGATGAGAGAGCAAGAGGCAGACAGGTGCCTCCCCACCTTTGCTGCACGCCAGGTTTCCCTGTCCTTCACTATCTCCTGGGGCTTGCTCAAACTCATGTCCATTGAGTCGGTGATGCCATCCAACCATCTCATCCTCTGTCGCCCCCTTCTCCTCCTGCCCTCAATCTTTCCCAGCATCAGGGTCTTTCCCAGTGAGTCAACTCTTCACATCAGGTGGCCAAAGTATTGGAGCTTCAGCTTCAACATCAGTTCTTCTAATGAGTATTCAGGGTTGATTTCCATTAGGAAAGCAGAAACAGGTATGACTGCTATCAAGTGTATCTTGTTCTGAAAGTATTCCAGACTCTGGAGTTAAATCTTTGCCCCTCTCATCAGATTCCTTTGTCTAGGCCTTAAATATAATTCAAATAATAATTCACACTCGTGTGTGAATGGCAGACTGACCCTTTGCCAGTATATTTGCATATTTAAGAGAATGTTTATTAATCCAAGATGACTGTCTACTTGAGTTAGTACCCAGGTACTTCCTGGTACATGAGCTGAATCTTTTCTGAAAACTGGTGGATTTGAAAACTGAAAACCTGTGTTTTCAAAGCCAGAGGCCCTAAGCTGGTCTTGCTCCACTTGACAGCCAACTGCACTTCAGGGTGTGTCTCTGTCCCCATGTTTTCAGATCGGGGCCACTCCCAGTGACAGGTTTGAGCTATTAAGACTGCCTTGTGTGAACCTGGGCTGAAGACCATGTGCAGTTTTGTCTTTTCCTGTTGTCAACCAGGGTACATACAACTGTGTGTTAATCTGGTTTCCTAGTTTAAATTAAAAATTAAAATTAAAAATTGTTAGGAGAGATAAGTAGACTAGTTGGAAATAAAGGCTTTTAGAGGCAAGGGAGAAAGATTTAAAAACAATGGTTTACAACCTGTGAGTCTATTAAAAGTCGCTGAATTAAACTTTTAAAAGGATGTGTGAATTATATCTCATAGAAGAAGGTAAAGCACAGTGCTCCCAGAATTCCTCATGTGGCGAGTCCATTTGTTTTACTGGTCAATTGATTAAGATTGATATTCAGAGCAATGACGTAATAAGAGTTTATTTCTCTTTTACTTTACTGGTGTTAGTGTGGAGCCTAAAAGTATCCGTTAGAAGTTATCTACAGTGGAAAATTTTTTTACTTATGAAAGTATAACTTCAGTGTTGAGGGATGAATCACTCCTTAATGATAAATGTTGACCATGTTAACCACCCATATGGCTTACAGTTTAAACAGCCTGTGAACTAAATGCTAAAGGATAAGTAATCTAGGAGGTCACAAGGGAAAGAGACCTGGAAGGCATGTGAGGCCACAAGTCAAGTCGTGAATCTGATTTGTAAGTTGATTTAAGATAGGGAAAAATTGAACCCACCATAGATTAATTTATACTTGAAGCTTCAGGCTGTGCTCTGCCTTTTTTTTTTTTTTTTTTTTTTTGAATAATTTTACCTTGGACTTTTTTGTTGCTGTGTCCTCCGACCAGATGCACAGTATCTTCCTTATAATAATTGTTTGTGGTGGTTTTATTCATTTATATTACCAAAGGATTGTTCTCTACTGTTCTTTATGGCTGTGTAACTTCTTGCCTGGTATGGTCCTGGTTGTTCTGCTTGTCATGCACAATCTTTGATCGTACCCTCGTTTACTCTCAATATGTTCCAGTTTGGCGGATAAACCATATGGTCATCCTACTAACAGGAGCTGATGAGGAAACTGGCTGACTCCCTTCAATTAAACAGAATAGAGAGAAAAATCTCAAGCAGGAGACTAATGTGGTACCCGGTATTGAGCTCATAACAGTGTTATTCTTGGAGTGTTCCAGTCTGTTTCTGAGCTTCAATAGAGGGGAATTTCAGAGAACAACTTTGGTTATAAACCTGTGCTAGTTTCAACAAATTGTTTCAAACCCTCTGCTATTCTGTGGATCAATTCATAATGAATTAAAAAAAAAAAAGCATCTCATCATTCATAAGAATGATTCAGCTCTGTCTCATTTCCTTTTGGAATTGCAAAGTTCAGAAGTTTTTCCCAGTGGAATTCTGACAGGTTTGTACTGTGTGAAATTTGGGGATTTCAGATTACAGATTTTAGAACCTGTAGTCTTGGAGCCCTTGACACGCTTAGGTTTCAGACTTGCTCATCTTTGTTCTTTGGGAGACTGTGTAATGACATCCTGTGATGTGCCCAAACACACTGGAGCTGGTATCCACAGGGAACTGGTTCCAGGACCTCTGCAGATACCAAAACCCTGTGGGAAATGGCAGAGTTTTTGCATATAACCTACACACATCTTCTAGTATACTTTAAATCATCTCTTTAGATTGCTAGAGACTTCCCAGGTGGCACAGTGGTAAAGAGACCACCTGCTAATGCAGGAGACACAAGAGGCTTGGGTTTGATCCCTGGGCTGGGAAGATCCCCAGGAGTAGGAAATGGCAACGCCCTCCAGTATTCTTGCCTCAAAAATTCCATGGACAAAGAAGCCTGGTGTGCCACAGTCCACGAGGTCTCAAAGAGTCGGACATTACTGAGCACATACACGGCACAGCATAATACCTGATACAATGTAAATACTACATAAGTAGTTGTAAATATAGTGTAAATATTTTACTGAATGTAAATAGTTACCACCTTGTGGCAAATTCAAGTGTTTTTTTGGTAAGCTTTCTGGAATTTTTTTTCAAATTTTTTGATTTGAGGTTAGTTGAGTCTTTGGATTTGGAACCTGTGGATACAGAGGGAAGACAGAGTGGAATCTTAAAAATTTAAGAAATTTTAGAACTTTGCCCAAAACCAAAAATAATGGTAAGGACACTGCTCAATTCCAGATGGTTCTTTTGACAACACTATTCACTTAGTTATTTTATCATGTGCTTTAGGCAGTAACTTGGGCAGGTGTTGAGTTTGAAAGAATGGCTTCTGGCCTTCACCGTTGAGAATTGGGAGAACTGTTTCCCCGTTGGAGCAGTTCACTGGGAGAAGGCATTTGAGGGTCCCTCCAGGGCTAGGATCTTGGTCCCTCCACTTCCAGCTGTAAGGGTTGGATAGCCCCTCACTTGGCCCTTCCTGTGACCTTGGGGAAGTCACTTGAAAATCTTTGCTTTCCCTTTCTGGGAAGATATTGCAGCCTACTTTTGAGCTGAGCTGTAGATTAAAGAGATAAAATGTTAGAGCCTTAGGCCGAAAGGTCCTGGAGAGGTTGTTATCTGAGTCATCCCTTACACTACCCCAAACTCCCCACCCAAATCAGATTTTGTGGAGGAGGAGCAGTACTGCTGAGTTCACTCCATAACTTGTCTTTCAGTTGTGCTAATTCCCAGGCCACCCTGGGCGAATTTGGATAAGAAAGGAAGGCTGACAGGCCAGGTTCTGTCTTGAGCCCATTCTTCACCATTGCCTCATTTAAACCTGAGAGCTTTATTTGTGGTTGAAGAAAGTGAATCTCAGAGAGGGTTAGTAACTTGCCCAAGGTCACACAGCCAGGTTAACAGGGCCAAAATTTGATGTCAGTTCCTAGATCCTACCGACTCCACAGCTTTCAGGCTAGCAAAAGACTGCATATTAAGTCACTTGTGGCATTTGTTAAGATAGATTGTGGCACTGAAACAAAAGTAGACTTGCACTCTTCTGGTGTATTTGTGCAGAGTACTTAATGCTTTATTTTGTTTTGTGTTCTTGGAGGCCCATTTTACCCATGTTTTCAAAACAAACATGTAAATGTTGGGTGTGACCCACTCAAACCTTTACTAGGGGATCCGCTCCCCCTCTTGTCATATTGAGAGCGGGCAGGATTCTCTTCTCCCCTTTAGTGTCCGTCTTCAAAGACTGGGGGTGGGATGGGGGAGAAGGACAGAACCTCTCACCTGGCTCCCTGGGCTTTTGTTGTTGTTCAGTCTCTCAATCGTGTCCAACTCTTTGTGGTCCCATGGACTGGAGCAAACCCGGCTGTCTGTCCTTCACCATCTCCCTGAGCTTGCTCAAACTTGCGTCCATTGAGTGGGTGATGCCATCCAACCATCTCATCCTCTGTCGACCCCTTTTCCTCCTGCCTTCAATCTTTTCCAGCATCAGGGTCTTTTCCAATGAGTTGGCTTTTCCCTTCAGGTGGCCAAAGTATTGGAGCTTCAGCTTCAGCATCAGGCCTTCCAGTGAATATTCTGGGTTGATTTCCTTGTCGAGCACGTGGGGGGAGAAGCAGACCTGGTTTGGAGGCCTGGAACTGGACCTGCCAGTTTATCTGGTTTTTCTTTGGAATGTGCTCTGCAGTTGGGCTGCAGAAGTTGGCCTGCAGGCAGAGATAGTTAGCCCCCTCTACCACCCTAGAAGCCTGGATGTGGAAATAGCCTCATGCTGGGGGTAGAGTTGTTAGGTAGATGACCTTTACTTGACCCCTTGATAGTGGGAGTGCTTGGGAATATGGGAGATATGGTGAATCTCTCCCCTCCCCACCCAGGTGACCAGCTGGAAACTATGTCTTAGCCTGTGAAATGTGATGGACAGTGGCAGGGGCAGAAGGGAAAAGGGAGTTAGCCGCTCTGTTCACTTGTTGTTCAGTCGCTAAGTCAGACCCAACTCATTGCAACCTCATGAACTGCAGCACGCCAGGCTTCCCTGTCCTTCACTGCTTCCCAGAATTTGCTCAGACTCCTGTCTATAGAGTCGGTGACGCCATCCAACTGTCTCATTGTCTGTTGTCCCCTTCTCCTCTTGCCTTCAATCTTTCCCAGCATCAGGGTCTTTTTCTAATGAGTCAGCTCTTCGTATCAGGTGGCCAAAGTATTGGAGCTTCAGTTTCAGCATCAGTCCTTGCAGTTAATATTCTGGGTTCATTTTCTTTAGGATTTGACTAGTTTGGATCTCCTTGTAGTCCAAGGAGTCGAAGCAGTCCAAGCCCTTAATAAATCAGGTCTCTGAAATAGATAATAAGGGCTTTGAAATGGGATTGCTAGTGGGGTTGTTACCCATCTTTGATATCTTGGTTGGCTTTTAGTCCAAGGTTATGGGATGGTTATGGGATGGTTGATACTGTTTTACTTTTGTTCACCTAATTCTGGTAACTGGGCTAAAAGGGATTGGGGCCACTGATGGCCAGTACTTGTGCTCCTGTCTTTCCCTCCTTCCCTGTACTGGTTTGCCCACTTCTTAGAGCTGTCATATACCCAGTGCCTTTTGGGTACTTCTGCTGTTGGCTATTTTGGTGTTTCCCTAACTTGGTGTAGATCTTGCTAGAGCTTTGTATATTTTGCAACATAGCCTAAAAGCATGGCTTTGAAGTCAGACCCAGTCCCAGTTATGCTTATTGGCTATAAGGTCTTGGGGAAAATGATTTAATCTCTCCGGGCCTCTGTCTCTTTATCTGAAAAATTAAAATATTAAGATAAAGTGAAATAGGACAGAGTATGACAAACGGCCCACAGTGGGCTTCTCCATGGGTCGCCCCAACCCATTCTGACGTCTCCTGCCTCCTCTGCCCTCCAGTTCCCGGTCCAAGACCTGAGGGTTTTGTCCTGTCCAGAACACCAGTCTGACAGGCACCCATTTATTTACTTTTCCATCTTCCTCCTTTGGGTTTAGTTTTAAGCTTTTTTCCAGCTTCTCTTCTTGCTGGATTTCCTGCTCTGTTTTTCTCTCTTCAGACAGTTTCCCTTTTGCTTTCATATTTTCACACATGCATACAGAGACACAAAACATGCTGTCTAGTTTTTTCACCCTTTGTCTTCTGCTGTTATTTTGAAATCTTAAAGAGATTACCCCTTCAGTTTCCTAGGTTTCACCAAAAATGGTCAGCAGCAGAGCACCACTTCTTTATTTTGCTGTCTTTCACACTGCAGAGCATTGGATCGCTTAGCTTAGAGAGTTACTGGCACTCTTAAGAGTTACTGATTTGGAAAGGCATAACTCATTCTGATTCTCATTACGTTTATGAATTTGTGGAATTACACACATTTCTTCCACTTACCTGTTTGCTCTTGGGCAACCTCTTTATTCTTTTTGAACCCCAGTTTCTCACTTGTAAAATGGACATGCTAGTGCCTTTCTCATGGGTTATAGTGCGAGTTAGCTGAGGGTTTGCATGTTGCCTGGCAGAATGTACCATTAAAGTTATCTGCTGATTATAGTTATGGCTGTGATTACCATCACCTGGTGGCTAAGAATTAAGAGTGCCAAGTATCTCTTCCTTTGGCACCTTTCCCTTATTTTGAAGGAGAAAGACAGGAACAATATCTTATTATTTTTATTATTTTAGATTTTCAAAATTTTTATTGTGAAAACTTGAGTATAGCAGAGGGCAGTGAACCACCCTGGACCGTCATCACTTAGCAGCAGTTATCAACCCATGGCCATTCTTGTTTCTTTCAAATCCCATCTTCTTCTCCCACATATTATTTTGAAACAATCCCAAAATGTCGTACCATGTTATTTGTGAAGTTTTCAGAATATATTTTAAAAATATGACTTTTTAAGAAAGACCAACTGTTGGTGTTTAAGAAACGCCACTTCCCTGGTGGTCCAGTAGCTGATACTCCACAGTCCCAATGCAGCAGGCCTGGGTTAGATCCCTGTTCAGGGAACTGGATCCCACATGCCACAATGAAGACCCAGCATGGTCAAATAAATTAAACAAAACAAAACTGTAATATCATCATACTAACAGTTTAATCATGATTACTTAATATACAATATCTAGTGAGGCTTTAGATTTCCTTGTTCGTCTTATCAGTGTTTTCCCGTAGTTGGTTTGTTTAAATCAGGGTCCAGACAAAATTGAAGTTATCATTGGTTGTTCTGTTTCTTAAAACTCTTTAAAGATTGTGTCCCTCTTTTTTCACCCTTTACAGGTGATTTGTTTTTCTTGTGGAGTTTCTCTCATTCTGGAATTTGCAGTTGCATTCTCTTGGTGGTATTTATCCTGCTTCACTGTCCTCAGTCTCTCCTATAAATGGGAATTTAGACCTAGAAACTTGATCTGTTTCAGGTTCAAGGTTTTTGGGTTTGTTTTTTTATGACAGGAATGTTTCATAACTAGTAATCCACCGGGAGGCACATGATGTCCAGTTGTGTCTTTCTTTGTGATGTTAGACATTGATTTATGATCTGTGCCTGTATCTGTTGTTTCACACGGGCTTCGTAAACTGATCATATTCCAGTCCTCTTGTTCCTACTTCGTTTATTAGCCAAAATTGTCTCATGGAAACGTTCTGTCATTAGTTGTTTGGTTAATCTGGCATGTGGTTGTACAGAAAAAGCAGGTATATGGCTTTCTTTTTTTCTTTTACTATCATTATGCAGTTGTAGATGTAAAATTATTGGATGCTTTTGACTCCATTGTAGTTTCCTCTTGCATGCATGATGATATTGTTGGGGTCAATTTACAGCCCCCTTGGACTGTAGCCCACCAGGCTCCTCTGTCCATGAGATTCTCCAGGCAAGAGTACTGGGGTGGGTTGCCATGCCCTCCTCCAGGGGATCTTCCTGATGCAGGGATTGAACCCATGTCTCCTGCATTGCAGGCAGATTCTTTACTCCTGAGCCACTGGGGAAGCCCAGTTTCCTCCTAACTGATGCTCACATTATACAGTCTTTGGGCCAAGGGAGTATCTTTAGTTGGCTCCTGTGTCCTTTTGATGTGTCCCTTACAGTTTTTGATAGCAACTGCCTTGCTGTCCTGTGTCTTCTTGTGTATTCTTGGATTTAGAGTGAAGCAAATTCTGCAGAACTTTGATTCCTTTTAGTAGGAAATGCTATTTCAGAGCTACTACTTGGGTAGGGTCTCTATTACCCTCATCCCCTTTCAGAAATGGATCCCACGTACTGTGTCAACTTTTGATCCATGGTAAAGACTTTCTTTGCACATTTATCTTATGCTTGGCTCCTTTGGCTCTCATTCTGCATTTCTACGCTTGGGCTTGTCATCTTGTCCTTTTCTCCCTTAAGAAAAAGGCCAAACTGAAAAATTCCCCCAGGACAGTTCATGGTTTGACTCTCATGTTGAAGGCCAGAGCTTACATTAACTTAGGCTTCACAGAAGACTTTAATCATTGCCTTCAGTCCTGTCTCCCTCAGGGTTTGTTCTGCACCTTGTTTAAACAACCAGAAGGTGAGAGATTCCTTGTCTTATTACTACTCTGAGCCATTCAGATTGCAAGCTATATTTTGATGATATTGTTGGGGTCAATTTTACATGCCTGTGTTTGAATAAATACTTGTTGAATTAAGTTTTGTACTTTTCCCTTCTAAAATGTTTAAAATAGAATATATTTAATCTCTCACTCATTTAAAGAATTTATCACTAATACACTATTTTTTTATGAGCTAAAAATTGTTAAAGCTCTGTAGTTTTAGGCAGAGTTGTTCGCTGGAGTCTTAGATGGAACACAGCTATTGTTGGAATAGCTGCCATTGTTGGAATACAGTAGTAAGCCTTTAGGTCTAAAATGAGTGTTTTTTTGTTTCATGAGTCTCCTGTTAGACTTATTTTTAGTAATTTCTATCTTTCTATCTGACATTTCTATCTTTTAGTAATTCTATCTGTAATTCTATTACTAATTTAGTAATTTGTATCTGGCATTTTGGAAATTGTTTGATGCCCAAGGTTGGTGCAGCACAGAACGTGCACTTTGGCTGGAAAAGAAGAAATCTCATTTTTAAATACATCTACAGTGCTCTCTTCAGAGGTTCCATTGAGGCCTGGAGTTTCAGCTTTAGTAATAGTTTTTTTGTTGTTAGTGAAACAAAGCCGTATGCGTCCACAGTCCAGCCAACACAACCTCATAGCAAAGTGACTAGCACTGAAATTATCATCATTCATGACATCCTAGGAAATTAACCAGCATCCTGTCCTGTGAAATTTTGGATACTCATTTAACATGTCCCTCCACCACAACCCCTTCCCACCTTCCCCCTCCTTCGCTCCCCACCCACTCCCTGCCCCCCTTCCCCTTTTCTTAAAGTACCAAGCTTCATTTAATGGTTCGTCTTTATTAAGTACAGTAGAGTAGGGGCTTATTCCCTTCCTCTTCCTCCAGGGGTACACAGAGAGGACGAGGGGTCCTGTAATTCACAGGCAGGCCTCTGTGCCCTGAGGTTAAACTGGTTTCACAAAGGGAATTTTCTTCATGGTCCTGTGGCTTCCTAACACAGTGGAGGCTTCAGGAGGCAAGTGGTAAAAGCTACCAAAGAAAAAGCTGGACTGGAGCCACTGACGTCATGTCAGTAAATCTCCTGGAGGAGCCCAGCTGGGTAGTGCCTGCCAGGCAGCCCTTGCACTTTGGCCTTGCCTGGTCAACTGGTCTTACTGCTTCTTCCCTCCCCACACCCTTCCCTTCCCCCACAGCACTCCATCCCCCCACCACCTCATCCCTTTCTCCCATTTTTGTTTTTTTCCCCCTCTTCCCTCTGTGACTGGGCAACTGGACTTGTGTTGAAACCTGTAAATGGTTTGAAACTCGTCCTGATCTTAATGCCCTTAGGGGAAGGACAGGGGCAGGGAAAACCCAAGGGCTGATCAGGGCCAGGGAGGCTTGAAAGCTTTTCCTTAAGTGGGACTTTTTTTTTTCCAATTATTTATTTGGCTGCACCAGGTCTTAGTTGCGGCCTGTGGAATCTTTAGTTGCAGCATGTGGGATCTAGTTTCCTGACCAGGGCTCGTACCCGGGCCCCCTGCTTTAGGAGTGTGGAATCTTAGCCACTGGACCACCAGGGAAGTCCCTGTAGGGGAACTTCATGATGATGAATGAATCTATAGGGACTTCAGGGGGAGCAGTCAGAGGTACCAGCTCCCGACAATTTTGAGAGCGGTTTGCTTTTCAGGACATGTGTGTGTGTGTGTGTGGGTGTGTGTCTGTAGTGGGGGAAAGAGAAGACTGGTCAGAGGATGGGTGGAAATACTGAGTTGCAGTCTTCCTGTAATGGATGATTTAAGAGAATGCGTTCCACCATGAGTCCTTTATTACCTATTACTCATTGGTCAGCTAACCCTGAACTCTCCCTAGTTTGCAATTGTAACAGTTAAATCTAGAACTACATGCTGCTTTCCGACTTTGGTTTTTTCGAGTCACCACTCCAGATGCGCCTAAATTAAAATATTGCCGTGCTAAATCTATTTTTACATCTAGGAGAATGACATCTAAAAATAAACCTTATCCCACCTGTTTTTCACTTTTGGGAAGTTTGGCTTCCCAAGACTTGTGCTACCAAGTCACAGCCCACAGATCAGGCTTTTGATCACAGCTTCCAATGTGAAGTCCACACTCTGCTTTTCCTGCTGTGGGTGTGATATTTTCATTGTTTCATTAGCCATTGTCCTCTGGTTTATTCTGCTGTGAATATTCATTTGCAAATAAGAGTGAAGCATGGGTTCAGAGTGGTTTTGAAGTTCCTGAGTCTTAGGGTCAGAAACATATTAAAAGTAGTATCTTATCCATGAATCATTAGATGAGTCAGTTCCTGAAACCACTACAAGCCTCATAGTTCTTGGCTACAAGCAAAAGCAGGAAATCCAGGCTTCAATAACTTCCTTTCCCAGTCCTGGCTATAGTCGCGTTGGTGGTTAGGTTCTGCTGCCTGCCTTTGTAAAGCGGTAGGAAGATGTATGTCTGAGGAACAAAGACACTCGAGTCAATTTACTGAAAGTGTTTATTATTTGTGGTCTTGCTGCGAATGTCAGGCTGCATTGGCATACCCTGCCCTGCACAGCTCAGGCCAGGCAAGGCGGCTGGCTGGTCCAACAAAATGCCCCCACGAATGCACGGGGAATGTTTCAGGGAGCTTTAGTTAGGGTCCAGTGAGTCCTCAGACTTGAGGGCATGCAAGCAGACATTAGGGGCAGAAAGCTTTGGAGTCCATATGTATAGCTGAAGTATCCACTTCTTTTGTTTTGTTTGCCTTGTCAGGAGACAGAAGAGAGAGGAAGGGAGGAAGGGAGGGGAGAACACACGAGTGCCAGCCCGCCCAGCTCTAGCCTGGCTCTTGATCTTGCTTGCAGTTTACATCCTTATGTACAGGGTCTTTTTTTTTTTTTTTTTTAAATTCCTTTTACAGTGTTTCAGGCCAGTCTTACTGACTTCAAAATAATTTGATAACTCTTTTATTAAGTATTGTAAAAAGTAAGGAAGAAATGTGAAATGCTGCCTCCCAAAGTCATGGGTCTCCGTGCTCTATGTTCTGTATTTATTTATTCTCTTATGAGCAGCTTCTCCTCCTCTGCCTTGTCGAGTGGGGACAGACTCTGGTGTCTCTCTGGTGCTTTTATGCTTTGCTTGTGAGTTTGTGGACTTTTCTCGTCTTAAAAAAAATTCAAAGTGAGTGTGATGCATTTTCATTTATCAACTCTAATGTTCTTCCCCGATGTTAATTGGTGTTGCCTCGCTGGAAGGATTTGAGAAAGTGGGACTGAAACTAGACTTCTTTTCTCCAGGTTTACATGGAATTGGAAGCTCTGATAGGAGTCTAAAAATAGAATGGGTAGACAAATTTTGTGAAAAAGATGAGGAAAGAGAAAAAAAATGAAACAGTGAGCAGTCACCTGTTGGTGCCATCTTTTAACTTTAGCTTGTTTCCAATTCATAGCTGGTAATAGCTCAGAAAGGTCAAATTCTATTTCAGCCTTTATAAAGGATAAAGTAAAAGGAAATGCAAAAATTTGCCTGCTTTCTTAATGAAGCCTGGCTGATTCAGAGCACAGCCAGGCTGGTGGGTGCCACTTTGTTCTTACTTGTCATTTGTATTTTGTGTTTGGGTAATTCTCTCTTCAACTTCAGTCTGAGCTAAGAGGTTCTGATGAGCTTTTGAGCAAGTTGGACTCATTTTGATTTCAGAGGTTAGACTGAAAGTCATAATATCTGACTCTGGTTTTCCAAATTTCAGGCTTGTCCAAAAAGCCCCCTTAGTCCTAGGCTAGTCTGTTAGGAAACCACTGGAAATATATCCCTCTTATTAATGTATGAAGAGTAACTGTCTAAACTTGAAAGAGATTTTTCCTTACGTTGTGAGAAATACAAATCCAATTATTTTTATTTGTCCTACATTGATCTGAGAGTTAACTTCTTCTTAATATAGCTTTCAGGCTGGGAGTGCAGACTGAAGCTTGAATTGCTTACCATCTCTGGACCAAGTTGTTCAGGGCCAGGGATTGATTCATTAGTTAAAATCAATGTAAATGGATTTGTAAGCCTCCTGTAACAGATTATCTTATTAGCAACCACACAGAGCAGCCCATGATCTGGGAGGAATGTGTTTGTTGCCCTAGGTGCGGTAGACCCCCCACTGATGGACTCTTTGGGTCTACTTTATGAGAAACCCAGAGGCTTTTGTAAGGAAGGAGCCTTGCTTAACCTTTACAATGAAGAAATTCTTCCTGTGAAAAATGATTTTTAGTATGCTTGCCCCACGAGGCTTTAGTTCCGTGTGTGTGTGTTTCTCTACCATGGCTGCTTCTCTCCCCCACCTTTACAGTCATGAATCAAGGACGCTTCCGTGTATTGGCCAGGTTCGGCCCGTTTCCAGGCAAGATTCCCGCCAAAAACCCTCCTCTAAAGAGAAAAGGAGAAACCAGAAATAAATTCCTTTTTGATAACAACAAAGTGCTTTTTTCCCTCTGACTCAAGCGACCAACAGGCAAACTACAAAGAAGACATTTATCCGTTATTTGAGGATCTGGCTGTACAGCTGTGCTTCCTTGGAGTGATGATAAGACAAGATGGTACCTTTGGAAAACCTTGTGGTTTTAACAAAAGTCAAAGTTCATGAAGCCGTTGTCATTTGTGTTGTCTTTTTTGTAATTGCGCTGGGCAGGTAGATACCCTCAATCGTTAGACCAGCTCTGCCACCTTTTCTCTGCTGTCTGGATCAAAGGGGGATGTCTGACCCAAGCTGAGCTGAATTCTCTCTCCTGAATATTTTGGGATTGAGACAGCGATCCTAGTTGGTCTTTGACGCTCACCCTACATTTCTGGGAAAAGTTAACTGGGGAGTCGCTGTGTGACCCATGGGTATAAGGAAGCATAGAATGAAATCTGCTCAGCAGAGAGGAAAGAACAAAGTGCTGTGCAGAGGAGGAGATGAGAGATCTTGGGAATAGTCTCATTTCCGGATGGTTTTCCATTTCCTGGTTTCCATTTCCCATGAGGGCTGGCTGCAGTTCCTGATTCGGGGTCATTTGATAGACCCCTTGTCCTTATAATGAACCCACGTTCCCCTACACTTATGTTTTTTTTTTTTTTCCCTTAGGTTAGTGGGAGTGGGTTTCTGTTAATTGAAACCAAATGGTCTCTGGCTGACTAGTTTGCTGGAAAATAAGCCCTGTGTGGTGTTCTGGAGAGGCCCTCCTCAAGAGTGATAGCATGTGGCTTCTGCTTGGTCTGCAAGGCAGGGCTGTTGCCCTGGACCCAGTTTTCCAGTTTGGATTCTGTTTTGAGGGAACTAACTAGGTCAAAACAATAAGGGTTACCCTCTGAACCTGTGTTTCAGACTGGAATATTTCAAGGCCTTATGTAGGCCTTTCTGTTGGCTGGTTTGCCATGCGGATTTAGGTAGTGCAGCGGCTTGATTCAAATGTGGCAGGTAAGGAATTTTCCCAGTCATACCCCAGGGCACTGAGAAGTTCTGGTTGGTTGGGCACCTGGAAAGAGGCAGGCCAGGTGTGTCATTAGACCTGGGTGCCCTGCCTGGTGGGGCCACCCCTTCCTTCCTCCCCTCCCATCGCTGATCAATGTGGAAAGCATGCGCTCGGTGGCGTTTGGCAGATGCTTGGCGATGATAAATCCAGTGTGTATATCGTGCATGTGTGTCAAGCTGCCTCTGTCAGAGAACCTTCCAGGTTCAATGGATTTGATTAGCAAATGGATCAAATAGCAAATGCCTTTCTTGAGGAGACCAATAAGATGTGTGTATGCAATGGGGATGGTGTCAGAAACAAAAGGCCTGCTTCATCTGCTCTTCCCCAGGTTGGGGGGTCGTGGGGGGTGGCAGTGTAAATGGACAGGAAGAAGACTTAGGTGAGACTTCACTTTTAGAAATAACAAAGGAGAAGTTGTTGAAGGGGAGAGGATTTGTTTTGGAAAACCCTTACCAGGTGTATTAGGAGACGTGTAGTATTTGTTGGCATCTTTTACAAATTTGAAGCCATTTTTCTTTCAGGCTTGATATGACGTGTTCTACATGTAGGTCTTTTTTTTTTTTTTTTTTTTTTTTTTTCCTTTTTTTTTAACTGAGAAAGTTTGGAGACTTTTTCCTTGTTTGTTTTTTTTGATTGAAGTATAGTTGATGTATAATATATAAGTTACAGGTATATAAGAGTGATTCACAATTTTTAAAGGTTATGCTTCATTTATAGTTATTATAAAATATTGGCTATATTCCCTGTATTGTACTATATATCCTTGTAGCTTATTTTATGCATAATATTGATACTTTGTTCCTCTTAATCCCCTGCTCCTATATTGCCCCTACTGCTTGTCTCTTGCTGTGGGTAACCACTAATTTGTTCTCTATATCAGTGAGTCTGTTTCTTTTCTGTTATATTTACTAGTTTGTAGTATTTTTTAGATTCCACGTATAAATGAGATCATGCAGTATTTGTCTGTTTTTGTCTGACTTACTTTACTCCAAGTCCATTCATGTTGTTGCAAATGGCAAAGTTTTATTCTTTTTATGGTTGCGTAGTATTCCATTTTTGGCTTCCCTGGTAGCTCAGCGGTAAAGAACCCACCTGCCAATGCAGGAGAAGCAGGTTTGATTCCTGGATCAGGAAGATCCCCTGGAAAAGGAAGTGGCTACCCACTCCAGTATTCTTGCCTGGGAAATCCCATGGACAGAGGAGTCTGACAGGCTACAGTCCATGGGGTTGCAGAGTTGGACATGACTTAGCAAGTAAATAACAACTACCATAACAGTATTCCATTGTATGTGTACACACACACACACACACACACACACACACACACCATCTTCTTTAACCATTCATCTTCTGGACACTTAGGTTGCTTCCATATCTTGCCAATTGTAAGTAATGCTGCTATGAACATTGGGGTAAATGTATCCTTTTCAATTAGTTTTTTTCAGATGTATGCCCAGGAGTGGAATTGCTGGGGCGACAGAGGATGAGATGGTTGGATGGCATTACCGATTCAATAGACATGAGTGTGAGCAAACTCTGGGAGACAGTGAAGAACAGGGAAGCCTGGCGTGCTGCAGTTCATGGGGGTCGCAAAGAGTCAGACACGACTTAGCGACTGAACAACAACAATGGTAGTTCTGTTGTTCTGTTTTTAGTTTTTATGTTCTACAAGTTTTGTTCATAGTGTTTAGTTTGTATACTTAGAAAGTGGAAACCTGGAGAATGTTTTTTCTTTTTTCTTTTCTATAAATTGAGAAGAGATTGGAAAGGGGGACAATGTAGACATTTATTGGGACATGGACATGAGGGGTTCAGACTGAGACATCTATGTTCCCTATGTCACATACCTAATAAAACGCATCTAAAATTTACATGATATTTTACAATTTACACAGTTCTTTCAATAGCTTAACTTACTTAAACCCTCACTACCACATGGTTTGTGTAAGTGAGAAAATACAGTCTGAGAGATCACACAGCCAGTAAGTGGTTAAACAGTGACTGGGTAAACCATCACCAGGATGCTGCTTAAATGCTTGTGGGCCTCCTTTGCTGTATTCCCTCACCTTTGTCAGCCTCTGTTGTAACAAGAGAATATATGAGGACAAGGCTGCAGTGAGGTGACGTGGGCATGGTGGGGGTGGAGCTGAGAATGGGAAAGGAGTGGTTTTAAAATACAAGTTCAGACAGGTCTCTGCGGTATTCAGAGCTCAGAAAGAGCAGGAAAGGAAAGGACTCAAGACAATCTTGTCCACTGGATTTCAAACTAGGCTGAATACCTTTGTCACCTCAGAAGTTAGGAAAAAAAATGACTCCATTTTTTTTTTTTTAAATGTGTAAGACATTTCCCCAGTAATTTCAGAGTAAGACAGCCTTTTGCATGCAAATGGAAAACCTAGAAAGATCTCCTGGAGCAGGCAATGGCAACCCACTTCAGTATTCTTGCCTGGAAAATTTCATGGACAGAGGAGCCTGGAGGGCTACGACTGAATGACTGAGCATGCATGCACACAACTTGTAAGCACCTTATGGGCAGGAACAGGATCTTCATTCGTTTTTGTAACTCTTAACATCTAGTTGCTTGACGAAAGCTCAAGTAGTGAGAGAAAAACCAAACTCTACCATGTATTTTAAAATTGTTAGAAAGGTGACATTTTATGTGTAGAGTGCAGTGGAAATCAGTTTTGCATATGTTTTAGTTTCTGCTGGCTTTCTTAAAAGCTACACTGATCTTAAAAAACTTTCCCTTCTGTGATGGAAGAATTTCTAGAAATTGTATTTCTTGACTTGCATTTATTTTCCCCTCACTCTGAAATGAGAAGTCTGGGATATTTGGATGGCGTTGGTCAGTCATTTTAAACACTGCTGCTTTGGCTCTCTAGTTTGTGATTTCAGGTCTATATTTGGAATAAATTGAAACTCCAGTGCTGTTGGAGGCCTTTAACACATTTGCTGCCAAGGGGCTTGGTTTTGTAGATTTTATTTAGTTCAGTTGATTGTTTTCAAAATAATTTTTCTTGAAGAAACAATCACAGTACCTCCACCGGTTGAGTCTGTGGTCATCTCCTTGAGCTTCATTCGAGATGACTTGAGAAAAAGCAAGTCTGTCTCTTAACACATCTTTGCTTTATAGTCCAGCTTTTGAGCAAAAAACCATGGTGCTTCCCCATGATGACCCTGTTGTCCACCCCTTTTGAATTTGTGTTTGCTTCTTCATGTGGACAGTGTACACTGTTTGAAGAGTGTGTGTAAGCCAGTTGTGTTTTCTTTAATAAAACTGCGTTTATCCTTGTGTAGACAGATTGTGTTCTCTGAGTCTAAATTCTTAGAGAACACTGGGAGCTGTTTACTTAGATCTTTTTTCTTTCTTTAAATAAAGCGCTTCCTCTAGTTTATCAACTTTAAAACTGTTAAAAGTCAGCTGGAAAAGTTAGTTGCAGGGAAAAGGCCCTATTCTGGAGTGGTTTGAATTCAGTAACTATATTTTGGAGGGAAGGGCTTTTATGTCCCCATAAGCTATATCAAACAAAACAAAACTATAAAATAAGACACAGGCTAAGGTCACAAACCTAAATTAGACCTTTTGTTTTTTTTGACCTAGTAAGTCAGGTTTTGGGGAAAGAGGGAGGCTTGAATGCATGTGGTGTTGCTCTGTTAAAAGACTTCAATGAGTTAGGGGCACGGTTGAGTAATTGGAGCAGATTGTGGGTTCTCATTGTCTTTGGGCATCAAAAAATGGGGAGAAATTTCAATTCACTTTATGCCAGGGTCTGTGTTGGGTGTTGGGTATCCAGAGAAGGATGAGGACCATAGGCTAGTTCAAAGAACTTTGAGGAACTCCAGAGTAGTGGGAGGGAGAGAGTTGTGTTAAGGGGACTGTTCCAGTCTTCTGTGATGAATGGTGTGATGGGGAGGTGTGGGGTCTGCTGGAGAAGAGACACGGGGCTGGGGCTCCTGAGTTCCTCCCAAAGCTACAATAAAGAGAACTTACATAGGGAATGTGAACTGCTGATCATTATGGCTTCCTGGACTATGTGGACTACCCTCAACATGAAAAAGATGAGTTTCTGTAAGAAATGGATACATCAAATGACAAGATAATGCAGGAAGTATAAACAAACACTGGACTATAATGGAAGACAAACTTGCTGGAGGGCTGCCTGCTGCAACCTTGGGGGCTGGTCTTCTTGTCCCTATCTCTGGCTGACTCTAGAACCCTTCTTTTGATCTGCTTACAGGCTTTATAATCAGAGAGCTGGAGGAGATAGAGCCAGCTGGTTTTTCCACAGGCTTCTTTTATCCCCAGGGTACCCCAGAATGGTGAATTCTGCTGTCAGCACTGCAGCCTGTCCCATGAACCAAACCCTGGGTGGGGGGTCTGGGATGCAGGCAGTCCCACATGTCACTGGTGCCAGCCTGCAGCTGTGCAGGGCAAGGATGTTGGAATTGACCCTCAGTCTTACACTCTGGGAACATCATGGACAAGGTTCAGCAAAGTATCTCTTTTTCTTTGGGCTCCTTCCCTAGGCCGATCCCTCGTCACAACTCCCATCTGTACAGTGACCAAGTCCCCTGTCCTTTTTACTCCTCATAATGATGCTGAGTGTAGAAAGGGTAAGGAATGTTGACTCCGTCTTAGAGATGGAAGAGTTGAGGCTCAAAGAAGTGCACAGGTATGCAAGGATCAGAATCCAGCACTGTGTAGTCCTCTGAGTCTTTGCCAAGTGCTTTTATGGCCGAGCAGCCCCTCCAGCCGCACTCCTTTTCTCCCAGGCTGCAAGCCTTTCCTCCCACTCCGAGTTCTCTGCTGTCCTTTCCATCTCCCTTGAAGCTGCTCCCATCCTCTCTTGTCTGGATTACTCCAGTCATCTCTGAGATAATCTCCCAACTTCAGGGTGTCTCATCTGGTCACCGTCATTGTCCAGTGATACTTCCGTAGCAGTTTTTATGGGGGACATTATTCTTATTGGTTTGTAAATTCATTTAGTGTCACAATTCTGTGAATTAGATAGTATTGTCATCCCCATCTAATAGATGAGGAAGTAAGTAGAGGCACACAGAAATTAAAAACCTTGTCCAAAGTTACACGCCTATTAGGTGTCAGGGCTGGCTGGCCCCCGTGGCTTTTAGCCACTATACCCGATCCTGGATTCTTGTTGCTCAGAAGCTTCCTCTTCCCTACATCGCTCATCACAGTCCACAAGCTCATTCTCCTAGGCCTGGTAGATGAGGCCCCCGCCGTGTGATTTCAGTATATCTTTCTAGCCCGGTGTCCTACAGTGTGTCTTTCCAACAAATTGGATTTTCCTCATATCCCACAGGGGCTTCCCTGGTGACTCATGGTAGAGAATCTGCCTGCAATGCGGGAGACCCAGGTTCGAGCCCTGGGTCAGGAAGATCCCCTGGAGAAGGGAGTGGTAACTCACTCCAGTATTCTAGCCTGAAGAATTCCATGGACAGAGGAGCCTGGTGGGCTACAGTTCATGGAGCTGCAAAGAGATGGACATGACTGAGCGACTAACACTTTCATTTCCATATCCCATACAGGCTTTGCTCATGCCGTCCCTCTACCAGAAAAGCTTCCCTTGGCAGAGAAGCCTCTGCCACCCATGCTGTTTGTGATGATGTTTTTGACATTATGCTCACTGGGATTTCCATGCCCAGTCCAGGGGGCATCATCTGGCACCCTGGTTTGTAGGGCTCAAAAAAAGAGGAGCACCTTCTCCATCTGTCTTGTCTGAAAACCTCCTCCATTTCTCTGCAGATACCTCCTTCAAGAAGTCTCTTCCTTCTTTACCAGAAGGAACCTTTACTTCCTTTGGCCCATCAATGCTTTAATAGCACTTTCACCATCCAGCATGTTTTACTGGCTTTTATAGGTATCCTTCCTCATAATCTGTATGCTCTTTCAGGTTCAGGATATGGCTTGCACAGCTTTATGATCTCCGTGGTACTTTGCATATAATAGACATTCAGAATGTATCTGTGGAGTGAGTGAATTTGGGGCCCCTGGGATTCAGTTCCTACATCCCTTGGAGAGCTGGGTGAGCAGTGCTCAGTGTGGGTTCACCTGCAAAAGCAGCTATCTATTGCATGGGCTCTGGGTTCTGCTCTTGATTAAATTTCTTCCCTCTTACAGCCAAAATCCTTCCCCTTTATTTCAAACCCAGTATGATGCAAATTTGTACAGCCATCTTATAAGCAAATTGGCTAAAACCCCAGGTATCCTGGAAGTCCAGCGGCCTTGGACGTGCTTTTTAAAAACTGCATGGGTTTTAGTGCATGGAAAGAGTTATGTTAGAGGAACTCGACTCCTGCCAAGTCAGAGACATGTATTATATTTATCTTCTATTCTGGCTGAGTCGGCATTGTGGTTGGTTTGTTTGGGGAGCTCCCCTCCATGTACCTAGACCAGAGGAAGATGATGTATGTATTGGCCAAGCCTCCCGCTAAGCATAGGGAGGGTGCAGTGTGACCACTTAGTTTGGTATGCGGAATTTGCTGGAGGAGCCGCTCTTTGCACTTCACAGATGATTGAGGTGTCTGAGACCAGATGACCCAAATCGTACTAATCCTGCTGATGAGAAAGTCTTGCTGCTCCCTCCCAGCCTCCTGGCCAGCCACTCCCACCCAGTGTTCCTCTTTTTCAGCCACATTCAACCGTCTCTTCTGCCTGTATGCCTTCACTTCCTCCTGCATCTACTGGGATATATTCTTGCTGTTGTTCAGCTGGTGCTTCTCTCTAAAGAGAAGAATATGCAGCGTTTCACAGAAGCCTTCTCAACTCCTGCAGGTTAATACAACTAAGGCTTCTTTCCCTTCTCCTAGTTCCCCATCACCTCCCCCACTTTGCCTTAGCATTGATTGCATTGCCCTCTATATCTTGGACCTACTCCATTCTCTCCCTCTGAGTCCCTTGAGGGCAGGAACTGGATCTTATCTATGTATCCTGCCTGGTACACAGAAGCTCAGAGCATGCTTGCACAAATCAGAGTATTTGGATGTGATAGTGATAGTTAGCATTTGCCAAGTGCTGTACCTGTTTGGTTAACAGAGGTGAATTCTGGTGATGGATAGTCACTCATTTTGGGTGTCTTCAGGTTACTTTTAAAGGTATGGAGGAATGCTCCAAAATAAAATATAATTAAGTGTATGTTAATGAAAACATACCCACACATATGGCTTGTGAAGTAGACCTCCAGTGGATGTCTGTGCAATGACCAAGTTAACGCACAAGTGAGTGAATGAATGGAATGAGCCTCCATCCTCTGGGAATGGGGGAAGGGGGGGAAGGAGGAAGGGGGTGCACGTCTTCACTGCTCTCGGAGCTGCACAAATTGCTCAGCTTGAAGGCTGAGGCTAGAGCTGAGCTGACAGAAGCTCCCTGAAAATCCACATTTCTTCTTTCTCGTTGTTTCTGTTTTTGAGAACCAGCAGGTCTTGGTATCACCTCACGTGTTCCTAGATCCCAAGGTTTTACCCTGTTCTTCAGAGTCCTAGAGTTCTACCACTAGATTTCAGCCTGACATGGAACATGCAGTGCAGTACCCCAGTCTTCACCTCACAGTCCTCTGTGATTGTGATTGATATCACTGTAGAGTGATGCATGTGGAGAAGAACCAAATGCTCCCCCTGGTTAGTGAAATACCGGGGCTGGGTGACTCATGCTCTTATGATGCATCCCAGTGGATGTGTGAATGGTGCGGTTGTCAACATTTTGCACGCATCTGTATATGTTTATCTAGGCAAACATGAGAAAAACCAGTTTTTTCCCACACTTCTGACGCACACACAAGTGAAGAAAATTTCATCTTCTATTGTGAGAACAATTTCAGCAAAAATTGCCAAAATGTTGGTTTGTATACAGCTGTTAACAAAAATTGTGTGTTGTAAATATATACAAAATTCTACTTATTCAGTAGATAACATTTTAGAATGATGCTATACATCTAATATACAGTGTGGACTTTATTCTATGACATTGTCTTTTTATTTTTATTAGTTATTTGTAATGACGAGTAATAATTCTTAGAAGTTTACTTCTTCATGCTGGAGTTTGTTGACCGCTCAGAGAAAGGTTGAGCTCCAGATAATTCAGATGAGGCAATAAATCACTTTTTTACATTTGTTGACGAAATCCATTACCTAAATCTCTCAAATATAATTTGGTACCCTCGCCTGTATCTTGCTGAAACTTTTACAATAAATTGAATGAGCTCCATTAGGCAATGTGGGTTTGTGTTCTCACTGTGTGTATTTACAAAGACTGGTAGAGTGTCAGTGATGAAATCGAAACTTAGTTTGAACTCAGTGTGCGAAATGAAATAAATTTGACTCTTGAAATTTTACATAAATATCTGTCAGAGCCTGGTACCAAGCATCTGGGGATTTTCAGAGCTGACCTCAGAGAACATTGAAATATGTTCCAGGATACATTTTAACAGTGCTTTCCTCCACAAATAAAAGCCTAAATTAGTCAGTGAAACCACTCTTCAACTCCCTCCAAACTGAACATTTCCCAATAAGACATGTAATCCAATTTGAAATAAAAATTTCCTATTGTCCGAAGTTTAGGTTTCTGGTTTGTTTAATTGTATGGATTCCTGAAGCTGTAAGGAAAAGGTTAAATAGATATCATTTGAATTATTTTTGAATCAGAATTTTGTATTCCTGATTTATATTCCTTTATATTTTCTATATTCTAGGAAAAATAAAAGGGAAATATATTAGATGTTTTATTTGGAATTAAACTTACATTCATGAGTGCAGCCTCACTGTGTTTATAGCAAATAATTACTATAATAAATTCAAATACCACTTTTTACCTGTGTTATATTTTGGGGGAGTATGTAAGCTTTCCTTTGACAGAGGGTGATTCTGCTGTTAAAAACCATTACCATGATGGACTTCCCTGGTGGTACGGTGGATAAGAATCTGCCTGCCAATGCAGGGAACATGGGTTCGATCCCTGGCCCAGGAAGATTCCAACTTGCCACATAGCAACTAAGCCTGTGCACTACAACTGCTGAGTTTGTGCTCTAGAGCCTAGGCTCCACAACAAGAGAAGCCACCAAAATGAGAAGCTCTTGTACTGCCACAAAGAGTAGCCCCTGCTTGCTGCAACTAAAGAAAGCCTGCACACAGCAACAGTGATCCAGTGCGGCCAAAAATAAATAAATAAATTAATTAAATTAAACCAAACAAAACATCGCCATGATATTTTTAAAGCTGACAGTGGAGCTTCAGAGCAGTAGCCTGCTGTGCTGAATTAGAAACTTGTCATTGAACCCCTTTCCTACTGGCTCCATGTAGGACCCTCAAGATCCTCTGGGGTGGCTGGACCAGAGGTGACACTCCCCATGCACGCGGTCCTGCAGTTCCTGAACACTCCAGGCTCGAGTGGAAGGGGCAGCTTGGCTGACCCCAGTGGAATCATGGTGGTCACAGCCGTGTCTCCTGACACTCCCCATGACAGTCCTCTTTTCTCAAAGAAGAGCAGGTGTCAGCCCTATTTTATGCTGATGGGAAAGCTAATCTGAGAAGGGGCCTATAAGATTGGCCCAAGGTTGTCCCTTGACCTTGACCCCAACACTCTTTTCACCAGGTGATTCCACACTTGCAGATCTCCCTAGCAGTGCCTAGGAGGAGAGTTTTCATTTATAAAACCTGTTAGCTCCAAATTGTTGGCTAGTTGGAGATTTTCCAGAAAGCTTAAGAAAGGGAAAGCAATAACAACATTTGCAACACTTTTTTTTTTAGCAGTAGCATGCCAACAGAAGACTTGTTTACTTGCTGTGCTGTCCTTGTGTGCCTGGGTGTGCTGCTCGTTTTCTGTGGAGGAGACCAGTTGATGTGTTCTTTCAAAAACACTGGACCTGAGACCTTAGGATCACCCTTCCACTCCTCCTCACACTTTTTCCTTTGGCAGCCAACCTGCTGCCCGCCTCTGTGTCAAAGACGAAATCCTTCGCCTCAAGGGTGTGCTGGAGCTGTCTGCAAGCCATTTTAAGGCACATATTCAGTGTAATGATGACTCTTGAATGAATATTCTGTGCCCCAGAATATTTCTATGATTCTTTGCTGTCAGCTTAAACAGAAGTCACTAGACAGAAGCATGTTTTTGAAGGATCACAGGCATATCATGAACGCCCACAGAAGTGTTGACTGCTCAAAAGAACAGGGCGATGAGGGCTGAAGAACCCCATTGTAATATACTTTTAGAATGTGCCTGCTGTTGTGTTTGTCTCTTCCCATCAGCTGTCAGCTTCTCTCCCTCTGGCAGGTGCCCCTTCTCTCCTTTAGAGCCATAAATGGTCCCCTCCAGCTATGTATGCTGTGGGAAGCAGACATTAAGCAGGTTAGAATTGCAAGTACATTAAGAACAAATTTCCCTGGTGACTCAGATGGTAAAGAATCTGCCTCCAATGTTCGATCCCTGGGGTTGGGTAGATCCGCTGGAGAAGGGAATGGCTACCCACTCCAGTATTCTGGTCCGGAGAGTTCTATGGACTCTCCTGAAGAGGAGCCTGGTGGGCTGCAGTCCATGGGGTTGCAAAGAGTCAGACACAACTAAACAATTAACGCTTTCTAAGAACAAACAGCAGAGAAATCACCTTAGTGATGTAGCTAATCTTGAGGAGGTTGCCTGTGAGTGCAGCATAACTGCTGTGGCAATTCGCAAAGTCCCTTAGAGAACAAAAATAATTGGAGGGGATATCCATTCAGTACATAAAAGATTACATCTGCTAACCCCAACCTTCCACATCATCCCTCCCCCAACCCCCTCCCCCTTGGCAACTACAGGTCTATTCTCTATGTCTGTGATTGTGTTTCTGTTTCATAGGTAGGTTCATTTGTGTTGTATTTTAGATTCCACATATGTGGATGTGAGGGATTTGTGAGAAATTCTGTGCATTTATGTGTGCTCAGTTGTGTCCGACTCTTTGCAGCCCCATGGACTGTAGCCTGCCAGGCTCCTCTGTCCATGGGATTCTCTAGTAGGCAAGAATACTGGTGTGGGTTGCCATTTCCTACTTGAGGGGATCTTCCCAACCCAGGGAGCAAACCCAGGTCTCTTGTGTCTCCTGTGTTAGCAGGCAGATTCTTTACTACTGGCACCACCTGATTCTACATGTAAGTGATGTCATGAGGTATTTGTCTTTCTCTTGCCGACTGCTTCACTTTATGATCATCTCTAGTTGCATCCGTGTTGCTGCAACTGGCATTGTTTCATTCCTTTATGACTGAGTAATATTCCATCGTATATGTGTACCACAGCTTTATCCGTTCATCTGTCAGTGGACATTTGTTTCCATGTCTTGGCTACTGTGAATAGTGCTGTATGAACACAGGGGTGAATGTATCTTTTTGAATTCGAGTTTTGTCTGAATATATGCCCAGAAGTGGGATTGCTGGTTGGTTGTTCAGTTGCTAAGTTATGTCCAACTCTTTGTGACCCCATGGACTGCAGCACACCAGGCTTCCCTGTTCTTCACTGTCTTCCAGAGTTTGTTCAAATTCATGTCCTTCAGTCAGTGATGCTATCTAGCCATCTCATCCTCTGCCGCCCCCTTCTCCTTTTGCCTTCAATCTTTCCCAGCATCAGAGTCTTTTCCAGTGAGTTGGCTCTTTGCATCAGGTGGCTTAAAGTATTGGAACTTGATTGCTCGATCATATGGTAATTCTGTTTCTACTCAAACTAGGACTTTAAAACATTCATTAATAAAGGAATAGTTGAATAAACTCCAGAAAAAACATGTAGTGAATATTATAAAGTTTTTGAAAATGATGAGGTCATCTTGTACTAATATCTTTTTATGGAAAGATGGCAAAGTACTTATGTGAGAAAGTTAGATTATGGATCAATATGTGTAGTGTGATCCTATTTTTAGTATACATATGTGTGTGCATAAAATAAGTGCATGCGTGCTAAGTCGTTTCAGACATGTCCAACTCTTTGCAGCCCCATGGACTGCAGCCCACCAGGCTCCTCTGTCCATGGGATTCTCCAGACAAGAATACTGGAGTGGGTTGCTACATCTTCCTCCAGGGGATCTTCCTGGCCCAGGGTCTGAATCCATGACACTTATATCTCCTGCACTGGCAGGCGGGTTCTTTACCACTAGCACCACCTGGGAAGCCTCCCCTCTTCCTTGTCCCTAAAGACTACAAACAGGCCTTTCACCCTCCTAAGTTTTACTGAGAATCATTAAAACGAAACTGACGAAGCAAAGGTAACAGAGTAACAAAGGTAAAATAGCAAAGATGAAAGAAGCAAGGTGACAAATGAACAACAGTAACAAAGCGGCAGGCTTGTGGTTCCTCAGAGGCTCTGCTTCTACAAAACTGTTGGCCCTGAGCCCTGGTCCCTAACTCCTGGTCAGATTCCTGAACTCATCTGTCACTCCTCAGGGTTGAATGTGCCAACCTTCCTCTCTTTTCACCTCCCCTCTCCATGTCCTCCCAATATCTTTTTCCACCAAGTCCCTCAGCCCAGTGTCAGGCCTCTGCGTGTAATTAAGGTGCCCTCGGCTATATGTGGAATGTCTGTGTTCAGGTCCCCTGGGGAGTTTACATCTTTTGAGGGATACTCTCTGTAAAAGCCCTATACAGGGGCAGTCGTCTTAAATTATTTCTTCATGGACTCACTCTTGTCCTCAGAAATCTTCCACCTGCCCATCCATTTGCCTTCTCATCCCTTTTTCTTTGCTCCCTTGATCCAATAATTTAAGCTCCTCCTTGGAGCAAATCACTGGTCTAGCCCTCAGATATGAAAACATCAAGGGCCTCTCAGGTCTTTCCAATCATCACTGGCCCTGCCCCCTTCTGTGAACCCTGTTTACATTTCTGCACTCACCCAACTTTGGTTGATGGTTATGTGTGACTCCTACCCCAGTGGTCTTCTGAGTGCCAAAGTGTGCCAAGCACTGTCTTAGGCACCAGGGCTATAGCTGTGAGTGAAACAGACAAAGATCCCTGCCCGTATGGTGCTTGCCTTGGGATGGAGAATTGAGTGGTCCTCAAGTCACCGATTCTGGCTTCTGTTTGGGACCATTTAGCTGAGTATGGTTTCAGCACCTTCCTCTCCCACAGACTCCTTATTACTGTAAATTCCATGCCCTGGAGTCATTCCTTCTCCAGAGACACAGGTGTGAAGATAACTTGCGACCTAGTGTAACCAGCAGAACAGGTGTGAGAGAAGATGTCATTTCTGTAATAGTCCAGAGGGGCTTCTTGAGGGATCAGAGAATGGAATCTAGCCTGGAGACTGAGGCTGGGGGAGAGGGTAAGTGTTGTGTTCAGATGGTGGTTGAAAAGTGGGAGGCAGGGGTAACTGCATCTGCTTAGACTGGGTGCTGGTCACAGGTGTTCTGCTCCCTGGGGAAGCTTGTTTCTGGAAGTAGCGGCAGACCAGCCCCCATCCTGGGGAGCAAGTGGGGCTCCTGGGGAGTCTTCACCAGGAGGGGCTGGGGTCAAGGGGTCACCTCCTCTGCAGAATTTGGGTTCTATGTTGGGTTGCCAGATAAAACACAGGATGTCCAGTTACATCTGAATATCAGAAACAATCAGTACTTCTTTAGTAATAAGTCTGTCTCATGATTTGAATTTCAGAGAAGCAATATTTGGGTCAGAGTTATAATACAAAATTATTCGTGTTTATCTGAAATTCAAATTTAACTGGGCATCCTGTATTTTATTTCTAAATCTGACAACCCCAGCTCTAGGGGTACCTGGCTCAGCAGAAGTGGCGAGGAAGATGAGGAAAAGGAGGACAATAATAACCGTAAATCAGCTGTGCTTTGTTTTTTTTTTTTAATAAAAGCTTGACACAGGAATACTGTGCTCACTTCCTAGTGTACCTCAAACTGAGACTGTAATTTGCCTCCTTTCTACTAAGAAGCATCACAAAGAGGTTGTAGCTTAGTGACTTGGGCTAGTTCTCAGCTCTGGTGAGAGCTCCAGCTGGTTCTCTCTGCCCTGCCCTCATTTCTGTTGCATTGGAGCAGCAGGACAAGCAGAATCACTCGGCCCCTATCCAGCCCCACTTACTCTCTGAGATAAAGGAGGTTCGAGGGGGTACAGTGGGGAGTGTGGCTAGAAATGCCCCAGGTTTTCCTGCTGTCCTTGGGCCACTCATTTCCTGCTGATGTCTCTTCCCCTTTCATTGGAGACCAGAGGTCCTTGATCCTGAATCCTTGAACATGAACCATTGATCAAGTGGTCCGTTTGTGTTTTTCTCCTGGACTCCTTTTAGGTTTTGTCTTTTTTCTAGCAATGCTTTTATTTAAATCAGGGGTCAGCAAGCTTTTTCTGAAAAAGGCTAGATAGTAAATATTTTTGACTTCGCAAGCCATGTGATCTCTGTCTGTGCTACTCAGCAATGCAGTTGGAGTCAGAGAGCAGCCAGAGATGCTATGCAAACCGATGGGCGTGGCTGTGTCCCAATAAAATTTTGTTTATGGATGCAGAAATGTGAATGCTATGCAATTTATTATTCTCTTGATTTTTTCCAACTGTTTAAAAATGCAAACGCCATTCTTAACTCGTGGGCCATATAAAAACAGATGGCAGGCCAGATTTGCCAACCCTGTTCTAAGTCAGCAGCAGAGACCATTACAGATCCGAAGCCTGGCTCTAGTCCCTCACTTATGGGCTGAATGGCTTCTCGCCCTGAGGTTACAGCTGCTGCTGCTGCTGCCACCAGGTGACTGAGTAAGCTGGGATCTTAGGCAGTGGGTTTGCATTTCAGCTTCCTATGATACAGGTACAGACCCACATCCCAAAGTTTGCTGTATAGAAGAGGTTCCTGTGTGGGTTTGTAAACCTTCTTTATTTGTTATTTTTTTAAAAAACTTTTAAATTTTATATTGGAGTATAGCTGATTAGAGCTTCCCTGGTAGCTCAGGTGGTAAAGAATCTGCCTGCAATGCAGGAGACCCTGGTTTGATTCCTGGGTTAGGAAGATCCCCTGGAGAACAGGATTGGGTACCTACTCTAGTATTCTTGGGCTTCCCTGGTGGCTCACATGATGAAGAATCTGCTTGCAATGCAGGAGACCTGGGTTTGATCCCTGGGTTGGGAAGATCCCCTGGAGGAGGGCATGGCAACCCACTCCAGTATTCTTGCCTGGAGAATCCCCATGGACAGAGGAGCCTGGCGGACTACAGTCAACGGGCTTGCAAAAGAGTCAGATGTGACTGAGTGGCTAAGCACAGCATAGCTGATTAACAGTGTTGTGATAGTTTCAGGTGGACAGCAGAGGGGCTCAGCGATGCGTGTACCTGTGTACAAGTATCCATTCTCCCCCAAATTCCCCTCCCATCCAGGCTGCCACGTAACACTGAGCAGAGTTCCCTGTGCTATACAGTAGGATCTTGTTTGTTATCCATTTTAAATGTAGCAGTGTGTACCTGTCGATCCCAAAGTCCCTAATTCTCCCTTCCTCCCATCCTTCCCCCCCGGCACCATAAGTTTATTTTCTAAGTCTTATAAATCTTATTTTGAAAATGAGCCATTAATGATCAAGTCTGTCCACAGAGTCAGTAGTACAGTGAACATACAGGCATTCCTCATTTTATGATGCTCTGTTTTATTGTGCTTTGCAGGTACTGCATGTTTTACAAATTGAAAGTTTGCGGCAACCCTGCTTTTATAGGTGCCATCTTTCCACCAGCATTTGTTCACTGTGTCTTTCTGTCACATTTCGATAATTCTTACAATATTTGAAACTTTTTCATTGTTTGCTCTTTTTGTTATTTTCATTATGTTTCGTGGGGTGATCTGTGATCAGTGGTCTTTTCTGTTACTATTCTAATTGTTTTCGGACACTATGAACCATATCCATTTAAAACAGTGAACTTAATCCATAAATGTGTGAGTCTGACTGTTCCACCAAGTGGCTGTTCCCTCATCTCTCTCCCTCTTCTCAGGCCTCCCTGTTCCCCGAGACACAGAAATATTGAAATTGAGCCAGTTAATAACCCTACAGTGGCTTTTGCTGAAGTGAAAGGAAGAGTCATACGTCTCTCACTTTAAAATCAAAAGCTAGAAATGGTGAAGTAGGAAGTGAGGAAGGCATGTTGAAAGCTGAGACAGGCCCAAAACTAGGCTTCTTGCATCAGTTAGCCAAGTTGTGAAGGGAAAGGAAAAGTTCTTGATGGAAATTAAAAGTGCTACTCCAGTGAACACATAATGATAATAAAAATATAAAACAGCTTTGTTGCTGATTCATGGAGAAAGCATCAGTGGTCTGGATAGAAGACCATACTAGCCACAACCTTTCCTTAAGTTAAGGTCTAATCCACACTCTGGCCCTAACTCTCTTCATTTCTGTGAAAGCCACTATTGGTGAGGATGCTGCAGAAGAAAAATTTGAAGCTAGCAGAGTTTGATTCCTGAGGTTGAAGGAAAGAAACCATCTCTACAACATAAAAGTGCAAGGTGAAGCTGCAAATAAGTGCTGACGTAGAAGCCGCAGTAAGTTATCCAGAAGATCTAGCTAAGATCATTAATGAAGGTGGCTACACTAAACAACAAATTATCAGTGCAGACAAAATAGCCTAATATTGGAAGAAGGACAGCTCGGGTTTTCATAGATAGAGAGGAGAAGTCAATGAATGCCTAGCTTTGAAGACAAGGTTAATGCAGCTGGTGATTGAAGTTGAAGCCAGTGCTCATTTACTGTTATGGAAATCTTAGGGCCCTTAAGAATTTGCTTAATCTATCCTGCCTGTACTATGTAAAAGGAAGAATAAAGCACACTTGGTGACAGAATGATTTGCTGAACATTTTAAAACCATTGTTGAGACCTACTGCTCAGAAAAAAAGATTGTTTTCAAAATATGACTTTTCATTGACAATATGCCCAAGAGCTCTGATGGAGATGTACAATGAGATTTTCATGCTTGTTAACACAGCATCCATTCTGCAGCCTTGTGGATCAAGGAATAATTTTGATTTTCAAGTTTTATTATATAAGAAATACATTTTGTAAGGTTATAGCTGCTGTAGGCAGTGACTTCTCTGATGGGTCTGGGGAAAAGTAAATTGAAAACCTTCTGGAAAGGATTTACCATTCTAAATGCAATTAAAAACATTTAGGATTCATGCAAAGAGGTCAAAATATCAACATTAAGTAAAATTTGAAAGAAGTTGATTCTGACTCTCCTCAGTGACTTTGAAGGCTTCAAGACTTCAGAGGGGGAAGTACCTGCAGATGTTGTAGAAATACCAAAAGAAAGCCTAAAGATGTGACTGAATTGCTACAATCTCATGATAAAACTTTAACAGATGAGGAGTTGCTTCTTATGGATGAGCAAAGTAGTTTCTTGAGGTGGAATCTATTCCTAGTGAAGATGCTGTGGAAGATTGTTGAAATGACAACAAAGAATTTAGACTATTACATAAACTTAGTTGATAAAGCAGAGTTGAGAGAAAATTGACTTCAATTTTCAACGAAGTTTTATGGTGGGTAAAATGCTATCTAACAGCATTGCAGCTACAGAGAAATCATTTGTGAAAGGGAGACTCAATCCATGTAGCAGCCTTTCTTGTCTTATTTTAAGAAATTGTCAGCACCACCCCAGCCTTCGGCAGTCACCACCCGAATCACTCGGCTGCCATCAACAGTGAAGCAAGACCTTCCACCAGCAAAAAAATTATGACCTGGACTTCCCTGGTGGCTCAGTGGTAGAGAATCCACCTGCCAATGCAGGAGACAGGGGTTCTATTCTTGGTTTGGGAGGAACCCACATGCCACAGAGAAACTAAGCCCGTGCATCACAACTGCTGAGCGCATGTGCCGCCAGCTAGAGAAGCCTGTGCACCCTAGAGCCTGTGCTCTGCAACAAGAGAAGCCACCACAATGAGAAGCACACACGCTGCAACTAGAGAGTAACCCCTGCTCTTTGCAACTAGAGAAAAGCCTGTGCAGCAATGACAACCCAGCACAGCCAAAAATAAATAAATAAATTATTGAAAAAGAAAGATTACAACTTAACAAAAGCTCGGATGATGGTTAGCACTTTCTAACAAAGTATTTTGAAATTATGTGCATTGCTTTTAGGTATAATGCTATATTGCACACTTAATCAACTACAATATTGTATAAGCATTGTTGTTCACTCAGTTGCGTCTGACTCTTTGTGACCCCTGGACTGCAGCACACCTTTCTTGTCCTTCACCATCTCCCAGAGTTTGCTCAAACTCATGTCCATTGAGTTGGTGATGCCATCCAATTATTTCATCCTCTGTCATCTGCTTCTCCTCCTGCCTTCCATCTTTCCCAGCAGTAGGGTCTTCTCTAATGAGTTGGCTCTTTGAATCAAGTGGCCAAAGTATTGGAGCTTCAGCATCAGTCCTTCTAAGGAATACTCAGGATTGATTTCCTTTAGGATTGACTGGTTGGATTTCCAGGGTCTTCTCACAGACTCTTGCAGTCCAAGTAATATAAGCATAGTTTTTACTAATGTATGCACTGGGAAGCCAAAAAATTTGTGTACCTTGCTTTTAGTGTGGTATTTGCTTTATTGTGGTAGCCTGGAACAGAACCCTCAATATCAAGGTATAACTGTAGTTTATAGTGACCATAGGCAGCAATATCAGGAGTAATTTGGGGCTAATAAATAAGTAAGCAGAGGAATTGGATATGAAACACTTATATGTCTCTGTTCAAATGCTGCCTTCTACATACAGATGTGTGTGTTTGGTGCTGTGTTTTTAAATGGAAAGATCAGGTTAGGTTTGACTTTCTGTCACCAGATGGAGTCTAGCTGTACCTGAAACATGGATTAGGAGGTAGGGCCTTTCATTCCTGAGTGTCTTGACTGATGGGGGTCTTGTGTTTTATGGATATAAGATGTGCTGGGTGAGGAGAACAATGGAATTATGCTTCCCACAGAAATCACTCCTGGATTGAGAATCGAGTTTGCACGTTTGCCCTGTAGCTTTCATTCCTGCCGAGTGCTAGGAGATGGGTGGTTATTAAGTTATGTCAAAGTGGTGTTTGCCTTAATACACGATCCTCCTGCAGTAACTCGATAAGGGGAGGTGGAGGGGGGGCAGGGAGAGAATGTGGTGACCTGCATGTTTCTGAAACACAGTGCATCTGGAAGTCAAGGAAGCTTCATGTGGTGATATCAGGGAGTTCTTTGGGACCTGCACCCAGACCTGTGGCAGGTTTGAATTCACGAACACTGGCATCTTGTGTGAGGCAGGATAGCTTAATGGTCAAAAGAACAGCAACTAGGCCCAGACTGCCTGGCTCCTGGCTCCTGGCTCCCAGCCCAACAGTTTCCAGCTTTTCGCCTCTGGGCAAATTACTTAACCTTGCTGTTTACTGAATAGTACAATAGGGGTATTAATAGGAGTTCCTACCTCATACATCTGTTGTTAAGAGTAAAAATGACTTAATGTACATGAAGTGCTTAGGATTGTGCCTGGCTCATGCATCTTTATTGAGATAAAAGTATGAAGAAGTGGCTTTCTTTCCCTTTGACCTCGTGCTGTGAAGTCCGGTATGTACAGCTCTGGTAGGAATGGGTCAAAATAGCCTCATAACTCCACCCCCTCCTCCCACCTTCTCATACAGAGATGCGTGAATATCCCTGGGAAAGATCCTGGGTGTTCTTTGTGAGTACTGGTCCATGGATGATGCTTGGCCCTGACATGACCCGTGGCTCACCTGCTCAACCTGTCACTTGTTGGCTCTGGGACCTTCAACAGCTTCCTCCTCTCTTGGAGCATGAGACAGAGATTCATGAGCATCTCCACAGTCCCCACAGGACTGTCTTGGGGGCATCAAAGAAGACAGTGAAAGTGAATAGGCTTTGTAAGCTGCAAAGTTGCTCTTCATAGGCAAGATGTCCTTGTTCCTATTCCTCACTGTCCTCTTGCATCCCTTTGGTCTCCCTCCCCCTCAGCCCTTGTGGGACAAGGGCTTTGAGATCGTGTTTGTAGAATGATGTGGTTCTTCTGTAAGGATTTCGCTGTCTCCCACTCTTGTTTGGTGGAATTAATTGACAAAAGTGAAGTTTGAAGTTGTGTGATAATAACATTTTGGTTTCGTGTGCGGGCATTTCTGAGTCCAATTCCCTCCTTTTCTTTTCTGTAAATTACATTCTTGTTTTATCCCTGTAGGGTCCTCAAGCATAAGGCAGGGCTAGTCTAAAGCCAGATGTCTTTACATTTATTTTACTGTGATTCAGGCTTTCCTTTTTAAAGGAGAAATTCTATAAGTTTCAATAACCAGCATCCTAATGGTATCTAAAGTATCTTCCTCTGCACTGCTTTGGGCTGAGTAGTATAAAGTTGACTTCCATATGCTTTACATGTATCAGCGTATTCAATGAAGGGTAGTTCTTTAACTTTTACGAGTTGGAGAACTTTGCCCTGGGGTTTTCTTGGAGCGGAGGTTGTCCAAGTCTTTTCGAGCAACTGCTGCTGAATTGTGGTTACTTTCTGTGACTCTCTTATAGTGACTTTACCAGGAATCAGGAGAGGACTCATTGTCCTGGCCTGAGTCACAAGCCCCCTCCTCAGGGTCTCTGCAGGGGCAGCAGCCCCTCTTTGCTCACCCCCGACAGAATAGAAGAATAGTTAGTTTGAGGAGGTAATAGAAGGTGCCCGGGGATGGGGGAGTGACTGCAAGGGCTTGCTGTAGCATGGTATGGAGGATGTCCTTGTCCCACAGCGAGGGAGGGGAGGAGAGGGTCTCGCACACATCACTCAGGGTAGGATACTGTCCCACAGGCTCCCTGAAACCTGAGATGCCGCTGGTGAGTCAGCCTCACGCCTTGCTGGGCCCCCACACAGTTCCTGGCCACACAACATCGCTCAGCCCCTGAGATTCCGTACCATGTGCCTGATTCCAGAGGGCTCTCGGCACACCGCTGACTCTCCCCCTCCTCCTCTTCCACTTTTTTGGTCAAAAGGCCAGGCTAGGGACAAGGATGATTTTGCTCTGAAAAGGACAATCTGTGCTGAGATGATTCTTGGCAGCCTTTTCAGAATCTGATCTGGGAAAAGCCCTGGGTTGGAGGTGCCGTGTAGGTAATGATTTAAGCAACAGATAGCTTGACCAGCTCTACCAGTCTGGAGCTTTGAGCCCTGAGACTCTGTGACTTGAAAATTCTACTTTGGGAAATGAACACTGGGGGCATGGCCTCCCAAAGGGTGGGAGGAACATTTGTCTGGTAGCATTGTCCATAATGAAAGTTCGAACCCTTCCACTCCACAAGGCGGGGTGTGCTGGTGAATGGAACCAGCCATGGATTCCCTAATCTGTGTCTTCCTCAAAGCATGAATAAGTCCTTGAATCCCCAGAGCTGGTTGCTCCAAAAATAGTTACTGAAGTGGTTTGAATTATAGATTTCTTTTCTTTGGGAAGGAAGTTTGAAATCTAACTCAATCATTTTTCTGGGGCCCTGGCAGGCCAGGTGACCTTTCAGATCCCAGCCAGTTATTGGCCCAGCTGGAGAGCCACCCCCAGCTTCTCCTCCTAAGGGAGGGGCATTTCTCATCATATCGTGTTGTTCTTCTAATTAAATCATGGATAATGTCTTTGGCATGCTTAATTTCTAATTAGGTGACTTTATGGATCAATTTGCATATAATGTTAAATCTAATGTGGAAATCATTAAAAAGCTAGATCCCTGGGGAGAAGAATAGGTACTTATTCTGTGCCTATTAAAAATAACAAATATATGCCTTGTATTAGCACATGAATGCTTTTTATGTGGAATTGGAAAAAAGTAGAGAATGCAGGACACATAGGTAGTGTGTGTGCCTGTGCACTGGGGAAATGTCTAGTGTTCAGATTTTGCAGTGCGTCCAGTTGTAATAGGTACCATCCACTGGAACTTGACTACATGCCAGTCCTGCAGTAAGTCCTTTAAGGGCATTGTTTTACTTAATCCTCAAAACAACTCTCTGAGGTGAGCATTAGTATTCTCCCCCATTACAGATGAGGAAACTGAGGCTTGGGACATGAAGGCCTTGCAGTTAGAAGATGGTGAAGGCAGGGTTTGAATCCAGGCCAGTTTGAGTTCATAATCGATCTTGACTCTTGATTATACAGGGAAGTGCTCCCGTGGGCGCTCAATAACTATAGCCAGTAGAACCCTACCCTGCAAGTGGTCTGGGTGTCAAGTCCACTGGTGTCTAAAGTGTTTGCAGCTGATGGGAATTTGGGGTCAGCATAAGCGCTACCATTACCGCTTTCAGGGAGAGAGATGGGTCCTGAGGTGAGCAGCTGAGGCTCTCTCACAACATCTACAGGCTAAAGAGGCAGTGCCTAGCAGGGGCCACTCCCTGTCCACAGCTTGGTGTGAGGTCAACCCCGGCACTCCCTCTGGGAAACCTCTTCAGGTTTACTCCACACCTTTGAACGTATGTGTACAGTGTGTTTCCTTTGGACAGTGGATCCTCTCTAGGACATTCTTTTAGACTTTATTAATTCTCTTATTTTTTGTGTTTGACTACCTTGTATTTAGTGAAGACTGTAGAGAATGTGGTTTTGAGCCAGTCTCTTACTTACTGCCTAAGTCTTTCGATAAACCGTTTAGTCCTAGTTGCTAGTCTGCTGGATGTCATCTGGCTGTCCTGAGGACCTGTGAGTGTGGAAGCGCCAGGCCCACATGGTGGGCATGATGTGCGCTTGGTAAACAAGTTCTCCATTCCTTTCTCCTGTAGGAACAGTGGCTGTTAATGGATGAGAGGACCAGATTCAGGAGCCCTCACATTTTTTTTCTGACTCTTGCTGGTGCCTACCGTTCTTTCACTCAACCACTTTGACAAATGCACAGCATCCCAGGCCCTGTTCTAGCATCTGGGGACACAGCATCAGCGCACAGGACACAGGGGATGCTCTGCACCCCACTCCCACATCATGGGCCTTTCTGCATGGTGTGGGCAGACAAGCAAGCAAAATAAACATTAACTGTAGTTGGATGCAAGATACTGCTTCACTACCAGCTCGAGCAGTCATTCACATCTCTGTTTTTTCAACAGGCGGTTTGAATACCTATTATGTTCCCAGCACTATGCTAAACACGGGCATGTGAAACTGGATAACATCTGGGAGCCCAGGAATTATTTCACCAGAAAAAGAAGTGTCTGAGGAACACAGATTACTCTCTTGTGTTTTTCCATCTTGAACATTAAAAACAAAAACATTTTCACTCTTTGACGATGAATATTCATTTGAACAAGTACAAGCTTCTAAACCCAACCTCCTCTCCTATCCAAGGGACTTTCTTATGTGTAGGGAGATGGACATATGAGTTGGGTGTTTGGATCTGGCAGATGTTTGCAGGATTTTTAACTGAACTGTGCTGTGCTTATTCTGTCAGTCATGTCTGACTCTTTGAGACCCCATGGACTGTAGCCTGCCAGGCTCTTCTGTCCATGGGGATTTTCCAGGCAAGGATACTGGAGTAGGTTGCCGTGCCCTCTTCCAGGGCATCTTCTCAACTCAGGGATCAAATCCAGGTTTCCCGCATTGCAAGTGGATTCTTTTCCATTTGAGCCACCAGAGAAGCCCAAGAATACTAGAATGGGTAGCCTATCATTTCTCCAGAGTATCTTCCTGACCCAGGAATCAAATCGGGGTCTCCTGTATTGCAGGTGGATTCTTTACCAGCTGAACTACCAGGGACGCCCAGGATTCTTAACTAGTGGTTCTCAAGTATTCCTGTGCAGAAGAATTGCCTGGGCAGCTGGTTAAATTCAGATTCAGGTGTTCCACTCCCAGATACAGATCTTCCTCGACGGAGTTACATCCCGATATTCCTTAACTTTTACATACTTTAATTGTAAAGAAAAATCAGACTTCTTCTGCCATGTAAAATTGAGAAAATTCTGTATAACAGATCTTCCCCCCCTTAGGATGAGTTATGTCATAAAACTGATAAAACCCATCCTAAATTGAAAATAGTGTAAGTTGAAATGCATTTGATACACCTAAAACCTACTAAACATCACAGCTTAGCTTGGCCTATCTTAAATGTGCTCAGAACACTTACCTTAGCCTACAGTTGGGCAAAATCATTTAACGTAAAGCCTCTTTTATAATAAGTGTTGCATGTCTCATGTGATTGATTGAATACTGTACTGAAAGTGAAAAACAGACTGGAAGGGGAAACAGTTTCCCCCTGTAATTGCTGTCCGGCATCATGAGATAATATTGTACCACTTATCGTAGCCTAGGAAAAAGATCAGAATTTAAAATTTGGAGTATGGTTTCTACTGAATGTGTGTCACGTTTGAACCTCACAAATTTGAAAACTCTTTCAGTTGAACCATCAGTACATTTAGTAGAATTGTCTCTAATTCACCAAGTCCGGTTTGGGACCACTTATCTGAGCTTTAACCCGCTTTACAGGTGAGTTGGATACAGGTGGTTTTATGAACCATACATGGATGGATCCACACAGTGCTGGAAGAAAGTTGAACCTCTTCATTTTATTAAGGAGGAAACTATTTCCCAGAGACGGGAGGGATCTTGAAACTAGCGGCAGTAGTTAACAGGATAGGCTGGGGCCTTGGAGCAGAATTGATGTAAAGTCTCATCCAATCTGTCATTTGTAGCTTTGTACAGATTTGGGTACCTCCTCCTGCTTCTCCGAGCATCCGTTTGCTCATCAGCCTACCTTACTGGCTGAGAGATGTGATAGGAGGGACCCAGGCAAGCTTAGGATAGAGACTAGTGTTAGAAATTGTTCCATGTCCCAAATTAGCATCTTGGTTTCCCAGATTCCTGATTCATCCTTTGAATGTGAGTTGAGCAGCTGCATATGCACTGCATGATTTTTCCTTTTTCACAAGATAAAATGCTATAACCACAATAAAAAGATTGAAAAAAGGAAAAAAGTTCACCCACAAGCTCGCTATCCTACCACAACTGTTTTCATTTTTCCTTTTAACCCTTGTCTGCATGCAGACATATTTCTATATAGCTGTAATCATATGTAGACTCAATTTTGTATTCTGCTCTTTTCAGTAAACCTTAAGCAAATGTTTTCCAAATGGTTACATAGTCTTCAAAATGATTTTTAAATGGTCTTACAATCTATCATCCCACAGGCTGAATTTATTTAACCATTCATCTATTATCGGACATTTAGATTCTTTTCCCCCTACAGTTTTGTGCTATTATAAATAATACTTGGAGATATGGCTTCATCCATATTGTAGATTAGTTCCTTAGGGTGGATTCCTAAGAGCAGGATTTCTGGGTTAAAGGGCAGAGGTTTTTTTTTTTTTTTTTTTTTTGGCTCTTGATGGATATTTCTAAATTGCTTTCCAGAAGACCTGTGCCAGTTTACAATGCCACCAGCGATACTGTTAAGGTACTAGTTTCAACCACTTGGCCTACATTAGATAAAGTCACTTTTACAAAGGTTTGGCTCAATGATACCTCACTGTTTACTTGGTATTTCTTCGATTATAATAAGGTTGAATCTGGCCTTATTATTATAATGCTTTTTTCTTGGCTGCGTTAGTTCTTCTGTGTAGCTCGCAGGCTTCTCTAGTTGTGGTGTGTGGGCTTAGTTGCCCTGCAGCATGTGGGATCTTAGTTCCCTGACCAGGGATTGAACCCACACCCACTGAACTGGAAGGCAGATTCCTAACCACTGAACCACCAGGAAAATCCCTACTATTATCTTCTTTAGGTTTCGTTTCTTTCTTTCTTTTTTTTTTTTTCTTGTTATAGGCAGGACCTAGCCATGTGACGTCAGATTTTCTGCTCAGAATTTTTTAGGTTCTTAGATTTTATAATCCAAAAAAGAAACCAAATTCCCAGTACCTAAACCCAGAGGCCATCTGTATAATAAACACTTTGGACATATTTTGCAGTTGGATTCACTGTTTGGGATCTTAATGTCCTTTCAGGTCACTGGTTAACGGGGTGATCCTTGCAAAGGAGAGGGGCCCTTCCTCTTCTCCTTGGAGTCCACTTTGTTCTTTCCTTCTAGCATTCGGGGCCCCACTTCCTGTCCCCCACCTCCCCTGTAAGCACTGTTTTTGTCCCTTTGGAGATAAAACATGAAAGGATCAGCTTTTCAGTCCTGCTCCTTCAACTTTAAAATGCAGGTTGCCTAAATTATGTAGTACGGAACCAGGATAAAGAAAATCACAGCGTTGTAGCAAATTGCTTTTAACTGCACTGCAAAAGCAGTCGTCTCAGAATCACAGGAAGGTGTATTTGAGGGTGTAATCTTAGCTTGCGGTGAAGGGGAGTCTGACTTGTTTTTCAAGTCGGTCTTGAATAACTTTGTTCTTTCTGGAATGCTCACCATCCTCAGCGTGACAGAGTTTGCTTGATGGCAAACTCTTCCACTGTGATGTACATACCAGGGCCGCAGAACTGGTTTGTTTATTTGCCTGGGGTAAGTGATTGAAACTCCTCCCTTTTGCAGCAGCACCCAGCATGAGATGGGTGACTCTGGTCCCCCAGGTATCCTTAACAGTGGCCCCTGGGATCACACCATCCCCTCTCCAAGGACCACGAAAGGGGTAAAGGACGTGTATTCCTCTGAGCAGGAGACCCAAGTTTCTCAATGTGTGGATCTTGGGTAGTGCTGCCCCAAACAGGCCACCGCCTGGTGTTGGCCGAGTAGCTGGGCATCTGTACCTAAGAGAATGGTCATGGCTCTATTGCAGTTTAATTTGTTAATGAAACAAGATGGAGCACATTTTCCCCTCCCGCACACCTCCCGGGCTGTTTGAGATGAGGCACAATTAATTTATTTGTACTGTCTGTGGAGGCGTATGCCAGCTAATGTAGTGCAAGAGCTTTTATCTTTCTGTTTGTAATGAAGAGGGGCAGGCTGCTGGCAAATTGACAAGGATTACTGATGACTCATTCTCAGACTGCAAAGTGCTTTCTTCTGAAATAATAAAACGCGTGTACACACACACACATACATGAAAACCTAGTTCCTGTTTGAAATGGGCAGAACTAGTTTGGGAAATTTCAGACACCCCTGAAAACATTACAGGAGAAAGAAAGGACAGATGAAGTTCTTTCTCCAGCTCTTTGGCTTGGCCTGACAGGGGGCAGCACCCCTTGCTCAGTGGGGGCCCTGCCCTTCTGAGATAGACACTCCCCGCCTAGCTCGACTGCCTGGCTCCTTTGTGCTGTCCTCTGCGCTCCAGTAGGCAGCCTCCCCTACAGCCACCTCCCAGTGGGGCCCGGCAGACAGATCCCTGTTTACGTGGGGGACCTGCCCTCTGGACTGCTTACTACCCCAGATCTCTGAGCAGCACGTCTGGGGCTTGGCTTTGCACAGCCATGAATTCCGGGCCTGTTCAGTGTTTGCCCAGGAGTGGAGTGCACTCGGTTCCTTCTGGCTTTTCCCTGAGTTCCCCAGGCCTGGGCCTGGCCATTGGCAATGTTACTTGTGGACTGCTCTGTCATCTCACTTTGACATGCTTTGGAAGAAGTAGTTTCTCTAAATAGTTTACATTCGCTTGGTCCTTTACAGTGTATAAGGCATTCTGGCCATGACAGCAACTCTGTGATCTGGTTATTTTGTTGCTCTCTTTTATGGATAAGGAAATTGATGACCAAGTGGCTAGCAATGGTGATGAAAACCAGGACTTTGGAGACTGAAACCTGACCTTGTGATCTTTTAATGATACTCATTCATTAAGGGCAAAAATTAACCATTTTCTATGTAAGAAATCAAAAGATGCTTGCTCCTTGGAAGGAAAGCTATAACAAACCTAGACAGCATATTAAAAAGCAGAGACATCACTTTGCTGACAAAGATCCATATAGTCAAAGCTTTGGTTTTTTCACGGTGGTCATGTAGGGGGGTGAGAGCTGGACCATAAAGAAGGATAAGTGCCAAAGAATTGATGCTTTCGAACTGTGGTGCTGGAGACTCTTGAGAGTCCCTTGGGCAGCAAGGAGAGCAAACCAGTCAATCCTAAAGGAAATCAACCCTGAATATTCATTGGAAGGACTGTTGCTGAAGCTGAAGCTTCAATACTTTGGCCATTGATGGGAAGAGGTGACTCATTGGAAAAGACCCTGATGCTGGGAAAGATTGAGGGCAGGAGGAGAAAGGGGAGGCAGAGAATGAAATAGTTAGGTAGCATTACCAACTCAGTGGACATGAATTTGCACACGTTCCGGGAGATAGTGGGGGACAGAAGAACCTGACACGATACAGTCCATGAGGTTGCGAAGAGTTAGACGTTACTTAGCAACTGAAAAAGAACAACAGTGTAAGAAACATAAATGATTGGCTAGGGAAGCTATTCAAGAATTACATGAGCGGGACTTCCCTATCAGTCCAGTGGTTAAGACTCCTCGCTTCCATGGCAGGGGGCCTAGGTTCTATCCTTGGTTGGGGAACTAAGATCCTAAATGCTTCTAGTTGCAGCCAAAAAAAAAGAAAGATGTACATGAGAGAACATAGACGTTTCTATAGTTCTCTAGAATAGCAGGAAGTTTATAGGATACTTTTTGAAGACCTGAAAATAATCTGTTTTGCCCCCTTTTTCACTGGTCCAGAGAAATAACCTCTCAAGTGCAGTCTGAGTGTTCCTTCCTGTGTCAGATGGCTGGTCAAGCTGGTTGTGCGATGCGGGCTCAGGGTAAGTGACCCAGTTGGTATTGTGACCCAGGCGTGAGCAACGCAAGTTGTTCCACGGCCTTGTCGACTTTCACAGCTGGAAGGAACCATGGAGATTTTACAGAGGAGAAAACTATGGCCTCGAGAGAGAGAGATTTTGTGTTAGGAGGGATTTCATTCATTTATCCAACCATCCATCCATGCATCTGGCAAATATTTATTGAGGCAGTGCTATGTTGGGAGATAAGGCTTGGGCAATGAATGAAACAGAGTCTTGTTTCAAGGAACGTCCAATAGTGGGTAATATGGAGGGGCAGGCACTCACAGTATGGGGTTAGGGTTTGGAGGTGTGAGGTTTTGGGGGCTCTGTCGGGGGCATAGGCACAGAGGCTTCCTTAAAGGAGTGGTGGTGCCTACAGTGAGACTTGAAGGTTGGAGCCAAAAGTCACTGAAACATGGAGAAGCTACGTCAGCTGAAATCTGGGGCCTCCCCAAACTCACACCCAGCAGGAACTGGTGCCACTGGAAAGGCTTTATGTATGTCCTTTAGGTACTTAGAAACAACAGGTGTTAGGCTCCCTGAGCCTCAGGCATGTGTAAGAAGTGCTCACAATAGGTCTACCCCGTGCAGTCCGTAGCCACTAGCCACAGTACTATTCAGCACCTAGAATTAAGTTGCTCCATCAGTGTACAGTGGCCGCTGGGCTTTGAAGACTTGGTAATAAAAAAGAAGATGAAATACCTCATTGGCAATTTTTTTTATATTGATTACAGGTTGATATAATATTTGGGTGTGCTGGGTTAATAGAGGTTACTGAAATTAATTTCACATTTCTTTTTTCCTTTTTTAATGAGGCTAGTAGGAAGTGTGTAATGTCGTGTGTGGCTCATGTTGTGTTTCTGTTGGGCAGCGGTGCTGGGCGGAGAGGGGCACCTGGGGGAGGAAGTGGGTTGGTGATGAGAACACAGGATTCAGAAGAGATGTGAATCGGGTCCAGGGGTACAGCCTATGGCAAGCCTGCGCACCCCTGCCCTTCTCTCTAATGTGGCACTAACAGCCCTACAGCTGGGCCTGAGAATAAAGTCAGAATGCCTCTGAGAAGTGCACTGTGGTATGAGCTGTGATCCTCCTGATATTAAGACAGGTTGGTGGGAAGACTGGATATCCCATACAGTATATACTGATGTTTTAAAAGGCAGATGAGAAATTTGGCCAGTTGCAGAGTAAGAGGCTGAGTGTGGGAAATGCGTGCAGTACACAGCAATTACAGACTGGGGGTGGATCTGTGTGACATGCTGTGGATAAGAAAATTCCATTTCTGTTGCACTTGGCTTGCTCTGCTCCAGGAATTCCCTCATCTCTCACACTGGAGTTTGCATCCAGGCTTTTTATAGTCTGCGTTTCTTGTTTTGTTTAGTCTCCAAAGGTCAACAAGAGCTAATAACCATTTCTTTATTTCTTTTTCATCTTTGGGTATTTAGTATTCTAATCCTAAAACTCAGCACTCATTAAATGCTTGATGAATGAATTGTCATCATTCTGTAAGTATTTACTGAAGACCTAGTATCTATCTTCTGAGCTCCAGAGATACTGCACTGAATAGGAGGCCAGCCCCCCACCCCAAGATGCTCACTGTAGGGAAGGAAACAGTTACTAGTCTAAGGTAGAGAGGACTACAGGAGAAGTGGAAAGCTTTCCTAATTGCTACATCTTGTGACCAGAAGGATCATTTGGTTAAAGATGGCAAAAGAGAGAGCTTTGAGACAGTTGCAGCTGACCGGAGTATGCTTTCTTATAATTCCCTTTTGGACAATAAAATCCAAGAACTGAGTTTGCCTGGGATCCTACCAGCCCCTGAGGGTTTCCAGCACTGTGGCAGTATTCCATATTAGTATCGTGGTTGTATATTAATTACATTTTCTGTTGTCAGTTTACAGACCCCAAAGATGTTGCAGAATTCTTAGAGCAAACTGATAGCCCTCCCCATTGGGAGTGACCTGGGCTAATTGGAAGCCGCTTGCAAGACCGGTGGGGCAGAAGCAGTCTTTTAAGGGCCGAGCAGGGGCTATTTGGGGGCATGAAGTAGCTGTGACCTGGCATCGAGGTGGCAGGCAGGCAGACTGTCATTTCAGCGGGAGATAGCATCTGATACTCATCCCTTTGGGCTAGTCTTATAATAGCGGTGGATAAATAAGCTGCCTCCAGTATGTTCCCAGAATATCTCTGTCTGCAAAATGTCTTTGAAAGGATATTTGACTTGTGAGCATGTGGTTGATAAAATAAATACATTTTAAAAATGTAAACCTCTCTGTGAGAGGTTTTAGTCTCTTCTGTCCCTCGGGAAAAATCAGGCCCTTCTTGAACATCTTTTCTTTCCTCAGTGTAGAATTCCTGCCATGCTTTGTAAGAAGAAGTATTTTTGGAATGTAACACCGGCAGAAATATAAAGGAGTTGTGCCCAAACCATTGAGCTGTGGCTATTGTGTGGGTGGGTTCTCCGTGGTTTGTGAAGAGATATCAGCCCTGACACCTGCAAATCATTTGAGGTGCTGGGCCAGGGTTGGAGGAGCTGGAATTCAGAGGCACTTAAATTGTTTTTAGCTGGATTTTGTGGTCAGGCAGCTGGATGGGGCCATTCTCTCTAGTATTAGAGGATCCTTACCTGATGCGAAGGCTGACTCATTTGAAAAGACCCTGATGCTGGGAAAGATTGAGGGCAGGAGGAGAAGGGGACGACAGAGGATGAGATGGTTGGATGGCATCATCGACTCGATGGACATGGGTTTGGGTGGACTCCGGGAGTTGGTGATGGACAGGGAGGCCTGGCGTGCTGTGGTTCATGGGGTCACAAAGAGTCGGACACGACTGAGTGACTGAACGGAACTGAACTGAAGTATTCAATTGCACCTGCGCGAACAGACTTGGTGCCTAGAAAAGTGCTTGGCATGGTATAGGAACATAATATATGGTTGTTGAGTGAGCGAATGACTGAATAAATGAGTGAGAGGGTTAGTCAGTCCTTTTGTGGGCTTTGGAGAGAGATCTTGCTGAATGAGCGTGCCCCTGGCCCTTGCTTCTTGAAGGTAGTCTGTACATCGGCAGCAGCAGCCTCACTTTGTTAGCATAGGAATCATCTGGGGATCTTGTGAAAACGCATGTTCTGATTTAGTGGAGCTGGGACTTGGCTAGGGAATCAGCACTGTAACATGTTTCTATATTGATGTCAATAGTGCTGGTCCATAGGCTATACTTTAAGTAGGGGTTCTGGGGTGTTGGAGCTGGAGTGCATGTTCAGTCGTGTCTAACTCTTTGCGACCCCATGGACTGTAGCCCGCTAGGCTCTTCTGTCCATGGGATTTTTCCAGGCAAGAATACTGGAGCAGGTTGCCATTTCCTCCTCCAGCGGATCTTCCTGACCCAGGCATCAAACTCATATCTTTTGTGTCTCCTGTATTGGCAGGTGAGTTCTTTACTGTTGAACCACCTGAGAAGCCCTAGGGGTTCTATTAAGGTTCAATCGAATCACCAATAGTCATTTGTGAATTACCATCAGCACTAGGGGTTGAGGATAAAGATGGAAGCCTTGGTCCTTGTCTCAAGAAAATGTCGTCATAGTGAAAAATAAAGACTCAGCCTCAGAAGTTTGAGAAAAAGCAATCGTTGTACTCTGTGGTGTCAGAAGAAGTCAGAAGAAAGTTGAAAGGAGTGGAGGACCTCTTCGTGGAGGTGATGCTTGAACAACAAGGTAGAATCATATGATCTCGGAATTAAAGCTTTCTGCTTCCAGTGGAATAGGATCCCTGTAACTGCCCATCCAACTTCTGCTTATATGCTCTCATGACAGGAATGTATTGTCTTTTGCTTGTACAGCACTTTATTGTTTATAAAGCAGTCTCACAGGCTTTATCTTGAAATGTCAGCTTTACCTTGTGAGGTTGTATACATTTTACTGCCATGTTACAGTTGTGGAGACTGAGACTCCTAGAGATTGTGACTTGTCCAAGGCTGTGTTCTTTCCAGTGCTACTGCTGGGATCTGAACCTTTGATTCCCAGTTGGATGTTCTTTGAGCTGTACTCCACTGGCTCTGATGTGGTGAGAGAACAGAGAACTAGATCCTAAAAGCTTGAATGAGAATGTGAACTGATATAGAGAGTGAAATAGAGGTATTATGGATTCTGCAGCATAGTTGACTTGAGCAGTGTTAAAGGATTTGGAGTATATAGATTTAGGAGAAGCTAACCCTGTACACCATGGAGGCTTTCCCTTCAGTACATCCCCAAATAGTCTGAAAACATTCTAGAGGCACAGCCTTTTTGATGGAGAGCTCACTATAACAGTGGAACTGTTTATTTCTCTTACAGACCATTGTCTTATATTGAGTCAAATAAGGTCTCCTAGAATCTTCACCCATTAATCCCAATCCCCCCTTCCCTGCTTAAGTTACAAGCCTAATTCCTCTTTTTATATGTTAGAGCATTTAGGTAGGCCATTTTCTTTTGAAACATTTATGAGAGTTTTTCTTCCCAGATTTACAGTGTATATCCACTATGGAACTTTAAGAATATATGGAGAAGCAAAATATAGAGAAGTAAAAAAGAGAATTGGAAACTATCAATAACTTCGCTGTTCATAGGTAATCAGTGTTGTGGGCTTCATACCACATTGTCTTCCAGACCATTTTCAGTGCAGTGTATGATGTATGTGTATGTTGCTGTTTTTACAAAATGAATCATATTCTTTGTGTATAGTAGTTTGTAATTTTCTTTTCCTTATAAATAGAATTTTCTTTCCTATCAATAACTATTTATGATATTGCAGCTGATGACATTATTTTATAATGAGATAGGTAATATATTCAGTTTCATCAGATATTTTGCCTATTCCCTCTCATATTTTAAACCCCTGCTTTTGGGTTAATGTCAGTGCCTCTATAGGTTAGGTCAGCTATATCTCTGTTGTCTATTTCTGGGAGCAGAATGGTAAAGTCCAAGACTAGTTTGAAGATGGCTCTTGTAGCCATGTACGTTGTTCTTTCTCCAGCTTCACGATCCCCATTCCTATTAGGACATGGTGTCACACTCCTGTCAACTCTCTGAAATGCGCACACTTCTAGCTGTTCATCCCTGTATGATTGCTGGGACCCAGATGTGAGATCTCACTTTTCTTACTGTGAATGCAGCATTCTAAGGGCAGCCTGATACTGCATTTGCTTTTATAGGAGCCTCATCACACTGAGTCATTGAGCTTTGGGGCAACCCAATCCCTTAAGACTTTCTCATGTGATCTTCTCTACGCTATACTTGTGAGTGGTTTTTTTTTTTTTTGACCTAAGTGCATGACTTGACATTTATCCTTATTAAATTTCTACCTTGTTAAAGTCAGCCGGTCATCATATCCTTTGAGATAGTATCAGGAGCAGACTCTCTCATCCTTCAGAGTGACTGTCCCTTCCAACTCCCAGTCACTGGCAAATTCCAGTGTCAAATGATTCAGCAGATCCCAGCAGTCATTTATGTCTCCGTCTTCCTCACTGGGTTGTGAATTGTTTGGGGCCAAGACCATATCACATTATTTTTCTTAAAAAACCTAATTCCTACTTCAGTTTTTATTTTATGTGACCTAGCAGTTACCCCAAAAATGTTGACATATGGATATTTGTTTGGCTTTCTCTCCAGGGACGAAGGCTTGGTGGTAGTGTCATAGTGATGACAAATATTAGAGAAGTCAAGCCTGGGTCTCTAGGTGAGGAGCCTACAGTGGGGTTGAAGAGAATAAAACCTGAGTATCAGATGTAGTAAAGATAAGCATAGAGACCTCTGAGGTTGCTCAAGCATTGCTCGTTTGGGTTAATTGTTGAGAAGGATCTTCATGTCTTCCAGGAAGGCAGGCAGTGAAGGGATTCCTCTGGGCACAGTAGGTGAATGCCTGAGGCCGTGAAAACCTGAGTTGAGAGAACAGCAATGGCGGGGGACAGGGACCATGTGGTTTGCTGAGAGAGCTGATGATGGGAAACCAACACGCAACCTCTGAGAACTGAGCTGAATCATGATCACAGAGAGGATTCTTATCTGACTGTCTTGCAAGGTGCAAAAAAAAGTTGGTTTCTCTTTTTCCTTTTATAGTCATTAAGCTTAAGGCTCACTAAGTTAAGACCTGTTCACTGTTAGTTCCCCTTAGATTAGAGTTGGAGGGAGACTAGAGCCCAGGAGCTCAGATTCTGCTCCCTGGGCCAGTCATTATGGTGTGAAAGTGGCCTGGGGCCTCCTCTGTTTAACCGCTATGGTCTCTGCCTTTGGCCCCTCATCAGCTTTTCTGATCCTCAGACTCCTCACCTCTGAAAGGAGAGTAATACTGCCTCCTTGCTTTTGTGAAACACACGTGAGATGGTGCCATGAGAAGTGAGGTCTGAGCGCTGGGCTTGGGGCATAGCTGCTGCTAAGTAAAGGACTGCTGAGGTAGATGGCAGTGAACTTGGCAGCATTTCTTAACCTTATGAGAATGGAGGGGCAGCAGTGTGAGGGTTCCAGATCCCTCCATGTGGCAGTGAGCTTTTGCAGGCATGAAGGCAACACTGGGGCCCCTGCTCCTCACCCCAACTCTGCCCCCCCAGAAGTTTCAGCTCTCCTGGTTGGGACCAGGGCCCTGTTTACTAAAAGGCAAGATTTCCTCCAGAAAGAGGGAGAGGTTCTTTAGGGGCTGGGTCTAGACCCTGGAGTTTGAGCACCTCCAGCCCTGGTCTTCTTGGGAATTTCATGGCTTCCTCATCGCATGTGACCTTAGTTTTTGGTGCAAGGTGAGGTTGTATGATTCTGGGGTAGACACTCAATTTATCTCTCCTGCTGCCTCCCTGTACATGCTGGTATCTGTCACACTTCCCTCAACTATAAGGAGGCTGGTTTATATTTGTATATAGATGCACACCTACTTGAACAAGTGTGCATTCATCACTAGATATACAAAAATAAGCAGCCATTTATTTAAAAAAAGAAACTGAAAGATCTAAAATTGTATTTGAGCTTGGTTTACTCTTTTGTGTTGATTAAATGTTAATGTGCTGCAATTATTTTAATTTAGTAAAGGAAGTTCAAACAGGGAGATGGGAAGAAAATAACTCCAGCTAATTGGCGAGAGTCTGAGGCCATCCAGAAAAGCAGTTTAACCAGCAGAATTTGAAATGTTTTAGGTATCTGGTTCAGGATTTTTTCACTGGTTTTTGTGTTTTCCCTTTTCTAGTTTAGAACTACTGATGGTTTCCCCTCCAAAGGATGGCCATCTTTTCTTCATAGTTAGGCAGGGTTCTCTTTCCCTCTCCCTTCCTCTCACTTCCTTTTTTTGGTTCATTCACTCTGAGACTTCTGAGTCAACTTCGGGGAAAGGAGGAAGGGTTAGAAAAGGGAGAGAAAGAAGTAGGAAAAAAAACATCTCCTCCTGCAGTGGTTCTCTGCCATTCCTGGTCCCTGCCACAGACCAGGGGCTGCCACTGGGCAGAGATGGGGTTAACATGTTTGCCAATCCAGGCATTTCCCTGTATGTTAGCTCATCACTACCCTGGGAGGGAGCACATGAGGACACTGAGGCGTGACCACATTACACATGTTGCCCTGGTACAGCAGCGAAGTGGTGGAGTGTGCATTCCAGCCCAGCCCTCCACGCTCAAGTCAGGCTCCCTACCCAGCTCCAGATCCTCGGGTAGATCTTTGCCTGCCCTCCCTGACTCCTAAACCTGCTTTGTGTTTTTCGAGCACTTACTCTGTGCTATGCACTGTTTTGGATTCTTGGGTTTCAGCTGATGTGTCTGTCTCTCACTGGGCTGTGAGATCTTTGAGGGCGGGGTGGGTGTTTATTACTCATCTTTATCTCTCCAGCGCAAAGCCTGGCCCAGAGTTGGCCACATGCCTGTTTAAGGCTAATTGAACAAATGCTTGTATGTGTTTTATGACACCGAAATAAACTATGAGCAGTCCAGGTACCTAACACTTCTGTGTCCCAGCCCTACATAAAGCAGGGATGAGGAGGGAAGTAGGAAACGTTTCTCTGTAGGCCATGCTTTATCTGCACTTCTGCAGAAGGAAATAAGGCAGTCCCTCAAGCACTGTATCAGTATGTGTGAACTGTGAACACAGTCTCCTTTAAAATGTTAGTTAATATGATTATGATATTTGTTTACTCTGACAAATTGCCTCTCAGATTTCTTTTTTTTTTCTTTTTCTTTTTTTTTTTGGTATGACAATGACTTTTTCTTTTTTTCGTTTCACATGTGATAATTTACATGCTTCCATGCCATTCTCCCATATCATCCTGCCTGTCAGATTTCTTTAAATCTGTATGTAATATCCTGAATTCCAAATGTATCCTTTTTCTTCTTATGTACTATTTCTGTTCAAAACTGGAGTATGTGAACATAGTTATAGCCTGTTAAGACCAAAGAGATTTTTTTTTCTAGCCTTTGTGTGTGTTGTGTGTGAGTGCACGTGGATGTGCCACTGCCCTACCTAGAACAAACTTTTCAGGAAACACAGGACTGCATAATAGCAATATATCTTAAAATAGAAATAATTCAATTTAAAGAAGGCACATGGAATTGGAAATATTATTTGTATTTAGGATTTTAGATACTTTGTTGAATTCAACTAGTGGTAAAGTGGGATCGATGTGGTCATCTCTCTTCTTTGGAAGATAACAATTGATCAGTGATTATTCTTTAAACCCCAAAAATCTCAGTGTCTGAATAATCACTGTATTTTGAGTTTCAGATGAAGGTATAATCCTCAAGCTTATTGAATGGGGCTTGAACATATTAAGTAAATAGGAAATTTTTATCAATTTTAATGGTCATATGGAATGTGATGGACTCCAGCTGGAACCTGGGTTTTTGATTCCTGTTCATTCACGGAGTAGTTTCATAGGTAAAGCAGGGGTGGAAAGGGAAGCAAGAAGTATTTCTTTGAGATAAGACAGCCAAATGAAGCTTTTACTTCTCTTTTAAATGAGTTGTTATACATGAGAATGTATTTTCTTTTTAAAATTTACCCATAATTTTCTTAAAAGATATTAAAAGCCTTTAGAAACGGTTGGACAGAATTATAAACACTATTTTTTTATTATTTTGTCACAGTCTGCTTCTTTCAGAAGCAACAGTGCTGTCAGAATGTGCATATGTGTGTGTGTGTGTGTGTGTGTATGTGTGTGTGTATATATATACACACACACACACATATGTGTATATGAATGAATGATGTGGTCAATAATATTTTAGGAGACTTTAACAAGATTCAAATGTTGGACAATCCACCCACATTTGGGCCAGAAGTCTGCTTGTTGCATAGACAGCTGAGTGGAGTAGAAATAGAATCCTACTTTTGACAGCTACTTTAAAGTCCTGTTTTGACTCTCTTGTTTATAGATGAGGAAAATTCTTTTGCTAAAGGTTATATTATTGTCCTGTCTTATCTTTCCCAGCAGAAATTTAAGTCATCAGAGTTACTGTTGACACATCTGAAGAGTTAGACTAAAGAGGCAAGACTAAGCAAAAAAAAACAAGGGAGAGAGAGACAAAGTAATCATAATCTCTATTTAAAAATGTCCTCTGACTGTCAGTCCTCTCTATTTCGATCCTCAAGTGTCCTTTACCTATGATTTTTTTGTGAGTGAGGAAGAATAAAACCTAACATTCATGTGAGGACTTTGCTTACCAATTGAGGGTTTCCAGAAACACACAGGCAGATGTATCTCTTACCTTGACAGTCTTTACTTTCATTTCAGTGTGACCTGGTTGGAGCTGTGAGTAACTCAAATGTGCGCATGTGCCCTAAAGTCAGCTTCATGCTAGAAGTCATTTATACTCTTCAGCTGGGTCCTATATGCTTTGCATAGTGGAGTTCCAGAGTGGATGAGCCTTGCTCTTCATAGTTTGCCCAGTAATTAGGAGGGTGGCGGGGGAGTGTAAAGAAAACACACTTGCTCGGTAGCAAATCCAAAAGTTTGTTCTCCTCTGGGAGACATGCACCAGACTTGGAAGTTTGTGCAACAGAACAGTTTTAGGGATGGTGAAGTAATTTTTATGGCAGAAACACTTACAGAGGAAATTCAGTACAGCTACCAGCTGCCTTGAAGAAGGGAAAATGGTCTAGGCAAAGAACAGCAATTAGCTCCCCTGCCTTTTGGACTGACCCCTCAGTATCGATAAAGATTCATCAGCCTTTAAAGAATGTTTTCTAATTTTAGCCCGAAGAATAGGTGCCTGACGAATTGATCAAACTGCAGTTTAAACTTTTGTTCTTGCAAAGAAGAAAATACTCCCTTGACCTCAAGAGAATTTGAAGAGGTGATGTGTTTAAGCCCCTGTGCTGCGCCTGGCACCTGGGTCTCAGTCTGGGTATTGGAAGATGGGCACGGAGCTGTACCTCTGGAAGGGAGGGGTATAGATTCTGAAAATAAGCTGTTCACAAACACACACACACACACACACACACACACACACACACACAAATCCCCCCTTTTCTAATGGAGGAGTAGGAACCTGTCTGGCCATCCTCTGCAGTTGAATTCCCCGCCCCATCCCACCCCTCCTGCTCCCTGCCCCCCACCTTTTTTTCAGTTTCAAGTTAGAATATCTGAGTACTGTTGTCCATTGGTATGTGAAGGAGCTGGTTCAATGAGCCCCCATGCAAACTAGAATGTGTGGATGTAGGTTTATCCTTTTGTGACCTAATTTCACATAACATAATGTCCTCAAGGTTTATTCTTGTTGTAGTGGATTTCTTTCCTGTTTGAGATTGAATACTCTTCAAGGCCATATTTTATTTTAACGCCAAGCATGTGTGAAATATTCACCCACCAACACATGAATTCATTCTCTCCTGCCTTTAATGAGTAGTCATTCGTGCAGTTTTTTGGCCACCCATCCATCCTTTTCTCTTTCTCCCTCCCTCTGTGATTACATGTTACCTGCCGTCTTGGCTAGTGACCCATAAGACAAAGACTACCTCTGTCTGCTCCCCATCCCAAACTTGTCGTCAATGAGGAAGGTGGAGTCGGGCAATTACTAAGCAGTATCAGTGAAACGGTGGTTGTGTGTTTAAAGTTCCATGAGACATGAGCGGAAATATAGCAGATGGCATGAGAGCCAGGCAAGGCTTTGCTGAAGAGGTACCACTTGAGTTGGCCTCTGAAGTATGTGTGGCAACTCTGTAGGTGGCTAAGGGGAGGAAAGACGTTTCAGAAAAGAGGACCAGCAGAGCAGCAGCTGGGAGGCTTGTCTATACTTCACACAGTCAAGCTGGGTAGTTATCAGTTTAGACTCTGCAGTCAGACTGTTCAGATCCTGGCTTTTGTCTCTTAGTTTCCTTGTTTCTAAATGGGAATAATGATAGTACTTTTCTAACAGTGTTGTTAGGAGGGTTAAATGCATTGACATATAAACTGCTTAAAATACGGTCGGGTACAGAATGTATACTCTCTGTAAGTTTTAGCCATTATTGCTCCTGAAATGTTTAGAGGAACTTTAACTCCTTAGGTCTACTTAAAGTCGGCTGTAATCTGTGCATTGTGTCTGCGTTCGGAGGTTGTGAAGACTAGATGTGGAGTTTGAGATTGATTGGGTGGATCCTAGTGGTAAAATGGGGTTCAAGTGTTCACAGATGCCCGACCTCCAAGCTTTCTTGTATTTAGGTGCTCGAATATCTCTTGTATCTGAGTTTACTTAAATTTTCTTAAAGAAAGTCAGAATAATTAAATAACAATGGAACATAAAAAGTGTAAAATAAAAACCTATAATGTCACCTTCCTAACAGTAACAGTTTTCTTTTTCACTTCTGTAGAAATATGCATAAAGTTAGAGTTGTAATTACATATGTATACACACATATACATATATACACACAACTTTGTAGATAATACATATACACACAGTTTTGTATTTTGCTTTTAAAAAATTTGTATTTTTGTATTTTGCTTTGAGAAACTTTCCTTTGTTTATCTATTCTTTTTGATTTTTCTTGTAAATGAACACGGTTTTCCTTTGCATTTGTGCTGTGGTTTTCTTAATCATTCTGCCATTCATCGTAGTATAGACAATTCTATAATGTAGATTTTTGTGCTTCTAATTTTTTTCTCCCATGGGATTTTCTCTTAATAAATTTCTAGTGTTAGGATTATTAGGTCAAAGAATTTCAGCCTTTTGAGACTCTTAGTAAGTATAGCCATTTGTATCTTCACATCCCCAATACCTCTAGGATAGTTCCTGGGTCATATTCAGATGTTATTGCTCTTTTAAGGTTTAAACCTCTTAGGAGGTTTAAAATAACACTTTAAATTTGCTTGAATTTGCCATCCTTTCTCCCTCCTGGTGAAGATGCATGTTTTGTCATATGCTTATTCTCCTGTGTGACTTGTTCACTCATTTCCTTTTCTGGTTATGTTCTTGATATTTTCCAGTACAAATTTGAGTCATTAATTCACCATAAATACTAGCTTTGTGTTGGAAAAAAAAATACAGGTACAAGGGTCAGAGCTGTTTCCCTGTCCTGCAGTAGCGAGGGTCTCATCTGTGCCACTGCATTTCTGGAGAGGGAGAAAGAGGCATCATTGCTTGCTAGGCCAGCTCTGCTGGGGTCCCAGTGGCCAAGAGTCTGGACACTTGCCAGTGACCTTGCTTTTTAGCTGCTTTTTATTGTGAGCAGAAAAATAGAATGTCTATCCATTATCTCGACTCTAAAAGTGTGCTGACTTCATTTATTGGCTCTCTCCTACTCCTCATGTCCCATGCCTGCTAACCAGCATACAGCAGGCAATTTGTTTTCATCTGTCATAAATCAGGGGTTGGAATTGACCTTCTCTGACATTCTTCCTACTCTAGTTCCCTCCACAGCATCCCTGTTAAGAGATTGCTCAGCTGCTCCTTGATTACCTCCAGTGATGAGAGGTTCATTCTATCACAAAGACAGACCTTGAACTCAAGGTGAGATAGATCTGGATCTGGATTTTCTATTTTATCTGTGGATAAAAGACTTCCTGTTTCTAAACCTTATTTGCTTCATTATCTGAATAATGGGTATGGTAATATTATATCTCTACCTAATAGAGTTGTAATGAGGATTAGAAGAAATAATAAAAGTAGAGTCTTAAACCCTGTTCCTCACACACAGTAGTGAGGAATAAATGTTAGCTCTGAATATTATTTCCATCTACTACTGCAAGGCATTTCCTTAAATTTTAGCCATTATATTTGATTTTAAGAACCAAAAATATTTTTATACCCATCAATTAGAATTTTACTGATTTGGCAAAGAAGCCTTAGCCCCTGTAGTGACTTGGAGTTTGGAGTATATTCTTCCACCATGGAGGTGTAGATGGATATTGTCTTTGAGCTGGCTGCAGCTTGAGCCACCTTCCCAGTGGCTGTGCTGGACAGTGCTTTAACGTATCCAGGCTGACACCTTCTTGGTTTTGAAAGCCTGATTTTGCAGACCCCTTGTTTGTCCTTCTTCCCTTTCCTGGCTGGTGTTCCTGCCCTGGCAGCCCCAGTAGAGGATGGACAAAAACATTTGAAAGAAAGGAAACTGTTCCACAGATAATAGAACTAGTTATCTGTTCTCTCCCACAGAAAATAGTTAGCTCAGTGAAGAGGGGGCTAAGGTAGAGGTCATGCTTCCAAGTGCACAGTGATGTGCCCTGCCCCACATGCTGCTTTTATTGGTGTTATAGAGTGATCCAGTACCAGGGTGGTCTGGCCATAAGTTAGGCTGTACTGACTCCTTTTATCTCTAGACTTCAGCATTTCTGTATTTTTGCTTTAGCTTGCTGAGACTATAATTGAGGATCTGAGAGCTCCTCCAAGTCTCCTGTGATTTAAGCAGATAACTTTTACCCTTGGGGGAACCAGTGTCACTGGTGTTTCTACTAGGTCCATGACCCTCAGGATTGTAATGTTTGTCTCTGCCTGAACCAACTCACTGTGCTTTGTAGAGAATAACTTAGTGGGAACAGCCCCCCTCCCCTGCCTCCACCCCCAGCATCTTGGTAAGTTCTTCCTATTAGTTGTCCATTTCAGTTTTAAAAATAGAATATTAGAGAATGAATTTAAGAAACAGCACTGATGTGATGGTAATGAAGATTTTAAACAGTGGTCTCTGAGGAACTGGTTGGAGGGGAGGATTAACAAAATTTAAAAAGCAAATCCTGAGTTACAAGTGGTATGTGAAGAATGGTGATGTTTAAAATATTTAACAGACAGGGTAGACATCATCAGTGGAAACCACTGGAGACCGCCAGGTGTGCCCGGCACTTACCCTGTACTTGTTGGATAGTGAAGAGGTCGGGGGCACTGGAAGAGGGGTGGGAGCTAAGGGGACAGGCATTTGTCAGGCTTGGGTCCCTGACTCTTTCCAGCCTGTGTGGAAGTGTTTCAGTGTTTTAAACAGGTGCTGGCAGGGGCAGCGTCTGAATCACCTTTGACAGATGTTAAGAAGTGTTGGATCTGTGCCATGGCTGTCTTCTTTTGTCTCAGTGCTGAAGGGACCTTGGTGGTACTGGCCTCTTGGTAGGTGCTCGGAATGTTTCACATTAGAATTTAGGGGTGTCTGTTTGGAAAGTACTGAGACACATTGCTTTAATCAGAAAACACTACAGTGTGACAGGCACCGTCCCTGTCTTTATGAGGCTCCCAATCTGCACCAGTGGCTTCAAGTGTTTCCTGCCCCTGGAATTCGAGGAATCTGTCGGAAGTCACTACAAGGATATTTGTCATACAGTGAAAAGTTGGGCAAAATCTAAATGTCTAGCGATGGGAAAATAGTCAAATAATAGTATATGTACAGCATGGAATACTATGCCTCTTAAATTCATGAATACAGAGGATATTTCAGGACTCAGGAAAATGCTGAATGTGAAACCTTAGGTTGACAATAAAAGAACCCCACACAATAGGTAATAATAATAATAATGTTATAGTACATGAAAATACATTCAAATGCATTGTTAGCCCTGACTATTATTTGGTGGAGGGCGGTAGGTAAAGTTAACGTGTGTTTCTGTTTCCATTCTTTTGGTCACCTGTGGGCATTAACTTTATAACTAGAGTCATCCTATAAATACTGTATTTCTAAAATCCAGTTTAGAGTGTTAAAACATTATTTGTATGATCAGTGACTGAGTATTTTGAATTTAATCAGGGAGAAATACTTTTGAAGGTTGTGTTTATCGTCTGTAAAGGAAGCTGCTGACTCGGTGGAATAAAAAGTAAGAGCCTAGGTTAGCCTGCCGATGCTGGGACCCCAGCTTCCAGACTGCAGGGGCTCCGAGAGGCCCTAATGTGCTTGTTGAAAGGCCCTCCTTGGCCTCTTATTAATGTCCCTTGCTGAGCCATGCTCTGCTCTGCTGGCTAACCTTGTCAGAAGGTTACCCGTGGCTCTCCAGGGCTCGTCTAATTTTAAACCCAGTGTGCCGGCCAGTGTGGTGGCGTGGCATTGGGCTGCGGGGACACTAACACTCCCTGGAAGATACGGCTGGGGAAAGATGAGCCGAGTCCCTGGGTTTTTCTCATCCTCCTGTAAGTGACCAGGCCCGCTGAACAAGCAAAAGAGAGCTGGGATAATAATGAGAGCTTTTATGGTAAAAATCAGGATTATTAAAGATCTTTTAGCAGTGGCAGTGCTGGTGGATAATTGCACGGTGTGGTGTGTCCTGCATGAGTTGTGTGAATTCTGACCGCGTGAGCCCGATGGGGTCCTCTCTTCTGGGAACTCGACTCTGACTGTTTTTAAAGCAGAATGAAGCTGCCTCTCATTTCACTGTTGATTTGATGCTCCTCTACATTTATGGAGCTCAAACTCTGCTGATAGTAGGCTCCTTCTCTGAAGTTTTTTACTGGTTGGATTGGAAGAGAGCTATTATTTCTTCAAAGCTAAAAAATAAAAGATACAGAATCTTCTTACCTGCATGTCTATCAGCTGCTGTTGGCTGCCACTAGGATTATCATTTTAAAGATCCCCTTTGTCCCCTTGTTAAGTATTTGCAATTGAGTCCTGTTTAGAACACCGCTGTACCATTTAATACTTGTAACCCTGATATTTTGACACGAAACAGACATTGGTAACTACAAAATAATATGATGTTGGGGAACTTTTCTCCATCATAATTAACTTTTAAAAAAGATAACAGAGAATCCTTTTTTTCTCCCCCTAATGGATTTTTTTTTTTTTTTTTTTTTTTTTACTCTTCCTTCTCTCCACATTCAGGCTGGTAAGGTGCCTATTAGAGTTAGCTGTCTTCCCCTGCCAGGACATTCACAGCGACTCTCACATGTAAGAGATTACAATGGGAAACTTCACCCACCTGGTCCACTGCCTGGTCTCCAGTTTACCTGCCCAATGGAAGAAGGGCATCCTTTCCTTGTAGCTCAGTCTCTATCCACCCTCTTATAAAACAGTTGCGAGGAGCCAATTAAAGAGGCATAGTGTGTGGAGTAAACCAAGATGAAAGCACAATGGATGGAGATTCAATAACCTGCTAACTCCCTGCGGTGACTGAAGTCAACTTTGAAGTACCCAGGCTGGGTCAGACCACATCAAGCCAGCAGTGTTCCTACACGAGGGTAGCATGAGAGTGATCTGTAATTTTATTTTAAGGAAAAAAAAAATGCATACATGCTTTTTATTGGCCTTTTATTTTTTGAAGGTCTGTCCCTCCTTCTCTAGGCCTAATTAGCTCTGTCATATTTGGATGTAGTTTGAGAAAATTAGAGCTGAGTAATAACAGGAATTTGTTGAATGGGAATACTTGTTGAAATCTTTATTGACCCAAATCTGACTTTTCTAAATAGCATTAAATAAGCAGATTAAAAAACCCACCCCCTTCTTACCTTAAAATAAAGCACGTTTAAAGTAGTGAAGTATAACATAAATATAAGCTACTCTTGCTTGGATGCTAAATAAATGAATTATTGCAGGGGCTGCAGTGGTGATGTTAAAAGAGTGTACTTAAGAATCTAAAGTACATTTTGTAAAACCCAGTTCCTCTTCAACTCAGATGCAAATGTATGCTTTTCTTTTCCTGGTTTTCTCTTTCTGGCCTCTTCCCTTCTGCACTTGGCCTGCACGCCTTCCTGGTGTAGGCCTGCTGTTATTTTTGTGGTAACCTGACACTTTGGCCAGCGACTGCAGCCCCCAGGCCCCTGGGGGGTGAACTGGCTGTGAGCTGAAAAGCCGGGCTCCCGATCTGATGATCCAATGTCCCAGTGTCCCAGGCGGAGCAGCTGCTGCATCAGGGCTGGGGGCCAGCAGGGTTGGGGGCTGGGAGCTCCAGCTCGTGATGCCACAGACTAGGGAGGAAGGGTGCATGTCACAGTTCAGACCTCAGATTGTGGCTTCTTAGGTCATAGGCCCTACTTTGAGTTGGGGTCCAGCAGAGGCCAGCTAGTCAGGGGTTCTGGAGACTGGAGGAAGGTTTTGAAACTACTGTGTTTTTTTATTGCATTCTGTGGGTCTCATCTAGACTATGCCCGAGGCTGTCTTTGTGATTCCTTAGACAAGGATGAATTTCTTAATAGTCGTGAAGATTGTATTAATATTTTATGTTAAACTAATTTTATCTCGCTGGGGTAGGGAATGAGGTACAGAAATGAATGGGACAGAGCCCCTGTTTTCTGAAAATGTGCAGTGTAGCAGGAATGACAGATATATAAGCAGTGAGTATTAATTATAGTTGTGTACGTTTGTTCAACAATTAGCTGAGGACCTGCAGTTTGTCAGGCACAGTTCTCAGCCGTGTGTGCACAGATACCCACTGATCTGTAAGCATACAGATGAGTAACGTATGTAATGACTGCTGAGGATTGAGACATCTGTACTTGTATGGATCATTTAATCTTTCAGCAGGTAGGTAACATTAATTCCCATTTTGCATGCATGCACATACACACGTCACCCTGAGACATAGCTAACAAGTGGAGAGCTCAAAATGAAAACCTCTGGGATTCTAAAACCGTATGTATCCTTTATATGTACATATTTTTTAACTGTTTGGCCATATAGACTCTCCAGATGCACAGTGTCCTCTCTAGAATGGTAGGAGTGCCCACAAAGGAAAGCATTTAGCAAAAAAAAAAAAAAAAAAAAAATTTTTAAGTTCCAGCAATTCATCTGGTATTGAGAGGTACTAAACATAGTAATGTCAAAGAGCTTACTGATCAGCTGGAGATAGTATCTTAAGAGAAATTTTGATGAAGTGTACCAAGTATGGTGTTGGACATTCATTTGAGGTGCTGTGAGGACACGGAAGTGACTTCTCCTAGTGGAGAAAGCTGTCAAGGTTTCCCAGGGGACAGGTTGGTGACTTTGGTCTTGAAAGGACCAGTGGATATTCTTTAGATGGAATTGCTGGTGAGACAAGCAGCTGAGCACAGAGACCCAGGTGGCTGAGGGGGTGAAGTAGGCAGCCTGCTGTGTCTGAGCACCTTGGGGTTGGTCCCTAGCTCTGGGGTACTAACTGCACAGATGCTTGCAAAGCAGGCTAGTGGCAGGTGGTGAGGGCTGTGGGTGTCCTGCTATGCATTGGGTTCTGGACAGGGTGGGCATCTGCTGAAAGATTTAAAATGAATGTAGGATGAAAGCCATATTTGCATTCTGGGAAAACTTCTCTGGCTGTAGAATAGCAAAGGAGAAGCTGACTAAAAATACATGAACTGGGGATTCTGATTCAGTACTTCTGGTATCGTGGCTGAGATCAATATTCTTAAGAAGCCATCTCTGTCATCCTAATGTACTTCCAGGCTTGGGAACCTGGCAGGACCAACTTGTTGTTAGTGGTGGCATTGTGGGGGTGTAGGGGACAGCCCAGTTCAGAGAGGGGTGGTGAGGTCCTGCCTGTGAGACAGGAGCAAAGTTAGTGGGCTGGGGAGGAGCAGAGGGGATGCAGTTGAGAGATGAGGGGCCACGCGGACATTCTTGGTGACGAGTTGCAGGGAAAGGGATGGGAGAAGCTTGAGATGATGGCCTTCCTTTGGGCGCTGATTCTGCCAGGTTCTCTGAGTAGAAGAATCAATCGGAGTGGGGCTGAGGGATTGGGTTCCCTCCCCCAGGGCCTGGAACATCCTTTTTGGATTTTCTTGGGCACTTTTAGAGACGATGGTTAATATACAGAAGTGATCTTGAAGGTGTCAGTGTTGGTGTGCCAGGTCTGTGTGTATGTGAGGTTTGCTTTGCTTTGCCTTTGGGCCTTTTGGCCTCTGAAGTCTCACCCCGGAAGTAAAGCCATCATTAGTCATTTGGACCGAGGGGCCATCCATATTGTGAATGTCCGAGACTGTAAGGGCTTTAATGGCAAGTCGCAGATATAATTGGAAGTGGGTTGCATTTTGATTAGAGAGAGGAGTTCCTTCTTCCTCTATCAGGGTTAGCAGAATCTGCAGCAGGAAGAGATCCTAGAAGGAAATACACATCTCTCCCCTTTATTATTGTCATTATTATTTTTTTTCCCTGAAAACTCGTGTGTGTGTGTGTGTGTGTGTGTGTACGCGCGCACGCACACACACACACGCGCACAAGCTTGCAGAAGTGCTGCTGGGAAGGTGCAGAAATATTGATTGAATCAAGCCCTGGCCCTTTGCCTTTTTTGCTTGCTACAGCTGCCTCATTCACTGGGGTGAGGAATGTCTGGGATGAGGAGGGAGGAGTCCTGTGACAGGTGACATGGTCAGGGTCAGCTCTCCTTCAGAGCTCCCAGGGCCTTGCAGAAGTGAAGCAGAAGTTTGTCTTGATAGCAGAATTGGGTGCTTCAGCCTTTGCGTCCAGGACTCTCTTTGCCTGGGGGTCTTCTGGCCCCACTACATTCCCTTGATGTGCTTATGGACTGTTTAGGGCTGGTGTTGTGCACCCAGTAGGGGCTCATGTAATACTGGTTAATTTGAAAGACTGGTGTATTGTCTAAGGGGGAATAATACTTATTCTATCTCAGCCAGTTTCCTGCCAAGAATCTTTCTCCTGTTGAGGTTGCACTGGGTATAAAACAAGGGTTTCGATTTGGGGGGCAGAGATGGGGGTGAGGGTGAGGCTTTAACTGACCCCTGAGTTTGCATCCCTCTCAGTGTAAGACCAGTGTTGCAGCTGCTCCATCCCTGTGTCATCCATGAAATGGCAGGTTTCTCATTGGAGGGGTGGGGACTCCGTTGTGTCAGCTACCCTGGGAACGGGTGGACATTTATGAACAAGCCGTGTCATACATTTTTGGTTCATTGATATACTTGCTTACATTCCCATTAGCTGGCGTTTGAACATGGGCCATTCACACACGTGTGTCACTGTGTGAGCATAGTGTCCTAGTCCTCACACTGAGTTCAGGATGACTGCACTGTCAGAGAGGGACCTCCTGGAGTGCTCCACCACCAAGTCCGAGAGGGTGTATTGGAAGAGCTGAGTGACTGGGCACAGAGCGAAGTTAATCCTGTGACTCTGGACTGCTTAAACAAGCACGCCTGTATAAACTGTCACTGTCTTTTTGTGCGTTAGAAGTTTTTTATAAATTTGGAATGCTTAAGGGATGTGTCACATCGTAACACCTGAATTTATCTAGAGAACTCTTTTGGACTTGAACCTCACTGAAAATGTGTTGGATTAAAAAATTCGGATTCTAAATTTATAAAATTACCCTTTCTTCATCCTTTATTCCCCCAAACACACACCATACACTAACATACACACTCCTTTAAGAGTTGCTTATACACTCTTGATGTTGCTGGGGTTTTCTTGTTGCCTTTGTATGAAACAGCTCAAGCTTTTTATTTTATTTTTTTAATTTTACATTGGAGTATAGCAGATTAAAAATGTTGTGATAATTTCAGGTGCACAGGAAATTGACTTAGCCATACATATGCATGTATCCATTCTCCCCATACATATACATGTGTCGATTCTCCCCTAAACTCCCCTCCCATCCGGGCTGGCACACAACATTGAGCAGAGTTCCCTGTGCTATACAGTAGAACTTTGTTGGTTATCCATTTTAAATATAGCAGACTGTGCATGTCAGTCCCAAAGTCCCTATCTATCTCTTCCCCCCATTCATCTCCCCTGGTAACCATAAATTCTCTTAAGTCTGTGAGTCTGTTTCTGTTTTGTAAATTAGTTCTTTTGTATCATTTCTTTTTAGATTCCTCATATAATTTGCATCATTTCCTTTAAATACCTCTAGTTTCCTTATATCAGTAATATATGATATTTCTCTTTCTCTGTCTAACTCCATTCAGTCTGACAGTCTCTAAGTTCGTCCATGTTGCTGTAAGTGACATTATTTCATTCTTTTAATGACTGAGTGACATTCCATTGCATGTGTGTACTATATCTTCTTTATCCATTCCTCTGTTGATGGACATTTAGGTTGCTTCCATGTCTTGTCTGCTGTAAACAGTGCTGTACTGAACATTGGAGTGCTTGTACCCTTTCAGACCATGTTTTTCTCCAGATACATGCCCAAGACTTGCCTGCAATGTGGGAGACCTGGGTTTGATCCCTGGGTTGGGAAGCTCCCCTGGAAGAGGGCATGGCAACCCACTCGAGTACTTTTGCCTGGAGAATCTCAATGGACAGAGGAGCCTGGTGGGCTACAGTCCATGGGGTTGCAAAGAGTCGGACATGACTGAGTGATTAAGCACAGCACAGCACAGCACAGCACATGCCCAGGAGTAAAATTGCAGGGTCACATGGTAGCTCTGTTTTTAGTTTTTTAAGGAGCCTTCAAACTGTTCTCCATAGTGGTATACCAATTCACATTCCTACCAGCAGTGCAGGAGGGTTGTTGTCTTTTCTCCACACCCTCTCCAGCATTTGCTTGTGGATTTTTTGATGATAGCCATTTTGAGTGGTGTGAGGTGTTATCTCATTGTAGTTTTGATTTGCATTTCTGTAATAATTAGTGATGTTGAGCATCTTTTCATGTGCCTGTTGGCCATCTGTATGTCCTCTTCGGAGAAATGGAGAAAGGTTTTCTGCTGATTTTTTGTTCTGATTGAGTGAAACAGCCCAAACTTTTTGTTGCTAAGTGTCTGGTCCCTTGTGATCCGGCTCAGTTTACCTTCCTGTTTTCGTGCTTTGTCCTTCCTTCACCATATCCCTTCCACAGGTATCCTTCTCAGTGTAGGCTTCTGTGTGCTTTTTCATAATTGGCTGAGTAAATCCCACTTAGGCTTCAAAACTGGCTTAAGCACCCATGAGGCCCTTGTTGACCAGAGAGACAGAATCAGCTCCTATTTCTGTGCTCCAGCAGCACTTGATTTATTCCTTTTTTGCCATGTTATATTCATGCACTTGTTCATTCATTTATTCACCCATGGGCTCATTATTTTAGGCATCCATCAGGTCATTATTTTGGGGGAACATTGACTGTGTGCCATAGCTTCATTAAATGCCAAGGATATGCCAAAGAAACGCCAAGGAAAAAGACTGCAGGCGTGGACCTAAGCCTTAAAGATCTTCCAAACAAAATTGATTCGCCACAAGGACAGATCATTCCTATGCAGTGAGTGAGGGGTTCCGTTTGTCCTGAGGAGCAGAGATGCTTCCTGCAGAAACACAGAGGGGGTGGGAGGGTGAAGGCCAGTCAGGCTTCCCAGTGAGGGGCCTGAAGTCTTGAAGGATAATTAACCTACTTCCCTGTCTCCCTGCTGGAAGGGTGTGCCATGAGGGCAGGAGGGGAGCATGCTTATTTTATCTCTCTAGTGCCTGGCACATGAGTTGGGGAGGTGTAGGGTGGGGGGTTTCAGTAAATCTTTAGTCATATTGAATTGAAACAGATAATAAAAAGAAAATGGAAATAATTTCCCCTCGTGACGCTATCCTGTCTTGTTTCAGGATTGATCTAAGGCAGCTTACAAGTAAAATAGCAACATTAAAAAGTAGGGAAAAGAAGGAAGAAAAAGAAGAGAATTGAGGTAGGGACCTAATGTGGGTTTGGGAATGAAGCCAGACGTGCTGACCACATGACCTCTGGGCTTTCTCTGAGGAACCTGCCAGTGGGGCTCAGTGCTCTTTGGCAGCCAGCGAGGATGCCTAGTTGGGTGAACATGAGGTGAGAAGCACATGGTGTTTTGTTGGTTACTGAACGTTCCTTTGGGACCTTTGTAAAGAGCATTCTGTGTGATGTGATGAAGGACATACTCCTTGGAGTACATCCAGTGACTAATTCATGTGATATTTCTGAGTATGCCGATGGCGTCACATAAAAGCATAATTCAGTTAAAGTTTACATGGAGCTTTTGGGATACACTTTTTCTAAATTAACTGAGAAATCGCTACGGATAAAATGGAATAGTAACATAAATGGTTGATTCTACATGTTGTTCTGTCTTGTCCCTCATTTATCCAGTGTCCTGGTTCCACATACCACGACCCTTGGTCCTAAAGGTCACATAAGCTCTATTTCTGCTCCCAAAGTATTTTATGATCAAGCGTTGGGACTCAGAAAATACTCATGTATGATATGAGATCAATCTGTGATCAGATATTTTAGAAGTGAGTATTTAAAGTAAGATGGGCCAGATATCACTCATACAAAAATGTAAAATTCTAATTTGTGATGGTTGAGAGGTTGGAAAGGAACAAAATTTGTCATCATGCATTAGGTTCTTAGTTACCCTAAGTTGGGGCTTCCCTGATGGCTCAGAAGGTAAAGAATCTGCTTGCAATGCAAGAGATCTGGGCTTGATCCCTGGGTTGGGAAGATTCCCCTGAAGAAGTGAATGGCTACCCAGTCCAGTATTCTTGCCTGGAAAACGCTGTGGACAGAAGAGCCTGGAGGGCTACAGTCCATGGGGTTGCAAAGAGTCGAACATGACTGAGCGACTAATCCTGCTCTAAGTTGGCAAGAAAGAGCAATTTTTTCCTTCTGGGCATATTGGAGTCTAGCTTTTGGATTCTCTGATGTGGTGCTGTTGATATTCATATGGATCGCTTGGATCTTTAGAGAGCATTTGAATGCCAGTGTACCTAGTCAAAGACCCAGAGCAGGGCTTGAAGCGCACAGTTCAGCGTTTTCAAATGCCACCTTGTTCCAGTTTTCATTGTTGATTGGCTTATGACCCAATCAGAAGTGACCTGTGGATTTACCTGTTCCTACTTTCCCCCAGCATGCAATAAAATAATCCAGGGTAGATGGAGGCATGGCCACAATGGGAGAAGCAATCCTCAGTCATAGCAACTGGGGAAGGCAGCCCAGGACTGTTTCTCTTTGTGGAGTGAGGAGGGCCACTTCTGATGCAGCTAGGATTTCTCAGCAGCTGAAGGAGCTGCGTCTGGGCAGGTCAGCTGCTGGGCTTCAGGTCAGTTCAGTTGGCCAGCAGTGAGATGGTAACACTGAGTGAGTCTCCACCAGCTTTTGTAAGAAATATGACTCCCCAGTCATGACCTATAGACTTGCCACCCAAGGACCAGCACCTTGGTGGCATGATACCCATTTGTAGGCATTCCCTCCGGCATGGTGCTGAGATGGACCCTTTTGAAATACTTCTTAGGGTCTGACCAAATGTAGTGTATGTATTTATGTGGTGTGTTGGTAGTTTTTAAAATATGAACTGTATACTTGTGATTTGTAGTTTGTCCTCATTGTTATTTAAGATGCTAAGGCATCATGATAGTCTGAAGGTATATCTTACCAACTAAGAAATTAACATTATCCGTAACTTAGTGACTTAGGAGTATTATTTTCCTAGTAGTAGTTTTCTTTGTTTTTAGTAAGCATCAGGATTGATGAGTCTGTTTTAAATGTATGTTCACTCTACAGACCTACTGGAATGAAGGAGTTAGTTTGGGGGTTTTCTTTGACTATTATTACTCTTAGGAAAGGGCTTAGGCGTCTTCCTTTTGAAATGCTACTTACTGCCAACTATTGCGGCAGTTTTTCTTTGTCTCCTCTTAGATCATTAAAGAAGCTTCTGTTTTTGACTTTGCTATGTGTTTGCCAAGGTTAAAGAGCCCACCTTCCAGGGATCCATGACTCAGGCTACAGGTCTTGTCATCCAGCTCACGCTCCCCTTACAACTGCACTGTCTTGATAGCAAGTCTTCACTTGGAATGCTCTGATGGCATAGACTGAGTGTACTTGCCTTGTCTTTTTGAAGAAGCCTGCTGATGAAGGAGAGCAGTGGTGGTGAAGGGGAAAGGAATAGAAGAGGAATTTCTGTCCTCAGTGGCTAACGGATTCCTTAAGCGGATGGGGAGGGCGATTCCTTTAAAGGCTGGTAATACAGAACTGCATAGCGTGAAATCAATCAGAGCCTTTCTCGAGTTGTCACCTGGGCGGGTTCTTGGGGCTGATGGAGCAGAGAATTAATCAGGGAATCTCAGGAGGATAATGCTAAGTCTTCTGATGGGGTGCTCAGCACCGGGGTCTTGGTGAAGAGGTATTGGCTTGTTGATGGATCCTGTTGATATAGAAGTGATTTTTGAAAATGAGAGGGAGTAATTACGTGCTTCTTCCTGCTGAAATTAGAGGGAACTATTGGCAATTGGAGTATATGACACTAAGGCTCACTGGCTGCTATTGACTACACGGCAGATGTTCCATCTCTCTGGAGGCTGCCTTCAAAATCCAGGCTGCCGCTCTTTGCTTGTATTTCGCAGGCCACTTGTGGGCAAGTTTGGCTAGTGTCTGAAATGGTAGGAAAAGAAAAACGTGTTCCATTTACATATGCAAATGTGATTAACCATCATTAGTGCCTGACATTCCTCCCAAGTACCCAGGGAAGTGAGTCAGTATCATAACTATTCATTAGGAATTAATTAGACTTTGCTTGATGGTGTCAGTTGTGGACAGAGCTGAGAATTCAGCACTGCCTACATTCTCTCCCATTGGAATCCAGCCTCCAGCTCACTGTCTAGTGAGGGCGGAGTTTGTGTCTGATGTTTCCATGGAACTTGCATTCTGTCTGGAGCAATCACTGTTAAGTATACATGACTTTGGTCAACTTATTTAGAAGCTCTTTTTTCCTAGTTTTGTTATTGAAGGGCAGCTTTTCTCTTTTAAGGAAAATTTGGCCAGTCACTAAGATCACAGTGATCTTTGAGCCATCAAATACTTGGTTGAGTTGTCTACTACAAATGTCATTCCAGCTACTTGATTTTCTTTTTTTTAAATCCTAAAATGGCTCCCACTTGTGCCTCCTTCCAAATTTTCCTGAGCACTTAATATCTTTTTTTTCCCCCTTTCTTCTCAGTGCCACTCCCTATATATTGCCTTTTTCATTCACCTATGCAGTTAAACTTGCTTTGCTCCCATTTTTTACCTCTTTGGATTTCTTTTTGTTCACCACTTAGCTTGCTTCTGAAAGAGATGGGCATACCAGACCACCTGACCTGCCTCTTGAGAAACCTGTATGCAGGTCCGGAAGCAATAGTTAGAACTGGACATGGAACAACAGACTGGCTCCAAATAGGAAAACAAGTACGTCAAGGCTGTATATTGTCACCCTGCTTATTTAACTTATATGCAGAGTACATCATGAGAAATGCTGGGCTGGAGGAAGCACAAGCTGGAATCAAGATTGCTGGAAGAAATATCAATAACCTCAGATATGCAGATGACACCACCCTTATGGCAGAAAGTGAAGAAGAACTAAAGAGCCTCTTGATGAAAGTGAAAGAGGAGAGTCAAAAAGTTGGCTTAAAGCTCAACATTCATAAAACTAAGATCATGGCATGTGGTCCCATCACTTCATGGGAAATAGATGGGGAAACAGTGGAAATGGTCTCAGACTTTATTTTTGGGGCTCCAAAATCACTGCAGATGGTGATTGCAGCCATGAGATTAAAAGATGCCTACTCCTTGGAAGGAAAATTGTGACCAACCTAGACAGCATATTAGAAAGCAGAGACATTACTTTGCCAACAAAGGTCCATCTAGTCAAGACTATGGTTTTTCCAGTGGTCATGTATGTATGTGAGAGCTGGACTATAAAGAAAGCTGAGCACCAAAGAATTGATGCTTTTGAACTGTGGTGTTGAAGACTCTTGAGAGTCCCTTGGACTGCAAGGAGATCCAACAATTCCATCCTAAAGGAGATCAGTCCTGAGTGTTCATTGGAAGGACTGATGTTGAAGCTGAAACTCCAATACTTTGGCCACCTGATGTGAAGAGCTGACTCATTTGAAAAGACTCTGATGCTGGGAAAGATTGAGGGCAGGAGGAGAAGGGGACGACAGAGGGTGAGATGGTTAGATGGCATCACCCATTCGATGGACATGGAATTGGTTGGACTCCGGGAGTTGGTGATGGACAGGGGGGCCTGGCGTGCTGTGGTTCATGGGGTCACAAAGAGTTGGACATGACTGAGTGACTGAACTGACCTGGCTTCCTATTTTCAGATCCTCACTACTTAGCTGTCAGGTTCTGGTTCTTATCTTTTCCAGTGATCAACTGAAAAGGGAAGGAGATAAGGTCAAATATTGCATCTCAGAAACTACTATTCCACTCAAAATAAGGTTTATTTGTTGTAGAAGAAGCTTACCTCCCAGAAGACCCAGACCATATCTGTCCCTTTGACACAAAAGGCTCTTGGTTGTTTGCAATCATGATTAGTAAATAAGAAATTGAATCAGACAGCCAACTCTTGGTTATCCAGGCTGTCCTCTTACATCTTCCTGATTTGCTGATTTCCTTTGGATTCTTACCAGTCATTAGAACCTCGGCCAGAGTCAGGGAAAGGAGCTGAAACTGTGCCCCTTCTCATGGACAGCTTGGATGATAAATCATTGACATTGTTACCCAAAGAGTGCTCCTATCGTTTGTTTGTTGGTTCATTCTTTATTTCTTTGCATATTTATTATGCCAGGTGCTGTGCTAGCACAGGGGATGCTGTGGTGATTGTAGCAATCCCTGCCCTCAAAGACATTGGGTTGTGGATGGGAGGAGTGATAACAAGCCAACTTAAACTAAATTCTGTTGTAAGTAGCTTATGGAAACACAGATGATGAATGGTGAACACCCTTCAGTGTTAGTGGTGGAAACTGAGGCCCATGGCGGGTACTGTGTGGTCCTGGGTTACTCAGAGGGAAAGAGAGTCTCAACTTCCAGTCCAGTTCTTTTCTTGGTGCCTTGTAGAATATGAATACATTAATTAAAATAAGTTGTATGGACTTTTTTTTTTTTTTTGGAGATCCTCATGTTCAGTGACATTTCTTAATCATGAGGATTAGTTATAACTTATCCTTTTACTTAAGAACTCTTAAATCCCCCATAAGTGAGATGCTTACCTTATGAGAGACCCACAGGAATTAAGTTGAAAGGAGCAGCAATTCCTGTGTCATACCCTTTGTACATATGTCCCTTGAATACAGTTGGTATTCAGAAGCACCTGCATTTGATTATCTAACCTCCTTCTTCCCTTAGATTTTTGTATTAAATATGTATTGGTTGACTTCAGTTGTGTTCCACCCTTTGCAACCCTATGGACTGTAGCCTTCCAGACTCCTCTGTCCATGGGATTCTCCAGGCAAAAATACTGGAGTGGGTTGCCATTTCCTCCCCCAAGAAGATCTTCCCGACCCAGAGATTGAACCCAAGTCTCCATCCAATATCTCCTGCATTGCAGGTGAATTCTTTACCGGGGAAGTCACTGGGGAAAGCCCATTGGTTAAATATACGTGGGTTGAATATACATAATGTCATTCCAGTGTGCTCATGTTACCTGTCTTGAAGAGTCAGTGGGTAATCCTGAAAGAATGATTCATTTAGGGAGTGTGGTGTTGGGGCGGTGAGCAGGGTCTGGTAACATTTCTTTTTGGAGCTTATTCTAGTGTGGCTGGGAAGAATTTCAGGAAAAAATGGAGCTTTTAGAAAAGCATTAATGATGGAGACTGCGGCATACAGGGGCTATGTGATACACACTATATTTTCAATAAACAAGAGTTCCTCTCTCTCTCTTTTTAGACATTCATTTAGGTTTAAGATTATCCCCCTAAACCAAACCTCCCAGAAATAAATATGAAAACTATTGAATGTGTGTGTTAGAAGTACAAGTGTTTATTACCGATTTAAATTTTCTGTTCAGGCAACTGAGGACCTTAAGAAGACGATCTTTCAAATTTATTTCCCAAAGAGACCTTCATTTATTTACCATCCCATTATCAGTCAGTGTTTGGGGATCACAAGGTCCATACCACTGTCTAGAGATGATAGACTTGGGAACATCTTCTGTTCATGGTTTTTCAGATGGTAGAGCACCTTCACTCGTTACCTCACCAAATATGGCGACTCCGTGGGGTAGGGTCCCATGATCTCAATGATTTTCTCCACTGGGATTGCATTTATTATTTTCATTTTATGAATTAAAACCTGAGCTTCTAGAGATTAACTAATTTAGTCTGGGCTGCATGGCTAATAGGTGAGCCAGGTTTGGTACCCAGATCTGTTTGAATCTTAATACCATACCCACCCACCCCATCCCGCTCCACCCCGTGATACTGTGTTCTTCATTTACTGAAGTGAGTGAGAGTTGACTCCCTTGCTCAATGGATGTATGAGGAGAAGAGGACATCAACTCTGCAGACACAGATATTCTATTTGTTATTCACCTGATTAGATCTTGTTGTTGATAATAAGCAGGTACTTGTTACTGTGCGTTCAGAAGCCAGATAGATTGGGTGGTAGTTAACTAATTCCACACATTTTGGGGATACTCTTAATGTGAGGCTGATTCTCTCAGAGCCACTGGATACAAGGATGGTTTCCAGGATGAGGTGGATTTTGAGCCAGGCTGGAAGGGAACTGAGGGATGGAATTTGGTAGCTCGTACGGGGAGCATTTCTCAGCCAGTCCCAGTCTGGTGATCAGGAAGCTCTTTGCCCATACAGGGCCTCATCTTACAATTGGGTTGTAAAACCAAAAGTCTGGAGAAGTCTGTGGATTATGTATCTGGTAGCTTTTGGGTCTGTGTCTTGGCCCTTGTTCAGAGTTTGTAATTCCATCCTGCCGAGCTCTGGTTGACCAAATGAGAGTGCCTGGACGTGGAGTTCTTCCCTGAAGTACGTGAATAAAAACATGGGAGCATTTAGAATAGCGCGTGTGCTTCCTGAGTGGATGGATCAATTAATGCTAGTTAATATTGCATTCCCCAAACAACAAAGGAGTTGCGACCCTTAGCTTTAGAGGTAACTTGAAGGGGTTATCTGCAACTCTGCTGCCTTTCTTATAAGGCTGTCTACCACTTGTTGAACTAACAGGAAATTTTTCCTTATGTCAAGTGAGCCATAATCTTTCGTACTTCCACAAAACAGGTCCAACACCCTGCCTGTGTGTAACACCTTCAGAAGTTGTTTGGTGTTTGAGGACATTAAGTTTGGCGATTATGATTCAGAAAGATCTTACCAGTTTTGAGTCACTGACTAAGGCTAAAAATAATGGAATTTAATAGAATAAATATAAATTCCTGGTGTTAGCTCCTAAACCAATTGATCAAGAGTTGGGATTTAGAAACAGCACTTGGAGGATGGGGGCTTAATCTTAGGGATCATAGTCTTCCTCTGAGTGTCATTTACTGAAGATTGTGGACACGCTGGGCTGGGCAAGAGGGATAATGTGAGTTGTATCTAGTCTGGAACAGTCAGGAGACTGGGGGCTGCTCTTGTCATACCCCAGTGGATGTCTCAGGGTAGATTTGCTTCCCACAGCATGGATAGACCTCAAGGATTAATGGGTAGAAGTTAACCAGGGGATGGATTTTATCCTGATAGATGGAAGAATTTCAACATGTTAGTTCAAAGGAGCTGGTATTGGGAAGGCAGTGGGTTCCTTGTCATCAACTATGTTCAAGCGTAAATCCAACAAGTTGATGAGATGTGTCAGAAGGGACTTCAACTGTTGGATTAGGAGTATTGTGTTTTGGTCTGGAGACTCTGAGGATTTCAATTATATAGTAATGATCTTTTTAAAGTCAAATAATGTTCCCCTGGTCCCCTGGATTCCACCCCTCTACTATAGTAGTTGAGTGCCGGACATGTCCACAGTTTAATCTTAAAATATGGCTCCCTGGAGAAAATTCATACTTCTGTGAGCTGCCTGGAGCTGAAGAACTGGCCTGTGTTTTTGTAAATGTCTGGTTTTGTTTGTTTTGTTGAATTCAGGGCTAAGGTGGAGAAGGAAAATGTGGGCAACTAGCCACTGCTCAAAGAGTTCACACATATTCTTATAATTTCTCTAATAATACCTCTTTGGAGCTAGAACAGACTATCATAGAGTTCAACTGGAATTTTGCGAGATTCTTAGACCCAAACCAGAAAAAAAGTGTAATAATTTGAGAATTCAAAAGGCCCACACTGCAGGCCTTGTAGAGTTCGTCTAGGGGTCAATCACAAAACCCTTTCTTGTGGCATAATTTATACCTTTAACATTTGGCAGTTTTTAAAGTCCTGTGTCAATATACATGTGTTGGTAAGAAGTAGTAAATATTTTGCTGACAAGTTCTTTGAAAGATGGATCAGTGGCAACATTTAAAGGCAGACAACCTGAGGGTTTCTTTCATCCAGGTGCTGCCAAATCTAAAAAGCTGTCAGTAAGGAGCCAAATGCACCCACTGGTTGCACCATTTATTGTTTAATGTTCCTGTGCCTTGGAGTTTCTGCACCTGGGATCTGTTGATATACACAGTGGGGGATGGCAGGGGAAAGGGGTTCAGCTGGGAGAGCGAAGAAGAGGAGGCAGGGTGCTTGCTCTCAGAGGTGACTGACCTGGGATACAGAGCAGAGCCTGGTGCCTAGTGGGGCCACTCACATCTGCTTCCCTCCTGGCTGCCACTGTTGTAATGTTGCATGAACTCGAGGTGGCAGAAGCAGATGGAATGGTGGTTGCATCCGCTGAGCTCTCTCACCCTCCTCAGGCCCTCTACCTCGCTTCTTCCCATTAGTCCCCCAGAGCAATTCTTATCCCCCTTATTTGTTTTGAATGCATGATCTGATGCCTTTTCAACAAAGGAATATTGATAATTTAGTGTGCAGACAGCAGGGGGTACTGGATTAGATCATTTTCACATTGGTTGGTGCCTGTCTGACATTTGTTTGGAAAGCTTATCCCTTTATGGCCATAGGTTACATGCATAATTTAAGGGAAATAAATCTTTGCGAAAGATTTCTTTTGATTCTGTAATCATCAGTGGTACAGAAACATAAATGCAGGTCTCTCCCACAGTTTTCATGTGATCAGGAATTCCAAGGAGGCTCCCAGATGAAGTAGTCCATGTGGGTATAAAATGTTTTTGCAAATGTACCAGCCTCTTGTGGTAGTTGTTTCGGTGAGGGCAAGAATCAGGGACAACTTGGTTCCTGCTTCAAGGTTATAATCCAGAAGCCGAGAGTGGCAAAGTGACCTGACTGTACAGGGTAAAAGAAAGCCCTGTGGATAAATGCTATAGGATAACAGGTCCAGGTCTGCTGGCATTGCTGTCTGTAGAATGAGTATTTGTGATAAAATAATCTCCCTCCTTCTGCCTGCCATTCTGCTGCCATCTTGCATCTTGGTGATCCCAGTGACAAGTTCTGGGATGGTTTGACATTTCAGAGTTATCATACCAATTGCCACAGTGAGGCAGACATCTTTTGTTTTACATTATTTTCTTTTAAACAACTTGTTCTGAAGATTTGATTATTATCAAGCAAAGTGCTTCTAGTAGATAGTAGGTACTTAGCAAATGGTTTTGCATGATTCATTGTGAGCTTGCGATTCAGAGAGTACTATTCTCAGATGAAAATTTCCTGTCATCTGTGAAGATTATCCAGCTTCTGCCTGCCATTGCATTTCTGTATGAGTGCCTAACATGATACATAAAGAACAAAAGCCACTTAGATCTCAGAATTCCATCTTTTCTCTTAGGAGTTATTCTCCAAGCAAAGCTGGTGAATGGAGAGAGTGCAGTGGAACCAGCAGGAGCAGTGTATTGATGGTTACTGTGTCCTTATCATACTATCTTTTGGTTTCTCTCTTAGGTTTATTTTCTTGAAAAGGCTCCAGGCTTCGGCTTGGAAAATCCAACCGCCAAAATTGAGCCCAGCAGCTGGAGCGGCAGTGAGAGTCCTGCCGAAAACATGGAAAGGATGAGTGACTCTGCAGATAAGCCCATTGACAATGATGCGGAAGGGGTCTGGAGCCCTGACATTGAGCAGAGCTTTCAGGAAGCCTTGGCTATCTATCCACCATGTGGGAGGAGGAAAATCATCTTATCAGACGAAGGCAAGATGTATGGTAAGTGATTGAAATGCTCCTGGGAAATGCTGCAACCCATTTTTGTGATTAAGGGATTATCATAACTAGCCTTCTACTAGGTGAGACACATTCCTTGTATGGGGTTGAATGATCTTTGTAGAATTCTAGTTGGCCATTCAAGGGACTGAATCTCAACTGAAGAGGAGAGTCAGTAAAGGACCATCGGGAAGTCATTCCCTGGGGCTTCTTCTTTTTTTATATCGAAAGCTCTCAAGGACTTCTTAGGAACTTAGGTAGTTGCAGTGGCACATGCAGACACCAGACATGGAGACTAATTCTTCTGAATGCGTACCCCATCTAAAGGAAGTGCTGCCACTTAGCTCCAGATAACTGACTGGAGCTGCATAGCAATGGAGCCACATGCTGCCAGATCTAGCAAGCTAGATGTTTACATGTGACGTCTACTCATTTTTAAAACCCAGCATTTTTTTTTTTAAACTACATAGGCCAGATAAAACTGCTCAGGGACTTGATCAGACCTTTGAACTACCAGTTTACTGCCTTGTTACCAATCTTCAGTTGAATCGCCAGACAAGGCGCTGATCCCCAGGCCACTCTCTCCAGTCTCCCTTTCTACATGGGATCCCCTCACAGTGCATTAGAAACTCCCAAGAGCGCCCAAGAGGATAAAATCGGTTGACCAGGTGGCTGGGGATGCCAAAGGTGGCAGCAGGCACCTATCCACTAGTCTGGGGCTTACAGGCTGGGTTTGGACCTTCCCTGCACCTTCAACTTGTACTTTTCAGCTGCTTACCTTTTGGGAAGCAGATGGCAGGTGGTTACGTATACATTCTGCTTGTCTAATTGGGCACGTTGAGTTGACAGAGTTTGCACTGTGGCTGAGACTAAAGAGATGCAAACAAACAACCTAAATTCAAAGAGAACCGGCTCAGCAGCCTACCGGAGGTTGTTAACTTATCACGGGAGTGATTTATTTCTAAACAATTTGAAAGCTTTTCCATAATAGGGTGTTGTACCTTTAATACTGCAGCTCCTCTATCAGGAGCCGTAGGAGGCTGCAGACCAGGCTAGCACACACTGCTAAGGAGAAAGCAGATGGTGGTGCAGCTGCCACCAGCTGTGCCCCTACCCTGCCCTCCCCCTCTCCAATGTGGATGATGTAATGGAAACAAGGAAAATTTTGCTTTCTGCAGCATTAGAGTGTCTCTTCCTTAGCCAGTCTGTGTCACACACACACACACAGGAAAGAGAGAGAGAGAACCCAAACCTTTGGTATTTGTTTTATGTTCTCATGTGATCCTTTGTAGCCAAAGAAGCTTCTTCATGTCTGGTGAAATGGACTCGGGGTGAAACATCTCAGCTGCTGTGGGTAGAAAGTTTCAGGGCCTCTGGTTTTCTGTGTGCTTGTATCTTTCCTGGGCGACCCTTTCTCAGTCTGGTTGTTTGCTTTCAAGGTCTCGTTTTCATACCTAAAAATGCAACTTCCCCATTTTAAAGGCAGAGAAGAGCACTTTAATCTTTGAGCCTTCTTTGAAGCAGATTTTATTAGGAGTAGTGAAGGTGACTTCGGGCCACTGTACCTTGTACAACACCCATTTGTTTACCCAGAAATTATTTTAATCTAAAAAAACTGGCCTAGTGTTGGACATGCCAGTTGGAAAGAAGTACTCCTGCCTTTCATTTCTCACTGGGAATACTGGGAACGGCACTATCCCTTCAGGAACCAGGTTTCTGGACTAGGAATAGGATCACAGTTCAAAGCAAATGTTATTTTTTTCAGCTCCAGTTTTTTTCCTCCATTGCTTTTACTTTTTAGGTAGCAGCCATGGTAGATCGAACCGATTTGCCTATAACTCCATCATAAAAATCGTTTTTCTGTGAAAATAATTTGCGAAAGGACACTTGATGTTAGTTTGGGGTCAAAAGCAGCAGGCTAGGCAAGAGAACTGTGAGAAGCGCTGGATTTGAGTCATCTACCCACAGTGAACTTGAATGATCCTGCTCTTGGTCTGTGAGTTTTCTCCCTTGTACAGAAAGAGGGTAAAGTAGATGATATCTGTGATCCTTGGGGCTTGTTATGTTTTATGATTCTAGATTTGTGATTTGTCCCTCAGTAAGAGTGATCAATCTGTTGACAAACACGGTGCTGGCTGTGGAGCATGTTGTTAATACTGAGAGTAATCAGGTCCCGAGTGCTTCCTGAGACTGCATGTTCTTGATGTATGTGTTCTTCTTTCCCTGAAAGCCACGTTACATTTTCAGACAGTGTTGGTGACCAACCTGATATAAACTTGGGCAGTCATTTTGAGCGAGCAGCATTAACAATTATAACTGCAAGATTGTGTGTCCTGATTAGGGGTGCAAGAGACACATTTGCTGCGGTAGCCCTGCGGTGGCCTCCTTGTCCAGGCAGCTGGCCAGTGTGGAGGAGCTTTGCTTCTCCTGGTGCTTTGGAAGGGAAACATGGTGGTTATCAAGTTTATGGGAGGTAGAGACTGGACCGCTTAAGAGAAACTGCCTTGGGTGCCGGGGAGCTGCCTGTAACCCACCTGTAACTGATGATGAGAAAAGATTGATTTGGGAGCCTCCACAGTGAGGCTGCAGCCACCTGGGGATAGAGTCATATGAGCGATGTGGGGGCCAAGCTGCTGTTCCTTGGCTTCAGGCCTGTTCCCCATCTTACCATGTATGAATCAGGACACAAACCAGACTGGGAGCTGGGGTTTCTGAAGGTCCTAAGAGCATGCTTTTTCTCTTAAGCATTTTGAAAATGAAAACATTGAAAGCATTTAGGATTCCATGGAGTGAGATCAAAATAATTTAATGCCTTTTAGTGAAATACCAAGTGTTTTTGACTTGAGGGGGTTATTCTGATATTTTCTGAGCATCTGTAGAGTATTGTGATGTCACTAATCCTGAGCCTTTGGAGAGGCAAGGTCAAGTGCAGCACTGATTTATTTGGTAATGAAATCTCCTCTGTGGTTGGCAGTAGGGCAAATGCAGTCTTATAGAGGGGAAAAATGGAAAGCTCTCTTTATGATGAGGTTTGGGCCATTAGAAAAGATGGCTTAATTTTCCCTATGCTACCTGGGTCTGTGGAGAGGCCAAGCCTTTGTGTGGTTCATCTCCATGTGGACAGATTATTTCTGCCTGCAGCACCCTATGGGTCGGCAGTTGTTCTCAGGGGTTATTAGAAGGAGGGTGAGACTTCTTTGACTGTTCCCAAGAGCTTGCAAGCTCACTCCCTCTCTTTCTCTGTTTTCTTTTTCTTTTCTTTTTCTTATTTTTACATAGATGTTCCTCTGTGTATCTTTGTAGATAGTTGTGGAGGAGATAGCAGAGGGACAAGATGGCAGAGACATTCTTGATCAGCAAAGCTGTCTGAAACTGAATTTCATAGGAGCAGGCCACAGTTTTTAACACAAGACAGAACAAAACAGTGAATCAGGGGATTTGTCTAGATGTGTTTTCTATTGTACCTGAAAACCCTAGTCAGGCAGAGTGGTCACGTATCTCCCATAATCAAGCTAGGGACCAGAGTTAACATTCACTGGCTGCTTGCCTCAGAGACATGCAAGTGTAGCACCTTAAATCTTGGCCTTTGGAATTGTTATGAAGCCTGGCTCTGCCCCTTCTAGACATTAGACTCTAGGTAAGTTGCAACTTCCATCTCATGCTCACAACATTTTGAGGTCGGTTTTGTGAGTCTCACTTTGCAGATGAGAGAGCTAGAAGGGATAACGTGGCTTGTGCATGACCAGTATGAATGGTACAGCTGGATTCTTTCAAAACCGACTCTATCTGACTCCCAAACATGGGCTCTTTCCTTCCTTGCTGGAGGTCACTGTAAATAAATTCAACAAGTCAGTATTAAGTACTGCCTGTATTCCAGCCCCCATACTAGAGGTTTTCAGGGATACAGCAGTACGCCAAACAGACATGATCCCTGCCCTTATGGAGCCATCATAAGTTTATTTGCAGGAAACACTGACCCGAGGTCAGGACTGTGTGCCAGAGCTTTCTGGGAAGTCTGAGGGCCTTTGAAGATGGTCACCTTCCACTTAGCCTTTTGAAGCCTGTTCTTGGCCACCAGTGTCCAGGGCACCTGGCCCAATGCTGGCAGGAAGAAAGCTTCTCAAATATCGCAGTGGGGAGGATCCTAGATCACAAGGCTGCCCTTGGTGGTAGCCAGAAAGATGTCTGGAAAATTCTGGTGCCCTGAGATCCCACAGGCAGCTTGGCCAGAGCAGTTGCTGAACAATGACTTTCTCCTTTTGTGAGCAGTTATCTTCAGGGTTCTTGCTCAAGATAGCTCCAGGAGTGCCCCTTTCTTGCTGGGATGCCAGGCCTACTGATCAGCCCTAGAGAGCTCAGTTGTGAGGCATAGAGAAGATGAAGAAGAAGGCATCTCTGGGCTAGTCTTCTCTGACAGGTCTTCCCCTGTTGCTGACCTGAGCCTTCCTAGCCAGGAGAGCACAGGAGTTGGACTTGCCTCTTTGCTTACTTCATAGAAGTAGAAGTACAAGATAGAAGAGAGAAGAGGCAGGTTCAGTGAGGCGGGGCAGAGCTGACAAGGGGACCTCAGAAGGCGTGCACACAGTCAGGCATGAATGTTACCAGTTAATCAGTGCAGACAAAGAGGCTGACATCCGAGGACTCCCGGCTCCTCCCAATCAGAACTGGTCAAGGGAATGTAGGGGCATCGCTGTGTAAGACAGTGAACTTTCCCACAGTTTCTGTGAGGACCAGGTAGGTGGTCCACATCTGTGAAGGCTCCAGAAGCCCTGATGCAGGAGTGGCTGCAGACTCCAGGCCCTAGAGAATCATCAGGCTTTGGGAGAGTGAGCCTCGTGGCCTGAGCTGAACTTGTTCGTCCCTGTTCTTCATCTGAACATCATGTGGCATCTTTGATTTCCTCTTTCTGTCTGACCTGTGATGTGGGATATTATTTCGAGTTGGGCAAAAAGTGTAAAGCACAAAGCATTGTGCCCTTAGAACAGGCTAGAAGCCCCACAAGGCAGGGGCTGTCTTGCTGGACAGAGAAGATGTCAATGATGTTTGTTGAGTATGTGCATGTGGGGGTTATTGCTTAAGACAAAGAAAGATGAGTAAGTAAGCCTCTGAGCAGCAAGAGGAGCTGGCTGGAAAGGAAAGGAGAAAACAGAAAAAAAGAGAGAAAGATGTTTGTATATTTAATGGTCTTCCTCGCCTGAGAAGGAAGAAACTTGGCTTTTTGCTCTCTGTGCTGCCAGATGTTAGTTCAAGTGGTGGGAAGGATTTCTACTCACATCGGCACCACGGTAGAGCAAGGGTTAATTCTGGGATCCTCAGAACAGATGAGTAATGGGGGATTTTGAAATAGTTCCTGTGAGAATAGCAAGGCCAACGTCATCAGTGTTTGTGTTGGGAAAGCTTAACATAGTGGGGGTCCGGCCTACGAAGGTTTGTGCACAAGGTGTGAGCCGTTGTGCAATTCAGATAAAAAATAGCTAATTAGGATGGCTTGAGAATCGGTAATGAGGGAGGGAAAAAAAAGTAAGAGACAGAGAATCTTAAATTATTACCAAGTTGGAAAGTTAAGCTTTTCAACAACTTTCTGTGGCAGCAGGTAAGCACTGACGTTCAGAAGACATGGATTTGTAAATCATTTAGTGAGGACCTGAACTGGGCTTTGACTGTGAATGGGGACTACAGATGTAGGGTAATTAAGAGAACTGACCTGTGTGGCCACTTCCTGTGTCCCAGGCACTCTCTCATTGCTTTAAAATGTGTTGTCTTGTTTATTCCTTGGAACCAACCGATGATGGAGGTTACCCTGTGCTTGTGTGCTTAGCCACTCAGTCGTGTCTGACCTTGAGACCCCAGGGACTGCAGTCCACCAGGTTCCTCTGTCCACGGGGATTCTCCAGGCAAGAATACTGGAATGGGTTGCCACGCCCTCCTCCAGGGGATCTTCCCAACCCAGGGATTGAACCCAGATCTCCCGCATTGAGGGCAGATTCTTTACCATCTGAACCACCAGAGAACCCTGACAACCCCCATTTTACATCCAAGAAAGCTGAGGCCCACCAAATTCAAATTATGTGCTCAAGACTACAGTAAATAAGTGGTGGAGTTGACATTTGAAAGTCAGCTTAATACGAGAAGCCAGTTAAGACAACTAACTACAATGTTGATATGGAAGGAAGTACATTGTGTACTAGAGATATGGACAGTTCAGTGGTAGGGCAGCAGAAAGTGTGATTATTTATATTGGGGAATGCACATACCTATATTTGAAAATACAAAAGAGTGGAAGAATCGGAGTCTGAGAGGCAGATTTAGGTGAGCCAACTTTCAGTGGGAAAAGGCCAGTTAGTGTTTTTTGCTTTTTTAAATTTTTAAAATGTTTTTTGTTTTTAAACTTCTTTTGGATGGCAGACCACGCCCCCCTCCCTGGCCCCCCACCCACCTTCTGAGAATCTATAGAAATTTGTGGATCTCTTCTTCTTCAAAAAAAATTCAGGCTTGTGCACAGTTACAGAGTTGTTGCATAGAACATTAGGGGATTTCTGAAGCCTAGGTTTATATTTGCTACTGTGGGGAGAGAGAGTAGGGGAAGGGCATTCAGACCTAAGGGAACAGCATGATAAAGGCACAAAGTCCTGAAAGGACCCACTCTGGTGCTCTTAGAAATAAGAATGTGTCCTGGAGGGGGATGGTAGTTGAGCCTGGAAATGTGGGCTGGCACTGTGTCATGGAGGCCTGGAGTGCCACGCCATGGTGTCTGGTGCTCATCCCGGGGACAGAGGAAGCCATTGCATGTTTTCAAGAGAGATGGTTGTGACTCAGCCTGTGTTTGACAAAGCCAGCTCTGAAGGCGTGAAGACAAGTTAGATTACTGTTACAGAGGATGAGCTTAAACTGAGAAGCTTCATGGGTAGAACCAATAGGACTGGCTGACAGCATGCGATTTGTGAAAGAGAAGGAGGGGTTGAAGATGATTCCAGGGTTCTTTCTGCTTGTGGGTGATGGGGAGAACAATGGGACGATTAAACGGATGGGGAATGAAGACAAAGGATGCAGTTTGTAGAGTGGAGAAATGGGGAGGTGGATTTTGTTGTGTGCTGGAGGTGTACTTGGGGGACCGTCCACATGAGGATGATCTGTGGGGTTTGGAAATTCCTGCTTGGAGCTCAGGCAGCCTGGAGTTGCAGGGGTAGTTTGGCGGTTCATCAGCAGAGAAGAGGTGAGAATGGGCGATACGCTTAGGCTCCCGTGTATTGTGGTTAGACCAGTGTGGATTTTAAATGGGGTGTCTGTATTTGTGGGAGAGTAAAGAGGTTGCCTTTTTAAGAAAAAGGGAGACCCATCAGTGGTTCCCAAGACTGATGATCATCGGCAGAAGCACTTGAGAAGCTTAAAAAAAAGAGAGACATAACCGACTCAAACTGGTTGAATCAGAATCTCTGAGTGTGGTCTGAGAATCTTATGTTTTTAAAAGCTCTCTGGGTAATTTGGGTGATCAGGCAGGTTTGAGAGTCACTGGGCTAAACTATAACCTGGACCCAAGAGGAGAGGGCCACATTTCTAGAGCTGGTAAGAGAAACTAATGAGCAGAGAATGACACTGACATTCGAAACAGTCCTTACAAAGTTTGGGTATAGGAAATGAACTGCATAATTCAGTTAATGCTCCCTCTGTATAGAGAAGAAAGATTACCATGGCCCAGGTTTGCCACGTACAGGAAGAGCCTTGAGATGGTATCTTGAAGGGCATAGAAAGTTAAAGGAAAGCTTATTTTAGTACAGGGGAGAGAGACTTGGCCATTTGGTTAGTAGTGAAAGTGAAAGTCACTCAGTCGTGTCCGACTCTTTGTGACCCCATGGACATTCTCCAGTCCATAGAATTCTCCAGGCCAGAATACTGGAGTGGGTAGCCTTTCCCTTTTCCAGCGGATTTTCCCAACCCAGGGATTGAACCCAGGTCTCCCGCATTGCAGGTGGATTCTTTATCAACTGAGCCACAAGGGAAGCCCTTGGTCAGTAGGGGGGAAATATATGTAATTGAAGAATTATTTGATGGAACAGAACCAGGAAGAGACCTTAAAAGGAGAAGGGGTTCTTTTACTCTCATGCATAATGGCAGGAGAAGGTTCAGGTAGAGGGTGCAGGGAGGGTATAGTGATTCCTGTCTTCAGATGAGAAGTAAGGCCATGTGGGCTGAGGTGGGTTATGAGCTTCTGAAAAGTAGAGCAAGCTTAGTAGAGATACTGTAGGGGAACTGGATATGGAGGGACAGGGGTGAGTAAAAAAATTGTGAGCAGTGGAAGAAGGGCCTGTGAAAAGTCAGAGAACATTCCTTTCTTCTTTTAATTGAAATTTTGTATTGAGATAATTGTAGATTCACATGCAATTGTAAGAAATAGTACAAAGATTCTTTGTACACTTTGTCCATTTTCCCCCAGTGGTTACATTTTTGCAGTTTTTACATTTTTGTAATATCAAAACCAGGATATTAATGTCAATATAATCCACTGATCTTATTCAGAGTTCCCCAACTCTACTGGTACTCATTTGTGCATGTGTGTTTTATTAAGTTATGTACAGTGTTATCACCTGCGTGGTATGTGTATCCACACCACAATGATGCAGAACAGTTCCAGCACCACAAGGATCCCCAGGGTTGCCCTTTGTCACCATACCCATCTTTGTTTTACCTCCCCCAACCTTATCCCTGACTCCTGGCAACCATGAGTTATTCTTTATTTCTAAAATGTTGTCGTTTCAAGCATGTTATCTAGTGCAGTCATACTGTATGTAACCTTTTGGGGTTGGCTTTTCCCTGTTCATCGTAATTCCTTGGAGATTCATCCAGGTTGGTTGTGTGTATCAGTAGTTTGTTTCTCTGATTGCTGAGCAGTTCTCTAGCCTGTGTGTACCACAGTGTGTTTAACCATTCACCTGTTCAAGCGTATCGAATTGAGTCTAGCTTTTGGCTATTACAAATAAAGCTGCTATGATCATTTATACACAAATTTTCTAATAAGTTTATGTATTTATACTTGGCTGTGCTAGGTCTTTGTTGATGGCTCGGGCTTTTCTCTAGTTGCGGTAAGTGAGGGCTACTCTCTGGTTGCGGCACACGGGCTTCTCATCGTGGTGGCTTCTCTTGTGCAGCAGGGGCTCTAGGGCATGCGGGCTTCAGTAGTTGTAGCACGTGGCTTGGCAGTTGTGGTTCCCAGGCTCTAGAGCACAGGGTCTACAGTTGTGATGCACGGGCTTAGTTGTTCCAGGGCATGTGGGATCTTCCCAAATCAGGGATCGAACCTGTGTCTCCTGCATTGCCGGGTGGATTATTTACCACTAAGCTACCAGAGAAGCCCTAAATACAGTTTTTTGTGGAAACGTAGTTTTCATTTCTGTGGGATAAATGCATTCATTGCTGGGTCAAATGGTAGCTGTACCTTCAGCTTTCTTTCTTTTTTTTAAAAAACTACTCAACTTTTCTTCAGAGCAGCTGTACCATTTCATATTCTCACCTGCAGTCTAGGTTCTCTGCATCCTCACCAGCATTTGGTGTTGTCACTATTGTTTGTTTTAACCATTCTGATGGGTGTGTGGTGATATCCCATGTGGTTTTAAATTGCATTTTCCCAATGACTAACGATGTGAAACATCTTTTCATGTGCTTATTCGCCATCTGTATGTACAGAATATACAGAGAAATGTCTGTTCATGTCTTTTGACCCCCTTTTAATTGGATTATTTATATTCTTACTGCTGAGCTTTGGGAGTTCTTTATTTTAGATATGAGTCCTTTGATATGTAGTTTGCAGCTGTGTTCTTCTTGTCTGTAGCCTATCATCTCATCTTCTTCACGTGTACAAGTGTTACATTTTGATGAGATCCAATTTATTAATTTTCCCTTTTATGGTGCACAGGCTTAGTTGCTTCACGGTTTGTAGTTTTGATGTCAAGTCTAAGAACTCATTGCCTAGCCCTGGGTACTGAAGATTTCCTTCTGTGTTTTGTTCTAAAAGGTTTCTGGTTTTATGTTTTACATCTCAATCTGTGACCTTTTTTTGAATTAATTTTTGTATAAGGCGAGAGTATTACTTTTGGGAAAGGTCACTGGCATTATTACGTGATACATATATATTTTTTCTGCTAGGGGATTATTGGTGTATCTAAATTTTGACAATGTCAAGGCTTGGGACCAGAGACACTAAAGTGCTAGTGAGTGCATGTTTGCACCAGTCTAGGTAGGGACAGGGACAAGGTGAAGCTGGAGCTGCTGACGAGTCATGACATGTGCTTTTAGAGGCTCTGTACACACAGGAGAGGTGGCCGGACAGGAGGCTGTGGTCACGCACGGGAGGGGAAGCGTCTGAGATTAGAGGTAGAGAGACTTCAAGCGATGAGTTTCGAGGTGTGGCTGCAAATGTGGTCAACTGATATGAATGTGGGCGATGGCCACTGGAAATGAGGAAGTAAGACATAGGGAGACTCATCAGCATTGGGTTGGTTAATCACATTGATGTTGAAGTCCACTGTAGTGCACTGTGAATTTGTAAATAAGCCTACCAAAGTAACCAGGTGTTAGGGGGATTTCCTGGAGGAGGACATGACCCCATGGATGTGAATGGAGAGAATTTAATATTGATGTGAATGGCATGGGCCTAGTGAAGAGCAGGTGGCAGAACAGCCAGGCAGAAGGAACACTGGGATTACAAGAAAACCCTAACATTTTCCACCTCTCTCTTCCCAAAGTCTGGCTGCTTTGAAACTTTACCTGTTTGCAGGGTATCTGTGCCTTGTTGCTATCATCTGTAGAATGGGGTGAGGAAATCGGTTTCTCCCTATCTCTCAGCGATGTTGAGAGAAAATGCAATTATGTATGAGAAAATGTTTTGAACATTTACAAATAATGCTTTTCTGGGGTTAAGCCTGTTCCCAGCATGTTAGAAAGGTAAGAACGGATATTTTGGAGCAGCCACTCAGGTAAGCCTGCCTAGCCTACGTAGAAGGGTATTAGGTTAAAGGGAGCAATTGAATGGTATCCCCCCTTTCAGAGTTTCTGCCAAAGAAGATGTTGGAGAGGGGAGGTCAGGATACACTTGTCTGGGTCAGAGTCACAGATGATGGAAGGGATCACTGGGAGCGGGCAGGCCCCGGGGCAGCAACGTCCACTGCTTGGAAGGTGATGGGGGTGTGGATGGACTTGAGAACCTGCTGGTTCTTAGCTGCATGGCCCTGGGTTCCAACACCTGTCTTTGTTCTGTCCCCACTGACTTCCACTTCTAGACCTTCAGTTCCTCTCCCCTCTAGAGCGTTTTACTTGGGATTGTGTCTTAATTTCTTACTACTGTTGTTATTTATATATATCCCATTTCTTTGATAATGAGTGTTTAAAATGGTCATTTTCCAAATTAACATTGTTATCATATTGCTCTGCTGATCTCTGTAGTAAAGAGCCTATCTTAAAGAATGCTCAACACAGTAAATGAAAATACATAAATATGTGGTGGTTAAGGTCATAGAAAAAATTTGAAGGAATTTACAACATATAAATAGCAGTTGCTTCAGGGGATGGATTCATGGGGAACTCCGTTTCTATTACATATTTCTGTATTAATGGTGTTTTTTTTTCCCCCTAATAGTGAACATATGTTACTTTCGGAATTAGAGGAAAAATAACTGTATCATTGATTTTTTTCCTCTGATTCAGAGCAAGAAATACTCATTAAAGAAAAATGTGGCAAATACCAAGAATGAGAAGCAAATCGTATCATCCAGGTTGACACTGGAGTGATGTTTACCTGGGCTTTGGTTGTGGGAGGGGTACTGCAGGGTCCTGGTGGGCAGGAGAGGGGTGCTGGGGGAGGAGCTGGGGCCAGCAAGCTCTCCCTTCCATGGGTGCGTGGCCGAGGCACCGATCTGCAGAGACAGGTGGTCAGGGAGTGGGGTGCTGTGGCCAGGAAGCAGGACAGGGTGTTCTTACTATACGATTCAGGACGTTGGTTTGGGAGTTCAACAGGTGCTGGGTCAGTTGGATCTGTCAGTCAGCTGTCCAGACTAACAGTGGCATTATTCTGACATTCATGTTTTATGGTAATATGGTGGTGGAAGAAAGACTGGAACACGTTCAGATCCATTCTTCCAGTGTCCACGTGCTCACAGCAAGCTACCACAGAAGAATGGACAGGCCCCACATCTCTGCCGAGCCAGTATTTATCATTTCATTTGTACTGTAGGGCGGACAAGCTTTATTCTTAGAGGGCTGCGGGCCCGTCTTTTAAGAATGTCGGTAGTCTTTTTAATGGTCCTGTTATTCTCTGTAACAGATTCCTGGCAGGTAACCTTGTACTTGTGTTGCCTTTAGGCAGAGGTGGGTGGCTTTTAGAGTATGAAAACACTCTGGAGACTGTACAGAGTGCTATAAATTCTCCTTTGATTATAATCATTTGATTTAATCACAGGTATATTTCATTTACCTGATGTTTACCTGCTATGCCTTCACTGCAGATTATTGCATCTGCCCACCATCCCTTCTCTCAAATGCTTCAATTCCAGGTATATCGTAAAATCAAATTGTTTTTCAAAGTCCAAATGAATATTATTTCTTTAAAGCCTCTTGCTGTATCAGAATACACCCCTCTCCTTTTTATCCTTTTAGAATGCAGTCTGAAAGGTGTGGCAGTGAAATTTCCTGCCCAGGACATTTAACTTATTAAAAAAAAAAATTTATATAATGTTGTGGCTTTTTTGACACCCTGCCCCCCAGCAGTGAAATTGGTCATTAGCTGAACATTTCTATAAACATAGTTCTTTTTGGAATGGCTGCAGGAACATTTTAAGTTACCTTCAAAGCGAGTGCTTTTGGGGAAATGTAATTGATCACCCCCCAAAGCTTTGCAGCATCAGGGTAATATTGAAGATATGTTAATAAGCTGAGTCATCCCCCACCCCCACCCCCACCCCAGCCATTTGCAAAGGTCCCAATTACTCCTTCTGTGCCTACCCTCTTCCCTGGGTCTGCCTCTGTGCTCCATGACTTGCTTGCTATTGTGCTGAGACGGGCTTTGGCAACTGTCTCTTAGATGAATGGTTCTATTACAAACATGGTAGCTTCTGTGACTGCTTAAAAAGATTGTTGTTTATGACTGCTTTTTATTGAGAGATGTTTGGTGCACGTTAATGTCCTGATAAAGACATTTGTACCTATAAAGTAGCCACCGCCTTACACGTATTTGATTGTGAATAAGGTGCTGGAGCTGATGACATGCCAGATGTGAGGTATTGGATTGCGTGTTTATTCAACTGTCACTGCAATCTCTGTACTCGGATGTGCCTTTGTGTTTGCTGTCTCACGGCAACACACCGACTGCAGTAGCGATACGATCCTGACTATGGAAGATGCTATTTGGGTTACTTGGATCGTAAGCCATGAGTATTAGGAAGCATTCTCTCAGTCCCTATGTGTCCTGAGACAGCAGTCACGAACAGTTGTTTGGTGAAGGGAATTGCCAGGTGGGATGACCACATGCATTGGTATGGGGCCTTTTGAGATGGACAAATCTTAGGCCTGGACTGACCCGGGCAGGCATTGTGACAGGGATTAATAATAATAAATAATTTATCCAGTGCTTGCAATGTGCCAGAAAATTTTCTAAACACTTAATATCAACTCATTTAAGCCTCGTTACAAATCAATAACCACTATTCTTATTCTCACATTAGAACAAAGAAACAAAGGCCTAGAAAGGTTAAGTAAATTGCCTGGGATCATATAGCTTAGAACTCCTGAAGTCAGGACATGAACCCCATTCAGCTTGGCTCCATTACCTGAGCTCTTAACCACCATCTTCTGCTGCCTCTGAGCTGTGACAGAACAGGAACCTGAAGGTCTCTGGACCATGTCCCTACGTTGCTGCCTTGCTGTGTGGAAGAGAGTTTTGGTTCCAGGTACACAGTGTAAAGGGAGAATGGGCTTTCCTGGTATCCAGGATAGTCTTCATCCTGTTTTCTGCCTGGTAAACTCCTACTAGCCCTTCAAGACCCTGGTAAAAATGCTCCTCTTGCCCCCAAAGTCTTCTTTAGTCTCCACAGGCAGAGCTGCTTGCTCCCTCTTTTGTGTTTCCACAGTATTTTTTTTTTTTTTTTAATATTTATCTATTTATTTGGCTGTGCTGGGTCTTAGTTATGGCATGTGGGATAGAGTTCCCCAACAAGGGATCAAACCCGGGTCCCCTGCACGGGGAGCACACAGTCTTAGCCACTAGACTACCAGGGAAGTCCCTCTACAGTATCTGACCACCTGTCAAAGCACTTTTCAGACTCACTTTTAATGCGTGTATTTGTATCTCCTGCCCCTAGCATAGTGCCTGGCACACATTAGGCCTTCAGAATATGTTTGAATTAGTGAAAGTTGCTGGTGATAATAATTTAATCTTTCTTCTCTATAAGATGTTTTTTCCACATCCTTTTTGTCATCACATTTACAGCATTCTAATGAAATAATGAGGGCAAGGATTATAACTTCATAGATAAGAAGCTGAGGCACATAGCCCATGATGTTTTCCGTTAGAGCTTCTTATCTTGAGGAACCCCTTGGTGAAGAAGAGTTTAGTGCACACCTCACTCCCTTGTTTATACTCTTCTGTTCTAAACATATTGACCCTGTGCTCGAGATGTTACAAATGAGAGCAGTTTATTTCAGTTTACATCTATGGCGATATCACAATGGTTTTGTCCGGGACATTCAGGGCTATAAAGGAATATTGAGCTTGATTTGGTTATTTTGGTGATAGAATCTTACCTGTTTCTCATCCCAGTTTGATTTTTACAAGTCAGAAAGTTCCTCCCTAGAAAGGTAGTCTTTGACAGGTTTCCCCCCAGTGTATACCTGACACAATAAGTTTGTAAGCTTATCCAGGATGTCTCTAACTGAGAGATATGTGTGTCCATTACTTTTTTCAGGTTGACTCTGGGTTTACTTTTAGGTGTCTGAACATTACTTCAGTTCAGTTCCGTTCAGTCGCTCAGTCGTGTCCGACTCTTTGCGACCCCATGAATCGCAGGATGCCAGGCCTCCCTGTCCATCACCAACTCTCGGAGTTTACCCAAGCTCATGTCCGTCGAGTCGGTGATGCCATCCAGCCATCTCATCCTCTGCCATCCCCTTCTCCTCCTGCCCCCAATCCTTCCCAGAATCAGGGTCTTTTCCAATGAGTCAACTCTTCGCATGAGGTGGCCAAAGTATTGGAGTTTCAGCTTCAACATCAGTCCATCCAATGAATACCCAGGACTGATCTCCTTTAGGATGGACTGGTTGGATCTCCTTGCAGTCCAAGGGACTCTGAAGAGTCTTCTCCAACACCACAGTTCAAAAGCATCAATTCTTCAGTGCTCAGCTTTCTTTATAGTCCAACTCTCACATCCATACATGACCACTGGAAAAACCATAGCCTTGACTAGACAGACCTTTGTTGGCAAAGTAATGTCTCTGCTTTTTAATATGCTATCTAGGTTGGTCATAATTTTCCTTCCAAGGAATAAGCGTCTTTTAGTTTCATGGCTGCAATCACCATCTGCAGTGATTTTGGAGCCCCCAAAAATAAAGTCTGACTCTGTTTCCACTGTTAGGGTGGGTTATAAGATCTTTGTGACAAAATCTGGTTAGTGTAGATTTAACTTGCCTCTAATCTAGTTAATAATTTGTATGAGGGCTTGTCAGTTAGCTGAAAGGAGTAAGTTCTTCGTGGTGATTAAGAGCATAGGGTCAGGAGTGAGGTCTGTCTGGATTTAGATCCTGGCTCTGCTACTTCAGTGGATATGTAACAATGGGCAAGTTAGTATTCTTGGACCTCTGTTTCCTAATCTGATAAATGAGGCAAATTCAAGTGCCCATCTTACAAGTTTGATGGGAAGGTTAAATAAGATAATGCATGAAAACGTTTTGCATGCCCAACTTACTCTTTGAGAGTAATGTTAACCTTGATAGCAAAACCAAAGACTTTATAAGAAAACTATAGACCAAAACCTTTTATGATATCAATGTAGATGTCCTCAACAAAATACTTGCAAACTGAATCCTGCAACGTATAGAAAGGATTCCATACTGTGCCTAAGTGAGATCTACTCCAGGAATGCAAGGTTAGTTTAAAATTTGAAATGAGTTAATACATCTCATCAATAAAGAACAAAAATCACATTATCATCTCAGTAGATGCAGGGAAAGCATTTGACAAAATCCAGCACCTCTTTGTGACATTTACACTCAGCAAACTGGAAATAGAAGAGAACGTCCTCACTGATAAAGGGCATTTATGAAAAATCCACTGTTAACATCATACTTAGAAGACATTCTGTGTTTATGGATTGGAAGACTTAATATAAGTAAGATGGCAGTCATCACCAAATTGATCTATGGATTCACTGTATTCTCTATCAAAACCCCAGCTAAGTTCTTTGTAGAAACTGATAAGCTAATCCTAAAGTTCATATGGAAATTCAGGAGACCCAGAAGAGACAAAACAATCTTGAAAAAGAAGAAAAAAATTGGAGAACTCATACTTTTTGATTTCTTAACTTATTACAGAGCTACAATCTTAAGACAGTATGGTACTAGTATCAAGTTAGGGATGCACCTCAGTGGAATCGAATCAAGAGTCCAGAAATAAACCCTCACACTTATGGTCAGTTTATTTTCAACAAATGTGTCAAGATGATGTTAAGTGGAAAACAGTAGTCTTTTCAACAAATGGTGCTGGGACTATTGAATATTTACATACAAAGAATGAAGTGTGGATCCCTTTCTCATACACTACAATCAACTAAAAATCAATCATAGACATCAATGTAAGAGCTCTCCAGGAAAAAAACCAAAATGTGAGACTAAGTCTTTCTGACTTTGGGTTAGCCATCTTGGATATGACACTGAAAGCATACATAAAAAAAGTAAAAATAGATAATCTGATACTTCATCAAAATTATAAACTTTTGTCCTTTAATAAAAAGACAAGTCTGGGAATAAGACAAAAACTTTTCAGATTATAAATCTGATAAGGGACTTGTATCTAGAATGGATAAAGAATTCTTACAACTCCAATGAAAAGACCAAAAAGAATAGGCAGATGATCTAGATAGACATTTCTTCAACAGAGAAAAACGAATGGGCAATAAGCACATGCAAAACTGCTCAACATCATTAGACATCAGAGAATTGCAGGTTAAAACCACAGTGAGATACTACATCTTATCCACTAGCACGGCAATAGCCAAAAACATTGGCAGTAAGTGTTGGCATAGGTGTTAAAAATATGAGGACCCTTATACATTCCTGAAAGAAAAGAAAGGGAAATTGTTGGTTGCTCAGTCGTGTCTGACTCTTTGCGACCTCATGGACTGTAGCCCACCAGGCCTGTCTGTCCATGGGATTCTCCAGGCAAGAATACTGGAGTGGGTTGCGATTGCCGTATCCAGGGGATCTTCCTGACCCAGAGACTGAACCCGGGTCTCCCACATTGCAGGCAGATTCTTTGCTGTCTGAGCCACCAAGGGAGCCCCCTATACATTACTGGTGGAAATATAAAATGATACCACCATGCTGGAAAACTGTCTGGCAGTTCTTCAGAAGGTTCATCATAGAATGGTTATGTGACCTAGCAATTGTACTCCTAGCTATCGTATGTAAGAGAAGTGAGAACAGGTGTCCCTACAAAAACTCGTATACGAGTATTTGTAGCAACATTATTCATAATAGCCAAAAAGTACAAACATCCCAAATGCCCAAATTACACAACTGATGGATGTGTAAATAAAGTGTGGTATATCTATACAGTGGATTATTATTTGCCAGTAACAAGTACTAATATATACAATGTAAATAACTCTTGAAACATTATGCTAAGTGAAAGAAGACAGTCACAAGACTACATAATGTGTGATTCCATTTGTGTGAAATGTCCAGAATAGGCCTGTCTAGAGACAGGAAGTAGATGAGTGGTTTTTTAGAGCTCGATGATTTGAGAAATGTTGTGGAGTAGATCATGAACTGCTTATTGCCAAATTCAGACGTAAATTGAAGAAAGTAGGGAAAACCACTAGTCCATTCAGGTATGACCTAGATCAAATCCCTTATGAGTATACAGTGGAAGTGACAAATAGATTTAAGGGACTAGACCTGATAGACAGAGTGCCTGATGAACTATGGACAGAGGTTCGTTACATTGTACAGGAGACAGGGAACAAGAAAATTCTCATGGAAAAGAAATGCAAAAAGCAAAATGGCCGTCTGAGGAGGGCTTACAGATAGCTGGGAAGAGAAGAGAAGTGAAAAGCAAAGGAGAAAATGAAAGATATTCCCATCTGAATGCAGAGTTCCAAAGAATAGCAAGGAGGGATAAGAAAGCCTTCCTCAGTGATCAGTGCAAAGAAATAGAGGAAAACAACAGATTGGGAAAGACTAGAGATCTCTTCAAGAAAATTAGAGATACCAAAGGAACATTTCATGCAAAGATAGGCTCGATAAAGGACAGAAATGGTATGGACCTAACAGAAGCAGAAGATATTAAGAAGAGGTGGCAAGAATACACAGAAGAACTGTACAAAAAAGATCTTCACGACCCAGATAATCACGATGGTGTGATCACTCACCTAGAGCCAGACATCCTGGAATGTGAAGTCAAGCAGGCCTTAGAAAGCATCACTATGAACAAAGCTAGTGGTGATGGAATTCCAGTTGAGCTATTTCAAATCCTCAAAGGTGATGCTGTGAAAGTGCTGCACTCGATATGCCAGCAAATTTGGAAAACTCAGCAGTGGCCACAGGACTGGAAAAGGTCAGTTTTCGTTCCAATCCCAAAGAAAGGCAATGCCAAAGAATGTTCAAACTACCGCACAATTGCACTCATCTCACATGCTAGTAAAGTAATGCTCAAAATTCTCCAAGCCAGGCTTCAGCAATACGTGAACTGTGAACTTCCAGATGTTCAAGCTGGTTTTAGAAAAGGCAGAGGAACCAGAGATCAAATTGCCAATATCCGCTGGATCATCGAAAAAGCAAGAGAGTTCCAGAAAAATATCTATTTCTGCTTTATTGACTATGCCAAAGCCTTTGACTGTGTGGATGACAATAAACTGTGGAAAATTCTGAAAGAGATGTAAGGAACCTGGACTCCAGAACTGGGAAAATTACCAGACCACCTGAACCTGTCTCCAGACCACCTGACCTGTCTCTTGAAAACCTGTATGCAGGTCAGGAAGCAACAGTTAGAACTGGACATGGAACAACAGACTGGTTCCAAATAGGAAAAGGAGTACGTCAAGGCTGTATATTGTCACCCTGCTTATTTAACTTATATGCAGAGTACATCATGAGAAACGCTGGGCTGGAAGAAGCACAAGCTGGAATCAAGATTGCCGGGAGAAATATCAATAACCTCAGATATGCGGATGACACCACCCTTATGGCAGAAAGTGAAGAAGAACTAAAGAGCCTCTTGATGAAGGTGAAAGAGAAGAGTGAAAAAGTTTTCTTAAAGCTCAACGTTCAGAAAACTAAGATCATGGCATCTGGTCCCATCACTTCATGGGAAATAGATGGGGAAACAGTGCAAACAGTGTCAGACTTTATTTTTGGGGGCTCCAAAATCACTGCAGATGGTGATTGCAGCCATGAAATTAAAAGACGCTTACTCCTTGGAAGGAAGGTCATGGCCAACCTAGATAGCATATTTAAAAGCAGAGACATTACTTTGCCAACAGAAGTCCGTCTAGTCAAGGCTATGGTTTTTCCAGTGGTCATGTATGGATGTGAGAGTTGGACGGTGAAGAAAGCCGAGCACCATAGAATTGATGCTTTTGAACTGCGGTGTTGGAGAAGACTCTTGAGAGTCCCTTGGACTGCAAGGAGGTCCAATCAATCCATCCTAAAAGAGATCATTCCTGGGTGTTCATTGGAAGGACTGATGTTGAAGCTGAAACTCCAATACTTTGGCCACCTCATGCGAAGAGTTGACTCATTGGAAAAGACCCTAATGCTGGGTAGGATTGGGGGCAGGAGGAGAAGGGGACGACAGAGGATGAGATGGTTGGATGGCATTACCGACTTGAAGGACATGGGTTTGGGTAGACTCCGGGAGTTGGTGATGGACAGAGAGGCCTGGCGTGCTGCAATTCATGGGGTCGCAAAGAGTCGGACACGACTGAGCGACTGAACTGAACTGAACTACTAATGGGTTTGGGATTTCTTTCTGAAATAATCAATATGTTGTAAATTGGTTGTGATAAGGCTTACACAACTCGGTGACTATACTAAAAATCAATGCATTGTGCACTTAAAATGGGTGAATTGTATGTGAATTATAGCTCAATAAAGCTGGTTTGTTTGTATATGTATATACTTAGTGTCATATGTGGCTCTTTTTGAAAGTGGTCAGTAAATATTACCTACCATTGTAATAAAACTCTCTTTCACTTTTCTAGTAGTAAAGATGAAATGAGAAGAGAATGCTGACAAAGTAGGTGGACATATCAATTACTTGAGATACTGAGTGAAAGAGAAGGTGGCTGAATCTGTGGGCAGCAATAGGCCAGGAGCTGAACACTGAGTTTGAAAAACTAATGTAAAAGTTTTTATATTTGAAAAACTAATGTAAAAGTCACAGGTGCCTGCCTGGTACATGATAGGCATTCCAGACTGTTACATACATTGAACTTGGCTACCCTTAAAATGTGGGTGGACTTCGGATCCAGATGTCACCAAACCAGATGTTCTTCACAAAAGAATAATCACCATTAGTGTGATACAGGCCAGGGGTTTTGTCCAGGAGTCACTAAACCAGATGTGTGTGTTTTCTTTTTAAGTTATAATAAGCATGACAAAGACCAGGGTTTTAGTTCTGGTGCTCTGTGTTTTTTCCCAGGCAGTGTCTGGGGAAACTCAGTTTCCCGCAGTCAGTCCAAGGTGAACAGCTTTGCTCTTTGCAGGCTGCCTTTGGGCCTGCGTGTTCAAACCTCTCTAGAAGACATGAGCAGAAAGCCCGGCCCTCACACTCTGCAAGTTAGTCCTGTAGAAGCTTTACATCAGCACTACAGATGCCCTGTGCTGGTCACTAGTGCTTTTAGAGCTTGGAAAATACGTGCCAACTAGACAGAAGAGTTCTCTGCTAAGTTGTGTGTGTTTGCTAACATGTTTCACAGTATTTTTTTTTCCCAGGAATCTACCCATGGAAGGACTCTCCCATATTTCAGTGTTGGTGAAAACCAAGTGAGCTGCTTTTCTGATGTTAAGGCCACACACTGGCACCTGAGGTCCCATGGTGCTGTGTGGTGGAGTGGGGACTCAGAAATCTCCCAGGTCTACATGACTGCCAAGATAGTTTGCTCTTAGTCTTACCTACGAGGCTCGACTGCCTTTTTGGAATGGACCAAGTAAGAAGAGGAAGAGGATTGAAGGCAGAGAGCTGTGAAAACACATAATGTTCTCAGGAATAGTAGGGTTCTGGCAGAGCTGGAGTGTGAGGTGCTGAGAAGGATGAATGAAGTCGAGTGGCTTATGAGCTGGGAAGGGCAGGATGAGAGATTGTGGAATAAAGGACCAGGCAATTGCTTCGGGGCACCAGAGTTCAACTTCTGTGCACAAGTATCACATTCCTGAAGCAGAGGTGCAGGAGGCGGGGATAGAAACTATTGTTTTGGGATATACAAATAGTATTAAAGGAGAGTTAAATTCTGCTTGCAATGCAGGAGACCTGGGTTCAATCCCTGGGTCTGGAAGATCCCCTGGAGAAGGAAATGGCTACCAACTCCAGTATTCTTACCTAAAGAATCCCATGGACAGAGGAGCCTGGCATGCTACAGCCCATGGGGTTGCAAAGAGTCAGACACAACTGAGAGACTAACACTCACATGGCCCATAAGGAAGCTCCTGCAGTACTCCTGGCAGAAGAGCTTGAACTAGTTTAGAGGCTATGGGAGTAACAAGGAGGGGGCAGGCTGGGAAAGGTATTTCAGATCAGTATATTTGGGATAAGGTGTTAGAGAAGTTAGAGATCAGAAGACATGGTAGGGTTTAGTGCAAGGAAAGAGATGAAGGTGTTTCATCTGTGTGAGTAACTGTGCATTGATAGAGACAAGGAAGGGGTATAGCATGGAGGGACAGGTTTTAAAGGGTAGAATAGGGGTCATGAGCTTGAGTTGTATGGAATGTGTAAGGTTTTGGGGGCTCTCCATGGAACGGGAACCAGCAGGCACTTGGAAATTCAGCATTCTGGATTGAGAACAATTTCTGGAAAATTGTTCCAGGGTTTGGAACATCTCAGAGTTTGGAACAGAAACCTTGGAGGTTGTCTAGGAGACAGAGAAAAGGCAAAGAGGGAAGGAAGGTTAAGAGAGAGAACCCATTTGAAGCACTGAGTCAATATCTCAAGTCCCAACTCAGCAGTCCTGTGAATATCTTTGGAAGCATGTTGTGTGTCACATGAAACCTTACAAATGCTGGACCAAGGGAGCCTGAGTTCCTGCATTTTTACTATACTAAGTATATTGAAGTGTAGCTTTGTCCCGCAGTGGTATGCTGATGGAAACACCTATGAGATTAATGCGGTGCCTAATGTGTTGACACGTTCTAATCTGTGGCTCCCTAGTGTGTTAATGGGTTGGACCCCAATCCAGTGTGGCTCCTTCCTTTTTTCTTAAAAGCCAACTCTGGTCCTAGCCCGAAGTGTGATTTCCTTCCTCCCAGTCTCCCTGAGCGTGTTGCTGAATTTCCTTTCGTAGTTTGTGAGACATCAGCCACCTGTTAACTGTAGCTCCTACAACTGAGAAGCGCACAAATCTGCAGTGAATAACAAGGACCGTCTTCCAGGAACCCCTCGCAGACACGTCATGGTATGGCAGAGCATAGGGAATCAGCACCCTATCTGCTTCAGGGTGGTCTCCTGGGGCCAGCTTGAGGGCCAAGAAGACTGGAGAAAACCCAGGGGCAGTAGGTGTGACCTGCGAGAAGAAGCAGGGCCTGGCCTCTGTCTGTGTCACATCAAAGACTCACTTTTCAGTCACTTGACACCCTAATGTGAGGATGCTTCAGAGCCAGGGCTGGGCTCCTGGTGGCCTGTGCCTGGAAACTGAGGGGGACGTGTGGGCCTGCATGTGCTCCGAGCAGACCCAGTGGGAAGGGAGCACAAGCACCTCTCCCAGCTGTTCTCTTAGCATTCAGAGCTGCAAGGATCAGACAGATTAGCCCTCTCTCCTCTGTTTTCATATTGGAAGCTGCTGCCCACAGACGCCCTTTCCCCAGTTCCGGTCCTGGGGGTGAGTTGGCCTGGGTTAAGCCCAGCTGCTTCTGCATGGCTGTTCCCTCCTGTCACATAGACCTGGGCTCCAGGATGCCAGGGTCATTCTCAGTTTGACCATATAACTTAGTGTTCAAATTAAGACACTTTGGAGAATAAATGAAGCAGTGTTAAAGGTAACACCTGCAAACAGAAATAAGCTGGGACCTTCCCATGCATACCAGGATATATGATCTTCTTTGTACCTGTACCAACCCTAACCTTCTTTCCCCCAGATCCCGACCCACCTGACTTTAGGTGCCAGGGACTTAGAGATTTTTGGTCCTTGAGATTTGGGCTACAGAATGAAAACCTTAGGGGTCTCCCACATTGGAAGACTCAGGAGATGAAAAACTTGGTAATAACCATGGGGAGCATATATCTGAAAAATCCCCTACTATTCAGAACCTTGATATGGATAGTGTGGCTATGTCCTAGTTAACTTATTTTTATTCTAAGCTCTAAACTGTTGCTTTCATGTATATTCAGTCTCCTCTCACATGTCACAGAAGGTGGCCTGATGATAAACAGATAAGGAGAGAAACATCCTCTTCCAGGAGCTTATAGCCCCGTGTAGAGTCTGAAACGCAGCCACATGGTCTGACCCGAAGGTGGAGCAGGAGCCCGGGCTCTGGGCCCTGATGGGAGTATGCTGGGAGCCAGGAGTTAGGGACTTGTTTATGCTCTGTCTATGTGGCTTTCACAGTCACGGAGGAGGGTGGGAGGGAACCTGAGCATCTGGGCCTCTCTTAGACCAGGCCAAATGGGGATTTAGGAAAAGAAGGTGTTCCTTTCGGAGAGCAGAGGGGCGGAGTTGAGTACCCTGCCTGGTGGCTTGCTTAGCCTGCATGGGCCCATTTTTCTACCCAAAGCTGGCAGAACCTGGATCACCAGGGGCCTCAATGAAGAGGGTGTGAGGAGAGTAAATGAGCTCTCCCTTGGCTGTTAATTATGTCTTCAGACCTCTGCCTTGGCCAGTGACCTGGATGGCCTGGGTTTGACCAGTCTGGAGTGAGGACTGAGGCTGTCAGATTTAGGGGAAAAGAAACATTGGGTTGCAGATAAACAAAAAATTATTTTTCATATACATATACCCCATGCCATAGTTGTATTTTACATGGTAACCCTGGGTTAGTAGGGCCAGGCCACATTTTGGCTTTCCAGTCGGGCATGGTGTAACCAACTGTTCACAGTGCTGCCTTCATTCAGAGGATGTTTAGTGAGTGCCAGCTATGTGCTGCTTTAGGTGCTGGGCTACAGCAGTGAGCAAAATCCAGCAGGAGTGCCTGACTTCATGGAGCTTACATCGAGTGGCTGTGATAGATAATGAGGAAGGTAAGTTACTCAGTCAGATGGTACACGTGGTAAAGAGGAAATTAAGGCAGGAAAGGGGTTGGGAGGGTTCACACCTGAAGGAGGTGAGGGGTTGAGGGTACAGGCCAAGTAGACATTTGCACACACAGACACACTGACACGCACACACACATATACCATGGCAGAGCCCTAGTGTGCCTAGTGTGTTTAAGGAGCCTGAGGGCCAGTGTGGCTGGAGTGGATAACAAGGAGGAAATGGGGAGACAAGCCAGTGAGGTCACAGGCCCAGAGTTTGTAAAGAGCCCTGGAGGTCTCTGTAAGGATTTTGGCTTTCATTATGGGTTGGGGTGCCTGGGGGCATTAGACGGTATTGAGCAGGGTAGGGTGTGATCTGATTAGATTTGAAGGGAGAACAGACCTAAGAACCAGCCAGGGTCCCTGACCCCCACCCCCTCCTCAGGTGTGGGCTGTGGGACTTGAGATACATGCTTGTCATTTGGAATAAAGGACACAGGATCCCTGTTGCTCCCTGGACACAGGATCTTAAGACTTCTGTTTTCTTAACTTTGGTTGATTTTCTTCCTTGTTTGAATGGAATGTTCCTTGTGAAGAAGTGGAGAGATACGTAGTCATTACCTCTACATGATAAGATAAGTAGTCCCTCTTTGCCAAGCACCGTGTGATGTACCTGGTTTGAGGGACCAGACCTTCATGTCGCCTATTAAACTTGAGAGAAAAGGTTAGTGACTTGCTGGATATCCCTTAGATATCTGGAGTTTTCAGACCCCAAATGATAACTCAGTAAAAGTATGTCAGTTTTTTGTTGGTATGGGAGGAAGTTGTTTTCCTTTGTATTAATTAATTAATTAATTAATTAATTTTTGTTTGAGAGCTGAAGGGCTTGAAAGCATGTCTTTTGTTTCCAATCTTTGAAGAGTCACACAGTCTGACTTAGAATTTTTTAACTTCACAAGAATGTGAAAGCAATATGCCTTCGGTAGAAACCATACATCAAATTTTATATTTTGATTTTTTTCCTGGCTGGCAGTGGGCGTTATGATATGCTCTCATGATGCTGGGCAGCATTAGCAGCCAGCTCCAAATCAGCCATCATGAGGGTGAACAACAGATACACTTAGAACCATCCTATACCCATACAACCAGTGCGTTTTTCACTTTCAATATAGCATTCAATCCATTACATGAGATGTGCAAACTGTTATGAAAGAGGCTTTGTGTTACATGAGTTTGCCCAACTGTAGGCTAATGTAAGTGTTCTGAGCGTGTGTAAGGTAGGCTAGGCTAAGCTGTGATGTTCACTAGGTTAGGTGTGTCAAATTAATCTTCCACAGTGCTATCTTCAACTTATGATGGACTTATTAGGAGGTAACTCAATTGTAAGTCAGGAAAGATCTGTGTTATAGAACTTCTCTGCTTTACCTCACTGAAGCAGTCTAATTTTTTATTTAAGCTAACATATTTCACATTTCCAATTAAAGAATGTAAAAACTAAGGAATATATGCATTTTCTTTTATAAAATAATTCTTTGGAGAAAAATACTGAGGCTATGAAAGCATGGCTTTTTGGTCAGTAGGATTATTTTACATGTCAGCCAGAATTCATGATGAGAGTTATAATTTTTTTTTTTTGAGAGTTATAATTTTAAAAGGAGTGGCACGTATTTTCCAAACACCCTTGACAGGCCTGTTGTCTTAGAGATGACACACTGGTAAATTAGCTTTGGTAAATAATGTTATTAATAAATATTTACATTTTCACATATTTCTGTAAAATTTGAGAAAATGCAAAATGAAACAATTAAAAAAGTGTATAATGCAGACATTCTAAATGTGAAAATGGTCTGTTTTGCCAGAGTTTGAAAAATGTATTAAGACTGAATCAGTATTTAAGCAAACTTTTTCAAGGGACTGTCCTGTGCTGGTTTATATGCTGGGCATTAAGAATGCAGAATTGCTGGGGTGACCACTAAAACAAAACAAAATCGCGGGATGAAGTGTCGTATGTTTAAACAGAGGTATATACATTGTGGAATTAGAGAAGTGGTTTTTTTTTTTGCCATGTTGTGTGTTTTGCAGGATCTTAGCTCCCCAGCAAGAAATTGAATTAAACCTGGGGTCCCAGCAGTGAAAGTGCTGAGTCCTAACTACTGGACCTCCAAAGAATTCCCGAGAAGTGCACATTTTAGGTTAAGCCTTTTCTAGTAACTTCAGCTGTTTTCTTAAGCAGGGACTGAAATTCACTGTAAACCACTTTAATGTAGTTGAGACCCCAACCAGGATAAATTGAGATTTTTCCCACCTCACTTTAGAATTACAAGGTAGAAGTGCATTCATTTTAGAGTTAGGAAGGTATAGCATCACCACTTCTATCTGGTTGACTTTGATTTCTCTAAGTTTTAGTTTACTTTCTGTAAAATGGAATTAATGAAACCTACCTTGTGAAGTCGTTGTGCCGATTAAATGAGGCGACTCCCATGAGTTCCTTGGACAGTATTGGCACATAGTAAGCTTTCATGCGTGGTGGCCCATGTCATCCTTATTGGCACTGCTTTTATTGTTTCCTAATGAAGACTGTACACTTTATATTATTTAATGATTTCCAAGGCCACCCAGCTTCAAGTTGGGGGTGGGCAGCTAGAGTCTCCTGAATGCCTTGAGAGAAGAGAGCATAGACAGGAGGGAGTTTGGCTCAGGAATAAGTGGGAGGTGGACACCCAGGGTCCTGGTGAATGTGCCATTACACTTGACATCACCCTCCAGATGGCTGTTCAGCCAGGTTGATAATTAGCTTCAGCAGATGCAAGCTGGGAGGCTCCTGGCTGCTTCTCTACAATGGGGATATGTGGCAAGAGGAGGATGTGGTGGCGGAGGCCTGAGCATGGCTGGGGTGTGCAGCCGGGCTCAGCTGGGCCGGGAGAGGCATGGCCACGAGTTGGGCCCACCTGGGTCTCAACTGGTGCACAGACACTGCCCCTGTGGGTGGCTGTGGCCCCCAGCTGCTTTGCTGTCTCCTGCGGGCTAGGGCTGTGCAAGTCTCTGCTGTTATTTAAATCCATCATTCTGGTGACTGCCTGCAGCCTAAGCAGAGGCAGTGTGTGTGCGCTACAGGTCTCAGCACATTGCCTCTGTGGGGGTCCTGTCGGGTGGCTGGGTGCAGAGGCCAGCACTGCGGCCCCCTGTGTCAGTCTTGACCCTCCCAAGGTAGTTGGTGAGTCTGGACCCAGTGTGGGGGCCCTGCTGTCCTTACAGTGCTACTGCCTTCTATGCTCCCCCCACCAGCCCCCACCATGTCTTCAGTGGACTTTTCTGGAGTTTTGTTTCCTGCCAGCCTGGTGGGGGACCGTGACACTTGGGATTGTCCATCAAGAAAATACGGACTCAGTCAGTCAGGTTAAGTGACCTTGGGAAAGTCAACGTAGTCCCTCTATTCATAGGCAGTGTACTTTTTTGAGGGCTGTTCACGTATCTTCATCTCCATGTCCCTTGGTGGTAGTAGGTACTAAGCAAATGGTAACTGAACTTTGAAGAATGGAGATGACATTGCCTGCATCCCTCAGTTGTGCTGAGGAGAGACAAGTTTTGCAGTTCTGTTAATCTGTGGCAACAGAGAATTTCCCCAGATTCTGATCCTCCCTTATCCCTAGTGTCAAAGAATCTCAAACACTTAGGATGTAAAAGGAAGCCTATTTGCATGTTTTCATTGATTGATTCAACTTTTATTGACTTTACCAATGGATCATAACACATCTCTTCAGAGAAGGTATAGAAATAACCAGAAAAGCACATGAAAAGATGCTCAATATAATTAGCTAGTGAAGTGAAGTGAAAGTCATTCAGTCGTGTCCGACTCTTTACGACCCCATGGACTGTAGCCCACTAGGCTCCTCCGTCTGTGGAATTCTCCAGGCAGGAATACTGGGGTGGGTTGCCATTCCCATCTCCAAGGGATCTTCCCAACCCAGGGATCGAACCTAGGTCTCCTGCATTGCAGGCAGATCCTTCTCCATCTGAGCCACCAGGGAAGCCCAGTTACCCATTAGGGAAATAAAAATTGAAACCACAATGAGCTACCCCTTCACACCCGATAAGATGACTGCAGTTGAAATGACTAACAAGTGTTGAGGATGGGATACCATCCTCAGACACTGCTGATGGGGATGTAAAATGGTTCAGGCTGTGGAAAACAGGCGGACAATTCCTCAAAAGGATAAACCTAGAGTAATCCACTTTTAGGGAAAACATGTCCACACAAAGACTTGCATGCCAGTATTCATAGCAGCATTCTTCTTATAGGCTATGTACGAATGCCTGGTTTCTGTTACAGACTGGGTGTCGGAACATCCTGTGGAAAAGACCTTCAAGGGTTGGCTGCTCTCTTCCTGGGTCTGTCATGTGTGGCTCATGCCTAGGAAATACCTAGCTTTGCCTTGCATCATTTTTGATGTTCAGAGAACTGCCCAAGTTTGGTCTATGTTTAAGAACACAAATTCAGAGTATCTTTTTGGGCTTCTGTAGAAATCCTTATCAGCTGAAGCTATCTAGTCTCTCAGACTTTGGTCTCCCACATTCCTTGTCATAGGCATGGGATGACCCCTTTTTGTTATGATGTGAGTTGCTCTCAACACTTTGAAGATGAATTTCTGGTCTGATAGAAGATTCTGGCAGTAATGGGATATCTCTGAAAGACACTGATAAGGCCCTTGTCAGTTTCAAGAGTGGGCAGGTCCTCCTTGTAGAGGTTTCTAGTGACGGAGATACCCAATCAGCAGGCTTTTTCCTGGCTGCAGTCAGTGATGGGTGGGTGTGGGAGTGGAACACGTTAGATACGTCTACGGAGATTGGGAGTCAGTGAGTGTCGGCCTCCAGGAGAGGGCTTCCGCAGTGAGACTTGGGGGCAATTTAAGCTGATTTTATATGCAGTTATTTTCTGCCTTTGAGATATGTTATTTTTTAAATAAAATTATAATGGAATATGGGGGAAATGCTTTCTTAATAGTAGGCAGAATAAAGCTAGATGACTGTAGGGAGACAGAAAAAAGCACAAGGCAAGCAGCCTTATTTATTTGCACAACATAGGTGAAATGTTTATTGTATACAAAGCAAGTTAGACTGAAACTTGTGCATGAACTATAGTGTATAATTACAGAAATCTAAAGATAGAGGAATAACAAAATGATGACATTGTTCTGCCAAAGGAACAATGTCCACTAGGAGCACCTTTAGTGGGAGACCGGACTTCAGGAAGATGGGCGCCGGGCAAGTGCTCAGGACACTCCTCTGTGTTCATGGGGACACTTTGAGATCCCCTCACTGATTAGGAAGTTGTTTGGTGAGTCCAGAAATAGGACAGAAGTGAGTGAGTGTTTTTGCAGGAGTTTTCCATCGAGCTTTGGGTGATGGATAAATAGCGCCTCTCTGCGCTGGGGCATTTTCTCTCTAGGCAGCTGTCTGAACTCGCAAATGCTTCTTGGGGGCATATTTCTAAGGATATTATAGGAGTAATCAGAAAAGGAAAGTAAGGGGGAAAGTATTTGTTTACCGTATAGTACCATGAAGAAAGTTTTGGCGTAGATGTCAAAATAGAGGTAAATCTGAAAACTTGTTGCTTTCTTCTTTAGTTTGCCTTCTTTGATGGAAGCCTGTTTATATTCATGTCCTTGTGATAGTCACTGAAATGGAAATATGGACTTGTTCTTACGACCTCCACTTACCACTGTGTTAGAATAATGTCCTGGTTTTAGAATGGGCCTGGGTATGCACAGCTTAGTTTATGCTTGAGCAACTCTGGGCAAGTTCCCCAGCTTCTCTTTATCTTTAAAGAGGTGCTTTTACATGTAATACATATGATTACTATGAGGATTAAATGAGACATTCGTGAATCTAGTGTAATGCCAGGAACAGGGTAAATGCTAAAATGTTCCATTATATATAATTAATTATATTATAATGAAAGTTATAATTGGGAATAATTTCTAGTACATACTCATTTATTGTTTCCCCTCTGATTATAATATTAGAAATGATTGAAAAAACATAAATAAATAACTTCCCATTATTTGGAAGTTAATTTAATATTTTGTTGTGTATTTATTTTATTTTAGTTTTTTTCCTATGCCTAGAAAGTTTTGTTTTACATAACTGAACACGAGATTCACAATTTAGATTTTTAGATTTTAAATTCACAATTTTAGATTTTTTGTGATATGGAAAATCTATTAAGTTACTTTAAAAAATTATCTATTAATAGAATTGTAATTGTGAAACCAGTTGCCCTTTTTTTGAGCAATTAAAGCAGTTTTACCCTGCCACAAGTAGTAAATGCTCTTGAGTAATATGCCTGATTATTTCTTTAGGACAATTTCAAGAAGTGAAATGTACATGGTAAAGGGTAGATTGTTTTCTTTAAGAGCTATGGTAAAATTGCCAATTAACTGTGTCCGCCTTACTAAAAAAGTAATATGAATGCTCATTTCTCCAGTCTGTGATCAGTACCGGGTGTTTTTTTAAAATGTCTTTGCTATTTTGATAGAAAATATCTATCAATTCAGTTTGTATTTTCTGTGGTTACAGGTGAGCTTAAATAATAGTATATGTTTATTATGTATTTGTATTTCTTTCATGTATTATTTATTTAGTATTTTCCTCTATTTTTCCCTTAGAGTATTTTCTTCTATATTATTTGTAGGATGTTGACCCTTTTCACATATGTTACAGATACATTGAATTTAGCATTTCACTCCTTTTTCCTTTTTTAGGGCATTTTTAGATACCCAATGGCATGGTGACCTAGACTTTGTTAGGGAAAGGACATGCAGGATGTGAAATGTGAGCCCGAAAGACCTATCCCGATGACTTGCTTACTGTTAAGCCTAGGGATTGTCTGTGATGCAGCAGGCTGGGGGGAATCTGCTGAGGGCCTAACACCTGGAGCTCATGTACTCATTGTGACCTCACTGCAGCTCTTCAGATGCTGCTCCTCACTGGCGAAGTCAGGACACTGGGAATTCCTTGAGTGTGTCCCATGTGTATCTGCAACGCTTTTCTTTAAAGAATTGGTTTTGGATCACTATCGGGGATAATGGAAGCAGACATTTCATTCTGTAGCTCTGGAGTAAAACAGCCTTGACCTTTGGTCCTCCCTAACCTACCTTAAATTTTGTTCACTTGGCTAATCTCTTGAGAAACAGGTGTGGGAAGTGCTTGGAACCAGTAGTTGACGTGTGTGATCTGCCTAGGTGATATCATGTCACTTAGTTTCCTGCGTTTGCTGTGTTGGTAAAGTGAATAACATAAGTGGTTCATTTGGCAAGGGCTAAGCATCCAGTAAATGCTTGTCAATTAGTTTTCCTCTCCCCCTCCAAACCATGAGCTTTTCCAGGTTTGATACCCACCATATCCATCTCTGTATCCTCATGCATGTAACAGTCACTGTGTGATTACCTGATGGCTGAACGAATGAGGCCAAGGGCAGCAGGTTATATGGGAGCAAGTGTGTTCCAAAGAATGAGAATTGACTTTAACACAGTCTCTGTATGTCACTCGCGTGTGTGTGTGTGTGTGTGTCTCTGTGTGTGTGTGTGAGCTCAGTCGTGCCTCTTTACTACGCCATGGACTGTAGCCTGCCAGGCTCCTCTGCCCATGGAATTTTCCAGGCAAGAATACTGGAGCGGGCTGCCATTTCCATCATCTCCAGGGATGTTCCCCACCCAGGAATCAAACCCGTGTCTCTCATTCTCTTGCATTGGCGGGCAGGTTCCTTACCGCTAGCGCCACCTGGGAAGCCCAAGGTTTATATGCCAAGTGGTACATATGTCACTCAAATACACATATGAAAGTATTAAAAACACATACTTCATGGTGTAGGTGACTTTGAGTAATCGGGGTGCACTGATTTGGGAGTGTCCTGTGTAAACTGGCGCTTGGAATCCTCCCTTTGGGACTCATGGCAGTCCTTCTTGGGGTCAGGGCAGGAGCTGATGGGAGGCACTGATTGTTCCTGTCTGGGAGGGCCCTGGGACCTTAGGTTTCCCCCTGTGCAGAACTTTGGGGCCAGAGTGGGCCGCCAGGACTCAGCCGGGCCTGTAGTTGTTTGCACTCATGACAGAGCAGAGGTGCTCCTGCGACTACTGGGAGTGCCTGAGGGGGTTTGCAGACACATAATGGGCCCTGCTGCCCTGGCTGCTGCCTCCAATACCCTCTGAGAGGCCAGGTGTTGCAACACTTCTCTGAGCAGTTACTTTTTCCCCTGAAAGGGGAGGCTCATCCCCTGGTGCTTTCCCTTAATGCATCTAACAAGGAAAAGAAACTCTCTTAAACTGAACAGCTGGGCCTGCTCCGTCCCTAGAGCAGATTTGGGCTTGCAGCAGCCCTGCCAAAGAAGGTATCAGTTTACTAGGGCTGCCGTAGTAAAGAACTAGAAACTGGGTGGCTTAAAGTCACAGAAATAAGTATATCATTTCCTAGATCAGAGGCGGGAAGTGTGAAATCAAGGCGGCATGGCCACGCTCTCTCTCGAGGCTCTAGGGGAAGGGCTGGTCCACTCCTTCCTCTAAGCTTCTGGTGTGGCTACTAGCCCTTGGCTTTCCTTACTGCATGCACTCTCCAGTCTTTGCCTCCGTTGTCACATAATGTTTGGTCCACGTGTGTCTTTGCACAACCTTCTTATAAGCACAATCATCACATTGCTTTCAAGACTGACCCTACTCTAGTATGTCATCAAATAACTACTAATAACTACTAATAACATCAAATAACTAATCATTACATCTGTAATGATCCTGTTTTCAAATAAGGTCAGCTTCTGAGGTACCGAGGGTTAGAATTTAAGCATATCTTTTTGGGAGTGGGACAGAATTCAACCCATGACACTCATGTGGTATACAAAGTGCGCAGGATTATAGAGGATTAGTATTTCGGCTACGTCCTCGATTATGAAGTCCTAGGCCCTGGATTATAACCCAGGTCAGTCTGACCCCAAAGCCAGTTAATTCTCTTTCCAGTAACCGTTGTTGTGTCAGAATCACTTGGAGAATTAATAAAAAAACACGGGAGGCCTAGGCTCTATGGAGCTGCTCCATCAGCTGTGCTCCATGGACTGGGGGCGCCCCATCACCTGGGAGCTGGGCGGAAGTGCAGGTTGGTGAAGCTCCTGCCTAGTGTACTGCTTCTCCATACTGTGTATTGAGATCACTTGAGAAACTTTGAAACAAAGAAAAACAATGACAGCAGCCTCACCCCAAGCCTGCTGAATCAGATCTCTGAGGAGATGGCCGGCATTGTTTTTCTCAAAAGCTCACCCGCCATTCTGACTCACGGTCAGAGTCTAGAACCACTGGGGGCCTGGAGGGGTTCGTTGCTGGAAGAGTATGTAGACTTTTCAGTACTGAGGATGAGAATTCTGTCTGCACAGGATCGCCTTTTTATTTCCACAAAGTACAGAAACTGTGGGGGAAAATATTTCAGGCAGGACAGAGTATTTGAGCAAGGAGGATCACACGGCACTTCTTTTCTGGCTTTATCTCTTACAAAGTACTCACCATAGAGTGGAAACCTGTTTATCAAGACTGGGGGCTTGGGGGAGCATAAACAGTGCAATGGAGATAGCACACAGCAGGCCCTGTAGGGAGAACCCAGCATGGTTTATCTCACTGACTTTGTCATTTATAGAGAAACCTTCGTATTACCTTGGAGTATAAGCAAATGTTACTGGGAGTTTTGTCTTCTCCAGGGTTTGGGATTGTGTATCTTGTCTTCACTTGCCTACTGCAAGGCACTAGCCTGCACATAGAAGGAAGTCAGTGCCTTAAGGTCAGATAAATGCACGAAGAGAATTGAAACCTGTGATGAGTGTATTTATTTAAGTGTGTAATCCGAGAATGCCTTACGGTGTGTATGCCAAAAGTATAACGTTCTCATCTGTATTTACTCATTTAAACACACCTTGTATTTACAAGTTTGGCACCAGATCAGCACTGGTTTCTCTTTCTTTGGTACAAATATTGTAAAACCTTGAATGCCCTGTTTCTGTGGAAGGAACATGGACATCTGTGGAGGTGGCGATTAATGTCAGCTGTCTCAAGGCAGTGCTGTCCCACTGAGGAGGCAAGCCCCAGCCCTGGTGATCTAGGTTCAGTCTGTGAATTTCTTTGCTTGTTCTCTCCTCCTCCCCTGACCTCCCCACTCAATAAAAAAAGAAAAGTCTGGCATTGTGCTTGCTGGTACCATATTAAAATGGAAAGATCAGAGTGTTTCATATCTGTCCACCCACTCAGGTGAAGTTAGAGGTGTCATACGCGGCATCTGAGCATGCACGCACTAGACCTCCTTCATCTGTGAGTGGGAGAGTTATTAATTTCCATTTATTAAATCAAGTAAGTGGCTTTGAGTGGTTAAGAGACTGGCCTGTGGCCTTAACATGATTAGTACATTGGAATTTGAATCCAAGTCCTCTTAATCCTTTGTTCCTCCATGCTAATATGCTGCTTGTAACTTGGAAAGTTCTGTAGTCTCTTACTTGTTTTTCTTGACATGCTTGCCTTTTTTAACCTGGATCAACAACAGTATTTTTTAAATCCATATCCCAGGTCTATAGGGTTGAAGGTAAAAGTAGGCGGATTGAGGATGCTATCTTTCTGAAAGAAGGGAGATTATCAGATGCCACAAGGAATTCTTTTTTTTTTTTTTTCCGTAGCTAAAGATTGAAAGTTTTGCGGATTTTCCTTGATATTTTTGGACTCAGGCACCCCAGGGGAGTATGTGCATAATGCTGATAATTAAATACAGTTTCCACTATGGGAATGTTCTCACTTCTAGCTGAGCAGACCTACAAAGTTGGGTGAGAGAGGCTTTTAAGGAGAGATTTGAGGCTGGAGAACCCATTTGTTACATAAACACCTAGGCCTGAAGATAATTACTTCTTGTTCATCCAGTAAAATACCTAGGCTGAAGACGATTACTTCTTGTTTGTCCAGTGCTAAATAGTCCCCCTAGGAAAGGTCCTGCAGTCACCCTCGGGCAGAATGAGTGAGTTAGAGCTCTGGGTTCCAATCCAGTTCCACCACTTAGCTCTGTGATCTTGCCTAATTCACCCACACGCTACAGACCTCAGTCCAGTTGAGTGTGGCAAACTTTTATGGAGCAGCTCTGTGCCAGGCGCTGTGGTAGGTGCTGCAGATAGAAATGTAAGTTAGATAAGCTCTATGCTCTTGGAGAGCTATCAGACTATCAGGGGAGACTGCCAGGAAACATGGTGATGGTCCTGTTGTTCTTGAGACAGAACAACAGAGAGAGCTAGGCCCCAGGGGCTTGGCTAGGGAGGTGGGGTGGCACATAATCCACACTGTAGATCTGGATGTCAATCAGGGACTGTTCCCTGGTGTGCTGGTTAGATATCAGCCTTCCTCTTCTCCCCTCCCCCACCTCCACCTTCATTTCCCTAGGAGTAGCCCCCTTTGACTCCAGGACCCTGCTTAATTTGGGGACGTTAGTCGTATGATGACAGTGAACATGGCACAAGAAGGAAGAAGAGCCTCAGGAGCCATGGTCTGCTCCCCTGGGGATACTGTGGTCAGGCATCTGATGTTCCCTTACCTTTATCTGTGCCCCAGAACCATGTGCATCTCCTAGCACAGGGCTAATCTGTGCTAATCCTGTATGTATGGGCTAATCTGTGCTAATCCTGTGTATATGTCTGTGTCCCACACTGGCCTTAAGAATGCCTCTCAATGGAGTCAGTTACGTCTTTGTGTTCTAAACAACAACTTGGTGCCTGGCACGAAGATGGTGGCTGGTAAATTCTGTTGAATATGTTGGACGGATGGGTGAATGGATGATGGATGGGGATTGCTAGATGCCCAGCGTGGAAGGAACAGTGGAGAGAGACCAAGAAGAGAAGAGGTGCAATGCCATTGGGCAAGGACTGATAACATTTAGCACAAGCAGGAAGGAGATGGGGTGAAAGCCTTAGGAAAAACTGCCATCAGCAAAGCAAGAATGTAACTCTTTAGTTTCATAAGAAAGGACTGAGTTTATCCCAGATATGGGCTGGGTTTGACAACCTAGGCCCAGTACCTGCAGTTCTTACTGCAGTAAAAACTTCTCCAGTTCTGGCTGGTGAGTGATGTGGATGGCATGCTGTGGAGAGAAGAGGTCTCTTGGTGGGTGGAAAGGGTCCCAGCTTGGCCTACAAATCCTCTCCTCTCTTTTGATGAATTTGGTTGTGGAGGTAGAAACTAGGGCCTTCCATTTTGTCCCATTTTTAAGAAAAGTAGTAAAGCTAGGAGGCTTTAATTAATATCCACAGTATCTTGAGTACCTGCCATAGGCAACAGACTGAATTAAATACCTTTCACTGAATTCTTGCAGGAACTTTCTGAGCTAGTTATTAGTGTCCTTATTTTGAAGACATTCAATCAGATGCCCCTAGATGTCCATGTTCAACAGCCTTGTTTCTAACGAAGGCCTCTTTGCTCCCAGTGCTTGTCAGTGGACTTTAGTGCTACCTGATTGCTGGATTTTCCTGAAGGTGTTTACGTGCATTTTTGCTGCAGAGTCCAGCTGAGAATCTCATTGTTATATTTCATCCAGAATCATAGGATGCTTTAATCCAGATTCTGTCTCAAATCATGAAGGTGGGAGGCTCACAGGCTGTATTGATCAGCGTGTCTTACAAGTTAAAAAGTTGATTTTGCTCTGGGGAGGCAGAATGGATCACACCATAACTTGGTTGAGTTTGGCATTTACTTGATGTGGATATACTTTGTGTAAGCCTAAATTAGGCAGAGGGCTGAAGCAGGCCCTCTCAGGTTGGAGTAAATAGAGGTAGTTATGCCAGCTCTCTTCCCATTTCACACTTGAGTTTAAGTATTCGTGAAGGGAACATAGAACATCGATCTTAACTGGTTGCTGCTCAAAGGTCAGCCTTTTAGATGGATCGTTTCCATCTCAGGGCACCAATCTTAACCTCCAAAGATGAGACTACGTTCCAGGCATCCAGGTCAGCTTGGGATGGTATCAGAGAAGAAAATCCATCCGTGATAAGTCAGACTGCAATTAAGGGTTTTGTGGTTATTATTTATAGGGTGCCCACAATGTGTGGAGCTTACAAATATGGAATGACTACAAATTTCGTTGTTTGTTTTTGAAAAATAGTCAGTCACTTTTTCCCCGTGAGGAAGATAATCCCAAAGAAAGGGAGATGTTATCTATTCCCCTTTGAATTTATGTTTTACTTTTGTTTTCTTTAATAAAGCATGTTAAGTAAAATATATCATTTAAAGCGGTTAATTTGTTTCTCCACCCTGCCCCGCTCCCCTTCATTTGAATAGTTTAGTTTCGTCTCCGGATGGAGAGGGAGATCATTTTTATGAAAGTGCCTGGCACGTGTCGATGCTGGTGCATCTTCATTCCCCCATGCAGCTCACTTCCCCCCGAGGTACTGGTGGCCAGGTGCTGTGCACCCAGGGTGAGATGAAGAAAACGCACCCTTGTCATTTCCTCAGGCTTGTGGCAGACCCAGCCGGGTCTCAGGTATTCCAGATATGAGCCGTGTGCTGATGGCGCAGGCCTGGGAGCATTGCTCATGCGGAGATACAGAGGCCTGCCTGCCCCGAGCCCTTTGTTCTCCTGGTTGAAAGCAGTTAATTAGCAACTGTCTCCATAGCAACTACCTCATAGTCCAAAAACATTGTCTAGTTTTTCAGTTTAGCTTATCACACTGTTTACCTGAAGGGCTTTTCACTGCTTTCAGTCTCATTTGAGTTGGCGGTGTGCCTGTCGGGGAAGTGAATTGTCAAGATAGAAAAAAACACCATGGTAGCGAGAAGCCAGGAGACTTCTCCCTAACAGGGCCAACCCGGGCTCTGCGTTCTGCGAAAACAAAAGTTTCGAGGCCCTCAGATTTTCACCTATATTTTTTTTGTTGGCTAGAAAACTGCTATTGTCTCCACCAGTCTCCGAATTGTGAGGATTTTTTCCCCCTTTCCCCGAGAGGCTTTCTAAGCTCTTTAATATTCCGTTTATAGTACATTTCCATTATTAGTCATCTCGAAACCCCGGGTGTTCTCTGCCACTGTACATTCGAGGAAATTTCGCTTCCCTGAGGGTCTTGGCATTTCTGAAGGCCGCTGGATGAGGGATTACAAGTGTGCATGAGAATTAGTCAGTCCAGCTTTGTTTTTAGTTATACTGAGGAAGGCTTCTGCGTTTTACCCGTGGCTTGGGTGGTTAAGTCGATCTTGTGTGAAAGACATCTTTAGGTGCCATGTTGGTAAATAGGAAGGGGAACTATGGCTTTTCATAAGCCATGCAACAAAGATAATAATAATTTTCATGGCTTTCGCTGATTGACTGTCTACTGTGTATGCCTTCGTGCCGGAAGTTTTGGCTTTAGGGAAAGGGGAGATGAGAGGTGAAGAGAAGAGAAGCTTGTGTTGCCTGAGTGCCTGCCATGTCCCACTGAGCCGGGCCTTTCACAGAGTGGGATCTCCCAGACCCTTTCCAGCAGCCCTGCAAGCTAGCCTCAATCATCCATATTTTAAGAGCAGGATGTCAGTGTTCTAAGGAGTATGCCCAGGACTGCAGAATGCAGACCAGGTCTGTTGCTGTATGAGGCATAATCCCATCAGGCAGCATGATGAGTGTGGGACCTCCTGTCCGGATTTGGTGGTGGGGTTTTGCCCATCCCTGGTGAAGGGGGCTGCATGAGGAGGTGTGAAGCAGTGCTCGGGAAACTTTGGCCCAAGGGACCTGGTTAAACTTTGGTGGCATACATTTATGTGTCCTTAGATCCCTGAATTGTGTCCAGGAAAACCACAAAGCCCAGCTCTTTTGGGTTTCCCAGGTGGCGCTAGTGGTAAAGAACCCACCTGCCAATGCAGGAGACATAAGAGACACAGGTTCGATCCCTGGGTTGGGAAGATCCCTGGATGAGGGGATGGCAACCCACTCCACTATTCTTGCCTGAAGAATCCCATGGACAGAACCCTGGCAGGCTACGGTCCATAGGGTCACAAAGAATCAGACACGATGAAAGCAACTCAGCATGCACATATGCACACACCAGAGTTTAAATCAGTCTTGTTCTTTTCAAAGTATTAACCTGGAAAGACTGTGCGTTATGTGTTTCCATTCCTCAGACCTTTAAGGGACCTCTATGGGGAAAAGTGCCTCCCAAACTTGAGACACATGGCATTTTGAGTTCAGTTCAGCAGACCACCGTCCTTGGGTATTTAACTCCTGTAACGGTGGACAGTCAGACTAGCGTGGATCCACGAGGTGAGCTTCTTTTCCTTCTTGGAAAAGTTTATCATTAGACTCATATAGCAGAAAACAGTAGTCAACATAAAGGATAAGCAGGGCCATTTGATACAATTTTTAATCATACTTATATTGCCCAAAATGAAGATATATTCAGTGTTTTGAATGAAAGGACTACGATTCTGAACTGCAGCTGGTTGAATGCCTGAGGATGAGCAGGTGGTAAAATGGAGATGGTTTCCTGGTGGGTGTCATGTTATCTTGTGCCCAGGCCAACATTTGTGTGGTGTTCTCGTTGAAATAACATGAAATTTGAAGAAGGAGAGCATGCTCACTGTGAGCCAGAACTCTGCTCTGCTGGAGGGGAGTCCACCTAAGGAGGAGGAGATTTTAGAGGGATAAAGGTACCCAGAAGTCTCAGAGTAGATAGTGAGCATGTGAGTTGGCAGTGCTATGTGAGGTTTGTTGACTGTGAGATTATAGCAAGTTTATAATTGAGGCTTCTGCAGAAATGTGTCATCTCAGGCTGTGTTGATGACCATATTAGGTCATGCTTGTAGTAAGGGCATCCTGTTTTCTTCCTGTTTTCCTTCCCCCCCTTTCTCCCTCCTATATACTCTGCTGGGTACCTTTCTGTGTGTTGAGGGTCCAAGTGTGGACAGAAGAAAGCCCCCTTGAAAGAGAACGTAGACATTGTGGAGCTTGTTCAGAGGAGAACAAGCTAGAGAACAAAAAGCCATGTGCTACACAAAACCACTGAAGGCACTACGGGATGCTTGGCCCAGCTTGGAAAAGGTTCCACAAAGACATGTTGCTGTTGTTCAGTCACTAAGTTGTGTCTGACTCTTTGTGACATGAGAGTTATCTTAAAATAAGTCTAAGATGCTCATCGGTTAAGAGGAAGCATTATTGGTCCTGTAGGACCTAATTATGATGGGAGCAGTCAAATTTTGGCTCAATTATAGAAAGATTATTTTCTAATAGTCCTATGGAGGTGGACTAGGCCTCTGTTTTGGGATATGTGAGTGAGAAGTGTTTAAGCATGGGTCATAGAGCAACTTTTCATCTGCCTAGGAGACAAATTCTAATAGTGAAGGAAGATATGTATCACAATTAACATGACTCCTTTAAATTATTTATGTATCTCTTTGGGGAGATAACTGAATATGATCAATTTCAAAATGTTAGGACATTTGTAACTGTAGTTTATGAAAGGAGCAGTTTTTACTACAGGCAATCCTTTCCTTTAGAATCGCAGCACAGATTCAATTCACTGTAGTTGTTTTGGCATAATTATATATTGTGGGTGTCTAATTCCCTTTTGAGTCTAAAATTAAAGATCATGTAGTAATGTATATCCTGGCCATTATAAAAATGTTGCAGTTATTATAAACTCTATCTGTGGTGCAGAACCACTAAAGTTTAACACTACCAAAGGAATCTATCAAATGCTTGATCCTATTTTTTAATGCTTGAGCCTAAAGATGGCATAAATTTGCATGAGTGATAGGCGTAATAGTGATCTTATTGTTTTTGATAGTTACGTATCATAGTTTTAAAACAACCCTTGGAGTTTTAGGAATTGAGACTGTCTCTCCAAACTCAGGTGTTGAGTGATTAGATAAAGATAAGTAGCCACAGAAACTTGTTGAAGCATTGATTGATATACCTTGTACATTCTGAAGAATTGATCTATTTAAATCAAGTTAGTTTACAGCTCTATTTGTTGTGTCTCTGGGTTGATTAGATAGTTTTATGGAGTTTCTGTTTATTTTTTCCTAGGAGTTTTGTGGAGTGATTTTTTAATGCCTGGATTGACTGGCTGGTTATAAATTTTGAAGGACTCTGTGCACTTCTCATCTGTTTAAATGGCAGCACTTTTCTGTTTGAATATGGCTAGACCTGCCCTTAATATTTATGGTGCCTGAAGCACAAGTGTAAGTGGAAGCTCAAATACTATATGTCTCAATACTTAAAAATCATAAGTAAAGGTAATATTATATATCAAGGTAACGCATGGTTAACTAACATTTTCTAACCTCTTACTTTGACAAAACATGCCTGCATAATAATCTGGAACCACCTTCAAATTTAGGGGCCTGCCCCCATCTCTTCCTACCCCCGGTTGCATCTCATAACATGTTTGTATAGATACCCAAGTTGGGACAAGCAAATCTTCCTCCACTCCCTGCATCCCCAGAGCTGCCACTTGGCTGCTCCTGGCACCTAAGGGTGCACACACCAGGGACAAGAGTGGCCTTTTGAGACAGACTCAGGAAAATAGCCTGAACAGGCCATGCAGTTGGAATGGAGTTCTTGAACTGGGAGTTCTGAAACCTCAGGACCTTGGTTCATGGTCTGAAAGGGTCCTAAATGGGCTGTCCCCATGACCTTCAAAGATTCCTCACCAGCAGAGGAGAAGTATGCCTGAAAGAGGACGGGGGCAGGGCCTTCTGAAGCCTAGGGTTCAAGTTGGGCCTTCTGGCCTGGGCCTAAGGACAGTACTGAATATGGAGTAAAAAAAAAAAAAAACAACTTCCAACTGGCTTTCAAGTTTTTGAGCTTTTTATTGAATAGTAAACTGAGTAGTTGGGTTAACTTAAGTAACTTTTGTCATTTAAACTTGTAAATTAAACATCATGGTCTGAGAGTTGAGTAAAAAAATGGATGATGATCAGGTTTGAATTCTCTCCTATTTTTTAGTTTGTAGATGTGCAGACATGCACTATGAAATCCCTGCAGCTATGAAATTGCCTATAAGAATTGTAGGTTGTGCTGAACAATCAAACGAATTGGTAGGTTGGCTCCCATAGGCAAAATCCTGAGATTGTTTGGAAAAGAATTACAAAATATAATTAGTAATAGGTGACTTGCAATAAGAATCAAATATAATACACTTTTCTGGGGAAGCAAATTGCATTGCAGGTTGTTGAAGAATGATGTGAAAATTCTGAGCATAATAGCACAGATAGAAATGTTATGCTGGTTTTCACAATAAAATCCTCAAATTTGAAAGCTCTCCTTTTTTGCAAAGGTATTTGGAAGCAATAATGTTTGCATGCACAGTTCAGTTGATGACAGTAAGATAATTTTTTGTCCTGTGGATTTTTTATTTTAAGGAAAGTGCAGTTGGTCAGCTTTTAGTGTTTTGTCTGTCACAAGGCAGAGTTCTGTTTCTGTCAGTTCCACACACAGTCTTTATGAAGAGTAATTCCCCATAGGATACTTTAAAACATCTTTGTGTATAGCACGTGGTTGAAGAGAGTATAGCGTAATGGTTTAATGTGTTGAGGTGGTTCTGAAATCACAGTCCTAGGTCATCATGCTCTTGGCCCTGCCACTTCTGGCTACCTGTGTGACCTTGAGCAAATTACTTTATCTGTCTCTAGGTTTCAGTTTTTTCTTCTGTAAAGTGGATTGAATAATAGCACTTGTATTGTTTAATGGCAATAAGGATTTTAAAGAAATACAACTATATAGCATAGCACATAATAAACTAGTGAGAACAGTTAATTAACAGTTTAACAAATGGAAACTATTAATCATCATTAGCTCACCTGTGCAAGGAAGGTCTGAGGGTTTATACAACGACAACATTTTATGGTAAAAGGGCCTTTCCGTGAGAATTTATGAAAGCTCCAAAGGGCTGTAAGGAAGATTCCATTGTGGATGATTGGCCTTCTAGAATTTACCTCTTAAGGTGGAGTAGGTCGTGCTCTGAAGTGCTGGCAGTGATCAGCCCTGGATGGATGTTGAGAGCTCAGTGGTTCCGCTGTTTTCTGTGTCCCTTCCTGGATGGTAGATTGTAGTACTCACCCATCTACAAGGAATCCTTAGTAGCCAGAGCCCACGATGTATGTGATTTATTGTTTATCCACAAAGTGGTTTTGAAGAATATGGTTCTTCCTCTTTGAATATAAAGTGAAAGAGGATGAAGGAAACGCCAGAAGTTTTTTTTTTTTTTCCTAAGTGACTACAGTACATAGCCTCAGAAAAATATAGGAAAAGATGAGGAAGAAAATTATTTCTGTTTCTAAATGGACTATTCATCTCACTTCCCAAGTAACTTGTGGCTATCATTATTTTTAGTGATTTGTGCTTAAACAGTCTCCCTTGGGAATAATCAAATACTGGCCTCAAACATCGACAGGGAAATTACAGGTCATAGCAGGCTCATAAAATAGTGCCTCGAGTGAACTTGAGATTGGCCATGGAATGGGGCAGCACACTCCTGCCATCCCTGTGTCCTCAGCTAGCTCTGCTCCGGAGCCCTCTCCACTGAAAGCCGCATGGCTCACGTGGTACAGGAGTCCCGGCTCCTCTCTACAGTATTGGGTTTCTAGAATCCCCAGTGAATGCTCCTCCCCTGCTCCTTCCTGTTTTTTAAGCCTCAATTTTCTACTTTGTAAGGGAGACAGGTGCCCAACTTGCCAAGGTGCTCTGAGACTGGGGGGAAAAAAAAGCACCCAGCATGGGACTACCCAGAACATGCAAGCAAGCTAACTCCTCTTTTGTTTGTGGTAAGGTAGTGGTTACACTGCTCACTAAGCCTCTCTGCTTTGAGACACTAAGGCGAAAGCAACAGGTGTGACTCACAGAATTTCCTAAACAAGCCCAATTTCAGAATTACTGCTGTTACTCATCCCCATATACATTCTTTAAAGTTGTCAGCAATGGTTTCTTTCTCATTGTTGCTGCTCAAAAAAACTCACCTAAGTTTCCATTTTTTCATCTGTCAAGTGGGGAGAAGAATGGTCTCCTCTCACTAAGTGGCTATGAGGATGGAATGCTACAGGTGCAAGGCTGTATGACTCCAATAAATGCAGTCAGAGTAGCTAGAAGAGGAGGAAGAGAGCTGTGAGATCTTTTCTGAACTGGAGTTTTAAATTCTGAGCCCATGTTATGGCACCCCACTCCAGTATTCTTGCCTGGAGAATCCCATGGACAGAGAAGTGTGGCAGGCTATATAGTCCATGGGGTTGCAAAAGTGCTGGGCATGACTTACTTATTAAACAACATGTTAAGAAAAGGAATGAGACCCATCCCAAAGTAGAAATCAGAAGAGTCGTATTGAATATTGGCATAAACACTGGTTTTCTTTCTTAATGAGTGTCGTGATTAGCGTTACATCCTTCCTGAGCTAGCAGGAGTGAATGAATCTACAGACCCTCAGAATCCGAGAGGGGACAGGCTTAGGAGGCAGAGCGGTGTACTGTCAGTGATGGATTCTCTCACCGTCCAATCCTGACCCCACTAGTCTCATAGGTCTGTGTAACCTTAGGATATTTGTTCCTGTTCTTCTTTATGGTTAATGCCTTACCATTCCCTTTGCTCAGTGGAAGAGCCTTAAATTCCTCTCTGCATGGAGGCACATAAATCTGGAAGATTCACACCCACTGCCCTGCCCACTGGTAGGCAGTGTTAGGGGAGGCATGGTTCCACTCCTCCCAGCCCCGTTTCTGAGCCCAGCCTGTTATCTAGCAGCCATTCCAGAGTCCCCACTGGAGGAATGGCCCTGATGGGGTTCATGTCCTAGGTGCACGTCCCCAACTCGTCAGAGACCTCGGTTCCTGATCTGGTCACGGGTCCCTCTTCCTCTGCAGTCTTAGACACAGCTAGGAGGCTGGGCACAGCCTTTCCTCACCTCTGTGGGTACCGTGCATCTTTGCAGCAGGCATAAGCTGATAATGCTGCCACTTTGGCCTAAGGCAGGGCTGCCAAAATCCAGCTTCCGGTGCTTTGCCCCTGGGGGCCCCAATGGGCAACCGCCAAGATCTGTGGAGACTTCTGTACCAGGAGAGGTTAAGAGAAACTTTCTGCTCCAGCTGCACCTGCAGGAACCAGGCTTTACCTTGTGTGCTCTGAGCCCTGTCTCGACAAGTCAGCCGTGTTCTTAGGGAGATACCCCAAGGCAGGAAGACTTCTTCAGAGCAACAGAAAGGGAAGGATAAAGAAGAGAAACAAACCTTGTTAATCCTAAGTAACTAGTAACAGGTGAAGGCTTTTTAGGCGTAAAGGAGCTTGGGAATTTCGACACAAACCTACGGAAGCTGGAGCATTCTCTCCGTGAGGGTTTCAGCCTGGGAAGATGGCCAGAGTGAACTTGGAGACATTTCCCCGTTTTCTCCAGCGCGGGGTGTGCTGGGAGAACACTGGGCTCCCTGCCTGCAGGAGAGCTGAGGAGGCTTTTGTCTTGACCTTTCTGGCTGAGGCACATTTTCCTCCCTCTCCATGTCCCTGTCCGTCTGCTGAGTGTCTGTGGACTCAGGATTCAGGTCCGTGCTTTCTGGGGTGACTGGGAGCCATGCAGCAGCATCCTGGGGCTGGTGGGGTCAGCAGCAGTGTGGGGGGGTGTCCAGCACTTCCTCCTTCACGCTGGTGTCACCCCTGGGGGAGTTCCCTTGTGGTGACGCTCTTACTGTCCCTCTTGGCCATAGAGGTCTCTGGTGGTTCTACGCCTCTTGTGAAGCTGTCTCCTTGTCCCCAGTCCTGAGATGCATTCCTTGGGGCTCCTGGTACCTCCTCACCTGGTGGCTGCCTGCAGTAATACTTCTCTGCCTGTGAGACTGGGAGTCTTTGGTACTTTAACATTCCAAAGCTGTAGAGGACATTTTGGAAACCTCAGCACTCATTCTCTTTGCCTTAAGAAAAGCATACAGGCTAGCCTTTACCCCATTCTCTGGGTGGGGTCACCCTCACTGGCCACTGCAGAGGTGGGCGTGTTTGATGGAAGTCAAGCAACTTATGCCCGCAGTGGTTGCTTGCTTACCTACTCAGAGCCAGTGCAGTCGATGTGGTTTTTTTTTTCCCCCTGGGGCTTCTGAAAAATACTTTTTCTGCAGAAGCTTTCAAAAAGAGAATCCCACAGCCTGTGGATGGTGTGGTGTACGACATAAGGTTTACAACTGTGGTGGCAGTTTTATTTTATGAAGAACCTACACGTGTACTGGGCTAGTCACTGGCAGGAACCAGTCACTCATCTAGTGGAAGAGGGAGATTTGTGATTATGTCCTCTGAGCTGCTGGATTAAGACTTACTTAAATGAGCCACTGCACATCCTTACTTAAATGAGCCACTGAGCATCCTTCCCCCATCCTTTGCTTAAAAGCCAGTTTTATTGTTTCTTGGAAAGTAGTAACCTGACATGAAGACTCTTTCCAATCAGAATTTGTTGAAGAATTTGCAACAAAGTCTCCTCTGAGTTCTTATCTTGGCTGAGTTGGCACCCATAGGACCCAGTGCCTTCCTGCCTGACAGCTGTGGTCAGTGGGTTGAGAGGCATAGCTCCCATCTCCTGCCCAGTGGGGCGAGGATAATGATGTATCAATGTAGGTTTATCAGTTGTAGTGAATGTGCCATTCTGCTGGGGGATATTGATAATGGAGGAGGCTATGCTTGTGTGGGGGCAGGGAACTCTGTGCCTTCCCTGGTGGCTCATAGGTAAAGAAACCACCTGCAATGCAGGAGACCTGGGTTTGATCCCTGGGTTGAAAAGATTTCCCTGGAGAAGGGAATGGCAGCCCACTCCAGTATTCTTGCCTGGAGAATTCCATGGACAGAGGAGCCTGGTGGGCTATAGTCTATGGGGTTGCAAGAGTCGGACACGACTGAACAACTGACACTTTATACCTTCTGCATAATATTGCTGTAAACTTAAAACTGTTCTAAAACATAGTCTGTAAAAAAACAAAAGTTTCCTGCATGGAGATATAGGTCCTCAGCTGTGGGGATGAGATAGGGTGAGGTGGCGTGGAAGTCCGAATTCTATCATACTTAGGGAATCTGGGGGTGTTACAGATATAACTTCTCCCTAAGTAGTCTCTGCTTATTTTGCTTGTTTTGTAAAGCTCTTGCCTCTGTCCTGAAAAGAGCCCTTCAAAGCCACTCTCTGGTTGGATAGATCATCTTGTCCACGGCTGCTATATGCCAGCCAGAGCTAACCACAGGGCCACGGCCATGTGCAGAAATACTGTCTTTATAATGCACGTGGGCTTTTGAGCTTGTGGCTTTGAGCTTGTGGTTGTGGACTGAGCAAATTGCTTCCTGGGTTTACAGGGAAGGTAGGGGAAATGACCCTCTTGCCACCACTTATTCAGCGATGACTTCCTGAATTGAGCACTTGGGGATGGATGTGAGTGAAAGACAAGACTTCAGGGGTTTGCAGAGAGGTGTTTGGGTAGGCAGGGTGGAATAGTACATCCTAGTACACAGGGCTAATCCCTCTCTGGTGTTTTCTCGTTAGAATTCCATAAAGGCGTCAGTTAAGAGACTTACCTGCCAATCCCTGGGAGATGGAAATAATAAAGATATTAGTCTCTATCTGAAGGAGCTCTCAGCCTTACATGGACAACAGATCTGTAATAAGTGGGATAAGTGACAATAGATGAAATTCACACTGGCACATGTTTTTAAAATTTTTTTTAAAAACAGTTGTGCTGATAGCCAGTCTTCTTTCAAATGTATTAATAGTGCCTAATATGAAACTTATGAGATTTATCAGGAGAAAACTTAACATCTTGGAAATGCTGCAGGCCCACCATTTTTCTCCAATTCCTCTTGGTAAGCGGTGAATCCTCTACATTCAGGACTAGAAGGAATCAGCCATGTGAATCACTCCCTTTGGAGAGGGTGGTACCTGAGCCGTCTTCTAGTTCAGGACCCAGATCTGGAGAATAGCCCCTAATGAGCTTCAGAGAGGTCATCTCTATACCCAGTGATGAGACAGTTAAGTAGAATGATACCTCTTTGAATTCAGACACTTAGCCAGGCTGAGAAGAAAAGGCAGGTGCTTGGAATGAAGGAAAGGGTTAATGACTGTGATGTTCGGGACCGAGAGTCAAGGCACAGGGTCTGTGGGAGTAGGGTGAGTGTTGGTGGGCAGAGTCACTGGTGTTCGAGAGCTCCTGCTGGAGCTCTGTCAGTGGGCTCTGCTGGGCAGATGTGAGTCAGGAGGATTAACTAAGCCAGACAGCTAAGAGCAGCCTGGAGCTGGAAGGGAGGAGCTTAGTCCTGGTGTGGACATTCACAGGGCTGAGGGTGTCAGAGCTGGAAAGGCAGGGAGGGTGAGCTGAAGGGCTCCCTGGGAGTCCTGGCCACAACTTCTACCACTTAGGATGCTTGAGAAGTGAGAGGAAGCTGTTGGGGATTTCTTTTCCCTTATGAAATTAGAGAAATGCCATTTTTCAATCAACTGTTGAGGGAGCCCCCTTGAAGAGAGCTTCAAGTGAGCCAAATTAGCAAATAGGGAGGGAAGAGCTGCTGAGGTGAAAGGATCACTGTAGGTCACATTCTGCCCTTTTGGCAGCTCATACGGACATTGCGTCCCAGGTTTGGGCCTGGGAAAGTAACGTGTGTGTGTGTGTGTGTGTGTGTGTGTGTGTTATTCTTTACAGTGGTGCTCTTGATAGGCAGTGTGAGAGTAAAGCCAAGACTGTGCTTTTCATTTCTGGAAATGAAATAGAAAGAGCCTAGAGGCTTCCCTCTAAGATAAGAGCTTTGTGACTTCGTGTGAACTTCTTTGAGCCTCAGTCTGCCCCTCCTAAGCAAGCGTGTGGAAGAACTCGATGCAATGAAACCTGGTCCTTCCCTTCTTTAGGGAGGTTAATGGTGCTGGAGGATAGCACCCTGATCTGCAGGTTCGCTTGGGACCTTTGCATTTCGTTTGGATTTAGCTGGGGTGCTGGTGTTCCCACCTCCTGCAGCCAGTGTCTTGAGTCACTGCCCATGGTGGAGGAGAGAGGGTGGGGCCCGGCCTGGGTCCGGCTCTCTTGGACACAGCTGGGAGGTGCTGACCACAAGTCTGCGGCCTCAAAGAAGCGCTACAAGGAGGGTGTTTCTTTCCTCATTGGCACCGTATCCAGGTTCTCAACAGCTGGACACAAACAAACTGTTTTGCTGGCTGTTTCTCCTTCCCCTTTGCCTCCTGCTTGCTGCCCGCCACCCTCACTGGTCACCGGGGCTGACGTGTTGAGAGGACACTGCATGCCATTGTTTGCTGTCTGTGCAAGGAGGCTGGCTGGCCGAGGCCAGAGACCACACTCTGGCTGTCGAGGCCGAGGCTGCAGGGGCGCCTGGGCACCCTGGGAGTGCATATGAGCTTCTGTCTTCAGAGGGTGGTGTCCGGGGCCACTGGTCCTGGGTTTGAGTGCTGGTTCCGCTCTTGAAAAGAGAGCCTGTTTCTTTTTGAAACAGGTTTGTATGTAGCCACTGGGCACTTCCAAAGATGGTAGAAACCAATGTAAGAATGTGTGAGACAGGTTCTGGCCAGCCTCGAAGAAGTGGGGTTGAGATCCCTGATCACTCCTTGAGCCCTGGCTTGCCTGGCTAGAGACCTTGGGTGGAAGAGGGGGACCCTGGGGCTGGGAGGGTACTTTTGGCTTCAGGGAGTCTGAGAGGCTTGTGCTTGTCAAGAGTGCCGGGGTCTGTAATGAAGGGAAAGTCCAGATCAGGAGGGATTCACAAGTCAAATGAGTGAATCAAATAACAGCACTTGAGAATCTTGCCTGTGTTATCGCTTGTCATCTCCCAACAGCAGGAAGGGCATAGAGATTTAGAAAGGTTATGACGTTTGTCACATAGAGAGCTGAGAATCCCCATCTCGAGTCTGGCCATCCTCTGACTGTACCAACGCTGTGTGTGGGGTGTGTGTGTGTGCACGTGTGTGTATATGCCCACCCACCCATCAGTGGATGCTCCCTCCCTGTGGGCCAGGCACATGCTTTTTTCCTTTTATTATTCTCAAGAACAGCCACCCAGTGCAGAAGTGGGCCCCATAATGGCTGCTGACTAAGTGGTTAATGGAGATGTTGCTGCTGATAAACCACAGTTGAAAAGGGAAAAAGGCAAGCAAGCTGGCTAACATCAAAGCCTGTTTTTGTTTACAGATAAGAGTAGGTTTCATTCTGTGGGCTCCAGAGCCCCTGTCCTCAGTCCTCAGAGAGAGTGAGGCTAAAATGGAAGCTGTGTGGCTTTCTCGCAGCGGCTGGAAGACAGGCCTGCCGGGCCCAGGAAGCCTCCCTCCCTTCCTTCCCAGACAAGCCAGGCCACTGTCCTCTGCTGTGGAGGCCCCTGGGGGAGAGGGAGGCCTCCCAGCTGCCTCTGGAATAAGCGGTGCTGTCCCCACCCCAACGCTTTCCATTTGGTTTTTGTTCTTCAGAACATGTCTTCTTAAACACAATGTTTTAAATAATTCAGAAAATATGGATAGTAAATAGAGGAATCTGGGGCAGAAAAGAGGTCCCAGAAATATAATGGACCCAAGCTGCAAACATGCAGAACACACTGTGCGGCTGTGTGTGCAGTGACTGTCCTCTTGAATTAAAACTCAGCATGGATGTGAGGTCATGTCTCTGGTGACAGGTGTTCTCAGTGAAAGATTTAGCTAAAGGTAACCAAGTAATAACTAATTTCAATGGATTGGGTGATGATTGGACTAAATTGTAATCTAGGCTGAAGCATAGGGATTGACAGTTTTTGTGAGTGTTTTTGCATTAGGGGGTACGTGTGTGCTTGTGTGTAGTATATATGTTCTTGAGAACATGTGTGCTGTGCCGTGCTTAGTCGCTCAGTCTTTTCCGACTTTTTGCGACCCCATGGACTGTAGCCCACCAGGCTCCTCTGTCCATGAGGATTCTCCAGGCAAGAATACTGTAGTGGTTTGCCGTGCCCTCCTCCAGTGGATTTTTCTGACTTGGGTATCGAATCCAGGTCTCCTGCATTGCAGGTGGATTTTTTACCATCTGAGCTTTAAGAACCTAGGTGGAGCCAAAGGAGAAATGCGTGTTTTCAGCACTAGGATGCGTAAGAGAGCTGGTTCTGGCCACACCAAAACAAGTCGGTTGCTGCCTGCCTTAAAGGGTGATGACTTCTGTCATTTTACCGGTTCTGGAGAAAAAAAGAAGGCAGCAAGTCGGGATCATAAATACAACTTAAACCTAGTCCTTTTAGATTATTTTTTATAGCACTTTAGTTTTGATTTGGGTCTAACTGAAATCCTTTTCACTCTTCAGAGGATAGAGGGTTCTGAGGACCCCAGGCCAGACCTCTGTTGAGGCTGAGCCAGCTGGGGACTGACATGTCCTCCCCTAGTTGGGAACCACCATCGGGCTGGTGCCAGGTGCGCCCTGAGCCATCCTCCTGGGCACCAGGCCTGCACCCGGCAGGTTTTCTGTCACCCCAGTACCAGTGCACACATGGCCCCCACCTGGGGCTGGATGGGGGTCAGACTGCCTATCTTGCTCTCCCTCTCTTATTCTAGTGCCCATGGGACCACATGCCCACTAGGCCCTCTAGAAAGCCCCATGAAGTTTTGGAGAAGCCTTCTGGTGGTGGTCCAGGTTTCAGGACCTTTGAACCAGGCTGTTTGGCAGTTGTTAGCTCCTGGGTGCCTCTTTTGTCTGCATATTTATTTTCCGGGGGATTTCAGGGTTGGTTCAGCAGTTTAACTCGTCCCACCCTTTGCTGGCGTTCCTAGTAGCTTACAAAACCCTAAAGTAATGGAAAGTGTTTGTTGGTTTATTCGAGGCATTTTCACTTGGGTCCCCTAATCTCGGAGATCAGGAGGATGGCCCTTTGGGTGACCTTTTGCTCTGCTGGTGCTGCTGTGGATCAGTACAAGGAAGAGGATAAGTTTAGTTTGTACACGTGGGCCAGATGCAGGATTTCCAGAGTGGGAAGGAATTTACACCCTGTGGCTATTCACTTACCACATCTTTTGTGCAAATCTCTGTTGCTAGGGAGAGGGATACCAAGATGAATAAGACCTGGCTCTTCCTCTCAAGATGCTCACGGTTTAGTGGAAGAGACATTTGGAGACAGGTCACCATGGTATTAATAGTGTGAAAGTAGGGGACTGAGGGAGAAAGCATTGGCACCCCACTCCAGTACTCTTGCCTGGAAAATCCCATGGACGGAGGCGCCTGGTAGGGTTCAGTCCATGGGGTCGCTAAGAGTCGGACACGACTGAGTGACTTCACTTTCACTTTTCCCTTTCATGCACTGGAGAAGGAAATAGCAACCCACTCCAGTGTTCTTGCCTGGAGAATCTCAGGGACGGGGGAACCTGGTGGGCTGCCGTCTATGGGGTCGCACAGAGTCAGACACGCATGAAGCGACTTAGTAGCAGCAGCAGCAGCAGCAGGGGATTGAGAACAGCACGCCCCCTCTCTTATTCCCCGTTGAAGCTGTCCTCTCTGGGCAGCATGGCTGGAGGCCTGCTGGCCTGGAATATTGTCTTCCCCTAGCCGATGAAGGGTTCTTGTCTTTGGTGGGGCAGCCTGTGTGACGTTTATGCACCCTGCACCACTAAAGAGAAGATAGCAGGTACCAGATGAGCAGAGCCTCACAGCAGACTCTCTGTGGACACACACAAGCCAGGAGACTCGTGTTCTTTCAGGCCAGCTGTTAATGTTCTTGGAATAAAGGGTACTTCAGGGTGGGGATAGGTTGAAATAATTCTTCTCTTGTGTAAAAGTTAGCAAATTTTATTTTTTGAAGGAGGCAGGAATAAACATGGTGGTCAACAAGAAGGGGTATAAATTGCCTGCATTTGAGGCTTTTCTGTTCTTGTTTATAGAGAGAGACTGCACTGGACTTAATTCTCAACTTGTCAGTATGTTGGACCCTGTTTTAATCATTTTGCCAGATCGAAACATTTTTCTTACTTTGCGAACAGTGTCTTTACTCCATCACTTACAGTTATTGTATTCTGTGTGTGAGTGCCGGCCTCTTCAAAACTGTTGACTTCATCATCCATGTCCCTTCTGGAAGTGAGATCTTGATGCCCCCCTAAATGAATTATGAAAAGCTTTTCATAGTAATATAATTGATCCACTGTTGGCCACACTTATAAAAAAAAATCAATGTAACATGTTAATATTTCATGAGTGCCCACATTGCCAGCTCCTTGCAATGGGACCAAACTATAAAGAATGAGAATTGTTTCACAATAGCCCAGCACACGGATGCAGTGCCAGGAAAGAGAGTTTGGGGTTGACTCGAAAGTTTGAAGTGCAACAGGGCCATTGAAAAACAATCCTCTGACTCATGTCAGATTGTTATAATTATTTAATGCCCACAATACAGCCTTGTCCCCACGGATTTATACTGGAGAGGTTTCTTACCCACACATTGTGGTTATTAGCTGTAAAGAAAGCAGCGTTTGTTTATAGTGATACGGGATATATCTGCATGGCAAAGAAAACACTGCAGATTCTGTCTCCTTATGAAGGAAGGAGGCAGGAATTTGGCAGACAACCTGTAGGAAATTGGGAGACGTGTTCTCATTACTTTTCATATATGTGGGCGGTTGCAGCTCATAACCATTAAACACCTTTTATTTTTAACCTTTGTCCTAAATTATTGAGAGAATGAAAGTGTATGCATACTTTTGATCATATATTTTACAGCTGATGTGCTCCAAACTGTAACTAGAATCCATCAAATGTGGAGTCACCAGCATTATCTATGCAACCATGGTTAACATTTGTATGAAGTGTGGATGTGTTCTGAATAGTTCTCGCATGGCCAGACCTCATTAAGCTCTTTCAATGGACATGACAGTGTTGTTTTTTATTTTTTATTTTTTTTGGAGTTGAGAAATAAAACTTGAGGAAGTAGTGCTCTGGGGCCTCTCTGGGGACGTGTTGGTTTGGAGATCAGTGCTGGTGCTAATGACCTAGAGTCAGGGCATCCAGCTCCTTGGGAGATGAAAGCCCTTTGAGTCCGGGAGGGTCAGTCAAGTCCAGCTCCTTAGAACTGCCCCTCTGTCTGTGCCTGGCTTGGCCCTCCCCTCTCGCCTCACACGGAACTCGCATAATTGCCTTTGCTGTCAAAGGAAATTCAATATCAATGGGTTTCTCAAGCTTAGAGGGCAACCGGGAGACACTGAAGCATAGTAGTGTGAAATTGTCCTTAGGCACTCGCAAGCTGGGGTGTGCAGATGCAATTCATAATTGCACTGGAAATACTTGTAACCTTTATCATGCATAGTGGTGGGGGTGAGAAAACCTCTGTGATTTAGCTTAGGACTGACCTGGGACCCCTATGACACAACTGAGTCCTCTTAGGTTTTTTTGAGAGAACTACAAACAGAAAGCAGACACAGAAAACAGGCTAGAGAAACAGTAAATTTTGAATCCCAAATTAGGGCTCATGGTATGTTCAAGGTTTTTTATAATGTTTCTGGTTCAACAGAAAGTCCTGGAGATCTGTAGAAATTTGAGGTACTTTTGGAACCTAAATTTTGAAATTTGGATTTTCCTGGGAAATTTGGAATGTATATTGACTGAAATACAAATAAAAGGGCATTAAGAGTGATGTGAATGATGAGCCATTCAAGAAAAAGGTTTGCAGTTCAGCATCTCCCACTCCTACTGGTGACAAAGGCTTTGTGATTGCATTGTTATCACTGCTTGTTCAGAGGGGATTGTTTAATTAAAACATATTGGGTCACCTATGCACTTTTATGTGTGTATGTTATATTTCACAGTAGAAAAAAACCATTTAAGAGACGAACTTATTTTGTAATATATTGGCCCGGTTTTACATCATTTGGAATGATGGCTTAAAAATATGTTGTTACTGTTTGACATAACAGCTTAATGGTTTACTGATTTTCATGTGATAAACATGCACTCAAAATCTTTATTTTCTTAGCCGGATTGTGAACTCCTTGAGGGTAGGATCATACATACTTCTTGGGGTTAGATGTGGAGAAATTGAGTAAGCAAAGTGGTCCCAGTGGGCAGGGACATGGGTTGGGGCTCAGGGCTTGTGTGGGGAGGGGAGGAGGTGGAGAGGCCAGTGACAGGTCTCCGAGGGCACCGTGTGCCATGCCATGGAGTGTAAACTTCTCCATTTGTGGAGGTGGCAAACTTCTCCAGATGGCAGAGGTGCTAAACAGGAAAGTATGTTACAGAGAGTAGTGACATGATTCAGTTTGAATGAAATATGTTCAGGCTCTTGCCCTACAGAAATTTTCTGCAGCCCATAGGGTGCTGCTGTTCTGGGGACTGGAGAGTGGCTTCGTCCTTAAGGCAGCACCACAGCTATGTTGCCTGGGAGCCATAGGCGTCCCCTGCCCCCACCTACCCACCCACCCACTCACGAGGGCATTTCAAGCCTTCATCTCTAATAGCACTTTGTCTCCTGAGAAGAAAGACACAGTTGTTTTTCCTTTCTTCCTCTCCCTCCCACCCCCAAAGCATATTCTCTTGCTCACCCAAACCATGATCTCAGACCTTAGGAGTTACAAGTCAGACATATCACAGAGCTTCTGAGATCAGTTGTCTACATTGGCGATGAAATTGAAGCACCCTAAAAGAAGCCTTTGGAGTAGGAACTTGCCAGGATCATTAGACATGCTGCGGTTGTGAGTGGAAATGTGATTACATGAAAAAAGTGGAATACAAAGTAGTTCCTATTCCACAATCATGGCTACAGTTTCAGGGGACAAGGACCAAAAGGGAACCCAGAAGATGAAAACTGTTGGCTTCTAAGGGCTGTGGGATTGTGAGGTCTGGTTTCCTCATTTAAGTTCATTATCATAATGATTTTGTTGGACATTGATGTACGTTAATTTAAAGAAATCAAAGGTGACAGTTATAAAATGGCAAGAGTAAATCTGAAAATCAAGCTGGGAACCAAGGAAGGTGTACTGAATGTTAGTCTACCTAAGGCTGATGGTGGAACGGGCTTGGAGGTAAGGGAAGTGTTTGCAGCCACTGGGGAGCTTTGCACCTCTCCACGTGCTTGGTTCTGTTTTTTACCTTGACCTCCCCGCTAGCCCATCTGACCTTCACTCGAGGAAGTGAAATCTTGCTGCTGTACAGGGCTTCTGGTAGCAGAGCTCGTCTCCTCCAGTTTGTTGTTATCCACAGGCAGGATCTTTGTGAGATGACTTTCTTCAAGGCCCTGGAGCAATGAGCCTAACAGTCAGTGCTTTTGTAGAGCAGGTGGTGCTTTCAGACCAGTGATTTGCCATTTCTTACATGAAGACATGGAGTAGAGATTTGTGAGCTCTGGCCTCAGTTCCAAGCCTTGTGACCCTGGTCTCGTCCCAAAAGTCTGAGCCTTCATCTTAAAAGAAACTTAATTGGACCACAGGAAATGATCCTTATGAAAATATTTAGAAGTTGTTAAAGCTGTATGCATTCATGAGAGGCTGTCTTTATTCATAATTGCCTCGTAACGTAATGTGGACATGGAGGAAAGTCAACGTCTGTTGGAGCTTAGTTTCTTCAGTAAAACTGAACGTAACTGAGGCTTTCATTGGGAGTTCCCTTCAGCATGCAAATGGAAATCTAGAACCTCAGTTACACAGCTCGGGGGCAGTTAGAATATCTTTGGGATGGAGGTAGACTGCCTGCTGTCTTGTGAGGCATGTAAGGTATACATGTGGTACTGGGTTTAGAAGGCATTTGTGTCCTATAATAGGGTGGCCCCTGAATGGGTGGATAAGTTGCATCTCATTTCATTCATGGCTTATCTCTTTGGCTTCCATTTGGCCATGTGGGTTGGGATTGTAGTTATGACTGAATTGTTTTTCTGTGGTGTGGCAGAATTGTGTAAGGAAGACAGGATGTAAGTAAACAGGGAATCCCAGCAGAAGAGCTGGGGAGCATTGATACTATCCATCTCTAGTCAAGGCCGAGTTGTAACAGGAAATCTTTGTTTCATGTGAATGAGGAGGTGGTACAGTTGCAATGCTGGGGGGCACCACGCAGAACTCAGAACCCTGCCTCCGACCTGCCACACACTGGTGCTATGATGTCCACCTGGTCAGCTCACCTCTTTGGGCTCAGGTTTTTCATCCAGTAAGTGTAATTAGAAAATGTGTGCATGCTTAGTCACTCAGCCGTGTCTGACTCTTTGTGATCCCATAGACTATAGCCTGCCAGGCTCCTCTGTCCATGGAAAATTTCCAGTCAAGTGTAGTGTAGTGGGTTGCCATTTCCTCCTCCAGGGGATCTTTCCCACTCAGGGATCAAACCCTCGTCTCTTGCATCTCCTACACTGCCAGGCAGATTCTGTACCACTGTGCCACCTAGGGAGCCCAGTTATCAATAGGAGGGTCAATAGACAAGCAGTTCCTTCTATGACAGGGAAAATACTTTTGGGCATAAGAACCTTAATGTTTTCAAATATGTGTCATCTTAGTTTGTTTGGGCTACTATAAGGAAACTCCATAGTCTGGGAATTTATAACAGAAAGTGACTTTTCACAGTTCTAGAGGCTAGAAATCCAAAATCAAGGCACTGGCACATTTGGTGTCCAATGGGGAAAGCCAGCTTCCTAGTTCATAGATTCTCTCTATGTCCTCACATGGCAGAAGGGCTGCATTCTAATGTCTTTAGGCCCCTTTAAGGTCACTAATCTCATTCATGAAGGCTCTACCCTCATGACATCTTCATTGCTGCTGCTGCTAAGTCACTTCAGTCGTGTCCGACTCTGTGCGACCCCATAGACGGCAGCCCACCAGGCTCCCCCGTCCCTGGGATTCTCCAGGCAAGAACACTGGGGTGGGTTGCCATTTCCTTCTCCAATACATGAAACTGAAAAGTGAAAGTGAAGTCGTTCAGTCGTGTTGGACTCCCAGCGACCCCATGGAGTGCAGCCTACCAGGCTCCTCCATCCATGGGATTTTTCAGGCAAGAGTACTGGAGTGGGATGCCATTGCCTTCTCCGGACCTCTTCCTTCCCACCTCCAAATACCACCATTGGGGGTCAGGATTCAACATAGGAATTGGAGGGGAAAACAAGCATTTAGTTGTAGCATGTACACTGAGGAAACGTTATACATAAATCTAGCATGATAACAATATTTTTATAACTTATTTTATGTAAGTAACTTGTTTTAATCCTCATAACTACCTTATAAAATAGGTATTGTTATGTTTCTATTTAATAGGATGGTGGATTTTAAGTCCAAAGCTAGTAAGTGGAAAAGTTGGGATTTGACCCTAGGCAGTCTGGCTCCAGAGTACCTCCTGTCAACCACTATTCAGTCTGTTTCAAGTTAATAAGCCCCAAATATTCTGGGTTTGATATTCTCCACTTGAGAGAGTCATGTTCATTTGGTGACATGCAAAATTTGTGCACCAAAGCAAGAGAAACCAAAGCCCCAGGTTAAAGAGTTCCATGTTCAGTGGGATCTCTTGGTGTGTGGTGATGGCGATGGCTCTGTGAGCAATGCCCAAGTGACATGTCCAGCTTCATGGAGCCGGCTGTTTAGGGACAGCTTTGTGAACCTCATATTCTCTGGGGCTTGAGGAACCCGCCTTTGTGTACCAGGGGTATCACAGACCACAGTTCACTCTGGTTTGTCTTGACCTAGATGCAGACTGTCTCTTTTCTAGGCAACATATAGGTTCTGTCCCCTGGCTTTTCCAGTACACGCACACACACACAAACACATGCATGCACACACACATAACGCACATACACACAGATGCACACACCTTTCTTTCTGATTATAGCAAATGACCTGGAACCCTGAACCCTTAGCCCTTGTGGAGAGTCATGGCTTCTAGGTTTTGACTTCACAGTGCTAAGGACATCATAGGTGGTCACCTGGAAGCTTCTCGAGAAAGTGAAAAATGATTTTATAGAAAATGCCCAGGTCTGTTTTTCTGTATTTTTAGACTGTTGATCAGCCTGGGTGGAACTTGTAGCCAGCCTGGTGGGCTGGGCATTGGTAAAGCATTGCGATATGTGCCCCTGGCCCCTGCCCTTCACACCATCCCCTGCTTCTGTCCTCTTCCTTCCTTCTTTGCTTTTTCTCCTCCTCTTTCTTCTTCCCTTCTCCGTGACCACTTTGCCCTCCCTTCAGGGGAGGGAGAGGTCCCATTTCTCACATACGGGCTCTCTGTCAATGAAAATCTGGAGTACCTCTCTCACACGTGTAGAACAATTACTGAAATAATTATTTTGAAGGAACCATTACATCAGGGTGCACATACCCATTGTAGATGAAGGCTTGAGGGGTGATAGGTCCGCCCCGTCACATTCTCCCAGGGTGAGAGCTCAGATAATTTACCCCAAGCTTCTCATCCTCAGCTTCTCCACAGGAGTCCAGTGGAAAACGGAGTGATGGAGGCCTTCAGTGTGAAGTGTCTCTGTTAGAAGGAAGATGAAGAAAGCCTGTAGCTGGAGAAGGCCCATGCTTCCTTTAGGGACCGGGGCTGAGGAGTGTCATTGTGCTCTCCCACTCTGCTGCTTCTAGCCCAGCAGAAACTGGGGCACATTCCTCAGCCTTGCCACCTTGTAGAATGGGGTACAGTGGAGCTTTGCTGAAGGGACTTCTGTTGCAGGAGCGCCCTCCTTCTGTTATCAGTGTGGTTGCACAGATAAAATTAGCATTGGTATTAGTAACACCCAACCCCAAGAACCATGCAATTATCTGATGATTTTATTTAATGACCATGCTCGTTTCAAAGCTTATTGGGGGTAATCTTCAGAACATGTCCTGATTACATGTTGTACAGACTACATAACAAGTGAACTGAAGAGGCAATTTAGACCTAGCTGTAGTTTAATTTGTAGTTTTTATGTTTCAAGACAACATTCTTAGTAGGTAATTGTCCAGCGTTTGTGTGTATATATTGTGGCAGGGGCGAGGGGGCATGTGTGAAATTTTACTTGTTTAACAGTTTACATCCCCTTGCACATCTCCTCTTTGGTCGTGACAGTGAGGAAGAGAGAACCATTGTCCTGGTTCTCCTTCACCTGGCTCATTAGGCTGTTTCTCTGAGGGCTTTAGAAACTGAATGACAAATGAGACCTTGCAGAACATGTGTGTGGAGTCTTGGGGGTCTTTTCTAAATGGAAAGCTGATTTGCTGCTGTGTGATCTTAGGTTCATGACTTGGCTTCTGAGCACTAATAACCTTTGCCTGTAAAATGTTCCCACGTTAATAGTTGAGGCCTGCTTTGCAAGGTTGTATCGAGGCTTAAAGGAGATAGTTCTGGGCCAAGCCCCTGCCTTGACCATGGAAGGCCTTTGAAAGTCATTTCCCAAGGGTGGGGCAGGGGCCAAGCCTGCTCAGACGAGTGCACAGGTTGGGGGGGTGGGGACCTTTCACGAGACTCTGGCCACTTCACCTTTCCAGTCAGAGGGCAGGGAGAATGGGTACTTCCTTGACATGGGTAATTTCTTCTTCCTCCACACCACTCTGATGGAGACCAAGCTGTGTGTGGGAAAGCTACAAGGCAGGCACTTGCCGCATCACGCAGTGCACTAGTGCTGGGTGACGGAACTCCAGCTACAATGGAATATTTCCAGTATCACGTTTTCTTGTCCAGAAGACTATTACCAGAGAAAAGGGCACCTCTTAGCCACAAGGCACAGGGTTGACGCAGGCAAGAGGGATGGTTGTCGGGGGCTGGGGAGGACAGAGGAGGAGAGCTGGGGGTGAGAACTAGAGTTAATGTGCAGAACATGGTGTGAGTGTATAAATGGAAGTACGCAAAGGCGCCTGTGTGTTGCCCCTTTCCCTTCAGCAGATGGGGATGTCCACCTGCCTCACCCCAAACAAAGTCTTGTCCTTGAAGAAACTGATCGTGGCTTTTCACCTCTCTGAGATACTGGAAGATGAGGCTTACTGTAAAATTAGAGAACTGAGCTCTAGTTCTGCCCGGAGAGGTTTTCTCTATCTCTGGCTAGATTTTGAATCCTCGTAAGAGGTTTTTTATTTTTAAATTTATTTTCTGTGAAATTTCCGCTTTCTGTGAAATCCCTGATGTCTAGTCTGTTTACTGTGTCCATTCGTCCTTCCCTAGCAGATGGATGTCAATGTGTGATAGAATATGTACCTTACAGAGAACTCTGTGTATACTGTGGGCATGGTGCCTTCAGTAGGTGTTCAACCATTGTCTGCAGGCGTATCTAATAGTGTAAACAGCAGTTGTTCTAGGCAGGTGTGGTGACACAGGCTGGAAGCTGTGTACAGGATAGAGTGTGATCGTGTGTCAGACCCATCAGTTCCGTGGAGCAGTTGGATTCGGAACGCCCATCTGTGGCTTTTGCTGGGGCATCTAAACTTTACCTTTCAGAGCAAACAAGGTCTTTGGAACCAGTGTGTTCTTTCAAACACTGCTACATGGTGCCTGATAGTTTCCATTCTGGAACCAAGTTTCTTTCTTCTTCTTCTTTTTTTTTTTTTAAAGAAGTCTGGCTTTTCTTCTTTCTTTAAAAAAGAAACTGTTGTGTGAAAATTGCTGAGGGAGAACTCCCACTGGAGGCTTGCTCTCTTCCAGACCCTGGCACAGTTCACTTGCCTCTGGCTCACGTGCCGATGGGGGAGAGGGTTTGGGCTAGATTGCTGGAGCCCCTCCCTCTGGACCCTTCCAGAATTAGACTGTGGGGAGAGCAGAGGGTGGAGAAAGTTGTGGGGCTGGGCTCCTGGCCCACGAGCCTTCCTGACCTGGAGGGTGTTCAGCAGCTGGCAATGATGTCACCTTCCCCAAACTGGCCTGCCCCTGTTTGCCCTACTGCATGTCACCTTCTCTCCACTTGACACAGTCATCACATAGGATAGTGCTGCTTTTTCATATATTAACATTTAGCTTTTAGTAACTTTATAGGTTTTTTTTTTTTTAAGCTATTTAGGTGACATTTTTGGTTCTCTGTTCTTAATTTAAAACACAGTTTGTAAGTATGTTTTTCATTTGTGTGTGATCATGGGTCATCAGTATAAGAAAATATTTATCCAGCTCTGTTTCATAAAGTCTTTAGGAAAGATAGTAGCTTGTGTAGGCTGCTTTGTGCAAGTTTTGAATATGGCTTCCTCCTAAGATTGGGAGCAAGGCAGAGATGTTCATTCTTATTATTTCTATTAAAAGGTATACTGCAAGTTAAGACATTAAAGATATCCAGATTGTAAGGGAAGAAGCACAACTGTCTTTATTTGCAAGTAGATTGAGCGTTTATGTGTAAAATCTTGAGTACATACACATACACACCCACAGAAACCTCTAAGTTCATTAAGTTTACGGGAAGTTCAGTTCAGTCACTCAGTCATGTCCGACTCTGCAACCCCATGGACTGCAACACACCAGGTCTACCTGTCCATCGCCAACTCCTGGAGTTTACTCAAACTCATGTCCATTTAGTCAGTGATGCCATCCAACCATCTCATCCTCTGTTGTCCCCTTCTCCTTCTACCTTCAATCTTTCCCAGCATCAGGGTCTTTTCAAATGAGTCAGTTCTTCGCATCAGGTGGCCAAAGAATTGGAGTTTCAGCTTCAGCATCAGTCCTTCCAATGAATATTCAGGACTGATCTCCTTTAGGATGGACTGGTTGGATCTCCTTGCAGTCCAAGGGACTCTCAAGAGTCTTCTCCAACACCACAGTTCAAAAGCATTAATTCTTCGGCGCTCAGCTTTCTTTATTGCCCAAGTCTCACATCCATACATGACTACTGGAAAAACTATAGCTTTGATTAGATGGACCTTTGTCAGCAAGTTTACGGGAAAGAGGATCATTATACAAAAATCAGTTAGTTGTATATATTAACAAAACACAATCTGAAAATGAAATTAAGAAAACAGTTTTGTTTAAAATAGCACCAAAAAATTAACTTCTTGGAATAAACTTTGCAAAAGTACAGGATCTGCACACAGGAAACTGTAAAACACTGGGGAGAAAAAGATCTAAACAAGTGGGACAATATTCTATGTTCATGGATTGGAAGATTCAATATCTGTCTATTCTTCCCAAATTGATTTGTAGATTTAATGCCACCCCTATAAAAATCACAGAATGAGGTGTTTTTTTTGGTAGAAATTGGCAAGCTGTTCTTTATACAGAAAGGCCAAGGATTCAGAATAAAGGAAAAAACTTTTTTTATAAAAAAATAAATAAAGGAAGAAAATAGAAGATTGCATTTGTGGTCTCAAAACTTATTAAAAACCTTCAGTAATCAAGACAGTGTGTTATTGGTGTAAGAGTAGATCAGTGGTACTGAGTTGAGAGTCTAGAGATAAACCATTGTATTTATTGTCAATTGATTTTTCTACAAAGGTGCCAAAGCAATTTAAGAGTGAAAAAATAGTCTTTTTAACAAATGGTGCTAGGACAATTGGATATCTATGCACAAAAAAAAGAGATCAATTTAAACTCTTACTTTACACCACACACAGAAATTAGCTCAAAATAAATTGCAGACCTAAATGTAGAAGGCAAGTACAAAAGCTAATACTAAAACTTCTAGAATATAACATAGTAAAAAGTCTTCATGACCTTAGGTTAGGCAAAGAGTTCTTAGATATGAAACTAGAAACACAGCATGCCAGACTACTTTGTAGAAGGTTTGCTAGCGTTGAAAAATTGTCTTTCAAAAAGTCTTAATCATTCAATGGATGAAAAGTGAACACATTATCTTACTATATTCTCTTGTTCCTAGTAAGGTTGAATTGAAAAAACTGATTAACTCCTCAGGCTTCCCTGATAACTCAGTTGGTAAAGAATCTGCCTCCAATGCGGGAGACCTGGGTTTGATCCCTGGGTTGGGATGATCCCCTGGAGAAGGGAAAGGCTACCCACTCCAGTGTTCTGGCCTGGAGAATTCCATGGACTGTATAGTTCACGAGGTCGCAAAGTGTTGAACACAACTGAGCATCTTTCACTTTCACTTATTAACCCCTCAAAATTATTAAAACTTTTGGGACTTTCTAGCTCTCTGTCCTGTCTTTTTCTAATCTACTAGACCTTTCAGGAGGAAATATTTCCTTGGAAAAGAACATGAGTTTGTGGGACTTTGTACTTTGGGTTACACTTTGCTTATCAACACTGGTTCTAATGGTAGATGCATAGTGTCTTTTGCCTTCTGCAAGGCAAATAGTGAGTGACTAGTTTTCAAGAAACTGAACAGCATAGCAGAAAATGGACCTTCAATAATTGAGTGCAATGAGAAATAGTGTAGAATTTGAAATCAACATGCTTATGTTGAAATCATAGTTCTTACTAACTGTGCAAACCCTGGGCCAGTTGTTTAACCATATCAAGTCCTTAACTTCACCTGCAAAATAGAAATCTGATAATTACTTCTCTCTCAGGGTGCTTTAAGCATCAAATGCAATAAGGTATAATGGTTTATTAGCTGTCTATCTGGTAGATAGGAGCCCATTCAGTTTTTTGTTTGTCTTTGTTTTGTTTTGCCAAGCTGTGTGGCTTGTGAGGTCTTAGTTCTCTGACCAGGGATCAAACCTGGGCCTCCTGCAGTGGAAAGGCAGAGTCCTAACCACTGGATGGCAAGGTAATTCCCAGGAACCCACTCTTAATGAATATATTGTTAGAGTTTAGATTTCCCATCCTTCGGCTTAGAGCTTCCTGAAGGAGGTCCTTCCAGGTGCTCCATGTAGGCTTCTCTTCTTTTAAAAGTACAAGTCACTGGAAAGGTTGGGAGTGGATCTTTCTGTCCCTAAAGACAATATGTCCTTTGGGGCCACTGTGTTCCCTGTGCTTTCAATTCATAGAGTGACTAAAGGGCAAGAGGGAATTCCTCTCCTCTCTGAGAATACCTCTGGGTGCTGCCGAGATACCACTCATCAATTCTGTTGTCATTGTTTTTAGGGCTGTAAGCCTTCTGGATGGAACCCAGTGGATTTTCTTGAGTGCAGAAGAATTAAGTCAGACGAGGGGAAAGCATTTAGACTTTATTACCTCCAGCGAACCATGCCTAATCCTGCTTTAGCCTTAAGCGAACATATCCTGCCTCTAACTAGCCTGCAAGTTCTTCACAGGCAGGAAGACGGCACCTTTTCATTCTCTGCATCTCTGAGGCACCTGCCTCAGTGCTGAGCAAACATTCAGCATTCACGGGGTGCTAGGTTCATGCCTGGCACCTTCTGAGTTTCCAAATAGACCAAATTAAGAAATTATATTCATGTCAAATGATGTTTATCTGCATAATCTCATTTCCTTCACTCAACAACCCTTCAAGGGAGGTTGTGGGAATGAGAACACTTATTATCTGTATTTTACAGATAGAAAAATTAAGGTCCAGGTAAGTTAATGAGCTGCCAAACAGGATTCAGCTCTTAAGAGAGAGAACACAGATTTGAACTCAGATCTATTGGCTCTAGGTCGTAAGGTCATTCTATTGCTTTAGGTTGCTTATGCTGCAGACTGTCATGTGCATCAGATACCACCCGCTCGATGGGCTTTGTCCTAGTGACAGACCACACATCCCACTTGCTTGTTTTCAGATTTGTAGGAGAAAGAAAACCACCCCAACCCCCACCCCCACCCTGCTCTCCCCATTCAGTAGGTTGGATAATGAGAAAAATCCTAGGACCAAAGGTATTTACTCCTGGTCCCCCTCGCCCACTTTCTGGACAAACGTTTATGGATTTGATATCATGTTTTGCCCTCTTTGTGCCAGGACAGCTCAAATGGATGCTTTTGTCACCACCTCTCCCCTTTTGGCAGGAGTTAAATTGTATCACCTAGCCAATGAAGAAATGAGTGAAAGAAAATGACGCTTCCTGGGAATGGAAAGTAACAGGTGGTGAAACTTAAGTGTGTGTGTGTGTGTTTCAGTGAGTAAGAAATGGCCACAGTGGAGCAAGTTGTTCGTTTATGGGGCTGAAGAATGTATTTGCTTGCATCACAATTGTCAATAAGTATCTTTAAAAACCCCAGCTTGATTCTTGAAGGCCGAGGGTGCTGCCTGCTGGTGCTCCGGGCTGGAGCTCTCTTCCTGGCGGACACTTGATTCACAAGTACGCTAATTATTCCTTCCTCATCATGCAGCCTGCTGGAACAATTGCCCTGCTTGTTTGGTGCCCAGTGTGGCGCTGGACAGCAGGCCTTTTTATGGAACCGATGGTCTTGTATGTTCATATTGTTCTTTATGTACTTATTTTATAGCTTATGCAGCAGACATTCGAGTCAATTAGCTTCTTGTCTTGCAAACTGGGCGCTGCTGTTCTAGAACCAAGTTAGAAGGGTGTGTCAGAGGGCAACCCGGCTGACCTCCCTCCTTTCTTTTTGTGCCGTGTAGGTTGGTTTCAAGTTACAGCATTTTTATTGGCTCTTCTGTGCTGAACCTTGGTTTCAAAAGCTGGTGTTTTTGAGTTGAATTTCTTAAAGGCATAGCTTTCCTTTTTGCAAAGTTAAAAGTTAAGCAATACACAGCCCACCCCAGGGAGGGTGATTTTTTAAAAAAAAATTCTCTATAAAATACGTATTTTATAGTATTTATAGTACATACTAACCAAAAACACAAGCAAATGGTTTCTGTACTCACAGTTCCTTCACTGGTATCAGTAGTGTCAACTCAGGCTTTGCTATATAGAGGCTTTGTGTCTTCTTGCTTTTCATTTTTTTGATATCATCTTACTCCTGCCTCATTTTTCCCTCGTTTTGTCCTCATGGTTTTCTTCACTCTGTATTTTTAGGAACCTGCCTCAAACCCCTTTGAAAACAAGTGAGTATCCATTAGTTAGATTCTGTTCTGTATATTCCCACAAACTATTTCAGCAGATGATAATGTTTATGGAGCAGAAATTAAATCACTGCTTTAAGCTTGTGAGGACTTTTAAATATTGGATAGAAAAATTACCCTCCAAAAACAGAAGGAAAGAAAAGGAAGTTTGCCTGCTACCTCCGTCTCTTTCTCCGTGGTTTTAGCTCCTCCACCTGATTAATGCGTATAGCGAGGGTGGATGTGGAGGCACCATGTCTCATTAGCACCCCCTAGACCTGAGTACAGTAGGCAGAATTTATATCCGGTGCACTTTGCCCCAAAGGACCATATGGTTCTGTGTGACAGAGAGTTTGTGTTTACCCTTGAATCTTCAGAGCTTTCTATGTTGCCTCACCCAAGACAGAAAATAAAAGAGAAAATTAACTAGCAAGTGAGCCCACCCACTCAACTCCTCCCTCATTCTGTGTGAGCATCCTCTAAGCCTCACCCGAACCGGAGAACCATCACCAGGCCCACTGAGCTGTGCCATATAGCTGTGGGGACCACTCAGGACTCAGAGCCCTGGCTCTGATCTGCCACACACTGGCGGTGTGATGTCCACCCAGTCGGCTCACCTCGCCTGTCCTGCAGAGATTACAGAAGCTTCTAGGGGGCAGCCTGTTAATATTATAATTAATTCCTGAATCCCATAGTGAAATCAGCACTGCTCATCTTGTTATGTCTCTACATATTTTGTATCTATCTTGGCAGGAAGTGGACAGCCTCCTCATGGTTGTCCCACCTTGTTCACCGGGCTGCCTGGGCAGTTTGCTGCTGTCCTCCAGAGCTGGTGCCATGGCCCCTGAGTCTGTGGCCCTAAGGAGAGCTCAGCGCAAGCCCAGCCACCCATTTGAGCAGCCTGGGCATTGGCCTCCCCTTATTGCAGACCCAGTTACCTCCAGGTCTGGAGATCCTCATACTCAGCTGGGCAGGAGTGATGGCCCAGCTGTCAGGGTCTCACGTCATCTGGGGGAAATGCCACCTCCAAAGCAGCACAGCCCCACCCCATTTGTTCTTAGGTGTCTGCTGCTTGTGTGCATTTGATAAACAAGACCATTACGTGTTCCTTCTTTAAAAAAAAAAAAAAAGGAAAATCTGTTAGCACATGTACAATATGCATAAATTCATATACACCTTTGCTTTACACATTAATTATAAATGAATTAATGTGTGTTGTTTATATTACGTATACACAGACACACACTATGATGTATGTATACTTCAGAAGTCATCTCAAATATCACTTCTTCCACAGATTTTTTTTCCTGCAGAGCCTGCCCTTCCGCAGGCCCCTTTGCCACCTAAATAAAGGCTTTCTCCTGTCTCTGAATTCCCCCAGTGCCCTGATCTTAAGATCCGCTTTGTTTACCATTAATTAGGTGAGTATTCCCCTCAAACTCCTCGAGGGCGGATGCCAGGCCTCATTATCTTTGTGTCTAAAAAATCTGGTTTTTATATAGTCAAGAAATACTTGTTTGCATTAATTTTTTTTTTTTAGAGATTCTGGAGACGATCTTTTTTTTAAGCAAAAGGAAAATATTATAAGTCTGAATTTGTCTGTAACTACATATATTGGCTTTATTTAAGTTTTGCATTGTACTTATTCTTTACTTATTTCTTATTGAAACTATGCCACTTTGTTTTAAATAGGAAGGAAACATTGGCATTTCTAATTAATATGCCAAGCAGGAGATTTACTTTGTCCGATAAACATAAGAGTCAAGAAACCCCACCCTCCATCCCTCCCCGCTAGAGCACATGGGCTAACTGGTCCTAGAGCAGTGTCCTGAGGCTCATAACAAGGGAGTCATAGATTCCAGATTCACACTCACGCCTGACTTTTTCCAGTGAACCACACTGCTCCCCAGTAATGATTAAGCTGGTTACTATGTACACACAAAATGGATTAGTTTGCAAGTTTTGTTTACACTTCCAAGCTCTGTTTATGTGTGTTGGATCTTCATAATTTAGGGACATTTGAAGGATTGTCTATCCCTAAATTAAAAGCACGAAGCTTAATAAAAAACCAAGATGGAAACTTGTCGGAGATAGTCATTCAGTTAATCTAGATACTGAGCAAGGGTTATAAATACAATATAGATGACTGGGGAAAAATAATCATAATTTTTGATAAAGTGTCCTCAAAGCCAGACTGTTTTCTTGAGTAAAACAAGAGAAAAGTAGTCATGTTCCCAAGGCTGTGTTTAATCTATAAATTCTTGGTGAGACCTTATTTTCCCCTCTCTTTCCATTGAGTTTGTTTCCTTCTGGTTCTTGGCACTAATCATTAATAACTATACTGTTGTCACAGCTCAAAACTTTCCTATTGACACTTCAATCATTTTTAAAGATCTTGAATGTTCAACCTTTATAAAGCTAACCTTTTGCACTCTATTAAAATTTAAGAACTGCTTGATTCTCAGTGAATGCCCCAGCTACTGGATCATGAAAGTATTACCTTGTGCCCAGGGCATGAGGCAGTACACTCATTCCTTTTTAACAAATAATAAGAAGTTTGACTTTTCATTTACACATCCTGCCAATTGCTAACAAGTTTCCATCTCGTTCAAACACCAGATTGATCCTAAGAAATTGAAAATATTGATTTAACCCTCTGTCTGATTTGCACTGCAGGCACCTGCTAGTGCAGTCTTAGCACATTACAATTGCTTGGCTGTAATTCCTCAGGGGACCACTAATAACTACCACATCTGTCTTTTCATCTTCCGAAATTATGCTAGCAGTTGTCCAAGTCAATTGTGATTCATTTGATACTGCTCTCCTTCAAGACATATTGCAACCAAATAGACTTGCTCACCAGTAATATATCTGATGACACAGTTAGTTCTCGTTAATTGACAGAATGATTCAGGCTTTTATGGATGGCATTAATTGGTCCCTTGTGTCCATGCTATAATTGACCAGACAGAAGAAGCAGCATTAGCTTTCACCCAGTCAGGAGAGTTTTGAGATGAGGTAAATGTAGTAAGGATGACAAAATGTCTGTGTTTTTAATCAAGATTTTATCAATGAATTGAGGAAAGAAAGATTTGGGGGGCATTCAGATCATCTTAATTATGAACAACATTGCATTCCAGCCTGCAGAAAGGTGCTAAAAGGCTGCTGATATGCCTTCCTCCTGGCCTTCTTGTGCTGAAATGTTTTAATAGAGGGTTAAAGTCGAATCTAATATGTACAGAGCAGAAGAGTACTGTGCATGAATTAAGACAGTGAAAAAAAGAAGAAATATAAACAGTTTTTTAATATCATTAGTAACCCAACAAACTAAGCACAGAAAGCCTACCGATGTGGAATTTGTCTTTCTTCTTACTTAGAAAGTAAGTCATCCCCCTACCCCCAATGTTTTCTCTTCCTGAAACTTTTTTATTCCTGTTCCTACACTGCTGAGAAAAGCTTTGGATCCCTTTTCCCTGCAGGATAAAGTTTTTCATGTATAAAAATTTTCACAACCTACCACCACTGTTTATTCCACTCTGTTCTTTTAGGCACACCAAATTACTTATTATGTCCAAGCTCTAATACTATTTAGCCATTTTAGTGATTCCCACTTATTCCTCAAGAACCCTTTCCGGGTACCCCCTCTGAAGTTTTCAAACTGAATTAGCTGCCACCTCTTTGGTGCTTACACACTTGGTTCCTTGTTTCCCCAACTAGACTTTAAGCTAGCCTTGGGCAAGGGCTATATCTGTACGCTTGACACGTGTAATTATGTAAGGACTTAATAAATGCTTGTTGAATTGAGTTGCAGTAGTTGTATCTTAAGGGATGAGAATTCTGAGTTTGAATGCAAGAAAGATGACTTGGATAAAATTAGATGTCAAGCAATATGTATTATAGCCAGAGGAAGCTTTGGACTTGTGAACATCTGATGCAACCTCCTTTTAAGGGCAGTGCACTCTGACAGACCTGGGCTCAAGTCCCAGCACTGCTGTCCATTAATTTTATCCTTTGAGTGAGCTCGTTAACTGGTCTAAGGTTTAGCTTCCTCATCTGGAAACTGGGAATAATAGTAGTGCCTGTCTAGAACTTTTGTGATAATGGAGAAGAGAGGTATTTGGGAAATGTTTTGCTCAGTGACTGGTACACAGTAGGCACTTAATAAGTGATACCTGTTACTGATTATAGATAATGTTTTGATGCTTCCTTCTCAGAGTTCAGAAAGGTGGAGTATAAATACAACCATGTGTGTAGAGAAAATGCTATATAAGAAATGCTATAATCCCAACTATATAAGTTTGGGATTTTTACCCTGCCTCTCTCTCATTTTCTAGTTGCATGCAATTGCCATTATCTCTCTGAGATTATATTATTATCACTTCCGTGGGACTCAGAGCTTCATGTGCTCAGAATGTAGAAGAAAGAGGGCACAAGCTAATGTGCCAGCACGCCAGTGGCAAATACATGTATGATCAAACCTTGGGGTTTTGTTTGTTTACTAGAAAGCAACAGATCCACCATTGTGGTAGTATTTTATTTTCACTGATTTGGGGTAGATTTCTTGTAATGACAATAATTTATTATCCAATCTAGGTCTAACATCTTACAGTTACAGAACATTTTCATGTTTGCAGGGGAATAAAGTTGTTTGGCAATGAGCTTTTAAATGGTGAAATTTATACCATTAGTTGTTGCCTAGATGAATGAATGAATGAATGCCCTAATGTTGCTCTTTGGAGCTTTATTTGAGAATTATAATAATCTTCTTTTAAATCGTTACCGTTCCTATGATCACGAATACAGGGCACTGAGTGTGGTGTACACACGGTCAATCAGATTGATTCCTCATAACCCATAAGTGGGATCATTACGCTGAGGGAATGGGAATTTAACTTGGAACAGAGAAAAGGCTTAGTAATTTTGGAATCTAGTAGACTTTAGGGATAGAGTGGTACCTGAGATCTGAAAAAGAAAATGGGATTTGGGGGGAAAGGAGGAACATAGAAAGCAATTGTTACTTCTTACTCGATTAGGAGGAAAGTGGATGGCCACTTCCACTTCTGTTTAGCGCCACAGAAAAAATATAAGTCGTCACTATTAGTAAGTAGTCTTACTTTTATGGGTTGGATCAAAAGACTGGTCTTGGATTTATGAGCTTGCCAAGATTTTGTGGATGAGCTGGAACCTGAACACTGTTTGTCTTTTCAGGGGCAGTGTATACCACTTTTCAGTTTCTGACTTCAAGCCTTGGAAGACAACTCATTCTCAGGCTGGGTACTCCTCCTGCTAGTTTCTGTACATTAGGTGTTATTTTGATGAACCTGCACCATATCATGGATAGAGTGGAGTAAAGGTGGAGAACAAAGTCCCATTTGTCATAAGAAGAAAAAGTAGATCTATTTTTTTCTTTGGCAAAAGTCACCTCTGAAAAGTGTTGTATTATGAAATGCAGTTTCCTTAAATACAGCTAACTCAGCCTTAATATGTGCTTTTTTTATGTTCAGCAACTAAGCCCAAGTTAATTAATGCTGCACATCCCATAGTGACTCTTTCTCAAGCCAGGTAAACTTGCATATACCCTAGTGCATAAAGGCAAACAACTTAATTGACTTACTCTACATCCATAATTCTCTTGAAATTAACTGTTTATAATGTCTAGGAGTTTACAGCACAAGCACACTCTAGAGACTGTTTAGAACAAGAGGGGCCAGCGTGGTTGGTTACCCCGTCATTCGTCTCTTTACCTTGCTGTTGTTCAATCTCTAAGTTGTGTCTGACTCTTTGTGACCCCATAGACTGCAGCGCGCCAGATTTCCCTGTCCTTCACCATCTCCCAGAGTTTGCCCAAACTCATGTCCATTGAGTTGGTGAGAACCATCTCAACCTCTGTTGTCCCCTTTTCCTCTTGCCTTCAATCTTTCCCAGCATCGGAGTCTTTTTCAATGAGTTGGCTCTTCGCATCAGGTGGCCAAAGTATTGGAATATCTCTGTACCTACTTAGCTATTAATATGACAAGTAGCCATTCCTGTCATACTCTAAAGCTGTATGCTTGAAATTACTATTAATTTCTGCAAACAGGCATGGTTTCTTCTTCCTCCTTTTTTCAAGATGTGTTCATTTTTCATTGAACTCTTACCCTGAGCCTGGCCCTGGGCCCTCAATAGTGGACAGAGCAGATGTGACTGCTGCCGTGAGTGAATTGAATCTCTTTGAAAGCTACCTACATGTTGTGTTGGTTTGATAAAGTTGCTGTAACTAAAGACCACAGACGGGGAGGCTTAAACAGCAGAAACTTAATTTCTTATAGTTCTGGAGGCTGGAAGTCCAAGATCAAGGTACCAGCAGGTTTGGTTTCTCCTGAGGCCTCTCTTCTTGCAGACGTCCACCTTCTCCCCGTGTCCTCCCGTGGTCTCCTCTCTGTGTACAGGCATCCCGGCTGTTGTCTCTTCCTTTTCTTGCACACCAGTCATGTTGGATCAGGGACACATCCTTATGACCTCATTTAGCCATAATTACTTGTTTAAAGGCTCCATCTCCAAATACAGTCACATTGAGGATTATGGCTCCCATATATGAATTTTGATGGGACACAATTTAGTCTATAACACATGTTAATATTAGTAGTTACCCAGATGGGTAGGTGGTAGTCACTTTGTGTGACCCCGGCCTTGGTTGAGGTAGACTTAGTGGAGGCAGGGACTGTATAAGATGAGATTGACATAGAAGTAGGAGCTGGTGAGGAAGGCTGCGGGGGAGAGAAATAACTTCGGCTGCATGTTTGAAGGTCCAGAGAACGTGGAAGAGGATGTGGTGGATAGTTCAGTATGACTGGGATTAGAAATAGCTTGCTTTTTTTTCAGTCTGAATTTGAATGCTATGCACACATGAATTGTAGTCTTGAATTGGCTCAGCTCTATAGAATCAGTGTTTTTTGTCTTTGGAGTTATGAGCAGTGCTCGATACGAAGATGGGATGAAGTGCAGTCACCTTTTATCTATGGAGAGTCAAGGTTAGGAAATTGATGGACAGAGTAGCTGCTCCACCTTTTATCTATGGAGAGTCAAGGTTAGGAAATTGATGGACAGAGTAGCTGCTCCCCCGTATACCTGTGCTGCTCTTTTGGGGTTTGTCATACAGTCTGCCACCTACAGGTGCTGCTTCTGTTCAGGTAAATGTGTTCCACAGGTGGGTGCAGAAGTGAGATGGATTGTCCAAACAAAAAGTAGGGGAGTAAAGAAGGGGAAAAGACCCACCTATAATTCCTATCACCTAGAGCCAGGGATATTTTGATGTATTTCCTTCACATGACTCTATTTTACAAAGTTGTGATCATCCTGTATGTATATTTTTGTCTTGCTTTCTTAACATACAGCATTAAACCTTTCCTGTTAAATATTATTTTTCAATCCCTGTTTATGCCCTACTCAGAAGGAATAAAGCAATGTAAAGCAACAATGAAATGCCCATTTTTCCCTGTACTAATTTTCTGATGTTCCTAGGAGCAAATATTGCTGTTGGAGACACTTAGTAGTAGTATATTGATTCAACCCTTTGGAATAGCAATTTGACTACATGTATCAAAAGACTGAAAAATAACCTTGGTTCTTAATGTAATTTAGGGATAATATTGGGGCAGGGAAGGAAGTTGCTAAGAGATGTCCACAATAGTTTTCTTAGTGGGGAAAATAAAAGACATAAACTAAGCCAATATAAATTAAACCAACTAAATATAAAGAATTGTTCAACATTACACTATCCTGATTCTATGCAAGGATGGACCTTTTCTCATTTTATCAAAGTGTTTCTATTTCTTCTTTTGTGACTTAGCTGTCAGTGTTTTTTGAACCATTCTTTCACAGGTGCAGTGACACTTTGAAGGGAACAAAAAGTTGCAGGGGTCTGATCATTCTCTTTCCCCTCACTTAGCTGCCAGTGATGAATGCTGGACGAGTGTGTGAGCCTGCTTCTGTTGGACTGAGGGAGAGATTGTATTCAGATTACATTTACAGTAATGTGGATGAGAAACTGTAATAGTGATGAGAAATGAATTCACTTATAGCTAATTTGGGATTCAGCTAATCTGTCCAGGGTGTTTGACATGTGCCAGAGACCACGCCAACTGATTTCATAGAAACATTCTTTCTCGATCCTTGTGACACTTCAGGAAGGGAGTTTTAGACCCTTTTTACGTATAAGAAAACAGGTTCAGACAGATTCAAACAGGTCTCCAGATACACTGGCCAAGGGCCCTTCCTTCTAAACCATCAAATCTGCCTTGTATATAAGATCTGGTATCAGTATTCTTATATAAGTATCTAGTCTAGTTTTGTGTTGGCCTCTGGAATACCATGCCCAGTGTTAGGCTGCTCCTTCAGGAGGGTATTGAGAGATGAGGATACTTAATGGCTGTGAAAATGATCCTGGGGGTTGCCTTTGGGTGGACTGATGACATTAGGCTCCTTCTGTCTGAAAGAAGAAAGGTGAAGGGAGTCATCAAGGAAGCTTAAATGCACAAAAGGTATATGTGGATTTATCCAGTGTTTTCCTAAGTGCTGCAGTGTAGATGTGTTTAGAATTACAAAGAAGGACTTGTAGAACAGAGCGTTGCATAATACATTTCAAATTTTATTACTCTGTGTATCTTAACAGCTGAGATTTAATTGGCGCAGACATTCTGTGGATGAAAGAATGATCCATAGAGAGTGGTTCAGAGAGTGAACGGTTTGGAGAAGCTGTGTTGGAGAGAGGCTTCTAAGTATATAAGGTTGAAGTTATGGATGGAGGACCACCAGACTGTCTCCTCCAGCAGAAGATCATAGTTGCCCACCTGGACCAGGCCAGGCTGGGGGGCAGAGCAGGAGAGATGAGCCATCACTGTCCCAGTCGACCACTCTCTTTGGGGGTAAGAGCAAGGATTCAGGTGACAGCATAAGTCCTCTTTCATGTTTGTGGATTTGCTCAAGTTTAGTCTTTTTGCCTCCTGTTATCTCTGCTACGTTATCAATCCAGTTAAAAAAGAAGATATTTTATTCTTTCTCTTCAAAGCTCATGGAATTTTGAAAAATCTGCTGTCACTTCATGATATACAACATGCTTTATGAATTCCAGTAAGAGAAGTTTTGGATTTATGTGAATATGGGACCTCCTTGCATGACACTTTGAATACGTTCAGGAGGAATGTGTAACAGACAGGGTTTCACTGTTGAGGGGCACTGGGAACCCTGTATTGTCCTCGGATAATATTGAATGTAGACAGTGCTCTGAAGGGGCTACCCAGGTGGCACAGTGGTAAAGAATCAGTCTGCCAGTGCAGGGGACACAGAGATGCCGGTTCAATCCCTGGGTCGGGAAGATCCCCTGGAATAGGAAATGGCTACTGACTCAGTATTCTTGCCTGGAAAATTCCATGGACAGAGAAGCCCACTGTCTTTGGGCTTCTCTTTGCTTCAATTTTCTCAGCTGTAAAGAAAGTTGAAATTGTTGAAGTTATCCCTAAAGTATTTTCTGAAGCCGAACATTCTGACTATCTTTAGTATTAGAATAACTAAGAGAGTTCCTTTAAATCTAATGGTTACAAATGTTTTCATTGTTTTCTGGTTGGTCTTCATGATAATATTTTGTTATTATGAGGGCTGGGAAGATGAGAAACCACACACGTGGTATGAAAGGATTTCTCAGCAGAAAATCTGTGTGGAAAACAGGCTTATAAATTTCTCCTGAAAAACATGTCACCACACAAGCAACTCATGAAAGACCTCTGAGCATTGCTTTTCGTAGACATAGGAAAATTCCCAAATAATATTTTTTTTCAAAACAATATTTTTCTTCCAACTAATTAATTTTTTTTTTTTTTAATGTTGTAAGCTTCAGAAAGAAGTTCTGTCCATCCTCTCTGTACATTTCTGGTCCATTCACTCAGTCAGCACTTATTGATCATCTGCTATATGCTAGGTGGTATCCTGGTGGGCTGGGGATTAGAGGAGTTACAGAAAAAAGCTCCTGCTGTCTGGTACCTGAACTTCCCTGGTGGCTCAGTCAGTAAAGAATCTTTCTGAGGTGCAGGAGACTACCTGCAATGCAGGGGACCTGGGTTCAGTCCCTGAGTTGGAAAGATCTCCTGGAGAAAGAAATGGCAATTCACTCCAGTATTCTTGCCTGGGAAATCCTATGGACAGAGGAGTCTGATAGGCTACTATTGCAATCCCAGTCCATGGGATTGCAAGAGTCAGACACGACTTAGCGACTAAACCGCCACGATCTAATACCTAGGACCCAGACTAGTAGGGAATGTGGTTGTGGAAACAAATGATGGTAGAATGTGGTTTTGAAAGCAGGGAAGTATAAGGAGCCTGATCAGGGAATCACTAATTGTAGATCAAGGAAGGCTTTATTGAAAAATGAATAGAAGTTTGCAGGTAGCAGCAGGGATAGGCGTTCTTGATGTAGGGGGCTGCATGATAGAATGCCCAGGGATAGGAAAGGGGGCGTTGAAAGTAACATGATAAGACTTGTTATTTCAAGTAAGATCACTCTGGTTGTAGCCTTTTTTGTTTTTTTGTTTTTGTAGTTGTAGCCTTAAAAGAAGGTGGTCGTTGGTGGTTGGGGGGGGGTGGGGCAGGGGTAGGGCAGAGTGGATTGATGATAAGGAAACCAGGAAACTACTTCAAAAGATACAAAAGAAAAGACAGGGAAGGTTGGAGGTATGGGCAGGTCTGAGAGATGGATCTTTATGCAATTGAGTGATTGCATAAGGATTGCATAAGGATGGGGAGCCAGAATGAGAAGCCAGACGTGATTGTGGGGTTTGTAACTTGTGGGAGTTGGTTGGAGCACCCTTGAGAAATTCATTGGCAAGGGAGTAATCTTTGGATCCTCCTTTGTGTCATCTCTTGTTGAGTTAGGAACCTGCTGCCCTTCTGGTGGTGACTTTAGAAGCAGTGAGTGGAATTAAGAGGTGGTAACCAGTGGTGTATTAGTAAATACTTTAAACCAACCACACTCATACACACACACACACAGAATGTTGATTAAGATTTTTACTAACATAAGGCCATGTATAGCACACAATTAATTTTAAACTGCTAATAAAATATACATGCTTTTTATTGGCGATCACACATAACTAATTTTCCTCATAGAATATTTTCACGATGATCTCTTATATCCAAGCCAGACTGTGATTGCTGTTGACCCAGGAGTGTCTTCAGCCTACACCCCAAGTCTTTGTGTAGGTCTGGGAAAGTCCTCACCTCCCTTACTCTCCACCAGAGGTCTACTCGATGCAGACCCCGCTTTGTCTACACTTTGTTCCAGACCACACACCTTTCAGTAGCTGCTTTTGGATACGTTTCCATTCATTCTCCTACTTCCTAGGTCGGTGACCAAAGTCTCGACATATGAGACCATATGAGTCATGTAAAATCTCGAAAGGCCCCTTGATCCTTAAAACCCCACTTGAGAACCAGGCTGAACTGACCAGACCTATAAGTGGGCCACAACTACTTTTGCACGTGAGGGTATTTACTATAGCATCAAAGAGATGTAATTTAATGTGTCCCATAACATATCCTCATAGTCCTCACTCCACTTGACCTTTCTCTAGTATTTTGTGTGGTTGACTTTTTTTAGCACTCTTTTTTCAGTTTTATCTATCCTTGCTTTCCATGATATTACTGGACCAAGTCCATTTCTTTCTCTCTTTCTCTGCCTCTGCTGATTCCCTTTCCTCTGTTCTACCATGAGTTCTCCCCAGTGCCCTGTTCCTTTTACACTCCTTGCCTGGATGTGATCATTGCTCTTGGTTCGGTTACCAGTGACAGGCTGGACGTGTGTCTCCTGCTCAGCCTGCATCTCTTAATCTCCAGCCTTGCACAATCACCTACTTGCTGAATGGCTCCACATGGACATCCTTGCATGTCCTCAAATGAAAATATCCTAAGTGAAATGAAAATAGCGCAAATGAAACCTATTGCCTGCCTTGCTCCGGTCTCCTGATTTGCCCTTATACTTTGTTTCTAAATGTTACTACCATCTTGGAGCTAAGAATTTCAGCTGCCATGGAAATCCTTTCTTTCCATCCACACCAGATTATGTATTAAGAAGTCCTGGCAGTTCTTCATTTTGGTTCCGTCTCCTCTCCTGCTCTCTTCAGGTTTGCTCCCCACCTTCAGGCCCTCATCACTTCTCTGCAACTGTAGCTCTAGAATAGAGCTTGCCTCTCTCCCTGCCTCCAATTAGTCCCCTCAATCTAGTTTGCATCCCATAGCTAGATTTCAGGTCTTCATTCCACTGCTAGATTTAGCTATTCAAAGTCCAGCTAGGATGTTGAACCATCCTCTTTCCTTGAGCACATCTGATGGCTCTTTGCGTTGTCTGCAGGATATAATCTAAACTCTCGGTATGGCTGCCCCGCCAACAAGCTTAACTAATATTCCCCCATTCCTCTAGCTGCTCACTTCATAAACCAAGCTAAATAAATACTCCCAATTGCTCGGTCATGCTGAAAGATCTGTAATTAAATTGTAGAGAAAGGTCAGTCAAAATTTATATGATTAAGATGATTCTTTCTGAGTAAGGGTCTTTCTCCACTTTTCTTATATTCATATTCATGACACAAATGACCATCTGCTGGCCCCTGATGCCTGGCCTTAGGGTTCAGCTCATGTCATAGTGTCTCTCTTTGTGCTCTTCACGTAGGAGAGTTGGGTCTATTAATAGGTACATCAGCTCTTTGCGTGTCTCCTTTCTAGGAGAGAAGGGCCCCATTCACACCAGAAACCTCATTTCCTCAGGAATAGAAAAGTGAGACACAGGCTTCATATTAAGGGAGTTTATACATGCATGATGGCTCCCTGTATGTGACTTCATGACTGGAATGGAATTAGATATGCAATGGCTTTCAGAGTTCTGGTAGACATTTGATTGTTCCCCCGGATGGTAACTTTATGGTTTTTACAGGGAGAGTCGTACTGGAAATTTACCCTCTTTGTCCTTCAGCTGGTTTGTCCCCAAGCCAGACCTGTCTGAAAATTAAAATGGAGTACCTTTTCTCAAGTTATCAGTCGGAGCTGTCAGGAATTTGTTACTGTCTGCTAAAGCCTTTAAGCATGATAACATGCTACAGGCAGTACTCCTGTGGGAAGTTACAGTATTATGTGGATACAGAGAGGGACTTCAAACTAGATTTTTCCTGTGTTGGGTGAGGGAGGGAGGGAGGGAACAGAATTGGGACTTCCTTGGTGGTTCAGTAGTTAGGGCTCTGTGCTTCTACTGCAGGAGGCACAGGTTCGATCCCTGGTCGGGGAACTAAGATCTTATATGCTGTGTGGTGCAGTCAAATTTTAAAAAAAGACAAGAAGTAAAAATTCTTGGTTAAAATTATATAACTACTGTGGATCTGCTTTTTCTTCCTACCTGAATCTCTTCTATGCCACAGGGCAGACGGAGTATAAGCTCTTTGGGTGCAGAGGTGCTGCCTTTTGTCCTCCTTTGATACTCTGAGCTGTCTGCCCCCAAGTCATTTCCTTAACGTATGGTGCTCAGAAGCCTTTGGCTTTAGATAATGTCTCTGTACTCTGAGCACAGCTCTAGAGATGGTGGGGATGGATGCTGCTTAGGAAGTGTGTTCCCTACCTGACACACAAGTTGTACTTAGTCTCCTTGATCATTTTTCTCCAAGGGAAACTCTGTGGTGAATATTGGTTTTGCCTTGTTCTTGGAGGGTTTGGTTTAGAATCCTCTTGGGCTTTTCCAAGAATCCCTCCATACCTCCCCTTCCCCCGCCACTGCTCTCATAGGAGTCCTTCTTTAGCTGCTTGGATTTCCTGGGAAGGATGCCGTCTTTCTTTGGTTTGGACCTTGGAGACTCAGCTCTTTCAGTATTCAGAAGGAGCTGGAAGGTGGAGGATCAAAGGTCACCATTGCTTTCCTGGTGTTCTCTGACTGCTTGTGTTTGGTAGGAAAGCAGTGAGATCTCATCATCATCATGATTTTGGGAAAACTGAGGCTCAATAAGGTTAGTAAGTGTCCTCTGAAATCATTGGCTCAGACGGTAAAGAGTCTGCTTGCAATGTGGGAGAACTGGGTTCAGTTCCGGGATTGGGAAGATCCCTTGGAGAAGGAAATGGCAGCTTACTCCAGTATTCTTGCCTGGAGAATCCCATGGACAGAGGAGCCTGGTGGGTTGGACACAATTGAGTGACTTCAGTTCAGTTGCCCAATCATGTCCGACTCTTTGCGATCCCGTGAACCACAGCACACCAGGCCTCCCTGTCCATCGTCAACTCCTGGAGTTTACCCAAACTCATGTCCATTGAGTCGGTGATACCAACCAACCATCTCATCCTCTGTCATCCCCTTCTCCTCCTGCCCTCAATCTTTCCCAGCATCAGGGTCTTTTCAAATGAGTCAGCTCTTCATATCAGGTGGCCAAAATATTGGAGTTTCAGCTTCAACATCAGTCCTTCCAATGAACACCCAGGACTGATCTCCTTTAGGATGGACTGGTTGGATCTCCTTGCAGTCCAAGGGACTCTCAAGAGTCTTCTCCAACACCACATTTCAAAAGCATCAATTCTTCTGTGCTCAGCCTTCTTTATAGTCCAACTCTCACATCCATACATGACCACTGGAAAAACCATAGCCTTGACTAGATGGACCTTAATTGACAAAGTAATGTCTTTGCTTTTTAATATGCTGTCTAGGTTGGTCATAACTTTCCTTCCAAGGAGTAAGTGTCTTTTAATTTCATGGCTGCAATCACCATCTGCAGTGATTTTGGAGCCCCCGAAAAATGAAGTCAGCCACTGTTTCCACTGTTTCCCCATCTATTTGCCACGAAGTGATGGGACTGGATGCCGTGATCTTAGTTTTCTGAATGTTGAGCTTTAAGCCAACTTTTTCACTCTCCTCTTTCACTTTCATCAAGAGGCTTTTTAGTTCCTCTTCACTTTCTGCCATAAGGGTGGTGTCATCTGCATATCTGACGTTATTGACATTTCTCCCTGCAATCTTGATTCCAGCTTGTGCTTCATCCAACCCAGCATTTCTCATGATATACTCTGCATATAAGTTAAATAAGCAGGGTGACAATATACAGCCTTGATGTACTCCTTTTCCTATTTGGAGCCAGTCTGTTGTTCCATGTCCAGTTCTAACTGTTGCTTCCTGACCTGCATACAGGTTTCTCAAGAGGCAGGTCAGGTGGACTGGTATGCCCATCTCTTTCTAAAATCAGTGGCTAGTTGATGGCAGAGTTCTAGAGTCTGCACCACACTTCCATGTTCATATGGAATATCCTGGAAAGGTCTCCTTTGAAAATGTATCATGACGTTATGAAGTATAAGCTTCCAGGTTACGTATGTTTAAGAAATGCAGTCAGTTTTCCTCAGGTGCTGAATACTGGTGAGCAAGCTGATCCTAACCTCTGAAATGATTTCTACAGAGCAAAGAAAAACCAGTCAGACTAATGTTAATCATGGGATATGTAATCAAGTGATATATAACTTGTCATAACACATTATAATATTACAGCAAATGTATTTAACTCACAGAACATTCTCAGGGGGCTCTTAACTTCCTTTAAAATCATGCTCCAGGCCTCTGTTACAGCAAAATGGAGCTGACGAGTTCTGTCTGAAGCTGCCACACCACTTTGGCCAAGCCAGTGTTATGAGAATCCCTTTTGAAAAGCCTTGCACTGTTTCCCCGGGCTTAAAAGTATGTTTGGTTTTGTCAGCACCTGGAAACGGGAAGTTGAGATTCGAGGAGAAATCTTTGGCACTAAGCTTGCTGAGTTGTAGTCTCTGTTGCCACGGAAACCGCACTGCTGCCTCATTTATTAGTGGAGGCTCGGTGAACTTCCGGAGGTAGTACTGCCTTGTCCTGTAAATTCATTCTAGAGAAATGCAGGTTGACTTTTCCTATATGTCTCTGTCATTTGTCAGGCATTCCCTCCTGGGTCCTCGTGAGCTCCAGAAAATTGCCTGTATACTATTGCAGAACCACCAATTTTTATCTGGCTAGCGCATGTGAAGGCCGTTTCCTCTCTTTCATGCTTAAATCATGTTTATACTTGCCTGCCTTGTTCAATAAGTGAATTTTTTTTATTATGCCACCTTTAAGAATTATGAATTTAAAATAAAGGGATGGAAAAATTAAGTAATCAAATGCATTGAAAACCTTGATCCTAGCTTTAAGGGAATTATACGTTTCTAACTTTTAAATTTCCAAACTTGTTTTTTTATCTAAAATGAATGGTTTGTTTCTTCCCACTCCAAAAAGACACTTTCAGAAAATGGCTCAGACAAATGTTTTTAAAGTAAGTCTTCATTTTACTAAACTAACTCTCCTCTGCAAGGTATCTTGACAGTATTGGAAGCTGCCTCCAGAAAAAAAAAAAGTTTTTTCATCTAATTGTTTATCTGGGAGGATGCAAATAGTAGTTTTAAGCCTTTAAGTCATCCATCATGCCTGGCAGCCTCTATTGTCTCATTGTTGAGTTGGAGCCAAGTGAGAGTCTTTCTTGGTCTGGGGAGGGAGGTACATAGATCTGACTCTGCCAGAGCTGTGGTCTCAGGGAATCCAAGCCCTGCTCTAAGGGAAGGCAATGTAGGCAGACCCAGAGGGCCCCTAGGATTGAGAAAGATCATGGGTCCCTGTTTTCTGATGTTACATTAACGAAGAAACTAACACTCGGTTCAAAGTAGAAGTGATGGGACTTGTTCTCTAGGTTCTTCTAGTGTCTCTGAATTACTGTTAGTTTTTAAACGCATTTTTGTGGATGTAATAAAATACTGTTTATAGTTAGCTACAAAGTAAGTAATTACTATGCAGCAAATGAAATTCAATATAACTTTGTCGTGGTTTTTTTAATTTTAATCAAACCAGTCTTAGGGTAAATTATAAAATGCCATTGCTTTTGTTGTGATAAGTGACATTGACAAATATTAATCTAATGGATTGTTATTCACAGAAGCTAAATGTCTTCTCTAGTCTTCCAGCTTTGAATGTTTGCTTTTTGTTTTAGTTTTCAGTATATGCTTTTTAAAAATCCAGAGAAAAGAATAAAGTTTTAAAACCACATGAAGTAAAAACTATGTATGGAATATTCCATCGTTGATATCTTGCCAGCCACAATTGCGCATGTCTCATTTATGGCACTAAAAAAATTTTTTTTTAAAACCAGATGTCTCTGTGGTCATTTTTTGGGTATCGTTAAAACTGGAGCTGGGATAGATAACCAACTGTTGACTACAAAGTCTAATATTAAGGGACTAATCAACCTGTGTTACTAGTAAATCATTTCCCCTTTATTCTACTTTGTAAATTACCTTGTGCTGGTGCTTAAAAATGGCATTTTGTTGGTTGTGTATCCCCTTTGTAGGTAAGTTATCGAAGTTATTTTCTTTTGAGAGTCTTTTAACTTGAATTTATATAATAATCTCTTAAGAATATATATATTTTGAGTATATTAAAAACTGAGAAGCTAATTTTTCTGTCAACTTATTTGCTTCCCTCCACCATGGCTCAACACTGTGTTTTAACATTTTGTTGTTTAAAATGAATGTAAAGAATTTAATTCTTAAGTCTTCACATTATTCATGCAAGAGTTTTTAATAACATGAATGTCAATCTAAGGATAAAATCTTTGCATGTCATTTGTCTCCTTTTACTCATCAAAGCTGACCCGGAGTTGAATGGTTGGCGTGAAATTACTCTCACCCCATAGCTTTTCCTTCAATGTGTTATAGAAATCCTCTTTCTGAAACCGAGAGCTAGTTACTCTGGTGTGTGGAGGTTGCAGGGGGGAGGGAGGCAGTGGTAAGAATCACATTATTTAGTCAGTTTTCAAGTATGGTTGTATTTTTTTTTTTTTTTAAATCTGGGGATTAAATTGTTGCCGCCACTACCGCCATCAGCTCGTGGAGGGCAAGGGTGGAGAAGGTGCGAGACAGTTGGTTGTAGACACCCAAATATGACAGCAGAATAATCTCTGCAACAATATGGCCGTGGCGCATTTGCTGACTTCAGAGAGCCAGATCAACCCCAATATTTTTTCAGGGATGCTAAACCTCTTGTAACTGCTAAATTGGATTTGTCACTGAATGAAGTATCAGCTGCTGTTGGACAAGGCCATAAAAGCCAGCCGGCTGGCCCTTTGTAGGCAGGGCTTACCCAACGATTGATATGTTTTAGCACTTTTGGGATTATTGTGATTAAGAGGAAACCATTCTGAATGAGAGGGAAAAAGGGGTAAGGACGCCCAGCTCACAGCTGGCGAGCAGCATGTGTTTGCTGCTGAGGAAGTCACCATGACAGCTTTCTCTGAGCTCCTACCCTGATTGATGGGTATGAAATCTTTATATGAGGAAGTGGTGTCCTTATTTCCTCCAGTTGCAACTCTCCCTGCAGGGCAGTAGGCGTGTGGAATGTTGTGGACTTGAGAATTCTGAATGCTTATCAAGCGCTCAGGTGCACATGTGTGTGTGTGTGTGTGCGCGCGCGCGCGCACACACACACACACACACACACACACACACACAGTACCTAAACGCGTTCATCTATACACACGAGTTAATTGAGTTAATGTGGGGGTTTCAGCAATAACAACAGAGCATCCTCTTTCATTTCCTGAACTTAAAGCTCTGTGACATGCATTAAATAGATACCTCCGTGTAGTTTGTGTCTGAGTCACCAGTGTGTGTGATGGCTAAGTGGAAACTCCACAGCTAGTGGGTTTGTAAATGTGAGCACCTGGCTGAGGCTTTATGAAGTACGGGAACATCTTTTTAGAACAGGTTTGTTTTCAAGAACCACCTGCTCCTGAGAGTGGGCGAGGTTTTGCACGTACCTTGCACCAGCTCAAGGCAAGCCTCTTCTGAGAGGCAGCTTGTTGAGTGGGCTGGAGTTTGAAGCTGCCCCGTATTTGCAGATACAGATGGATTTGGTCGCCTCTCTGGCCATCCCAGGAGGCTGTGCTTGGTTCATGCTCAGAGTTTGCTCAGCGTACCGCACAGGAAAGAGGCCGGCTTGCCAGGTTGTCCAGAGCGTCGTTCCAAGCCTGTAAAAAGCACGAATCATCCAGCAGCCGAGTGTGCTTACAGCTGGCCCTCTGCTAGCTTTGATCTGTGAATCAGCCCGCACCATGAATGCCCTTATTGTCATGTTATGTGTACACAGTGTGTGAATTATTGAAAATAGGGAGGCCTGAGCCTCATCTGGTAGAGATTACAGTGCAGGCATGCTGGGCGAAGGTCTGTAATTGAAAATCCCCAGATGCTGTTTATTTGGCCTTTGTCACATGACCTGCTGCAGGAAGATTGTCTGAACAAAATGTTGCCAGCATGGAGAGTGGAGCCCGCCCTCCCCCACCTCCAGAGCTTCCCCAGGCTCAGTCTGTACACAGCTTAAACACCTGCCCAAAGGATTTTTAAAGGCTTAAAATAGATTCGCTCATAGCATTTAAATAGAGGGCATCTTGCTTGTTGGTTTAAACTGCTTAAGCGGTTGTTGACTTGTGGAACCTTCTATCCACCAAGGGTTTGCTGGATAATTTCACTCTGAGATATCTTTGCAAAGGAACCTTCAGGACTGGAGTCATGAAAAGTAGTTTGAACTCTGTCTTTGCTTTAAAAAAAAATCAAACTTGTATGTGGTGAATGAACTTACAGATGAAGCCTAATCAGCTGTGTGTATTCTTGTCTTTAAAAAATATTTTGGCTACCTAGAATACAGCCTTGAGTGAGCTGGTTTGTCTATATTTTATCAAGTTTATTCTTCTTATTTTAGCTATTTTCTTAGAAAATTTATTTTTCTGAATTAAATACTGAGTGTTGTCATCTGTGAGGCAGATGCTAAATCTGAAATTGTCGAAGATCACAAGAATTAAAAACAGAGTGGTTTGAGCTAATTTTGAAGAGGGAAAGGCTTTAAGTTTTCCAGGCTCTGTCCACTAGGGCGTGAAGCAGCTTTCACCGTCCTTTATTGCCCACCGAACCTAGTTATGATAGTGGGTGCCTCATACATTTCTTGGAATTTGCGAGGAGGTGAGGTGCATGGGTACCATGAGCCGAGCCTTCTGCCGGACTGTGAGTTCCTCGAACTCTGGTTGTGTCCCTTTATATCCCAGTCCCGCAGCACAGAGCTTTTTCTGTCCTTCCTGTTCCTTCTCCCTCCCTGTCTTCCTGCCTCTTCAAAGAAAACATTGTCACCACCTCCTGTGTGCCATGATGTCACCTCTTCAAATGTTTTTTTCTTTCAAGAGGGGGCTGAAATCAGCAGCAGTGCTATCATTAAGTAGCAGGCTCTCAGGACAATGCCAGGAGTTAGAGGCCAAGGAAGACTGTCAGAGCAGGATGTAGGCCTTGCTTTGAAGAAGCTCCTAATTTGTCAAAAAAAAAAAAAAAAAAAGGAAAGGGGAGCAAAAACTCACACAGGAAGAGCCTATGACAAGGGCTGTGCTAGAGTTTGCATGGAGGCTGCTGAGCTGAAGAGGCAGAACAAACTAACTGCCAGGGAGCTGGAGGAGGGCCTTTGGAACCACGTCTTGGCAACTCAGAAAGAAGTGTTCAGCAGATCTGGGCGGGGCAGAAGGGGAAGGCAGGTTATCTACACAAAGGGAGTAGCCCCGAAACAGGACAGCTCTGTAGAGGGAGGCAGGGGAAAGGGCAAAAAGTGGATTTGTACGTGTAGCAATTTCTTTACAGGGAAAATATATTGCATATTTCCTGAGTAATTAGAAGTTTAAAAGGGGAATAAAAATGGGTTAATTCTCCTGAATCTAAAGCTCAACCAAAAGAACTAATCTGTTTGGTTTGCTTGATGATCAGTTAAAATGAAAGCCCACTTCATAGGCCACTGCTTTCTCGTTAATGGCATTGTTGCCTTTGGCTACTCCTGGTTTTGAGAACAGTCAAACACTGGGTAAATGACAGAGCGTGGCAACCACTGGAGGAAGCATCTCTGAACTTTTCTCAGACGATTCTTCAGTATGTTTCCTCTCCTTCTAGATATTCTACCTTTTATTACAGTTGTGTGGCTTCTTGCCTAAATTCTTCTAAACTATAAATTCCTTGGGGGCAGAGAATACATATTGTTCTAGCATGTATCTCCTTCAGCACCTTGTGCAATGGCTTTTGTATAGAAAATGTTTAACAGATATTATTGAACAGGGAAGGGGGACTGCATTGGGGCCCGATGATGAAGGCCTTGAAGGTGGTGTGCTTTTTATCTTGTATTGTAGGTGGTGAATGGACTTTTAAAATGGTATATATACAATTTAGTCCACTTCATGGTTGGCTTGGTCCCCCTTCTAAGATTTTGTCTTCATTAAGCACTTAGTGACAATCTTGTGAGAAATTTAACTTATTATAGAGGCTATTTTCAGAGCAGTAGGTCTGATGTTAAGCATAATGAACTTGGAAGACAAAGCTGGCTTCAGATCTCAACTCTACCACTTAACTAGTTTGGGAACTTGGGCAAGTTTCTTCTTTGAACCTCAGGTTAAAAAAAAAAAACACCTCAGCATTTATAAAGTGTTAATAAGGTGGGAATGAAGGTTAAATATATGCATATATGATTATGGTTTCCGTATTATTTTTTAAAGAATTAATAAATGCCTAGACATTTAGAATTCTTTTTCTTATGTTTCCTAAGCAGCAGGTAATCCCATGTGTCATTTTGATTTAATGCTTGCATAACTTACCTTTGTATAGCTACTGCTGTATAACTTCAGAAGTTGATGCTTAATTTTTCTAGTGATAGTCGTGTTTTTACACTGAGAACTAAATTCTGGAAATCCAGTGGGGGATATGCTGTTTATTATTATTTTTTCCTTTAAAATAATTTTTATTAAATTATAAATGTACAACGGCTTCCTAACTCTACATACCCACTAAAATTTTTTAACGGAATAACGTTGTGTGTGTTCCACCAATATTCTGGCTAATAGCCTCCATAACCAGGGCTGCCTTGAAAATAGCCACCTCCAGATCCTCCTCCATACCCATGGTAGCTATCCCTAAATCCAGGACCACTTTTCATATCCATCAGCTCCTCCTCTAAAGTCCCTTCCTGTTCCTGCACCAAAGTTTCCACCACTACCACGATGAGAATACACGAACTAAACTGACTTCCTAGGTGGAAACAAGGCCTTTCTTACTTCTGCATGATGACCATAGATGGCATGGTTAGGACATGCTCTTCAATGCTGTGCCTGCAGCTGATTGATAGAGATAACTTTACAATTTGCCATAAATTATAAGGATTTTGGCCACATAGAGCTCTTGAAGTGAAAGTGAAAGTCACTCAGTCGTGTCCAACTCTTTGCAACCCCATGGCCTATACAGTCCATGGAATTCTCCAGGCCAGAATACTGGAGTGGGTAGCCTTTCTCTTCTCCAGGGGATCATCCCAACCCAGGGATCGAACCCAGGTCTCCCGCATTGCAGGCAGATTCTTTACCAGCTGAGCCACAAGGGAAGCCCAAGAATCCTGGAGTGGGTAGCCTATCCCTTCCCTATTTAGGCCTCAGTGAGAACCTAATTCCTACTGTTTTATTCATGGAAGAATCTATTCTAAATTAAAAGTTCATTGCAGCAATTAAGTGTAATAGTTTACATGATACCCTCTTAATATTCAGCTTTCACCATTAAGGGCTTTTTTTACTTGCCTGGAGAATTCCATGAACAGAGGAGCCTAGTGGGCTACAGCCCATGGGGTCGCAAAGAGTCAGACATGACTGAGCAACTAACACTTTTACTTGGAAACAAATTTTATGGCCATATCATTGGACAGTTTAGGGTAATGCAAAAATTTTGAGAACCTTTTCACTGTAGCATGGAAAAGATGTTAATTTCTTTTTTTTAAATTAATTAATTAATTTTAATTGGAGGGTAATTACTTTACAGTATTGTGGGTTTTGCCATACATCAACATGTATCAGCCACAGATGCACATGTGTCCCCCCATCCTGAACCCCTCTCTCACCTGCCTCCTCACCCCATCCCCCTGGGTTGTCCCAGAGCATCGGCTTTGAGTGCCATGCTTCGAACTTGCACTGGTCATCTGTTTTGCATATGGTAATATACATGTTTCAGTGCTATTCTCTCAAATCATCCCACCCTCACCTTCTCCAGCATAGTCCAAAAGTCTGTTCTTTACAAAAGATGCTAATTTCAATAACATTGAAAGTAGACACACTGTAGGTTTATACTAGACATCACGTAGTAAGGTGTCTTGGACAGAAACTATCTATATCAGTTCAAATAATAAAAAAGAGGTTCAGAGAAGTGAAGCAAGTTTTCCTTGTTCACACAGCTAGTAAGTACAGGTTCAAATTTCCCAGGAAAGATCTAGGCAATCATACATCTGAGTCCAAAAAAAAAAGAAAAAAAAAATCTACAGTATGGCTGCGATGAAAGATTCTCCATTAAAGACCTACAGTTTTTAGCACTTCAGATGTGTGGGTTTCACACCTCTCTGAGGCCAGATAATTAATAAATAAACAGAGTGTTCTTACCAAAGTTTTTCATTAACATGACTCGCCTGGGTTAATGTTGAGATTACCTTTTTTAAAATTTTTGGACCAGATCCATATTACTGTGGCACGTGGAGGTCATCAGGGGAGAGAGGAGTAAGGAGGAAAAGAGCATGTGTTGGTCACACTTGTGCCAAGGCAAGAGAGCACAATGAGACTCTGGAGAGTTGTGCCGTGTCTCACTAAAAAGGTTGCAGCTGTTAAAGGGCCTACAAATTTCAGCTGATATTGGCAATGCTGCTATCGAAGTTAGGTACCCCTTTTCTAGATCATTTTCTTCCTAACTATCTTCATATGGACGAGAAGAGCTCCTTCATTCATTTTTTTTAAAATTGAACACATTCATTGATCACCTACTTATGTGCATGCTAAGTCACTTCAGTCATGTCTGACTCTTTGTGACCCTATAGACGGTAGCCCACCAGGCTCCTCTGTCCATGGGGTTTCTCCAGGCAAGAATACTGGGCTGAGTTGCCATTTCCTTCTCCAGGGGATGTTCCTAACTCAGGGGTCGAACCTACATCTCTTACGTCTCCTGCATTGGTGGGCAGGTTCTTTACCACTAGCACCACCTGGGAAGCCCATTCATTTTCTTTTTTAACTGAAAACATTTATCGATCATGTACTTAATAGATGTTAAATCTGGAGTCAGAACCAGAAGGGTTCTGTGCATGGAGCAGTCACTGTCCTAAGATGGGACTGGGTCATCCTTTAGGTAAGTAAGGGCAGTGAAGCAGTAGCAGCAGGGCTATGTGCTCAGAATTTGAGTACACGAAAGAGAAATAACTAACTCAGTTTGGAAAGCTCCCAGAAGACTTCCAGGAGGAAGTGCTTCAGTTAAGGTTTGCAGGGATGAATAGGAGTTGTACAGGCAAAGAAGAAAAAGAACATATCAAGACAGATGTTTGCACAAAAGCATGGTGATGGCTGTGCTCTGTAAAGCTACTATAACAGTACAGGAATGGGCTGTTAGCCTTAGGTAACAAGCTAAGGAGTGTGTAACTTTCTTTTAGTGGATGGGGATGTACCTTTCAGGAGCTTATGATCTTTTACTCATGAAACTCTTAGTAGAGCAAGGATATGGACAGTGTCCTGACCCATGCAGAAGTCAAGCACTTTGGATCCAGGGCAGTGTGGGGAATCTGTGCTACTTCCCTGTCAGAGTCAAACCATCGCCCTCCTCATATATACTGGACAGTTTGTTTTTAACTCAGAGAGTCTTTGTCTGCAGTTTGCTTTATAATATTGTGGTCTTTCACAACCGCTGGTCTGTGAGGTGAGCTCCACGTGCCTGCTCCCTGCCTCACTCCTCTCCACACACTCCAAGCGTTGTGCATATTTCAGGCCTTACGTGGACTTTCATGGAGGAGACACTATTGTACCTGTGAGCAAAACCTCAGAATGGCAGGTTGGTTCAGGGAACTGAAAGCTAGGTGTCCTTTTTGATGACAATAAAATGGATTAAGGTGATGATCGTGTGTCATGAAAAAAAAGTTAGGGCCAGATGATGGGACCACACTGAATAGTTTGACCTTTAGACTGTAGTCAGAAGTCTTGAAGCAGTAGAGGGGCTAAAACAGAGCCGAGTTTCAAGTAGCCGTGTATAGCATCAGTTAGAAAGAACAACCGAGGCATAAAGTAGGAAGCCTAGGTAAATTATTCATTAGAGGATTAAAAAGGTTGATTGTATAGCATCTCTTTTTTGCTTCGTAAAGGATGGCCTGTTAGAAAAACTGTATTCATCTATATATATATTTTTTTCCTTCTAGAAATAAGTATAACAAAAAGATTTTCCCTCCGACATTAGGGATTGTTAATCTTCAGTTCACAACATTAGTCAGTTTTACTTGGTCTTTTCTCTTTGACCCTTGTTGTCTAATGCAGAGGTGTGGTTCGTTAGCTCTCCTGCTCAGATGAAGGGGAGTGCAGTGTTTTATGGGGCCATCACTTGATAATGTTATCAGCTGCCGTTGACTGATAGGAACTCGGAGAAGATGGGTCCTGAGTTACTGACAGAAGTTTTGAAGGGATTCGGGGAATAAGTTCTGACCAACCAGGGTTAGCACAGCCTTCATCTGTGTATTCTTCCTTCTAAAGCTGTCCATTGTAAGCCTCCGAGTGAGTGCACACAAGGGGTATTCTATTTTAGGAGCTCGCCGGTGTTCACCTCCTGAAGGCCGTCAGTTCATTTTAGAAACCTCTAGATTAGGAACATGCAGTACCCGCCCCTAACAACCCAGAACGGGGTGCCTGGCTCATTCTGGTGATTTTCCATGTTGGTTGGTGCTGATTTTTGGTCAGTGATTTATACTAGGGATTAACTGAGACACTGGTGTGTCCAAACTTCCTCATTTGCAACACTCTGGGACAATTTTGAATGCTTTTTTTCATGAGCCTGCCTTCACCCCCAGTCTAAGCCTTGTACCCCTCTCCCACTCTGGTTCTTCGTCCCTCTCATTCAGTTACTCATTCTATCACCATATGCTTTCTGACGACACATTGGTTTTTGGCACTAGGGCTACAGTGCAGAGTGAAAACACACAGTCTGTGCTCCTCTGGAAATTCGTGTCTTTAATGGGGGAGACAGGTGTTCATCATACAGTCTTTCAGATAAATGGAACTTGGCAGCTGTGATGCATGCCATGAGTGAGAGGCAGGGAGAGGGGTAGGTGACTCTGTTCTCATGGGTGAGCATCCTTCACAGATGTGAGCTCCCTAAAGGCAGAGATGACATCTCTTTACACCCAGAACCCTAGTATGTTGCTTGTGCCCTGTAGGTGCAGCGGGTGTCTGACTAGGAGGTGACGGGTCAGCTTTGGTAGACCTTCTTTCTTTCCCAGTGTTGCTGGGATGATGCAGCGATGTGGAAGAAATGTTAATTATTAATTCTTCACAGGTCAGTGAATAAAAACAGTCTACTGCCTCCTCTGGCAATATCCATAGATACAGACTTCTGGGTTTTTAGCAGGATAGGGTCACTAAACGTGTTCTGTAGACCTCTCCCTCACTGCTGACACTTGGTTCCTGCAGTGTAATCTACATTTGTGCTTTTTGGTTGTTGGCTTTTATATTCTAAGATTCTTTTTCCTTTAATATGAGCCTCAGGTCACACAGAGGGGTCCATGGCTGGAAAGTATTTTAATACTATCTCGTGGAATCTTGCTTAAGAATCGATTGATTGTTCAGTTGCTCAGTCATGTCTAACTCTTTGCAACCCCATGAATGGCAGCACGCCAGGCAGGCTTCCCTGTCCTTCACCATTTCCTGGAGCTTGCTCAAACTCAGGTCCAGTAAGTCAGTGATGCCATTCAACCATCTCATCCTCTGTCATCCCCTTCTCCTCCTGCCCTCAATCTTTCCCAGCATCAGGGTCTTTTCCAATGAGTCGGCTCTTGGCATCAGGTGGCCAAAGTATTGGAGCTTCAACTTCAGCATCAGTCCTTCCAATGAATATTCAGGATTGATTTCCTTTAGGATGGACTGATTGGATCTCCTTGCAGTCCAAGGGACTCTCAAGAGTCTTCTCCAACACCACAGTTCAAAAGCATCAATTCTTCGGCATTTAGCCTTCTTTATGGTCCAACTCTCACATCCATACATGACTACTGGAAAAACCGTAGCTTTGACTATACAGACCTTTGTCAGCAAAGTAATACCTCTGTTTTTTAATACACTGTCTAGGTTGGTCATAGCTTTTCTTCCAAGGAGCAAGCGTCTTTTAATTTTGTGGCTGCAGTCAACATCTGCAGTGCTTTTGGAGCCCAAAATAAATAAAGTTTCCCACTGTTTCCATTGTTTCCCCATCTATTTGCCATGAAGTAATGGGACCAGATGCCATGATTTTGGTTATCTCAATGTTGCGTTTCAAGCCAGTTTTTTTACTCTTCTCTTTCACCTTCCTCAAGAGGCTCTTTAGTTCCTCCTTGCTTTCTGCCATAAGGGTGGTATCATCTGCATATCTGAGGTTATTGATATTTCTCCCAGCAATCTTGATTCCAGCTTGTGCTTCATGAAAGTGAAAGTGAAAGTTGCTCATTCGTGTCCAACTGTTTGCGACCCCATGGACTATACAGTTCATGGAATTCTCCAGGCCATGCAGTCTGGCATTTTACATGATGTACTCTGCATATAAGTTAAATAAGCAGAGTGACAATATACAGTCTTGATGTACTCCTTTCCCAATTTGGAACCAGTCCGTTGTTCCATGTCTGGTTCTAACCTCTTGCCTCTTGACCTGCATATAGGTTTCTCAGGAGGCAGGTGAGACGGTCTGGTATTCCCATCTCTTTAAGAATTTTCCACAGTTGGTTGTGATACACACAATCAAAGGCTTTAGCGTAGTCACTGAAGCGTAAGTAGATGTTTTTCTGGAACTCTCTTGCTTTTTCTGTGATCCAGTGGATGTTGTCAATTTGATCTCTGGTTCCTCTGCCTTTCTAAATCCAGCTTGAACATCTGGAAGTTCTCAGTTCACATACTATTGAAGCCTGGCTTGGAGAATTTTGAGCATTACTTTGCTGACATGTGAAATAATTGCAATTGTGCAGTATTTTGAACATTCTTTGGCATTGCCTTTGTTTGGGACTAGAATGAAAACTGACGTTTTCCAGTCCTATGGCCATTGCTGAGTTTTCCATATTTGCAGGCATATTGAGTGCAGCACTTTCACAGCACCATCTTTTAGGATTTGAAATAGCTTAGCTGAAATTTCATCACCTCCACTAGTTTTGTTCTCAGTGATGCTTCCTAAGGCCCACTTGACTTCGCACTCCAAGATACCTGGCTCTAGATGAGTGATACACCATCATGGTTATCTGAGTCATTAAGATCTTTTTTTGTATAGTTCTTCTGTGTATTCTTGCCACCTCTTCTTAATATATTTTGCTTCTGTTAGGTCCATACTGCTTCTGTCCTTTATTGTGCCCATCTTTGCATGAAATGTTCCCTTGGTATCTCCAATTTTCTTGACAAGATCTCTAGTCTTTCCCATTGTATTGTTTTCCTCTGTTTCTTTGCATTCTTCAGTTAGGAAGGCTTTCTTATCTCTCCTTGCCCAAGATAGTCCTTTGTCAATTGCTGCCTCATTGGGCGTTGCTGCCTTGTGGTGTCATCACTTTTTAGAAGGCATCTTTCTTTGCTTCTTCCTGCTAGGTCATCTTTTTCTACTTTCTGCTGATGATTCATGTTAAATTGGATTATGGGGACATAGGAGCCTTTTATGCTCCTGATGACACTTCATTCCATAAATATTGAGCTGCCTGAGATGGGGAGGCAGAAGAAAAGATGAATGCCATTGGGTTTGTTTGTTTGATTTTGGTGCTTTTAGCTTATGGGATCTTAGTTCCCCGAGCAGGTGTCAAACCTGGGACCTTGGCCATGAGGGTGGGGAGTCGTAACCACTGTGCCACTGGGGAATTCCCTCATTGGTTCTTGTTCTCAGTGACTTTATGATCTGGTTGGAGCCATGGCGTGTGCTGAAATAATCGAATAGAGAGAAAGGGAAAAAAAAAATGAACCAGCAGCAAAGAGGCCAGGGTCAAGGGCAGTGGATGTTTAGGGAGAGGAGCAGCCACTTCTAGGTGGAAGGCTGATGGAAGGACAAGGCATTTGAGATGCAGGCAGAATCCCCACATGTTGTAATGGACAAGGAGATGCAGGCTGTGAAAGCAATTGTGTAGTCAGGTACAGAGCTCAGACATCTCGGGGTGTTAACAAGAAGCAGTCTTACAGTGCCCTTGGGCCAAGTTAGGGTTTGTGAGGGGGTGTGGAAGATGTGATGGCTACAACCATAGCACCAGTGCCTGTGTGATACAGCTTTGGTGTAGCAATCAAAAGCTTGAGTGTTCTTTCTGATTCTCATTCTTTCAACATGGGGAAAAACTGTGGGGTTTCTTCCCTTGCCCTCCCAGCAAAGAGTGGGCCAATGGTACCCTAGCGCAAGCCTCTTCTCCAGTCCAGGGTATGTGTTTGCCTTCAGACTGGCCGCAGCCAGGAAAGAGGAGGTTCCATTTATTGCTTCTTTCTTTGTGGCTCCCTGACTCCATTCAATTACAAAGTGGCTCTTACACTGTTAAAGCCGAGTGTCTCTGGGCTACAATTTCTAGCCACAGACCCTGCATTTGCTGTGCCTCAAACATGACCTTGAGGCCACATCCCATTATACACAAGCCCACAACAACGTTAACCGGCTTTCTCTCTGGGTAAGACGAGCACAGCACAAGCTTCATGCCTTTCTGCTGGCATCTCTGCCTCTATCGCCCCTTTAGCAGAAAATTTCACGGCCATCTGGGAGGCTGGAGAAGCCAATGATGGCCTCACTTTCAACTGTGTTATGTTATTTAGGAGAAAGGAAAAAGGAAATAAAAACTAGATCGCAGTGCCTGGTGAGTATCACAGTATAAAGCGACAGGTCAGGCTGTATTTGTTTTTGCTGCTGCCTCTTGCCTGTGGGAAAAGCAAGGGCGACTGCAGCTGCAGCATCTGATTTAAAGCTGTGATACAGTGTGCATTTCTAAAGGACACTGTGTGCTACAGAGGAGCTGTAGTACAATGACACCTAGTGGTGAAGTGTGACATTGCCACTCAGCTCTATAAGCTATTACAGGTATTCACAGAGAAGGGCTTCCCTGGCGGATCACCAGTAAAGAATCTGCCTGCATTGCAGGAGAGCCGGGAAGATCCCCTGAAGGAGGGCATGGCAACCTACTCTAGTACTCTTGCCTAGAGAATCCCGTGGACAGAGGAGCCTGGCAGGCTGCTGTCCATAAGGTAGCACAGGGTTGGACATGACTGAAGCGAGTAAGCAGCCGCAGCATCAAGAAGAACGAAGGAAATGAGTCATGGATACTGTGAATGTAGAATCTAGAGATTTCTGGGCTCAGAAAGACAGAGTATGCGGTGGTGGTCAGAGGGGGGCCTGAGGATCAGCATGCCTGGTTTTTAAGCCACAGTTTCCTCTGTATATTTTTTAAATGCTGCTTCCTCTGTCTAAAAAGATCTTCGGCCTACCCCCTTCATTCTGCCTGTCAAAATCAGGCTTATCACTCTAGTTAAAGATAATGCACACTGAAGGATATAGGGAGGTTATCATGCCTGCCATTTATTTTGAAACACAGCAACAACAGAAAGCAGTAAGTTGGCTCAGTGGATGGATAGAGGAATGGACAGGTAGAGTGACATGTTATAAAGCAGATGTAGAAAAAGTGAATGGTAGGGTCTGAGTTGTGGGTGTATATAGTGTTCGCTGTGAAACTGGCTCGGTGGAAGACTTCTATATGTTGGAAATTTTTCATAATAAAATGTTGGAGGAAAGGGCTTCCCTGGTGGCTCAGACAGTAAGGAATCTGCCTGTAGTGCAGAAGACCGGGGTTTGATCCCTGGGTCAGAAAGATCTCCTGGAAAAGGGAATGGCTTACCCACTCCAGTATTCTTGCCTGGATAATTCCATGGACAGAGGTGCCTGGGGGGTTATACAGTCAATGGGGTGCTGGAGAAAGTATACTCTGTCTTTAAAAGCTAGCTTCTATTCCAGAACCCTAGGAAAGGCTTTCTAGATTGATGAAATTATTTATGACTGATGACCCACATATGTTGCTACAGCCAGTGGCTGTCAGACTGGTAGAGCTGAGCTCCTCGATCTTAGCCTATGTTTTGGACAGTGAACTTGCGAACAGCAGACTAGGCTGTCTTTAAATATCGGATACATCAGACAGGCATCATGTAAGGCACAAAGGAGAGATGGTTCACACATGACTGGAGGAAGAGTTTAAGAATATCATGATAAAAGTTAACTTTGTTGAAAGTCAGTTTTGTCATTGGATTTCTTGGATTTCAGGTTTATTGGATCAAATACCACTGTGTGCATTTGTGTGCTTGTGTTCAGCCATGTCCGGCTCTTTGTAACCGCATGGACTGTAACCCACCAGCCTCCTCTTTCTGTGGAATTTTCCAGGCAAGAATACTGGAGTCAGTTGCCACATCCTACTCCATGGTTGTGTGTATACATGTGTGTTTTTTTGGAAGTGAGAGAAAAATGAAGGTTAACATTTCTAATATCCAGCATTCTTCATGGCTGTGAAACAAGACTATTGTGTGGACCAGAGCCCCACCACCAGTTACATCAGTGATGTTTGGTGTCTCTGAGTTTCCTGTCCTTGGTTGGAGAATTCTGTACCGTCGTTTTTTTTTTGTGTGTGTGTGTGTGTGTGTGTGTATGTGTGTGTGTGTGCGCTCAGTGTCACTCTTTGTGACCCCATCGTGGACTACAGTCCATGGAATTTTCCAAGCAAGAATACTGGAGCAGGTTGCAGTTTCCTACTCCTGGGGATCTTCCCGACTGAGGTAGATTGAAGGTTCGAGCCTGTTTCTCTTGGGTCTCCTGCATTGCGTGCACATTTTTCACCACTGCACCACCTGGGAATCCCTTCTGTACCTTAGTACCATGAGTCAAATCTAGAGCTTTGAACTGTATGGATCCACACCATTTGGAGGGTCATGCTCTAGAAATATAAATAGGGCTCAGAATGTCCTATGAAGGTTGCTAACAAGAATTCATTCAGAACCAGGCACCAGAAAGAGACTCCAAAATCATTTGGAATGACATACTTGTTTCCTTAAAGAGTAAGCATATTATAATTCTGGGAAGATTTAGAATATAAATTTTTTAATATAATCAATACCATAGTGTTTATATTTTTATTTTAAGGATTTGTGCTTATGAGTTCTTCAGTATGCATATTTAAAATAATCTGGCTCGCATAACAGGTTGGCCTGTATTTCCAAATTAAAATGTGCAATGAAGTAATCGATGTAGACTTGATTTTGGGAAGGCTTGAAGTCTTAACTAGATTTGTAAGCGATGTTGGCACACTCAAGAGAATTTATTAGGTTTCTAAGAGTTTTTTGAGGGAAGGTTTTGTAAGTTAAACAATTCTAATATTTAAAAAAATTAAATTAATTATAGATTAAGTACATAGTTTAAATGTTTGAAGGAGTTTAACTAGGTTTGTAAAATGGACCAAACATCAATCCAGGGGCCCTTTGAAAGTGGTTATAGAAATTATAGGATATGTAAGTCGAATTGAAAACATAAAGATAAACTAGGGCATTTTTAAAAAATAAACAGATGAAATAAACATTTTAAAGTCAATTAAACCTGACTAATGTTTCTCTGCACAAAACCACCCTTACCATCATATAAAAAAAAAACTCACATAAAATAAAGTGACTAACGCTGCGCTTTGAGTTCATGGTAGATGCTTGGTATTAGTGGAATTTGAATTTATAATTTGAATCAACAATATTCCTGTTGGTAAGGCAAGAAGAAACACATAGCAACCTCAAGTTAATTACTCTTCTTGGCTTGAAACATAGTTTGAAAGAACATAGAATTTTGAAAGGGGATCTTGCTCATGTAAAGAACAGGGACATGAGAGTCATGACAGACTTTCCATGATACGATGTAGTGTCATGCTCAGCACGTAGTAGATGCTCAGTGAGGGCCTCTTGTAGAAGTAGTGATTTTTAGAAGCACTTTAATAAAAGTATGAGTTGACATTGTTTATGCCACTGCATAAACCACAGGGTGTACAGTCAAACGTGGCTATCCTGGGTACTGATCTCATCCATTCAACCAAATGCCATAAGAAATTAAAAACTGGAGATATAAGTTATAGGCCACTTGGATCAAGCTATTCTATCTGCTTTCAGAGAAAATAAGCAAGTCTGGGGCCAGGAGGCGTTTTTGCCATCTGGACAAGGTTCAGATGAAATTGCATGTAATTCAGAGCCCTAGATTTATTTCATCCCAGCCACTCAGCCCTGAACAGGGTGCACAGTGAGGCCCCGAGCTGGAGGATGCTTGGCCCCTCTGCAGACATTGTCATTTAGGTCTGACTTCTGGTAATTAGGCACTCCTAGCTGGGCTCTGCTGTCAGCCAGCCTTTGAGACAAATTGCAAAATCTGTACAACCATCTGAGAGATGGAGAAGTAGACCCAATGACACTACAGGGGATATTGGTAGTTCTCAAAAGTTGAAAAAGAATGCTTTGAGAAGCAATCCTCAGAACTGAATTTAGAGGTCCTTTTCCTGTGGTTAAAGAGTAAGGTCAGTCAGTCACAGAATCAGGATTGACGACTCAAAGGTGAAAATGATAGGCTTCATCTAACAAAATGAACTGCAGTAGAAATAAATGTAATGTTTTGTATTTGGATCTGAAAATCCCAACTATGCATGAAAAGACTGGGAACAGGGGTAGGGATATATCTGAGAAGTGGCCGATATGAAAAAGACCTTGGAATTAATTGACTTTAGTTGACAGTTTATTGTAATATCCCCCCAAATCTAGTGCGGTGCTGGGCCGCATCAACAAAGATGGAGTGTTTAGGACCAGGCAGGTGACTAGAGTTCTGGGCTCCAGGCTGTGAAAGGAAACGACAAAGGATGGTCACAGGATGGAGGTGGGAGTGTTCCAAAGTTTGCCACAGGTAACAAAGGAACAGGAAAGGTTTAGCTTGGATAAAGCGCTGCTGGAGGACCTTAGAGCTGTCAGAAATTTCTGTGCATTAGGAACTAACCTTCTTCTTGTTAAGAGAAGCAAAAGAATCAGGGCAGGGCGGGGGTGGTGAAAGTTATAGGAAACTTCAAATAAGGAGGGTCTTTTTATCTTTCAATATGTTTTAAGGTAGAATGGGGTTTTTCCTTCATTCTAGAAGTGCTGGCTTCTGTAAGGACTCAGTCTTTTAGGGGTGGGAAAGGGTGGCTCAGAAGTACTTTGCAGCCCCAAGATTCCACAATTCCTTTGCCTTCCAGCAATGACTGTGTTCTGCACACTCCTAACACAGGCAGGTGGAGAACACAGTCATAATTATAGGAATATTCTAGGCAGCAATGGGAGAGATTTTTGAATTATTAGGCAAGATTCCCATCAAGACACTCTCACTAGAGCATTCGGTTCTTTTCTTTGCTGGGGAGGTCTGAGGCATGCAGTTCTTCCCTTTCACCAGAGGCTGTGTTAGTGTCTCATTTTTTCTTTCTGTATACCCAGCAGTGTGCCATGTGCTGGGGAGACCTTGGGAGCAAGACAAAAACTCTTGCTGTCTTCAGCTAATGCAGTATGTGGAGAGTGAGACAATACACACAAACTAGACCACTAGCTATACTGTTAGGCTTAAAGTGACAGTTTGGACCCATGTGTCCTGTATGAGTGCATTTTTATTTCATGTAGTATTAGTAATACATTTCCCCGCTTGGCTTTGGGGATTTATTTTCCCATTTATGTTATAGTTCAGGTCATCTGTTTGAGATTTCTCAGTGTCTTGGTGCAGTAGGGACAGGAGGCATTTGTTTATACTTTAAGGTACTTTCCCCCGAAAGTTACGAAGGATGGAAAAGATTGAGTAATTTTTTCCCCCCAACTGACAGCTTTGTGTATAGTTTATTACTGATTCAGTGACTACCCTTGGAGGCTATCTGCCTTCATACTGTAACTTCTTTTCCTTGTGTTTCTGTGGTCACAGCAGTTCATCCTGTCACGGCTATAATGACACTAACTGAGTTAGTTAACTGAGTAGAAACCTGGGTGAGAAGGAATGGATATGAAAAATAAAACCAGAACGGAAGCTGGTCTGTGTGCTTCCACACTAATCCTTGTATTTGTTTATACAAGTGACCATCCGTTTAGGGACAAGCATGCAAACAAACAAAAGGCACATTTTAATTGCTGATTGTAGTTCATGATCAAACTCCCTTCTTCCTAATTTCCCTTAGTAAATATTTTCTGCAAAAATTATAATTTTAATTTTTCTAGCATTAATAAACTTACAGATACAACTTGAAAATTCTTGATTCTGAATTCTAGTCATAGGATTCAGAGGCTTTTTACACCTCACCCCTGCCCCACTCACACACCAAAGTAACCTACTTTATTGTAAATTCTTCTTTCTTTCAGGTAGGAATGAATTGATAGCCAGATACATCAAACTCAGGACAGGGAAGACGAGGACCAGAAAACAGGTAAAATAACCGACCTGGAAATTGTGCATGTCAGCGAATGGCCCACGGAGGCATTTTGGCTGCAGTGGCTGTCTGTGCTTTGGCTCCTAGGAGCCCCCACCCGGAGTTCCCTGTAAGGACGTCAGTGTTGTAGGTGTTTGAAATTGGCTTCGTATTTACTGTTTCTCATTTCAGTGACCTTTTATTCTGTGGTCTCTGGAGTTCCTTCTATACACATATGGAAAAGTTTCACTGCTAAGGACAGTGTATGAACTGCTCCTGTACTCTAAATCTTCAATTTTCTTTCCCAAACTGTGCATCTGCAAACATTGTAAAAGCTGCAGGTGCAGATACACTTTGCAAGTCATGAAATTTTGAGATTTTGCGCATTGTAAAATCCTGGAACAATTACATATTAGTCATCATTTCACTGCAAAAGTAACACTAGCAGCCGTGAGCATTGGCCAGAACATGAGACTGAATGATGTGCGTCCAGGGAACTGTTGCTCCTTAAGCTATGGCTTTTTGTCAGTAGCTGCTGTGACTGAAATGAAGTTACAACTTAAATACCTTTGTGCAGCACTGGGTCAGGAATTTTCCTCTGCCCTCCCATCAGGGCTGTGGCGCTCTTCACTCCTTGTGATGTAAAGCAGCCTAAACCTCTGACCCAGTTCAGAACTGGAATGGATGAGAAATTAACCTTTAATGAAAAGCAGAAAAAGAAAGAAATGAAAAAGGGGGAGGGAAATCAAACCAACCTCATGGGTGAGTTCTTAACAAGAAAAAAAAAAGAAATATATATTTATAATATGTGTTTCAATGTTGACTATGCTGTCTGATTCGGCATGAATTTTAAAAACTTACAATCAACCCAAAAGGCGAGCTCAGTTGTGCGCTTGTGAAACCCTGAGCAGCAGATTCCAGGCCTCTGCTTGGGTGATGAGTTGTTTTTCTGAGCGTTTATGACGGGAAGAGCTTTCCCCAGGAATGCCCCGGTGCTCCCGCTGGGAGCCCACTGCTGAGTCAGCACAGAGGCAGGTGGCCTCCCGCCAGTGCTCAGAGGCAGGGCATTGTCTGTTCGGTGGATGTCTCCCCCTCTGTGGCCCACAGCAAGCCAGTGGATCACATCAAAACAAAATTCGGGTGAAAGCAGGAGCCGGATGGAGAGGTGAAGAGAATGGGGGAGTTCCTGCTTCTCCGTACTTTAAAAAAAAAAAAAAGCAAAGGCAAATAGAAAGAAAAAATTGATAATTGATACTGGAAAACAAAGTTAGAGATAAACGGATCAATTATTATCATAAGACCTGTTTTTAAGGTCACTAGAGTGTTTGAAATCAAGTAATGGCCTCACAGTCCTGAGCTTCTAAATGCAAGCTTCTAAATTTCTGAAACAGGCAAATCTAATTCCCAACATACTGAAAGTCCTGGACCTGGGCTGTCTGCTGATCTGTGAGCTCTGGTCATGTGGCCAAGCCCTTCTGTGAGGGGAGGCTACTAAATTTAACCAAGTCCTGCTGAAAGAGATGCAAATTTGTTTACCCAGTGGAATCATTGTGTTTCAGAAGCCCGGCTTGGCTCGGTTTCCACACCCCGGCATCCTGGGGATGTTTTTAGGCAGCAGTTGGTGATACCTCTCCAATGTGAATTTGTTGTTCAGCAAATCCGTGTGGTTTTTCAACCCAGATTTTTAACAGGATGGCTGGCTGGCTGTATTCACACTTTTCGCTTTGTAATAATATGCAAATCCACTTGGCGCCCAGTCAATACCCAAAAGAGTGGAAGGATTAAAGATATTTATAAGGGGAAAAAAAAAAAAAGCTCTGCTAACTGGGTCTTTCCATTTCTCTTTGAGATCTAATTTACATGTCAGTATTATTTTAACATTTGCTACAGAATCCAGAGCTCTTAATGAGATCAGAATACAACCGACAGCTTCAGCTTTTTGATTCTGCGGAATGTGCTAATTTATGGATAGTCTCTTCTAAATTGAGAAAAAGGGATTTTCCCTCCTGATACTGAGAAGCTATAAATATTTTCATTTACCTCTACCCCTACCTTTTAAATTTTATAAAGAAAACAACCCCACTCTCCCCCTCTCATCCCATGGCCCGCAATTTCTCCTGGGTGAGAAAACTAATATTAGCTTCAACTTTCATCCTGAATCCAGTCACTGCAGTGATGACCCAGTCTGAAAAGCTTAGAGCGGCGCTGGGGGCTTGGTGTCTGGCTGGGACTGTGTATTCCTAACTGCAGAGCTTTGTTGAGATGCAAATAACCTCCCTCCCACCCCCCACCCCGAAACCCTCCCAAAGAGTAGCGATTTTATATTTGATTTCCTTTTTTTGTTTTGTTTTGTTTTGTTTTGTTTCCCCTCATAAACCCGAACAATGTAGGTGTCTAGTCATATACAGGTCTTAGCAAGAAAGAAAGTTCGAGAAATTCAAGCCGCCATTAAGGTACGTCTGGCTTGCCCAGTTGTAGGGGGCTTTTCATCTCCATGGTTACAGGCTTTTCCTTTGTTTTCCTCCCTTCCCCTACCCTGCAGGTGTCTAGTCACATTCAGGTTCTTGCCAGAAGGAAATCTCGTGATTTTCATTCCAAGCTAAAGGTATGCGCTTTCCTGCTTTTTGGCTTGTGGTTGCTGTGCATCTCACTTCCTGTTTTCCATGGTGACTGGTGAATGCCTGGTGCTGGGATTCTGGTAACCTAGTTTCCTCGCATGTGAGAGCTGTTTACATTTCTTTGTGTCTAATCTCTCTGTTTCTGTACTAGCCTCACATTAAGCTCAGAGTGTGTGGTGTGTGTGTGTGCGCGTGCGTGTGTGTGTGTGTGTCCCCCTAATAACAATGCAAATGCAGCAGAGAGCTAGTCTTGTTAACTTTTCAGCACAGAAACGTTTTTTTTTTTTCAGTTTTCAAATACCTACCAAGAAGCCCTGAGCTAAGAGAGGGAAAAAAAGTCCAAGAGATGCAAAGTTGGTGTAGAAATTATAAATGAATCATTTCCAAGAAATCATCATGAAATTACTTTATGAAATATTTAGAAATTATTTTAAATTTGTGTTTTTGATGTATTTTCAATACTTATGAAAAATGCATCTTCTTCATGGAATTTTTTTATGTCTTCTTCCAACAGAGAATATTTTCTGCCAGATTTCTTCCACATTTCTTAATAATATTTTTTAAGTGTGTGTGGCTTTGTTAATTAAAATAGAATTTGGAGGTGAGGCCTCAAAAAACAAAAGATGGATCTTAGAGATGAGAAAGCTTTTGATCAAATCCATGTTTGCAATTCTGTTTATACTTGAATTTAATTTTTTTTGTACATGGCCTCATTTCCTAGTCTTTTAAAATATATTTCATAGCAAAAACAGAGGCATGGACAGTTTTAAAATGCAAGTCTCCCTGTTTTCTCCCTTTCCAAAGTTTGCAGTAAAGCATACATGACTCTCCCCCCCCCCCACAATGTCCTATTTTAGAAATGCAAAGGGATTATAGTTTGCATGGAGGAGCTTTATAGTAAAAATGAATCCATAATCCATATTGTTGTCTTTCTACCATGCCTGTTCTTGGTTCTCTTTTGATTTTTTCCCCCATATATTAAGTAAATTTGTATGTTTGTTCTAAACTAAAGAACAAAGTATAATTTCACAGCCCTAAGTGGTGAACGCCAGGACTCTTCCCAAAGTCCTCCAACTTTTTAAATGCAAACAAGGCTGGCTGTGGAATAGGACTAGTGGCCAGGAAGGCGCATTTGGTGTGCCCTCTGCAGTGGGCAGCATGCTGGCTCGCTCGCACGTGTGGCTGATGGTGGCTGGCTTTTAGCTGCACTGGCTGAGCAGTTGAAAGACTAAAATAACTTTATAGCTCCTGCTTTTTAACCAAAGGTGCAGTCTTTTCTATGTGGATGTAACTACCCCAGTGTTTGCTCAAGTTCTCACTCTGTTTCTAGTTTCCCTAATGGACTAATGACGTACAAAGAAGTTTACAGACATCAACTTTGTGTTTCCATCTGTGATGTTATAAATTGCTCTATTTCTGCACTGTGTGGTTCCTGTGTGCTCACCAGGGCACACGGCCCTAGACCGAAAGCCCTGTAAATGGTGGATAAAACTCTCCCGATCAGAGGGGATCCCTATGGGATTCCACGAGCACTCTTTTTTCTCTCCTGGGGACTTTACAAATCTTCCTCAATGGAAACAGTTTTGCCGTTACCTCATGCATATACATACATACCAACACACAGTTGTATTTGTGTTTATTCTTTAAAAAAACAAAAAAAGATGACCTCTCCCCACTTTTGGCCAGCACTGGACCATTTCCTCTGGAGCAGGCACAAGGGGGAGGCAGAAACAGAAGCAGTGGGGGTAGCAAGGCGCTCGGCATTTCAGCTCCAAGAACCACCTCCATCTTCTTACAGTTCCTCTCCTTCCTGCCTACCTCATTATTCTGGGAAAAATGGAGGCCTTTGTTCTTCCCATCAGCTAATACCAGTTGAGTGTTCCAGGCATGGCGCTCATCATGGTGGGCAGCTAACAACCAATCCTCTATTCACAGAGCTGGCCCTGGAAATGGGAATGTGAAATACAGGGCACTGTAGGGTAAGTGTTAGCAGAGAGAGCCAAAGTGAAACGTGCAGGGAATCCCAGGGACAAGTTGCATGGACCATGTCTGCTGAGTCTGGGGATGAAAGGAGTTAGTGCAGCGCAAAGCCTCGTGTGTTCTCTCGCTTTAGCTCACTACAAAGTGAATTCTGTTCTTCAGATTTTGAGCAATACTATTGAGGAAACCAGGTCTCCAAAGGTTCAGTTAACTCACCAAAAGCCACCCAATGTAGGAATTGGCCAAGTCACAGTTTGAACTCAGATCTTTCTGAATTCTAAGCCACTGTTCTTTCAGACAGGATTTCATCCAGCAGAGGCTGAAGTGGTTTTTAAGCAACAGGTTTCATGTCAGTGTATGGGGTAGACAACCTGTCACCACCCCTAATGCCCCTTGGAGCTGGGCAGACAGCCCCTGCTTCCCATAATCCCTCAGCCTCCATATTTAGATGTAAGATGATTTTTAAACTTTGAGCTGTTGGTGAAAACAGTATGGGCTTAATCTGGGATTGATGCTGTGCTGATAATCAGTAAGGCAGGGGCGAGATGCGTTCTTGCTACAGAGCCGCTGCATCCCCACTCGGAGCCAGGACGGCTGAGGAGAATAAGGCTGCCTGTCACCTGCCTGCCTTGATGCTGCTGCCTTCACCTCCCACTGGCATTTTATGCTAAAGATGCTCTCCTTCACCTTCCTAACCAGCCCATCCCGGGAATTGGGCTCAGCCCCATGACCCTGGTAGGAGAGGTACATCTCCCCGCTCGATCTGCAATTCCTTGTTCAGCTCTGGAGTCTAACAGCCACGGGAGGCAGGGATGAGCATCCTCACCAAGTTCCTGGTGGGGTCAGGCTGATAGCCTCTGTCTTCTTGTCCTCCCAAATAAACTCACTGCTGAAAGTTGAAGTCATCCCAGTAGACAAAAAGGAGAGCTTCTGAGCAGGGGTGGGGATGGCAGGAAATATCCAGACCCACAAGAGGGGCCTTGGTTTGTCTGAAGTGATGTGACCAGGCTTCCTGGAGGAGGTGGCTGACCATCTCAGGACCTGTCCTTGCTGTGCCTGCCCAGCCAGGCCCCTCCCCATTTCTCCACATGCTCAGCAGTCAAAGGATTTCTGTTCTCTAGGGTGGACAGGCCTGTGGCCCTCCTATGAAGACAGGAATTGAGTTTCATTTCTATCTTCCCTCGGAGTTTGAAAAAGCAGTTTACTCATAGCCAGGGCCAGAGCCGGGTATGGCTTCTAGGGTACCCTCCTGCCTGTGAGCCTGTCTTGACTTTCCTCAGAAGGGTGTGGGAGAATTCTTTAGGCTAATGGTTTTCTAGATTTTTTAAAGTAGCCAAATTCACATTTCAGATTGAAATCTTACTTGAAAATTTCAATATTTGAAGATGTAAAAGCTGTTTTAATTAAAACTCTCACTCTCGCATCCTTAGCAGCAGCCTCTTTGGCTGATTCTGTTGAATAAAGTTTGAAAACCCACTGCTTTAGACAGAAGGTAAAGGAAAGGGCCATCCCTTTCAGCCGTTCCTCTGGCTTTCCTTACACCAGACAGCTTGGGGATCCCACTGAAAGCCCACATCTTCTGAGTCCCATAGCCTATTCTGTCATTTTATTCTGAAGGAAACAGGCTGGAGAGAGAGTGGTTTTTCTCATGTCACAGTCACAGATAAGTCATTCTAGCTACAGAAGTCACACTCCTGAAAATCTGTTAGGATGAGTTTCAGAGATTGGCTTTAGGCTTTTGCTAAGTGTGGGGTTTCTCAAAGTGCTTGTTTGTGAGCCAGATCACCCCCAAAATGTGTGGACTTTAATTTTTGCTTTAAAAAAAATGGTTTTAGTAAAAGTTTAAGATTTCCATGTAGATTTGAACTTTAAAACCACAGAAATGATTACTTAGTGCAGTCCAGTAACCGTTCCATTGAGAACCTATGTGTTCTAGACCCTTTAGTTGGGCCTGAAAAGTTGAATAAGCAGAGTCTCGGTTCCTGAAGAACATTTGTCTTTTCTGTTATTTTTGGCCACATTTGGGGAAAATACAAGATTCCCAGTAGATTGTCTCCAGCTAGGGGACTCTACAGTAGATATTTAACAGAGTGGTGCAAAGTTCGAGCAGTGAAAGAATGATTAATTCTGAGTGTGGGAGAATTAAAGAAAGCCCCATGGAGGAGGTGCCCTTAGAACTGTGCTTGGAGGAAGGCAGAGACTTCCCACAGAGAATGGGGGCTGGGGAACCGTGAAGAACAGCATCTGGCTGGAGGCGAGGGATGAGACAGGAGGAGTGAGGTTCATGTCAGGAGCCTGGGGAGCCTGCAGGGGTCATTCACAGTCCTGCTGTGGAAAAGATCCCTCCAGCCATTTTCGGAGGACAGCTAGGAGGGAGGCAAAGCTGACGGCAGGGAGGCTAATTCAGGGGCTGCTGTAGGAGGGAGGGAGGCATGGGCCTGCACCAGGAGCTGACCAAGCACCGCAGGGGCCCCTGCTCTCAGCACTTAGCCATCCTTATTGTCATCACTGGCTGGGCCCCACTTCAGTCCTGTCCGACTGCTGTGTCCTCTTTCTCACTCATTGTTTTCTAAACAGCAAATTATGTTTAAAAGTTCTATTCTTATTAAGTCTGGAAAGTGTACATGGCAGCTTTTCAATAGCAGCATTTAAAACTTAGGCTATTAAAGGCTGGGTTCTCTTAAAGGAATGGCCATTGACTGAGAGTGTCCATCAAAATCAACTATGAAGTTTTTGTTGCTGAACAACAAATAGTTAATAGGTACAGAGAATGACATATTAAACATTCATGTTTGCACAATCCAGAAATGATTATTTTCATTACATTTCCTTTTAAGTTTTTTTTATTTTTTTTAGCTGAAGGACATCAAGGACAAAACATTATTCTTACTTTTTCTGATTTCCTCTGCCCACTCTCCTACCTCAATTAGTCTCAGTCTACCCCCATCACCCATCAGTGTCTTTCCTTGCCACTTACTGTTTCCCTGAGAAAGTCATATCCAGTGAAAACTATATCTTCTCCTTTTGACTTTATCCTAAAACGGATCTAGATTTTTTTTTTTTTACCTGTTGTCTACTGTGAACTTGTCCTAAAGCCATTGGCACCAATGTGAAACTATTCATCTACAGTTTCTCCTGGCCTGAGCCAGGACAGACTTGACCAACAGTTCAGGTTGGCCTTGGACACAGACTGCAAACCATGAGAGAGAGATGCAAGGGGCAAGAAAAACAAGGGGATAGTTGAAGAGTTCAAGGAGTGATGTGAGGAGAGCAAGAACCAGGAGAGACTGGGGCAGTAGGGGGAAGGGGGTGAAGGGGTCAGCAGAGTGCAGGTGAGATTTAGAAGCCCTGAGACGGGAAATGCAGGGCATTTGTAGCCAGAGTGCCAGGATATGGGACATCAAATATGTACTTGCAGTTTGGGGTTTTGTTTTGTTTTTGTTTTTAATTTTCTTGACCAAAACGTCTAAAATACAAGTCAGAATGTCATAGCTACTGCTCTAGAAGACAGTCAGTTCTCTTAGTGATGAGAGGACCATGCATTTGACCCCTGTCCAGACACAATCCTTTTGACCCATCAGTCTTCTGATGCTTGGTTCTAAAGTAGAAGATACAAAAAGTACAGTGAAGTCGCTCAGCCGTGTCCGACTCTTTGTGATTCCATGGATTATAGCCTATAGGGCTCCTCCGTCCATGGAGTTTTCCAGGCCAGAGTACTGGAGTGGGTTGCCATTTCCTTCTCCAGGGGATCTTCCCAACCCAGGGGTTGAACCTGGGTCTCCCGCATTGCAGGCAGACGCTTTTACTGTCTGAGCTACCAGGGAAGCCTCAAAGTACAAAATGGAACCATGCAATTCCAGCATGCAGATGGCTTGTAGGTTTGGAGCACGCATCAAGCAATGCCAAGGACACCGACTCAGAGATTGCCCTTGGACCGTGTGTCACCAGCTGCGTCTACAGCAGTGTCACCCTCATGGGCTTCATATATTGTCTGCCATCTCCTCCCCTTCCCCCGGTTTATCCCCTCATTGGAATCGAGTTTGAGCAGTGAGAGGCAGCAGCCTGTCTGGAAAACAGTGTGGTATGATCTGAGGACCAGCCTGCAGTTTCAGAAAGGATTCTCTGCTTTGAATTATTTCACTCACCATTATTTCATCAAAAGGTCTCTAACTGTTGTTTTTTTTTTTAAGCTCCAGGGATTTATCATCCCAGCATGTAGAAAGACTGAAGGAAAGAAAAAAAAGAGAAAGAAAGATTGTAGAAATATTCTCTGTGCACTAAGCAGTCTTTTCTTTCCTACTCAGAGTTCCTACTAGAGTTTCCTGCTCTGAGTCTCTGTATGTTCGTTTGTCCCAAGAGCTTGTCCCAGTCCCTGCCCAGGGGCCTCTTTCCATGATAGCAGCAAAGAGGCAGCCCTTGATTTGCTGGCTTCAGAGGCTTGTGTGAGCGGCAGCCCGGCTCACACACCACCACCACGCTGTGGGCCGCCTTTGTCTTACCCTGAAGGTGGACCAGGCCGCTTCTGTCTGGGTGTGTTTTGGTGAGTGCACGACTCTGGACAGTCCTCAGAGGAAGGGAAGTCTTCGTTCTGTCCTGACCTCAGCAGGAATACATCTTAAGCAGTAGACGTGTTCGTGTCAAGCTCTGGATTGTATTGAAGAAAAGCCTGTGCTTGCTGACATTGCATCATCCCAGTAGAGCAGAAAAAGGCCTGAGCTCCTCCGATTGTTCGCTGGTGACTAATTTACGAGCTCCATGTGCTCCCGGGGGCCATTTTCTTCATTCTCACCCTGGTGGCCTTTGTCATTTGATTTCTGAGCAGGCCGTTCTTTCCAATCTGCCATTCCTTCCAATAAGCAGAGAGCTTAAAGTTCAAATTGTTGATTTAATCCTCTTGATAAGTTCAAGAACTTTGCTAGGGCTCTGCTGCAGCCACATGGCTGAATCCTGGCCGAGTCACCGCTGATTCCGTCCAGGAATGGGCCTGCCCGCCGGGAAGACACACTTCCCTCCATCCCATAGTGTTCCCTGTGGCCCTCTGAGCTGCTTTGCTCCTTCGAGCGTTGGCTGTCTGCAGAACACAGAGCAAAAGAAGCCTGAAACTACCATGTCCTTTGTCTCAGCACCAGCACCAAGACGCTTGGTCTTGTCGAGGGATTTGGGAAATGATACACCACCTTTCCTGGCAGCTCCCAGTCTTCAGGGAGTTCTGCACTCATGACACGTACCCTCTCTCCTCAACATGATTTTCATTACCTTGTTTTTCATTTGCCTTGGTTAAAACCAAGATTGGAGACAGTTAATTTCTTGTGCTTAGAGGTGATGGAGTTAGACCCTCTCATCAACCATGTGATGATGCAGAAGTTACAGTGTAAACTGAGGGAGTGCATACATTTACTTCTCTATTCTATGTCAGCCCAGCCAGGTCTGATTTTCTCTTTAAGGGCAGCAGAAACAGCTTCGTTCTACATTTTTTCCCCTTCCTAGAGAAATCCCATTGTTAACTGGCCTCTGATATAGGCAGTGCCCTAGAATCACATTGAGCCCAGAGATGATGTACTCCAGACCGGGGCTTCTAAGCATTTCAGGTCTCGAGCAGATTTGAGCCTGGATGGTGGGCCACGTGGGCCCTAAAGACGTCAAGTCCACAGAGTAGCAAGTGCACACACACAGTGGCACGTGTGCTCAGAGTGCTTGATGCAATTCTCAGGGAGCTCCTGAAGGTGGCTGTTGTTGTCCAAACTTTGCATACGAGGATGCAGAGGCTTGCCATGGTGGCTAAGGGACTCAAGCAGGGTCACAAGTCTGAATTTCACCCCAGGGATATCTGTTGCCACAGACCAAGCTCTTTGCATGATGTCATGTTACCTCCTTACAGAGTCCTTGCTGGTCAAGGATGAGGGCTCATTGCCCTGGCTCAGGTTGCTTCGCGTTGTCTCTCTCAACCGAGCCCTATTTTCATTGTGTCTGTTTGTTTGAATTAAATAGAGAAGATGAGTGGTGGGTGCTGGTACGTTCTGGCTTTTCAAGGGAGATTTGCCTCCCACTTCTTGCTGTTACCTCTCAGGGAAATGCGCTAAAGGTCAGAAAGGTGCCTTCTCCCCAAAACCCAGACCTGGCATTAGATGACCTAAATCCCAGGCTTCCTGGTAGAGAGGCACCAGGCACACCTAGAAATCACCTGGACCCTCATCTGCAATCCTTTATGATGCTAAGCTCCACATCACAATGAAAGGCAACACTATCGACAGTTACAGAATACTAAATATAGCCCAGTACATTTAAGAATGGACAATGGTAAAAGCCTTGAAAAATTTTTTCTTTGATGTGAATGGAGTCTCTGGCATTTGGAAATACAATAAGATGAATTAATTGCTACTCATTACATGGCAAGTCAGGAGAAGTATGAATGTGCCTTGTCTCCTCAGCGTTAGCTGTTGCCAGACCGAAATAGGCCCTTTTGTACTTACTCCTGCTTTCTCTAATAATAAGCAAATTAGAGATCATGGCTAGAAAAATTCAAGTGCCCTCCATCCTTTCTCCAAAACCATCATAGACTCTTGTGATGTTTATCTGCTCAGGAGCAACTGCTAATAATTGCAGAGGTCATGTGAATCCACATAGTGTAAGATTAGAAACAACATCTGCAAAATTACTTCTTAGGAAAGTATTCTATTTTGTCTTCTTCTGAAAAAGTGATTTTCAAGCAAATTGCTATCTTTCTTCTCATGTACTGTATTTTTATACTGCTGAGAGAAGTATATTTGGAGAAAAACATTTAATATCTCTCAGAAGTTTTTGAATCCAAAGTCTTTTTTCTTTTTGATCGTACATGTTTTTCCTGATATATTGGTGGACTTTCATATGAATACATTAGATTGGAGTCCTTAATTCTGAAATGATGGCCCCTGGATAAGCAGGATTGTGTTCATTCAGACTTCGTATACAGTCACTATAATATTGTACATGTAAGCAGGTGCTGTTTTATATTATCTTTAAAATTAGTTTATAGCTAATGCCTAAACATTATGAGATAATTGATTCGCCAGAAAAATCCAAAGCTGAGAAAACAGAGGGGAGACATGGGTCCCCAACTTTCCAGAGACTGGTTCATAAAATATCCTTGAGTTTGCAGAGCACACCAGTTCAGCCATGTGCATCTGTGGTAGGTTGCCTTCCCGTCATGGTTATTACACGAAGACATTTTCCAAACATTGTGTACATTTCAACCATAGGAAGGAGGCAGTCAGCTGAACCCAGAGTTGTAGTGGCAGCCTTGCTCTGCTTCATGAAATATGAAAATCTGTTTACTTAGCAACAATAACAGTTTGAAAGGCTTCAGGCTGAGGAGTTTATGTCTGCCACTGCCTGCTGGATCCCCCGTGGTAGAGGTAGGGAGGCTGCTGACAGCGCGGAGTGCCAGGAATGGGGCAGGAGGAGAGTCGAGTGGGGACCGAGACGTGCACCCCGCCTTGGAGTGATTCCTGTGCCTTCACTGTCAGGTCACATAGGCCGTTTGTTCTTAGCACTCCATCAACAGACTGAGACCCGTGGTTCCTGTTCCATAAATAATTCCCACATTTCAGGTTATGGGCTTGAGTTAGGATTTGGTTGGATAAGGGAGATCTGCCTTTTCTTTCCCCACTTCTGCTTTTTGTGGCCTCATTCTTTATAGTCTTAGAAACAGAGTGGCTTAAAATCAGCAAAAAGGAGTCAGTGTGAAGTTGTCCAAGCTTTTTCCTAGGGCATATTTTTTTTTCATGCATGCTTATACGTACACATGCATACACTCTGTATTTCCTGTAATCTAAGACATCATAGATTATAACTCAGTATTGACTTAATCATGATTTTTCAAGATAAAACAATGTGTTCATCCCTTGTAAATCCCTTCACATCTCAGAAATGTTAGTGTGAAAACATCTTAGAATAAAATTAATGCAGTATACAAATATCACATATATCTTTGACTTTACTTAAGCTACTGTTGTTTGGATAGATTAACAACCCCACCCTCTTTATTCTGGGAGTAAGTGTTGGTTGATAGAGTGCAATGTTTAAAAGTCCAAGATATTAGACCAGAATGACGCAGGAAAGTCATTTACTCAGGTCTGACACTGAGAGTTATAATTTCTCCAAAGCCAGGCATGTATCTCTAGGCTGAAAATGACAGTTCAGAGATCCTTCTATTGAAATCTCCCAGCTCAGTGTCCTTCTGTGCTCCCATTTCAGGATAAGTAGATCTACAGCCAGGCTCTCCGTTCTGATTTCCAGACATCCCTGGTGGTGCTTATTATCTGCACGGTTGCTTTAGATTTTAAACAAAAAATTTTAATCTTCTTAATTTTCCAATGTATATCATAGATAGAGGGGAGATGTTATAAAATGAAATGAGTACTCAGAATGTCAGCACTACAAAAAGTAGGAAATCACTGGTATAGACATTTTAGTCCATTTGTAGAAAATTGCCTATTCTCAAATAGGTAGGTCAAGTGCAGGAAGAACCTCTACTTGAGATAAAATTTCCTTCTGCACTTGGCTTTCTCTCTATTAGGACAGGCGGCTGAGAGCTGCCTAAATTTTAACATCCTGCTGTCTTTTGACTAGTGGTTTTCTGGCTATATGTATTAGCACGTATTTGCTTATAATAGAAGTCAGACTCATAGCTACAAATACTTTTAGAACCAGAAGACCTTTAGAAAATAAAGTGCAACTCTTTCCTTCATAGATGAAGAAAATTAGAGTGTTAAGTGATTTGCACAAGGTAATACAACCCATTAATGTCAGGTGGAGGGCAGGTTTGAGACCAGGTCTCCAGACTCCCCAGCAGGTATGCCTTTTACTGACAGAGAGCAGGTTGGTGTGCTCAAAGCAATAGATTTGCTCTCCTGCTTTTGAACTTCTGTTTTCATTTGGGTACCTGGTGGAATGCTGGGTAATAAGAGAGTAAAATCTGACTTTATTTAACAAAAGAGTGTATTCTGCAACGTTCTGAAGCTTTGTGACCTAAACAGTAAAGGTGATGACTTTTCTCCTTTCCTCATTGACTGATTTCCCTGTTAAAAAAGTATCAAACTTTTATGAACATTTTGAAGAACTTTTCCATCAGCCTAGCATAGGGAAGCATCTCAGGCAACTTCTAACAGTGTAAGAGTGAGTTACAAAGATGTAGAGACTTATCCACATTTGGACCTGGACTTGATGGTTCCTGGTCACTCCACCCAAGTGTACACAAACACATTCTGTGTTTGGGTGAGCAGAACTGCCCCTGTCATCAGCATTTCGTAAACAGAACTCTCAGGTTTGAACGCGCCCCCCACCCATGACATAGTTTTGGAATAGAGCCCACAGCTCTTTACACAGGGTTGGCATCAGCCAGGCAGACAAGAAACCTGGGCTGCCGTTTACTCAGCTACCCCTACCTGAGCCCTGGAGAGATTGTAAGTCTTGTGGCTCATTGGGAAAGGCACCTGGGATTATACCTGGGCCATTCTTTCAGCTTCAGAAATCACCTTGAGAGTATTTGATAACCCCTTATTGGGGGTTAAATGACTTGGGGGCTGGAGTCCAAAGTAACCATCCAAAGAGAAATCCATAAGCTTGTATTGATGTCAAGGTGCTCTTGACAGAGAAGGAAGTATGTGTGACTGAGCCAGGTTTCCTATTTATTATACCTGGGTACCCTCTGAGAGGGTGGCCAGGCAGGGGAACTGCAGGACCAGCTGTGGGTAGACTGATGAGCACTGAGGTCTCCTGTGTTGGGCTAGTTTGGCTGTAGGGTATTTATACACACATAGTCAGTTTATCATAGAATTCTACTGACTTCTAAATTTGTCTCTTTTCCCCTGGCATCTCATTGTCTGAAATGTTTCAGGCCTTAAAAAATAAGTTGCCAGAAGAATCTAGCTTTAGGTTAGAAATTTCAGCAGATTAGCAAATGGAGCTTCAATTTGAAGAAATGCCATCTGACCAGAGGCAGCAAGGGCATCACTTCAGTCCCTGGGGCCCAGTAGTCCTGCAGGCACCCAGGACTCTCGTGGTGTCACTCAGCTGCTGCAGTGCCCTGACCATGGGTATTCCCGAATAGCTGTTAGATGAGGCTCATTTTTCAGTTGAGAGCCAGAGAAATGTATAAAGTATAAAATTTTATGCAAGTGTTAGGCCTTTTTTCAAAGGGTTAATATACTCCTTTGAACATTCACATGGTGTTCCTGGTAGTTACGGGGCAAAGTGGTGTCTATGCCTTGGGACCACCTGATTGATCTTCTTGGAACCCTCTAGTTCTTGTCCTTGTAGGCTTTGATTTTTCTCCCTCCTCCTCTTCGCCTTCCTTTGGCACCTCAGCATGTTTATTCATCACCTTTGGGTAAATCTGTAAACACTGAAGCCACCTCTCAGCTGGTACCCAGTGTCTTAGCCCGAAGCTCCCCTTGACCTTCACTCTCTGAACTCTGAATGGCAGCTGTGGCGAGTGCTCTTTCTACTTTGATGTCACCATTTTGCTCCTGCTTTGATGGGGTCTGGGCCCAGTGTGTAGGGTGTATAGACCTCCTGCAAGCATCCAGGAGCCTCAACAGGTTCACTGAGTGTGAAGCCCTGCCCCCACTGTCAGGGCGTGTCACACACCAGCGGCCTGACCATTTTTCCATCTGTCCTGGGGAAGCCTCAGAATCAACTCAGAGGAGCTGGGAGTTGGGGTTGTTGGTAATTGTCCTTCTAGATAGTTACCCGGGTCATGCATTTCTCCTAAAATGTCGGGGGGAGGGGAAAAACCCACACTCCTACACATTTTATTGTACTGTGTGTTTGTATACATGTATATTTTTTAACTAAGAAGAAAAATAACCCTGCCTTTGTACGCAATCCTTTTAACAAATTGTTTATTGTTGTATCCAGGTAACAAGCATGGTAAGTATTTTCACCAAATTGAGTATTCTGTACTTGAGCTGTGCTTGGCAGACTTTTTGGCGAGCTGTGTGTTACCAGCCTTGGCTTTCCTAGAAAAGACCCTTTTAGGAAAAGGAGAAACCATGTCCCTTGTAGAACCCCCTGCATCCTTGGCTACAGAAAGAACCCGCCTAGCCTTCGACCCCGGCGGGGATACCTGAGAAAGCATGCCCCCCGCCAGCATGCTGCTTGGCCCCATCCCGGCCCCGCCGCCCCGCTGCTTCTGAGCCCCTCACCAGGTGTCTGCCAGGGCTCCCCAGCCACACACAGACGGGCCTCCCAGCACTGTGGATGGTCCCACTCCAGATCCACGACCGTGCCTCTTCTCTCGCCCTCCTCCCATCTGTGTGCTTCAAAGCAGGGCCTTTTTTTTTTCCCCTTGTTTCTTTGAGTCTGTTAAGTAATTGGAGACATCTCCTTTTGGAAGCTGGAAAAATAAATACGTTGTCCACTCTCCTCAGAGGCTTCCCATTCTGTTGGAAAATGGATTAAAAAATAATTTTTTTTTTTTTTTTTTTAAATCTTGCTACTAGGTGTTCTCAGTAAATGGTCAGAGTTGCAGTAGGTTGAGGCCGTTTTAGCCTCCTGGCTGTGTTTATTTGTCCATGCATGTTTGCTTCTCCAGCCTCTTCTGTGGCTCTGTATTTCAGTCCCCGTGCTCGTGGCCGTGCCTGTTTAAGCCGCCTGGTAGCCGTGCGTTGTGTATTAAGTCTGTGTGTCACTGTCACCTTCAAGGATCAGACCGCGAAGGATAAGGCCCTGCAGCACATGGCCGCCATGTCATCAGCCCAGATTGTCTCGGCCACTGCCATTCACAACAAGCTGGGGCTGCCTGGGATCCCACGCCCCACCTTCCCAGGGGCGCCGGGGGTAAGTCATGAGCTGGATCCGGTAGTGACGGTCCCTGAGCACATGAAGCCGACATGGCCAAGCATGAAACCATCTACCTGGCACTTCCTCTTAATTGTGTCAGGTGTAAGAGAGGGGAAGGACCACCTTGTGGTGCCCTGATGCTGGGTGCAAAATAGTGAAAAAAGCAGGGGGCTAGGGAGAGGGGGAGAGAGAGAGAGAGGGTAGGGGGATCTTAGTCCCTGAAGACATGGAATTAAGTATCACTTTACAGCACCATTCCAGGTTGTGATCTGCCTCTCCATTTCTATCATTTTATTCCTGGCCGTTAGTCTCTGTTCCTGTGTCCTTGGGGTCACTTGCTATGGCAACTAGCCTCTAAAGAGAAAAAAGTATTCTATACTACTATTTTCATTTTGCACCTGCCAAAGGCTGAGAAGCTTAATGTGGTCTCATTTAATCCTCACAGTAATCTTAAATGCCTCTTACTGTTACTGCCATTTTACAGATGAGCAAACTGAAGTTAATTAGTAACAAAACAAGAGTTTGGGTAACTTGATCACAATCACATGGAGAGCCATGTCAGGACTCAAACCCAAGGCTGTGTATATCCCTTTACATCTATTGCCTCTCCGGGAGGCTGTCGGCAGGCACCAGGGCCTAGCAAAGCCCACAGCAAAGGAGGTGTCTGCACTGCTGCTCGGAGCTCCTGGTTCTGAGCTGTGTCCTCTCCCCAGGCTGTGAGCTGTGGAGGCAGAATGTCACATAGGAAGCGTTGCAGAATGGAGGGAGGAGAGGAAGGGAGGGCGGGCACATAGATGAAGCAGTCAGATGAAATATTTGTGAACCCTCTGTAATGTACCCAGATTCCTACTGGGTGTCAAGTGAACTCTTGAAGAGCTGGTGCCTGCCCTCAGGGAGATTACCATCTTCTGCAGGACAGCAACCTGCGGTATCTGCATTTAGGCTATGTCACTTTGCAGCTGGCAGATGATCTGCACCCCCTGTGTTTAGCAGGGATTGGAGTGCATAGACATCCTGAACAGTGCTTTGAGGTGAACTCCTAACCCTGAAGCTCTTTGCATTTTGCCTTCCAGTTCTGGCCAGGAATGATACAAACAGGACAGCCTGGATCTTCACAAGAGTAAGTCTGAGGAGGGGCCGGCACTGACAACCAGGGACTGGTCATAGCCCACCCCGGGTTGAGGTTTCCTGGCACCAGACTGCCTGGGGTCTTGGCAGGGGAAGGGAGATTTAACCTGAGATCACCGATATCACCCCCCACTGTTAACTCCTGAGGCCAGTAGCAGGAAAGAGATGCTCAGATTTGGGAGACATGTAAAGACCTCACTCCCACCTTCAATATTAGTGGTCCTGCAGCTGGCAACAGGAGAAAGGTCTCCGTCCTTTCATGGCTTTGAGGGGGCAGAGCCTGGGGTCCTCCTGAGAGAGGACAGTGAAGGTGATCCTATAGTTCATTTTCTTCCGGCTTTCCCTGTAGTGGGAGAAGCTAATAGAAAATACAACTGATGCTCTGAGAGCATGGGAGGTGAGCTCAGTAAGCTAGAAGGCGAGGACAGATTGGGGATAAAAGCAGAAAGGAACCTCCTCTTGTACATTCTCAAAGGAAATGGAGCTGTTTGGTCTAGAGAAAGAGAGCCTGAAACATGTCCCAAACCTTGCCTGCACATGATGACTGCTGACCTTGGTCTCTGCAGGGACCAGAAGCAAGGTTCAGAGGTAGATGCCACAGTGCGTGCAAGGCAGGCTGACATCTGCCCAACCCGTACCGTGGAGCTGGTGGTTTGGTCCTCAGCACCCAGCCGGCCCCTCTCATTTGCACAGCACAGCTGGGTCTCCATCTTGGTAGAGCTCTGCCTGGGCTGTGCTACCACCTGCAGATAGGGAAGCTTACAGTGAGGAGAACCCCAGGTGGGTCCCTAGCCCTGGAAGGCCAAGGCCAGACCTAGGAAGTAGCTGCTGCTACAATCATGGTTTCTGACTCTCTCTGTCCTCTGTCTCCAGTGTCAAGCCCTTCGTGCAGCAGGCCTACCCCATCCAGCCAGCAGTCACAGCCCCCATTCCAGGTGAGTCTCTGGGGGAACCCTCTTACTTTGTTCTCCAGCCACACACCCTTCCTCCCTTGCAGGGCCATGGACACCCCTTTCTGGCCACCACCCTCCTTAAGGCAGGGTTAGCCCAGATCTCAGGGGGGTCACTGGACCCTCCCAGGTCCTGCTGTGCCTCAGTCATCTCTAGAGAGCTTTTCTGATGGGCTTTAAAAAAAAAAATAGGAAGCCTGATCACTTTCACTCAGGGCCCTGGGTCATCCTTGAAAGGAGAAGTTGCTCTGGTTCCTTTCTCCTCATAAACAGGCCACATTGGGCAATCTCAGTCTTGCGGGCAGACAGTTTTATTTACTGTTTCTTAGAGAAGTGTATTTCAATTCTGCGTACCCTTTCTTTAAAGGAGTGCTTACATGGAAGCCCAGCTAGAAAACATGCATCCAGCCAGCCTGCCTGCCTGCCTCCCAACACACTCACACACACACACACACACACACACACACACTCTCTCTCTCTCTCTCTTCATTATAAGCTCCTGCCTCCCAAAACACACATACTCTCTGTCTTCATTTTAAGCTCCCAGACTGCAATGCAACCACACGTTGCCCTCTGCTCCAGCACCATGGAGCATCCCAGGAGAGCATTCCACAGTGCTGATGACTGCAGTCTCACTTAGGAAAGGAGATGGAAGAGCCCAAGGAGTGCCCACATCCTTGTCTCGCAGGAGCGCTTTCCTCTCTCACAGGAGCCAGCATCCACTTCCACCCTTCATCTTCCTTGCTGTGGTCCCCAGCAAGGCCCCTCTGCCCCCAATTAGGTGTCCTTACCCCCAGCCCTTAACCTGGGCTGGCACCAGCTTTGGGAAGAATCACCTGCATTGTGCTTCTCCAGTTGGCCATGCCTCTGGGCTCCTCTGCCAGAACCCACCACTGCTGGCTTAGCTCCACCCTTGGACTCAGGTGGACGGACCTGTTAGCTTTTCTCCTGGGTGGTCCATTTTGTAGGTCCCTGCCCCGGGGGTGGCCTGAGACCAGATGATGGGAGGCAAGGAGCTGGGTTTAAGGTAACGATTGATCGGTATTTCAGGGTTTGAACCTGCGTCAGCCCCAGCTCCCTCGGTCCCGGCCTGGCAGGGCCGCTCCATTGGCACAACCAAACTTCGCCTGGTGGAATTCTCAGCTTTCCTTGAACAGCAGCGAGACCCAGACTCGGTGAGTGTGCTCAGAGTTGGGTGCCTTGACCCTGGGCTTTGCTCCTTTTTCCCTGCCTTTGGGCCTGATGGATCAGATACCCTGAGTGAAAGCAGACCTGGGTAAGGAGGGCCGAGCAGCCCTCCAATGAAGTAAAAAGGTATTTCTATTGACAAATATGTAAAACTTTAGAGCTAAATGGTTATAGATGCTCTGGACTGCAAACCAGAAATTATTAAAGCAGAAGAACAAGACCTTAACAGGCTCTTGCATTTAAAGACCCTGACACTGGGAAAGAAGGAGGATAGGAGGAGGAGGGGACGACAGCGGATGAGACGGTTGGATGGCATCACCAATTCAATAGACATGAGTTTGAGCAAACTCAGGGAGATAGTGAAGGACAGAGAAGCCTGGCATGCTACAGTCCACAGGGTCACAAAGAGTCGGATACGACTGAGTGACTGAACAACAGCAACATTTTTTGAGCCCTGACCTGTGGCTGGTATTGTGCAAGGCGATTACTAGATATCATCACATTTTACTCTTAAACAACCCCATAAGGGTAGGTGCTGTCTAATACATGAGAAAACAGAGAGGTTAAGTAATTTCTCTATAGTCACACAGTATCTGATGGATTAGAGATTCAAATTTATGTCTTTAAAACTCAAGCCTAAACTCAAGCCTATTTAGCCATTATTCATACTTCTTTTCAAAGCTGTGTTTTCTCAAGATAGCAAATTCTTAGCTTCTGAAGGAGAAGTAACAGGGTAGTCCTTTAGCAGTTTGACGTAGAATGCGATGCATCTTAATACCATAAATATCCATTAAGTTAGCATCTGGACCCTACTTGTCATTTTTCTTCCTTCCCTTCTCCCCACCCCATCTAGTGCCCGTCCTCCTACTGTCCTCAGCTGGGCCCACCATTTCCCCTACATATGTGAGCCTCCCTTCTTTCCACCCGACAAGCCCAAGACCCTTTCTTCACTCCCACTCCTTGGCTGTGAGTACGAGCATTGCATCTGTGCGTGGGTGAGCCCAAGGCAAAAATGGAAGGAATCATGAGTTTGTCTTTGGGATCTTTACCAACTCCTTTCCATATTCTCTACCTCACCCCACCCGGCTGATCTTGGCGGCTACCAAAAGTACACAGGGGCCACGCTGTCTGTGTGTCTGCTGCCTTGCTGTCATTCTGTTACCAGGAGAAAGCATCACGAGTGAGTTCATCATCTGTTGTAAATAACTTGGATGTGAACAACAAGAGGTGACCTCTCCCTGAAGCATTTGTGCTTTGGCTCAGTGGAAAGCCTCTGAGGGTAGGACAGGAAGACGCCACGAATAGAGGAGTTACCACCAGCCATCACCAGAGCGGACACTCAGGAACCCACATGTGGCCCCCTGACACTTCTGCCTATGAACTGTGAATGCTGGTAGAAAAATAGAGTCTACTTCAAAATTAGGATAAAATGAAGACAGAGAGGTAGTCATTGGGCCCATCGAGGCAGGCAAAGGAAAAGGTGAGTATTGAGAATAGGGGAGAGAAGACCAGCCTCCTGGGTCACTCTTCACAAGTGTCTGAATGGCTTTACCAGAAGGGTGATGGTGAGAGCCTAAATCCTTGTCTGTGGGAGCATTGAAATAAACACCCAAAAAGATGACCTTTGTGACTCTTTGCTTCCTCCTCTTTCAGGGAAGTGTAGACGTTTCTTTGGCTGAAGGCTGGGCTTTGGCTCAGTTCACACTTCTACTCTGAGTAACTCATGTTTGTATGACACCTCGCCGCTCACAGAGTGCCTTGTCATTGGTTATGTCATTTTGTCCTCCAAGTGCTAGTGGAGTAGATTTTGTTTTACCCATTTTACAGGTGAAGAAACTGAGGCCAAGATACATTAAAAGATGTAGAATATTTAGCCAATGAGCAGGAGGACCCAGAGCCCAGCTCTTCTGTTTCAGTATACTCTTTCACTACTGTAAACCACCACAAGTGGTGAAGGTCTTGAATTGTGTGTTCAGTCTGTACTCTTGGGTGAGCGAACCTGTTTACTTGTAAACATTTCTTTTTTAGAAATAGAACTCCAAGACACTGGTAAGCAAAAGTCCCAAGATGTTAGTTGTTATCCTTGTTAAAAGACTCAATATAATGTTTTATCACAAAAAATTTTTTTCATTTTAAATGATATCACTTATATGTGGAAGAAAAAATGATACGAATGAACTTATTTACAAAACAGAAACAGACTCAGACTGAAAACAAACTTGTGGTTACCAAAGGGGAAAGGTCAATGCAGGGGCGGGGGATAAATTAGGAAGTTGGAATTAGCAGATACAAGCTGCTATATATATAATAGATAAATAGCAAGGATCTACTCTATAGCAAAAGGAACTCTACTCAATATTCTATAATAACCTATATGGGAAAAGACTAAAAAAAGAATGGATCCAAGTATGTGTGTAACTGAATCACTTTGTTGTATACCTGAAATTAACACAATACTGTAAATCAACTATACTCCAATATAAAATAAAAAGTTAAAAAAGTTAAAAAAAAAAAAAAAGAAGCTTATGAAGCACCCTCATGGTAACTGTCCTCCTCAGTTATGGACCTACTGGGGCCCAGAATACCCACTTCCCCTTTTCTAGTTGTTAGTGGTAATTGGGCTCCACCCCTGTGCATTGCTGAGAGGTTCCTTTTGTCCATCCTATAAACAGTTATGAGCACCCACATGTTCAGGGTGCTGTACCAAGAAGGGGCCTTCTGGTGCTGCCCAGCCCACCAGCAACTCTGCCCTGGTGGAGGCTGACGTCTAGTAGGTGAGGCAGTCATCCCCCATAGGGTCACTGGGAAGTGTGACGGCTAGGGCTGCTGTGAGTGGACAGGAAACTGGGCAGGCTTTGTGGAGGAAGCAGCCCTTATGCAAAGAGGTAGAGGATCCATATGGGCCAGGAAGAGTAAGGAAGAAGAGCATTCCAGAGGCAATGACTCTGGTGTAGATAAAGCAGGAGGTGAAAGCTAGTGAACAGTTTAGAAAGGCAGGACCCACCAAGCCCTTGGAGTAGTGTCCAGATATGTGTGTTTCATGTACATTCAGAATTAAGAGTCTGGCTGGTTCAACTAGAGTAGACTTTTTACTGATGAATAAAAGGCTTAACTCTTTAGAACTCCAACACATGACTTCAATGGTGACAATGATGATAAATGTGGTTAACTAGAGAGTGCATTTCCAGAGTAGCTGGGACAAAGGGTGTCACCCTGGACCAGCAAAGTAGGTTCTCCTCCTCCTGGCTTTGTTGCTCCTCAGGTGTGCATTCCTGCCTTGTGTCCTCCTGGGGGACCATATGGACGGAGAAGGTTCAGACCTGGCCACAGCCATTGATAGTGACCTCTCCAAGCCTCTTCTATAAGAATTCCCTACCTCTTAGGGCTGTGATATGGATGGAAAAAAATCACACTGTACCACACTCATTAATTTATTTGTTTGGTCTTTGCCAGCACTACCCATAGCCCTTTGATTCCAGTGAGCCTGAGCTATTACAGAGACGTAAGGGGAAATGTGTGTACATGTCTGTGTGCAGACAGAGATTTGCAGGATCCAAAGTCAAATTTGTTTAGGACCCATAACTATTGATCACTTGTTGGCTTCCTTATCAAATTAACTTGCTTAATGTTTGATGTTAAATTTTAAGGATAGCATATTTGTATTTGTTTAAATAAATGTACCAGCTGAATTTATTTTAGACAGCTCTGAAAGTTTGAGAACCAACAAAACCATTCCCATACTACACATTTTTTCAGTGTGACCTTGGACCTCAAGGGCCTTTACATGTTCATTGTAACAGCACCTTATGTTTGCAAAATAAAGCATATATTATATAATTTGAGAAGCTGGTGCTTAGAAGATTTGTCAGAATGCTTTAAAAAGTCTTGTGAATTCTCTTCCATTTCAATTAGCTGTCTCTCTTAGTCCCAGCTATTCTGGAAATACACTCTTCAGTTTACCACATGTATCACCACTGCCAACACTAAAGATTCTTCACAGCTCTCCCATCCCTATCAGTAGTCATACGGGTGATAGCCTGCACGATGCATTGTCTTACCCAGCCCTGTGACATAGACTGCCCAGTGTTCAACCAACAGCTGGCATTGGAAATGGGATTCAGAGCTAGGTGTGTTAATTCCAGTAACCAAAACTTGTTGGGTTCATTTGCATCTGATGAGTACCTGTAGCCAGCCAGATTCTACAAGAAGCCAAGGGAAGACTAATCCAGGGGATGAGCGCCCCCTGCTGGCTCTGCATCATCTGTAAACCAGACATTGCCCCTGAGTCAGTGGTTGTTTATATTGGTGGAGAACCAGCAAGTCAGTCCCTCTGTTAACTTTGGCTCCACTAGAACCTAAGAGAAAAACAGCAGAGGGTGAAGAAAGGAAGATCTAAAAAACAAAGACTATTTTGGAAGTGGTTATAATGCACAGTTTCTACAGGATTTCAGTGTTGTGTATCAAAGGACTTTCAGAGTTAAGTGCAACATCTTCCACCTAGGGTGGGCTCTTTTAAAAGGGCCTCCTCACCTGTCATCAGGGCCCAGTTCCTGGAGACCGATTTCGACAGCTGCTGCTTCAGAGAGATGAAAACCCGGCCTTCGTGGGCTGTAAGCCTAATCCTGATTGTGCATGAGGACTGGTTTTCCTGCTAAAGCCTAGTTTTGAAAGTTTGAAGTTTTAGTCACTCAGTCATGTCCGACTCTTTGTGAGCCCACGGACTATAGCCCACCAGGCTCCTCTGTCCATGGAATTCTCCAAGCAAGAATATTGGACTAGGTTGCCATTTCCTTCTCCAGGGGATCTTCCCAACCTAGGGATTGAACCTGGGTCTCCTGCGTTGCCAGAGGATTCTTTACCATCTGAGCCACTAGGGAAAACCTTGTGGGCTCCCTCTACCCACCCTCTGGGTCAGAGCAGGTTCCTCCAGCTGCCCGGCAGCTCAGCTACATCTTGCAGTCAAAAGTAGTGTGTTTAATGTCAATCGTGATCTCAGAAGAGAGTGTGCGAGGAGTTCAGTTAGGTAGGAGTTACACAGCCAGAGAAGGGCTTTGGAATGGAGAGGGTGGGGTAGGAGATTGCTCTCTTTAGATTTTGAAGAAGCACTACCTTGGGGAAGAAGCAAAGTTCTGTGATGTGGTCACAGGAACAGACCTGAGCAGAGAGCACACACCTCAGCTCACTTAGGGAAAACCTCCCTGAGTTACAGCCGTCAGGGTAACTTCCAGCTCTTGCTGACCTGTGTCTTGAGCATCGCGTGCCGAGCATTTGACCTAGGTACTCTTCTTATGTCCAGTCTCTCAGTAACAAAACGGAAGCTTGGGAACATTAAGGTACGTTATCAAGTTCCACCACCAGGAGGAGGCTGAGCCGAAGTTTGGTTCCACTTTGTATTCTTAACCATGTCACTGTATTTTTGAAGAAATTAAAAATTACTCAAATGCAAAAACAGCTGCCCTTCAAAGTCTCGAGCTCCTCAAGCCCAGGCTGGATGCAGCAGGGCCCTTCACCCTGGCGCAGCCAGTGAAAGAAGGTGATCAGGATCTTTCTTTGGAGAAAGAAAAGTAAGGACACTTGACTTAGCTCCACAGGAGGAGAGAATCCCTGAATGGTGGACGATGGCAGGTCCTCAACCGGAGGTGAGGAGTTTTGCGGTCTGGAGTGACCTGTTCCCTAATCTTTAATGCTAAATGAATGGAACAGCAGAAAAGCCTGGGACTTCCTGGACATGGGGAGTGAGTCAGCAGTCTTCACAGCCCAAGGGGGCCCAAGTTCTCTCCTCTGGAGAAGCCTTGCACTCAAGTTCTGCAAATACATTCTGCCGATAACATGATTCTTTTCCATATGGGCAGCTGGTTAAATGTGGGCCCAAAGATGATTTCATGTTTTTCTTGCTTCTTTCAAAGGCCTAAAGTCACAGATCAATTCAATTTCTTTGTCAGATCTCACAGATGCTGACTTTGGTTTGGAAAATGTGACCAGGGCAACTCAGAAGATAGGACATTGGTGAGGCCAGTGGCAGAAAGAAGAGTTGGGTGGCTTGTGTGGGGATTTGACCAGAGAGGTGAGATCAGAAGCAGGGTTTATTAGATTCTAGGTTTTGGGCCGGGAGGATCCTCTCCTATACCCTGGGTTGAGTGGAAGAGGGCAGGTTTTCTCTGGAGGAGCTTCCAAGCCCTGCAATGCTTGCTAAGGCAGTCACTGCCTCTCAGAGCAGGGTCGTGTGTTCATGGGCAGATTTGGTTTCTGGTTCTTCAGAAAGGAGGCTCTTTCTCTCCCCTAGTTCATGGTTTGTGTGTGGATCTCATTAATGATTAACCTGCCTACTAGCATCTGTGTTGCTCCCTAAGGCTCACACAGAACTGTCATGTTTACTGTTTCATTTGACCTTCCCATTGACCCATGAGATAAGCAGGCCAGGTGTCATCCCTGTGTGCAGATGAGGCTACCCCGGCCCAGATAGGTTAAGCAACTTGCCTCAGGCCACACACAGCTCAGAAATAGCAGAGCCTGTATTCCAACCCGTGTTCTTAATGTATGCACCACGTGCTTTAAATAAATGGTCTGAGAGCACATCTGCCCTTCCCAGTCTACAGAGGAAGATTGCAGCAGGTCTGATGTTTGGCTGTGCCCTGTTTATGCTTCTCCCTGCTTTTTCTCCTATGTTTTACCAAGCGTTGCCTTCCACTAGGACATAGGAGATGGAGGGTTCTCTGGTGCTGGAAGTGACAGGTCACTGTGGTGAGTGTGGCCTTTCCCACCCCGGCCTGCATGACTGCGCGCTCTCCCGTCAGCTTGCCCATGCCAGTCGCACCCTCTCGTAGCAAAGGTGGGTGGTTTGCTATCCATGTCTGAGCTTCTCTGGACGCTCACCTCTTTATTCATGACCATTTGGGGATGAGGCAATTGAAAGCATCTGGAGAGCTGGGTTTTATAGGCGTTTCCCAGAGGCCCAGCCAGACTCCCTTTGCTTTCCCTGGCAGGTCAGCACCCCACCCGCGGCCTTCCTGGTCGCAGTCCCTGCACTCAGCCAGTGGGCTTTCACAGCTGCACTTGTGTGTGGAAGACTCCCATCTAAGAAATCAGCAGCCGTTCTGTGGAAATGGTGCTGGAATGGGGAGGTGGGGGTGAGCTGGTGATCCTGGGGTGAGATCCAGGAAGGAAGGACTTATTTGTTCCTTGTCTCTTGTTTCCAGTGATGTTTCTTTCTGGGAAGAGCACAGGGAGGAGAGCGACCAGCACCTCGGGGCCAAGTAGCCGGACCAGGGCTGGTGCCTCTGAGCAGTAGCTGAGGAGAGAGCCTTCTGGACCGTGAGCAAGCCCCCCAGCTCTCCTACCCCAACGGGCGCCAAAGATGCAGGTCGCTTCCCTTGGCTTGGTCTTGCAGCCACTCCCTGCCTCTGTAGAGCCCCGGGGGCCATCGCAGTTTGCCCAGGCTGCTCTGGGGAGTGTCTGAGCAGACTGTCCAGGCAGGAACATAACAGGAAGCAAATGTAGGTGATTTGTCCTTGTCCTGTTTCAACTTGTACATTAGCATCCCTTGACATGAGTTATTTGTCTTGGTTTCTTTAAATTCCTAAGTGGATTATAATTTTTCTTCTGGTATTATTTGACAGCAGTCATTTTTTAAGGTTTTACGGCATTCTTCAAATACTTGGAATTTTTGGAAGAAGTTTAGGGGAACACCGCCATCTTCAGGTCAAACTGTGTAGTGCAGTGCTGGGGCGTGTCCATGGGAGCCTCTCAAATGCCAAGGGCCAGCAGATTCTTAGGGCTTTACCTTTCCTTTTGCAGAAAAAAGTGAACTGCCTCATCAGCGGGCTCTGGATTAGAATGTATTAGCAGCTCTTTGGGGAAAAAAAGAGAGAGAGAGAAAAGAAAATTAAACCCTGGTGGCCATTCTGGGAGTTGTTTGTTCTGGTTTGTCTCATCCGCAGTAATGGGCGACCTCACAGGCTGCCCCAGCCCCACTTGCCAGGACAGACTTTGCATTTTTCACTGGGAGAAATTCAGGGGCCAGATCCCTCAAGGCCTTACATGCATGTCACCTGCACCCCAGCCACCCTACAGTACAGGACCTAATACAGTCAGAGGAGCAGCCATAATTTCAGATAATCTCACCCTGAGTACAGAAGCATCATGACTATTGGGGGAAATAATAATAGCAACAATAACAATAATGACGAATTACATGCTTGGTACAGCGTTGTGGATTTTCCGTGTGTGATCTCCTTTAAGCCTTGTGACACTCCTTCGAGGTAGATACTATTATTATCCCTGGATTATGGATGTGGAGAGGGCTGGAAGCGCCCCTCCCAGATGACTCAGCTAGGAAGCAGGGCCGGCGCCAGGATTCAGACCCAGACCCTGTCTGACTCTGGTGCTTGAGTCCGGTGTTTGGCCGTCCACCCCCCTGCCCCCGGCAACTTCCCTCAGCAGCAGAGAGGAGGAGAGGCAGAGACCAGGAAGGAAAATGACCTCTTAGAACCACCTTGGTGGGGGGGGGAGGGGGCATCCTTTGTTAATCCCCCAGGGTGGCTAAATAACCCTTTGCAAGTCACTCTGTGGAGATTTTAGGATTACATTTACCTTTGTCACTGTTTACAACTGCTGTGAAGAATAACTGGAGGGATTATAGCAATCAAAAAAGAAAATGAATGTTTCCCCAGGCTGAAATAGGAATCTGTGTGTTAGATTTGTGGCGGGGGTGGCTGAGCTGGGGTCGTCTCTGTCTAGTAGGATTTGTCCCGGTGCAGTGTCAGTCTTTCTGGTGCACCCTGCAGGCAGACAAGGGTCCGAGCTCCTGCTCAGTCATCCTGAGTCTCTTGAGCCGGAGGAAGGCTCTGATCTCACCCTCGTTTTGGGTCCAGGGAGCTTGCCGCCAACTAGAATAAACATCCTGGAGCACGCGCTGTGTGTTTTTGTTTCCCTTTATAGTTCTTTCCTCACGAAACTCCATGATGGTTCGAGATAGCTTTGGATTGGCTGCTTATTTAATTTAATAAAGTAATAGATGAGCTTCATGTGTAAGCCCAATCAAACCCCAGGCATGGCCTGTAAGGAAAAGCAGCTGTACCCTGCCCGCCCTGCTCCATCTCCCACTCCCCGCCTCCTCCCAGTCTTCCTTAGGACAGCTGCCTGTAACCTTTCAGCCCTTGCTTTGTAGATTCGCTCCATATTTCTAAGCAACGTACTTACACTACCTATCTCAGTCCACGATTTGAGTCCTTATCTGTTGACTTCCTACTGTAGAAGACCAGGACTTAACCCTCTGAATTTAGCACATGACCCCTCTAACCTCCATCCCCACCCCTCCAATATGGTTATGTCACAATTTTAGGTTTAGCACTTAGTATTTTCATTATGAAGGTCATTTTCTTGATTCTAAAACTTGTTTTTCCTAAGGTTTGTCATTGCCTTTGTTCCGTTTGTATATACCTACACAGATTCATCCCCCAGGATTCTCAAACTCTTCTCCAGATGGTCGGCTAAGTCAGGGACTCCCTCTCTAGCCCCTTTAGGAGCCGTCCAGCTTCCAGGCCCTTGTCCACCCTGGACTGGCTGTTGTCCAGGTCAGAAGCCCAGCTGTGGTCCAGCGGGTTACCGCTTCTGTGCTGCCGCTTCGTCTCCCTCAGTTTTGTTTTACTCCCTCATTTCGTAAGAACATATTCTCCTGTTGCTATCTGAGGACAGTTGTGAGGAAGGACAATTTTCTGAAACCTGACAAATCTGAGAGTGTGTTCTGTTCTCACATGTGATGGATAACTTGGTTTTCATCTTAAGCTTATGAACCTTTGTTCACATTTCCAAGGTAAATTCCACATATATTCTCCTTGTTAATGAATAACACTATATGTTTAGTGCTGGAGAATACAGACATCCATATAAAAAGATCAGGTAAGTGCTGACAAAAGTCATTTGATGTACAGAAAAGGGAATGTTGACTGTCCTTATCCCAATCTTCGCTATAGAAATCTTTGAGAACATATATTTAATGGACGGCCAATGGTTCTGACTGTGGAGGCAAAGAACTGGCTCCATACAGGTTCTTTGAGGAGACACTCTGTTTGTACTGTCGGTTCATGGATTCCCTGTGCCCGGCACTGTGCCTGGTGCATAATGTTCTTTAGGTGTGTGAAAGGTCACACACCATTTAGGTGTGAAATCCAGAAAGAAATATGCAGAGTGAGTACCTTTTCTGTTGCTGTATTGATATGTTGATAATCAGCATGTCTACTGAGCACATGGGAGACTTTCTTGTAATTGAACAAGCCAGTGTTAACCTCTACTTTGGATGTCGAGGAAATTTAGTCTTAGACTTGAATAGGTGTAACTCATTGACACTCGGCCTGTTTCTGCTTGTACATTCCCCCACACACTTGGGATTGCTGGTTGCTGTTATTATTGTTGTTTGTATAAATATTTGTTTTCTGCCACATAGAATAGAACTGCTCTTTTTTGGTTTTGTGTTCCATCGTTAGTTTTGGGAAAACCATCACTGCTGGAAAGAAAATGGGATTTATTTGGGAAGGAGGGAGAGAAGTGAGGTTCTACCCTAACCTTTTTCCCTTAGAAGGAGATCTGGCAGGATGGGAGGTAAGGCCTCACCAGATAGTTTTTAGGGTTTTAATTTTGTTAAAATTTGAACCCAAACATATCAGATAGATGTCTTCTTCTCATCCTTCTAGATGTGGGGGCAGAGGGATTCCTCACCTGGCCAGGTTGAATTAAGGAGAGAGGGATGTCTGTTTGTTCCACTGCTGCGGCCTCCAGGACGCCTTCTTTAGTCCTTTGTATTCTTAGAAACAAAGTCACCTCTTGGCAGGAATAAAGCCACTCAAATGCCAATAGTCAGGGTTTGGTTTCAAGTCACCAGCCTTGGAGAGGCAGTGCCCGATTTCCTTTGGCAAAGACATCCTGCCCGTTCTCAGTTCATTTCAGTGACTTGGGCACAGAGGTAACTTCCTCAGAATAGAAACCTTTGAAGGCTCTATCTGATGCATCTGTGAGTCATTATGTGTGTCCCAAATTGTAATTTCACTTCTCAGAATTTGGAAAACGCTATTCAGCTTTTTTTTCTTTTTTTCTCAAATCAACTTTCAGAAAAAGTAGATCTGAGTTAGAAGGATCTAGGCATTTATATATTCTCCTGGAGACAGTGCAGTTGATGTGTGCAGCAAATGCATGGGCTGTGGCATGGATGGATCCAAGTTTTCTTCTTAACTTCGGGACTATTCCTGGATGTGTGATCTCAGGCAAATCTGTTCATCTCTGAGCTTCTATTTCCTCATCTGTGAAAATGACTTTAATAAAACCCACCCACAGCACTGTTGTGAGGCAAGGATTATCCGAGGTCACATATATCGAAAGCACACTGTACAAACACTGAACAGACACGGCTCCCTTTCTTACTGCAGACATAGGTAAGAGGCCCTCACTCCAGCCGCTAGTAATGAGTGGGCCATACTCAAGGATCTGAACAGTCATGCAGCTCCGCAACTTGCTCCCAGCTCTTGGCTTATTTGTATTTATTTTTTTTGTTTGCTGGGCAGGAGGCATAGCTAAGGCAGGAAAGTTCTTTTGCTTCTACCCCAGGATCTAGTTAATCTCACATAATAAACCGCCACAACAGTAGTCTTAGCAGCTACAATTTATTGAACGCTTCTTGTATGCCAGGCCCTATGCCAGAACCCCCTCTGTGCATCATTTCCTTTAATCTTCCAAACTGTTCAATATGACGGTCATAGATCCCCACTGTACACAGGAGAAAACTGAGATTTCAGGTCCTTGTCTGGTTCTAGAGTCCTTTTGCACTCAGCATGATGATTTTCAGATATACTTCCTTGATATACTGAGCAATATACTCAGTTGCTCAAGCATGGCCAACTCTTTGTGACCTCATGGACCATAGCCTGCCATGAAATTTTCCAGGCAGGAATACTGGAGTGGGCCCACCAAAGAATGGTTAATTTTACCCTCCATTCACTTTCCTGATCTCTGACCCCTGGAGGTCCAGGCTGTGGTCCCTGTGTTCCAAGAGTCGTAACTTCACCCCAGCTCTACCCTGGAGGCTGGCGAGGTGGAACAGCAGGGAGTGAGATGCGCTTAGCAGAGACTCAGATTCTATTCATAGATGTCCCAAAGGCTCTGTTGTATACTGTTCTTTCCCATAAACTCAGTGCCCGTAGACACCACAACAAATGACAGAAACAGTGCCTCTCAGAGTCCAGAGGGCTCAGAACTTGCTGCAGTCAGAGGTGAGTAATAAGGGTTGGGTGACAGACATACAGACAGCCAGTTTGGATAATGGAGGAACAACGCCTTTGCCTCTGCTCCTGTACTGGTGGGTAACTAGAGGACCAGCAGAGGGGCAGACACAAGACATGCCCTCCTCATTTCTGGGGACCTTGCACCAGTGTCTGTGTTCCCTGCCTCTCCTGTATTGTTTTCTCTGCTTTTACCCTCTAAATGAGACTGGAAGTGCCTCAGCATTGGTGCTCTAGATGTTTCTGTGGGCTTTGGTTTGCTTATAATTGAAAAGATAACGTGATAGCATTTGAGAAAATGTTTAAAGGATCAGAGAGAGGCACTTCACTTCTCCCCATAACCTTACCTCCCTAACATGATGGTGGCTCCTACTTTGTTTTAAAAGTTCCCCTCGAGCACAGCATATTCAATTCTTGCATGTCTGTGTCCAGGACTCAGTCCATCCTGAAATCCAGCTGGGATAGAGGCAGGGTCCTTGTCAGAGCTCAGAGTTCTTCTTTTTCATGTCACCTGGCACCTTGTAGGGTTTGGGAAGCCTCGGTAAAGGTGGCTCTCTGATGTTGATCAGAAGGTGCTAGGTCCTGGTGGCACTCCCTGTACATGCAGTGGTTGGGGACAGCTGGTTTCAGATGGGGTGTTTGCCCTCCTGCTCTTCAGTACTGTGGCCAGAGATCCACAGTGTGGGTGGCAGGTCATGGGTGTAAACCAGCACTTCTGCAGGATACATTTATAAAGTTTTGTGACCAAACAAGTTTGGAAAACTTTAGGCTATAGAAAGTTGAGCAGTGTTTCTCTACCATAGTGCTTTTAACCTGTTATATTCACTGTGAACCTCAAAGCAGAGAGGTTTTATGAGAAATAATAGTAGCTAACATTTACTGAGTGTCTACTCTTTGTTGAATGGAGGTGCTCCAGTAAGCCTTAATATGCAATACCTCATTGGGAATCCCTGCAGCACCCTTGAGAGGTTGATGCCATCACTGTCCCCATGCAGAGGCTGGGGAGACTTACCCAATGTCATGGCTGATTGGTGATAACACAGCGTTTTGAGCTGGAGGAGACTGAACCCAAACTCGTCTCTTAGCCAGCACACGGGCTGCTTGTACAGTGTGTACACTTTTTTGTACAAAAGAAGCTTGGAGCAGCCTTCTTTTATTTGGGACTTCTCATTCCCTATAATATAATATAAGAATATTCCCTATGGGAATAAGAAAGCCTTCCTCAGTGATCAGTGCAAAGAAATAGAGGAAAACAATAGAATGGGAAAGACTAGCGATCTCTTCAAGAAAATCGGAGATACCAAGGAAAAGACAGGCACAATAAAAGACAGAAATAGTATGGACCTAACAGAAGCAGAAGATGTTAAAAAGAGGTGGCAAGAGCATCCAGAAGAACCATGCAAAAGAGATCTTCATGACCCAGATAACCACAATGGTGTGATCACTCACCTAGAGCCAGACATCCTGGAATGCAAAGTCAAGTGCCTATTGGGAGAATGGTAACATGGGTTTCTCTTATGAACCCCATTAGGTTCTGAGCTCCCAGGAACCACTGCACGCCAGATGTCTTGGTGTCAGATTAGGCTGGTCTTACTGCCTATTCAGTAGAAGAGGCAGGCATGGGGCGTCTGGAGTATAGGGTCTAGTAGTTCTCCAACTTGGCTGTGTGTTGGAATTCATCAAGGGAATATGAAGAATAACTGATGTCTGGCCTCATTCTCAGAGATGCCAGTTTAGCCTGGGTGGGACCCTGGCTTTGATGATTTTTAAATGTTCCTTGGTGATTCTGCTGTAGCCTGGTTGAGAGCCAGTTGTTTGCCACACTCCTTTGTGGTCCAGTTTACCCTGTCTTATACCAAAGCAAGGAGAAGAAAAGGTTTTCATTTATTAATTAAATGGCCTGAGAGGGTTTTGAGTTGTTTCATTCACTTTTTGTGGATGAGCATCTGGTGTTCTTTTTTTATTGACCCCGTATAGCCTTGCACCATGAGTCCTCTCCATGATCTATACCCATGACTGTAGCTTTGCACTGACATTCACATACTGACCAGCCCTTATGCAGAAGTGCTAGATTGGTCACTAAGGGGACACATGAGAAAGACACTCAGCTCTCTTATTCCTGCTGGAAGAAGTAAGTGGGTACTGTTGCTCAGAGTGCTGCATTCTTGCTGTTGCTAAGGGAACTGGAGCGACAAGTGCATTCTGGGTGCGGGCATCACGTGAACCACCCATACTTCTTATTGGGCTTTCACCGTAAATAATGTGCTCCAAAAACAGTCACTGTCATTTTCAGTTGATCAGGTGAAACTGGGTAATGGAATTGTTTCTAGGTTTGGTAACTGGGTCACAAGTCATTTCCTACTGTAACTACAAAAAGACTTTTTTAGGCATTTGGGAAGAGTATATGCCCTTGTCAATCATAGACAATGATTGTTTTAACCCTGAGCTGTAATGACTTTTCTAAATATCATCATCTTTTCAAAGGCACAGACCTGAGGCTCTTGAAGGCGGAACACCAGGATTTCGAGACCACCACTCTTTATGCAGCTCGAGATGGTTGTGTCCCAGGTTGACCAAAGGGTTTGTAATGGGAATGTTTCTGTTGGTTTCTTGCAGTACAACAAACACCTCTTCGTGCACATCGGGCACGCCAACCATTCTTACAGTGACCCATTGCTCGAATCAGTGGACATTCGTCAGATTTATGACAAATTTCCTGAAAAGAAAGGTGGCTTAAAGGAACTGTTTGGAAAGGGCCCTCAAAATGCCTTCTTCCTCGTAAAATTCTGGGTGAGTAAGACCTTGCTGTTATCTCAGTCGTTTTTGTCTGAATGGTCTCGTCCTACACCCGAGGGCAGAGCTGCAGTGGTTATGGGTTCCCATTGTCTGATCTGCACAATCGCCAGGGGATCACACACTAGCGCTGTGGGCATCCTCACGCGGGCCACGTGGCAGCCACGAGGACCCAGGCGACATTGCCGTCCCTGCCGAGAGAGACAGGTGGCCCCTTGGGCTTGAGAACTCAGTTGTGCAATGACAAGAAAGCTCGCAGATGGCTGGAGTCACAATGGCAAATGTAGGGCACTAGACTCTCTGTTGGTTCTCACTCCTGTAAACAAAGTGAAGTCACTCAGTTGTGTCCAACTCTTTGCCACCCTGTGAACGGTAGTCTGCCAGGGTCCTCCGTCTACGAGATTTCCCAGGCAACAATACTGGAGTGGTTGCCATTTCCTTCTCCAGGGGAATCTTCCTGACCCGGGGAGCAAACCTAGGTTTCCCACATTACAGGCAGACTCTTTATCGTCTGAGCCACCAGAGAAGCCCAGTAAGCAAAGCGACCTATAAATTCCATGGGAGCCGAGGCAGAGAAGGGGCTTGGGCGAAGATAAAGACATGCTGCAAGACTTTTAGGGTCAGAGAGAAGAGGAAATTGCTCTGCCTATTGCGTGCCTCATTTGTGCTTTCAGACACCAAGGGCATGTTCCTCCCGCTGCTGGGACTGTCCCCTAGCCTCCGAGGAGATCTCTGCTGTCCCTTCTCCACTGGTCAGGCTTGAGCCAGAGGACTGCTGTGGGGTCAGGGGTGTGTCCTGGGGGCTTATACCAGAGAACTTGCTGGCCTTGAGTGTTTATAACTCCTCAGTCTTGACGAGAATAAAGAGAAAAGGGCTTCAAATGTTTGCGCTTCTCAGCATGGCCGTAAAGGCCCTGAAGGAGCCGGTTCCAGGTGTTTTCTTTCCTGTCCACCCTGCAGCCGGCCTTCGTGTGTGTCTGGATGGACTTTGTACAGTTTTCCTCCTTTCCCTCCCTTTGAGGTGGTAGCTTCTGTATTATCACACCTTCCCTAGATAAACAATCTACTAATTTTTCTCTTAGTCCCATTGCATTGTGTAGTGCTTCAGTTCCCAGACTGTGTCACAGTTAACTGGGATGTGTGCCCCACACCTTTTTGGACTCCAGGCTCCTTACTCATTGTGTGGCTACACTGATTGAATGCCTGCTGTGCGCTGTGCACTGGGCTCATGCATTACATGCATTTCCTCCAGTCCTCCCAGGGTTAAGTGGAATTTGCTTCGTATCCAACTAAGAACGTAGAGATGCAGAGATTACAAAGGACAGGTGGGGACCTGGAGCTTGAAATCAGATCCATTTGAAAAGTGCCTCTGCTCTGTTTTCTGGCTTCTTTGTGCCCCCAGGACCCTGCTCACAGGGTCTGTCTGTCATTCTTCATATCTCCAAAGCTAAGCAAGTGCCTGGCACCAAAAAAAAAAAAAAAACTCCACAAATGGCAGAACAAACAGACTAAGGAGAAATTCATGTTTGAAATTCCTTGGGAGAAAATTTACATATTCAATTTAATTTGTTTTGTTTTTTTAAGCCTTGCGTGGTAACTGGATTTCATTTGTCATGCTTCCGTATTGAATTTGGATTGTGGAAGTAGCCTTCTACTTAAATTAATGTTCTCAGGATTGGTAATACATGTGGACACCCTGAAAAAGCAGTAACAGTCACTTCCTTTTCCTAAATTAGTGACTGCCACCCAATGACTTGAATGGTGGTTGGGGGCCACTTATATGGTAACACTACAGTTTTCAAAATGTGGCCTGCAGACCCTTAGGGGGTTCCTCAGTAGCCTTTCAATGGGCCGAAAAGATCAAAACTACTTTTATTATGACACTGAGATGTTATTTTCTTTTTGAAAATTCTGCTGATATGCATACTGATGGTTCCAGTGTTATAGGATAAAACTGCTGAAACCTTGGATCAATCAGACTGGGTTGCATGCACAGTTTAAATTAAAAAAAAGAATTAGTCAAACCAAGAGTGTCGTTTGTGAAAGTTTATTACATCTTAGACCGAGAGTACACGCTGAAAATGAATGCAACGAACCTGCCTGCTCCATCAAGGAAAACAACTGATATTTGTTGTCAAAGATAAGATTTGAACTTTCAAATAAAAATAAGAATTTTGGAAAATTTGTATCCACTCTGGTGAACCTGACGGCTTCCCAACATTTACGACTTTTCTGATGGGATCCATAGTCATATTAAAAAATGTGATTTTTTTTTTATACTCTGCAAGATAAACCAATGGGTTTTAATGTAACAGTATGAAAAGTTCATTGAGGGTTGCAGACTCCACACTGCAGCTAACCTTTAGAAACCACTGCTTGTCAAGTTTTGGTTTAGTGTCAAAGGAAAACGGCCAGTTATCTGAAGAGCCTATTAAAATATTCTCACCTTTCCCAGCCACGTGTTTATGTGAGGCTGGATTTTCTTCATGTATTTCAACCAAAAGTTGAAGTACAAATCATGACAAATTGAATTTAGAAGCAGGCATAAGAATCTAGGTATTTTCCATTAAGCCACACATTAAGTATTGCAAAATGCAAATCAGTGCTACCTTTCTCACTAATTTTTGTTTTTTAAAATATAGGTATGTCCAATTTAAAAAAGATGTGTGTTAATATAAAATAACCTCAATATTATTTTTAAAGCAGCTACTAAATATTTTGAAGCTTTCTCAGCTTACGTTTCTGATATAGAAAATATCGATAGCTATAACCTACAGAAACAAAAGCTCGTTGAGACCCTCAATAAATCTTAAGAGTAGAAAAGGGGTCCCCAAGATGAAAACGTTTGAGAGCCACTATAGTGAATGATATAAAAAGAGGCTGTTCTACCCAAATGAATTAAAATTAATCAGAAAATATAGGATAAGATAAAAACAAACCATTTTCAGTGCTTTCAAATTAAAGTGTTGATTTTTAATGTTAATAAGACTTCTTATAACTTGCTTGTTGTTTGACTATAAAGTGGAATAGAAACTATTGATATTAGAAGGTTTTTGTTTTTGCTTGTAAAATTTTCCATTTTACACAGGATGATTTTAATAAATGCTTTCAGTGACGGGGCCCTTCAGTCACTAATTCCCAAATAACAAGGTCTAAGTTCGCAAATGTTTATAGTGTAGTGGCTGGTATGAGATGTGCAGATTTAGAAACAATTACTACGAGATTAGATATCAGTTTATTAAATTAAGATTTGCAGAATTAGAATTGCATTTGAGCTCTCCTATGAGTATGATGAAAGACATCACTCCTTCAGTATAATTGTTAGCAGTACTTAACCTTTATGAAGAAATTCAGTCCTAACTATGTTAGAATAAGTGAGAAAAGGCAGTTTGAATTAGGTTTACACTTTGCTGCAATTTGAAATCTCATTGGCTTCCTCTAAAGACTTAGAAAGTGTGAATTACACTTTGACTCTCTTTCCTTGAATGTTAGTCAGTGTTTCCAGTGGGTGTTTCTTAAGTAGGCTTAACCTTCCCTTTTATATTAGCAATTTGCTTCACAGATTTTCATTTTCGTGTAAATTCAGTACATCTCAACAGAGGTCCTACCCACACATCTCCTTTCTTCTCCTCCCTATTTCCTCTTTCTCAAAGTACCTGCAGTCTCCAGGTTGTCACCAGCAGAATGACTGCGTTTATTTATATATTTAATCACTCCATGTCCAACCTGGGCTCAGTCAGGCTGGAGCAGCTCAGGAGTCTGCTGTGGGTGAAACACTGAGTCCACCTGAAGTATCCGCACTTAATGCCCAAGCTGTGGCCCAACTCTTTGCCATGTAGTGGTCATTCCACTGGCTTCAGAGCAGAAAACTGACTGGCCTCCCCAGGACTCAGACGCCGAAACACACATGAATGACAGAGCCTCAGGAGGGTCCAACCTGAACTTCTTGGAAACAGTAGACTACTGTTGGTGCACAGGTAAACGGACACCTGAGCGCCCCATAATGACAGATCTTCACAAAGAAATGATGCTGCTTCACTTCAGGGGCCCTTGGCTTCCATGCACAGACACAGTGGAAAGCACACAGATTCCATCCAGCAGATCCGGCATTGATTAGCTGTGTCACGATGCAGAAGACACTCTGCCTATCCATGACTCAGTTTCTTTATGTGTAAAGTGGGAATTATCACATGTACCTCCCAGGGATTAAATAATACCAAGTGTGTGCTTATGCCTGGTATATTCACTAACTGCTTGACTACTTTCACAAAGCAACTTGGTTTCTTACCCACAAACTCACATATACCTACACACACACACACACACACACACACACACACACACACACACATTAAAAGCCTTATTATCAATGTCTAATAAAAAGGTTAAATTATGATACACCCAGTAAAGAGGATATGTTGTCATTAATAATCTGTGAGGAAGCATCTCACCACCTCCTTGTCACCTGAGTTGAGTTACTTGCACTAATAGTGTAAACTACTATACTAAGATCCCCTAGGGAAGGAAATGGCAACCCACTCCAGTATTCTTGCCTGGGAAATCCCGTGGACAGATGAGTCTGGCAGGCTACAGTCCATGGGATCGAAAAGAGTTGGACATGACTGAGCAACTAACACTAAGCTAAAAACTAGTAGCTTAAATTTGAAACCCCAATTAAAGTGTCTCAGAAAAAAATATAGTTTGATGCAGCATTGAAATTTTTATTATGATTGAGGAGGAGTATGGAACCAGATTTGTGATTAGTGAGGCCAACATTTTGCACTGGCAGAAAACCATACTTCTTATTTTCCTTTTAAAATAACGATCAGATGCTTTGTGGGCTCTAAGAAAGGAAGATGTCCACCCACAAGTGGACAGAACTGTGCTTTGTTTCAGAATTGAGATCCATGCAGATGGGTTGCCAGTGATATGGCAGACAATGCAGCTAATTTAAGATAAAATGTCAGCTGCTTTGGAATTGATCAAAGAGTCCCGAAAGCTGGAAGAGGTGGGTGTGATTCAGTCATGCATCCTAAAAGGCAGAAACCCAAGTATAACTCTCAGCTCACTTTCAAAAGAAGTTTGTTTTCAGCCCCATGTAGTAGTTTTGTTGCTGTTGTTGTTCAGTCGCTCAGTTGTGTCCAACTCTTGTGACCCCATGGACTGCAGCGCTCCAGGCCTCCCTGTCCTTCACTGTCTCCCAGAGTTTGCTCAAACTTATGTCCATTGAGTCAGTGATGCCATTCAACCATCTCATCCTCTGTCATGTCCTTCTCCCCTTGCCTCCAGTCTTTCCCAGCATCAGGGTCTTTTCCAATGAGTCAGCTTTTCACATCAGGTGGCCAAACTGTTGGAGCTTCAGCTTTAGCATCAGTCCTCCCAATGAATATTCAGGATTGATTTCCTTTAAGATTGACTGGTTTAATCTCCTTGCAGTCAAAGGGACCCTCAAGAGTCTTCTCCAACACCTCAGTTCAAAAGCATCAATTCTTCAATGCTCAGCCTTCTTAAGTAGAATAGTTTACTTAAGGGAATAAAAAATGCAGTGAAAGTAATATTTTTGGAGGGGCCTCAAATTTCTACTCTGTCTTAACAGTGCTCAAAAGTATCAAGCGTGGCAACACTGGTTAAAGAAAGCCCCACATTACTAGCATGTTACTTATAAACCTTACAGTCAAAAACTATTCAGAAGAATCATTAGGATAATGAAGGCTTACTGTCAAACTTTATTTGGAATAATAAAGAAGAAAATGAGAATGTGTGGATCTGTATCCTGTTATTAAACAAATTCTTAATATATATTTAATTACAATGCTTCTTTTTTTCTCTCAAATCAATTAGTGGCATGTTAGAAATCAGGATATACTCCAAGTTACCATATGGTTATTTATGTTTTGCTTTTTAAAATTATTGGAATTATGATCATTCGTTGTAAACAATTAACAGTATATTCATAGTCATTCAACTTTCTTAACCTACTTTTTTGGAGGAAGAAAAAGCAAGACTAGTTTTACTAGCCGGAGTAGATGTGAGAAGATATTATAAAACAGAAATGGAAAGGAGTTATCTGGAAAGAAGGCAGCCTTTAGAAGATGCTTTTATCTTGGTAGGAACAAAATCACATTTGTTGGACGAAATGACAGGCACTATAAATAAAACAACTGGGCTTTATTTAGGGATAAGAAATCGGGTGCACATGTAAACTGGCCAAATAGACCCCCTCTGGAGTTTCAGCCTGTTTCTAATTGGATTGTGCGTGCTTTAGGCTAGAATTGTAGACTCAAGTCTATCATTTGTGATCAAATGTCTCTGTTGCTATTCATGGAAAAGGATGTTAGCAAAATGGAATAATATGCTTCCCACATGTTTTAAACTGTTATCAGTAAGAAAAGGGCCTTTCAGTTCAAGATTTTCATTTCACTCTACTTCTATCTCATCTCACAATGGTGTTAAACTCTGAAATTACATGACCAATAGGAAATGATGGAATGATGTAGTGGAAGGAAGATTAACAAGAAACACCACTATATTCAGAGGTACTTCTGAGACTAATCTGTAATAGATTATCTTTGGTAGACTGTGACTCTCTTATTGTCTTCACCAGGGTCTGGTTTTTTTTGAAAAATCATCTCTGGCTAGCAGGTTCTGATATTTCATGAAGAGGGATGAAGGGGAATGGTAGTTAGTAACCTTGCACATCCAACTCATTTTGGTTTGATTTCATGAGAATGGTATCTGGAGCTTGTTAGCACTTGCTGCATTGACTGCAGTCTTTTATTGCTTCCTTCCTGTTTTCCCAGCCCCATGACCTAAACTTCTTTGTAAGCCTTCCCCAGGGAGCAAGGATCCTATCCAGTAACACTTGTTTATGCAGCAGTTTAATGTATATAGCAGATTCTCAACAGTTTATTTTATTTAATTTGTTAGATGAAGAGTGATTTCATTCCATACACCTAGAGGAATTGCTGTACATGAGGTCCTGTAACTGCCACGGGGCCAGCTCTGATTGTATAGGCAGTATCTGCCTCAGATGCATAGGCATCTGACAGTTTGTTGACTAATCTTTCTCAAGGAATTTACTGAAAGCCGGTGGAGGGGAGACCTCAAGGGATTCACACAGAAGCTTTCCAGGCTCTCTCTGGAATTTGGGTTCTTATAGAAATAGTTTAATCATTTGCTTTAGCGTTGAATATACTCGTCACCAGTGAGTCATTCAGCAAATACTCACTGATCTCTACTTTGCTCCTAGAAAGCTGAGGGAGCAGGCAGGAGGAAGAGGCCGACTTTAGGGTCTGGTGTGGGATGGCAGACACACAGCAGATAAATGACAGCACTGTAGGGTAGGGGCTACAGTGGAAATGTGAAAATATAGGTAGAGGAGGAACTCTTTTTGCTTGAGAACTTTCTGGAAGGCTCCACGAAGATGTGTCATTTAAGCTGATTCTTGAAAATTTAATCAGTGGAAGGAGAGTGGGAATGAGTTTTGGGGGGGAGGGGTTGTGCAGAGACCAGGGATCCTAGTGAGAGTTGGCTGAGGGTCCCAGTGGCCGCCGGGCCTTACAGAAACAGGAGAATGGTGCAAGTTGAGAGTGGAAGCGATACTCTGCCTGACAGTCACTTTATTTAAAAGAGTCTGAATCCCCTGAGAACAGAAGGCAGGACAGGGCAGCCTGGAAGATGGGAGCAGCAGCTGACGGTGCTTTTCCCACAGGCTCTTCACCTCAGTCCCATCATGGACACTTTTCTTTTTTTTAACCTGGAACTCTTCAGGACATCTGGGTGGAATCTAAATTGGGAATTCCCTTAACCTCGTGGAAGAATCCATCTGACAGCTCTTCCTCTCCTGCTTTCCATCCTGGACCATTTGGCTCAGTGGTTGCCAACAAAGCCAAGGTCAGGGATCCATTGCTGCATGGGGCTGTTTAGCTCTGCTCCCTGCCGCAGTTACAGGCTGAGATACAAAGCCACTATGCCCCCCAGAGCTGCTGCTAACCAGGAGCCCGGGGGAAGGCAGACACGTGTGGTCCACCTGCACCGCCCAGCATTCACCCCATTCATGGAGGCATAGCTGACTTCACTCTGTAACCCTCCCCGGGAAAAGCCTGAGAAGAAAAGAACTGAAGCGACATGATCAGGTGTGTGTCTGCTTATTTCCAGACCCAGTTTTCCAGGGAATAAGTTGATTATCTGGTTATAGTCATAAACCCTTCAAGGATCTTAGTCGTTTGGACCTTGACAGACCCTTGGCAATATGCGAAACTCCCTCTCCCTGTGAGGGTAGAGATTCAGGGTACACCTTACCCTCCCATCCACCCGCATTCTAATTTACTGTCTACATGACAAAAGCAAGAGAAGCTTGTTAAATTCTCCAAGCAGTTCCAAACACTTTAGAAGGAAGAGTGCGATCTTCCGACAAGCCCTGTGTCTTTCTCGACTTCTTATATGCATCCACAAACATTGTACACACTCCATTTGTTTTTACTAAAAAAAGTGCTGTGCTGCATGTGTGATTCAGCAGCTTCATTTTTTTCCCACTCAAAAAATATTTTGGACATGTCTTCTTACAGCAATGAAAATTTGAGCAAAAGTCCCGAATTTTCTTATTCTCTTTGGTAAAGGTGTATTGTTGGAAGAGTTACCAGATTTAGCAAGTTAAAACACCAGCCACCCAGTTCGATTTGAATTTCCGGTCAACAGTGTACACTTTTTCAGTGTCTGTCCCATGTCATCTTTGGGACATAGTGATATGTCCCTATCCCTATGAAAAAGTATGTTGTTTATCTGAAAATCAGATTTAACTAGGCAGCCTATATTTTATTTGGCAGTTCTACACTTGTTAATTAGTTGATCGATTTGTTGTCATTGTTCTATGTAAGACTTTTCTTTTCTTTTCTTTTTTTATGTAAGACTTTTCATGCACAAAAACTCCAGACCAGAAAAAGGCCTTGTTTTCTGGTCTGGAAAGGGTGGTCTCTGGTCAGTGTTCACACACCTGATGAATGTGCTGGGTGGAGGGCCAGCTCAGCTGGGAGCCCAGGACTCATTAACTGCCTCCATTGGAGACAACTGGCCTGTGCCACTGCTTTGTCCTAGAGGTTGAGACCTTGGCTCTTTCATCCCAGCTACTGTGTGAAGTCACCAGTTGCAGTTACCTGAAGTTGTATGGGTGATATTAATTGAATTTTTTTTTTAATGAATGCCGGTATTTGTAGGAATTTGCAATGCAAACAGCCCGTCTTTCAGACAGTGCCTATTGTAATTAGAGCAAGCTTTTAAGATTCTTTGAAGTACTAAATGTTGATGAAATTCGAATAGGGTTGCCAATCTGCTCTATGAAGGGGCTCTTGGCAGTTGTCTTTTAAAATCTTCTATTTTGTAGATGTAAATATATGCCATAATCAGTGGGAAGTAACTTGGAGAGCAGGGGCTGAGTTTATGCCTATTATTCTTATTTAAAACAGCTGTGGCCGGAGAGCTACAGCTGCCATCCTACGTCGGGCAGGGGCAGCAGGCAAAGTGAACACTCTCAAAGACGCCCTTCTCTTGGGGCAGCTTTCTCCCTCCCCTCAAACTCAAGTCCAGTCTTGCTGAGGGGGTGTCCCTCATTTTTCCCAGCTTCCCGCACCCCAAGCTCCAAAGCCACTGAGTCAGGCGAGAGGGTTGGGGAGCAGTCATCAACCTCAAGACCCCCTGCCCAGGCTGCTTCAGGAGTACTTCTGCCTGACGGCTCATGGCGGAGGGCAGAGCGATTGTCCTTTGGCGCCTGGGGGAGCAGCTGCAAGGCCCGCGTGGTGCCCAGCGTGGCCGAGCCTCACCATGTGGCAGGCCTGGATGGACGCCCACGACAGGGCCTGGCTCCCAGCACCTCCTGCCAAGGAGCCAGATGCTGCCATTGGAAAAAATTGCTTCACAATTTGAAATCTTAGTCCTTTGATCATTGCTCGAAGAGGATGAAGAGGAGAGGTTCAAAGTGGTGGTTTGAAAATGCCAGCGTCTCCTTGCATCCATCAGTGCCTATTATACTGTCTCTTGTCAGGGACAATCCTCTTGATGTTTTCATTTTCTTGCAACCAAGTAATTCTGCCCTCGGGGGGCGGCCGGGGGGGAGAGATGGGTGGGAAGGGAGCCGTCTGCAGCCCGCTTCTTTCCTGACCCACTGTCCCAACCTGCGCCCCTGCCTTCAGGCTGATCTGTTTCCTCTTTTTTCCTGCAGGCCTTTTCTTTCAGAGGCTAGTGACAAAGGAGTTGTCCTCAGCCGAACGCTGCGCCCTTCCATTCTGCACTTGCAACCCTAATGCTCACTTCCTGTCCTTCAGGCACCTGAAACTAGCTTTCCAGGGGTCTGCCGTTTTGCAGAGTTGACCCCCTGGTCCAGCCCTCCCTGCTGTATGGATCCAACATAACTGGGTTAGATCTCATTTTTCTCACCCATGAAATGGGAAGAGTCATTCTTTGAAGAATATTGCCTTTTTTTTTTTTTCAATTTAAAAAAACATGAACCAGTGGAACACAGATGTGAAGAAATACGCTTGCTGAATGAGAGGTAATGGAGGAGAAACCAAGCCACAGTCTTGTCTGATAACTTACATGTTTCAGCTGCAGAAATAACAAGTGTGAGAGAGGATTATTTAGGGAAGGATTTGGGGAAATGTGATGTTTCACTTTTTCGTTTCCTTGCTCTCTAGTGCAGTCTGCTTTCTCTGCTTGGCATTGCTGTTTTCCAGGACTTGTCCACAAATAGATCCCCAAGTCTTTAATTCATTCCCCAGATGTTTATTAATTATTGCCTTTTTTTTTTGCTTCCAGACAGAATTTTATGACATCTCTAATCATATCTTTGTGGGAAAGATGGTAATTTTGTACCTGTTTGAGCAGTTATGCCTAAAACCTAAGGCTTTATATAAACTCATGGAAAAACATGAGTTTTTGTTATAAACTCACAAATCGGAAAAACAACCAATTTTTCTGTTTGAGAAAAGTCATTGCTATGACCTTGTTTGTTGATTTTGAGCCACCGTCTACTTCGGGTCCCACTCTGGAGATGTGACTTGAGGCTCTGCTTCATCTCTGTGCTGGTCAGTGTTGAAGTCCATGGGTTGATAGGCATGGCCATTTATGTGGCATGTTTCAGCATACAGATGAGTTTCGTGTGCAATCTCTCTTCTCATCACCATGGTGGCCTTTGGAAGCAGGTCTCTGAGTTTAGAGATGAGAACAATGAGATGCAAACGAACAATGACCGCTGTCCGTCAGGTGTCTGCCATAAGATGGTGACAGATGCAGAGTCAGAATTCTCGTCTCTGGATCAGGTGGAAGGGAGATCAGCATGGAGTTTACTAAAAATAAGCCTGCAACTTGGATCCTAGGAAGCTGATAGAACCTGAACAACTTTGTGGGTGAGAAGTGTGTGTGGAAAGGTGAGATTAGGGGGGAAATAAAAGAGAAATGCATTGCAGAGTTGTCTTTCAGCACTGTTCTTAGGCCTGCGTGCTTCCGCAAAGCAGAGTTCTAGGTGGAAGCTGCTGAGAAGCCGATGGCAACTTAACGGGTATGGTAGGCAGCGTTGTGTCCGAGTTCTTCTCATGGTGCTAGGGGACGTATTCCAATACATGGAAAGTGAGGTGGGCATTGCTAAGAGTAGACAGGGAAGTATCTTGGGTTATGTGAGTGGGCCCAGTGAAATCACAAGTTTCCTTAACAGTAGCAGAGGGAAGCGAAAGATGAGGTCTCGAGAGCTGACAGCTGGCCACGTGAGGACTCAGCCTGGTGTTGCTGGCCTCTAAAATGGGAGGGAAGGGACTGAGAGACAAGGACTGTGGAAACTAAAAGAGGCAAAGACTCACCTTTCCCCAGAGTAGAGCCACCAGAAAAGAACACAGCTCCAAAACCTTGATCTCAGCCGGGTGAGATACATATTGGATATCCCACCTATAGAAGCAGAGAATCATAAAGTGGAGTTGTTTTTAAGTCACTAAATATGGGGTTGTTAAAGCAGCAATAAAAGACTAATACAACTCTCTAACACTTAAGTCTGCCCAGAACATGGTAAGTATTTTATTAACTAATGATTTTCTCATATCTGAAGGTATTTAGCCAGAAGACAGTGTAAGTCAAGATACTGTAGGAAGGATTCCTGCATTGGGTGGTAGGAGAAAGAGCTGGTCTCTGAACCCAGTTCATATGGAGGGTTTTTGTTCTAGGGCAAAATGGGTGAAGATTCCTTAGAGGGGCCCATTTGCATGGACTTGCCCCCTCCAGCCACATTTGCAAGGTTTATTTTGTTTTTTTTAGAACATGGTCCATGACTAATTAAGCCTGAGGAAACTTCCCCTGCTACCCTTCTTATGACAGAACTGAAAATAATATCGACACAAGACAAATTAACAGGAAAAGAGAAATGAATTTTTAATTCATGGCGTTGAGGTGCACATAGAAATGGGACCTAAGAAGTGGCCAAAGCAGGCATCTGTCATACTTTTTAGACAAATGATAAATTTATGAGGAATTGACAAAGAAACGTAGGTTTGGAGAAAATCTAAACAGAGTTTGGGCTTGGGGGAGTAAATTTTAAAAGTAACAAGATGTGTATACAGACTTCTCCACCCTAAATTATCCATCTCTGGTGGTAAGGGTCTCCTTCCACCTCCAGATGCAAGGAGGGCACCTTTCACTGAGAGACTTATTTCCTGCTTCTGGGGAGACAGAGGGAAGGGTCCACGTGTCCCTCATCATTGGTTGTTTCTTAAGTAACTTTAATCCAAAATAATCAAAATGCCATTGGGGCACATTTTGGGAGAGCCTGCCCTGTGCCCCAGCAGCTGTCTCATCTCCTAAGGACAGGATATGGTTTGAATTTGGAATTTGTTGGGAAGGTAAGTTTGCTGGTTTTAGTTGTTTCTTGGACTTTGGTATTTATTTGCTTTTAGAAAATATCCTGATTTCAGATAGGAGCTGATTTGACAAAAATAGTTTGTATGTCTGGAAACAGCACATTTTTTCTCTCTCTCTCATTTTCTTGCCTTCAAAACTACGTAGGATAGGTTTGTCTTGAGTTTTCAGTTGGGAAAACGGAGTGGAGAGGGTGGATAATGAACTCAGCACGAATCCTAGACCCATTACAGAGCTCACCTCCCCTGTTGTTGATTTCATGCTAGCATTCTTTCTTTGATATTACCTTTGCTCTGCAGGAGTTCAGTGACCACATTTCTTTCTGGGATAATTGTAATATTATCAGCTAACAGATAATTATCTTTCCCATCAATACCTCCTAGCAAATTCCCAAGGAACAGCTGTGATATGGTTGGATGACTGTGTAATTATTTTCCATGTTCAAAAGTAATTGAGAAGCAGTGGTAATAACATTGCTTATTTACTGTTAGTTGAGAAGTCTTTTAAATGCAACCTGTTAAATATATGCTAATAATTATATATAAAGCTTTCTCAAGCTGTTTTTTAAAAAAACAAGATAATTCAAAAACCATCTGTTCTCTTACCTAAATGAAAGCTGAAAATGCACATATATCTCATAACCAGCAATTCTGCTCCTAGCAACACCTAACAGGAGTGCATGCATGTGTTCATGAAAAGCGTATCCCCAAGTGTTCAGAGTAGCGCTCTTCATAATAGGTTCAGTTTGGAAGCATTGTAAACACCCATCCGTAGAAGGGATAGATGGTGGTGTTTTCCTTATAGCAGAGTACTCTAGTGACAAAAATGGATGAACCACACACCACAGCATAGATGACTCTCACCCTGCAATGCTGCAGAAATGAAGCTAAACACAGAGGAATCAACAGTATGTGATTCCATTCATGTAACATTCAAAAAACCAGACAAGACTAAAGGATCAGCGTTACTCTTGTGACACGGGGGGTTTGAGGTACACTGGAAGGGAGCAGTGTTTGATGCACACTGGAATGGTGTGTGGATGAGGGGATTTCTTTTCTATTTCCTTACCTGGGTGCTTGGTTACATGGATGTGTTCACTTTATAAAAATTAATCAATCTGTAAACTTGTGATTTATATACTTCTGAATGTATGTTCCACTTAAATTTCATGTATAAAAGTTAACCCTGACAACTTTAAAATCGTAGTTTGTTGAGATTGTTTCTAATGGCAGAGTTTCATAATGTGAATTCTTGAATACCTTCATTTTGGATAGTTTTTGTCATTATACCTGCAGGTCATCCATTCCCAAATAAAGCTAGTTAAATTAAATTTCAGAATTCTAAGGTACAGTGGTGAACCAAAGGTGAGAGGGTGGGAATTATCTGCCCCAGATGTAGGCATTAAGGGGTTTCGTTGTAGAGAAGTTTATATGGCAGAACCATCTAAAATCAGCTGTCATTCGTATTATCACTTTATGCCTATGGTTCTAAACAACGCTATCAATGAAGTGTTCCTAATAAAAAAGTCCTTTGTTAGCCAAAGTCTTAAACAATTGGTAAAATTAGTCTTGAGTTTTTATTTCATATATGTATATATACATACACACATATATATTTATGCTTCAAACTAACACACTTATGTTGCTTATCTATCTTATTACTTATTCTTTAATAGCAGATGTTATTAAAGACTCACTCTTATATTCATTTCTAGAGTAAGTTCTAACAGTTTGGAATCATTGGAGCTGCAGCCCTCACGGCGCTGCTGCTTCCATGATTTGGAAATGAGCACAGTAATTATGAAGGCGAAAAAGTAGAACTAGAGTTACTTCAATTCTGTCATTCTCTGTTCCCACAGAGTTTTTGTGTTTAAAGCTAAAAACGGTGAAACACTGATGATTATTACTAAAATAATTTTGATAATTTCGTTAAATAAAGGAAACAGGTCTTAAAAATGACCCACTCTTAGTTGTCAAGTATGCTAGGTGTATTGTGGCTATAGCACCAGCATTACTGAAGTGTGGGAACTTGTAGAGATGGAAACATAAAAGCTGAAAATTTTCAGCAGTTTTGCTCCTATCAATTTATGGCGAATGCCATTCTAAACTTGGGTAACATTTTGAAATTGTATGTATGGCTGAATTATTTTGTGTGTTTATTTCTATGCTTGCTTTAGATTTTAAGAGTCCTACTTTGTTTACATTGTAAATCTTTCACTTGTCGAAAGTAAAGGCCAGTGCATTATACCAAGTGAAATAAGTCAGACAGAAAAAGATAAATACTGTATGATATCAATTATATGTAAAACCTAAAAAATAGAACAAACTAGTGGGTATAACAAAAAAGAAGCAAACTCACGGGACAAACTAGTTGGTAACCAGTTGGGGGGAGGGGCAGTATAGAGGTGGAGGAATGGGAGGTACAAACTACTGGGTGTAAGTTAGGCTCAAGGATGTACTGTACAACACAGGGAATATGACCAAGGTTTTGTAATAACTGTGAATGGAAAGTAACCCTTAAAAATTGTATGAAAAGATAATGCCACTGAAGTGAATAAAGTGAAAAATGGAGCACTGAAAAAAGAAAACAGGGTACCTGGGGAGTTGAGGTGCAATTCTTAAGAAACCTCCCTCCTGGTTAAATCATTGATGCAAGTTGAGGTTGGTAATTCCTTGTGCTCTCCTGTTGACTCCCCCACCCATTGCTAATTTCCCCAGCTCCTTCCCACACTCCACCCATTACACCACAAACACCAGACTGCTTTTGATTATTAATCAGTCCTTCACAACAACTTGATTACATCAAAATAATGAATTTAAATTGCAATATTAGCTAACAATGTATTTATGGTCAATTAATTCTCATTTTCAAAGCTGGGAATTTTTTAAAATTGAATGAAAACAAAAGTCAAAGTAGGGGCTTCCCTGGTGGCTCAGTGGTAAAGAATCTGCCTGCCAGTGCAGGAGACATGGGTTTGATCCCTGGTCCAGGAAGACCCCACATGCTGGAGAGCAGCTGAGCCTATGTGCCACAACTATTGAGCCTGTAGTCTAGAGTTTGGGAGCTGCAACTTCTGAAGCCCAAGCACCCTAGAGCCTATGCTCTGAAACAAGAGAAGCCACCACAATGAGAAGCCCACAAACTGCAATTAGGGAGTAGCCTCTGCTTGCTGAAACTAGAGAAAAGCCCATGCAGCAACAAAGACCCAGCACAGCCAAAAATAACTAAGAAGTGGAAAAAAGATTAAATTTTAAAAAGTCAAAATAATTTCTAATGTACCTTTCCTGCTCCGCCTGTTACTGCATTGTTGTTGGGAAGCATCCAAAATGTCCATCAATAGAGGATATGTTAAATTATGGTGCATCTGTATAATGGAGTAGTATGCAGCCACCGAAAGTGTGGCTGTTCAATTTTTCAAAGAGCTTGTCTCTTAAAAAACTGATGCTCTATATCAGTTATGTATGTTTATGTGTGTGCTCACTCGTGCTTTGGGACCCCAGGGACTGTATAGCCTGCCAGGCCCCTCTGTCCATGGAATTTTCCAGGCAAGAATACTGGACTGGGTTGCCATTTCCTACTTCAGGGGATCTTCCCAACCCAGAGATCAAACCCATGTCTCCTGTATTGCAGGTGGATTCTTCACCACTGATCTACCAGGGAAGCCCTATATCAGTACTAGATGAGTTCTAAAAAGTAGTTACTGATTGATTGATTGATTTAAAGCCAGGCTTAGAAGAATGCAATGGTTTGTGCAGAAAAGAGAGAATGTGTATGCTTAAATATGTAAATGCTAAATATCTCTAAGAGGATACTTGAAAAACTGATAATACTGGTCACCTAGGGAGAGTGGTAAGCACAGGGTAGAAATAAAATGAACCTCCTTTTTACAGTATGATTTTTTTTAATTTACTTACCACATATATATTTTTACCTTTGTTGTTGTTGCTGTGTGTGCTTTTTTTTTTTAAGCTAAAACTTGTTCGTACAAGCTACATCATAATAGTAAGAGCATCAGTCCCACAAAGAACCTCACTGGTCATCCCACTGCCGCAAAACGCCTGAGCTGTTTCTCCGAGCTGTGTGTGTTCTCAGCTGATGGCGGGACCAGCTCGAAGTTCTCAAAGACTCGCTGTTGGTTCACGGCAGGTGACACCTGCCTGGGAAGGCTGGATGACAGCCCAGTGTCAGAGCTCCTGTGTGCCTGGGATATGTTGGTGCCTTTCTCCCCTGAAGGCTGGAGCCCTGGTAGTCCCAGGACCCTCTCCAGCTTTGGGAAGCTCAGATAGAGTTCTCAGGATGAGACCTCTAGTTTCCCACTGGACTGCTCTTTCATGGAGCCAAATGCTCCATTTCTCACCTTGGCATGTGAGAAAAAGGCATACCTAGGGATTTTTAATTATTTGCACTTTATGCCCCCTAAAATTTCAAAAAACAAAGTGTGAGGGCACATAAATTTATGGATAACATAAAACTGGACAAGTATCAGTGCAAGTAAAAGCAGAAATCCGGTAACAGGAGTTGGACACTGGTTGTTAGTAGCTGTTAGAAGTACCTAGGATAAGTTAATTACTATAGTAGAGCACTTAATATAGCTTTGAATTTCTTGGCATGTAAGAAAAGGGAATATAAAGTGTATGGTCCTTTTTGTTTGAAGCCAGAATATCCCAAGTTTTGCCTGAGGAAATGGACATTTTCCTGATACTCAATTTAAGAAGGAAGTTGAAATGCAGATCCTTATTAAAAATACATGTAGGATGACTCAGATCTTTATGGTGGTTAGTGCCTGTCAAGGTATTAACAATCAGTGAGTCGAAATGTGCTGGACCTCACAAAATATAGTTTCATTATATGTCAGATTCACTGCTCTTTCTCTCTGCAGCCCAGGTGCTTCATTTGACCCTGCTTCCTGCTGCATCTCTGCATTCACTCTCTTCTAGTGTCTCCAAGTTGTGATCAGGGGTGCCGTTCTGGGTTGCAGATCCAATCCTAAACTCTCACTGCCCCTATCCTGTGTGAGACCCCAGCCCCCTCCCGTCCCTTCCTCCCCAGGCCCGCTCTCTCCTTGCTGTCTGTGTTCCAGCCATATTTCTGGCCATTCGCCCTTGTGCACACTCTCTTACAGCATGTTCCGCCTGCCCACGCCAGCTCTTCTCTCTTTGGATCTGAGCTGCATCATCATCTGAAGCTTCCCTGACCGCAAGGGCTCCCTCCCCACTGTTTGTTCTCATGTCTCTGTGCCCATCCCAGGAGCGCTTATTTCTGTTGCAATGTGTCCTCCCTCCTAAATTGTCAGCTGCACGACCGCAGGGACTGTCTCTTGCTCACTCATTGATCCCCAGCTCCACACCCATGCCCAGAGTGCAGGAAAAGGTCAGTGGATGCTCGAGGGAAGAGGGCCTGCCCTCAGTGATGGAGCCGCTGCAGCAGCCTCCCAGCCTCCCTCTGCAGTGGACTTTATACCACGCTGATACATCTCTTCTTGAAGCACACCTCTGATCACCTCATTGCCTGGTGGCGACACTGTCAAGGGGTCCCCGATTCCTACAGCATACAATTCACACCCCTCATTAAGCCCTCGCCCCGACCCAGGACTTTGCTGCATTTCCAAACTCCTTCCTCCCCATCTCCTTCGTCCTTGCAATATTGTTAAAATTAAGCACTCCAGGCTGCTCCATGCGCAATAGTCCCTCAGCCCTTCTCTGCATGTTCAAATCTTAACCATCCTGAAAGTAAATACCTTTAATTGAAAGTAATGTTTCCATGGTCCAAACTCTGAGTGCCTTTGACATGGTACTTACTTTCTATCTAAATTAAAGCTATTTTCTGTACATTTCTCTCATGTTGGCTTGTAGTCTTGTACCTAGCATGAATCTCACATAGCAAATAGTCATAAGATATGTTAAATGAGTGGGGCCTTGTATTAACTATTTTGCATCTTTCTAAGTCAGTCTTTAATAGGAACCATTTCCCCTCTGGGTACATAATTAGTAATAAAGTTTCTGTTTTTACATATATAGCAAATGGCCAGTCAGCTACAGATTCTCCTATTCTTTTAAATATATCTAAGGATTAGTGAATATGAATCCAGTTCACATACTGCTTTCTGTACATATTTCAGAGACCTCATGAGTTTTTATTACAAGGATATATAGTATTCTATACTAAATGCAGGACTTCCCCGGTGGTCCAGCAGTTAAGAATCAACCTGCCAATGCAGGAGAAATGGTTCCTTCCTGGCCCATGAAGATTCCACATGCCACGGGGCAGCTAAGCCTATGCACCACACAACAAGAGAAGCCACCACAACGAAGACCCAGTGCAGACAAAAATGAACCAATAAATAGATTAAATACTGAATGCAAGAAAGTAAAAATGAAATAGATACATGCAGCTTGTCATTATTTCAAGGGAAGACTACCCAAGCTAGCATTCTCTTCAAAACACAATCGATGGGCCATAGAACTTATTTCTAGCTGAGCATGAACTCAACACCTTTCTGAGCCACCCTGGCCCTCCACTGCCCTCCATCCAGCATGGTGGAAGTCTTCACCTGATAGTTACTGCTTGTTGCTGTGACTCCTGTGATAAGAGAGTAACCCCCTCCATTTCATTTCCTACAGGCTGATTTAAACTGCAATATTCAAGATGATGCTGGGGCTTTTTACGGCGTAACCAGTCAGTATGAGAGTTCTGAAAATATGACAGTCACCTGTTCCACCAAAGTTTGCTCCTTTGGGAAGCAAGTAGTAGAAAAAGTAGAGGTAAGTTGGCCTCTGTATGCTGGAACCTTCATTTGGGGTGGCCTGTTGCCTTCCTTTAAATATAAACTGGGGCAGAGAGGTTTTGTTTTTTAAGTGTCTTCTCCTTCTCCTCTGCCTTTTCCCACTCCCCACCCTCCATTACTTAAGAAAGCAAAATGATTTGAAAGCAACTGAAAGGAAGAAGGCCAGGAGTAATCCATGCCACCCTCCCTGGCCATCCAAAGTTAGCCCTGCTCTTGCCAGTAGGTCAGTCCAGCAGGAGGCCTTGAGGAGGGAAGGGGGCTGAGTGGAATCTGTTAGAGACAGATCCTGCCTTCAACTAATTGGCAGCTGCCTTCTAAAACCCAGGTGGCTTCCCTGGTGGCTCAGATGGTAAAGTGTTTGCCTGCAATGCAGGAGACCTGGATTAGGAAGATCCCTTGGAGAAGGAAATGGAAACCCACTCCAGTACTCTTGCCTGGAAAATCCCATGGATGGAGGAGCCTGGTAGGCTACAGTCCATGGGGTCGCAAAGAGTCGGACATGACTGAGCCACTTCACATTCACTTCTAAAACCCTGCCACCTTGAGTTTGGTCTTTGCTTTTGCCATTTCCACTCCCTTCATCATAATTGTTTTAAATCTATTTCAATACATACTGGGACCAAAAACCTATTTATGGCTTTTATAGTTCACACTTCCTTCCTTTTTAAACATGGATGATCATTTTGCTGGGGTGGGTTGCTGTTTGTGAATAATGTTTGCAGGTGATATTTCATTCAGAGTTGTGTTTTCCAGTGTCTTCTACCCACTACCCAATTCATCCATGCTCACAGTGGCTTTTATTCACAGGTGTCTAGGACCTCTCAGGTCCAGGAGCCCACCCTGACTTTTGTGCCACAGAAATAAATCCTTTCTCTCATGAGACATGAGAGAAAGGATGTATTGGGTGGAGAGAGGGAACGAGGAGATGTTTTTCAAGACTTTGGGCTGAACAGGAGGATTTGGGATGCTGCAGACCCTCATAGCTTCTTGAGCACAGGATGGGCATCCTGAGAATGTTGTTATGGAGGGTTATGCTGGTAGTCAAGTACAGATGTGAGAGTTGGACCATAAAGAAGGCTGAACACCAAAGAACTGATGCTTTCAAACTGTGGTGCTAGAAAAGACTCTTGAGAGTCCCTTAGACATCAAGGAGATCAAACCTGTCAATCCTAAAGGAAATCAACTCTGAATGTTCACTGGAAGGACTGATGCTGAAGTGTAAGCTCTAGTACTTTGGCTACCTGATGTGAAGGGCTGACTCATTGGAAAAGACCCTGATGCTGGGAAAGACTGAAGGTGAAAGAAGAAGAGGGCGACAGAGGATGAGATGGTTAGATAGCATCACGGACTCAATGGACATGAATCTGAGCAAACTCTGGGAGATAGTGAAGGACAGGGAAGCCTGACTATGGGGTTGCAAAGAGTTGGGCATGACCTAGGGATTGAACAAGAACAATACTGGTAGAGGAAGATGTGGGTGAGTTGACTAGATGGTTGCCGTGAGCTTAGGTGTTATGAGTGTTACTAAAAGAGTGGCAGAGGGGATCCGAGAAGACCTTTGGAATGGAACTTAGAAACTGACTGGATATTGAAGATCAAAGAGGAGGGAGAGTTGAAGATCACATGTTTTATGCTTAGAAGGACAGTGCAGTCTCCAGCAGAGATAAGTACATAAGATGTTCAACTGGAAATAGTCAGGGATGATTATGGATGCCAGACTAGGATTCTGGAGATAGGTAAAGACTGAAAATAGCATTTGGGAATCCTAAGCATTAGAGATAATCAGAGCTATGGGAATGGAGAGCTAGTTGCAGAGAGGAAATAGAAAGAGCACAGAATAAAGAATGAGCAGCAGCCAGCCTTGGGGTAAACGGAAGGGAGACGCAGACAGAGAAGCCGAGGAAAAAGATGGGAAGCTCCTCATGCCAAGGAGAGGGTAGGTGAGAAGGTGGCTGTGTAATGAGACATGACTGAGAGACCTGGAGGTACATGACCTCTATCTCCCTCGAGAAGGAAGAAGCAAAGGTACCTGTCAGTGGTTGGGAACACGGAAGGTTAGTGTTAGGCTTTGCTACCAAATGGCCAAGTTGTCAGGGCTTACTTGTAGCTGGTTGCCTTTGAATGATGAAGTTCTAGGAATTTTCATGGAGAAAGCATATACCTGGGGGGCTGTTCCTGGAGTCTGTTCTTTTCCACCCTCTATTTATCTCTACATGTCCCAATGTTGTGTTGATTTGATTACAGTAGCTTTGTAGCATGTTCTGACAAAATGTTGTCCACTGGAGAAGGGAATGGCAAACAACTTCAGTATTCTTGCCTCAGTAATCCCATGAACAGTATGAAAAGGCAAAAAGATACGACACTGAAAGATGAGCCCTCCAGGTCAGTAAGTGTCCAAAATACTACTGGGGAAGAGCAGAGAAATAGCTCCAGAAAGAATGAGGAGGCTGGGCCAAAGTGGAAATGACGCTCAGCTGTGGATGTGTCTGATGATGAAAGTAAAGTCACATACTGTAAAAAACAGTATTCCACAGAAACCTGGAATGTTAGGTCCATGAATCAAGGTAAATAAGACATGGTTAAGCAGGAGATGGCAAGAGTGAACATCAACATTTTAGGAATCAGTGAACTAAAATGGATGGGAATGAGTGAATTTAATTCAGGTGATCATTATATCTACTACTGTGGGCAAGAATCACTTAGAAGAAATGAAATAGCCCTCATAGTCAACAAAAGAGTCCAAAAGGCAGTACTTGGGTGCAATCTCAAAAACGACAGAATTATCTTGGTTTGTTTCCAAGGCAAACCATTCAGCATCACAGTAATCCCAAATACTAATGCCAAAGAAGCTGAAGTTGACCAGTTCTATGAAGACCTACAAGACCTTCTAGAACTAACACCCCAAAAAGATGTCCTTTTCATAATAGGGGATTGGAATGCAAAAGCAGGAAGTCAAGAGATACCTGGAGTAACAGGCAGTTTTGGCCTTGGAATATAAAATGAAACAGGGTAAAGGCTAATAGTGTATTGCCAAGAGAACGCACTGGTCACAGTAAACACCCTCTTCCAACAACACAAGAGATGACTATACGTGGACATCGCCAGATGGTGAATACCAACCGCAAACAGATTGATTATATTCTTTGCAACTGAAGATGGAAAAGCTCTGTACATTCAACAAAAACAAGACCTGGAGCTGACTGTGGCTCAGATCATCAGCTTCTTATTGTAAAATTCAGGCTTAAATTGAAGAAAGTAGGGGAAACCACTAGACCATTCAGGTATGACCTATATCAGATCTCTTATGATTATACAGTGTGACTAACAGATTCAAGGGATTAGATCTGGGAGACAGAGTGCCTGAAGAACTATGGAGGGAGGTTCATAACATTATACAGGAAGAGGTGACCAAAACCATCCTCAAGAGAAAGAAGTGCAGGAAGGCAAAGTGGTTATCTAAGGAGGCCTTACAAATAACTGAGAAGAGAAGTGAAAGTCAAAGGGGAAAGGGAAAGATATACCCAACTGAATGCAGAGTTCCAGAGAATAGCAGGGAGAGATTAAGAAAGCCTTCTTAAGTGAACAGTGCAAAGAAATAGAGGAAAACAATATAATGGGAAAGACTAGAGATCTCTTCAAGAAAACTAGAGATACCAAGGGAACATTTCATGTGAAGATGGGCATAATAAAGGACAGAAATGGTATGGACCTAACAGAATCAAAGAGATTAAAAGAAGAAGAGATGGTGAGAATACTCAGAAGAACTGTACAAAAAAGATCTTAATGACCCGGACAACCATGATGGTATGGTCACTCACCTAGAGCCAGACATCCTGGAATGTGAAGTCAAGTGGGCCTTAGGAAGCATTACTACAAACAAAACAGTGGAAGTCATGGAATGCCAGCTGAACTATTTCAGATCCTAAAAGATGATGCTTTTAAATTGTTGCATTCAATATGCCAGCAAATTTGGAAAACTCAGTAGTGGCCACAGGACTAGAAAAGGTCAGTTTTCATTCCAATCCCAAAGAAAGGCAAGGCCGAAGAACATTCAAACTGATGTATAATTATACTAATTCCATATGCTATCAGGGTAATTCTCAAAATCCTTTAAGCTCAGCTTCAACAATATGTGAACCGAGAACTTCCAGAGGCACAAGCTGACTTTAGAAAAGGCAGAGGAACCAGAGATCAAATTGACAACATTCATTGAATCATAGGAAAAGCAAGGTAATTCCAAAAAAAAACATTTACCTCTGCTTCATTGACCACGCTAAAGCCTTAGGCTGTGTGGATCATAACAAACTGTGGAAAATTCTTAAAGAGATGATGATAGCAGACCACCTTACCTGTCTCTTGAGAAACTTGTATGCAGGACAAGAAGCAACAATTAGAACCAGACATGAAACAAAGGACTGATTCAAAGTTGGGAAGGAGTATGTCAAAGCTGTTTATTGTCACCCTGCTTATTTAACTTAATATGGAGTACATCATGAGGAATGCTGGGCAGGATAACTCACAAGCTGAAATCAAGATTGCCAGGAGAAATAACAACCTCCGATATGCAGATGGTACCACTCTAACAGCAGAAAGTGAAGAGGTACTAAAGAGCCTCTTGATAAGAGTAAAAGAAGAGAATGAAAAGCTGGCTTAAAATTCAACATTCACAAAACTAAGATCATGGGATCCAGTCCCCATCACTTCATGGCAAATAGAAGGAGAAAAAGTGGAAACAGTGACAGATTTTATTTTCTTGGGCTCTGAAATCACTTGTGGAAGGTAACTGCAGCCATGAAATTAAAAGACACCTGCTTCTTGGAAAGAAAGCTATGAGAAACCTAGAGAGCATGTTAAAAAGCAGAAACATCACTTTGCTAAGAAAAATCCATCTAGTCAAAGCTGTAGTTTTTCCAGTGGTCATGTATGGATGTGAGAGTTGGACCATAAGGAAGGCTGAGTGCCAAAGAATTGATGCTTCCAAACTGTGGTGCTGGAGAAGACTCTTGAGAATCTCTTGAAATCCACGGAAATCAAACCAGTCAATTCTAAAGGAAATCAATCCTGAATATTCATCAGAAGGACTGATGCTGAAGCTGAAGCTCCAACTCTTTGGCCACCTGTTGCAAAGACTCAATTCATTTTAAAAGACCCTGATACCAGGGAAGATGGAGGGCAAGAAGAGAAGGGGGCAACAAAGGATGAGATGGTTGGATGGTATCACCAACTCAGTGAATATGAGTTTGAGCAAATTCCAGGAAATAGTGATAGACAGGGAAGCCTGGCATGCTGCAGTCCATGGGGTCGCAAATAATCGGACACAACATAGTGACTGAACAACAGTAGCATTTTCAGATATCTGCTAGGGTGAATCAGTCTCCCTACTCTTTTCTTTTCACACATTTTCTAGGCAGGTTACCAGCATTTATTCTTCCAAAGTTATGAGATCATTTTAAAAATGTAAAGAAAAACAGAAGTCTTATTTGAGCAACCTAATTGCAATTGCCGGCTTCCCTGCTGGCCCAGACTGTAAAGAATCTGCCTGCAATGCAGGAGACCCGGGTTTGATCCCTGGGTCTGGAAGATCCCCTGGAGAAGGGAATGACAACCCACTCCAGTATTCTTGCCTGAAGAGTCCCATGGACAGAGGAGCCTGGAGGGCTACAGTCCATGGGATCGCAAAGAGTCGGGCACGACTGAGTGACTAACACAAAAATAACACCAGCAACAATGGTAACTGCATTAGATTTAGATATTATTTACAGGCAGTTTGATATTAAATCTTTCTAATCAAGAATCTATTTGCATTTTATCTATTTTAGTAAGATTTTACACTTTTCATGTGTAGATTCATCTCTTTCTTGTTAAATATATCTCTAAATATTATATAAATTTGTTAATACAATTTTCATCTTCTAGAGTTTAATTACTAAAAGAAAGCTCCTACTTTTTGCATATCTATATTCTATTTGGCCATCTTGCCATATTCTGTCATTTATTTCTAGTGGTTTTTTCCCTCTAGATCCTTGGGTTTCCTGTGATATATTATCTTAGCAGCAAGACTATTTTATTTCTTCTTTTCCAATATTCTTGCCACTTTTATTATTATTACTGTTACTATTTTCTCACCTTTTCATTTGCTAAAACTTCCAACACAGTTGTAACAAGAAATAAAAGAAATAGTAATGGTGAATATCCTTATATGGTTACTGATATTAGTAGAAATAGTTTTGATGTTTTAACATTGGATTTATTATTAGTTTTTATAAATGGTCTTTATTTTATGTTAAATTCTTTCTCTTCCTATTTTACTTATTTTTTTTTATTAGTAATAGCTGCAATATTTTATCAAATGCCTTTTCAGCAACTCTTACTCTGTGTTTTTCCTCCAGTTTTTTGACATCATGAGTTAACAAATATCCCGTATATGAACTACCACAGCATTCCCAAAGAACGCTCTACTTTGGATACCTTAACACATTGTTTGGTGTTTTACATAAAATGTTTGCATTGCATTAGTGATAGTAGCAGAGAAGGCAATGGCAACCCACTCCAGTACTCTTGCCTGGAAATCCCATGGACGGAGGAGCCTGGTAGGCTGCAGTCCAGGGGGTCGCTAGGAGTTGGACATGACTGAGTGACTTCCCTTTCACTTTTCCCTTTCATGCATTGGAGAAGGAAATGGCAACCCACTCCAGTGTTCTTGCCTGGAGAATCCCAGGGATGGCAGAGCCTGGTGGGCTGCTGTCTATGGGGTCGCACAGAGTCAGACACGACTGAAGCAACTTAGCAGCAGCAGCAGCAGCAGCAGCAGTAGTGATAGTAGTCTGTACTTTTCTTTTTTATAATCTCTTCATCATATTTCAGTGTTGAATATACATCAGTTCTACAAAAATAATTGGAATACCAACCTTTTTCTATGGTATAGAATAGTTTGAATAACATTGAAAATGTCACAAGATGAAAATTCTTTAAAGGTTAAATAAAACTTAGCTGTAAGACCATTTGATCTTGGAATGTTTTCAGTGGTAGATTTCTACATAGTTTTTAGTTCTTTCTACAGTAATTGACCTACTAGAGTTTTCTACTTCTTTTTGGTTCAGTGTTAGTGATTTGTGTTTTGCTGGGACATCATCCAGTTCTCTGGATTTTTCTTTGTTTTTATTTATTGATTGGTTGGTTGTTTGCCATAGAGTTACATGAAGTAGCCTTGTCTTTATCTTCAGATTGATAATGTGACTGTTTTGTCTCCTTTCTTTTCCTTCTTAGGCTTGTGGAGGGTTTATTTTGTCTTTTTAAAAAGTTAGATTTTATATCCTGTCTACATTTTAAATTTCCTTTGCATTCGTTTGAGCTTTTATCTTTATTAATTTTTGGTTCCTGATTTTCACTGATTTTAGTTTATTTTGTAGAGCTTATTAATTTTTTAAGATGTGTACTAAGTTCTGTAACTTTTCATCTTTAATAATGAAGACATGAAGCTGCTTTCCTCCAAGTACAGCTTCATTGAGTCCCCAAAATTTGATGTAAATATTTTCTTTTTCATTACTCTTTAGATAGCATGTAATTTCTTCTTAAATTCCTCTTTGATCCAAAGTATCTAAGAGTGTCTTTCTTCTCTCTGAATGTTTCAGTGGGATCTTCAAATATGTATTTAAGTGTTTTGTTAGTCACCCAGTCGTGTCTAACTCTTTGCAACCACATGGACTGTAGCCCGCCAGGCTCCTCTGTCCATGGAATTTTCCAGGCAAGAATACTGAAGTGGGTTGCCATTTCCTTCTCATATATATGTGTATAAAACATTTTTAAAAGTTAAAGACATAACACAGCCAGGGGCTCATGATCAGTGTGAAACAGTTTTTCACAAAGTAGAGAAATTAGCTGCATTGAGTTTTGCCCTATGAGGCCTTATCACAGTAAAGAAAGATTTTCTGTGGGCTGAAGAATTGTGACTAGCTGGGCTTGCTCTCACAAATTTCTAGGTAGGGAATCACTCAGCAGGCAATTATATTTTTTTTCCTGACCTTTGCTGAAAAAACATCTATACAACTTTTCATTAAAGTATTTTTACAATTTTAAAAAAATTTCCAGAAAAATAATGGTTCCTCAGTATGGTGTTAAAATTGGAGTTAGGATTGTCTTTAATTAAGTAAAGTACGTAAGTAGTGCAACATATAACAGCTGATTCACGTTGGAAAAGTGAAATGCTTTTATAAACAATCATATCTTTTTCATGTATTTTGAAGTCAAAAGTATAAACCTTTTTTCCCTCACAGACGGAATACGCAAGGTTTGAGAATGGCCGATTTGTCTACCGAATAAACCGCTCCCCAATGTGTGAATATATGATCAACTTCATCCACAAGCTCAAACACTTACCAGAGAAATATATGATGAACAGTGTTTTGGAAAACTTCACAATTTTATTGGTAACTGTTATGTCTCTTTCCTGTTTTGTCAGACTCAGCCATGAAGCTGCCAGGGAAGAGGGGCCTGGGTGGGTCTGGGTCCCAGGTGGTCAGTCAGCAGTTGGATTCATGCATCCATAAGGCAAACTTGGTTTGGCCCAGGTTTGTGAAAGAGAAAGGCTCTCATCTGGCTGGGCTTTCTAAGCTTGGCAGAACTGGAATTTGGGGAAGGAGGGTAGAGGTAATAAAAACTGGATTCTCCATTCTGGTTGCACATTAGAGAAACCTGAAGAATGTCTTAAAAATCCTGATAGCAGGACTGCATCCTAGATCAGTAAAATTAGGATCTCTGAGGATAGGACCCAGGCACATATTTTTCCAAAGTTCCCTGGGTTATCCCAGCAGTAGCTAAGTTGAAGTCTCAGCAGCCCTGTAGTATACAAACCATAAATGAGGCAAAAGCTGAGTCAGCAGGTTTGTATTTAAGGCATACCTACACTCATTTCAGGAAGGGTTTACAAGGCCTTATTATAAGTAGCATATATTAATATAGCAAAATGTAAACTCTCAGTACCAGGAGAAATATTAACTAGAATATAATGGCATAACCAGGAGCAGGAGTAGGGGAGAATATTTATGGGCTGAAAAGTATGGTCAAAACTTAACAGGCAACTAAAGAGCAAGGAAAAAGCAGTAGTGCTCAAGGTCCATGATGGGAAAGTTTTCCAGTTCCCTTGGGCAATGCTCTGCATGTGTTTTTTTTCCCTCAAATATTTAACTTTAAAACAATTTCTCGTGGAGACTTCATTTGGTGACTTAGGAAGGTTAATAAGTACAATGTTCTCAAAATACACCCATAAAATATGTAGTAATGGATTTCATAAGGCTCGTTTTTTAAAAAATAACATTCCTTGGTTAAACCAAAGGCAAAATGCCAAAACAAAATTCAGTGGAAGCAATTTTGCTAAAAGGGGCAGCAGGACAATATTGTGGTCAAATATTCAGCCCTCTGAAAGCCTGCTTTGTTATTCTTTGTTACCAGAATTTAGAATTATAATACTTGAAGAGCAGGAATTCTGTACCTGGATGCTTTGGATCCAATGGGACATTGTTTTTCAATCAGTGTATATAAGTGTTAGTCACTCAGTTGTGTCCAACTCTACTATTCCATCGACCACAGCCTTCCAGGCTCCTCTGTCCATGAAATTCTCCAGGCAAGAACACTAGAGTGGATAGCCATTCCCTTCTCCAGGGCATTTTCCTGATCCAGGGACCAAACCCAGGTCTCATGCACTGCATGCAGATTCTTTACCATCTGAGCCACCAGGGGAAACCCTGTAATGTACTGGTGAAAAAGAGAGAAAAGAAAAGGCTGTCCCCTAGTTTCTCCCAAAACCCTGATCTATGGTTTTTGCCCATTTTTTAGGATGTAAATATACCTTCCATGGGCACTTTCAAGCTACATTGGCCATCTAGCTCATGAAATTCCTTAATATATAACAATAACATTCAAAGCTAGTAGGAACCAGTTCTTGTATACCACTGAAAAAGTAAATAAATAAATAAAAATTAAGAAATTAAAAACCATCTGCATATTGGATTCCTCCCAGACACTTTTAAAAATTCAGGGGACTTCCCTGGTGGTCCAGTGTATAAGGCTCCAGGCTCCCAATGCAGGGGGCCTAGGTTTGATCCCTGGGCAGGAAACTAGATCGCACATGCTGCAGCTAAGACCCCAGTGCAGCCAAATAAGTAAATTTTTTAAAAAAATTCTGAAGGATGGGGCCGAGCATCATGGTTTTTGTTTATTTTTACTGCTCCCCAGGTAGTTCTGGTGTGCAGCCAGGTTGAGACCCATTGCCGTATGGGATTGGTGAGTGAGCCACAGGGTGCCTCAGTTCACAGACACGTGATTATGGGCACACAGTAGGCAGACAGATGGTTGTGTAAATTGTTTTCATTTATTCCAAGGAGAGAGTCTCAGTGGATTCTCCTGTGTGTCCATGTCCCTCTGAAACTTGGAAGCTAGTAGTCTGGGAGAAAGTTTAAAAAACATATTCTTCACTAACTCTTCATTATTATCCTTTTCTTTAATGATCTTTGGTGAAAATTGAGCAGTTCAAGGTTTAGGATGCTGGCAGGTATTTGGCTATAGATGCTTTTTGTTGCTACTTAAGGACATATGAATCACCTTAGTGCTCAGATGATGTGGATGTTAAATAACCTCAGAAGTTAACCAAAACTCTCTGAATGGATGGCCTCCCTCCCTCTCCTGGAAGGAGTCTTAGCTGTTTCTTACAAACTGATGAGACTATTTCAGCACATTAAGGAATATGTCCTCAGTCCCTAAAACCTGACCTCAAAACACAACCAAAGAATATATGACCTGGGAAAGTTGTGAGTATCTATTACCCACAGAACCCATGTAACTATTATATTGGTAATGCCTCTTTGAAAACATGGCTTCCATCCAAAGAACTTACCAGGTAAAATTAATTTTAGAACATATCAACTACATAAATCCCTTTGTTATAAAGCATTAGTAGCTCTTAATAAATATTTGCTAGGAATAATATTTTTCTGTAGAAAAATGAAATTAAGCCAGCACTCCTGGGTAATGAAGTCATCTCACTGATAAACAGCAGAAATCGTACTTTTCAGTGCTTCCTTGGAGGGGGTGGGGTTAAGGACATGGCCAGGATGACAGCCGCTGGACATAGTTGCAGGTGTTTTACTAGGTCATTGAATACAAAACCTGTATGTCACCAAGACCAGTTCCGGCCTTGCTGGCTTACTGGTTTCATCAGGATGACTCTGGAATTGAGGTGACCCTGTAGGTTCATGGCCCTAATAATGGCAGTCAGGCCAAGGAAGATTGCAACTGAATTGTGGGCCAAGGATTCCAGTCATCTTTCGAGGTCCTACTTTGACATACAGCTTGCTAGAAACATTTTTTTCTCTCCTTCATCTCAAGCATGAAGCATAAATAGGATATAGGATATATTCTTTCATAGAAAGTTTGCAAGAAGGTAAGCTAGATCACAGAGGTTCCAGGCACAATGCTAAATCTTTTGTAGATATGTTATGAAATTCTCACTGCAGAACTATGAGGTCATTTGTATTCCCGTTTTATGGATAGAGGAATGTTAGGCCTCCCTGAGGTCACAGAGCCAGTGATAGACATAAATTAAGATTTGAATTGATAGAAAAGACACTTTGCAGGGTATGTCATGGTCATGGAATAAGAAGACTTGGGTTTAGGATCCAGCTCTACCTATGACCTTGGTTAAGGCATTTAAAATCTCCAGACCTCCTTTTCCTCCATTACAAAGTGCCCAAGTCTGCCCTCTCCGCTTCAGAGGTTATTGAGAGTGGTTTCGTTTGTTCAGCTAAACTATGGAGAGAGGTTTCCTAGCTGCTGGAATGCAGTGCAAATAAAACACAGGAAGTGTGGGCCTGGTGGGGGGAACGAGGCAGATAAATAGGCCATGACCCTGCACAGCTGTCATGGCTGTGGTGCATTTGTGAAAAAGAGTAATTGAACTGCCTGAGCAGGCACCTGTAGTTTGAGTGAGGTAGGGAATTCTCAGGGATGTTAAAAGATGATGTTTAAGTTGCCTTGATGGATAAGCAGATGTATTTTTCAGATTTACCAAGAAAAGGGTCATTCGATGGGTGCATAGTGATGTGTCAGGTGCAGAGCTGCGGTGTACTGGGCAGTCAGGGCAGGCCCCTTGGAGTCCGGTGAGAGAGATGGGCATTTGTCAAGCACAGGGAGTCACCAGCTGTGTAACTCAGCTATGGCGGGTGGTTGGTAAAGGTCGGTGCATGGTGCCCAGAGGCATGTAATGAGAGGTCAGGGAAGGCTTCTCTGAGCAACAAGCAGCTGGGAGGTGTCTGCCAGATGGGTAGATAGGCAGAGACGGTAGGAGGGAGTACTGCGTGTGGGAGGAAATGCAGCACTGGGAGGCCTGGAAACAGAGCAGGGTGACTGGCGTAGGGAGAAAGAGGAGGGCCGCCAGCAGGGTGCCGGCCAGGTAAGACCAGCCAGACTGGGCCCTGCCTCTTCTCACGCTCATCCTTGTAGGATGAGAACAGGCTCTCTCTTCATCCTGAAGTTCAAAAGAGGCCATTCAGCAGGAGGGTAGTGTTGTCAGATTTATATCTCTTTTAGGGTTACGGTAGCTGCTGTGTGCAGATGGAACTGGTGCCCAGCAAGGGTAACTCCTGGTAGGGGAGTCCAGATTAGGTTTGCTGGTACCTTGGGTTGTGGCAGTGAAAAAGGTGGATGGATTCAAGAACTCTTGAGGAGGTAAAAGCAGCAGAACATGACATTTGCTTGGATGTGAGGATGAGAGAGAGATTTCAGTCATGAAAGACTTGCACACTTGGAGTATTTGATCTGTAAGGGAAGTGGCAGGGAGTCAGACTAGAAAAGCAGGTGGATGTTAGCATTGAAAAACTGTATTGCCCAGAAAAAGTAGATGACTCATCACTGTATCCATTCATTTATTTAGAGCAGCATGGCATAACAGGTAAGAAAAAGGTCTTCAGAGTCAGAAGATCTGGGTTTTTTGTTGACAGTAAAAGTGAAGAAAGTGTCCCACTCTTTGCGACCCCATGGACTATACAGTCCATGGAATTCTCCAGGCCAGAATCCTGGAGTGGGTAACCTTTCCCTTCTCCAAGGGATCTTCCCAATCCAGAGATCAAACCCAGGTCTCCCATATTGCAGGCGGATTCTTTACCAGCTGACCCACAAGGGAAGCTCAAGAATACTGGAGTGGGTAGCCTATCCCTCCTCCAGCGGATCTTCCTGACCCAGGAATCGAACTGCAGTCTCCTGTATTGCAGGCGGATTCTTTACCAACTGAGCTAGGAGGGAAGCCCCTTGTTGACATTAGTACAACCTTAAATTATCCCCAAGCATCCTCGCTTGTCAAACGGGAGTAAAATGACACCTGCTGCTGGAGTTGGAATATTACATGAGATTCTTCCTGCAAAGTGTTTAATACCGAGGAGATGCATGGTAAACAGTCAACAGATAGTGGCTATCATTCTGTGAATTTCCATCCATTCAGCAAATACAGTAGACCCTTGAACTGCATGGGTTTGAACTGCGTGACTGTTCTTTTACTCAGCACTTGCTTCACTGAGTCCAGGCACTACATGTTAATGTAGTGGTGAGTTAAGTCACACACACAGCTATGTCTCCCATTGACTATTGTGGAACAAAATTTAGTAAAGGTTTAGGGATAAGATAGGAAACAGTTCTAGGATAAATGACTCTCCTATGGTACAGAATTATAGAAAATTCTCTATGTTGTTCAAAAAAAAAGTCACCCCCCAAAAAAAAAAAACTCACACTAATTCTTGTGGTGTTTTCTTAGGCTCAGATTATGAGTGAGACCCCATCTGTAAGGTCTTTCTTACATATGGTAACTAAACTTAGATAGGATTTAAGTTGGACCCTTAGTATCCTGAGTTTGTGCAGGAGTGGGCAGAGTGAGGCTGAATAGATCTCTAATAATCCACTTTTTGAACTTTAGAGTCTGTATCCGTCTCCGAGTAAACCATCTCATCATGGCACAGGTGGAATGTTTTTATTTATGTGGTGTTTGATATAGATATATATGTGTGTGTATATATATATATATTTTTTTTATAACTTTTAAAAAATTTTATTGAAGTGTAGTTGATTTATAATGTGTTAATTTCTGCTATACAGCAAAGTGATTCAGTGATACATACATATATATACTTTTTCACAATCTTTTCCATTCACACTTTTATTTTTTTAACAGGTGGTAACAAACAGGGACACACAAGAAACTCTCCTGTGCATGGCCTGTGTATTTGAAGTTTCAAATAGTGAACATGGAGCACAGCATCATATTTACAGGCTTGTAAAGGACTAACCGTGGTTATTTATATATATAGATATCTGTATATACACACACACATATGTGCGCACACACACACACTCTCTCCATGATCGAACGACTGACTGTAAACCTCACCATGCAGGGGTGCTGCCCTGGCCCTGAGGTCACCCCGATTTTTCTAAATCCTGTTTGAAGTCATTTTTTCATGTGTTCATACTCATTGTAGCTGTGAAATTCTGGTACAGTTGTAAAAAGAGAAATCAAGTTGTTTCTGTGTGTTATTCAGATCCACAGCCCACAGTTCCTTGGAAAGGTGAACCTTAAGAACCCAAGTCTCTGTCTGCAGAGACCTATTTCTCATTGTGGTAGAAAAAAAAAATTGAGACAGAGCATTTGCCATTGGACATTTACAGCCTTTATACAAATGTATTTAGTGTGGTTTTTTTTTCCAACATAAAATTCTTGTTTTAAGATACAAGTAAAATTAATCTTTAAATATAAATGTAAATTAGTACACAAAACTAAGAATCTTTAGACTTATCTTTGTAACTAATTAGGGTGGAAGTTATGAAAGAATGTAATTCACTAAGTTATTTTTTAAATGAAACTTTTCTTTCTTTTTGAAACCAAATGTTAAAATATAGCCTTAAGAAATACTTGGTAGAAATATCCTAATGAGACAAATTTGTACTTTTCTCCTCAAGGTTAAAACTAATCTCCTAATCCATTAAACTCTTGAAACAGGTATTACAGAGGAAGAAAACTTCACCCCTTATCCTTAACATATATAGTATATTTAAAAAATATAAAATTGTATTGTACTAATGTGGTGATTATTTAATGAAAAAAAAGATGGCTCTTTTTGCAATAAGTAGATAAATACTGAAAATCTAAGCTTACAATGTTTATAGTCTTGTGTGTGCAGTTATATTTTATATGGACAACCAAATTTTTTATTAAGATGAGTAAATATTTGAACCACTGAAATTTAATAACAAAAATTCAAAATTGGCATGAATACTGCACTGTGAGCTGCAAATTATAGAAAACCCTGTGGCTGGGAGAAATTTCATCAGACCAAACTTGTAAAAGGCTCATCAGTTTTAGGATTTCTGCTCCCCAGAAAATCACAAGCATACTCACCAGCCTGTGGATAAATAATTTCTGGTGATCCAATATGCATATTGACCTGTTGTAACTATGTGTGTATGTGTGTGTTTGTGTGTACATACAAACATATACATATATAGTTATTCAACGCTTATTTATTGAACATCTGTTCAGTGTCACTCAGTTTGCTAGGTGCTGATATATGTATTTGTCAATCTTTGTCCATAGATCTTGGTGTATTCTCTAAGGACACCCATTTTCTTGACATCTCTCAATAAGTCACAATACTTATTTGACTGAGGCTGAAGAGGCTCGGCTATCTATCTCTGCCCTTTCCAAACAGGTTCATTTGGGAGGTTTTCTTCCCAAGAGAGATTCAACTTTCCAACCCATATATTTCAAAGCATTGTCCAGGCAGAGCTGGTTTGGTGTGGTCACATGTCTTGTTACTTCCGTACATTGGGAAGGGGACAGGGCATACTCCCCACCTTCCTGGAGGAAACTGACTTGTTGATAATTGTCAGGAATGTTAACACTACAGAACATGAAATGTCTTGCAAGTTGTAATGCATGTCAAGACTTTTACATCAAGCCAGAAAAATAAAAAAACTTTGTACTCTCACATTCAAGTAACCTACACACCCTCTTCCCTATACCCCACCAACTGTGACCCTGCTTGTATACTGGCTAGTATCTGAGGTCAGGAGCATGAGGGTGTGGCTGGCTTGTGGAAACAGAATGCTGAACCACGCCTGACCACACCCAAACCCATGACCCTGGTCCCTGGGAAGACCAGAGGAAAAAGTGCAGAACTTTCCCCTTTTGGAATGCACATCCCTTACGTAAGCCAGCAGGATGGTGTGCATCTTCCCTCCATAAACAGACTACAGTTTGTTCCCTGATTCCGAGTGGCCTCTGAAGAGTTGCCCCAGCAGCCCACCCTTCCATCTGGTCTTCGGCCCAAGTATTAAGCTTCTCCCTTGGTCATCATACTTATGACTTCTCTTGGTCACCCCTCTTAGGGGTGCTTCTTTTGCTCCCATCTCCTGCATCTTCCTGAGGATTACCCCCAGTCTTCTCAGGACCTAGGGCTGCAAGTGATCTTATGTGGCTAAAAGCCAGGCCACCCCAGAACTTCAGGGGAAGAGGTATTTGGTTCATATTCTCTCCCGGAAATGGAACTCTTCCATGCTGCCAGGAGGGCTCTTAGGATTTACTTTTTTCAAAGCACAAATAGACTGAGACCCAAAAACACCAGCTAGAGATAGTTCTGTTAAGTGAAGAGTAGATCATACCCTGGCCTCACAGAGTCAGGCTGGGCCCTCTGATACTTTTCCTCCTCCTCCAAATGCCTTTGTAGTTGAGTTTGGGGTCTCCATGGATGACCTTGAGGGTTACTTTTTGTTGTTAAAACAAGTTTGCTTCTTGTCTTGTTCTAAAGGTTTCTCCAGGGCAGGTAGTTTCCCTGTCTTAACCACTGGTCCATTTCTCTGTCACTTCTAAATTAGACCCTGGGATTAGATTTGTGTGACAACATCTAATCCAAGTCTGATTTTTGGTCTTTGACCATCCATGGCAGAGTCCTATTTATTCGTCAAGCTTTCTGAACCATAAAGAAACCTTCCCAAAACTCTGTCCTCACGGCTCTCTTCTGGGTGCTCCATCTCCTGGTTGACCCTCCACTACCAGGATTGATTCAGGGACGTCTTGTGCTTTCACTGGAGAGTTTGGAGGCCACTTTCCACAGCCTGAATAGGGAGAAGCTAAAGAACTGAGCTTTGGTCTCTTGGCATTCATTTCCCATCTTAGCAAGAGACCTAAATAAAGTCGAGGCTTTTTCAAAACATGTCCTAGAATCCCAGAATGTCTAAGCTACCCTAGACCAGGGTTTCTCAACCCTTTCTAGACCCTGTTGACATTTGGGCCAGATAATTCTTTGTGGTGCAGGGCTGTCCTGTGCCTTGTAGGAGGTTTAGCAGCATCCCTGGCCTCTGCCCACTAGACATACTCTTTCCCCAGTTGTCACAACCCCAAGTGTCTCCAGACATTGCCAATTGTCCCATGGGCCACAGAATCGCCCTTGCTTGAAAAGCACTGCCCTACATCCACAGGTCACAAATGCCATATTTGACATCTTTTTTCTTACATTTTATCCTGAGAAAGCTTCTCTCCTGGGAGCCTTGTTTCAGGCCATCAAGAGACAGGTAGGGATATTACTCAAATGACATTGTGTCAGTGTTTCTAACTGTTTCAGAGCTTCTACTTCACAACAGAGTCTCTCAGCTACAAGTATTCTTTCCTTCCTCCCTGGGGAAACTGGGGACAACTGGTTACCAACATCCCTATGATCAACTCACACCGCTTAAAGAGGATTTCTAATTTGTTCTTGATTCCGTATTTCATCTGGTTAAAAAATGCCACCCATTTTCATTATTTCTCATAAGGTTATTGTTCCCATTATCAGACCTTTGATCATTTCAGTGAATTTCTTCTGGCCTTCCACTTTTAGCATTAGACTCAAATGTTTTTTGTAGCATTTATAGAAACTTCTGGAACACTTCATCTTTAAGGATGGAGGAGAGAAGCATTCATTTTGTAAGAGGACTGCTAGAGTTCTTCTTTACTAAGCTATGGGAGAGCGCGGTCTACAGGCATACCTCAGAGGGAGCACAGGCTTGGTTCCAGGGAACCACAAACAAGCAAATATCACAGTAAAACGAGTCACACGGTGCATGTGAAAGTTATGTTTACACTATATTGTAGGCTATTAAATGTGCAATAGTATTATGGCCAGAAAAAAAATCAATGCACATACCTTAATTACGATATTGCTGAAAAATGCCAAAACAATTACAACAGTAATTTAAAGATCACAGATTGGAATCACAGTTGGAATATTGTGAAAATTATCAAAACGTGACACAGAGACACAAAGTGAGCAAATGCTGTTGGAAAAATGATGCCAGTAGACTCATTTGATACAAACCTTCAATTTGTAAAAACTGCAATATTTGTGAAGCCTGAGAAAACAAGGTATGCCTGTGACCTCCTCCAGTTTGTAGATGAGAGAGTTGAGACCTGGAGGAGACATGACTTGCCCAAAGTCACCTGCTGGTCAGTGACAGCTGGCTAGGAAGGCCCTAGGACTCTTGCCACTTGATCCTCAGCCTTTTGGTGGGGGTCGTTCCTCTTTGGTGCTCAGTGAGGAAGAGAAGGAGAGGAAGACCCTTCTTCTGCCAGAGCAAGAGCGTCCCCTGGGGTTGATGCTGCTTATTCCTTGAGGGTCTTGTTGGGGAGGCATCCACCAGCAGATAGGAAAGCTGATGAGCCTTTTCCTTACCCCGAGGACAGTTCACCTGCCACAGGCTCTGAATCAGATTTCTCTTCACAAAACATCCCAGCAGCAACGTCCCACTCTCAGACCAGCCAAAAAATAAACAGCCCCCATGCCCAGAACTTGGTGTTACAGACCCAAGTCTTCTGTTTAGGTCTCAACACTCTAGCAGCTTGTGTTTTTGTACAAACGTAAATTATTTAAATCACACAAGATAACAGTCAACTTTTCAAACCAGGTACCGATCACTTGTATGATTTTTGTCTATGCTCTGGTACACTACGCCTGTTCTAACGAAGGGTAGAACCCATGTTGTGTGTTGGTGTTCACACCTGTGATATTAAGAGGATGCGTCTGCATTGCTTCTTTCCTTCTGTTGATGTTTCTGTGGCGAAACCCTGCACATGTCATTTCTGAAAAGCCTTAAATCTTCGCAATGTTGCGTGTAGGGTTTGCAGTGCAGAAGGCTGCCTCGGAACTGTGAGCCCTTTTGTAAGCTGGAAGCATTTCTCTTACTATTGTTACTTTTGTAGGAAGTTTTCAATTCAGAGCTGCCAAAGCGTTCCGTAAGCAGTGCCTTAGTGATATTTAGTCGTGCCGCCAGCCTTTTCTCACACAAGTTCTCTATGTCCCTTTACTAATCGGCCCAGTATTTAAAACAGAATAAGCAAGTGTTGTTTTCAATTTTGTTTTTTGTAAGCCCATTTTTCTCCATATCTATAGGAAACTGACTTCTTGGTCTGAAATCTGAAATGAACAGAAGTCAGTTCACTGACCACACCATCCAATGCCTATACCAAAACAGAAGGTCTTGCAACTTCATAGTTTACTCTGAAAAGCAAATAGTACACTTTAAATGTTGCCTTTTAAATCCACGACCAAAAACTTAGCTATTTGTGAACCTTCTGCACTCTAGCATGAAAGTGCCTTTGGTTTGAGATTCCAGCTTAGAAAAGTGCTGCCATAATCATGATAATTTGTAGAGAGACCAAAAATATTCTGAGATCACCGTAATGCCTTTGGTTTACCGGGATGAATAACCAATGACAGGCCTCTGTTCACAAGAGCACGACGCGGACCCCACCTGCTGTGCATCTATACGCCGTGGGGAACCCCCCACCACTCCCACCCCTGGAGCCCACAGCAGCAGGAGGATCCCCAGAAACTGGTATGTTTGTGTGCCATAACCCAGTGCGCCATCTCTGCCCATCACCCAGCCCTGCGTCCGCCCAAGGGGACTTGCACACAGCCCACAGGCAGTGGACAGATGTGACCTTCTCCATACGCTTGTGCTCAGTCTGTAGAGCCTGCCTTTCCACTCAGATGCCAGCGCGCACTTCTCCGGTTTACGCAGTGATACCGTTTTGAAAGTTGGAAGCCTCAAACTGAGATGACAGTGCAGAACAAAAAATGGTTTAGGGTCATCACAATTGACTTGTTCTTCTTAGGGCGAAAATGTTGACTCTGAGTGTTGTCTGAATGTGCTATGAGAAACTCCCAAAGAGTACCACTCACAATTCGGAATTTTCAAAGAATGTTCCAGCCCTCTAAAGGGCAACTCTTTTAGAGTCCGTGTTGGCTTTTATCAAAACTTTGTGTAAATTGGGAAAACTGATAGAGGGGAGGAAGAGGAGTGAAAAGGACGAGAAGGCAGAAACACCAGCCAAGTAAAAGCCAGGACAAAAAAAAAGATTGTTCTTTACCAATATAGACTTTACAATGACATTAGAATCGTTGAAAGTTAGCCTCTGAATGCGTATGATCTGTCTGTTTCTACCTGGTGTCTTTAAGAATACCCTCTTTGGGCTCTCTGAAACTTCAGGAGTGATTTCTACCCACACCAAGTTGTGAGTACTCATAGAAGTTTATACAATGGAAAAAAAAATTCAAATGAAAAGGGAAATTGCTCAACACAAGTTATAGTTAGCTGCTGAACTCAGCCCCTCCCTGTCATGTCAAGACTACACCACAACTTGGAAGAAATTAATCAAATATTTGTTTTCCTGTTTCCCTCTTCAACTGTTACTGTGCTTTCTTTGGCAATAGTTTTCTTTCATTAACTGATTGCTTATATTGTTAAGAATGAAGGTTTGCGTTTAAAATGTATTGCGTTGCAAAGGATAGTTTCACTGAAGTCATGCACCATTAAATAAGATGAAATATTTGTATTTATTGTCCTACTTCCTAAGCTGTTAACTTGTTTTATTCTCTGTGAGCATTGAGTCTGTCATATGCCCCACTCCATCATTTTACTATTTGAAATGGCATTTATTTTCCCTCTCTGTTCGTCACTAAGTGGGGTCAGATTCCAAAAGATTCCACCGCTCTCAGGCTGGCTCTCTTTTGTCTGACTTCCACTGTGAAATTTGCTCATTCCCCTTTTTCTTGAGAGAGGCTGACAGAATCTAGGTATAAATCAATTGGAAACCAGTCTCTGGTTTTCTCTCTCCCTCCCCACCTTCCTTTCTTCTTTCTTTTCCTTTTTGCCTCGGTCCTTTTTTGTGGTTAGTGTCACTGTGTAAATTAGATATGAACTGCACTTCTTAAAAAAAAACTCCCTGTTACCTCCTTGAAAGAGTCACTTCCGTAGGCCTTTTTCAGTAGGCTCATGACTGCAGATAAGGAAGAAAAAAAAAAGTAAAAACAAAAACTACGTGCCTAAAAATGACAAAAAAAAAAAAAAATGTTTTGTAACATTTAAAAAAGAAACCTGAATAGCCTTTAATTCTTATTAATATGCTTAAATTTTATGTAAATTGGTTTTTGCCACGTGTGTTTGTTCACATTCTCAATGACTTAATGGGATTCTCACAGTCTGTGTCTTCGTGTCACGTGTATAAAATGGGCTTGTGACGTAAGCGTTTCATCTGCTCAGTGGTTCCTTTAATATTGTACTGCTGCTGGGAGTGGGCTGAGGAGTCTGCCCTTAGGCAGTAAGCTTCCTCTTGGATAGATTGGAGAGATGGGGGGTGGGGGGTGCAAATTCTCACCTATGTTTTCGTAACCTATTTGCAGAAGCTTTCAAAAGGCATTTGGTTAAACCTCTTGGCAGTACAGTATTCTTGTATTTGTTAATGTCTGTGTTTAGGTACTGGTACCTTTTTGTTTAAAAATGTTCTAAGTGTTGGCTTTAAAGTGAATTTATCTTTAGTATGATAGTTATATGAAAATTATAGGGTTTGTGTGCAGAGAATTTTTTTATAAAGTGCTTTGTAAAAAAAAAAAAATGTATTCTAGCTTTCGCGGTACATATGTGTGATAACTGTAATATCCATGACAGTTAAGTGCAATTATTTCATCACTCTAAAAATGCTATTTTTGTGTCAGTTCCTGCAGGTGTTTTCATGTCTTTGCAAAGTGACACATTTTGATGCCTTCTTGATAAAGTGGTAGACATTTTGTAGCTTTATAGAAACTTTGTATTCATACGGTATCAATGAAAAATAAAGAAAATGAAAGTGTGGGTCACCTTTTTTATCTGCAGAAATGTATGTTGTTGGAAATGAAAAGGTGTTTTATGTGTCATGGGTGAATATATGAAGGACAGAGTAAAGGAGGTTAAAATGGTGATCTTTTAATGGTGTCCACTAAGCTCAGTATAGTAATCGGAACATGAGTGTTAATGTCTATCAGGGTTTCTTTCTTTGTTTCTTTTTTTAAATTGATGTGTAGTTGGTTTACATTGTTGTTTTAGTTTCAAGTGTAGAGCAAAGTGATTCAGGTATACATACATACATATCTTTTTTTCATATTCTTTTCCCCTATAGGTTATTACAAAATACTGAGTATAGTTCCCGTTAACAAGGTTTCTTAAAAATATCCACGGGTCAGTAAATCTCTTTGCCTGCTTGCTTACCTCTCTTTGGTAGTGTGTTATTAAAACCCACCTTGCTCAGTGCATGCCAGGAGCCCAGGGGTAGAACAGTGGATGTGAGAAAGAGGTAAATAAAGGGTGGTGGGTGCCCGCACGGTGCGTGCTGAGCTGTAACCCTTGCCCCGTCCTCAGGTGTGTGCAGCACACACACACAACAAAGCCTTGGATTCACTAAGTTTACTGCATGCTGGGCGCTGGGCCCGTGTGTGATTCTCACAACAGTCCTGATGACAGTGATGTTATCTCACACACACACGTGCACACACACACACCCCCCCAGCCGATGCTCAGCAAGGGGCAGGTGGTCCAGGGTCGGGACTGGTGAGTGGTGAAGCCTTCAATAGATCACTCTGGCTCTGAAGCCTTGACTCTTGGCCCCTACCTTTTGGCTCACTGAGACTCCATGGAAGCCACTCAAGGCTCAGGGGCAGAAATCTGGGGGTTGGGGGGCTTCCTTAAACGACAATAACCTAGGGCTTCTGCTAGCAGGACCCAATGTACCCTGGGATCCTTCGGTTTGAACTAGACCTCAGGTGGTCTTGCTTCTCCCCGTTTCTTTGAAATCTGAGATGCAACCTGCCTCAAATCCCGAGGCACTATGCAAGTGGAAACAGAGAAAAATATTGGGTTCCATTTCCTTTGAAAGAGGCATGTGTTTAGCAAGCTACCATTTGAGAGAAGGCTGTTGTCCAGCGAGCTATCCAGGGCAGGGGGAAGGGAACTGGGGTGTTTTGCTGAGGCCCTGTTATATGCCAGTTCCCTTCACACTCACGACATCCTTTAACCCACATCCTCTTGAGTAAAAGAATCATTTCCAATTTTCCAATAAGGAAATGGGAGCGCGGAGAAGCTAATCCTTGTTAAGATCATAAAAGCTAGTAAGTGGCAAGAATTTAGAAGTGGAAAACCCTCCTCCCTTGCAGTCCTGGCTCTGGTGCTGGCTGTGTGGCACTTTGGCCCTGCACTTCCTCTGAAACAAGATGCTTTAGCACATCAAAAACATTCTTGTTAGTGCCTGCAGTTCCAGTTAACTTGAGTTCAGCGGAGAGAGTGGCATGCTAGGGAAACTAACATCAGCGAGGAGAGAGATTGAAGACACGGGAGAGTAAATAAGGCTTCTTGTAAGACTGAGAATCAAGAAATGTCCCTGAGAACCCCGATCATTTCTTCCTGCCTTACAACTGACTGAGGGCTCTCATTAGCATGGCTACTGCCTATTGACAGCTAAATTAGCTGCTGTTGTTAAGTCATCAGTGAGCAATGATACAATTCCAACTCAAAAAGCACAAGTGTTGTGTAAGCTTGTGAAGCCTTAGAGTTTTTTTAGTTGCCTTTGAAGATACCTCTGTTTAATGTCGCATATGTCCATTTTATCTAGGTGGTTGTAACTAGCAAAGAGTCAGGCTGCTAGAAGCAATTACTGGAAGCAGTGAGATGAGATGGGGAGGACTGGGGGTGGGGGGGGAGGCAAACACTTCATCTTGTGAGGCATCTGTTTCAAATGAGACCTTAACGTGGTCTCCAGGCAGAGGGATCAGACTGCTAGTCTAGAAGGTTTTGAGAAATCTGAGGTTCAGAGCTCTCAGTGTTTCCACCCAGATGTTCCCACTCCGTGTTTCAGTGCCCGACTCCTTATCTACTAGGGCCTGACAGGAAACTTGTGAGAGCTGTAAATTCAGCTTTATTTGTAATTTCTGGCTTGATTTTTAGCAGTTTGTCCTTCAACTGCCTGAGCTAAGGATCTCTTTAAATGCTGCCAGGGAGATCTTTTATGCCATGCCCTGAGTTGAGCCTGGCATTTTCTTCCTCTTTGCACTAATTGCACTTAGCAACAACCAACCTATTAGTACCACCAACCAATCATAATTAATGCCACCCATCACTCTAGCATGCTAGAGATTGTATAAGGCAGGGCATCCCCTTCCTTGTGGAACCAATGGCAGTTTATGACAGGTACTTAGTTGTTCAGTCATGTCTGACTCTGTGACCCCATGGACTGTAGCTTGCCAGGCTCATCTGTTCATGGGATTCTCCAGGCAAGATTACTGGAGTGGATTGCCATGCCCTCCTCCAGGGGATCTTCCCAACCCAGAGATTGAACCCAAGTCTCCCGAAATGCTCAGTCAGTATGAGGGGCTTCCCTTATAGCTCAGTTGGTAAAAAATCTGCCTGCAATGCAGGAAACCCGGGTTCAATTCCTGGGTCAGGAAAATCCCCTGTAGAAGGAAATGGCAATCCACTCCAGTATTCTTGCCTAGAGAATCCCATAGACAGAGGAGTCTAGCAAGCAACAGTCCATGGGGTCGCAAGAGTTGGACACGACTTAGTGATGAAACCACCACTCCCGCAATGCAGGTGGATTCTTTACCGACTGAGCCACCAGGGAAGCCCATGACAGCTGACAGTCTTAGTAACTCTGCTGCTACATCATCCCAGAGGACCAAATGTCTTAGTTTAGGTTCCCCCGGAAGCAGAACCTGAAAAAAAGACTGGAGGGCAAATAATTTATTTGGGAATCTTAATAAAGATTTTACTTCTTGTGATGAAAGATTAAATTCACCAGGAAGATGAAATACTTGTAAATTGGTATGCTGTTAATAGGCCTTGCCTTCTGGCTCAGTGGTAAAAGAATCTGCCTGCCAATGTAGAAGACAGGAGACATGGGTTCGATCCTTTGGTTGGGAAGATCCCCTGGAGGAGGAAACGGCAATCCACTCCAGGATTCTTGTCAGGAGAATCTAATGGACAGAGGAGCCTACCAGGCTACAGTCCATAGGGTGACAAAGAGTCGGACATGACTGAGCAACTGAGCGCGCACACACACACACGCTCTTAATAAAACTTCCTTAACTCTCAAGGGGTGGAGAACTGCAAGGAAAAATACAACATTATGCATCTCTTTAGGTAGTTGCTGGAACAAGCAGGCAAACTCCAGGAAATATGTAGAAAAAAATCAAAGTATTGATTGTATGTGTACTCTGTCTCCCAAAATTGTCATTCATGGGAGACACATGAAATGGTATGAAAACCATGTGCTTGCCAATTTAGTAAGTCTCAGTATATTCCAAAGTAATACTGTGCAATATTCTCTGACCTCAAAGTAATTAAGGTAGAATCAATTTTTAAAGAATTTTTAGAAAAACTCTCATATATTTGGGCATTAGTAAGCATTTCTAATTAACCCATGAGAAAAATCACAGAAATATTGAAAACTGTATGTTAAAAAAATACGACTTACATATGTGGAATGCAGCCAAAGCAGTGTTTACTAGACTAACGTGGAGAATAGTCCATATTAGATAAAAAGAAAGACCAAAAATTAACAAACTATTCGATTCATGAAGTTAAAAGAAGACCAAAATAAGCGTGCACACACACACAGAAACAGAATGAAGGAACTATTAAAGGACAAAGTAACAAGATATTAATAGAAAGTGAACATAATAGAGGAGATCAACAAAGTCAAAAATTGGTTTTTCAAAAATACAAATAAAATCTATAAGCCCTAGCAAGACTGACAGAGGGAGAAAGAACCAAACCAACCAACCACACAGAGTAACAGGAATGAAAATAGGGGTATTAACACAGATCTTACAGATATTAATAAAAGTATAATAAAATATATAGTCATAAGCTTTATGCCAATGAATTTGTAAGTGCAGATAGAAAGATAAATTCTTAGAAAACTAGAACTCACAAGGAAGTAGAAAACCCAAATAGAGTAGCCTTAACAACTATTAACAACCAGGCAGAATTTGGGGGTCTCCTCTCTGGCCTTTGCCTTCCAGGAATCCTTCTCCCCTTCAGCAGCTGTAGTTGCCCTGTAGTCGATCTTGTTTTTCATGGGCCAGAAAGATGGCAGCTTTTCCATCAGCACCACCACTGACCTGCACAGCACTCCCTGGGCCCAAAACAGCAGATATAGGGAGCTCACTTCCATCACTTCTCTCTCTATACATGGACCTCCCACCCAAATCCACCTGCTTTAGTTACTCTCCAGTGCTTCCATTTTATATATGTCCATCCAGTAAAATCTTTTTTCGTTTTTTTTGGCTGTGCCCTGGGGCATGTGAGATCTTAGTTCCCCGAGAAAGTATCAAACCCATGCCCCCTGCATTGGCAGCACAGAGTTTTAACCACTGGACCACCAGGGAAGTCCCCATCCAGTAAAATCTTATTCAGTCATTACTGTAAGCAGAAGTCTAGCTGTGATATACTTTAGAGACAAGTAAAGTATGAAGATGATGCTTTCTTTGCAGGTTTGAGCTCCTGCAAGGGCTTCCCAACTGCTGTGAAATCAATATGACATCTAGTGGCTCAGTGAAGAAAGCTTGGGCTGATTTTAATCAGTTAAAATCTTAAGTCTGGGGCTTCCTAGGTATGGAGATGGGGTGGGGGTGGGGGCGTCAGTGGTTACAATATCTTTTAATAATTGATTTTTAAGAAATAGTTGTTAGAAAACAATAACTAATCTACATAAAGACCTGGACTTCAGTCTGCTCATTAATAGGCAGGAAAGAAAGATGGAGAGAGGGATCTGGAAAAGAAAGGAAGGAAATAGGAAAGAAGGGAAAGAAAAAGGAGAAGCATGGAGTGAAGAGAAGGATGCAGGTCAAGAACTGAGAAGCGAGAAGGGGATGGTATGGGCAGAGGATGTTATGGGAAGAGGAAGCAAGACTGGAAGCCTAGAATAAGGAAGGAAGTGCCCGACCAGGACAAGGGAGTAGCAGGAAATGTGGTTCGGAAGTGGTCTAGCTTGGCAAAGACCTTTCTTGTCATGGTGCTGAATTTACATTGTATCCAATAGGTGGCACCAATCATCTGAGTCTATAACCATTATAGGAGCCTCTGCCCCTAGGCCTCTCTGTGTTCAGATCCATTCCTTGCCTTTTACCGCCTTTGAAATGCAACCCTTTTGGTTGTCTTCTCCAGGCTCCTCTGCCAGCTGCTTTCAGTGGAGTGTGGCCATTGGAAGGTCAGGTAGAAGGGGAAGAGGAGAGAAGCCGGTGCACCGCTCTCCCTCTTTCCATCTCAGGCGGCACCTGCAGCAGCAGGTGCATTTTCTTCATGGCTTCAGCTCCTACTCGAGGACCCCCAAGTGTTCCAGCTTCTGGGGGTTTGGACCACCATCTTACCTCTAGTGCTTTCATCCTGAAAGTGAGAGTGACTTTCTGTTCCTGCTCATCTTGGAGTTTAGCTTTTCAGCACCCCAAACACCAGTTTCCTACATCAGATTCCCTTTGTTGTAAATACCTGGTTTCTATTTTCCTAGTTAGTCCCTGATGAATACAGGTGGGGGAACACATTCTCCCCACTGCTCTGGTTTCCATGGAAAGGGATTTTCTTCTAATTACTCTTGGCATCTTTCCCTACTCCTGACCTCTAGCCCATAGTTTTTGGAAGCTCTGTTACATATACACTGAATCACCTTGTGTTAGTGCAGATGACAGCATTGAAGTGGGGTGCCCATGTTCCCAGGGGATTTGGACCCAGGGCCCAGATCTCCTGCATTGCGGGCAGATTCTTTACCTGGCCAAAAAAAGTTCTTTTGGGTCACACATGGAGTTCACAGGGCCCCTTCCTCCGAAGTGCCCATTGCCTGGTTTAATACTCTGTTGTCCCTGTCTGGGAATTCATCTTCTAACAGAGTGATTTGCATTTTACCCTGGACCCCTCAGACTTGGTAGCCTGCCCTGATACTACCTGCCCCCCCTCTTGGGGTGTACGTTTCGGGAAGGGTTGGGTAAGCCCTGGCCATCCAAACTCCTTGGGATTCCGACTCCTGCAGCACAGCCAGACGCGTGCTGGAGTTTTCCAGGTGGACAGCAGAGGGCAGCAAACTACCACTTAACAGTTTCTCACCCAGGAGGACTAGGGTTTGAAGCCAACTTTTCTGAATGTGGGCTGTGACGCTATGGGTGCTGTCAGTTGTCTGCCTGCTTGTTTTTATCTTTGAAAATCAGAAACTCTTGAGCCCCACCTTAGGCGAGGTGGCACCTGCCATTTTGCCACTCCAGGAAAGCCTGTCTGTACTGAGAGCAGTTCCTTTTACCTTGAAAGTATAAGCCCAGCGGACAGATGAGCAGTGCCCCGTCCCTTGCTGCTCCTGCCAAGGGTCAAACCTGCTTCGATGAGCCTGCCCTGGGGTCAGACACAGGGTCCTCCAGAGATGACCTCTAACCCTTAGAGCACACTGTCTAGAGCTCTATTTTCATGTGCATTTATTTATTGTTGGAGTATAATTGCTTTACAGTGTTAGTTTCTGCTGTACATTGAAGTGAATCAGCTATTTGTATACATATATCCCCTCCCTCAGGCACCTTCCTCCCACCCACCCCACCCTTATCCCACCCCTCTAGGCACCAAGCTGATCCATTTACATTTTCTCCTAGGAAACTAGCCTCAAAATGTAACTTGATATAATTTCTCCACAGGTTACACAGCTACGAAGTAAGAAAATTTGGATTTGAACCCTGTTCTACTTGGATTCAAAAAGGCACCCTCTTTTCACAGGTTTATTGTGCCTCTACAAAAGTGAAAAAGGAAATACCATTTTTTTTCTTGCCTTTGCTATGTCAGATGGAAACAAGTTCCCCCAGGCTACGTCCCAGCCCTCTCCCAGGCACAGGGAAGGCTGCAAACAGGAAACTGCTCATCCACCCAAGGTCTGTGACCTGGATTGCATCTCTCATCAAGCAAAGGAAGAACTTTTCAAATTTCCTTCTTTTTCTTTTTTTTAAGCAACAATCCAACAGCTCACTCTGCTGTCTCCTGTTGTTCTCAGGAGAAGCTCGGCATTGATTCAGCCTAGTGAAAACTAGCTTTAGGGAACACGCCTCATTCCCAGTCAGCTTCTGGTTTACGTAAATTGCCGAGCTTCCCAGGTGGCACTAGTGGTAAAGAACCCGCCTGACAGTGCAGGAGACGTAAGAGACATGTGTTTGACCTCTGGGTCAGGAAGATCCCCTGGGGGAGGGCATGGCTACCCGCTCCAGTATTCTTGCCCAGAGAATCCCATGGACAGAGGAGCCTGGCGGGCTATGGTGCATGGGGTCACAAAGAGTCGGACACGACTGAAGCGACTTAGTAGTAGTAGTACACAGAGGACTTTGCAGCCTCATAAGGCAAGTCCCCAAACACACAGGTGTCAAAATAAGACAGAGCTGAAATTTGTCATTATCAGTGGAAATGTCCTGATCCAGGGATTGTGAACTCAGATGCACAGAAGGAGCAGACAGCCATCCTGAATGAGAAGAGCGTGACAGGTGTGAGAGGCGGAGCGTAATTTATTGATGGGCAGTCACAATAAAACAACAAAACAAAAAACCATCGCTGTGCTGCCTTGCCCTTCTGAGGAATGAGATTCATTAGCTGTTGTGCAACTTAGCTTTGCCTTGGTAGCTGGAGAATGCAGGACTGAATGGATAACGGTGGTAATAGTATAAGAGAGGAGTACACTGCAGTGGCTAGGCTGAGGGCTCTAGAATCGGGATTCCAACTCTGATTTATCAGACTGATGATGGATCTTTGGAACATTTATTTGAAAGCAAATATTCTGCTCCAGCAAAAGAGGCTGCTGCATTTGCTGTTTAAATAACTTTTGTGTCATGCTTTCCTTAAGCCCACTCAGATGCTTTCAGAAGAGAGGGAATATATTTAAAATTAGAAACAAAAAAAAAAAAATGAGGAAAAATCCCCCCTTTTGGTCTCTTTAAGGCAGGGAGAGAATGGATCTGGCCCTGAGTCACTGGCATAAAGAGAAGGTCGTGCTTCTTACCCCAGGGGGAAGGTGCCCAGGGACTTCCTTGACTTTCCCAGAGAGGTGAGTCCTGTTGTAAGCCCCTACCCCAACAGCAACCTCTGTAAATGTGCGAAGGGGCTTCTGCTAGGTTCCCACAGCGTGGGAGCCCCCCAGGGTGGGACCCCACACAGCAAGCCTGCCAAGGACAATGCTGGGCCCTCCCCTGCTGAGCTCGGTGGCAGCCTTTTAGCAAAAGATGACAGGTCCAGCTTGGATGGATGGACCTTCTTCGGGACAGGGTATCAGCGTAGCTGGGAAAGTCCTGAGCTGGTGAGATCCAGGGCGCTTCAGGGACTTCTGGAAAAGAAGAGAATCCCTCCTCCTCCAGTACCCCATGGGTTGGACAAAATACCTCTCTCCAAGCACAAACTTTGTCCCTCTTTTTCCTCTGCATGATGCTGGAGAAGACTCTTGAGAGTCCCTTGGACTGCAAGGAAAGGAGATCAAACCAGTCAATCCTAAAGGAAATCCACCCTGAATGTTCATTGGAAGGACTGATGCTGAAGCTGAAGCCGCAATACTTTGGCCACTGATGCAAAGAACTGACTCATTGGAAAAGACCCTGATACTGGGAAAGATCGAGGGAAAAATGAGAAGGGGGTGATAGAGGATGAGATGGTGGGATGGCATCACTGACTCAAAGAACGTGAGTTTGAGCAAACTCCAGGAGATAATGAAGGACAGGGAAGCCTGATGTGCTGCGGTCTACGGGGTCACAAAGAGTTGGACACGACTGAGCGACTGAACAACAACAACAAAAGAAAGCAAATCAAGGAGGTCCTATTCTTGGGTGTCCCAAACCCTGAATCCAAACTCCTGCACAAGGATCAGCCTCATGCTGGGGGGTGGGAGGTAGGCATACCTTTGAGAAAGCCCAGGATTTCAACAGCTCTGCCAGGCAGTAGACTGAGGTCACCCACAGTACCAGTTCTCTGTGACCAGATTGTCCAATATTGTCTGCAACTTTTTGGGATACTAAATAGATGCACATATTTTAAACCTTGGAGCCAGATTTCAAAGGTACTTTGCATGTTCTTCTACAATTAAACTAGGAAACTCATCTCTGTTTTGTAGCTGTGCATATAGCTGTTTGTGAAGCGGGGTGAAAAGCCAGATTTATCAAAGGAGTTATCACATGAAAACTTTAGAGGCTGCCTCCAGTCCTTTTTGGCTGGATGCTGAATATCCATAGATACATGCAAATGTAATTAAAATGTCATCACAAAAATGTAGATCAGTGTCAGTTAGATCCAAGACAAGAACTCTGAAAAGTGATTTACGCAGAGGAAGGCGAGCGATAAGATCACAGGGAGCTAAGACCTGGATTTCTAGATTCTGAGGTGAGATATCTAAAATACCGGGTTGGGTCCTGAATTCATCCACTCTCAAGCTATAATCTAAAGAGTCCCAGTCTGTCGGTGGGTGGCCTGGGGCACACTGGGGAGTTGGATGAGGCCAAATCCCTGATGAGAAGGGGGACTTGAAGGCAAACTGAATTTCCCCTGCGGAGAGACAGCTATTCTCACCATAGAAAAGGAGAACTTGAGAACTTGACCCTTGACTCTTCCCTTCCTGCTCTTTCTCCTTCAGCCTCTTCCCCCTCCCCAACCCTCTTCGAAGCTCCGACGGGGTTCGAGTGGCTTTTGTACCCGCCTTGGCCTCTCAGCTCTGTGCCTACGCGCTCAGGAGCCACCTCAAGTGGGAACTCAGTCTTGCCTTGGTCATGACACCCCCCTCGGCCGCCTCTAATTTAATCATTGTTTCTTCCTTTGAGAAATATTTCTATTTATTTCTATTTTTTTTCAAATTCTTTTTACATTTAGGTTATTCTAGACTATTGAGCAGAGTTCCCTGGGCTATACACAGTAAGTCCTTGTTGCTTAGTCACTCAGTCATGTCCGACTCTTTGAGACTCCATGGACTGTAGCCCTCCAGGCTCCTCTGTCCATGGGAATTCTCCAGGCTAGAATTCTGGAATGGGTATCCATTCCCTTGTCCAGGGGATCTTCCCCACCCAGGGATCGAACCCAGGTTTCCCTCACTGCAGGCAGATTCTTTACTGTCTGAGCCACCAGGGAAACCCAGAGAAATTGTGTTGTGCTTATTCACTCAGTCATGTCTGACTCTTTAAGTTCTTGTTGGTTATCTGTTTTAAATATAACAATGTGTACATCGGGGGCTTCCCTTGTGGCTCAGCTGGTAAAGTGCAATGTGGGAGACCTGGGTTGGGAAGACCCGCTGGAGAAGGGAAAGGCTACCCACTCCAGTATTCTGGCCTGGAGAATCCCATGGACTATGTCCATGGGGTCTCAAAGAGTCTGATATGACTGAGCGACTTTCACTTTCACTTCAGTTTCAATGTGTACAAGAAATATTTTCTGAATTTCTGTACCACGAGTACTCTTTTAAACTTGAACCTGTACACAGACTAGCCAAACCTGAGAATTCTCGGTGATTGACCGACTCAGATGAAGTCCCTTTAGGAGGGGTCTTGACCCCCATACCGTTCTTGCTACCTTATTACTGACCTCACTTTAGGCCTCACACTTTACCTCTTAATATGACCCTGGGGGCCTGAAGATTTTCTTAAACCCCAGGAGAGAATTGGCACCTACTGGACACTTAACTCGAGGAACCAGACTCTACAGTCTCCCTGGAGGCGTTGTCCCCACAACAGAATGTCTCATAGGGAAGGACTCAGTGTCACATTCTCATCGTGCAGGACTTCAGGAGATATTTATTAAAAGAAAAAGCAATCTTTAAAACAGAGGTGGGATGGGGTGCAGTACCCCACCTTTTGGCTCCTGGCTGCTTTGGAGGTGGTGGTGATTTTAGGAGGAGGCCCTGCTGAGTTGTCTGGGAGGCTGGGGCATGTCTCACTGCATTGTCAGTCTTTCCTGGATGGATTTCTTCCAAGAAGCCCTCCACCTGATGCCTGGGCTGCAGCACCTCCACACTCCGCCTGCCTGTGATCCCATCCAACCTGGAAGGATGATCCAGAGAGTAATTTACAAGCCAGCTTCCCTGACATGGGCTCTGGCAAGTCCTGGCAGGTGTCTGTTGGCTTGAGGTGGGGGAGTAGCCCTGGCTGGTGCAGCCGCTGAACACCTGCAGGTACGAGAACTGTCCCCAGCCCTCCCTCTCCTGCAATCTCCTGCTGGATCTCGCGTTCCAGCTCAGATACAGGGGAGAGAGATCAGACAGAAAATTCCAGGGGCTGAAAATTCCTCCCAGGAGGACCTTCCCGCCCCCCACCCTTGCCAATGAAGCAGAAATTTTAACTCTTCAGGGCAAATTTTCAAAGCTGAGTAACTACCTATTACACCCTTAAATCCTGTTATTTGTTAACAGCATTTGAATGAGTAACTTACTCCCATCGCTTTGAAAATGTATCTTTTAATAGGTGAGCAGGGGCGATTAGAGATGAAAAGTACCTATGAGGTGCCTACTGCAATGCCAGAGGCTGTTTGGAACTGGCATTCCACGGCTGTTGAAAATGACTTTTTTTTTTGAAGTTTTTTGTTGTTTTTTAGCGTGGCCCATTTTCACGGTCTTGATTGAATTTGTTACAATACTGCTCAGGTTTTGTTACATTTCTTTGGTTGGTTTTTGGCCACAAGGCAGGTGGGATCTCAGCTCCCCAACCAGAGTTTGAACCTGCCCCCCCGAACTGGAAGGCAAAGTGTTAACCACTGGACCACTAGGGAAGTCCTGAAAATGACTTAAAAAAAGAACGTAGAAGGTGGATGTCTTCAAGGGGAGAGGAGACAAGGAGGATATCCATGTGGTAGAAAGATTTAGGGACCACCTGCTGACTACTCTGTGCTTGCTCCAGGACTTGTGATCGCAAGTCTCAGACACAGGTGAGTGTTATGTGCTGCCCCTGGATTTTCTGGGCTGTTAGAGGCTTTCAGGGTAGAACAGGGATGTGAATTGAAAGAAAAGCTTCTGAAAGCACCCCCAGGGCTCTCCCCCTTGATCACTCTTGCAGAAGGCAGCCTTCTCCCAGTAATTACCTCAAACCCCCATCAACCCTGCTAATGCTGAGCTTGGCTGCAGAAACTCTGGAACTAACATGTATCTTTGGTGATGCCCAAGGCCCTCCAAGATGGACGCTTCCAAGCATCCCGAAGTCCTGCTTCCCAGATGAGGATTGCAAAGCCGTCCATGGAGAAGAGGTGCTCGCTGCAGCCAAAAAAGGAGGCCAGAGAGCTCACGGAATACCTGAGACCCCACCGAGCTCTGAGCGCAGCTTAGAGCAAGAGGCAACTCGGTATACACCAGTGGGTTCTCCAAATTGGTTGCACGGGAGAATCAATGTAGGTTTTTTTTAATCCTAGTGCCCATGCCACCCTTCCCCTTCAACACATACACAGATGCAACAATACCCAACGCATCAAAATCTCTGAAGGTAGGACCCAAACACCAGTCACTTTTCAAGTTTTTCAGGCAATTCTACCAAGCAGCCAAGTTTGAGAAGGAGTGATATCAAGTGGCTGAGATGATTCTGAGACTCTGGAGCCCAGTGGGAAGGGAAAAGAATGCTGATCAGCTTCTGTTTGGAAAAGAAGGTAAGTGCTCAAGCAGAGGAGGAGACAAGGAGGATATCCATGTGGTAGAAAGAGTTAAGGACCACCTGCTGACCACTCTGTGCTTGCTCCAGGACTCGAGATCTCCAGTTTCAGACGCAGGCAAGTGTTACATGCTGCCCTCCTTAGAATCCTCCTTCCTTTCCTATGAAAGTTATGATGCCCTTTGGGGGTAGAAACAGTCCCACTTCTTCCTTTGAAAGCTTAACTAGCTTAATCTTCTTTTTAAAGTAAACTTGACTTTGGATGTCAGATGTTTTATAAAACTTTTTTTGGAAGTATTTCAAAGTTCACAGAAATTTCAAGAATGATGCATATAACCCTTGTATACTCTTTATCCAGAGTCACTGATTGTTAATATTTTGCCATATTTGTTCATATAAATGTATGGGTGTGTGTATATATACACACACATATACATCTCTGTATATACCAATGCACTCATGTACATACACAACCTCTGTATATGTGTATACACACATACATGTCCTTTGTATATATTTTTTTCTGAACCATTTGAGGGTTAGTTTCATGTATCATACCCCTTCTCTATGCCTGGTACCACTTTGTCTTTAATACTTCAATGTTATTTCCCAAGCCATGCTTGAGATTTCTTGAAAATATGAGGCACACGCATGCCTCAGGGCCTTTACACTTGCTTGTAATTCTGTTCTCCTATGATCTAATTGACTTATCTTTCACTTTGTTAATGCTTTTATTCAAATGTTAACCTCCCACCCTCATTCCTGCTCTGTCCTCTTCCTCGTGCATTTATCCTCCTCCTGCACATCTGAATGGGCTTTGGCAGTTTCACAGCATTCTTAGCCCACTTATAGCTTATGGAAGATTGGGAACCCAAATTTCTAACTTCTCCCTTTAATTCCTGTCTGCAAATCAGCCAAAAGTTCTGGAAATTTTCTCACTCTCTTTTTTAATCACTTTTTAAAAAATTGAAGTATAGTTGATTTAAATGTTGTATCAATCTCTGCTGTACCACAAAGAGGCTCAGTTTACACATATTACATTCTTCCTTAAATATTCTTTTCTGTTATAGTTTATCCTAGGAGATTGGATATAGTTCTCTGTGCTATACAGTCGGACCTTTTTGTTTATCCATTCTAAATGGAAGAGTTTGCATCTACCAGTCTCAAATTTACAGTCCATCCCTCTCCCTAACCCCCCCATTGCAAACACAAGTTTGATCTCAATGTCTGTGAGTCTATTTGTAGATAGGTTCATTTGTGCCATATTTTAGATTCCACATATAAGTGATATCATTTGGTATTTGTCTTTTTCTGACTTCACTTAGTATGATAATCTCTAGTTATATCCATGTTGCTGCAAATAGCATTATTTTGTTCTTTTTATGGCTGAGCAATATTCCATTGTGTATGTGTGTGTGTGTGTTGTTTGTGTATACCACATCTTTATCCATTCATCTGTTGATGGACATTTAGGTTGTTCCCATGTCTTGGCTATTGTGAATAGTGCTGCTATGAACATAGGGGGCATGTATCTGTTTACATTATAGTTTTGTCTGGGTGTATGCCCAGGAGTGGGATTGCTGGATTATATGGTAATTCTATTTTTAGTTTTCTGAGGAAACTCCATACTGTTTTCCATAGTGGCTGCACCAACTTCCATTTCCACCAGCAGTGTAGAAGGGTTCCCTTTTCCTAGAACTCATCTCTTTATTGAAGTGTTTTGTCAAATGCAACCAATGGCAAGTTTTACTGGAACATAACTATGCTTCATTTATTTACATACTGTCTATGGTGGTTTTCGGCTACAACGGTAGACTTGAGTAGTTGCAAAAGAAACTATATGGTCCGTAAAATGGAAAAGATTATTATCTAGCTCTTTACAGAAAAGTTTGTGGACTCCTGCCTTTGACTTACAAATTCAGTCAGCTCACAGTCTGCTTTCCAAGTTTTCGCTGGCCCAACTTTACTCACCTTTTTACCACTGCATATCATGGAGTGCCATCCCTCCAGCTTGATTGCTAATGCCACACACCTTACATGTCTTTATTATGGTGATATTCTACTCTGAGTGCTGGTCAGGATAATTGACAACAACTGATTGAAATCTCAGTGGTTTAACCTGACAAAAGTTTGTTTCTTGCTCACATAAAGTCTGAAGTCAGTGGGCAGCCATCCTCTGCCTTGTAGGGTACCACCTGGAAGGCATGGCCTCCAAAGTCACTCAGTAGTTTAAGAGAGAGGTAGAGGAAGAATTCTGTTCTCAATTACCTTTCCTTCCATTGCTCTGACTAGTTACAAAACCCCAATCTCAACATAAATGGACTTGGGATATTTAGAGGACCATTTGAATGTTTGATGATTCTAATCAGTCTTTGTAAGTTTGATCCTTTATCTTCAAGCAAGATTGGATCTATACCCATCCCTATAAAAGCCTCATGGAGAGTCCCATGGAGTGGGAAGTCACAGCCTATTCTAGAGAACTTGGAAGTCTTTCTTCATATCAAGCTAAAGCGAGGCAATTCTTTTATCTTGAGATTGCCTGATGCATAGGAAGGTATAACTCAATAAAAGGAAAGGGGTGTGTGTGAAGGAAGGTGGCAGGTGGAGGAAAGACTTGTGAGAAAGAAAAAGGATACTTGAAGTCAAAAAGACAGGGCAGCCAAAATGACGGACAGTCTTCAGAAGCCTGTGAACTCCAGAGCTTTTCAAATGGTGCAGTGTGAACAGGCACCATTTAAACCCAAGCTATCATTATGACTACAAAGCTATTTACTTATTTTAATATTACTATTTAATATAGTGAATCAAACATTTTATGACTTGAAGTCACTTCAAAAATAAAGTTTAGTTTCCTCAAGCTATTCAAGGAGGGTCCAGAGTTCATTTCTGCTTAATAGATCAAGGTAGCCAATTGCATTTTCTATCAAAAGGAAATGTTTAGAGAGTGCTGGGGGAGGGCTGGGTCCTTGGCCTGAAGATAGGAATGTGGGCAGTGTGCCCAACTCTTTCTGAACCTGTTCATGACCCCAAGAAGTCATAGAACCTCCTTAAAACCTCAGTTTCTCCTCTGAAACAATCATCGCTTGCCTCCTTGGGCAAGTTGGATGATTAATAATGACACAGTGTTAGCAAAGTTACTTTGAGGTCTTTGGATGAAAGACAGCCTATAAACTCTGCTAAAGATTTACTGTCTTATTAAAGAAATGGCAGCATATAGTACTGCACCAATAAATGTTGACAAAGGTAAACGTTCTTCATTCATCCTGACAAGGACAGGCTATTCATCTATTGAGAGTATGAGGAGAGAGGGTGTGGTCCAAAGTTACAAAATTTTATATTGATATACCCAGAAAGATATTTTGTTTATTTTTTTGGAGGGAAATCTATCTTAACACCTAGAGTATTAATAAAATCAGCCACCTAGACTTATAGGAAGAATCTTTACCACTGAGTCACCTGGGAAGCCTATTATAGAACAACTAATAATAAAACAAGTATACAGCATAGCTTTGCTCCTTGGCTTGGGTATGAAAAGAATAACAAGGATTGGTACCCCCAAGTTTGAAATTCTGGTAGAATATGAAAATGCTATGAGAGAACTATGGAGCATTGTATGAGGATTGCCTTTGCTGAGCATTCCAAGAAATTAGACAAGAAGGCCAATGTTGGTCATATCAGGAGGCTATAGGGAGATTTCAGAGCTGCTATTAATTCCTTATATCCAGGTTTCTCATCAATTCAGCCAATCTACAGTCGAGGCTTGAACACACCTGTGACCACTTTACCTGAGAATTGTAGGTGATTTCTTTGGTTATGTGGAAAGAGCTAAGGAATGTGAGTCCAAGAGGCTGTTGGCTCTGCCACCAACTGCAAACTTGAGCAAACTACTGGGTTGGCCAAAATATTCATTCAGGTTTTTCTGTAGCACCTTATGAAAAACCTGAACACACTTTTTGGCCATCCCAACACTTTCTGGATCTCAGATGCCTTATCTGTAAAATGAAGGCATTGAACTAACAATAAAACTACCGCTCACTGAATACGTACTAAGTAAAGCAGGAGAGTAGGAGGTTTCTCCTGACATTTCCTTTCCACTGCTCCCACCTTAACCCAGGCTCACTAGTTTCTCCCCTTTGCTTCGTTCTCTCCCCGCCAATCTCGTACATAACTTCCATTTACATATTCTTGAATCACTGTCCTGGCTACATCTTTCCCAGCTAAAAGCCTTCAAAGGCTCTTTATTACCTACTCAGTGTAGTCCTCATCCTTTGGCGGTCAGGTTCCTCCATACTTGCCTCAGATTGCTCCCATTTTATCTCCCAGCCATGCTTCTATATAACCATGTCCTGTCTACTCATGGAGATCCCAGCAGGCATGTGCTTTCTCACTGTCCTGCCTCTTAAGCTCTCACCTTTGTCAGGAATGTGCTTCTCTCCTTTTCCACTGAGGCAGTATCCTCAAGGCCCAAGTCAAGTCTCTCCTCCTCCCAGTTCACTGTGGCCCTAAAGTTCACTAAAGCCACAGCCCCCTGCTTTATTCACCAGCAACTACTCGTGTCCTTGCTGCCTAGTTATATCTCTTGCAGTGTAGTTTTTATCATTTTATTTTTCTACTTTTGTACTGTATTGAGCCTTTTGCTGGTTATGCCTTCTCTCTGGCTCTGTGATAACCCTCAGCACGGCAGAGTGGGAAAGCACGGATTTTGGAGTCAGACAGACATGAGTGTAATGCCAGTCTTCTTATTGACCAGAGATGTGATTTTGAGCAAGGCACTTCGTCTGGAGCCACAGCTTCCTCATGTGTAAAATGGGGATCATAGTGATCTCACAAGATTGTTATGAGACTTGAATAAGACAACCTATGTGAAATTGCCTGAACGTCAATGGTTCACAGTATTTCTCCTTCTTTGTGTCCTACATGGAGACTTATAATAGCACATTTTGAAAAATCTATTGATTGGGTTTTGAAACATGTCTGTTGTGAATTATGAACCATTAGAGAACAGTCATAGGATCAATATAGACACCTATTTCTGCAATACACTTTTGCAAAAGGAAAAGATAAAGAAGGAAATGCTCAGGGTCCAGAAATGGAGTGGAAGCTGAAAAACGGAGTTTCAAGTAATATCTGATCCTCTGGCTGTCCTTGGAGGCAGAGTTGTCCAGCTTGAGTTTTACTGCCCATTTGGGGACAAGAACAAGGCCTTAAACTGAGACCCTTGAATAAAGCCAACAACTTTTAAAGGTACCTTCTGGAAAAGTCTGCTCACCAGTAAAAGGCTCTGGGTTAGAAAAAAAAAATTCCCTTCTGAGAAGCCAACTATAACTAAAAGGTTTTACCCACAGGGGTTATTCAAATTTCACAAGTTCAAATTTACACTACCTGAGGGGTGGAGGAGTCCCTAACATGAAAAACATCCTGAGCTGGTAACAAGGCTGGCAGAAGCAAATGCAAAAACTGCTTTGTAGACAGAGTTACAACCCACACTACACAGAAATCCCACTGTTAAACACCCTCAAATATTAGCCTACAATTCAAGATTATAAAACATACAAGGAAACAATCTCACAAGAAACCATAGAAATAAGCAAACAACAAAGCAACAGCCAAAGCAGCAGAATTAAGCCCAGGTTAGTCATATTTACTCTAATGGTTAGACCCAGGCCTGTCTTCAAGGAGCATACCATCAGCCTGGGAGGAATTCATGAAGGGTGTAAGGCAATGCAGACAAATCTCAATTTGTCTGATGCCTCTATGGTTCACTCACACACACGCTAGAGCAGAGTTCTTTCTCCATGTGAGTTTTGAGGTTCTGCTCATCAATGGCCTCTCTCTGCCTTGCTGTTAATTTCAGCCTAGAAAGGGAAATTTTCCCACATGTTACCGTTCCGAACAAAGGCAGTGCAGGAGGGGTGATCAAGGCAATGATTAAGCAGTCACAAGTAGAGTGTGAGCTTGCATTCATTTCTGCCCCAGCAGCCAGGGGTTCTTCCTGGAGCTGTTGACAAAGGAACTTGAGAAGGCAGAAAACCCTTCAGATAATAGGAGGAGGCTCTGAGTGCGGGAACAAAGCTGTGCAGGTGATGGACAGGGGGTCACCCTCCTCGGAGTCCCTGATGAGAGGCCGGCAGCCCGCCCATGGCCCTCAGACACTGGAGCTGCTCAAAGAGCCCTGAGGGGAGCCTCCTGCTACACCTCCTTTAGAGGATGGTTTCTCTAGAAAGGCTACGTCGAATTTAGAGCTTTCCTTATCCTCCTGGGAGCCTCAGCCCTGGGGGAGCAGAAGCCTCAATTAAACCAGGAGCTTTCTGTACTGGGCCCACAGATCTCAACGCCCTGGAAGAAAAAGTCTTAAGCTTGAAAACTCAGTGAGGAGAGCTTAAACTTTCCTCTGTGCAGAAAAGAGGAAAAAAAAAAAAAAAAATCCCATTTTTTTTCTTAAAGTTTTTTCTTTTAGATTTTTTGTACGTGTTGATGCCAGGTCTTGTCTGGTATCTTTCTTAAGAATAAAAGAACCAAAAAATTAGTGTCCCTTGTCCCAGGACCATTTCTCCCTCTCTCCTTCCATCTGTCTCTCTGCTTCTCTCTGTCTCTGTCCCTGACTGTCTATCTGTCTCTCTCTCTCTCATACACACACCCTCTGCTGAACCCACAGGGCTTTTTTTTTTTTGCCAATTCTATTTTATGTATTGTCCACAGCCACATTCCTGTCCAGATCTGCTCTCACTGTCTCCCGCCAGGACTAGCCCAGTAAGACTCGTGTTCAGCTCTGTGGTCTCACATCAATATTTTTTTTAACTTGGAGGAGAAATGTGGACTGCGCATCAAGTTTCAAGTGTTTCTACTTTTTCTTAAATGTAGCATCATGAAAGGGGTTTGTGGTATGTGATAAAGCAATTTTGCTATTTGAGAGTAGCCAAAATTCAAGAACTATGGAAGATGCATAAGCTGTTGGATGCGGTTTGATAAAAAAAAAATCCTTTGCATTCATGATTGTTGACCTACAGTGATAAATGGATGCTGTCAGAAACCATTCCAATTCAAACTTACATGGGCATATATAGAAAACCCCATATTGATTATATAGATGTATACTGGAATGATGGGGTCTTCTCTGGTGGCTCAAATGTCAAAGAATCCATTTGCAATGCACTTCGATCCCTGTGTCAAGATGATCCCCTAGAGAAGGGAGTGGCTACCCACTCCAGTATTCTTGTATGAAGAATCCCATGAACAGAGGAGCCTGACATGTTCATGGGGTTACAAAGAGTCAGACATGAAACGAGCACATTTGCTTGCCATACCTATATTCTCTTTAGTAAAGTATCTTCAAATCTCTTGCTATTTTAAAAATTGGGCCATTTGTTTTCCTTCAGTTCAATTCAGTTGCTCAGTCGTTTCTACTCTGCAGCCCCATGGATTGCAGTACGCCAGGCTTCCCTGTCCATCACCAACTCCTGGAGCTTGCTCAAACTCATGTCCATCGAATCAGTGATGCCACTGAACCATCTCATCCTCTGTCGGCCCCTTCTCCTCCTGCCCTCAATCTTTCCCAGCATCAGGGTCTTTTCAAGTGAGTCAGTTCTTCACATCAGGTGGCCACAGTATTGGAGCTTCAGCCTCAGCATCAGTCCTGCCAATGAATATTCAGTATTTGTTTTCCTTATATTATTTTAAAAATCTCTCCTCCTCACTGCCTTGGTCCATTATTGTTACAGGAGTTCCTTATTACCTACAGGAAAGAATGCAAGCATCTTACAGTGATATAAACAACAGCCTCATCATCTACCCCTGACAGGCTACCCACCACTTCTCTCAGTTCCTAAACATATTCTTTTCATAACTAAACCATACTATTTAAAAGTTCTCAAGTGCTGCGTTGTACTGTCTGATTTTTGCACATGCTGTGTTTTTTGCCCTGCTTTCCAAGTGAGATCTTACTCATTTATCAAGGCTCAGATGAGAAACATTGGAAATTTGAGAAGGACATTAGGATTCCTTGCTTGTGTTGTTGCTGTAATATTATATTACTTATATATTTCTGCAAAACAAATTACCTGAAAACATTGTGGCTTAAAACATTTATTAGCTCACAGTTTCTGTGGGTCAGAATTTGAGAGTGGTTTTGCTGGATAGTTTTGACTTACACTATCTCATGAGGTTACAAGCAGAATGTCAGTAGGTACTGCAGTCATCTGAAGGCTTGACTGAGCTGAAAGAGCCACATTCAAGCTCACTCATGTGGCTTAGCAGGAGGCCTTAGATCCTTGCTGGCTGTTGGCTGGAAGCCTCAGTTCCTTACCAACTGGGCCTGCCTTTTCTCACCACATGGCAGCAACCTCCCCAGAGAAAATGATCCAAGATACAGAATCAGAAACCACAATGTCTTTCACAACCTGGATTTGGAGGTGCCATAGCACCACTTCTGCTGTATTCTGCTGGTCACACCAACAGTGGGGAAGTGGCCCAACAGGCCAAGATCAATGAAGGGCCATCTTGGAAGCTGGCTACCACAAGAAGTAACTAAGGGCATAAATTCAAATTCATAAGACTCAGGTTCAAATCTTGTCTCTACCATGTTAGCTGTGTTACCATACATAAGTTACTTAACCTCTCTGAGCCCTGATTGCCAATTCTGCAAAATATATATGATAGTATTAACCTTATGAGATTGATGTTGGGCCCCCAAAAAAGATGATTTACAAAAAGTACCTGGCTTGCAGTAAGCATTTCATAAATGTTAATTATTATTAAAGTGATCTCAGTTCACAGCCTCCTCAAGCCAATGGCCCCAAGGGTGCTCCCACACAGCCTCCATGCTCTTGCCTGGCTTCCTCACCTGGGTACTCACTCACAGAGACAAGTATATTTAGATTGCTCTGTCCATCCCCTTCCTCCACTGTTTTGCTTTGAACAGTCTCAGTCTTCTCTAACAATATTAAGCTGTAATTCTATTCCCCCCATATCCTGAAGATGTGAGTGAGATAATGTGTGTGCATCTCTAGGTTAAAACTTCAAGTTTGAGGACCTCCCTGGTGGTGGTCCAGTAGATAAGAATCTGTTTCCAATGCAGGGCACATGAGTTCAACCCCTGATTGGTGAATTAATATTCCACATGCTGCAGGGCAGCTAAGCACATGAGCCACAACTACTGAGCCCACGAGCTCTAGATCTCACACACCATGGAGCCCGTGCAGCAAAATGAAGATCCTGCATACTGCAACTAAGATCTGACGCAGCCAAAAATTAATTAATTAATTAAAAAAAAAAACTTCAAATTTGGCTAGTTTGCTAACTCCATCCTGTGTGTGGCCACCTGCTCCAGACCTCTGAGCCTCTCCTTCATTAGAATTGTTTCCACGTCGCTTTTATTCATTTATCAGCCTTGAGTGATTGCTCATTGCCAGGCCCAGGCTTGGCGCCCAGATTCCAAGATAAAGAAGACAGGGAGAACCTGGCCTTTAGAACCTCAGCATTATTTCATTTCATCATTATTCTACTTTCTTTGGATAAACTTTCTTCCTCTTCCTTCCTTGTAGTTTTATTATTAATAACCACCAATTTTTAAGCACTATCTTTGTGCCAGACTCTACATTCATGTCACCCTCTGACAATCTACTACCACCCAAAGAAGCAATGAGCATGAGAATTGGGATCCTAAACCTTTCCGTTTGCCACCTAGGACTTCAAGGTTACAAGAGATTCCTTCCAGATTTCTTCTGCCTGAATTATTCTTTCTGTGTATTGATAACTCCCTCTCTACCACCCCTCCTCCCTGCAAGCCCACTCTGGGCTGGGGGAGCCTAACCCCTATGGAAAGCATCACAGCAGCCCTTTTGCTTCTGCTCCCCCACCTTTCTCTTTTTTGACCACACTGGATCTTCATTGCTGTGTGTGGGCCTCTCTAGTTGTAGCGAGTGGTGACTGCTCTCTAGTTGCGGTGCGGAGCTACTCCCTGTGGTGCCTTCCCTTGTGGTGGAACAGGGACTCTAGGGTGAGCGAGCTCAATAGTTGCGACGCACAGGCTTAGTTGCATGTGGTGTCTTCCCAGACCAGGGATCAAACCCATGTCCCCTGCATTGGCAGGCAGATTATTAACCACGGGACCACCAGGGAAGTCTCTGGTTCCCTCTGGATTCAAAGGAAGACATGGGCAGTTCAGACAAAGGGAGGCATTGGCTAGAGATCAAAGGGCAGCAGGAGGTGAGCCTGGAGCACTTCTTTGCAGATTCCTCTCTGCTTCAGCGCCATGCCTCCGGCGATAGCTGTGTCCTTCTGTGGCCGCAGCTCCTTCTGGCTGGATGGGAGGGAAGTGCCTCCTCCGTCTCTAGCTCTCATTGGGCTCAGAGGTACAATTTCTGCCCTACTCCCTTTCAGGTCCAGGGGTGGTAATGCCCTGAAGCTGTTGCACAATATGGCTGATACTAAATTATTGTCTTGATTCCATGAACTGGTAAAATACATTATGCACCATCATCGTTCCCCCCCAACATTTCTTCTCATCAAGGAACACATTTCACCACCTGAGGCAAGAGGTCCTTGTCCATGGGATCTATCCATACCATTCCTACCTTGTAAGAAGCAGCAGGCCAGGTAGATGGTAGAGTGGAATAGCCTACTGTAGACCCATCTGTGGCACCAAGTGGGAGATAACACCATGAAAGTTTAGAGTTCTTTTTTTTTTTTTTACAGGATGCAGGATATACTTTGAATCAACAACCAATATATATTTCTGTTTTCACACATAGGTAAAATGTCAGGTCCAGGTATCAAGGAGTGGAAGCACTTGCTTCAAGAACTTTGTTCGGGTTAAAAAGTAGATAAATAAACTAATGTAAAAAAAAAAACAACTTTGTTCAGATGTTTTGGGGACTCTGAGTAGCCGGGTGGGAAGAATGCTTCTGCAAGAGGACACAGCAGGTTCCACTGAAGTGAACCATCATGAGCTCATTGGGTCACAAAACTAAAAGGCAAAAAGAGAGTTACTCTCTGTGTTGGGGAGGCAGGTTCTGATTACCAAGGAGAAGCTGGATGCCTGCCACAGAATGTGGACACAGAGGACCATGTCTGGAACCCAGAGGATGTTTGGGGCACCTCTTAGTACTTCCATGTCTGATAGTAATACTTAATAGAAAGATGGGCAGAACCACTGAAGATTCAGACCCTATAGAAATGAAAGTTGAAGTCATTATAGCAGGTAAAGAACACACACATGCTGATGTGCTGGGTGAGAGCAAAGGAAGGAAGCACAGAATGAGTAACAGGGGAAGGAAGTTATAAATTTCAACCCTGTCTGGTGATCAGCTACAGAAAAAAGGACTGTCACCACTCTGCATGAGTATTTTTTTCTTTACATGTTTGCAAAGGTTTACTTTTTAAAAATTGAAGTATAAATTTATATTGTTGTGTTAATTTCTGCCGTACAGCAAAGTGATTACAGTTATACACAGGTATGCATTCTTTTTTTATACACTTTTCCATTATGGTTTATCACAGGATGTTGAATATAGTTCCCTGTGCTATATCTTAGGACCTTGCTGTTTATCTATTCTATATAAATTCGTTTTGCATCTGCTAACCCCAACCTCCCAATACGTCCCCCTCAGCAACCACAAATCTGTTCTCTATGTCTCTGAGTCTGTTCCTTCTTCATAGATAGGTTCATTTGTGTCAAATTTTAGATTCCACATATAAGTGACTTTGTTTGAGCACATGTATACTTAATAAATGGGCTTCCCAGGTGGCTCAGTGGGTAAAGGATCTGCCTACAATGCAGGAAACTCGGGAGACATGGGTCCTATCCCAGAGTCAGGAAGATCCTCTAGAGAAGGGCATGGTAACCCACTCTAGTATTCTTGCATGGAGAGTCTCATGGACAGAGGAGCCTGGTGAACTAAAGTCTATAGGGTCACAAAGAATCAGACACGACTGAAGTGCCTGAACACACATATACTTAATAAACACTTATGTCTTCTCTTCCTTTCTTTCCTCATAATTTATATAAGTACTAGTGATGGTGGCAAATTTTAAAATTAATCTTTGGTTACAAAACGTTCAGTTAGGACTGCTACTCACATCAAACAGAGACAGATACCGTGACTGTTATACAGAAATGAAATGAAAAAGTGGAAGTGAAGTCGCTCAGGCGTGTCCAACTCTTCGTGACCCCATGGACTGCAGCCTGTCAGGCTCCTCAGTCCATGGAATTTTCCAGGCAAGAGTACTGGAGTGGGTTGCCATTTCCTTCTCCAGGGGATCTTCCTGACTCAGGTATCGAACTCTGGTCTCCTGCATTGCAGGCAGATGCTTTCTGCCTTCTGAACCACCAGCGAAGATCCTGAAATGGACACATTTAATTTTGAGATTTTGTGCCTCTCTTCTCTGGGAGAAGTAAGGGTGCTTCATTTGTACAAAGGATAGTTGCATTTTGTTAGAAGCATGCAACTCTATTGTTGCATAGCAGTTTAAGTATGTGTAGAAGAGTGTGCATAAATGATGAGCTGCCAATGGTAGGCTGTGCTCGTTATTCAGCTCTGATTTCTCTGCTCCAAACCCATCCTTCTAGTCTCAGCATTTTCATCCTGGGGCTAGGACCCTGTCATTTCTTTCCTCCTTTGCCAGTGGCTCACTGTTAGGTTCAGTGAACAAGGGGCATTGAATGGAGCTGGAAGGCAGTAAGGGGAAGAAAGGTCTTACACCTTTCAGCGTTGGCTTCCTGCTCCTGTCAGAATGCTCTGAGCAATAGTTTGTCACCCGGCAGTGGCCCTTGGTTCCAGGTTTCAGGTTTTGTTCACATTCCCACAGTCAGCCTCATTGTGCCCTCTGCAGAAGGCAGTACCTGCTAAGGCACCTCTTCTCACAGATGTGGGAATTAGCTCTGTGGTGTCCACACTCTCAGCTCTGGAGCTCTCAGGGCCAGAAGAACAGGGCCAGCAGAGGTAGCATCTGCCTCACAGATCTGGGCCCAGTTCTATGGAGTTTTTCCTAATGAATAATCCCAATCTCCTCCTTGTGTTTCCCCAGCTCTAAGCACAGCACTGTTACCGACCCTCTCTCAAGTCGGTCACCAGCAAGGGATCTTCTGCCCTCTGTTGCTCGGGCCAGTAGAACTGGACCAAGTTCAGTTCAGAAGCAAAGGAAGCTGTTTTTTTGATCAAAAAAAAAATGAAAGAGCTGGGGTCCCCAACCTCGGAGCCAGGACCCGTACCTCCTGCCAGGTCTGTGGTGTCGTTAGATTAGAAATAAAGTGCACAATAAATGTAATGAACCTGAATCTTCCTGAAACCACCCTCTCCCCCTCTCAATCTGTGGAAAAATTGTCTTCCACCCGTGTCTGTGCCAAAAAGGTTGGGGACTATTGCTGTAGAGTACCCATTCATCCAGGCAGGCCATGAGTGGGGCTGCTTTATAGGGTTCAAGTCAGCGGGGAGGGGAGGAAGAAGGTGGAGCGCAAGGAGGCAGACGCAGCTGTGCAGCTCAGGCGCCAGACCGCCCACCCGGGCTCCGTGTCTCTGCGCACGCCCCCGCCCCCACCCCACCATCTTGAACTGAGTGTCAGGCGCAGCGCTTCTGTGCGCGGTCCCAAGCTGAGATGTCCGCACAGTCCACGTCTGAAATGCCCGGTTCCAAGCCTCTGCACGCAGCCCGCTACAAGCAAGTGAAACTAGATGAAGCACAAAGGAGAAAAGGTTAGACTTTATGTTATTACCAATATTCTATGTTCATTTCCCGGGAGTTGCTAATGGGCTTTGCCCCTGACAAATCCCTCCTCGGTTTTTCGTCTCGCTCCTCATTCTTGAGGGGCACTGGGGGTGCAGGTCCGTCTTCTATAACTGCTTAGCTGGTTTGGGGCGTCGACATAACCCTGCGTGGAGGAGCAGAGCTTCTCCTGCTGCCTTTACATGTACTTGGTTGTCACAGGACTGTGTCCTGACTGTTCGCATCCCTGAGCGACTGCCATTTGGAGTTTTAAAAACTCTAGCTTCTTGGAAATGGAGGACTCTGGACAGTTTAGGATGCATGGCCCCGATGTTAGCAGGAAAATAATTGTCACGCATTCCATTTTTCCTACAAATGAAGGTATCTTGGTCTTTGCCTGTAGGCATAATTGTGCCCTGATGTCAGGGTTCACTGCCATGGCTAAATATCCCTGGCCACACTTTTCGTGGTTTTTTGAAGAGCCGCTTTGGGTCAGAGAGAGGTTCACTCGAGGAGTCAGGGAGTCTATTGCCCAGGTTGTTTCTCCAGAGGTTGCGGCTCAGGGGCCTCCTTGAGTGTGATGTCCCCAGGGAGTGATCCTGCAGTTTCAGGGCAGGATGGCTGATTAGGATCACCGAGTGGAGACTGGTCCTCTTAGGAGTGAGCTGACCTTGCGGGCTGCTTTTTCCAGGTGTTTAGGTTCATCTGATCTCCTAGCTAGAACTGGGGGAGGGCCATGTCCATGGACCAGGCAGCACCTGGTCACCACATACATGAGGACTCATGGTTTCTCCTAGCTGGAGAGTATACTTGAGTTGTTCTGTTTCAAGGGGCTAAGGTATCCCTACTTTCGGGCTGGGGAATGAGTCTACCATGTGTGCATGCTAAGGCGCTTTACTTTGTTTGACTCTTGATGACCCCATGGACTGTAGCCTGCCAGACTCCTCTGTCCATGGGATTCTCCAGGCAAGAATACTAGAGTGGGTTGCCATGCTTTCCTCCAGGGGATCTTCGGGACCCAGGGATTGAGCCTGTGTCTCTTACCTCTACTGCAATGGCAGGTGGATTCTTTACTACTAGAGCCACCTGGGAAGCCCGGGTCTACCATACATGGGTTCAAATGCACTTTGAGTTATCCCTTGAGGCTAACTACATGTGGAGCAGGGCAATTGGGAGTAACTTAATCCACTGTTTTTTGAGTCTCCTAGTGTGTAAGTTTGCTAAGGTTGTTTTAAGTTCTGAATAGATCTCTCTCCTTTCCCCAAACGATTGGGGTGTCCAGGCTGAGTGCAAGTTTCATTTTATGCAGAGGGCACTTTTTATCCCTTTTGTCGCTTGAGACACAAATGCTGGGCCATTATCACTTTATAGGGGCCCTGGGAGCCCAAACCTGGGAATTATCTCTCTTAATAATACTTTAGCCACTGTGGCTGCTGTTTCAGTTCTAGTGGGAATGCTCTACCCACCCTGAAAATGTATCCTGTAATACTGAGACACCTGAAGTTGTTTAATGCTCTTGGCGTGATAGTGAAATCAATCAGCTAATCTTCAGGATATGTCCTGGATGGGGCTTATCTGAGGGCCTCTCAGGAGCCTGACGTTGAGGTTATTCATTTTGCAGATGGGGCAGGTCTCAACTCTCCAACTGGTTATATTTTCATGCCAGAAGTTACCATGACCTCAACCAACCAACTATACAGAGCTTCCCTTCTGTAGTGAGTTCCCTGATGAGCCTCCCTGATGGCTTGACAAGCTGCAGTTTGGAGAAAGTATTGACCATGTTCATTAACTAGCAACACATGGCCTCCTAGATCTTTGTTGAAGCCCCATTTCCAGGCTTTGTCTAATTCCTCCTTTGTGTAGAGTGGGAAATAATTGGGTGGATTTGGCCTTTTAGGGCCACGCATTTGGCAGTTGTGTCTACTGTGTTATTCCTCTCTGTTACCTCTGCATCCCTCTTTTGGTGACCCCAATAATGAATCATTGACACTTTTGGGGGGGCAGCTGCATGCTTCTAGGAGTCTCAGTAGATATAAGCCATACTTCACCTGTTTATTCTCTGCTGTTAGTATACATCTTTCCTTCCAAATAGCCCCATGTGTGTGTAGGGTGGCATAAACTTTTAAGCTCTTCCTAGTCCTGAGCTCTAAGTCTCAGGTGAATCTATCAGCTTGGCCTGTTGGACTCAAGTCCCTGGGGATAGGTTTTGTGCATCTGTGACTTGGGTCTGGGAGGTCCCTTCATACTCTGCTGGCCTTTTCCCCTCTCTCATAAAACTGCTCCTGTCTATGAACCATTCCTCTCTGGCATTTGAAAGAGACTCACTTCCTAGGTCAGGGAAACTGGAGTAGATCCTGACTATGGTTTCTGTGGGTACCAGGGTGGCAGGATTTAGTGTGTGACAGGTTTAGTGTTTGTTTGTTTATATTGAGGTATATTTGATATACAATATTATATAAGTTTCAGATTGACAATATAGTGATTCATAATTTTAAAGGCTGTATTCCATTTATAGTTGTTATAAAATATTTGCCATATTCCCCATGTTTTACAGTATATCCTTATAGCTTATCTTATACATAATAGTTTGCACCTCTTAATCCCCACCCCTACCTTCCCCTCCTCCTTCCCTCTCCCTACTGGTAGCCAGAAGTTTTTTTCTCTATGAGTCTGTTTCTTGTATATGTTCACTAGTTTGTTGTATTTTTTAGATTCCATACATAAGTAATATCGTACAGGATTTGTCTTTCTCTGTCTGACTTATTTCACTTAACATAATGCCTTCCAAGTCTATCCATGTTGTCCCAGATGGCAAAATTTTGTTCTTTTTAATGGCTGAGTAGTATTCCATTGTATGCATATACTACATCCTCTTTATCCATTCACCTGTTGATGGATACTTAGGTTGCTTCCATACCTTGACAATTGTAAATAATGCTGCTAGGAACATTGGGATGCATGGGTCCTTTCAAACTAGTGGTTTTGTTTTTTCAGATAAATGCCCAGGTGTGGAATTGCTGGGACAAATGGTAGTATAACATGTGCTGGGTTTTTGTGGTACCCACTGGGCAGTCTAAAAGCATAACCTGAACTTAAATTGACCTTACCTGACTGCTTACTAAAGCCTGAACCTGGAGTGGAGTCCATACAGTGATTCACTGACCAACTGTTAACTTTTCAGCTTCTTATTGCAGGATTGTAGTAGCTGCTACTGCCCAGAGGCAAAGAGGCCTTCCCTTAGTGCTTTGATCTAATTGTTTAGAAATGTTCTCTTTTGCCCTGTTAGTCTTCCAATGACTGGTTAATCAATCCATTATGCTGAATCCTTCCTGTTCATACTCTCATGGGTTTTGTTTCTGTTTTTCTACTGGACTTGATACAGTCATCTTTTGGTGCTTAACCATCCCTCTTTTGTTCCCTTAACCCTGCATTGTAAATAGTCCCTTGATCAAGGACTCTAAAATCTGAGCCAATTGGAATGAATTATTTTAGCTATTGGATCCAGACTTATGAATGAGTGGATAACCTGAAGGGAGTTTGGTGGATCTTGGAGCTGTGATCAGAAGACCAAAGCAGAAATTTAGATTTGTTAATTACTAGTTCTGTGACCTTGGCAACTCACTTAACCAGTCTCAACCTTGGAGTCTTTGACTGCAAAGTGGGAAAATAAAACTTCCTTTTCAGGGCTATAGTGGAGATTAAGTACAAATTTATGTGTCTGGCAGAGTATCTAGCACATAGTAAGCTCTAAGAAATGGTTCCTATTATGATTAGAAAATATATCCTGATGTTTGAACAACTGAATTAAAAAATGTCTACTTCACAGGATTGCAAGGATTCAGTTATATGATGTAGGCAAAGTGCCCAGCTCTGTGCTTGACAGTTAACAAGTGTCCAATAACCATTAGCTCTAAATTTCTTTAAAAAAACTTTTCAATAAAATTTGTCTGTTGGTTATTTTAAAGATAATTCTATTAAAAAGAATTTAACTTTTACCAAAATTAGGCAAAAACATATTTCATTTATGAACTAGATTTTAATACTTAAAAAAATAGAGAATCAAATAATCAACTCTTGCTATTTTTCACTATGTGTGTATCATAACCAACAAAGATTTAGTCCATGAATGCTCATTTAAAAAATTAATGAAAAAAAAAGAATAGAACAGAGTTTGATGTATTAAATGTTCCTTTTCTCAGAAAAAATGTAGTTATATAGATACCATAAGGTTACAGGCTCTAAGTGTATGGCTGAAATTGGTGGTAAATTAATTTATGGACACACTAATAAAAAAAAAATGAGAATCTATTTCATCTTCCAAGAACTTATAAAATTTGTTGTTGTTGTTGTTAAATAGTAGTCCCTGGCTACAATTAACCACAAATTTCCTCATTAACATGTCAGGACTCTTGGGTTAAAATAAACAAACACACTTTTGGGGTATCAATAAAAATTTAAGAGAATAAGCTGGTTGAAAAGAGAAAGTGGTTTTTTCAAGGGAGAGACTAAGAGGGGAGTCAAGGTATCAACCTTAGCTGCCATTCCAAGAATATATTTAATATTGAGCTTTGTAACATATGAGCCTCCTTTATTGGGGCTGCCGATTTATCTTCCTAATTATGATTATAGACTGACAGCAAAAATGTTTAGTATTTCCTAAGGAAATACCTAACTCAGGTGAGACTCAGGGCAGATGTGGGCAGGAGATGGAAGGTTGGAGCAGTGAAGCCCAGAAGAGCACTGTAAGAACCAGGGATGCTATCTGGGGATGGTCAGGAGATTGGGGGAGCCCTGGGGCTGGTCCCAGGGTCAGTGAGCTCTGTCGAGGACGGTGTGATGGGAGGAGGGCCGTAGGAAGTGAAGAGGCCAGCATAGTACTGGCATGTTCTGGAGGCAATGGGAACAAATCCCTGGTCCTGCTAAGCTCCCGAAAACAATAGTTCACATTCTTTCAGGTCTATCTGGATTGTGCTTCTTAAAATTTCAAAACCTCGTGATATATATTACTTTATTTGAGCCTTCTCCAGGCAGGAATACTGGAGTGGGTTGCCATGCCCTCCTCCAGGGGATCTTCCTGACCCAAGTATCGAACCTACATCTATTGCATCTCCTGCATTGGCAGGCACCACCTGGGAAGCCTGATGTAGACCTGAAAGTGAAAGTGTTAGTTGCTAAGTCATGGCCAACTCTTTGTGACCCAGTGGACTGTAGCCTGCCAGGCTCCTCCGTCCATGGGATTTTTCTATGCAAGTATACTGGAGTGGGTTGCCATTTCCTTCTCCAGGTGATCTTCCTGACCCAGGGATTGAACCTGGGTCTCCTGCATTGCAGGCAGACTCTTTACCATCTGAGCCACCAGGGAAGCCCATTGTAAACCTAGTCGGGTAGAAAAGAGGTGGTTCAACTCTGCTCTAAGGGAGGAAAGTGAGGATCAGATGAAACGAAGTAATTAAATGGCAGAGTTGGGACCAGGACCCAGAACTTCTGTCTCCCAGGCTAGGATTCTCTCTAGAGAGAAGAGACAAAATGACTGCTTGTTACTGGAATGTAAATAGAAGGAGAAGTAAAACAACTGTGAGGATTCAGTGATGATGGAGGAAAGACATACTTCCTAGGAAAGTAAGCAGGGCTGCACCGCTCCAGTTTTGCTCGTGATCACAATTAGGAGACTACCAGGTTGAACACAGGGGTGTTGATGCAGGTGTGCCAGGTCATCTTTTGAGCTGTCCACTGTCCAGATGCTTGTGCTGAATCTCCATCCCTCTTACTACCACTAATAATCATGTAAATAACAAGCCCATTCACATTTCCAGTCAATACCAACTTGTACAGGTGGGAGAGCACCAAAAAGCATTTGTTTACTGTAAAGTAAGGCATCATTGTAATTATTAACATGTGAAAGCACTTTATAAACTGTCAAGTGCTACAGAATGTCCATTATTACTATCATCATCACCATCACCACGTTAGGTTTTTCTCCAACCAGAGAAGTGCACATTCAGCCTCACCTTTTCTCCTTCAATTTAAGTGAATTCTGTATCTCTGTTCAGTTCAGTTCAGTCACTCAGTCGTGTACGACTATTTGTGACCCCATGGATGCCAGGCTTCCCTGTCCATCACAAACCCCTGGATCTTACTCAAACTCATGTCCATTGAGTCGGTGATGCCATCCAACCTTCTCATCCTCTGTCGTCCCCTTCTCCTGCCTTCAATCTTTCCCAGCATCAGTCTTTCCAGATGAGTCAGTTCTTCTCATCAGGTGGCCCAAGTATTAGAGTTTAAACTTCAGCATCAGTCCTTCCAGTGAATATTCAGGACTGATCTCCTTTAGGATGGACTGGTTGGATCTCCTTGCAGTCCAAGGGACTCTCAAGAGTCTTATCCAACACCACATTTCAAAAGCATCAATTCTTTGGCTCTCAGCTTTCTTTATAGTCCAACTCTCACATCCATACATGACTACTGGAAAAACCATACCTTTGACTAGACAGACCTTTGGTGGCAAAGCAATGTCTCTGCTTTTTAATATGCTATCTAGGTTGGTCATAACTTTTCTTCCAAGGAGCAAGCGTCTTTTAATTTCATGGCTGCAGTCACCATCTGCAGTGATTTTGGAGCCCCCCAAAATAAAGTCTGTCACTGTTTCCATTGTTTCCTCATCTATTTGCCATGAAGTGATGGGACTGGATGCCATGATCTTAGTTTTCTGAATGTTGAGCTTTAAGGCAACTTTTTCACTCTCCTCTTTCACTTTCATCAAAAGGCTCTTTAGTTCTTCTTCACTTTCTGCCATATAGGTGGTGTCATCTGCATGTCTGAGGTTATTGATATTTCTCCTGACAATCTTGATTCCAGCTTGTGCTTCATCCAGTCCAGCATTTCTCATGATGTACTCTGCATATAAGTTAAATAAGCAGGGTGACAATATACAGCCTTGATGTACTCCTTTACCGATTTGGAACCAGTCTGTAGTTCCATGTCCAATTCTAACTGTTGCTTCTTGAGCTGCATACAGATTTCTCAGGTGGCAGGTCAGGTGGTCTGGTATTCCCATCTCATTCAGAATTTTCCACAGTTTGTTGTTATCCATACAGTCAAAGGCTTTGGCATAGTCAATAAAGCAGAAATAGATGTTTTTCTGGGACTCCTTGCTTTTTCAATGATCCAACGGATGTTGGCAATTTGATCTCTGGTTCCTCTGCCTTATCTAAATCCAGCTTGAATATATGGAAGTTCATGGTTCACGTACTGTTGAAGGCTCGCTTGGAGAATTTTGAGCGTTACTTTACTAGTGTGTGAGATGAGTGCAATTGTGTGGTAGTTTGAACATTCTTTGGCATTGCCTTTCTTTGGCATTGGAATGAAAACTGACCTTTCTGAATCCTGTGGCCACTGCTAACTTTTCCAAATTTGATGGCATATTGAGTGCAGCACTTTCACAGCATCATCTTTAAGGATTTGAAATAGCACAACTGGAATTCCATCACCTCCACTGGCTTTGTTCGTAGTGATGCTTCCTAAGATGCACTTGACTTGAATTCCAGGATTTCTGGCTCTAGGTTAGTGATCACACCATCATGATTATCTGGGTCATGAGGATCTTTTTTGTATAGTTCTTCTGTGTATTCTTGCCACCTCTTCTTAATATCTTCTGCTTCAAACCATTCAATATTACAATAACCCAACTCTATGTCCCAACCAGTAATGCTGAAGAAGCTGAAGTTGAACGGTTCTATGAAGATCTACAAGACCTTCTAGAACTAACACCCAAAAGGGATATCCTTTTCATTATAGGGGACTGGAATACAAAAGTGGGAAGTCAAGAAATACCTGGAGTGACAGGCAAATCTGGCCTTGGAGTACAGAATGAAGCAGGGCAAAGGCTAATAGAGTTTTGCCAAGAGAACGCACTGGTCATAGCAAACACCCGCTTCCAACAACACAAGAGAAGACTCTACTCATGGACATCACCAGATGGTCAATACTGAAATCAGACACTAGCAGGAAGAAACCACACTGGAGGGTGCAGCACAGTGTCAGGCCACTCAAGTTCTGAGATACTACTTTACCACACATTACTTTACCATACCATACCTTTGCTTACCATACCTTACAGGATGCATCCATGAGTGAGTCTCCCACTGGCCCCTCTAGGGACCAATATATATAACATAATATAGATAATATAATTAATATAGCTATAAAAATCAATATATATTATATATATTATACTATATATAATATAAATAATTATATATTATATATTAACAATATATAAATAATATATAATATAAAAATATATAATGTATATACATATATAATGAATATATTATATATAATATATAACATATATTATATAATATATAATACATATATAATACATGTATACATATGATATACATATATAATATACATAATACATATATACATATAATATACATACATATATACATATACACATATACATATATAATTATATAATATATAATATAATATATATTATAATTATTACATATATTATATAAATATTATATATATATATAATATATACATATATTATATATAATTAATAATATAATATATACATATATTATATATAATTAATATATATAATATATACATATATTATATATATGTATATATACAATATATACATATATTATATATATATGTATATATACAATATATACATATATATATATATATGTATATATACAATATATACATATATTATATAAATTAATATATATAATATATACATATATATAATTAATATATATAATATATACATATATAATACATATACATATATAATATACATATATAATATATATAATATATAATATAATTATATTAATATAATACATAAGGAAGGAAACTTTAAGACTGAAGTTGACATGTAACAGAGCTCAGACCCAGAGAGATGAGGTGACTTGCCCAGGATTACCGGATGGCAGAGTTGCAGAGTCAAGAGTGAAAGAAAAGACTTCTGATTCCTGGCCTACTGCTTGCTCCACTGTGCTGCACCCTCCAGTGTGGTTTCTTCCTGCTAGTGTCAGGCCACTCAAGTCCTGAGATATTACTTCACCACACCTTACTTTACCATACCATACCTTTGCTTACCATACCTTACAGGCGGTTCCATGAGTGAGTCTCCCACTGGCCCCACTAGGGACCAATATATATAACGTAATATAGATAATATGGTATAATTAATATAGTTATATTAGTCATATATTAATATATATTATATATTATATACATAATTATATATTATATATTATTAATATTATATACAAATAATATATAATATAAAAATCATATAATGTATATATTATATATAATGAATAGATACTATATACATATATAATACATATATACATATGATATACATATATAATATACATAATACATATATACATATATAATTATATAATAATTATATATATTATAATTATTATATAATTATATATTATATAATATATACATAGATAATAGATAATATATATAATATGTACATATATAATATAGACAATATATAATATACATATATAATATGTATGCATATATAATATACATAATAATATATAATATATATTATAATTATATATATTATATAATTATATATTTTATAATTATAGATTATATATTACATTATATATAATCTATAATAAAATATATTATATAATATAATTATATAATATATATTACTATATTACTATATTATATACTATATTACTATATATTACTATACTGTATGTACTACATATGTAATATATGTTATAGATATAGATATATTACATATATTATATATATAATGTACTACATATATAATATCTATAATATCTATATTATAGATACATATATCTATATATATTATATAGGTAGTATATTATATATATTATATATAATATATATCTCTCTATATTATATATGTAGTACATTATATATTATATATTACACATATTTATAATGTACTACATATATATAATATATATAATATAATAATATATATATATATAATATAATATAATATGTATTATATATTATATATCTAATATCTAATATAGCTAATATAGAATATATATATTATATTGTAAATTATATATTATATATTACATAATATAATATATAATTATATATATCATATATAATATAATATACTAATAGAATATATATTGTATATAATAATTATATATTATATATTATATTATGTGTATTATATATTTATATCATATTTAATATATATCACTTATAATATATATAATATATAATATATAATATGTGATATATATTATATATGTATATATTATATATTATATTTTATATTATATACATATTGTATATATATAGTATATATATATATATATAAATATATATTCCTCAGAACAGAGAGCCCAGAAGTAAACCCATAAACCTATGGACAATTAATCTTTGATGAAGGAGGCAAGAACATACAATGGAGAAAAGAGTCTTCAGAAAGTGGTGCTGGGAAAGTTCAACGGTCACATGTAAATCAATGAAGTTAGAACACATCCTCACATCATACACACAAAATAAACTCAGAATGGTTTGAAAACTTAAATATAAGGTGTGACATCATAAAACTCCCAGAAGTGAACACAGGCAAAATATTCTCTGACAAAAATCATATACATTTCTTAGGTCAGTCACCCAGGGCTATAGAAATAAAAACAAAAACAAACAAGTGGGACCTAATCAAACTTACAGTGAAACCATAAATAGAATGAAAAGATAACCTAGGGACTAGGAGAAAATATTTGCAATGATGCAACCAACAAGGGCTTAATTTCCAAAATATACAGACAGCTCATACAGCTCAATAACAAAAAAACAACCCAATTGAAAAATGGGCAGAAGATCTAAATAGACATTTCTCCCAAGAAGATATACAGATGGCCAATAGGAACATGAAAAGATGCTTATCATAGCTAATTATTAGAGTAATGCAAATCAAAACTAAAATGAGGCACCACCTCACACTAGTCAGAATGGGTTTCATTAAAAAGTCCACAGATAATAAATGCTGGAGAGGGTGTGGAGAAAAGGGAACCCTCCTACATTGCTAGTGGGAGTATAAGTTGATGCAGGCACTATGGAAGACAGTATGGAGATTCCTCAAAAAACTAAAAACAGAATTACCATATGATCCAGCAATTCCACTTCTGGGCATATACTCAGGCAAAACTATAATTTGATAAGATCCATGCACCCCTATGTTCGTAGTAGCACTATTTACAATAGTCAACACATGGAAACAACCCAAATGTCCATCGACAGATAAATGCATAAAGAAGAAATGGTACACATATACAATGGAATATTCAGTTCAGTTCAGTCGCTCAGTCGTGTCCGACTCTTTGCTACCCCATGAATTGCAGCACGCCAGGCCTCTCTGTCCATCACCAACTCCCGGAGTCTACCCAAACCCATGTCCATCGAGTCAGTGATGCCATCCAACCATCTCATCCTCTGTCGTCCCCTTCTCCTCCCGCCCCCAATCCCACCCAGCATCAGGGTCTTTTCCAATGAGTCAACCCTTCGCATGAGGTGGCCAAAGTATTGGAGTTTCAGCTTCAACATCAGACCTTCCAATGAATGGAATATTACTGAGCAATTAAAAAGAATGAAATAATTTGCAGCAACATGGATGGACCTAGAGATTATCATACTAAGTCAGTCAGAAAGACAAATACCATATGATATCACTTTATGAAGAACGTAAAATATCAATATGACATAAATGAACATATCTGTGAAGCAGAAACAGACTCACAGACTAGAGAACAGACTTGTGGTTGCCAAGGGGGAGGAGGTGAAGGGAGGGAAGTTTGGGAAATTTGGAGTTAGCATCCTACTATATATAAGATGGATAAACAACAAGGTCCTATTATATAGCACAGGGAACTGTATTCAATATTCTGTAATAAACCAGAATGGGAAAAAAAAAACATGTATGTATAACTGAATCACTTTGCTATACAGCAGAAATTAACCCAACACTGTAAATCAACTATACTTCAATAAATTTTTAAAAACTAATTGATTTATGGCCTCATTTCAGACCAGTTGAATCTGAATCTCTGGGAGAAGGGTCCATGCACTGATAAGTTTGCAAAGCTTCCAGGTAATTCTGGGTTTAGCCAGAATTGAAAAGCAGAGCCCTGGAATCTAGACATCATACTAAACTCACCACAAAGGTCTGACGTCTTTAATTTGTCTACTTCAAAGTCTATCTTTAAATCCACTGTTATTCATTCTGAAGCATGGCCTCCTTTACAGTTAACCCACAGCTAACCTCCTGCTCAGATAAACCCACAATCTATCCCAATGGAAGAATTTAACCTGCTCATCCTCCCAGGTCACTTTCAGTGTCCATCCCTTGGACAGAATCCACTTTGTCTCCTGGCCCATCATTCTGACATGGGCTTCTTTCAGCCCCAAATACCCCCACCTCTTACTGAACTCAAAATCTCCTTCCTTGCCTTCTGCAATCAAAGATCCCTCCCCAGACAGCTGAAAATCACAGATATTCTTCAGGCGAGGAAATAAGATGAATATGGCTCAGGTCTTCTGAATCTATGATTTTGCCTTAGTTTCCATTACATTGCACATTCATTCATTTACTCTTTATGGAATGTCTTTTGGGACCAGATCCAGCCTCTTTCCTTTTGTGTATCTTGAATAACCCCACACGAAGACCATCATCTATGTAACCACTGGGCATGTCACTTATAGTGTCATCCACCACCCAGCTAAGGGATAGGCATGATGAACATGTCTTGAAAGCAGCAGCTAGAATGTGGCTTCCCTCACTGCTAGCTTACTATCCTCTTCTCCTTCCTGATGTCCCTTTTTCTTCAGGGAAAAAAAACTGGCCATTCCTCACTCAGGGTTCATGTGCCACACTGTATGCTTTGATTGAAAGACCCTGTGAGGCAGTCTGTGTGGTGGCAGGTGAACTGGTTCCTCTTAAGTGAGTTACTTCAGAGGGTAACATTCATGTACTTGTGCATCAATATGAGTCTGGAAAAGGAGGCTGGTGTGCTGGCCCAGTGCATCCCATGCAAAAGTGCACTGGTCTTTCCAGGGCCTGAACTTCTCACCTGTCTTTTGGTTCATGACTCACCTCCAGTAGACAGTAGTTAACCTTCTAACTTCTAGTTTTCTTACAATTACACTACAAATGCATCCTCATCTTTACACAAAACCATTCCCGCTAACACATTTGAGTTTACAAACCTTATATCTAGACTCTTCGATGCACCTGACCTTCTTCCTGGGAAACCTCTGGAACTGACCGGGTCATCAGGATGCAGAGAAGTGAAATATGTGGCATGTGGGCAGCCACTCTCCCCTTTGGCAAGGTTGACAGACATCTCTACTATCTTTCCCTCTAGGCCTGGATGACGCCTCAGTCTTCCCAACCTTGGATCCAGGTAGTCACTATTATTTGGAGCTGGCAAAAAAGTCTACTGCCCAGCATGGCAGTGGAAGGAAATGTCTTTGGAACTGCACCCACCCAGATCTGAGTGTCAACCCTATAACTCACCCAACCTGGTTTCTTTATTTTTTTAGACCAGGACAGTACTACCTACTTCCTGTCAGGTGACTGTGAGAATATCTGTAAGACATCGAGTACCCCTCCTAGCACATAAAGTGTGGATTCCTTTCTCTTTTCTCCCCATTTTAGGACATTTCTTTGAAGACTCAATGACTAATAAGTAATTTTAGTGTTGAGATAGATAACAAAGTCCTTCCCCCGAAATAAAACCAGCGTCTGGGTGAGGGAGATGGTATGTGTAGATAAAAATGGTAGGAATTTTTAGAGTTTTTAGGAAGAGCCTATGAAGGTGAAAGTCGCTCAGTCATGTCTGATTCTTTGCGACCCCATAACTATACAGTCCGTGGAATTCTCCAGGCCAGAATATTGAAGTGGGTAGCCGTTCCCTTCTCCAGGGTATCTTCCCAATCCAGGGATCGAGCCCAGGTCTCCCACATAGCAAGCAGATTCTTTACCAGCTGAGCCACCAGGGAAGCCCATATAGAAGAGCCTATAGAATCTGGAAATTCTAACTGTAGAAGTCTCAAAAGGTAAGAAGACAGGGCAGTGGGGCTGTGCTTTCGAAAGATAAGAACTGTTTATAAGGGATGATTATCAAGAAATGAAAGTGAACGACAAATTTAGAAGAAAATGACAAAGTAGCATCCTAAGTTGCTGGTAAACCAGCTACAAATTAAATTCTTCTGTGAGGTCCTCACACCTTCTTCCAACTATTTCATCCTTCTTCTTTTTAATGAGTTACCAGGGTGCGTAATACACAGAGTGGCCATAAAGCAATGTGATTGATTGCCAGAAGTCAAACATGAGGAAAATCAGTCTTAGTCCTTTAGAGCACATCCAATGAATACTTAGTCATAAAAAGAATTAACATTTTATTCATTGTTGTCAAACACACCACAAACATGCTCTAAATGATTAGGACACTAAAAAGAAAATTAACTATCCACATAGTATCCATGGGTCCTAGTTTCCTTATCTGTAAAATTAACGGATTGTTTGACATGGATCCATGGTGTAGCAGTTAGATATTTTTGTTTCTAAGTAACAGAAAAACTGGCTCATATTGACTTAACTTATAAAGGGAATTTATAAGGGTTCATGTAATTGGAAAGCCCAAAAAGATTTGAAAAGCTTGAAAGCTAGTTCAAACAACTTAACCAGGAACCAATTTCCCCCTCACAATTTCTTGTTACTGCTTCTGTGGTGTGGCTTCATCTTAGGCAGACCTCAGCAGACCATTTGGTTGCAAAACGGCTTTTAGCTGTTTCCTGTTTCTATATGCCCCCATTCCTGAATAGCACAAAGAGAACATCTTTGTGCCAGTGTTATCAGCAGAAGTTCTAAGATTTACTCTAACCACACCCTCTGAGGTCACGTGCCTGTCCCTGAACCAATTACTGATGGGATGGAATGTGATGATTGGTGGGGCTGAGGTCATGTGGTGCTAGGTCCATTCCCACTGCTGAGATTAGAGTCAGCCTCCCTATAGCTGCATTGATTCCCATATGGAATTGGGACAGTTGTGAAGTGAGAAGGAGAGAAGGAAAGATGCAGAGTCAGGCAACACATTTTCATGGCCAGTGGATTTCAAACTTCTGGGGGGAATGGAGCCCCAATATATAAAGTATACACAAATGGAGCTTCACCAGCTGATATAGGAATGGGGTGCTTAGAGCCCTGTCTTCTGTTGCTCCTAGGAGACCTGCTTAGAAACCTGTAGCTCCAGGAAACAGGCACAAAAACAGTGTCTTTGGGTCCCTCTAGCTCTATTCTTTGCAATTGCTTAATAAGCAAATATCTACTAGGACAGCATGTGTTCATATCAACTGTCTCCGGGCAGAAATTGTGCTGTTTATTCTGTGCATGGCTCAGTGAACTACAGAGAACATTAATTTTATTAAGAATGTACTTTGTAGTCATAGTTTTCTCAACATAAAAAGACTTGTACCCAGCTATCACTTTTCAAGCTTACCAAAGCTTGCAACTATTTACCTAAGTTTCTCCTAAAGACTGGAGCAATAAATCCACAAATCAGCATAGATCCCTGACAAAGCTGACAAATACATGGAGCCAGGGAGAAAAGCTATAAAAGCAGAAGGAAGACATAAGTTTTTTATTCAAATGAACAGTGATCAGAAATTTATTAGTTTCCTGAAAGGTGCAGAGCATTAACAAGATACTGTATTTACTTTAAAAGTCATGTGAAAAGTATTTTCCATTTTGAAAAAGTTGAAGCTTCCTTTGACGAGTTTTGGCATAAAAATTCTAAAATATGTTTTTAAAAGTATTATGATTTTAAATGGTGGTGAAATGTACATAACATAAAATTTACAACTATTTTTAAGTACACAGTTCAGTGACATTAAGTTCATTCACACTGCTGTTCTATTATTACCACCTCCATATCCAGAACTCATCTTGAAAAACAGAAATTTCATATCCATAAAACAGTAACTCTCCATTCCCCGCTACCCCAGGCCCTGGTAAGCACCATTTTTCTTTCTGTATTTATGAATTTGACTATTCTAGGTACTTGTAAGTGGAATCACACAGTATTTTTTTTTTTTATGACTGGCTTATTTCACTTGGCATAATGTCCTCAACACTCATCTGTGTTGTAGCATGTGTTAGAATTTTCTTCCTTTTTAAGTCTGAATTGTATGTATTGATACCACATTTTATATATCCAACTATCCACCAATAGACATTTGGGTTGCTTCCACCTTTTGCTGGCTATTTAAAAAATGCTGCTATGAACGCGGGTGTGCAAATATCTATTTGCGACTCCACTTCCAATTATTTTGGGTATATACACATGGATAAATGGGACAGCTGAATCACATGAATGAAATACTTTTTATGACACAATTTTGTTTTGTAAAATTCTTCAATGTGTACTTTCAAGTAGTGAATACAGACTGATAACTTAGTGATTTCTTTTTCTAGTTTAACAGTGGATACAAAAGAGAAAGCAACCAATCTTTTGCAGGATCAAATAGCTTCTTTCCTATTTGTGGAGATTTTAGCTCTTAAGAGTTCAATTATATTCTAGGTTTGCATTTGTGTAGGTCTTCCAATCACAAAATCAAGTGTAAGGGATCCATAGTTTAGCTCAGGTTTAATTCAGAGCAGCAGTCCAAGAAAACAACGCAGTGCTTCAAGAATGAAACAAAGGGGAACTTCTTCATCTAGTAGGGAGATACTGCTGGCTTCCCAGATGTAACCTATTTTGGCTTATCTAGCCCACAGCCTTCCTTTGTAATCAGATGGACAGGACGCACTGACAATGGAAACATGTCTCCATTTCTTCCTCAGTGGGGGAAAAAGAACATCTCCTTGTGAAGACTTTTCATTGTCTCAAAGTTATTTGTATCAAAGGTTCCATTTAATCAAATTTAACATCTTCTAAATATTTCTTAAAGGGAGTTGCCAAGTTCCATGCAGTTCACAACCAGCTATTAAACAATCATGCTTTCAGACCAAGAAATGTAGTATTGAAACTTCTCCCAAATCAATCCACTTTCCTGAGAAAAGAAAGCTAGCATTTTGCTCACATAAAATAGCAGTAACTCAAGTACAGGCCTCATATTGTGCCCTGGGTGGTGAGCAGCTGACACACAATAATTTGGTGTTTGGCAGTTGGAGAGAAAGGGTTTGTATCTCTCTATAATGAAGAAAGGCCACACTTTGGGTCAGGTCTATTCTACCCTGAAAAAGCTGGGAGATGTTTCAGATGTGGCAACGAAGACACTGTCTCGTTCACACACTCATTAATAGTATCACCTTTCATTAACTGGGTAACAACAGATAATGAAAATTATCACACAAAACCCTCTTTGACTTAGTCTTCAGTGGTGATGTCATAGACCATTAAATAGATGATGCCTTTTTGCTAGAGAGATTTCTCTTTGACTGTCAGTGCTATACATTTCCAGGATGATTTGTAAATCAGGAACTAGGTGAGTTTCGTTGGAACAAAGACTAGGAATGCTAAATGTCTTCCAGGATGTCTTTCAGGTGACTGAAATCATTGCTACCTTAGACTCCCTTACCTAAACATTTCTATGTTATCATCTTGTAACCTAGGCTCCCACCAAAGAGTAAAGATTCCAGAGGGTAAAAACCGCTGAGCAGCTCCTCCCCTAGTCTGTCCTCTCTCTTACTCCCCTTCTTCTCGGGGGCATCTTTCTCGCCTGTCATTTGTTGCCAGCACCCTATTGTGTGTATTTGTCATTTATATATGATTACCATCTGCGGGGCCAAGATGGCTGAAGAGCATTCTTGCTGAGAGCATTCTTGTCTCTGGTTCTTTTCTGCTAGAAAAATTGGGGTCAACCTTTAGTGTGAGTAAGAATCAGAAGAGACTGCTTTAAATGCAGATTTGAGGCCTTACCTCCAGAGACTTTGGTTCACTATGTCTAGAGTGGGGCCAGGTATCTGCATTTTAATAAATACCACAGGCAGTTCTGGGCAGGTGGACCATTGACCCAATTTAAGAAGCAACATCCGGGAGGATGTCCCCAGCCAGGTGTTCGGTTTGACCAGGAATGGGTCCCCTGGACGAGCATGACAGTTCCCAGATTCCCTCTAGTGCATTTGAGAGCAACCCAATGTTTTTGTAAACATAATTTGCTGGATTATTTTCTACAGTTAATCATTAAGTGGAACTGATTCAGGCAGTGAGTCCAGTCACACTTCTGCAAGCCTCAATATAATTAAGGGCGGAAGTTCCTGTTTAGGGTGTTCCACAGCTGCCATGAACTGTGACTGATAGATTAGACAGGTAGAAACTCCAGACAAAATGCCAGTTCCCACAGAGTTCTGTGAACTGGGAAAGTGGTCAGTCCCTTCCCCATGGCTTCAGTTTCCTCAAGGGTGAGGAAGCTATGTCTTCCGTCTCCTAGGTTTTAGAAAGGTAAGTGACTAAAAAACCACAGTGTCAAATGGCACACCATCCTTGAGATCCAGCATAAGGACATTTTAGCAAAGGTCTCTGCCAGCACTGGAAGAGAAAGCAAAGCTCCATTGTGAAGCACATTCTTTAAACCAGGTACTTAACTGGATCCCCCCTTAGCCGATAGTACACTTAATGTTCACAACTCTTTACATTTTTTTGTGGTCATATTTATTGATCTTTTATGAATTTTGCTTTTTTATGTGCTGTTTATGAATGCCTTCCCTGCACCCAGGTCTTAAATATAATTTTGTATATTTTCTTCTATTGTGAAACCTGTGTGTTTTCTGGCTCAGGACACTGCCTGAATCTCCATTAAGAGTCTGGGCTGGTAGATAAGCAAGAATGCTGAACTCCTGTATGGGAAGTAACCACTTTGATTTTCAGTTGGATCTAGGTGTAGGATCGGACTCAGAGAATGTGCTTCTTAGACAGCCTAATGGGGGTAGCTTAGGTTGTAATAAGAAACTTTTATAAGGGACATCATAAAACAAAAATAAACATTCAAACCACAAATCCAGAAAAGGTATGCAATGGCTTTCTCTGGCTGTAACCCAGGCAAACATGCAATTGTTTAGAATATTCAGGATAACTCGACACTTGGAGAGATTCAAAGAATTTGCTTCAATTTTCTGGGCCTTTCCCCAGGCAACACAGTCTAATGGATATTATATACTATGATCTGTATGGATATTTTAAAATTGCTGGTAGCCACATTAAAAAAGAATTAAAAAGAAACAGGTAAATGTGGTAGAACTTAGTCCCATTCATGTAAGAGTAAACCACAGTTACAGAAAATAATAATTAATGAAATTCAGTTATTTTTGTTTGAATTTGGAAGCAGGTCTATTTTAATGTATCTAAATTTTGTTTTCCTATACTTTTTTTTTTGGTAACTAAACATCACTTACATATCATTCTTATGTTGCCTGAAAAACAAAATCCATCAAAGTAAATGTGTTGTTTCACCCATGGAAAAAAAAAGAAGTAGGTAAAATAAATTCAAGTATTTCCAAAATAGTGTCATCTCAACATGTAATCAATATAACATATTACTGAGTTATTAAATTTTTTTGTATGCTGAGTCTTTGACATCTAGTGTACATTTTTACTCATAGCACACCTCAGTTCAGCTAACCATATTTCAAGTGCTCAGTAGGCACATATGTCTAGTGGCTTTTGTATTAGACAGTGCAGCCCTGAGGATTAAGACTGAAAATGGCCATGATGTACTGGGAGGCATTTTCTCAGTTTATGTTTAAATGACAGCAGTCTGAATTTTTAAGTACTTCTCCTTCACACTTCTTAACAAAAGTGTATAATAGCTTCAAGTGATCCTACATACTGATATAGATTAATCTTCCTAAAGCACAGTCCTGTTTAGATTTTTTCCTGGAGCAGATGTTGTTGTGAGTGAAGACTTTTAGGAAGAGGTGACAGTTAAGTCGGAACTTGGAGGGTAGGTAGGAATTAGCCAGGGGGTCAGAAGGAAGAGTGTGAAGAAGAGGGTGGCTGGAGTGTACAGGCTGAGAGTGAAGCAGACATCAGATCCTGAGGGTATACAGGTTCTGCTCAGGGGGCTGGATTGGATCCTGAAGGTAATAAGGAGCCATCAAACATTTGTCAGCAGGGAGTATGGGAGAAAGGCAAGACCAGAGACAAGGACACTAGCATGGGGGCAAGTGCAGGATCCAGGTAAGAAATGATGAGGGCTTAAAGCAATTCATTCATTTGTTCATGCATTCATTCCACAACACTGAATGCCTGCTGTGTGCTCAGCACTGGAGAGAAAGCAGAAAGCAAAACAGTTCTGCTCTCAGATAACTCATTATACTGTGTGAAACAAGGTAGGTGGTAATGATGCAGGGTGGTCCTCAGGTTTCATCTCATCTAGTAAGTGGTGGGGTGTGTGTGTGCTCAGTTGCTCTGTCGTGTCCAACTCTTTGTGATCCCATGGACTGTAGGTGCCTAGGCTCCTCTTGGCCATGGACTTTTTCAGGCAAGTATACTGGAGTGGGTTGCCACTTTCGTATTCCAGGGGATTTTCCTGAGACAGGGACCGAACTGCATCTCTTGTGTCTCCTGCTGTGGCAGGCAGATTCTTTACCACTAGCGCCACCTGGGAAGCCCCAAAATGGTGGGGCCATTCTCTGAAATAGAGGTTCAGGGGGCAGAATGGGTTTGGGAAGAAAGATGATAAGTTCAATTTATCTTTTTGACAAATGTCTAGGGTGTTTGGGGGCCATCTAAGTGGAGCTATCCAGCAAGCAGTTGCCCGTGCATATTTGGAGACAAGGAGATCTGAAAGAGATGCCTAGATTTGGGAGCCATGGTATACTGCTAGTATTAACTCCCTGGCGGTTAGTTAGATAATCCTAGGAGGAGGTACAGAAGCAGGAGTCACAAACTCAAATGGCTACAGTGGGCAGGCAAGTTGTGGAGGTAGGTGAAGTGGGTCCTATAAGAGACACAGAGGGTGTTGGGGTCATGGCCACTTGGAAAGGGTTTGCTTCATCTAAGATGGCAAGAATTGGACTGTGGACTTCCTGTTACAACAGACAGACTTTCAAACTTATCCCTCTGCATCATCTCCAATTTCTTATAAAGAATCTTCTGGCAGGTAGTTAGCTATTCATAAAAACCCACTTCCTCTTCTTTTGAGACACTCACTACATTCCCAGCCTCCCTTGCCATTGCAAGTGGCCATGTGGCTGCGTTCTGGTCAGCGGGATGTAAGGGGAAGCAGTGTGCTTCATTTCTTGGCCAAGGCCTTGAAGGAAAGTCTATGCCCCTTCCTCCTCTGCTTTTCCTCTGGCTGGATATAGATGATGAAGCCTAGGGGACTTTGGAGTCAAGAGATGGAAGGAACTGGATCCCTGTATCATTGTTTGGAATAAAGCGACCTACCAACCAGGATATCTGCTTTTGACTATTGTGCCAGAGAAAAATAAACCTTTGTTACATTTGAGCCATTATACCTGTTTGATTCTATTATTACTACAGCCTCACCTAATCTAACAAATATATTTCTAATCAAACAAATGCTAAACGAGTCTTGACTGTGATCTCTGTAAGGTCAGGGACCATGCCTGTCTAATTCACGGCTGTACCCATAACACATAGCCCAGGACACAGGTTGGATTGGCACTCAAAATGTGTGGATAAAGCTAGCTATGTTTTATTGAGCATTTACTGTATGCCAGATACCATACTAAATTTTTTATGTGTTGTACATAATTTCTTGTTCATGACAATTCTATAAGGAGGTTCTATTATTCCTTTTGTCCCAGATGAGGAAATTAAAGCTTATAAAGCTTATAGCTACTATTCATATCTAGGCATGGCAACCCAGAACCTATACTCTAAAACACTGATACACAACCATGTGCATAGCCACCTTAACATTTTAATTCATGTAGCTTCTCCCATCAACTCCTCCTCTTCACTTATTAAAGCCCTGCTTCTTCAACCTTCCCAGGACCCCTTGATCACTCTACCCTTTAATTGCTCCAGCAGGAATGTCATATATAACATTCCTATAACAGAGATTTCATGTAATTATCTGTTACTAAAAAGAAATTATAATAACCTGAGGACAGCACATTCAAAAAACTAAGATCATGGCATCTGGTCCCATCACTTCATGGCAAATAGATAGGGAAACAGTGGAAATAGTGAGATACTTTATTTTGGGGGGCTCCAAAATCACTTTGGATGGTGACTGCAGCCATGAATTTAAAAGATGCTCGCTCCCTGGAAGAAAAGCTATGTCCAACCTGGACAGCATGTTAAAGAGCATAGACATTACTCTGCCAACACAGGTCTGTCTGGTCAAAGCTATGGTTTTTCTAGTAGTCATATATGGATGTGAGAGTTGGACTATAAGCAAAGCTGAGTGCCGAAGAATTGATGCTTTTGAACTGTGGTGTTGGAGAAGACTCTTGAGAGTCCCTTGGACTGCAAGGAGATCCAACCAGTCCATCCTAACGGAAATCAGTCCTGAGTGTTCATTGGAAGGACTGATGCTGAAGCTGAAACTCTTTGGCCACCTGATGAGAAGAATTGACTCATTGGAAAAGACCTGATGCCGGGAAAGATTGAAGGCCGAAGGAGAAGGGGATGACAGAGGATGAGATGGTTGGATGGCATCACCGACTCAATGGACATGAGTTTGAGTAGGCTCTAGGAGTTGGTGATGGACAGGGAAGCCTGGCGTGCTGCTGTCCGTGGGGTTGCAAAGAGTCAGAGATGACTGAGTGACTGAACTGAACTGACTGAGGACAGCACAATATCTTAGACATTATTTATCTTAGTGTTCCTTACAGTATTAAGTAAGATTAAGGACCTACTATGTACCAGGCAAGAAGCACTAAGGACCAAAATATAAATAAGATAGTAAATTCACCCTTTCAAAGAGCTCTTAAGTCTTGAGGGACAAACAGACGAGAAAAAAAAAAATACATCACATTGCAAAGTAACCTGTACACCAAGAGAGGCAAAAGAGAAACAAGGAGCCAGTTCAACTTGGAGGAGGAAGGAAAGAATTCCTACACCTCATGATGTTTGAGCTGAATTTCTGAAGGACGAGTAGGACTTTTTCAGTTGTTTAAGAGTGGGCCTAATTAGCAGAGAAAGCATGTGCAAAAGCATGAATGCATCAGGATGCAGATGCTGCTCTGAATGCATGAGGTGTTGACTTGCAAGAATGTAGGATTCATTCATTCATCCATTTTTTAAATTCAATAGATACCTAGTAAACCTAGAATGTGCTAAATGCAGAGGATTCAAAAGTGAGCAAAGAAAATATGATCCCTCCCTTTGTGGAGCTTAAAATCTAGGAGGGATTGCAGCTGATAACAAAGGGACTGCAGCTGATAACAAAGCTCTAGCAATCATGAGGGAGAGGGGAAGGAGGCAGGGACAGCCAAGCATGTGAGGGAGGAGCAAGGGAGTGGGCTGGACCAGATTATAAGAGACCCCCAATACCATGCTAGGGAGATGAAAATGCCCCTTGAATCCATTACCGAGTCCTGCATCTTCAGCCTCCCTTGACAGCTCTCAATTTTGTCCAGTCCTCTCACCGCCACTATTCTCAGTGCAGGCCACCATCTCCTCCTTGAATGAATGTGACAGTCTTCTAAAGGGCCACCTGGCATCTCACTCCGAGCCCCACCCATCATTCCCAATGCAAACAGAGTGATTTTTCAAAATGAGAATGGTCACATTAGGGTCTCGCGTAGGCAGAAATCTAAGATGGCCCCATGATCTCCATCCCCTCGTGTTACTCTGGTGATTATCTTACACAGCAAAAGGGATTTTGCAGTTAGTTAAGGCTAGTAATCAGCCTTTAAGACAGAGAAATTATCCAGGTGACTCTGCCTAATGAAACGAGCCCTTTAAAAGGAGAGTTTTCTCCAACATGTAGCAGAAGGGGAAGTCACAGAGACTTCAAGCCAAGGAGGAATCAAAGGATTTGACATGCTGTTGATGGCTTGTAGATGAAGGGAGGTGTGATATGGAAAAGACCTGAGGGAGGACTCCAGGAGTTGAGAGTAACCCCAGCCAATAGCAACCAAGGAACCAAGGACCTCATTTCTACAACTGCCAAGAACCGAATACTTCCAACAACCTGAGTGAGCTTGGAAATGGATTCTTGCCCAGAGCCTCCAGATGAGCACTCAACCCAGCAAAAACCTTGCCTTTAAGCCTTGGGAGACCATGAGCCAGAAGACCCAGACATGCCATGCTGGTCTTCTGACCTGAAGAACTAATAAAATGGGTGTTATTTTAAGCCACTAAATTTGTGGTAATTTGTTAACAACAATAGAAGACTAATACACCATGTGACTTCTAATCCTCCAATAAAATTTCTATTGTAGACTTAACAGGTCCAAGCATCTAATCCTCATAGCAGTCCTATTAGAATTATTAGGTAGGTTTTTTAAGCATTTAATTGAAGTATAGTTGATTTACAATGTTGTGTTAATTTTTCTGCTATACAGCAAAGTAATTCAGTTTTATATATATATATATACACACATACAGTTTTATATATATATACTCATATATATATATACATACAGTTATATATATATATACTCATATATATATATACATACAGTTATATATATATATATACACACACACACATTCTTTTCCATTATGGTTTATGACAAGATATTAAATACAGTTCCCTGTGCTATACAGTAGGACCTTGTTGTTTATCCATCCTATATAAAATAGTTTGCATCAGGCAGGTATTTGTATTATCGCCACTTCACAGGTGAAGCTCAGAGAGATGAAATACTTTTTCTAAGGTCGCCGAGGTAGTAAGTGACAGGCTGAGATTTTTCCTCAGGCAGTCTGACCTCAGAATCCACACTCCATGACTTCTCATTGCCCTTAGGATCAGTCCAAATACCGACACATGGATTGTCCCATCTATTTATTTTTCCTTTGGATGACTCAAATGGTGCGTTCAGTCTTGCCAAGATGAAACTTCCCCAGAAATCCTTCCTCAACTCTTGCAGATTGAGTAGGATGCTATTCTAGTATTCCTCTGGCACCTCATGTTCCCTCTTATCAGAGCACAGAAGGTCCTGTGTTGGATACGTTTAGCACCTGTGTTGAATACTGGAGCACAGTAGGTACTCAAATATTTATCGAGTGTATGAATGAATGAATAAAATACTTTATTCAAGAGGCAATGAGGAGCCATTCAAGGTCTTGGAGCAAAGGAGTGATCTTATCAAGCCTGTGCTCCAAGGATAAGCTTGGAGCAAGACTTGCACACAATGAACCATCCTCACCAGCATCTGAGGATGAAAAAAGCTTATTTGCATTTTGGTCTTGGAGTTCTTGAGCTGTGCAAGTTGGGTTTTACTCCACTTGACCACATCTGGGTACTGGGTAAAGCCAGAAACTGTCGCGGTAACGACTAGGTTTCTCTTTGTGAAGGTGGGATCTGGGAAAAGAGCTGTGATTTGCAAAAGAGCTTGGGCCTGGAACTCCCTCTAGAATCAGGGGTCCCCCTACCAAGAAGGCTATGCGACGCCGGGGCTACATGAGGAGTCAAAGACATGACGATGCCAGGAAGTACCCCGCAAGTCTAGACTTTACTAATCTAATCTACACTTGCTCCCGGAGCACACTGCCCCGCCAGTTCTTCCATATGCAAACACTGCCTCCAGACTAAGAAGACTGAAGGCCTTCCGCGTTGTAGGCTGCAGTTACAGATCCCAGCTGGAGGTCAGCTTAATCTTCGTTAGAGATGCCGCGAGTCTCGGTTTCTCTGCGCCGGGGCACTTGTCAGACTGCTGCTCTGAAAGTCCAGGAAACGACCCTGGGGCGCCGAGAAAGATGCGAAAGTCAGTTCAGCTAGCTCTAGACCCAAGGAGAGGAGCCAGTGGGCCCAGAGAGACGCAGAGCTAATCCGCGCCTAGGCACAGGCTCCAGGCCCTGAGGAGGAGGGGTCCCGGAGTCCCCCTCTCACACCGACGCGCTGTAGTCCCCAAGCCCGCAGCGCGGGAGAGGGGCGGGCCTGGCCTCCGCGCCTCTCACGTTCGGGCAGCAGCTCCCCTCGCTGGGGGCGGGAGGGGGAGGAGCCACGTGGGGAGGAGCAAAACCCAGAGGCCCCGGGAACCTTGGGCAGAGCCGGAGCCGCGGGAGCCCGAGCCCGGGCGCGCGGCTCTTGGAGCGCCCCGTCCCGGCGGAGCACTGCCTCAGCTTGCCTTCCGTGCGCTGCGGGGAGAAGGGCCGGTGCTGAAGAGAGCGAGGGTCCCGAGCTCCAATCCTTCCAGAGCTGCTGGGCTGCCTGCTGCCCCTGCCGCCCCAGTGGGACTCGCCCCCCCCGCCCCCCACCCCCCGAGCCACCTGCGTCCCGGTTGCGCCATGGATCCTTCGGAGAAGAAGATATCAGTGTGGATCTGCCAGGAGGAGAAACTGGTGTCCGGCCTCTCCCGCCGCACCACTTGTTCGGACGTAGTGCGGGTGCTGTTAGAGGATGGCTGCCGGCGGCGACGGCGGCAGCGGCGGAGCCGGCGGCGGGGGGCGGCCGGCGACCAGCCAGGCCCAGGGGAGCTGCCGGAACCGCTGGACGAGGACGACGAGGACGACGACGATGAGGCGCTGCCCCAGGGCATGCTGTGCGGGCCCCCGCAGTGCTATTGCATTGTGGAGAAGTGGCGGGGCTTTGAGCGCATCTTGCCCAACAAGACGCGCATCTTGCGCCTCTGGGCCGCCTGGGGCGAAGAGCAAGAGAACGTACGCTTCGTGCTGGTGCGCAGCGAGGCGTCGCTGCCCAACGCGGGTCCCCGCAGTGCCGAGGCGCGCGTCGTGCTCTCAGTCGCGAGCGCCCCTGCTCCGCGCGGGGGGTCCCGGCGCGGCCCAGCCTGGCCATGACCCAGGAGAAGCAGCGACGGGTGGTGCGCAAGGCCTTCCGCAAGCTGGCCAAGCTCAACCGGCGGCGCCAGCAGCAGCCGTCGTCGCCCTGTTCGTCCACTTCGTCGTCCGCAGCCTCATCCTGTTCGTCGTCGTCGCCGCGGGCCACCGAGAGCGCCTCGGTGGAGCGTATGGAGACGCTGGTGCACTTGGTGCTCTCCCAGGACCACACCATCCGTCAGCAGGTGCAGCGGCTTCGGGAGCTGGATCGCGAGATTGACCGCTACGAGGCCAAGGTGCATCTGGACCGCATGCGGCGACACGGAGTGAACTACGTGCAGGACACCTACTTGGTGGGCGCCGGGATCGAACTCGACGGTGCCGGCCCGGGAGAGGAGCCGGAGCCGGAGCCCGAGCCGGCGGCAGCGACGACAACGGCGCCGCCCCTGGACGGCGAGGCGAAGGCGGTTGCGCTGGAGGAGCTGGCCCGGCGCTGCGACGACCTGCTGCAGTTGCAGGAGCAGCGGGCCCAGCAGGAGGAGTTGCTCGAGCGCCTCTCGGCCGAAATCCAGGAGGAGCTGAACCAGAGGTGGATGCGGAGGCGCCAGGAGGAGCTCGCAGCGCGGGAGGAGCCCCCGGAGGCCGAGGGTGGCCTCGACGGTGAGCTACTGCTGGAACGCGAGCGGGTCCGGACGCAGCTCAGCACCAGCCTCTACATCGGGCTCCGGCTCAACACGGACCTGGAGGCCGTCAAGTCGGACTTGGATTATAGCCAGCAGCAGTGGGACAGCAAGGAGCGGGAGCTCCAGGGCCTTCTCCAGACTTTGCACACTTTGGAGCTGACGGTAGCGCCCGATGGGACTCCGGTCTCCAGTGGGCCCTCGCGGGACCCTGGGCCGCAAGCCTGCGCCGAGGTGTGGGTGGACCAGGCCCGCGGACTGGCCAAGAACTGTCCTGGTAACGACGAGGACTCGGACACCGGGCTGAGCTCCATGCACAGCCAGGACTCGGACTCGGTGCCCGTGTGCGAATCCCTTGTGTAGGAGGAGCAGGGTGGGAGGAGGGGACGGCCGCCTCTCGCTTCCTTGAAGAACTCCGGCGTGGCCGGCTCAGGGACTTGAAGCCCGGAGGGGAGTGGGCCCGGAGCTTTTGCCCGCCAGCAGTCCTCGGACTGGGGGGGGGGGGGGGGACGCCGACCCCTCAGCGGCGCTGCTCAGGCCGCGGAGTGAAAGTGAAGGGTGTTGCTGGACGAGGAAGCTGGGTCTCCATTACAAGCTCTCTCAGGGGAAGGAAGGAGGGAGGAGGTGAGAACCCCCTTATATTGGAAAACAAACGCCCCAGGAAATTGACGTGGTCCGAGCCCATTTTCAAAAAAGAAAAAAAAAAGTATTATGGCGATTTCATCAATTTTTTGTATGGGAAGGACTGATGGCAGCTAGAACTTTAGTTTGTGGTATAAAGTACTTTTTAAAGAAACATTTGGGTGAAAAGGAAATTCCTTGAATGTTAATTGTGACTGTGAACGTGTTAAAACTAGCCAAAGAGGACGCACTGGTGTTGGCCTCAGCCTTACATCTTTGATAAAAACCCATAGGCACCCAATCCTGGCTGTTTACATTTCTGCATATTTGGGAATTAACCTATCTGCTAAACTCTTCGCCTTTTATTTTCTTTCAAAGAGTAACTCGGTCTCCTCCTAGCAAATACAGTATATGTTAAAATAGGGTCCTTTTTTTCAAGCTCACCTTTTATTATTCTCAAAGCCAAACCTAACCCTTTGAGATATAGAATCAGGGTGGACATAACCCCTGGTTAAAATTTAATCTAGGCCCTTTACGATTTGCTCCTGCAAAGGTGATGTGTGTTGTCCTTTTATTCTTATTGCCACTTAATCCTTCAGACACTGTTATTCCAGAAAAAATAAAAGGGAAGTTGCAGAATTCAAGTACAACTACATTTGCTGTTTAATGAGCACTCTGATTGAAAGGTAAGCCTTGAAAGCAAAGATCTTTGTTAGTGTTCAACTTTCTAACTAAGCTACATGATTAGAACCAGCCATGACCTCAACAGATTTTACCAAACAAACCCAAGTCTATCTTTGGTCAGAGATTAATTAGTTACTTGTCCAAACCTAAATTGAGATAGTGTAAATATCAAGTTTACTAGATAAGAACTGAAAAGAAAACATGACATAAAACAATCTAATAGTACATCTTAGGTGAAGAATTTGGTTCACAACGGCACGTAGCCATAGATAAAAGCATATAAAATGGAGCTAAAGACTTGTATTACTCTTGTCTGGCTCACACCTCTGCAGATACCGAAGCATGCAAGTGCAATGCTTCACTCTTAATAGCAAGTGACAGAGCCCTGTGAGGACTCGGTGTAATTGTTCCAGTTATTTCAATGAAAACTTATCAGTTGTAGCTAGTTGTTGCACGGGTGGAAGGAGCCTGCTGGTGGTGTTCCCTCTGGAGCTCAGAACTTCTGAGGAATGCGGGATCTAATCTCTCCTGAGGAGGTATTAACAATGGGGTGTGTGTGCGGTGCCAGCCTGGTATCAGCCTCCCTGTGTAGGGGCTGGCTCCAGTTTCAACACTACATGGGAAGATAACTTAAGAGGTCTTGCTTTGTAGAGAACTTTCTTTCCTTGGAGAGATTCTCTACTTGTTGCCAAGAGCGACCTGCTCACCTGACCTCCTCAAACCATTTGAGCTGTCTCCTTTTTAAGAGACAGGCTTCCCCCCACCCTCCACTACCACCGTGCTATTACAAGATGTGTAGATATTTTCAGATTTTCAAGCAAAATGGGAATTAAAAAGGCCGTTTTCTTAATTGATGTTTTCCAAAGACATTAGCTGGCATAATTATGGTTTTTTCATTTCGCCTGATGCAGAAAACATCTATGGATTTGGTCTTGAGCATGATTAAAATGAGGAAGGGACCAAAAGAAACCCACTGTCGTAGACAATCATCTGATCCCATAAACACAAAGCCTAATGATAGCTTTCTTTTGGAGGCAGAGGTAAAAGCCTCATTAGAGTGTGACAAGCGCTACTTGTCTGAATGGTTTATGCTGGCAATAGCCTGATCTGGTGGTTTTTAAATTATTGTGCTTTTTTCCCCGCCCCCAGGGTGGCAGGGGGAGGTGGTTCTTGGACGTTTATTAACTCAAAAGAGAACACAGAAGTTGGCAGAACAGGACTGCCTGGCAGAAAGGGGCTGTTTTCCTTTTCACTATTATTATTTTAAACTTTGATGGGCTGCTGATGTCAGCAAATATGCCTGAAGCCCGTAAAGCAAATAAGCCACATCATAGGGAGAAGGCCTGCAGGGTTTTCTCGTGCCCTCTTTCTAGAACCTTCCCATGCTGGCCACCCAAAGATGCTTCTCCACTACCTCTTCAGGCAGTGAAGGAAGTTTTGTTCATAACAAAGGGTGACCCAGTCTGCCCATTTTTTCTTTCATCCAAATCAATTATTATATCCCCCAAAGGCACTTTCTGTGTGGGAAGGAAAAAGGAGAACAGGGTGAAAAAAGAAACAATGGTTCCTTTTACTGGGAATTCTTGTAAGCCTGAGGAAGGTGAAATATGGGGATAAAAAGTACCAAAACAGTGCCTGTGTTTAGAAAGTGCCTAGCAAATGCTAGATAGTCTTAAATTTCATTCACTTTTAAAACATTCAGCATGCCACTAAGAAATGAGAATGAATGCGTAACAGTGAATGCACCAGCACCAGGATTTAAGTGTGCAGGGAAAACCACCTCCTCTCCTGCGCTCCAAGTCTAGCAGAATCCCTGGGGAGGAATCGGCAAGCTTGCGGAGGAGAGGATGAAATGGAGCCGACTCCTTACCAACGAACCCCATCTTTTTTTGGAATTGATAGAATTTATTGTATCTTTGATCTTAGTGATCCCATTCTCGGCCATCTCCCAAACGAAAAAGATTTTATCTGGCATCTCTATTTACTTTCTCATAAAACACGATAATGGCGATGATGATTTGCTAATTAGAAAAGTTATATTCTATAGTCTTTATGGTGGTCCTAAAAATAACAAATAAGAAGGAAGTCACGCAAAATCACATCACCTAAAGTTATCATTATCAAAATTTGGTATATTTCCTTCCAGACCTTTTTGAATTGTGAAGATTTCATATTTTGCCTCTTTATTAAAAAAAATGTAATTTTAATGAGATTGTCTGAATGCTTTTAGGGTCAGATTTTGACAGACTCCTTGTATACGGCTCCACCCATGCATTGGATGCACCCCATTGCATATAACTGTTCTCATGTTATTAGGTTGTTCCCAGGTTTTTTTTTTCTATTATAAAACAACACTGTGATAAGCTTCTTTGTGTACATATCTGTTTTCCTAATTAGATACTGCTCCCCACCAATAAGATAAGTTCCCAAAAAGAGAATTCTCAGGTCAAAGAGTACAAACAGTTAAAGGCTTGATACTTAATTGCCAAATTGCCTTTCAAAAGATTTGGTCTAATTACAATCTGCCTTGCATAACAGTACATATTTCACCACACCTTGACTCTCATTAGGTATTACATTTATTAAGAAAGTATTTTAACCAAAATTAATTAGTTAATTCATTGTGGCCCCTGGAACCCAGGACTGGCAACCACTGACTTAAAATATCGGTACAGCCTGAAGGGCAGATCATCGGACCAGAAGTGTTAAGAGGACATGGTGCTTTCTATTCTTCCCACTTCCTTCATTTCCCTGAATTCTTGCTTATTAGTAGCAATCTTGTCTCCTAGGGGGCCCATCTGAGCAGGAGGGCCAAAAACTACAAGAGCAACTTAAGAGGATTAATGAATAGAATCAGATTTATAGAAAGAAAATATTCACTGTCTTTTTCCATCTTGAGTCTAGTAGAAAAGATTATCCTCAGAAGGTGATACCATAGAACATACTTGATTTCATGCCTCTCCCAATCCATCCTATCAAAAATTAAACCAAAATAAAGTAAATACATAAGCCCACTTGTTTATTAACAGCCTCTAATTAACAGTTTAGATTTTTCTAGGCATTTCTTTCTACATTTGATACTATACTTGAATTCACCCTTAAATTCTTGAAAAGGGAAAATTTGATCGTGACAATTTCTGAGGCTTTCAGTGTGAAAGTGTTTGTAAAATGCGTTCTAAAAAGAAATGAAGGGGAATGAGGAGGGACTGTCTATTCTTGAGTGCTTTCCAAATGCTAGCGCCTCATGCTGAGTTCCTGGGCATTTTTTCCTGTATTCATTTTTTGTGATAGACCTTTTTAACCTCCAGTTTTTATAGATAAAGAAACTAAGGCCACCCATGTGGTGAGTACTAGATGCAAGAGTCTAACCTAAGCCTGACTAAAATCTGTACCCATTTTGCTGCATCACTCCAGGTACATTTACTCAAGAAAAGCTCTGCACACTCAGAAAAAAGATTGCTCACAGCCGTCAAAGTGTTGGCACTGGAGAAAGTGGTGTTCAGAGACTATCAAGTCTTGTCCAGGTGTTTCCACCAGGGAGATGGAATGATTTTTTTCAAAACCATAGGGCCAGTAAGTATCTACCAGGTGAGGATTTAGGAGAAGACGAAGGAGGAGAAATTCCTGTGTAAATATCTGGGCATCTCTCTGAGAGCTGAAGACTTCACCAGTGTTCTCACATAAAATTAGTACCCTCTGTATCACCACAGAGGCTTTGACTGAGTGTCCCATGGACAAGGTGCATAGTCAGCAACCTGGAATCCTTGGCCATCAGAGCAGACAGCTGTGCCCTGTTCACAGTCACATCTGGAAGGCGGTACCAACCAGAACCGTGCTGGAGCTGTCCCCGCTTTACCCAGGCCTTGTTCCTGAGTGAGCCTCTGGTGCTTGAGGATCGCAGAAGGGTGAAGGGAGGCAGAGTCAGGTCTTCCAAAGATCCCTGTGCCCATGGTGTTGGGCAGGCACACCTGATTTAGGGCATTTCTGTGTCCATGCTGACTCCACTGCACATGTGGACACCTAGAGTGGGTTGCTGTGAAGGACCACTGCCCCAATCTCTGCCCCTCTCATCCAGTCCCATGCAAATTTTTCCTGTTTCAAACATCTCTGGGATTCCCTATTGCTTTCAGGATAAAATCCACATTTCTTAGCATGATTTATAAGGTGGTTGGTTAGCCAGCTCAAGACCTGTTTTCAGAGTCATCCTTTCCCACCTTAAGACCACAGAGTTGAGTGGATCGTATTTCTTCATTAAGGTCACGCTGCCATCCTCGGTTTGTACAAGGTCCCTCTTCTAATTTCTACTTCATGTTTCCTCCCGCATCCTACTTCCATTTCCTTTCTCCCCACCATAGACAACTATTTTAGCGTATTTAGTCTGTAATCTTCCAAAGCCATCTTAACACATTCAGGGCTGTCATGTTGCACACCTCCAGGGGGCACCATTCATGCTGTGTTCTGGAATCGTGCAGCAGAGGGCACCATTCACATAGGAAACTGTGTGACTAGTAACCCTGAAGTTGAGCAATGTACTGGCACAATCCATTTGCTCACGCGCCTTTACGTATCCTCGGAAAGTAGAAAGAAACAGTCTGTGGGCTTATGGTTAATATACATGACCTTGTTGAGCAACAAAGCTCATTATATTTCTCTCTTTTTTACATGATATTGTGTTTGTATGAGCACTCTACACTACAGTTTGTAAATCTAGTTCATTATTTCTGGCCTGCATAGTATACTGTTATTCTAATTTATACATTTCCTTAGTGTGCTTCCCTGGTGTTTCAGAAGGTGAAGAATCTGCCTGCAATGCAGGAGACCTTGGTTCGATCCCTGGGTGGGGATGATCCCCTGGAGAAGGGAATGGCAACCCACTCCAGTATTCTTGCCTGGAGAATTCCATGGACAGAGGATCCTGGTGGGCTACAATCCATGGGGTAGCCAAGAGTCTGAGGGAACTGAGCAACTAACACATTAGTGAGAGACATCTAGATTGTAACCAAGTCCTCAAACAATGTTGCAGTAAACACAGACAGAGATCAATGGCCATATGTGATAATTTGAGGTTTGAAATCCAGCTGTTTTAGTGCTGAATGGCTTGATTGCTCTTCCAAAAGGCTCTACCAGGTCAGGCTTTCATCAGCAGTGAAAATTCCCATTTTCCACATAGCCTTACCAGCACTTGATATTATCCAACTTTCTACTATTTACAAGTTTTCTTTACTTGACATTTCTTTTTGAATTCTAGGTGAAATTGACCTTCATACGCTCATTATCCTTTGGGTCCTTCTGTTCATTGCCTGTTGTTATCAACCATTTTTCCTTTGGGTCTCCTCTTTCTGGCAGATTTGCAAGAGTTCCTTACTTCTTCTGAATGTTACTTTCTTATTAACCTTAGAACAAGTGTAAATATCTTACTCTAATTTGTCCTTCATCTTTAGCTGTATCTGTGGTATTTATTGTTGAAAAATGATTTAATTTTAATATGGTCAAATCTAGCACCCTCATCTTTCCCTTATGGTTTGTAGTTTAGAGTTCTTGGTTAAAAAATTGCATAAAAGTATGACACTATATTTTCTTCTATTAATAATAGCCTCACATTCTCCACCCACCCCCCTTCATTCTCTCTGTCTTTTCCATTACCTCACTTTTTTTATCCTTTCCCTCCCTGATTCCTTTCTCACTCATTAACCGGAATATTCTAAAGAAAGATTCTCCCTTTTGTCAAATGTCACCTTGAAGAACAGTTTATTATTTTATTTTATTTCATTTTTTCTTTTTTTAAAATTTATTTATTTTAGTTGGGGGCTAATTACTTTACAATATTGTAGTGGCTTTTGCCATACATTGACATAAGTCAGCCATGGGTTTACATGTGTTCCCCATCCTGAACCCCCCTCCCACCTCCCTCCCCATCCCATCCCTCTGGGTCATCCCATTGCCCCAGCCCTGAGCATTTGTCTCATGCATCAAACCTGGAATGGTGTTCTGTGAAGAACAGTTTAAATGTGGATTATCCTGAAATATAGGATAAAAGCAACATTTCTACATTTTATTTTTATTTATGGTATTCAAAATAATGTGATTTTCCCCTAGCATTCTCCAAAGGTGGCTAATGAGTTTTTTATTCTTTTTTCATCCTTTTGGGAATCATTATTAAATTTTGAACTTAAAATATTTAATGTGTTTCAATCTACTGTATTTTTGGTACTATTACTGGCTGAGTGGGAGCTTCTTTGGTTAGTGCTGAATCCTTTTCACACATTTTTCATAATCTTTGATAGCTTCCTTTGCTCTTTGTTGTGTCAAGATGTTCCAAGTTCAGACTGTACATTTTCTGACTCAGACCTGAAATCAACCATCACTATAAGAAGCTCTGGTTCATTTTAATGGGAAATGCTATATCTTTTTAATTAAAAGTTTTTAACCTTTATATTGGAGTATAGTTGATTAACAATGTGTTAATTTCAAAGTGATTCAGTTATTGTTGTTGTTCAGTCGCTAAGTTGTCTCTGACTTTGTGACCCCATGGACTGCAGCACACCAGGCTTCCTTGTCCTTCACTGTCTCCCACAGTTTGCTTACGCTCATGTCCATTGAGTTGGTGATGCCATCCAGCCATCTCATCCTCTGTCGTCCCCTTCTCCACCTGCCCTCAATCTTTCCCAGCATCAGGGTCTTTTCAAATGAGTCAGCTCTTCACATCAGGTGGCCAAAGTATTGGAGTTTCAGCCCTTCCAATGAACACCCAGGACTGATCTCCTTTAGGATGGACTGGTTGGATCTCCTTGCAATCCAAGGGACTCTCAAGAATCTCCTCCAACACTACAGTTCAAAAGCATCAATTCTTAGGCGCTCAGCTTTCTTTAAAGTCCATACATGATTCTCACATCCATACATGACTACTGGAAAAACGATAGCCTTGACTAGATGGACCTTTGCTGGCAAAGTAATGTCTCTGCTTTTTAATATACTGTCCGAGGGACTGTCAAGAGTCCTCTCCTGCACCACAGTTTGAGAGCATCAATTCTTTGGTGCTCAGCCTTCTTTATGGTCCAACTCTCATATCCATACATGACTACTGGAAAAACCATAACTTTGACTATACAGATCTTTGTCAGCAAAGTGATGTCTGCTTTTTAATATGCTAAGTTTTTCATAGCTTTCCTTCCAAGGAGCAAGCATCTGTTAATTTCCTGGCTGTAGTCACAGTTCACAGTGATTTTGGAGCCCAAGAAAATAAAATCTGTCACTGTTTCCATTGTTTCCCCATCTATTTGCCATGAAGTGATGGGACCAGATGCCATGATCTTAGTCTTTTGAATGTTATTTTAAGCCAGCTTTTTCACTCTCTTCTTTCACTCTCATCAAGAGGCTCTTTAGTTCCTCTTTGCTTTCTGACATTAGTGTGGTGTCATCTGCATATCTGAGCTTGTTGATATTTCTCCTGACATTCTTGATTTCAGCTTGTGATTCATCCAGCCAGCATTTCTCATGATGTACTCTGCATATAAGTTAAATAAGCAGGGTGACAATATACAGCCTTGAATGTATCCCTTCCCCTGTTTTGAACCAGTCCATTGTTCCATGTCCATTTCTAACTGTTGCTTGTTGACCTGCATGCAGGTTTCTCAGGAGGCAGGTAGGGTGGTCTGGTGTTCCCATCTCTTTAAGAATTTTCCACAGTTTTTTGTGATCCACGTAGTCAAAGGCTTTAGTGTAGTCAATGAAGCAGAAGTAGATGTTTCCCTGGAATTTCTTTGCTTTTTCTATGATCCAATGAATGTTGGCAATTCAATCTCTGGTTCCTCTGCCTTGTACATTTGGAAGTTTCCAGTTATACACATACATGTATCTATTATTTTTCAAATTCTTTTTATCATTTAGGTTATTAAGCAGAGTTCTGTGTTCTATACAGTAGGCCCTTGTTGGTTATCTACTTTAAATATAGCAGTGTGTACATGTCAATCTCAAACCCTCAATCTATTTCTCCTCTTTCCCCCTGATAATGATAAGTTTGCTCTCTAAGTCTGTGAGTCTATTTCTGTTTTGTAAATAAATTCATTTGTAACATTTCTGAAGAGTCTACATATAAGCAATATCTTGTGATATTTATCTTTGGCTTATTTCTCTTAGTATGATAATCTCTAGGTCTATCCATGTTGGTTCAAATGGCATTATTTCATCCTTTTTAATGACTGAGTAATATTCTATTGTATATATGTACCACATCCTCTTTCCTCTCCTCAACCCTTGATAACCTCTATTTTCTTCTTCGGAGCGATGTCTTTTCAACTCCTTTGTCCACTTTGAATTAGATTGTTTTGGTTGTTGTTGCTCTTATTGTTGAGTTGTAGGAGTTCTTCATGTATTCTGAATAGCAATCCCTTATCAGATCTATGATCTGTAAATATTTTCACCCATTCCATTTATTGCCTTTGTTGGTGTGTTTGATGCATAAGGTTTTTAAAAATTTTTTTATGGAATCCAACTTATGTATTTTTTCCTTTGTTGTGTTCTTTTGGTATTATATCCAAGAAATCCTTACAAATCCTACGTCCAGAAGCTTTTCCTCTATTTTCTTCTAAGAGTTTTATAGTTTTAGCTCTTACACTTAGGTTTTTTTTTTTTTAATAAATGTATTTATTTTAGTTGGGGGCTAATTACTTTACAATATTGTAGTAGTTTTTGCCATACATTGACATGAATCAGCCATGGGTTTACATGTGTTCCGCATCCTGAACCCCCCTCCCACCTCCCTCCCCACCCCATCCCTCTGGGTCATCCCAATGCCCCAGCCCTGAGCATTTGTCTCATGCATCGAACATGGGATGGTGTTCTGTTTCACATATGATAATATACATGTTATCTTTACACTTAGGTTTTTGATGATTTTTTTTTTGACAGTATTCTTGTTACTTTTATTGCAAGTGGCTTTTTGGAGGTTCCTTCTGTGCCAGTCCCACTTAAGTCACTTACAGGATTTTTTTTTTCTTTCATTGAATGGATGGATTTTTCTTTGACTGATTTCAAAGTTATGCATTTAATTTTTCTCTTCTATTTTCTAAGCATACTTCTGCTTAATTTTTCTGACCTCTATATAAACTTGTAAGTGCTGTGTTTGCCCCCAAGCAAGATAAGAAACTTAACATACTAGTCTCACTTCTCTGGTCTCTCGCTCTCTTCATTTTGACATCGTCTATAATTTCAGTTATAGAAAATCTTATGCAGCTAATAATCTTTCTCAGTATATTTTATTGGGATCACAGTAAATAGATGTATTTTCTTGAGCAGAATTGATATCTTTATTATGTTAAGTCATTCTGTCCAAGAATATGATAATAATAAAGTATAACAAATTACTCCCAAATTTAATGTGGCTTAAAATAATATTCATTTGTTCTCACTTATGCACCTGTGAGTCATTTGGGGGTTGGTTGATCCTGGCAAGGCTCCGCTGAACTTGGCTTTAATCTGTGGGTTGGGCTTAATCTGTGGAATGGGTCTGTCATCCTCTTTGGACCAGTGGCATAGAGCTTTCCCCAAGGTCCTCTGGAGTTGTTACAGAAGCCTTGGCCTGGACTTTTTCTTTTTCACACCTTCTTCTGAGAGCCTTGGCTTGCTCAATCCAAGTCAACACACAAATATTGAGTTCATGCTGTATACCAGGCCTAGGGGTTAAGCATGTAAAAGCAAGAATCAGTAAAATAGGTAGCATTAAATAATTAAAAATGTCCTCTAAGACACTGGTATTGGAATTTTAAATTTATTAAGCCTTTTGAACTAATATTTTTCCTCAAGAGAAAACTGGTTATGTAAACCATGTTATAGTTATATTATTATATTGATATTATACAGCTACTAAAATAACTAGATCTGCATTGCTGACATGAAAACAACCATGTGTATTATATTGTCAAATGAAAAGCAAAGAAATGGCAATAGTGTAAACTTAGTACTTTTTTCATAGCTCTAAAATTAGACATTACTTAGCTTTGTCTACAGAAAAGGTCTGGAATCAATTTCTGCTAGGAGTATCACTAACACCTATATTTGATATCTAAATACCACTTTTTTTTCTATTAAAAAGACTCCTTGAAGTAATGGTTGATTCCAAATTCATGATGAAAGATAGATAAGATAGGCTTGCTATACCCAGTGTTCCAGAAAGCAAGGAAACTGTAAAGGATTTTTATATAAACTCAGGGGCAACCTAGAGGGGCTTCAAAGTTAAAATCAGGAAAAAATAAATTTCAGTGAGAACAACAGCTATAGTGAATTGAAACATACCGTGAATTGAAACAAAAATATGAAAGACTAGGAGTTCACAATGATATTACAAAAAAATTAGCCTATCAATCTACTTTGATTATATGAGGTGGCTAGGATACCAAGCTGTTACTCTGGAAGTTAGTGATAAAGAGAACATTTTTTTCTGTCTTTCTTGTATGTGCTGTGTTTCTAAGTCATTAGTTGATGAGGGAAGGTTTTTCTTTACAAAAGAATTTTGTCTAGCAAATTAAGAAGAAATGATAGAATTAGAAAATTACCCTTATGTAACCCATTACAAATTAATGCATCTAGATAGTGATCATTGATGATATTAAAATGAGAAGGTATCAAGTTAATGGGAAACTTTATAGTGGATGGATCAGTTGACAACACTGACATCCATGGGACATCCAGTCATGATGTACCTCCTACTATGATAAAATAGAAAGCACTTAGCCCCATGGACTAAATATTCCACCCCAAATAATATTCCACCCCAAATAATATTCCACCCCAAATAATTGAGTCTGAATCTAATCAAGAGTCTAGTTCTATTGTGGAGCTTATAGGAAACAGGGAGAAGAGAAGAATATGTGGAATAATATTCTAAGTATGTAGTAGCCAAATCTAGACTGGGCAATTCTATAGGGCAAAAATCCATGTATAAATAACCTAAAAGAGGGAATGGTTTCCCTCTTTTATAATGGTTTATTACCATTATAACTGAAAAAGACTAAGAGACATTCCACCAAGTTATGGACTTTATTTGGGATAGTAACTTGAACAAACCAAGGGTTAAAAAAATTTTAGGGACAATCAGGAAAAATAGAAATAGACTATTTATTAAAGGATGACTGCTATTTTTAGATACAGTAATGGCAAAATGATTGTTTTTAAAAGGTTTTACCTGTTACAAAACAAAATAAAATACTATGGTGAAATAAGATAATGTCTGAGATTTGCTGGAATATTTCATGGAAAAATTGGATGGTCAGGAGAGATAAATAAAATTGGCAAGTTGTTGATGTTTGTTAAAGATAGGTGATTGGTGTACGGGGATACATTATACTGTTCTCTGGGTTTATGTATTGGTTTGAGGATTGTAATAGTAGAAAGTGAAAAAAATTGCAGAAGAGAAATATAGAAAATATGTATGAAATTTTTTTCTGTTTAATAAAACAGAACAATAAACTTTGTTATGCTATTTTCTCTGGTTATCTTTGGGAAATAGGATAAGGGAGTGATATGAGAAACTGCTATTTTTTATTTTATAAATTTGTGTATCATTTGACTTTTTAAGCTAGTATATATAACTTAAATAACTAAAAAAAGATTTAAGTGTCATAATTAAGGTATGAGCAAAGTACTGTGGGAGACTGTTTTCTTATATCTTAGCTGCTGAAAATAGGATCTAAAATGGTGAGAGTGAAGGTTGCACTGAATCATTGGAGTGGGTTCAGCCTGATGCTGAACCAACCAATCTGTAGACCTTGAGGGATAGCAAAGTGACCTCTGTCTCTGGGACAGATGATCTTCTCATCATGTCACTGGCAGCAAAGCAGGCTTTCAAGTAGAGTGAGTCTTTGATCAATTGCTTAAAGGGAAGTATTTAATCTGATCATTCTGTGTTCAAGTTTTGAACTAATCTCTTAATGCCTGAATTAATTACTTAGTTATGAAGGTGTTAACCAGTTACTCATTTTCCAGCCACGTCTGTCTTCTACATGAGTGCATTTTGTCAGTCAGTCCAGATCCAGGAGGAAAGGGTAGCTGAGAGGCGTAAAGGGCTACAGTAGCATAAGTGAGTGTAAACCCCTGGCTGCTTGGGGCCCTGTGGAATTTTTACAGGGTATCCACACAACCCATACCCACAGCAGGCAGTCAGAGGGCATAATAAACCATCTTTCACATTCATGTACTGCTAATTTGTGAATCTTTGTAGATGGCATTATGATGAATACATAAAATCGTTCCTGAAGTTAGAGGAGTTTTAAGATTTTCTGTGTCAACTACTATTACTCAGATATATCTAAACTTTTTGATATTAGAATGTGTCCTCATATGGAAAGAGAACAGGAACCACTGGCATAGAGTTATTAATTATTCTTAAGTTTATCTTCAGGATTATAAGTTGGGGTGCTCTTTCCATTTGCTGTTTTTCCAAAAGTTAAATCCCAGGCCTATTTCTGCCATACTGTTCGTTGAGACATCTGAAACTGCCATGGCTTCCTTCTCCTTTCTCTCAGGGTGCCTTACACACAGCTCCGTTAACACTGATTTACACTGGCTGTTCTACTGGTGTCTCCCCCACTATAGTGGCAAGGGAAAGGGAGTTGGGAGAGGTGAGGATAAGGATTCTTTGGCTTAAACTCATGAGCATCCACGGGCTCAGAAACTAGAGACAAAGAGATGAACAGGATATGCTCCTGACTCTCACAGAGTGAAGTGAAGTCACTCAGTCATGTCCAACTCTTTGCGACCCCATGGACTGTAGCCTAACAGGCTTCTCAGTCCATGGGATTTTCCAGGCAAGAGTACTGGAGTGGGTTGCCATTTCCTTCTCCAGGGGATCTTCCTGACCCAGGGATCGAAACTGCTCACTAAGTAAGAGGTGTGGGGGTAAAGAATAGACAAACAAGTAGACAGTCACAATGCGCTATATGGCTCCCATGGGAAAATTAAGGAGGCATCTAACCCAGATTGTGGAAGTCAGAGACACTGGGAGCAGATGACGCCCAGGCTGAGATTTGAAGGACTGGTTGGAGTTGACCAAGTTGAAGTGGGACAGGGAGGGACCAGTTAATGCAAAGTGCAGAAGAAGACAGCACAAAGCCAGAACTGAGAGGTGGAAAGTGGGGAGACAGGAGGCTGGTGAGGTGGGTAGGGGCTTGACCGTGACAGGTACTGTGTGCCATGATGAAGACTGTAGACTTAATCTTGAGACAAAAGAGAAGACATTAGAGGTTCAAAGGCAGAAACCTGCCGTGAGCAGATGTGTCTGCTTGAGTCATAACCTTGGCTACAGTGTGGATGACAGTTCGTGTGTGCAAAAATGGAGAGATGTGACAGGAGGCTGATTCCTAATGCAGCAAAGATTCAGGTGGAGGCCTGAGAGAAGGCAGCAGTCACTTGGAATGAAGAGAGAGCAGACTCTGGGGACACTGAGGAGGTGGAACAGGTTGGCTGGGTGCTGGATTGGATGTGCAGAAGGAAGACTCAGGGATGATAACTAGGTTTCTGGTCTGGGAAATGGGTGGCTAGTCACAGAGGTAGGGAATATGGGAGGAGGAGGTAGTTTGAGAGAAGATGGAGCAGGAAATCAAACTCTGTTTGGGTGAGGTTCTTTCTCTGTCAGCTTTTCTAGGAGATGATTGGCTGACAAAATCACCAAGGAAGTGAAAGTTTCAAGCCACAGAGTAGCGTATAATTCTTCCTATTTTTGGTATCCAGGGCCATTTTTTGAATATACATGTCAGGACTGAAATGTCTACCTGCGATCGCACATGGTCACACATTGTTTGGAGCAGCAACAATGAAGACAAACCTTTGTGTTTTAAGGAAATGAATACATTTCATTTTCTGAGGGCAAAAATGTATGGCTTAGAAACAATGCTGCAAAGTAAAATAATTTGGCTAATCCCAGATGGTTGGTAGGGCCTAAAAATAATGCAACTGCTAGGAATTCCCTGGTGGCGCAGTGGTTAGGACTGTGCTGTCACAGCCAAGTCCCCAGGTTCAATCCCTGGTGGGAGAACTAAATCCCACAAGCCACACAGTATGGCCATAAATAAATAAATAATAATGCAACTGCTGAGAAAAACCCTAAGACATGGTGAAAAGTTTAAGATTTGGAGCCATAGGTTAAAATCCAGGCTTTTCCACTTGCTGATTCTCTGACTTACTAATTCTATGGTTTAAGTTAAATAATTAACCTAGAAAAGTTAAGAATAATAATAAATACCTCACAAAGTCATTATGCAAGTGACATGAATTTTAACTTTGTAGACTTATTGTTTTGAACTAGGCAATGCCAAGTGCCTTGCCCCATTTATTCCTTCTTTTAGTCATGTATTCATGTGTTCATTTGTATAGTCACCAACACCTACTATAAGTACACACTCCATGCCAGCCACTGTGGCAGCCCTAGGGGATACAAAATTGTATAAGACATGATCCAGTGAGGACAAGGGGCTTTTCTGATAGCTCAGCTGGTAAAGAATCCACCTGCAACTCAGGAGACCCTGGTTTGATTCCTGGGTTGGGAAGATCCACTGGAGAAGGGATAGGCTACCCACTCCAGTATTCTTGGGCTTCCCTGGTGGCTCAGACAGTAGAGAATTCGCCTGCAATGCAGGAGACCTGGGTTTGGTCCCTGGGTTGGGAAGATCCCCTGGAGAAGGGAAAGGCAACCCATTCCAGTATTCTGGCCTGGAGAATTCCATAGACTATAGTCCATGGGGTCACAAAGAGTCAGACACAACTGAGCAACTTTCACTTCACTTCACTTCACTTCACAATGAGGACAAGAGATAAAAAAAAAAACAAAGACAGGGAATACAGTAATCAGGTGGCCCAAAAGTTTGGAAGAGAGATGAGGAGGGCCTGAACTAGTGGATGAGCTTAAGCAGGGATGGAGATTTTTAGAAGCTTGCCTCACTCACTGTGCTGTGCTTAGTCACTCAGTCATGTCTGACTCTTTGTGACCCCATGGACTGCAGCCCACCAGGCTCCTATGTTCATGGGATTCTTCAGACAAGAATACTGGAGCGGGTTGTCATGCCCTCCTCCAGGGGATCTTCCTGACCCAGGGATCGAACCAGGTCTCCCTTATTACAGGCAGATTCTTTACCGTCTGAGCCACCAGGGAAGCCCTTCCCCACTCACATGTTGAGGTTAATCACTGGTGGAGGATAAAGGAGAATGAGCAGCCTGGAATGATGCCCAGGTTTTCAGGTTGGGCAAATGGGAAGATATGGGTGAGTGCTTTTCTTGAATGGTGTGGACTAGGTCTTGGCATGAAGTGGGAGTGGGAGATGGTGAGCTCAGCTTGGAATCTGTTGTGTTGAGGTGCCTGTGGGTGCATCTGATGGGGGGAGGGAAGCCATGCACAGGGAATCAGATGCTCGAAGAATGTAGGGTGGGAACGTGAGGTACTGAAGATAGAGTTCTGGATAACATGGAGGTTTAAGTAGTAAATAGAGGAAGAAGAATTCACAAAGACTAAGAAAAAAATCGAAGTAGGCGAAGGAAAAAGCAACATTGTGGAAATCATGTTTAGAGAGAGTGAGTTTCAAAACAAGGGTGGCTACCGGTACTCATTCTATTTGGCAGTTTATAACCGTCGCCTTGGAGAAGGGCATGTCAGAAGACTGGGGGTGATGAAACCACATTTAGTGGCTTGAGAAGTGAGTGGGAAGTGGGAAGATGGGGAGAACAAGTAATGAGAATTCTTTGGAGAAGTCTGGTGTGAGGAGAGTGGGGATATGACTGTAGGGGTTAAAGGATGAAGAGCAAAGGCGGAATGGAAGGTGAGGGGAGAGTGACCCACGATGGGACTGGAGAAGCTGGCAAGGGCCAGAACATATGGGGTCCAGAAGGCCACAGGCAGGAGTTTGGAGTTTTATTTGTAATGCCCTGAGAATCACTGAAAAGCTTCAAGCAGGGGAATGACATGGTTGATTCTTCTGCCTGCTCAGTGGATGACAGAGGAAGAGAACAACTGGGCTTTGAGATCCTCAAGGTGGAGAAGATCTGTGCTGTGACTCTGGGCGTGGATGGCTAAAGACAATGGCTGAAGTTGAAGGTCATTAAAGCTGAGAGGCCACGGGTGTTGGGAGACACATCCATGTGGATGTTGAAGGTCTCTATGATGATATCAAGAATTGGGATGGAGAGAGGAAGCGTTCTGAGGGTGAAGGAACAGAGAGAGGTAAATCAGTGGAAGCAACACTGACTATAGGGGATGCTCATGTTGGAATAGTGACTAGGAAAGAGAGGGGTGAATGAGCCCATGCCTCTGATTATGTCACTCATGTGCCCTGCATTCATCAAAAGCTTCCTGTTATCCATTGAAGAAAATCTAAACATCTTAGCACAATACATCTTAATAGCCTCACCTCCCACTTCCACCCTCCCCTAGCGTCACTGAACAACTTGAGGTTACCTGTTCATACTTCTCTCCTTTTGCACACACTATCCTTCCTGTATTACTATGTCTGTCCTTCCTCCCACTCTTGCAATAACCCCTATAACTTAATTCAAATGTCATACTTCTATAAATTCTTTCTCAAATGCCTCAGCCATTGGGGAGCCAATATATATTGAACATCTACTGTGCAGGAGGCTCTAAGCAAGTCACACTGTCTTTTGGTCCCTCCTCTGAGCCACCCCATCCCAGCTTTCCAGGTCTGCCAGCAAAGTAGAGTCTGGCTCAGTGTCAGATCTCCCAGACTTGGCTCAATAATCACCAAACCTGAGAACCAGACTCCACTGGAATTTCATCAACAGGAAAGGCTGGGCAGGTTTCTTCCCCTTACTCCCAACCTCAGCAGCTTCTATAGCTAGAAACAACAAAGGATACTTAATATGTGAGATGCATTGGCCTGCCTGTGAAGCAGTGCTCCTGATTCATTTGGAAGTTGTGGTCAGATTTTATTGCAATACATGTTTTATATATTGATTTCTTGGCATCCGTGAGCACAGCCCTGTCTGCATCTAGATACAACACAGTTTTTCACCAAGAGTCATTTTCAGTAAGCAGAATGGAAATAACTGAGAGTTTCTTTGGGGAGTGATATTCTCTCAGTAGTGACCACAGGATTGAGAAAGGTCACTTTTCATTGCAATCCCAAAGAAGGGCAATGCCAAAGAATGTTCAAACTACCCTACCATTGTCTTCATTTCACATGCTAGCAAAGTAATGTTCAAAATACTTCACGCTAGGCTTCAGCAGTATATGAACTGAGAACTTCCAGATGTATAAGCTGGATTTAGAAAAGGCAGAGGAACCAGAGATCAAATTGCCAGCATCTGCTGGATCATAGCAAAGGCAAAGGAATTCCAAAAAATCATCTACTTCTGCTTTATTGACTATGCTAAAGCCTTTGACTGTGTGGATCACAACAAACTGTGGAAAATTCTTGAAGACATAGGAATACCAGACCACCTTACCTGTCTTCTGAGAAACCTGTATGCAAGTCAAGAAACAACAGTTAGCATTAGACGTGAAACAATGGACTGGTTCAAAATTGGGAAAGGAGTACAACAAGGCTGTAATTGTCACCCTGCTTGTTTAACTTACACGCAGAGTATATCATATGAAATGCCAAGCTGGATGAATCACAAGATGGAATCAAGATTGCTGAGAGAAATATTAACAACCTCAGATATGCAGATGATGCCACTCTAATGGCAGAAATTGAAGAGGAGCTGAATAGCCTCTTGATGAGAGTGAAAGAGGAGAGAGAAAGGCTGGTTTAAAACTCAACATTCAAAAAACTATCATGACATCCAGTCCTATAACTTCCTGGCAAATAGATGGGGGAAAAATGGAAGCAGTGACAAATTTTATTTTCTTGGGCTCCAAAATCACTGTGGACTGTGACTACAACCATGAAATTAAAAGACACTCACTCCTTGGAAGGAAAGCTATGACAAATCTAGACAGCATACTAAAAAGCAGAGACGTCACTTTGCCAACAAACTCCATCTAGTCAAAACTATGGTTTTTCCAGTGGTCATGTATGGATGTGAGAGCTGGACTATAAAGAAAGCTGAGTGCCGAAGAATTGATGCTTTTGAACTGTGGTGTTGGAGAAGACTCTTGAGAGTCCCTTGGACTGCAAGGAGATCCAATCAGTCCATCCTAAAGGAAATCAGTCCTGAATATTCATTGGAAGGACTGATACTGAAGCTGAAACTCCAATACTTTGGCCACCTGATGCAAGAACTGACTCATTTGCTGGGAAAGATTGAAGACGGGAGGAGAAGGGGATGACAGAAGATGAGATAGTTGGATGGTATCACCAACTCAATGGACATGTGTTTGAGTAAACTCCGAGAGTTGGTGATGGACAGGGAGGCCTGGTGTGCTGCAGTCCATAGGGTCGCAAAGAGTCAGACATGACTGAGTGACTGAACTGAACTGAACTGATATGCGGAACCTGAAAAACAAATTAAAAAAAAAACAGAAATAAACTTGTAGATCCAGAAAACTAGTGAATCAACAAAGTCAAGAGGAAGTGGGAGGGTGGCATAATAGTTGAAGGTGAAACCAACACACTTACAGTCTAGACAGATACACAAATCTCACAGTGAGAAACAAAATGGGTAGTGTTCAAGTGCATGGACTGTAGTGCAGACTATCTCCAGCTGAATTGGCAATTCCATTTCCTAGCTGGGTGACTTCAAACAAGCGAGTTAACTTTGGTCTTAGTCTCGTGAGAATAAAATGAAGATAAGTATAATAACTGGGCTTCCCCAGTGGCTCAGCAGTAAAGAATCCACCTGCGAAGCAGGAGCTGCAAAAGATGTGGGTTCGATCCCTGGGTCAGGAAGATCCCCTGGAGAAGGGCATGGCAACCCACTCCAGTATTCTTGCCTGGAAACTCTGTCTTGCATGGAGAGAGGAGCCTGGTGGGCTACAGGCCATGGGGTCACAGAATCAGACATGACTGACCATATGTGCACACCAAGGAAATATATATGATGAGGAGAGGGTACCAAACCTCTCACAACAGGTCATGATTTCTCAGTTTGACTCACTCACCAAAATCCACATCCAGGATGGGAATACAGAACTCAACCAATATTTTCACAGTTCACAGTATAAAAAGGAAAGGAGCTAGGGATTAAATAGGTTTGAGTTTTGACTAAAGAGGTTCAGGAATCAAAGTGTCTAGTTCCAAATATCGAAAGGTGTGAGTAGCAGTAAGTGATCTTAATGATAACACCTGGCATTGAGAGAACAGCTTTCTCCAAAGACCTGAAGTCTCTGCCCAGCCACCATGAATCTTCACAGAAAGTTAGGGAGATCTTTAAGAGGTAGGGGTGATTATATTAACTTCTGGCATGCAGGAAAAATAGAATTTGAGAAGATCAGAAAGTTCTCTTTGAGTGCAGAGCCAGAGGGTGTTATGGTCAGGCGACCTGGCTCCTAGCTACCCACAGGTGGCCAGCAGTCTGACCTGTTTCCTTTTCTAGCCCTGGCAACACAATCATGTGTACCTTGCCATTGCCGTCCTCCAGTTCAAATCCTGTCTCAAGTCAGTGCGGGCACAGGGGATACATGTGTTCCAGAAGAGAACTTGACTGCAACATGGAGTTCCCTTGTGGAGAAAGTAGAGAATTTAGAGTCCAGTCTGAGTCCAGGGGCCTCTGCTGCTGCTTACTAGCTCTGTGACACCAGGCTTTTTATTTTAAATCTCTGGGCCTCAGTTTCCTCAGCCTCAAAATGATGGTAAGACTAGCTCCCTCAGGGTTCTGTGAAGATGCATTCGTTCAACAAACATTTATTGAGCATCTACTATGTGCCAGGCATTGTTCTAATCTTTTGGTATATATCAGGAAACAAAACAATGATCCCTGACTTTGGGCTCTTACTTTCCTAGAAGTGAAGGGTGGGATGGAAGGAAAAGGATGATCAACAATGAAATAAAGAAGAAGCAAATTATCTGGTATGTTATATGGTGATAAGCTCTGGGAAAAAGAGACGTATGATATATCTGACAGCACACTGACTGGCTAGCACACAGTAGGCACTCTGGGGATTTGTGCTACTATGATCATAATTAAGAAAAGATGAAGAGCCTGAGGCAAAATAACAGGCTATAAAATTTTATGAAAATGTGGCTATCTCTTAAACTTCAATCAGGAGTAAGCAGAAAAATTGCCAGGGAAGGATAAAGGTAGAAGATTACAAAGTGAAAAAAGAATTGACCTGAAATGCTTTTAAGTGGTGTATAATCAGCTGCATCTCTTCTAACGACCACTAATTAAGCTGTCTCTTGCAAGCTCCCAGAGAAAATCGCTTGCCCAAACAGGCAGACTGAAATGCACATTATAAGACCTTCAGCATTTAAATTGAGTTTGATTTTTACCTAACTTGGAAAGTAGTTTAAAACAATTAGGCTATTTTTTCCTAACAGATATTCTTCACAAGTGACCTTTTACACCACCCATATATTTTTATGAGAAAAGTGAACACTATATTAGTGACATTTCTTCCTATACTTCACTCACAGTGCCTTCTTCAGCTGACACGAAGGGGTTATCATCAGAGGTTTAGATCCATGAGTTTATTAATTTGACTCACAAACATTCGTGCAGTTAGTAATAAAAGTGAGAGTTTAAAAAAATCCTTCAGTACGGACCAGTTACCAGGTCAAATATTTAATTAATTTTCTCAACAATACCTAATTTAATACCCACTTTAATTTTCTAATTTAATTTTTTCAACAAATCTTAAAGGAAAATATCTTTCAGATAAGGAAACAGGTTTATGGAGATGAACTAACTTCTCATGGTTAAATAACTGGTAAGAAGTAAAATCAGGATTTGAACCCAGGTCTGACTGATTATTTAATGCTCATATTTGATCACTATGATATATGACAGACCGCATACTAAATAGAATAAGGTGTGCTTCTGGCCTTGTAGAACCTAGTTATTCAGTTGTGTTGTTGTCTAGCCATTATGTCTTAGCTGACTCTTTTGCAACCCCATGGACTGTATTCTGCCAGGCTCCTCCGTGGGATTTCCCAGGCAAGAATATTGGAGTGGGTTGCCATTTCCTCTTCCAAGGGATCTTCCCAACCCAGGAATCATGCCCAAGTCTCCTGCATCTGAGGCAGATTCTTTACTGCTGAGCCATCAGGAAAGCCCAGTTATTTAATGAAAGAGACATAAATTTTACAAATAATTTTAAGATAACATGACAAGTGCTAAACTAAACATAACAGACATGCTCTGGGAACACAGGAAAAAAGGAATATTTATTTACATTGATTGCACTGGGAAAAATTTTCCAGAAGGGATTATTTAAGGTGGGTGTTGATGGATGAGTAGGAGTTTGTCTGGAAACAAAGGGCAGGTCATGAAGGAAAGAGCATGTTGAGCAAGCTTTCTCTGACTCCGAAGCCCTTGCTTTAAACACCATGCTAAACTAACTACCTCCACTCATCTCCACAATTAGTCAGATGTTCACTGAGTATTTTCTTATACACTCTGCTGCCGCTGCCGCCAGGTCACTTCAGTCGTGTCTGATTTTGTGTGACCCCATAGACGGCAGCCCACCAGGCTCCCCCGTCCCTGGGATTCTCCAGGCAAGAACACTGGAATGGGTTGCCATTGCCTTCTCCAATGCACGAAAGTGAAACTGAAAGTGAAGTCACTCAGTCGTGTCCGACTCTTTGTGACCCTATGGACTGCAGCACATCAGGCCTCCCTGTCCATCACCAACTCAGAGTTTACTCAAACTCATGTCCATTGATTCGGTGATGCCATCCAACCATCTCATCTTCTGTCGTCCCCTTCTCCCGTCTTCAATCTTTCCCAGCATCAGGGTTTTTTCAAATGAGTCAGCTGTTTGCATCAGGTGGCCAAAGTATTGGAGTTTCAGCTTCAGCATCAGTCCTTCCAATGAACATTCAGGACTGATTTCCTTTAGGATGGACTGGTTGGATCTCCTTGCAGTCCAAGGGACTCTCAAAAGTCTTCTCCAACACCACAGTTCAAAAGCATCAATTCTTCGGCGCTCAGCTTTCTTTATAGTCCAACTCTCACATACATACATGACTATTGGAAAAACCCTAGCCTTGACTAGACAGACCTTGTTGGCTAAGTAATGTCTAAATCTTTTAGGGAGATAAAAAGGAAAAACAGAAACTGGGTTAAATTAATATCGATAATCAACCTAGATAATTCTGGTTTTACGAACAGATGTTTTTCCCACAGACTTTTGCCTGGAGGCTTTTGAAATGAGATCTGAACTGTGCCCAAGGAGATGAGAAAACTGATGGGCAGGGCACACAGTGCACAGGGTACTTGTCTGTATATCCCAGAAACTGCTCACCCTGGGCTCCAACTCTGAAATTCCTCAGTGAAAGTGTTAGTAGCTCAGTCGTGTCTAACTCTTTGCAACCCCATGGACTGTAGCCTGCCAGGCTCCACTGTCCATGAGATTCTCCAAGCAAGAATACTGGAGTGGGTAGCCATTCCCTTCTCCAGGGGATCTTCCTGACCCAGGGATTGAACCCAGGTATCATGCATTGCAGGCAGATTCTCTACCAAAGTTGGTTTTGAGCCACCAACATTGGGAACAGTAGACAGGCTGGAAGCAGAAATCTCAGAACAAGTGGTCAATGGGAGCACAGTGAAAATTACTTGTTTTCTGGACTTGTAATTGTCTATAAGTAAGAGAAAAGTGATTGCAGTGATGGCTGTTTAGCCTTGTCTCCTGAAGGTGATGGTTTATTATAGTAAAATTTTTCGGTCTTATGAGAAATGAAAATGTGTTTGCATTTCCACCGAGTCTCAGCCATCACATAGCAGAACTGGGCTTAGCCTTGGATGTTCCTGTACAAAGGACTGAAATCAAAACGAAACCTCTAATGTAAACCTTAAAGCAATTGGGCTTGAGATGTGGAAGCCAAACAAGGGAACCATAACATCTAGAACTGATGTGGGGACACAGTTGGCATTCAATAGATATTTGCTGGATTAAATAAATAAACTACTCAAGAAATTGTTCTTTAGTCGTGTCCCACTTGTTGTGACCCTGTGGAACACAGCATGCCAGGCTTTCCTGTCCTTCACTGTCTCCCAGATTTTGCTGAAATTCATGTCCATTGAGTCGGTGATGCCATCCAACCATCTCATCCTCTGTTGCCCCTTTGTCATTTTGCTTCAATCTTTCCCAGCATCAGGGTCTTTTCCAATCAGTCAGCTCTTCACACCAAGTGGCCAAAGTATTGGAGCTTCAGCTTCAGCAACAGCCCTTCCAGTGAATATTCATGATTAATTTCCTTTAGGAAAATTGGCTGGTTTGATCTCTTTGCAGTCCAAAGGATTCTGAAGAGTCTTCTCCAATTTCAGAGTCTTCTTCAATTGTTTTAGACAATTCAAAAGCATCAATTCTTTGGCACTCAGCCTTCTTTATGGTCCAACTCTCACATCCATACATTGCTGGAAAAACCATAGCTTTGACTGTGTGGACCTTTGTTTGCAAAGTAATGTCTCTGCTTTTAAATATGCTGTCTAGATGTGTCATAGCTTTCTTTCCAAGGAGCAAGCGTCTTTTAATTTCATGGCTGCAGTCACTGTCTGAAGTGATTTTAGAGCCCAGGAACATAAGATCTGTCATTACTTCCACTTTTCTCCCTTCTATTTGCAATGAAGTGATGGGACCGAATGCCATGATCTTAGTTTTTTGAATATTGACTTTTAAGCCAACTTTTTCACTCTCCTTTCACTTATTTGCCTATCTGAAGTTGTCAGTATTTCTTCCATCAATCTTGATTCCAGCTTGTGATTCATCCACCCCAGCATTTCTCATGATGTACTCTGCACAGAAGTTAAATAAACAGAGTGACAATATACAGCCTTGTTGTACTCCTTTCCCAATTTTGAACCAGTCAGTTTTCCACATCTGGTTCTAACTGTTGCTTCTTGACCTGCATACAAGTTTCTTAGGAGACAGGTCAGGTGGCCTGGTACTCCCATCTCTTTAAGAATTTTCCACAGTTTGTTGTGATCCACACAGTCAAAGACTTTAGCATAGTCAATGAAGCAGAAGTAGATGATTTTTTGGAATTCCCTTGCCTTTGCTATGATCCAGCGGATGTTGGCAATTTGATCTCTGGTTCCTCTGCCCCTTTGAAACCCTTCTCGTATGCCTGGAGGTTCTCGGCTCAGGTACTGCTGAACCCTAGCTTAAAGAACTTTGAGCATAACCTTGCTATCAAGTAAAATGAGTGCAACTGTATGGCAGTTTGAGCATTTTTGGCATTGCCCTTCTTTGGGATTGAAATGAAAACTGGCCTTGCACAGTCTAGTGGCTACTGTTGAGTTAACAAATAAATACATTTATTCAATTTTCCCTCAGTGTGGGCATTTTAACTAAATTTATGGGTTACATCTGATTGCAAAGGAAAAGAGGATCAAGCATTTGAAGCAAGAGGAGCAGCCTGTGCACTGACCCTAGAGGGAGAATGATGATCCCCAGGAAATGAAAGTCCTCCAGGGTGCCCGGAGTGCAGGGGAGGGAGGGGGAACATAGTGCCTGAAGAGGCAAGGGAAAGTGGCAGATCCAGACCCAAGATCAAGGAGTTGAGAACAGAGGGAGTATTAATGGGTTTTAGTTAAGGGATGACTTAGGCCTTTACAGGGCTTTCCTGATAGCTCAGTTGGTAAAGAATCTGCCTGCAATGCAGGAGACCCCAGTTCGATTTCTAGGTTAGGAAGATCCACTGGGGAAGGGATAGGCTACCTACTCCAGTATGCTTGGGCTTCCCTTGTGGCTCAGCTGGTAAAGAATATGCCTGCTTTGTGGGAGACCTGGGTTCAATCCCTGTTTTGGAAAGATCCCCTGGAGATGGGAAAGGCTGCCTACTCCAGTGTTCTGACCTGGAGAATTCCCTGGACGGTATAGTCCATGGGGTTGCAAAGAGTCAGACACAACTGAGCAACTTTTACTTTCACTAGGTCTTTACTGGACCACTCTGGCTATGTGGAGTGTGGGTCATAGGGATCAACAGTTGCTGTCAGGAGAACTGGTTGGGAACCCCTTGCAGGCCTCCAGTGATTGATAATGGACTTGTGGTGGGAGTGAGGGGGGAGGATGACAGGGAAAGTGAGAAGATGGGATGGATTAGAGAGCAGACAGGTAGGACGAGCAGGCCTTGAGGGAAAGGGAGGACTTGTCATTGACTCCTGGGATTTTCACCAGAGTGGATGATGGTTTCACGTGCTGAGATGGGGAATAACAGAAGATGAGAATGTCTGGAGGGAAAGATGAAGATCCAGTAAGTTTTGGACCCAGTAGATTTTTTGTGATTGCTTGGGTGACATCCAATGAAGATTTTAGGCATGGATTATGAGTATAGAGCCCAGCAGAAAACTTTAGATGTGTGTGTGTTTGGGTATACATATGTATCTTTTATAATGCAAAAATAAATTATAGTTTCATACTACACAGCAACCTACTTTGTCTTGGTTTTGTATTACTTGTTCTTACTTTTGTGATGATGCCTCCTCTTGCTGGCTGGAAATTACTTCCTTGGTAATGTGTGGGGAGCTTTGGCACGTTGGTGAGTAGGCTTCAAGTCTATGGGGTTAGGAGCTGAAATTCAGGAAACTGAGTTTGGAGTGGGAGAGTCCTAGTCAGGGATGCCCAAGGGGAAATATGGGAAATCAAGAAGGAATGATGGGGTCCTCCACAGGGCACTCTGACAGGACTTGCACCCATACCCCAGCTACACACCCCCAGTCACAAACAGCTTGACCACTGTGTAGAAGTTGGCCCAGGAGGTCAGGGACATGGTGACAGCCCCCACCTCAGTTGGCTGGCATGTGTGACCCAGAGGATAGGAAGAGATGAGGGGAAAGATGTGGTCCAGAGGCCCTCCCCCATCTGTCTTGTTCCACCCCCATTCCACATGGATCTAGCTTCTACTCCAGCCTGGGCAATGTAAGCAGCCTGCTTTTTTGACCTAAAATATTTCTTGCACATATTTGTCTGATAAACTATATACTTGCCTTATTCTTTTTAATGCTGCATGGTATTCCATCATATATATGCACTCAGTTGCTCAGTTGTGTCCGACTCTTTGCAACCCCATGAACTGTAGCCTACTAGGCTCCTCTGTCTATGGGATTTTCCAGGCAACAGTACTGGAGTGGGTTGCCATTTCCTTCTCCAGGGGATCTTCCCCACCCAGGGATCAAACATGGGTCTCTATTTCATGATATAGATATACTATTATTTTCTAATAAAAATTTAAATTATTAAATATTTGAAAACAGAAAAGTAGAGAACATATGACAAATATCCACACACCTGTCACCTAGGTTTAATAAATGCTAACATTTTGACTTATTAGTCTCAGATCTCTTTATTTTGGATTTAAAGAGGAAAAAAACTTCAAATACAGGTAGGGCTTGTTCCTTTTTCTCTCCTCCCTTCCTTCATCTCTTTATCCTTCTGCAGAACTGACCGACTATCCTGAAGTTCGTATTTGGGGTTTCTGGCCATGCTTTTGTACTTTGTGAATGCTTCTGTAAATAATATAGTCGTCCCTAGGTATCCATGGAGAACTGATTCTAAGACCATCTTGGGTACCAAAATCTATGAATGCTCAAGTCATTTATATAAAATGGTGTGGTTTGTGCATATAATTTACTCACATCCTCCCATATACTTTAAATCATCTCTAGATTGCTTATAATACCTAATACAAAATAAATGCTTTGTAAATAGTCATATTTTGGGGGGGCTCCAAAATCACTGCAGATGGTGATTGCAGCCATGAAATTAAAAGACGCTTACTCCTTGGAAGGAAAGTTATGACCAACCTAGATAGCATATTAAAAAAAAGCAGAGAGAGACATTTACTTTGCCAACAAAGGTCCGTCTAGTCAAGGCTATGGTTTTTTTCCAGTAGTCATGTATGTGGGTGTGTTTTTTTTTTTGGGGACTATAAAGAAAGCTGAAAATGCCGAAGAAATTGATGCTTTTGAACTGTGGTGTTGGAGAAGACTCTTGAGAGTCCCTTGGGACTGCAAGGAGATCCAGCCAGTCCATCCTAAAGGGAGATCAGTCCTGGGTGTTCACTGGAACGACTGATGATGTTTGAAGCTGAAAAACTCCAGTACTTTGGCCACCTCATGCGAAAAAAAGCTGACTCATTGGAAAAGACCCTGATGCTGGGAAGGATTGGGGGCAGAAGGAGAAGGGGATGACAGAGGATGAGATGGCTGGATGGCATCACCGACTCAATGGACATGGGTTTGGGTAAACTCCGGGAGTTGGTGATGGACAGGGAGGCCTGCTGTGCTGGTGTGCTGCGATTTATGGGGTCGCAAAGAGTCGGACCCGACTGAGTGACTGAACTGAACTGAAATAGTCATAAATACAATGTAAACACTGTAAATACAATGTAAATGTTATGTAAATAGTTGCCAGAGAGTGGGCAAATTCACGTTTTGCTTTCAGGGATTTTCTTTAAGTTTTTTTCTGAGTGTTTTCTACTCACAGTTGCTTGAACCCAACGATGCAGAACCTGTGGATATAGAAGGCTGTTCAGCCTTATCTTGAAAGTCACATAAATTGCTTCATACAGCTACATACCTTTTGACAACCACTCTTTTCACTTATCGTTGTATGTATGATATTTATCCACATTTTAAGAAGTTCTCCTTTAGTGGGCACTTTCATTGTATTTTTAATCTGCGTTATTCCAACATGAATACTGGGTGGTTTACACGGATACAGCCTTGGGAACATAGGCCTGAAAGGCTCTTTGACCAGGTGCCATCTGTGAACACTGGCAAGAAAACCACCACGCATTTATTTCCTGAGTCTAACACTGGAATGCCAGTCTTGGATATTAACCCATGGCACCTGCAGCAGGCCATGCAGAACAGCAGTTATGTAATGTTACATCCTGGTAAGAATGCCCCCAAAGCTGCTTTGTCATCACCTCAGTTCAGAACAGGAACCAGCTGTTGAATGCAAGGGGCGGAGCAGGGCTGCTGCTTCTGGGTGGGGCAATGATGGAGCTGCTTGCTTGCCTTGCCTCACTCTTCATCTTGGCCCTCTTAAACCTTTCTTAATTGCTCCAGTCTGGAGCTGACCAACCAGTTCTTACAGCAAACACTCATCCTACACCCACAGGATTTCTCTTCTCCTCTTTTTTTTTTTTCTTTTAAATATACACCCAGCACCTCCCAGCTTTTTTTTTTTTTTTAAAGAAGTTCTGAATGCTTTCAGTCTCAAACAAAGCTTTATAGATTTGTTGGCAGGAAATCCAGAATGGAATTTGCTATTAAGTTGTAGTAAAGCAACTCTTCAAACAAGAGGTACTGAACAATCAAACACTTCTAATGTCAAACCCCAACAAAAGCGTGCATTGTTGCTGGAGAACTCCTAGAGGCACTAAGCTTCTTAGAGTGGGAAGAGTTTACAAAACCATAACCCATTTCATTTCACAAGTTGTGTGCTATACAGAACTTTCCACAATCCATCAAAAGTAAGGTCTCTTGATACTGCATTTCAACTCAAGTAGCTCCTTAATGGGCAAGTTTTGCTCTTAGAGAAAAGTGACAGCGTTTTTTTTTTCCAACTGAGAAAGTTCTTTATAATGACAAAGTAGAACAAAGTTAAGTAGAAAGTGTAATTTTGCTCCAGCTTTCACACTTCTCAGCTCCTGGAATGAAGCTAATATTTATTGAGCACCTTTACGTGTGCCAGGAAGTCCGACAACAACCCGGTGAGATAGGTATTACCACTATCCCCCCGTCCCAGATAAGGGGACTGGGGCACAGCAAAGTTAGTGAAAATGATCAAGGTCATAGGGCTTTTAAGACAGGGAAGCAGGATTTAAGCTCAGGGAGTTGGACTTCAAAGCTCATGTTCCAAAGTGGTTGTATGAATTTAATGAATTCTGAAAAATCTTCCATACTTTCAACATGATAAGAAAGAGAACTAACCAGTAATGAGTACCACTAGGAGCCAATATTGTACACATACTTAAAAAAAAAAAGGTCTCTCAACACCTTGATGAGCGCTGTTTCTTTCCTAATTTACGTATGAAGAGATGGTCTCCAAGGGTTCAACTGCAGAGGACAGACAAGTGGTCAGTTTAAGATCTGAATTCAGGTGCATGAGGAAGAGCTAGATCGTCCTGCTTTTCTAGCAAGTGAGTGAGTGAGTGAAGTCGCTCAGTCGTGTCCAACTCTTTGCGACCCCATGGACTGTAGCATACCAGGCTCCTCTGTCCATGGGATTTTCCAGGCAAGGGTACTGGAGTGGGTTGCCATTTCCTTCTCCAGCTTTTCTAGCAAAGGACTGAGCATATAGAAGGTCTTCCATAATGCTTTAGATTTTATAGGTCTCCACCTTCTTTTATTCCCTCTTTCTAATGGAAAGGACACTCATAAGATTTAGTGGGAGAAGAATGTCTGACTCTTAGAGCTTGTAAATTTGTTTAAATAAAGTATGAATTTATAACCCAGATGTAGGGATCTGCAAATAAATCAAAATGTCTTCCTATAAAAGATACTAAACACGAGGCCAGCTGGTAGGGAAGGCCTTCTATGACTCTGCAACTGTCTGTTGCTTCAAGATCACTGCAAGTATATTTGTGTGTGACAGACTTCACATAGACAAGCATGTGCCCAACCACCCCCCTCTCCCCTTAGGAGTGCCATGTACTCACCCGTATCCGACTCTTGGCAACCCTGGGGACTGTAGCCCGTCAGGCACCTTAACCCTACCCTCTGGCAATTGTATTCTTCAAAATTTTCTCATAAGTCCCCAAACATACATTCAGTGGTCTCTTAAGGAATTATTTAGTATGTGATTCCAAGTTATGTAAAATTAGCAACAAAACAGAAGAAAGAAAGAAGACTGTGTGAAACAAGGTGACTGGGGATGATGCAACTGGTGTTGGAGCAACTGGTCCTTGGAGGCTGATTGGGCTCCAGTGTGGGTGGGGAGGGCGGCAATTCCCCACCTTTGTTCTCTTCAGACTCAGGGCTGTTGCCGAGGCAACTGGGTCAAGGGAACTCTGATCAATCCAACCTGGATGGAAGGTTCTGACCCCTGGTGAGGACAGGGTGAACTCGCTGTGGAGGAGGTTCCTGAGGCATTGGGTGGAGGCCACAGCCTCTTCTGTCAACAGGCAGCGTGGATGTGTCACTTGTAGTTTCAGTCTCCAGGCTTGGCGCAGCACTCAGGAAGGAGAGAGGGGAAAGGAGGGGCAGGTGGAGGAAAGAATTTGTTCCATCTCCGGAGGCAGCTAGGAAATATTGCTCAAAATGCAAGCAGAGGGAATTTTTGCAATAGAGTGCTTTCATTGCTTTTTAAAGGTGTAGTGAAAGTGTTAGCTGCTTAGTCATGTCCAACTCTTTGGACTCCACGGACTGTAGTCTGCCAGGCTCCTCTGTCCATGGAATTCTCCAGGCTGAAGTGAGTAGCCATTCCCTTCGCCAGGAGATCTCCCTGGCCCAGGGATTGAACCCTGGTCTCCTGCATTGCAGGCAGATTCTTTACTGTCTGAGCAACCAGGGAAGCCCTTTAAAGGTGTATGTATCTATAATAAAAAGACTCAGAGAAATAAGTGGCCTGGAGCAGAGTGTCCTCAGCTGTTTCCACTCTCTTCACCTCCAAGAGGGGTACCTGGCACCAGGTGACCTGGCAGAACCTCTTTTAAAGAATACAGGACCTCAGAACACACTTGACATCCTCTGAGATATAGTGAGTCATATTCCTTGTTTGTCCCCCACCACAAAAGAGTGGAATACAAAATAGAATTCCAGAAGAGAAGTCTTGTGCAGGGTTTTGAAGGGCAAAACATTTGGACAGCACATTAAAGCTGAGTTGACACAATTCTAAAATTCTAATTTTGCCAAGTACAGACTTCAGTCTCCCCATTCACAAGCAGCCACATGGTACTTAAGACATAAATGTTTCAAAGCAACTCTCAAGACCCCTTCATTTCTCTGGAGGTGAGAGTTTCTACTTTTTAAAATTTGGCACAAAGAGCAAAAAGACCAATTGCTCATTGAATTATGAAGTAATTTATAATTCAAACCTTTCGGGATTCAAGGAAGACTCAGCCTGGGTACCTTGTGGTTACTAGAGAAAATACCCTTATTCCCTTAGTTTCCCACAGGAAAGCTCATAATGGCCAGGAGTCCGGGAAGGCTGCAGGTGATGTCTTAGGAGAACATGGTACTCCTTGGCTCCTGGGCTGTGTCTTGTGTTTATAGAACTCTGCGAACCTAGAGAGGAGGCAACCAGTCATGACATAAGGCCAGGGCAGTTCACAGTGTTGCCTTTATCGCAGTGTGTTCTCTCAAGGCCAGGAAAAGTATTCTTTTATTTCTTTCTTCATCTCCTTAAGGGAGTGGCTGGCACATGATAGGAACTCAGGTAACGACTCCTGAATGAATTAAAGGTCACTCTCAGTTTGACTTTTGACAGCTCATTTCATGGTTGTTATACCCCAGAAAAGGGCAGGGCAACCACCTGAACCCACTAACCAACTTCAGCATCTCCAGGAGCAGGACAAATAGTGCCGCCGCCTCCTGATGTGGTCCAATGCGAAGCACACAGCATTGCCTCAGCGAACCAGTGTCAAAAAGCCTGACGCCAACCAAATGTTTACAGCCAACTTCCAGTGCACAGTAATTATGAAGGAGAGAGCAAGTTAAATTTTATCAGAAGGAAATAAACTAATCTAGAATTTATTTTCGCAAATTTGTTTATTGTTCTGAGAAATTGTTCTCAGAACAATGGATCTAGTTCCCCCCAAAGCATTAGCATCAAAAGTAAGGAAAGGACTTAGGAAAGAGAAACTATCTCTCTTAAAAAGTTTTAAGAGACAGAACAACCAAATGCAGGGAGTGGGTCTGGCATTGTGATTCAAATGCACCAAATGAAGGAAAGAAAGAAGGAAGGAGAGAGGAAGGACAGAAGGAGAGAAAGGAAAAAGTTAAATAATCAGAGAAATTTGAATACAGACTTGGTATTAGGTGATACTAGATTGTTGTCAAGCTTGGTAGGTATAAAAATAGTCTTGTGATTTTTTAAATTTTTTTTAAAAAACCCATTTAAAAAATGCATCCTGAAGTAGGGAGTGAAATGTGAAATGACAGGAAGTCAGAAATTAAGTTTAAAAAAGAGAGAGAGATGAAGCCAGTGCAGCAAAATCTTGCTAATTGCTGGGTACATGGGTTCATTATACTAGTTTCTCTACTAGGTGATTATACAATTATAGGACTATAATTGTATGTTCAAAATTTTTCATTAAAATGTTAAGAAATTTTTAAAAAGGCAGAACATATCATGGAAAAGATTCAGTTTTCCCCTCTTTCCTTTTCCAGCTGCGATAAGTTCAGCCATTTCAGCATTCCAAAGCCTTTCTATTATGCCAAAGCTTCAAGATGAATTTTTCACTTGCTCAGTGATAATTTACTAGTCGTTAAGATTGCCCTTTATTCTCTTCTTTATATATTGGTTCTGAAAATAACTAAAACGAAGCCTTTAAACCTTCTAATTTTGGTTCCAGCCATCTTCATCAGGTCAGGGAGGGGCGGGAGGAAGAAGGGAGGGCAATTCTGATGGGGTGGGGGCAGTTAGGATGGGTGAGCAGAGTGCCTAACTTCTAGCCCTTGTGAAGTTTGCACAAGTTCTTCTAGGCAACGTCTTGGAGACATACCTATCAGCCAGCTTAAGAGAGGAGAAACAACAAAACAAAGCAAAGCAAAAGACGAAAACAGGCAGGGACCCGGGAGACAGTGGAAAGATTCTGATGTTGGAATAAAGAGCTGGCTGGGAGTTCCACATTTGTCTGGTTGACTTAACCTCTCCCAGGCTCAGATCCTTTGCTTGTAAAGGTGAGATGACAGCACCCCATTTCCAGTGTAGCTGGGAGGAGTTGATGAAGTGACATGAATGAAAATTCCTAGCATGGGGCTGGACACTTGACAGCTACTCCGAGAAGAGGAATTGAATCTGAATTTAGGAAGCAAATATTTATCAAACCTCTACTATGTGCCAAGTATTGTTACAGGTCATGGGAGTATGTTATTATTAAAAATCTCTCAGTTGTGTCCAACTCTTTGTGACCCCATGGACTATACAGTCCATGGAATTCTCCAGGCCAGAATACTGAAGTGGGTAGCCTTTCCCTTCTCCAGGGGATCTTCCCAACCCAGGGATCAAATCCAGGTCTCCCACATTGCAGGTGGATTCTTTACCAGCTGAGCCACAAGGGAAGCCCTTTTATTTGGCTGCACTGGGTTTTTGATGCTGCACACGAGCTTCCTCTAGTTGCAGCAAGCAGGGGCTACTGTCTAGTTGCAGTGCATGGGCTTCTCATTGCAGTGGCTTCTCTTGTTGTGCAGCACAGACTTTAGGGTGCGTGGGCTCCAGTAGTTGTGACACATGGACTCAGTGGTTGTAGTTCCCAGGCTCTAGAGCACAGGCTCAATAGTGGTGGTGCATGGGCTTACTTGCCCCAAGGCATGTGGGACCTTCCCAGACCAGGGATAGAACCTGTGTCACCTGCATTGACAGGCAGATTCTTAACCACTGGACCTCCAGGGTTATTGCCTTTAAGAAGCTCTTATTTTTGCATGTATTTGGGAGTGATAACAGATTGAGCAAGGTTATAGAAATGAACTAAAAAAATTGTTGAGAGCCTAACATTTGTTGTGTGATAGTCACTCTGCTCTGCATTTTACCTGTATTATCTCATTTTATCCTCACAAGCACATAGCAAGGTATAACCCACTTTGAAAACAAGTGAAAGTGTTAGTCACTCAGTCATGTCCGACTCTTTGTGACCCTATGGATTGTAGCCTGCCAGGCTCCTCTGTCCATAGGATTCTCCAGGCAAGAATACTGGAATGGGTTGTCATTCCCTTCTCCAGGGTATCTTCCCAGCCCAGGGATTGAACCTGGGTCTCGAAGAAACCAGCTCAGGGAAGCTCACAGTTGCCAGGATCTCACAGCTAGTAGGCGATCAACTTGGGATGTGAAATTTCAAACCTCCAGTCCTTTTTCCTTTTTCACAGGTAGAAGTTAACTGTCAGGAACTTTTTCATCTTACTGAAGCTAAATTCCAGCCCTGTCTATACCAGCCCCTCACCTGTTCTTTTTCCTCCTGTTTGATGGAGAAAGTGTGCTTCTGGGTATCATGTGGATTCTGGATCCCATGACTTCTCTTGGACTTTGCTGTGTGGATTATCTTCTCTCAACTCCTTCATCTCCTTTCCCACTGGAAAGCATTCAACCCTCCAGCTCTCCTACATGAGTAAAGCCTCCTCCAGCCCTCACATGCCTCTCTATCTCTCCCTCCATCTCTCTGCTGCCCTTTACACGGAGGCTCCTTGAAAGAGCTGTCTGCAATATAAACGCACTCTGTCTGCTTCCTCACCTTCCATTCCTCTGACCCAGTCCAGTCGGCTTCCTGTCTTTACCTCTTCACTAAAGTTGCTCCTGCCCAGTGCCTGGGTCACCAATGTCCTCCAGGCTTCCCAAACCATCCTTGTATGTGCATGTTTTATTTCTTTATTTTTTAAAATTGCTCTCTATAGAGATAGATCATATGCTAAAAATTGTTGCTACCCAGGTATTTTAAAGAACATTAAACTTTTAAAACCGCCTTTATTGAAACAGAATTCACATACCATAAAATTCACCCATTTTAAAGCATGCAGTTCAGTGGTTTTCAGTCTATTCACAGAACTGTGCATCCATCACCATAACCAAAGTTTAGACATTCTTGTTACCCCCAACAAAGCCTTCACCCATTAGCATTCCCTGCCCTCCTTCTTCCCCAGATCTAGGCAATCACTAATCTGCTTTCTGCCCACAGAGATCTTCCTGTTCTGGACATGTCATATAAATAGAATGAAACAACGTGTGGTCCTTTGTATCTGACTTCTTTCACTCAGCGTGTTCGCAAGATTCATCCATGTTGCAGCATTTATCAGCACTTTATTCTTTTCCATTGCTGAATAATAAATAACCCATAGTATGAATACATCACATTTACTTTATCTACTCATCAGTTCATGCTTATTTGCCTATTTTTTTTTTTTTGGCTATCATGAGTAACACTGCTATGAATATTCATGTACAAGTTTTTTTCTGTGGATATATGTTCTCATTTCTTTTGGGTATCTATGTAGGAATGGAATTGCTGAGTAAGTCACATGGTAACTCAATGTTTAAAATTTGAGAAACTTCCAGACTGTTTTCCAAAGCAGCCACACCGGTTTATGTCCCACTAACCGTGTATGAGGGTTCCAATTTCTGCACGTCCTCCCTAACACTTGCTACTGTCTGTCTTTAGTCTCTGGTCTTCTTCATTCACAGCAGTTCTTTGTCTTTCATGACACTGACATTTTTGAAGAATTCAACCTCTCTTCCCTTTGGGTTATAGGATGGTCTTCATTCTAGGTTTATCTAATGTTTCTTCATGATTAAATTCAGGTCACGCATTCTTGGCCAGAACACTGCAGTATCATGATATCGTGTCCTCAGGGTGTCACATCTGGAGGCTCATGATGTCCATCTGTCCCTCTCGGTGATGTTAATTTTAATCACCCAATCAAGGTGTTTTATTTCTCCACTCTTTACTTTTTTTTCCCCTTCCTAATAAACAGTCTGTGGGAGAGACATCTGAAAGACTGGTTCAAATATTTTACTCCATGGTCAAAATTTCCTCCTAGGCTTTATTTTCATTTATGGTTCTTACTTCATCCTGTCTTTATCACGATGGTTGCAAAACGAGCATTTTTCCAACCACAGGACTACCTCCACATTCACCAGGTGGCTTTCTACATTTTACTGTAAGCAAGAGTTCTCCATTCATTCATTCATTCATTCATCTATCTATCTTATTCATATTGGTAAGGACAAACATATTCTTGTTTTTTCCCCACGCTTTATGATGCATTAGTGGACTTACTTGATTTGGCCAGTGGTAGTCCCTCTAATCGGAGAAGGCAATGGCACCCCACTCCAGTACTCTTGCCTGGAAAATCCCATGGGCGGAGGAGCCCGGTAGGCTGCAGTCTATGGGGTCGCAAAGAGTCGGACACGACTGAGTGACTTCACTTTCACTTTTCCCTTTCATGCACTGGAGAAGGAAATGGCAACCCACTCCAGTGTTCTTGCCTGGAGAATCCCAGGGATGGCGGAGCCTGGTGGGCTGCCGTCTATGGGGTCGCACAGAGTTGGACACGACTGAAGCGACTTAGCAGCAGCAGCAGCAGCAGTCCCTCTAATCTGGTTCCTATGCCCTTGTGGCATGCCCCAATTTCTCTCTCCCTTTCTCCCTCATTAGCATTCTTGGCATAATAGGATATTCTAGGCTTATTTTGTCCCTACCTCACCTCAACTCTGAAATTGGTCATTTCTCTGAGAGGTCTGTTTGCTCCTAGTGAGGGATGGTATTAGAGAACAAGATTGGGGCAAATAGGTGTGCTCCTTGCTATGGGGGGAAAGGAGGGTTTGCTTCTTGACCCTTTTGGCAGGCAAGCTTAGGGAACATATACATGTATGTAAATATAAATACATATTCATACATATGTGCACACAGAATGTGTATCCACACACACATACTTGTTTTAGAAATCATGAGTTTACACTTATACCTCCATTTCCATCCTCATGGAATACTTTCTTGCCTTCTCCCAATCCATATTTTTTTCTTTCATTTTTATTGAGGTATAATTGACAAATAAAATTGTAATATGTTTAACATGCACATTATGGTAATTTGAAAGGATTCCCACCATCTAGTTAATTAACATACACATGTTTATCAATTCATATTTGTATGTCCCTTCTTCCATAGTGGACACCCTGGATCTCAACATTAGTATATTCATTCACTTCTCAATCCTATAAAATATATACAACAGCTTCAGAATTGCTTCACTGTGTGCCCTTACAATAAACAAACCTACTACAATGAGTTTAGGATGTGTTCATAATGCTTAAGATTGATAAAAGTTTTAGTAATAATAATAAGTTAGGGTAATAATAAGAAATCTGAAACATATCTTGGGCACTCAGAAACCCTTGATAAAAATCTGTTACAAGCCTGAAATGCAAGTTCAGTTCTCAGTTTGGAGTTGGACTTTTGGAAATTTTCTTTCTAGGGTGGAAAGGTAGCTGCAGTTTCCTGAGAGCAGACTTTAATTGAAAACATGTTTGCAAATCCACTGCGTGATCCCAGACTTCACTCAGATAGATATTTATGCTCAGTGTGTCTAGAGTTAGGCCTTGTCGGAGCATGCCGACAGACAGAAGAACCACCGGCTACATTTTCCTAAGACAGACTGTGCCAAACTGATAACGGCAGCAGACCTACCTGACAGCCCAAGGAAACAATGTCCTGCTCTTTCTGGTGAGACTGAAATCTGCCTGCCCTCTTCTCTCTTCAAAAAACACCATGGAAGCATCAAAAATGGTCTTAAATTATGCCCAGGCCAGTCCAGACATAAACTCAACCCTTGTCCACCCTCCAGCTTCCCCAGACTTAACTTACTTCTTTTATCATAAGCCCTCGTACATTTGTTGACATCTAGCCTCGATGGAGGGGGCTTCCCAGGAGGCTCAGTGGTAAAAGAATCCACCTGCCAATGCAAGAGTTGTAGGAAATGCTGGTTTGATACCTGGGTTGGGAAGATCCCCTGGAGGAGGAAATGGCAACCCACTCCAGTATTCTTGCCTGGAGAATCCCATGGACAGTGAAACCTGGCGGGCTACAGTCCGTGGGGTTGCAGAGAGTCGAACATGATTGAGCAACTGAGCACACACGCACACAGCCTTGAGGGCAGGGATGCTTAGTAACGAAGAAAGGACTCTGAGCTGTGGAATAGAAGAGGATAGCACAGATTTTTTAAATAAAATACTTATTTATTTGGCTGTGCCGTGTCTTAGCATGGGGGAGTCTTCAATCTTCACTGTGACATGTGGAGTCTTTAGTTGGCCTCATGTGAACTCTTAGTTGCAGCATGTGGGAATCTGGTTCCCTGCCCAGGAATTGAACCCAGGTCCCCTGCATTGGGAGCATGGAGTCTTAGCCATTGGACCACCAGGGAAGTCCCGAGGATAACACAGATTTTAATGCAGTTGGGAATTCAAGGGCCTAGTAAAATCCTTTCTTTTTTTCTATTCATGTAATATACCAGTTGAGAAATAGGAATCAAGCAGTTGGAAATCAACATCTCTTTTAACCGATAACATCTAGGCTGGAGTATATTGTGGATGCTACATTGCCCTGCTCAAATCAACTTTCAGGAATGAAGGACTCATTCCCCAGTTGCAGGGAGGGCTTCCGGATCCCCATCTGCTGACAACCCTTTCTGGGGATTGTCTGAACTGAAGAAAATGGCCTCACCCGAGGTCATACCTTCCAGAGGCAGCCTGCATCCAGTGACTGATGCAACTTGGGAGTATGAAGGCCTGACCCACTCATTGCTACCTGACAGGTCTGTGGGGTGGCAGAGGTCCCCTGTTGGAATTGCACTGCTGCTTATCATCTCCCTCCATCTCGTCTTCTTTCTTTTCCTCCATTCCACAGGATTTCCTACATGCTAATCTCAGAATTTGCTTCCCAAGGAATCCAGCATGGGATGCATCCATTCAGGGAAAACGTCCCCAAAGGAGGTTCCATTTGGCTGAGTTTGGGAGACTAAAAGAGAGACAGGCAAACAGAGAGTATATGTGATTCATGTCAGGGATCCACCTAAGTGAAGTTTCCCCTGGTGGCTCAGACGGTAAAGAATCTGCTTGTGATGCAGGAGACCCAGGTTCAACCCTTGGGTCAGGAAAATCCCCTGGAGAAGGAAATGGCAACCCGCTCCAGTAATCTTGCCTGGGAAATCCCATGGATAGGAGCTTGGTGGGCTATAGTCCATGGGGTTACAGAGTCAGACATGACTTAATGACAGCACACAGAGAACTTCAAGAACTTAAAGACCTTCCCTATCCTGCCCAGGACCTGGCATGGGGCCTGATACAGTCTTGGGTGAATGAATTAATAATGATAAGTGAACTTTTTCTACTTATTTCAGGTTGTGAACTACGTTCATTTGTTTGTTTTCACAACAAAAGCACAGGAACAAACCATACCTAACAGGAAAAATAAGGCTTACCATTTATTAAAGTCTAATTATTACCAAACACTTTGTGTGTTTTCTTTTATTTAGTTTGCATCATGATTTTATGAGACAGATACTATTGTTATTCTCACTTTATAGATGAGAAAACTGAGGCTTAGCAAAGTCAAGAAAGTTTCCGGTAGTCAGATACCCTGTGAGACTCTTAGTCACACATATTACAGACTTCCTCAGACAAAGAACCAGGAGGGGGCCTAGATGAGAGTCTCCGGCGTGCACAGGAGGTTGTTACCTCTCTCAGATGACCACTGGGGCCTGGCCTCGTGGTGGGGCCTGCCTCGGGCAGCTGGAGGATGGGAGACCCAAACCCGGACTGTGGCATGGCTTCCGCCTCTCCTCTGCCTCAGGGGAGAGGTGTTAAGCTGAAAGGGCTCAGGTGCTCCTGAGAGAACCACGGTTCTGAAGCTGGCGACAGTTGTTTCTGCTCAGTCTAAGGGAAACTTGATAGACGAGTTTTTCTTGCCTTTGGAAAAAGAGGGTGCCAGCACAAGGGCAATGCTTAGAGACCATTCAGAGATGTTTTTTCCAGGAAACAGTGTGTGTTGAAGAAGGGAGTGGGGCTGGAAGGGTCTAAGGGGAGGTCTGTGTCTGCATTTCCCTTGCAGATGGGATTTTATGCTCACAAGACACAGCATGCCTCTTGGTACCTTTGCTCATCCACTCATTTGTTCAACAGTATTTGCTGGGTGCCTACTATATGCCAGGCACGGTTCAAGACACTGAGGACAGCAGGAAATAAGACATTTGAAATCCCAGCTCGCATGGAGCTCTTACACCAATGGGGAGAGGATAGACCTACCTGGGTCCCAGCTGTTTCTAGCTCTGGCAACTCCTGCTAAGCTTGGATGGATAACATAGATGGCCCCATTGCTTGCTCAAGGGCTGGTACCTGGGGCTCTGCAAGACCACAGTCAAGGACAGGCAGGGTGTGGAAATGTTGCTTGTCACCCTCATCACAACCTCCTTGTGTTGGAAGAACTGGGTTCCCATATTGCCCTCTTTTTTTGTTGTTTAAATTTCTTAAAAAAGTATTTATTTTTGGCTGTTCTGGGTCTTTGTGGCTGTGCGGGCTTTTCTCTAGTTGTGGTGAGTAAGGGCTACTCTCTAGCTCTGGTGCGAGGGCTTCTCACTGCAGTGGGTTCTCTTGTTGTGGAGCACAGGCCTTAGGGAGCACTGGCTTTAGTAGTTTTGGCTCCTGGGCTCTCGGGCACAGCATCATGGGCTTAGTTGCTCCACGGCATGTGGAATCTTCCTGTCCTAGGGACTGAACCCATGTCTCCCACATTAACAAGTAGATTCTTTATCATCAAGTCACCAGGGAAGCCCCCATATTGCCCTCTCAATGGAAAGAGCTAATGCTGAAGCCACTAGCCTGGGCCTTGTGAGTAAGAGGACCCAGCCAAGACAGCCTTCTTCCCTGTATCCCACTCCTGGCAGGAGTAGTGAGATGGGCCCACATTGCCCTTCTACATGTATCAGAAGCTATTTTGTGGCCAGTTCGCTAACACAGTCATAGACCTGGGAACCTGCTGCACTAGTGCCTGTCACAGGAGGGGACTCCAGGCCCTGCTCTATGAGGCTGGGTGCCCCCTCTCCACACCAAGGACTTTGTCCTGATGGGGAAAATCTGCTGACCTTGGACAGACTTTCTTCTTTAGGGTAAGGACTACCACCAGAGAAGCAGGTGCAGTGTAGAAAATAGCACTGCACTGAACTGTGAAGCAGGAGGAGTGCATATTCTAATTCCAGGGTCACCACCTTCTAGCTGAGTGATTGGGCAAGTCAACTGACTTTCCTGAGCCAGTGTTTCCTCTTCTGTAAAGTTGTGAAGACTAAATAAGAGAATGTGTAAGAAGGACTCAGGTCTATTGTAAACACTTAGTAAACACTGGTTAGATATCAAATATTAATTGGATGTGAAGTGATGTGAAATCAAAATGGTAACATTTTTGCTCATCACTGAGGGAAATGAAGGAAGTACAGTTGGTCTTCCTTCTGCATGTGTATGGAATCTTCATATACAGAGGGCCACTGTACTAAGCCATTTTATATAACCAACTTGAGCATCCTTGGATTTTGGCATCTTCAGGGAGTCCTGAAACCAATCCCCCACAGTTACAGGTGGACAACTGTATAAGCCAACATCCCTGTGCTTAAGGAATTTTCCATAGAATTGGATTGTACTCTTGTAGAGTTTTCTAATGACAGTATCAAGTGCTCAGAATTGCTAACAATAAGCACGTGGATAAGTGAGCAGGTGTAAGAATGGGTTTCATCTACCTTTGCAGAGACACAGAACTAAGCAGGAAAAAAGTACATGGATGATTTTGAGTCCCCATGCTACAGCCAGCAAGACATTCAGTAGTGGGGGGCACAGGCAGTATTCAGAGTAAAAACTTATGAATAATGGGATGTGGGAGCAGAGACACCTAGCCTGGGAGTGGTCCTTTCCTATCAGGAGCTAAAAAGAAAGCTGTGCTCAGCAGTGTTGACAAGTGGACATTCACTGACCTTTGGTGATAGGTACTTTACTAAGTGGGCTTAACTGGGGGAGAACCATGGTTTACACATGAGTTTGTTATCCAAATAGAAACAAAAACAGGAATAGCCAGAGTTATGTACAGATGTGAGAGTTGGACCATAAAAAAGGCTGCGCACTAAAGAATTGATGCTTTGGAATTGTGGTGCTGAAGAACACTTTGAGGGTTCCTTGGACTGCAAGGAGATCAAACCAATCAATCCTAAAGGAAATCAACCCTGAATATTCATTGGAAGGACTGATGCTGAAGCTGAACCTCCAATACTTTGGTTACCTGATGCGAAGAGCCAACTCACTGTACAAGACCCTGATGCTGGGAAAGATTGAAGGTGGGAGGAGAAGGGGGGAACAGGGAAAGAGATGGTTGGATGGCATCACTGACTCAATGAACATGAGTCTGAGCAAACCCCAGGAGATAGTGAAGGACAGGGAAGCGTGGCATGCTGCAGTCCATGGGGTCACAAAGAGTCAGATATGACCTAGCGACTGAACAACAAAAATGGAATATAAATACTTTGCAGGTAGAGTGCCCCAGAGCTCACCAATTATTATTATTTCAGCCCTGAAAGGATGGGCTGGGATTGAGGTGGAATGTGGCCCAGCAAAGCATACACAAGGAGACCTGTGAAAGAATCACAAGGATTACTAAAGAAAGAAAGCTAGAAAAAAATAAGAAAGAGACGGCCACAGTCCCTGTGGCTTGTCCTAGTGGGGAAGACCAGGTAGCGAACACATGTTTTAATCATGTTATTTTTTTCCTACTGTCAATGAAAAATTGATCAGTTGATCTAAGAAAGAATTGAAAAATTTTATTTGAGCCAAGTTGAGTATTATAACTTCAGGAGCAGTGTCTCAGAAAGCTCCGAGGAGCATTTTGCCCATTAGAGGTCAAAGCACAGTTTTGTGTTTGAGACAGAGGGCTGTATATTAAATGATATATTATTGACAGTTTACACAATCCAGATCTACACTTACGTAGTGGATCATGGGTCATCATGGCCCCTTACAAGATTAAGAGGGAGTGTTATCTTTTAAGTTGTCTTGTTGATGCTAGGAGAATGTTGCTTCTTACAGCTGAGAGGGTATTTCAGCCAATAGTTTGGTCGAGGCACAGTGCAGATACACAATGCATGGCAGAGGGGTGAGAGGAGGCCAAAGGGCAGAGAAAAAAAATTATGTTTAAATTTTCCTTTACTTGCCTTAGAGTAGGAATTTTTATTTCATCACTACTCTAACTGTATTCATGCATAAGTCAGCAGTTTTGTATGGTATGTGTTGTTCATCCCATATTGTGGGCTTGGTCATTTTAAACAAATTGTTTTGCTGACATAACCCCTACGGGTATTGCCAAGGAGGGGAAGTGAAAGGGCAGGTTTCATGTTCTCAGAAGTCATCTGCCTCTCGCCACAGGCGGACTAGCCTCTCCTTAGAGCACTGGTTTCACTGAGGGTTGAGCGTGGGCGTGTGCGCATGCTCAGTTCCTTCAGTCTTGTCTGACTCTTTGCGACCTTCTGGACTGTAGCCTGCCAGGCTCCTCTGCCCTTGGGATTCTCCAGGCAAGAATACTAGAGTGAGTTGCTATGCTCTCCTCCAGGGGATCTTCCCAACCCAGGGATCAAACCCACGTCTCTTATGTCTCCTGCATTGGCAGGCAGGTTCTTTACCCCTGGCACCACCTGGGAAGCCCTGAATGTTGGCACCTCTGGATAAAGTGGAGAACAGAATAATTGTGCGAGGAGTCCACCACCCTGGTTCACTCCTTGAATTTTCTCTTGTCTTTTCTACAGTTGTCAAAGTTGCAGTCAGCCTTGTTTGTGGGGGCTTCAGGAATGCGGCCCATCCAACGCTTCAGCAACTGAATGCTTGGTTTTATAAACATTGTGGAGATTTTTGACAAGTGATTTCATGGTTCCTTTTTTCTTATGTGTCAAAAGCAGAATATTAACTTCATACTGTAGCTTGGATGCACAGAGAAAAACATGCTTTGTTTTTCCAATATCTAATGCAGACTTCCTCCCAAGCCCACAGGCAACTGCTTAGCAGGGAAAACGTTTAAGTGTTCAAATTAAAGCCTAACTTGATATTAAACCCAATAATAAAGTTTTAAATTAACCTCTCTTGGATGAAAAAGAAATTGCTCAGTCTCACAGATAAAATTCTTCCTTGGTCTCTTTTGAGTTCCCAAGAATGTGTCCAGACCTGTGTGTGAGGGGTGGTGGTGGCTTATGCAACCTCACGACTGTGGCTATGGGGAGGATTCAGGGTCTTTGTGCCAATGCTCCTGGCTTCCTCTGGTTTCTGCAGAAGGGTGACTTGTGATCTGGCCTCACTCAGCTTGTTTAGGGCCTTCTAGCTCCCTCTGGCTGACTCACCACCTTGGTGGTCTTGGGCATCAGAATCTGCCTGGCTTTGACTTGCGTCTCCCTTGATAGTCCTGGGTACTTAGATCCCTCAGTCTAACCTGGAGGGTCCTTCTGGCAAATTCCTCTGGACTCTCGGGTATTTCTGAAGCCTGTCTCCACCACAGGAACCGAAGGTGACCCAGGTAACTTAAACCATGGGCCTGCCTCTGCCTGACTGTGCTGAGCACCAGGGTGAGGAGGTGGTTCCCAGTTCAGTGTGGACAGCCTGAGAATCAGCCTCCTCCCAGTCTTCATTGGGTTGCAGAACAGAACCTCGAGACTTCTTGGATCCCCTAGACTTAACTAACACACCCCATCCTGGGTCTGCTGGGAGGTGGCCAACAAGACCCACAGCTTTGTTCTCTGGCCTCCGGGTGCTCCTTCTGTCTCCTGCTACTTCCTGAGCTAGAAAGTGGAGAACTCATCTTTTGCTCCATTTTAGCTCATTTAGAACGCACCTGGCCCCCATGAGGGCTAGGCTATCTTGCACACCACAGAAGCACTGTCTGAGCCAGGTCTTCCAGGCTTAGACCCCGATACTGAAAGAGGAGACTAAAGAATTTAGAAAACCACTTCTCAAGATAGTAGCCTTGGATGCGAACTACTACTCTGCTGCCTGAAGTGTGATTGCCATAGCTAATTAATGTGCTGCTAATTCTTATACACTCTTTCTGTCACAGAATCTAATCTTCCTGAGTCTTTCTATGATAAAGTTTATGTACTTTGGAAGGTTAAAAAAAAAGAACAGTTTTAAAGAATCCAAAATATTAACTACTCTGTTTAGACTTGCTTCTCCGGAAAGGTTCTTCCACTCTGGCCCACCACAGCACTGTGCAATAAGAATACTTCCAACTGAGACACACTTTGTCCCCATCAGCCTGATAAATCCTGGTCCCAGCTGAGGATGGAATGACAATGGCTATAGCTGACGACAGAGGGACATAAGAGCCCCTGAGTGAAAAAAATAGGAGGGAAATGTGCCTCATCCAAAAGGCATCTTGAAGGGAAAAAAGGAAGTTGCAGGAAGAGCAGCACATGAAGAGCTGGAATGAAATTTCATCAAATAAGAACTACTCACTTCGCTCAACTCGAGAAATAACCAGCTAACCAGCAGTCACCCTTCATTTAATAGATGCATTTCAATAATATCTTTTTTTAGGGGGAGGGGGTCTTTGTTGCAGTGCAGGGGGGCTTCTCTTGTTGCTGCGAGTGGGCTTAGTTGCCCTGAGGCTGGTGGGATCTTAGTTCCCAGCAGGGATCAAACCCACTTCCCCGGCACTGGAAGCAGGTTCTTAACCACTGGACCACCACGGAAGTCCTCTTTAATCATATCTTAACTAGAACTTTCCTCTCCACCTCCTCTAACTGCAACCTTCTCCAAATAGTTATTTTTATGTATTTGGACTGTATCCACTGCTCTGCTTTCTAGAATATCACCTGAATGAATGAGGCATCCCTGTTTTTTTAGGTAGAATATTTAAGAAATTGCATCTTGCCTCTTGTTATTTATCAAGCCTTCTGGCATAATCCCATAAACCCGACGAGGAGCCTAAGTTTCTAGAAGGTCCTGATTTCAGGAAAACTCACAATTCAGGAGAATAATAGAGGTCTCATATTGGGTGGTGATTTGCTACTGGCCCCTGTCTGCTCTCTTTCTTGGGAGTAGCTGGGGGTCAACTTCAAGCACCTTGATCTGGGACTGACTCTTCTCTTCCCCACTTCTTCAGCAAGCTGTTGTCTTGACTGGGCTAGTGTAATACATATCTCCTGGAAACAGGGGCACCTAAGGCTTCAAAACTCTAAGGAAAGTTAAAACCTAAGAGCTCCATAAAAGTTTTCTGAGATCACTGATTTAATGTATATGTATTGAGTACCTGTTGGGTGCTTCCCCAGCGACTTAGCGGTAAAGAATCTGCCTGCAATGCAGGAGACAGAGGGTTCTATCCCTGGGTTGGAAAAATACCCTGGAGGAGGGCATGACAACCCACTCCAGTATTCTTACTGGAGAACCCCATGGATAGAGGAGACTGGTGGGCTACAGTTCATGGGGTCACAAAGAGTCGGACACGACTGAAGCAACTTGGCAGGCAGGCAGGTACCTGTTAGTGTGCCAGACACCATGCTCAGCGGTGGAGAGATACACAGTATGCAAGACATACAATCTGCTCTCACGGAGCTTCTGGGCTAGTGGAGGAGACAGTCATTGTGAAAATATTTGCTCTAACAAATGTACAATTACAAGTGGCGGTATGTGCTGTGAAAGAAAGCACAAGGTCTGTGAGTGAAAAAGAGCTGACCTGTTTATAGCTCAGGGGCAGGGTGAGATAAAAAAGTCTGCCTCAGGAGAATGAATTTTGAACTGAGATTGAGAGGAAGAATGGCTTGGATAGGAAAGTGGGAAGTTGTGGAAAGTATATACAAAAGACCTGAAGCACAGTAAGTGTGGCTTGTTTCAGCGATTGAACACATGCCAATGTATGGGTTGACTTGTGTCCTGCTCAACAAAAGATATGCTGGGAGAAAAAAAGAAAAAGATGTGTTGTAGTTCTAATCCCTAGTACCCTAGAATATTAATTTATTTAGAAATAGGTTGGTTGAAGGTACAGTTGGTATGAGGTCAAACTGGGGTACAATAGGCCTGTGATCCAACATGACTGGTGTCCTTATAAGAAGACAGTCATGTGAAGACAGAGAACACAGTGAGAATACCACATGATGATGGAGGGTTGGAGGGATGCATCTACAAATTGAAGAACGCCAAAGATTCCTAACAAACCACCAAAAGCTAGGAAGAAAGAAGAGAGGATTCCTTCACAGCTTTTGGAGGAAGCATGGCTGTATGACATCTTGTTTGTGGACTTCTAACCTCCAGAGCTGTGTGTGAGACAATGTGTTTCTATTGTTTAAGCCACCCAGTCTGTGGTGCTTTGTTAGAGCAGCCCCAGGCGACTATTAATAATCCAGCCAGTGTGGCAAAGGGAGGACAAGGGAGGAGTGTGAGATGAGTAGGGAAGGGTGGAAGGATCAGACACCGGGGTTCAGGATTTGGAGCTTCGAACTTCAGTCAGTGGGGCAGTATGGAGGAGATTAAGTGTGTGAGTGATACTCAGCCTCCACTCTAAGAAGTTAACCATGACTGCAGTGAGCAGAAACAGTGGAGAGGGGACTGTTCAAGTGGAGTCCTCTAGAAGGACTCACAGAGAGAGACAGGTGCAAAGGTTCAGTCGGCCTGCTAGGAAGCTCCAGAGTACTGTTCATCAAAGTTGTTCCATGTGAAACTGAAATGACTAAGCATATGTACTTCCCTGTCACCTGTCTGGGATGCCCTGGGAAGGGCATGACCTCAGGTGAGGTGGCTGCAGCAGACTCTGCAAGATTTAAGCGAGGCTATCTGCTGTCTATACTCCCCATAGCTGGGCAGTAAGTCTTCCTTTGAAGGGGGATCTGTGCTGCATGTTCCCTTTTCTACCACAAGAGGTTAACTGGTTGCCAGGGGAAAGACGATGGTGCTTGAAATAGTGTGAGCACTAGAAACCAAGTGGCCTGGCTCAGGGATGGTGTAGTAGTTGAAATGCTACAGGACTTGAAGGATCGTATGTGGATGGAGTGGATGTGTTGAGGTAAAAGGAAGAATTGAGAATAGTTCCTGGGTTTCTGCTGTTGCCCAAGTGGATGAATGGCTGGTACCATCCACCAGGTTAAAGAACTTTGGAAAAGACCAACTATGAGAAAGTAGAAGATCCTGAGTTAGTTTTGTAATTTATTTATTTAATTTATTTTTGGTTGTTGTGGGTCTTCATTGCTGTCTAGTGGCAGTAAGCTGCGGTGGCTTCTCTTGTTGCAGAGTACAGGCTTTCATAGTTGCAGCACACAGGCTTGGTAGTAGTGGCTTAAGCACTCTAGTGCACAGGCTCAGTAGTTCTGGTGCATGGACTTAGCTGCTCTGTTGCATGTGGAATTTTCCTGTACCAGGGATGGAACACATGTCCTCTGCATCCTAGGTGGATTCTTATCCACTGTACCACCAGGGAAGTCCATGAGTCTGCTTTTGGACATGAAATGTTGAATGATCTGGATACACTGGGGAGTAAAAACCCTGAGAAAAAAATATACATATGTGTATGCACATGTGTGTGTGTGTGCACATACATACAATTTAGTTCTAGGAAGAGTCCTGAGTGTTCATATTTCATTCTTAGAAATGCCATCTCTTGTTGTAGTACTGTGGATTTTACCTTCTTTTGCTGTAAGTTGAATCAGTATTTATAACTCACATGATAAATACATTGAAAAACTTCAGTGAGGAAAGATATTAAAAAGGAGCTCAGGGCATCTGAGGAGTGAGGATGGATCCACACACTGCACAGGAAATGATTATACAACATCCCAGCCAGCTCGGGGAAGGCAATGGCACCCCACTCCAGTACTCTTGCCTGGAAAATCCCATAGACAGAGGAGCCTGGTAGGCTTCAGTCCATGGGGTCGCTAAGAGTCAGACACGACTGAGTGACTTCACTTTCACTTTTCACTTTCATGCATTGGAGAAGGAAATAGCAACCCACTCCAGTGTTCTTGCCTGGAGAATCCCAGGAACAGGGGAGCCTGTTGGGCTGCTGTCTGTGGGGTCGCACAGAGTTGGACACGACTGAAGCGACTTAGCAGCAGCAGCAGCAGCAGCCAGCCAGCCAGCTGTACCACCCTCATATTGTATCATTCACTAATAAGGGAACTGAAGTAACTCCAGAGGTGATTCTGATAGGTTTGGGAGATGAGAGAGAATGGTGGGATGGAAGACTGAAGATGAATTTAAAACAAGCAAACAGTTTTCACCAGAAAACAACTTAGCTAAACAGAATCAACCCACAGGCCCAAGCAGATTCTTTAATCCAATCTAAGTTCATCAGCTGAATTTGGCCTCTTATAATTATTCTCCCATCTTGGGACTTCCGTGGTGGTCCAGTAGCTAAGACTCCATCCTCCCAATGCAGGGAACCCAGGTTTTCTCCCTGGTCAGGGAACTAGATTGCACATGCTATAAATAAAGATCCCACATGCTGCAACCAAGACCCAGCACAGCCAAATTAGTAAATATTAACAAAAGTAATAATTATGCTCCATTTTGCACTAGCTGGGACTGCATCCTGGAACTAGCACCCCTTGAAAATAATGACTTTTCCATGGATATATTCTCTGATTCAGTGAATCCAAACTTTGAAAACATCCAACAAAAGGAAGAATCTTTAGGCATAATGATGTTCATCAGCACATTTTCTATGATATTGATATATTAGAAAACCCCTTCCATGCCAAGAATATACCTCCACTTTGTGGAGAGTATTAACTCTGATCATTGTGAAAGCTATTTTGTAACGGAAAACCGTTCTGCTCTTTGTTGAGTGTCGCCATGAAGCTTTATAACACAGCTGAACACAAAACTATACTATGACATAGAAAATAAACCACAGAGATGATAAGTAACTTTTATAAGGTCATATAGTAAGAGAGAGAGCTGAGATTTGAATCCAGGTCTGTCTTTCTATAAAGCCCAATCATACATCTATTTAGTCATTTGACCAATAAATCTGTGTTGGGTCTCTATCATGTGCCAAGAATTGTGAGAGTCTATGCTATTTTGCTGATATCACCCTTCCTGGAAACAAAAGTGAAAATATATTGAGATACAACTTCTTATCAGAGAATTGCAATGAGACAAGCAAGACTTAGATGACTTAGAGGTGTCATAGTTTTTAGAAATTCATGGTCTTCTCTGTCCTCTATCTGTTCATACCCTGTCACCTTCAAGATTTATCTCAAACTCCCCCATTTCCTCTAGGTACAACTGGTCTGTCCCTTCACTAGCTCACTTTGCCACACAGTTCATATTTTATTAGATCTTGCTAAATACTGGTTGCCAAATATTCACTTTTTGCTGTATATTGTATTGCTATATAATTGACACATGATGTGATGTGGTGTGTGTTTTCTTTCCAACAAGGCTGTAAACTCCTTCTTTCATCAACAGTTGTTAAGGCTGGTAGTTCTCTTATTGATAGACTTTGCAGTGATATAGCCTCCCCAAAAAGATTCTCACGTTCAAATTAAATATTGGGTTGGCCAAAAAGTTCATTTGGGTTTTTCCATAAGACGTTATGGAAAAACCTGAACAAACTTTTTGACCAACCCAATAATTTGACACTTTTTACATCTTTTACTAACTCAGCAACATCAGGCCCACAAAGACTTAAAAACTGACACGGACATTTAAAAAACCTCTCAGTTATTTCAACAACATATCAGTTTGACAAAGCCTATCAACTTGTATCAGTAACAGTGACCTTATTTATACTGTAGTAACAAACAAGCTATAAGTCTTAGTTGCTTTAAACAACAAAAGTTTATTTCTTTAGGTCTGTGGGGACTCTGTTGCACTTCATACCTACTCAGAGACCCAGGTGGTAAAGATTTCACCTCTGGAACATTCCCAGTGTTTAGGGTAAGAGGAAGAAACAGTGGCAAATCTAACACTAGCTTAAACACTTCCATGTGTCTGGATAAAGTCAATTATATGACCATGCCCAAAATCAAGAGAGAAGTGAAGTACAGTCCTTATCAAACATCTAAAGAAGAAACACCAGAAACATTCAATCAAGGACAGTAATGATTACTACACTATTATTTTTCTCCCTTTTTACTTTTTAAATATAACTAAAGCTCAGATGGATTTAATAATTTACCCCAGGTCACACATTTTAACCATAGAAGAGCTGATATTTGAAATTAAGCCCATTTGATAGTGGGGTCTACACTTTTTCTATCAAACTGCTTTTTTTCAGAGAGGCTTCCAGAAAAAACGTCCGGCATAATATTTGGGTTCTGACGGGCTTCACTTAAATTATTATTCCCATTAAGGCACTTAACTTGCTAGTCTTCAACCTTGGGTCCATTTCAGGTGTATCTTTCCCAGATATCACACACATTTTGTCTTCGATTGGTCCAATTATTGATTATTCTAGGAAGGTCCTGCTATGTTGTCTTTGATATTGCAGGTGTTGATAATACCAAGGTGAATAATACTTAAGATCTTGGCTTTTAAGGGTTTCATCTTCTTGTGGGGCAGTCAGTAGAAATAGCAAATAATTCCCAAAGTAATGTGATAAGCCATATAGTGAAGATCTGTCCAGTCAGGCTTTGGAAAGAGGATATCACCCACAATGAAATTAGGAAGATAGAAATGGCGCAAATGAGAGAACCATCGTTAGAACTAACCCGATACAAAGCTCTAAATGCAAGATTTCGAAGGTTTGGGAACATACAACTTCAGATAAAACGCCTGAGCTGTTGCCTTCTCCTGCAAACAAGAAAGCTGGAAGCTAGTGTCAGAGAGGATTACTAACAGAAAGTAGAGGATTTGAATGGGATTTCAGAAAGGGACGTTCGGAGAACTGATGTTACTCTGTTACATGGGATGCAGTGATTTCCATAGTCACAGAAAAATATACCCTGGGGGAACAGAGCTCAGAGAGAACTACTGATTTGCCCCAGCTCACGGAATAGAGTAAAGGACAATGCTAGGATTTCACCTCAAGGCTGTCTTCCCTAAAAGCCTAACACCCACACATGTTCCCTGTTAACACCTGCAGCTCGGAGAACCACCTGAACCACTAGCCCTGCAGCTGCCTGCAGGCGAGAACATTGATGGCTCTGTCAGGGGCCCCAAGAAGACTTTAATCTCAGATTCACAAATGCAGCTGCTACCTTGAACTGTTTGAAACTAAGATTACATCTGTATTAGCGTCTTTTAAGCCACTGCTCTAAATCTCTGAAGATAAACATCATAAATTTATGACTCTCCATTTATCAGTCTGTCTTTTGAAATCTCCAGTTTACAGATGAATTCATTGGGTTGTGTGCCCCTTTCAGGCCCCACCCTACCCTGCTGTCAGCCCGCAGGCTGTAGAGAGGTGCTACATCAATTTTTTCAACAGTTAGGATGACAGAGTTGTTAGTCTTGCTAGAGTTATTTATTAATATAACCATGGCTCCATTACACTCTGAGTTTCTGAAGGTCAGTGGCCAAGTGGTGAACATTTTAAAAATGCCTTAAGCTTCCAGAAGAGTCAAGAGGTGTTTCTTATTTAATTATTTATTTTTAAAAAATTGTCGTGTTTATTAAGGTGGTCTGGGTCTATGGAGAGTAACCTGATACCTTTGACAATTTATTGATAATTTCTAAGGAATCTTCCTACACAAATCTCATTGTAGAGGAAGGAAGAAAAATCAAAGTTGACTCCACTTTTGATCAAAATGGAATAATAGGGATTGGATATACACTCCTGCCTGAAACAACTAAAAACAGGCAAAATATATAAAAGTTTCAGGATACTGATAGCAGCCAATGAAAGACAGTGATCGCTATGATATAAGAAACAAACTTGGTGAGCCCTATAACTGCCCGAGCTTACTACCTTGAGACAGTTTCCATAGCTCAAGGAGGGGTGTGTATGTGTGTGTGCTAAGTCCCGTCTGACTCTTTGCAACCCATGGGCTGTAGCCCACCAGGCTCCTCTGTCCATAGAGTTCTCCACACAAAAATATTGGAGCAGGTTGGCATGCCCTCCTCCAGGGGATCTTCCTTACTCAGAGGAAGATCCCTCATCTCTTGTGTTTCCTGCACTGCAGAAGGGTTCTTTACCACCAGTGCCACCTGGGAAGCCCAGAACTTGAATTGAGAAGATGAAGCTGAGAGAGCAGGGAGACTAAGGCAGCTACAATATGCAGTACAGGGAAAAGCTCCAAAGACGAGAGAGCCGCACGGAGAGAGGTCTGCATAGAGTCTCTCGCAAGTTTTTATCAGGATATGATCAGCACATATGTGTGAGAAAACTGTCAAAGTTTGGAGAAAGAATCATCAAAAAAGATTAAAGGAATATGCACACATAGGGCCAGAAACAGTCATGTTTCCATTAGCCACACAGGAAAACACATAATCCATGAGGCAGAGAGGGGAACATGCTAGAAGTTCTTTCCTCAGTAGTGGAGAATAATTATTCCTAGACTGAGTCTTGGGCTTCCCTTGTAGCTCAGCTGGTAAAGAATCCACCTACAATGCAAGAGACCTCGGTTCGATTCCTGGGTTGGCAAGATCCGCTGGAGAAGGAATAACCTACCCACTCCAGTGTTCTTGGGCTTCCTGGTGGCTCAGCTGGCAGAGAATCCTCCTGCAATGCGGGAGATCTGGATTCAATCCCTGGGTTGGGAAGATCCCCTGGAGAAGGGAAAGGCTAGGCACTCCAGTATTCTGGCCTGGAGAATTTCATGGGCTGTATAGTCCATGGGGTCGCAAAGAGTCGGACACGACTCAGTGAACTTCACTTTCACTTTCAGACTGAGTCTTGCTCTGAGCCTATCTAATGAATCATAAAAGCAAAGTTTGAAATGATAAATGTTTTCAAATAAGTCAACTGTTTCTTAGAGCAAAGCTCAAAAATATGTTTATAGGAATATAAAAAAATTTACGCTCAACAAGATAAATTTAGTGTCTGGCATCCAATACAAGTTTCTAGGAATATAAAGAACCAGGAGAACTTGACCCAAATATGAGGAAAAAGCAATCAGTCAAAGCGAAGAAGTGACACAAATGTTGGAAATAGCAGAGAAAGAAATTGAGTTATTATAACTGCATTCCATATATTTGAAAAAATAATTAGAAAAAGACATAAAAAAGACTCAAATCAAAATTTTAAAGATGAAAACTACAGAGTGAGATGAAAAATGCACTACCTGAGATTAATAGCAGATTAGAAATCTCAGGAGAAAAGTTTAGTTAACTGTGAAGACACAGCAGCTGAAACTATCCAAAATGAAAAACGGGAAAAAAAGAAAGTAAGAAAGAGCATCAGTGACTTGTAGAACAACCTCAAGAGGCCTTTGATACATATGATTCTTATCCTTGAAGGAGAAGAGAAAAAGGAAGAGAATTGGAATTTTTCCAATGTTGATGAAAACTCTAAATACACAGATATAAGAAGTGTAATGAACTCCAAATACAAGAAACTCAAGGAAAACTATACCAAGACTCTTCATAATCAAATTGCTCAAAATTAGTGATAAAGAGAAAAATTTTAAAGCTATTAGGGGGAGCAGGAAAAGATACACTACAAACAAGAAAACCGAGAGAAGAATGATAGCAGAGTATCATCAGAAACACTGCAAGATAAGAGCCAGTAACATAACATCTTTAAGTATTGAAAGGATTTTTGTCAATACAGAATTCCATACTAAGTGGAAATACCTCTCAAAAAACTGGAATAAATAAAGATATTTTCAGACATAAAAGGTTGAGAGAATTTATTGCCCACAGACCTACACTCCAAGAAATATTTTAAAAAGTCCTTCAGATGGAAGAAAAATGATACTTTGTGAAGTATGGGTCTACAAAGGAATGTAGAGTACAGGAAATGGCAACATGGGTAAATACATCATTTTTAAACTTTTAACATCTCTTTAAAAGATAACTGACTATGTATAGAAAAATATTAACAATATATTATGGGGTTTATAACATAGTGAATTGTATGACAACAGTAGCATAAAAGCCCAGAGGGACGATCACTACTGTAAAGTTCTTATACTATGTGTAATATCACTTGAAGGTGCATGTGTGTGTGCTCGGTCACTTCACTTTGCAACCTGTAAACTGTAGCCCACCAGGCTCCTCTGTCCATGGGATTCTGCAGGCAAGATAATGGAGTGGGATGCCATACCCTCTTCCAGCAGATCTTCCCAACCCAGAGATCGAACCCACATCTCCTTTCATCTCCTGCATTGCAGGCAGATTCTTTACTGCTGATCCACCAGAAGCCCATCACTTGAAGGTAGACTTATATGCAGAGTACATCATGACAAACGCTGGGCTGGAGGAAGCACAAGCTGGAATCAAGATTGCTGGGAGAAATATCAGTAACCTCAGATATGCAGATGACACCACCCTTATGGCAGAAAGTGAAGAAGAACTAAAGAGCCTCTTGATGAAAGTGAAAGTGGAGAGTGAAAAAGTTGGCTTAAAGCTCAACATTCAGAAAACTAAGATCATGGCATCTGGTCCCATTACTTCATGGCAGATAGATGAGGAAACAGTGGAAACAGTGGCTGACTTTATTTTTCTGGGCTCCAAAATCACTGCAGATGGTGACTGCAGCCATGAAATTAAAAGACACTTACTCCTTGGAAGGAAAGTTATGACCAACCTAGATAGCATATTAAAAAGCAGAGACATTACTTTGCCAGCAAAGGTCCATCTAGTCAAGGCTATGGTTTTTCCAGTGGTCATGTATGTATGTGAGAGCTGGACTATAAAGAAAGCTGAGCACCAAAGAATTGATGCTTTTGAACTGTGGTGTTGAAGACTCTTGAGAGTCCCTTGGACTGCAAGGAGATCCAACCATTCCATCCTAAAGGAGATCAGTCCTGGGTGTTCATTGGAAGGACTGATGTTGAAGCTGAAACTCCAATACTTTGGCCACCTCGTGCGAAGAGTTGACTCATTGGAAAAGACCCTGCTGCTGGGAAAGATTGAGGGCAGGAGGAGAAGGGGATGACAGAGGATGAGATGGCTAGATGGCATCACCAACTCGATGGACATAGGTTTGGGTGGACTCAGGGAGTTAGTGATGGACAGGGAGGCCTGGCGTGCTGCAGTCCATAGGGTCACAGAGAGTCGGACACGAATGAGCGACTGAACTGAACCAAAGGGGAAACTGATTGCACTAGATGCTTATACTGGAAATGATAAAAGGTCTCAATTCAGCGACTTAAGTTTCCACCTAAAGAAATCAGGAAAAGAAGAGCAAATTAAACTCAAATTAAGTCAAAGAAAAGAAATAATAACGATTAAAGTGAAAAACAATAAAAGAGAAAATCTGGAGAAAATCAATAAAATCAAAAGTTGGTTAAGGAGAACAATAAAATTGATAAAACTCTAGTTAGACTGATCAGGAAAAAGAATATCCATATAAATTCCACAAATATTAATAGGTTAGTAAAGGAATATTATGAAGACCTTTTGTTCGTAAGTTTGAAATTTTAGATGAAATGGACAAACTCCTTAAAATACACAGGCTAAAACAGCTCATCCAGCAAGAAATAGTTAACATACCAGACTGGTTCAAAACTGGGAAAGGAGTACATTAAGCCTGTATATCATCACCCTGCTTATTTAACTTATATGCAGAGTACATCATGTGAAATGCCAGACTGGAAGAAGCACAAGCTGGAATCAAGATTTCCAGGAGAAATGTCAACAACCTCAGATGTGCAGATGACACCACCCTAATGGCAGAAAGCAAAGAAGAACTAAAGGGCTTCTTGATGAAGGTGAGAAAGGAGAGTGAAAAAGCTGGCTTAAAACTCAACATTCAAAAACCTAAAATCATGGCATCCAATCCCATCACTTCATGGCAAATAGATGGGGAAACAATGGAAATAGTGACAGACTTTATTTTCTTGGGCTCCAAAATCACTGTGGATGGTGACTGCAGCCATGAAATTAAAGGACACTTGCTCCTTGGATGAAAAGCTATGACAAACCTAGACAGCATATTAAAAGGCAGAGACCTACTTTGCTGACAAAGGTCCGTATGATCAAAGCTATGGTTTTTCCATTAGTCATGTACAGATGTGAGAACTGAACCATAAAGAAGGCTGAGCGCCAAAGAATTTATGCTTTCAAACTGGTGCTGGAGAAGACTCTTGAGAGTCCCTTGAACTGCAAGGAGATCAAACTAGTCAATCCTAAAGGAAATCCACCATGACTATTCATTGGAAGGACTGACGCTGAAGCTCAATTCCAGTACTTTGGCCATCTGATGCAAAGAGCTGACTCATTGGAAAAGACCCTGATGCTAGAAAAGATTGAGGGCAGAAGGGGAAAATGGTGACAGGGGATGAGATGGTTGGATGGTATCATCCACTAAATGGACATGCATTTGAGAAAACTCTGGGAGATGGTGAAGGACAGGGAAGCCTGGCATGCTGCAGTCCATGGGGTTGCAAAGAGTTGCATATGACTTAGTGACTGAACAACAACAGCTATTAGAGAAAACTGAATTTGTAGTTTAAAATTTTTCCTACAAAACACACCAAGTTCCAGATGGTTTCATTAGTGAATTCTACCAACTATTCAAGGAAGAAACAATATCAATTACGCACAAACTCTACTAGAAAGCTAAAGAAGAGAAAATAGTTTCAAACATGTTTATGTGTACAGCATTACCTTATACAAGGAAGGATATCACATGAAAAGAAAACTACAGGCCAATATATCTCATGAATATAGATGCAAAAATTCTAGCCAAGATTTTAGCAAATACAACTGAGTAGCATGTAAAAAGAATATACATCATGACCATGTGAGGCTTATTGCAGGAATGCAAAGTTGATTTAACATTTGAATATTAATTAGTGTAAATCACTGTATTAACAAACTAAAAAAGAAAAATTATATGATCATCTTAATAGATGTAAAAAAAGCATTTCTAATAAATACAACATCCATTCAAGATTTTAAAAACTCAGCCAAGTAGGAAAAGAAGGGAACTTCCTCAAGCTGTTTAGAGGCAGCTACAAAAAAGTATAGCTAACCATATGCTTGGGCTTCCCAGGTGGCGCTAGTGGTAAAGAACCCGGCTACCAGTGCAGGAGACATGAAAGATGTGGGTTCAGTCCCTGTGTTGGGAAGATCCCCTGGAAGAGGGCATGGCAACATTCTTGTCTGGAGAATCCCATGGACAGAGGAGCCTGGTGGGCTATAGTTCATAGGGTCACAAAGAGTTGACACAACTGAAGGACTTAGCACGCACAGAACAATATGCTTACTGTTTAAATGCCATTGTACAATAATTTTGTACTAGAGGTCCTAGCCAGGGCATTGAGGCAAGAAAAAGAAATAAAAGGCATCCAGTTGGAAAGAAGAATTAAAATTTTCTCTATTCACAGAAGATATGTTTGTTTGTAGAAGCTGTCTGTAGTTATTACCAGAATTAATAAGTGAGTCTATCAAGATTACCTATTAGAATGGCTATTCGAAAACTCAGCATTCTGTATACTCACAACAAACAGTTCAAAGCTGAAATGAAAAAATAGTACCATTTACATTTGCATCAAGAATATGAAGTACTTAATAGCACATCTGAGGAAAGATGAATTGCAGACCTAAATATATGATGTAAAATTGCAAAACTTTTAGAAGAAGAAAACATAGGAGAAAACTATAGAGTATAAATATTCCAATGAATATTCAGGGTTTATTTCCTTTAGGATTGGCTGGTTTAATCTGTTCGCAGTCCAAAGGGCTCCTATGTTTCTTCTAAAAGTTTTACAACTTTACAGAAAAAAGTGGGAGAAAATATTTGCAAACATCTTATACACACACACACACACACACACACATTATGATCATGATTTCACAAGTATATATTTGTGTCAAAAGTTGCTCACTTTACATATGTGCAATTTGTGAGGTGTGAAAGTCACTCAATTGTGTACGACTCTTTGCGATCCCATGGACTAGACAGTCTATGGAATTCTCCAGGCCAAAATACATTCCCTCCTCTAGGGGATCTTTTGAACCCATGGATCAAACCCAGGTCTCCAGCATTGCAGGCGAGATTCTTTACCAGCTTAGCCACCAGGGAAGCCCAAGAATACTGGAGTGGGTAACGTATCCCTTCTCCAGGGGGTCTCCCTGACCCAGGAATTAAACTGGTGTCACCTGCATTGCAGGTGGATTCTTCACCAGCTGAGCGACCAGGGAAGCATACTTCAAATATGTACAGTTTATTGTATGTCAATTATACCTCATAAAGCTGTTATAAAACAATGGAAGAGAAATGAATCCTAGTAATGATTTCAGTTGCTCTTCCCCAAAGGATTTGCAGCCTAATTGTCCAGGCCACTATTAGGTGGTTGGTGGGAACAAATAAAGAATACGCCTATTTCATCCAAATGCTTACAATCAGTTGGCCAGAGGTACAATGGATAGGTGAGGATGTACATACACAAAACAATGTAATTATCTACAGTAATGTACTGATGACATGTAAAGTGTCATGACTAATTTATTTTTATATTTGAGATTTAAATTTATTTTCGTATGGAATTGAGAAATGGCTGCTATTGTATGACAGCCAACAGTTGTTTGCCCTAGCTTGTCTTTGAAAGGAGACCTCATTCTTAGCTAAGTGGCTGTGGGACTTTGGCTTAAATTCATTCATTTAGCCGATTTCTTGAGCATCTGTCATGTGCCAGACAGAGTGCTTGACATCAGGAACATGATGGTGAGTAGAATGAGTCAGGGTTCTTCTTCTCCTTGGATTTTGTAGAGTCAAAAACTCTAAGTTTATTGTGATATCAGTAAATCACAACTTACCTGGGGTCCTATAATATCCCATGGACGGAGGAGCCTGGTAGGCTACAGTCCATGGGGTCTCAAAGAGTCAGACACGACTGAGAGACTTCACTTTCACTTTTTCTTTCACTTTATAATATGCCTGGGTTGAAGGTATAGTACAAGGAAGTGTCTAGGCAACCCGCCAGTGAGTTGTGAAATCCTTTTAGTGGATTGAGGGCAGCTCTCAAAGAAATAAATAAATGGAATAGAGTATATTGGAGTACATAATATACAGCAAGGATAAATGAGACTTGTTTCTATTAGATGTGTTGGTGTTTATGTGTGTATTGAAAACTGTGATGTGAAATACAGTTCTTATGGTAGATCATGGTCAAAAAGTGTAAGCAATTCTGGCTAAATGAATTCTTAGGTCCCTCACCTCTATCATTTTAAAGCTTTATAATAATGACTGACTCATTCCAAGTATCTGAGAATTGTATTTGGAAACATTGTTTCATTCACTGGTCTGGCCCCAAATTTCCCTAACTTGGTGAGATTCAATTTTGTTCTTTTAATGTATGTTTTCTGCTCTAATTTATGAATGTAAACTTCTTAAGGGTAATTCTTGTTTATTTGCCTTTTTAAAATCTCTATTACATTAACTTGGAACTTTGGATACCATAGATTTTGAGTAAATAGTAGATTTTATTTTTTTGGAAAATAACTTTTTGGTTTAATTTCCAATGTATACCAAGTGCCAGCTACATGAAGGATAAGTACCTTCTATTATGCTCCAGGAGTACTATGAATATAAATAACTTGGCTAATCTTTATTTATGTCTCTTCAACTATACTTTGCAAATGGTTAGAGGTTTCATTCAGACTGTGAGAGTCCAGGCAGCCTCTTGGGCCACAGCACAGATGACATAGCAATGCCACCTACTTATGGTGGGTACTTATGTACAATAGCCTATACTATGAAACTGCACAACTGACCAATGTTTATAGTCTGGGCAGAGGGCTCCTGCCTGCCTCCAAGCGCCCCATCATCTTTGGCCTGCTGGAGAAGTAACACTACCTGTTTCCCTAAGGGCCTTGACCTTCTTGACCCTGACCTTAGGGTGCTTTCCTGGATTCCCAGCCTGAGTTCTCTCCACTGTCCTATGAAAAGTAAGAATGCCTTCCCCTGACCTCATAGGCCACCCTCAGCAGAAATCAGAGGAGTGGCCTACAGCAATCCTTGTTCCCTGTGAGATGCCCTCCTCCAGCCTCCCTACCTCCATTATCAGGAGTCCAGACAGCAATCACAAGCCCTGGGTGCTCCTAACCCACCCTCCTTCCTATTCCTGTGTGATAGCTTATTTTATATGTCAAATGGACTGGATCATGAGATGCCCAGATAGCTGGTTAAACATTATTTCTGGCTGTGGTTGTGAGGGTGTTTCTGGAAGGGTTGCAATCTGTATACTGAGTAAAGTAGATGATCCTCCCCAGTGTGAGTGGGCATCATTCCATATGCTGAGGGTCTGAAGAGAACAAAAAAGGTGGAGGAAAGTTGACTTTGGTCTCTACTTGAATGCATGAGCTGGAACGGAGATCTTTCTAGTTTTCAGGCCTTCACTCTTGGATTGGAATCCATTCCACTGGGTCTCTGTCCTTTAGGTCTTCAAAGAACAGTACCAGCTTTCCTGGGTCTCCTGCTTGCAGACAGCAGATCCTGGGATCTCTTAGCCTTCGTAATCGCATGAGCCAATATCTTATAGTAAATTTCTTTGTGGGTGTACATAACATGTATTTCCTATTGGTTCTGTTTCCCTTGAGAACTCTAGTTAATAGACCTTGTTTACCCTTGACATTCCAGGTTTACCACCATTCTCTGCCTTGAGACCACCAGAACTTATCTCATTAGTCCTCTTGATATCAGTCACCACAAGAGGCCCAAGGCTCCCTGGTTGTTCCTCATTCCCCAGACTCATCCCCCATGTGCTCAGATGTCACCTAACCCGAGAGGTGTTTCTCGCCAAGATAATTAAAATTGCAAACCCCCCTCTCTGCAACTCTCAACTTTTTCCTCTATTTTTCTCCACAATACTTGCAACTATTGAACATACTGGTTCTTGCCTACTAAGATATAAGCTCCACAAGGTCCCCAGGATGGATGCTGTATGCCCAGTATTTAGAACAGTGTTGGGCACATAGAAAGTCAGAAATTAATTGTGGAATGAGGAATTCACACTGTGTCAGCATTTAACTGCTGAAAGTTGTGTCTACAATTTCCTCCTTCCAAAAAGGTGGGAGGGGGCTTCCCTGGTGGTCCAGTGGTTAAGAATCCACCTGCCAATGCAGTTCGATCCCTGGTCCAGGAAGATTCCACATGCCTCAGAGCAACTAAGCCCATGCACCACAACTACTGAGCTAGCGCTCTGGAGCCTCTGAGCTGAAACTACTGAAGCCCGTGAGACTAGAGCCCCCGTTCAGTAATCAGAGACAGCGCCGCAATGAGAAGCCTGCTCACCTCAACTAGAGAAAAGCCCACATGCAGCAGTGAAGACCCAGCACAGCCAAAAATAAATAAATGAATCTTTTTTAAAAAGGTGAGAGGCCTAGTTCTGGAACAAAATCTGGCACTCGAGTCTGTGGGGTTGCCTCTGAATTAATTGCTCTTGAGGTGCTATTGGTAAAACATCCTACAACATCTCAGGGATCAGCTGTCTTTGTCAGCTCTGCCCCACCATCTCTCTTCCCCCCCTGCCCCCCCCCGAAAATCTTCTACAAAACCAAGAAGATAGAATGTCCATGTGGCCAAGGATGCTCTCCCAGATCTGCCTCTCATTCAGTTCTCACATCGCAGTAAACGGCAACCCTCTTCAGCCAGTTGCCCAGTCTGCACACTAGGCATTATCTGTGATCTCTCTCTCTGATCACTCACATTGAATGTATCTCCAAGCCCTTCCTCCTCTTCCTTCCCAATACATTCTGAACCTGGATGCTTTCCACCACGCCCACCCACACTGGCCCAGCTGCCCTGAAGCAGCCTCAGACCTACTCTTGTTGCTTCCCCTCCTCACCCTACAGTCCATTCCCACAGAGCGGAGATTTGTCTACTTGTTTACTACTCATGTTTGCAAGAATATTCTAGTCACTTAGGAAATTAATGAAAAGAAATACTAGATGAAAAGAGCTAGATACAAACTAGAAAAAACAGCACTATCCAGATATGGAAATATGTACACAGAAAAAAGCCTAGAAGGAAACACATGGGTATTTTAAGCATAATTATCTCTGAGTGATGGGATTATGATTTCTATTTCCTACTTTATACTACTTAGTATTTTACAGATAGCCTGCAAGGAGTATGTATAGCCATTAAAAAAATAGTAAGAATAATGCTGAGTGGTCAGTGAAGCAGCACTGGCAATGGTCAAATTTATTTAATAGATTTAGAATTTTTGATTTAAAAATTTAAGTAAGATCAGACTTAAGTCATTGTTACAGGTCTCTTCTTACATCCCAGTCACTGTGCTCAGTGCTTTTTTCCATACTTTATTTCTGAGAAAGGATTTATTCTGGTTTTACAGATGAGAGGATGAATTCAGAGAGGTTGCATGCATGGTTTGTCCAAAGTCGCTCAGCTGATGAGAGACATGGCGGGTGTTAAAGCCAGGTCTCTAGACCAGGCTCTTTTCACTAACCCCTCTTTCCCATTCTGTTTTCTCACTTAAAGACAGGGGTCCAGGCAGGCATCTCTGGAGAATTGTTGAGAGGCTGAATGAAGATGACAGGAGTGAAGTTATTTCTGTAATAAGGGAGGATACGGTTTGGTGAAAACATTGACAGTCAATATAAATCAAGTAACTAGAACAACATTTCACAGACATATTTGAACCTTAAACTTACTGGCAACATGGATTTAACTGTCACCTGTAAAAGCAGCATAAAGTTAAACCTTTACTGGTTCTGCCTCCTTGCCCTATAAAAACAAAGCCCACATTCTCAGAGTTGATGAGTCTGGAAAGATGGAAAGAGGGACAAGGGCCTCTGGCTTGTCCACATAGATCCTGACCATGTGAGGACAGAGGGGAGGCAAGGTGAGAAATGAGAGCAGCAGTTGTTTCCTGTGGTGCTCCTGAAAGACTAATCTTTTAAAAACAAAACCCACCTCCCATTACCCTTGGAATATATCCGGATGCCACGAGCCTAGGATCCTTGTGCCCAAAATCTCTGCTCGGGGTACACCCTGCCTATTCAGCCCACCTTCTCCTTCTCTTTCTCCCTCTCACTCACAGGGCTCCATTCATTCCAGTCTCTGCTGCTTCTGGAGGCACCAAGTCATTCCCAGCGGGGCCTTCACCCTCCCTGTCCTGCCTAGGGGGCCTCTCCTCCCTCAGACTTTGCACCACGTGCTCCCTCTCATCCTTCTGTTGTTCAGTAGCTCAGTCGTGTCTGACTCTGCGACCCCACGGACTGCAGCGCGCCAGACTCCCCTGTCCTTCACCATCTCCCTGAGTTTGCTCAAACTCATGTCCATTGAGTCGGTGATGCCATCCAACCATTTCACTCTCTGTCGCCCCTTCTCCTCCTGCCCTCAGTATTTCCCAGCATCAGGGTCTTTTCCAAAGAGTCAGCTGTTTGCATCAGGTGGCCAAAGTATTGGAGCTTCAGCTTCAGCATCAGTCCTTCCAATGAATATTCAGGGTTGATTTCCTTTAGGATGGACTGGTCGGATCTCCTTTCAGTCCAAGGGACTCTCGAGAATCTTCTCCAGTATCACAGTTCCGAAGTATCAATTCTTCGGTGTTCAGCCTTTTTTATGTTTCAACTCTCATATCCGTACATGACTCCTGGAAAAACCATGGCTTTGACTTTGTCGGCAAAGTGACGTCTTTGCTTTTTAATACACTGTGCAGGTTTGTCATAGCTTCATCTGGGGAGAAATCTTGTCTGACGACTTCACCTGAAACACCCCCCACCCCCCATCCCAATCTCTCTCCATCCCCTTACCCTAACCCTTTCATAAGCACAACATACTTATTCTATAATACTGAATTTGAAGAATAAAAAAAGAAAATATGAAAAGAATAAATAAACTATGAAGCATGATAATGTATTGAATACTTATGAACCCGCCAACCAATCTAAGATCTAGAATATCAATTACACTTGATTTTTTTGCATAATGTTTATTAACTATCTGAAATTGTATAACACTGATGTACTTTTTGTCATACCTACTGGAAGGTAAAGTTTGATGCCTGTCTTTTTTATTGCTGTGTCCCAAGCTTAGAGCAGTACCTAGAAGATAGGTATTCATAAATAAATGAACAGCTAACTGAGAGTGAGACAGGAAGGTCAATGGAGTCTGAGGTGGGGTGGAAATGGTTGTTACTGGTGGTGGTCATGGGTGGCCTGCACTGTCTCCAAGCAGAGATCCACAAGGCCACAAGATATGACTGCTCCCTCCCCATATTTCTCTAAAATCTATTTAATGTGCAATTATGAGGAATGAGACATTACATGTCTAGCTAGCTGTGTAGACAAAAGCACACAGGGCAAGTTATTTGTCACTTTGAGACTCAGTTTCTGTCTTGGTAAAATAGACAGTAATAGCTGCTTGCACAGTGACTGGGTCAGAGACACAGCCTTCTCACCTCCTCCGCCATGATCACACCTGTGAGAGAAAGGGCTGTTGCTGGTGGCATGCAGCCTCAGACCTGGGGAGAGACAGGTGAGTCTGGGTGGGCAAAACTGTGGCATCCAGGCCACCATGGCAGTGGTGGAGAGCAGCTCCCGTCCCCACAGGGCCCACTGCATGTGCTTGAAGTCTCACAGTGATATCCAAGGCCAGGAGCAGGTCACTGGAGCAAGGGGATGGCCAGACCTGGGCACTGCCTGCTGACCGAGGCAGGAGTCCTTGAGAACATGCAGGGTCTTGACGCATGAGTGCAGGATGCACACTCATGAAAAGAAAAATGAAAAGAAAATGTATTTGCTCTTCAGTGAATCAGGGAAAAACTCAAGTAGAGCCTTTTTTTTGTTTGTTTTTTGTTTTCTCTCCAGTTCAAGTACCCTAAGTCAGTTTATTCTAAAATTATATCCAGAGGAACCAGGCTTGGGAACTTTCTTCAAAGCCTCCCTTTGCCTGGCAGGTTAATTCATTACTCTGTTTAACCAACATTCACTAAGCAACAGGGCAAGGATGAGGAGGGGCAGGTGAATAGGTGCAGAGCAGAGCTCTCAGTGTTATGCCGGAGGAAGGAGAGGCCAGCCACGTGGAGGGCCGGAGGAGTGGGCCATGCTGCTCCATGCAGTGGGGAGCTTTGCACTGTGCCTGGAGGAAGATGGAGGGGTCGTTCAGGCCAAGCCATGGGTGGTGGAAAGCAGGAAGCGTGAAGGTGTGGGGGTAGCGTCGGGGACTCACTGCAGAGATGGGGGCTGGGGCTGCATCTTGAAGACCTTGCTCACCATATCCTGAAAGCAGTGGAGCAGCATGATAAGGTTTGTGTTTCAGACAATCACTGCAGTGAACAACTATTCCTTTTCCCCCTTCAACCCTCACTCGCCCTTCAGCTGGTCATAATATCTCTGTTTTGCTTGGAGGAAACACCCCCCACCACTGCCAGTTCATACGGTTCCTTACAGTTCCCAGGTGGACCTATGATTCAGGCCTGGCCGATAAGTATAAATTGTTCCTTGGCACCAAAATTCACAAATGTTCAAGTCCCTTATTTAAGACGGCAAAGTGTTTGCATGTAACCTGCATCCTCCGGTATACTTTAAATCGTCTCTGGATGATTTGTCACACCTAATACAATATAAATGCTATGTAAAGAATTCTAAATGCAATACAAAGTGAAAGCGTTAGCTGCTCAGTCCTGCCTGACTCTTTGTGACCCCATGGACTGCAGCCCGCCAGGCTCCTCTGTCCCCAGGATTCTCCAGGCCAGAATACTGAGGTGGGTAGCCATTCCCTTCTCCAGGGGATCTTCCTAACCCAGGGATCGAACCCAGGTCTCCCGTATTGCAGGCAGATTCTTTACCATCTGAGCCACCAAGGAAGCCCCAAATACAACGTAAATGCTGTGTTAAGTAGCTGCTGGTGTGTGGCAAATTCAAATTTTGCTTTTCGGAACTTTCTGTAATTCTTTTTTTTCTCGAATATTTCTGATCCACGGTTGAATCTGCGAATGTAGAGCCTGCAGATACGGAGGGCTGGCTGTATTTCATTATTTGATTCTAAGAGATTGATTCAGAAATGAACACACACTGTTAGACTGTTACTGATACTGTTGGGAGGAAATCCTCTTTTTTGAAGTAGGAAGCCTACTGACCTAGGGCTGTGGGGCCTACAGAGGGAGATGGCTCGGTTGAGAGTGAAACTAACACAAAGGGAAACAGAGTCAAGACGGAGAGAGACCAAGTCCACTGCTAGCATCTCTGAATCCACTTCTTCCTGATGTGAGATGTGCTGGATGGAGGATGTGTTAGAGGCTTCGGGCAGGGAGACCGGTTAGGAGACTGTGCGGTAGAACTGGGAAAGTTTATGAGGGGCTGGCTTGGAGCAAAGCCAATAGGGCAGGAGAGAAGAATTCAAGACATGCTCAGGAGATGGAATCAGCAGGTCCTGGAGACCCCTGTCAGATGTAGGTTGTGAGCAGATGGTGAATTCATTCTTAAGAGCATTTTATCTCTAGTTTAGGATGTTTCCAGCTTGAATATTGCTCCAACCATTTCAACACAACTCGGTTCTTCTACCTGAAGCATCTCCATTTCTTGATCTCATTGTGTCCCCTTGATTATTCTGATTCCTACTTTAAGACTCATCTCAAGAATCACCTCTTCCGGGAGGCCTCCCCAGCCCACCCCTCTGACAAAAGGAATCAGTTTCTTTTCAGTCCCGTCTTTAAGACTCCATCAGGGCACTCACGTCTGCATCATAATTATTTGTTGACAATTTGTCTCACCCCTAGATTGTGAGCTACTTGAAAAGAGGGACCACAGCATGTTTACCCAGGTGCTCCCGTATCCAGCACCACATGTGACTCATAGTGTACGCTCAGCAGTTGTTTGTGGAAGTCAATGGAATGTTTGAGCTAAAAAAACACTCACATTTTCTAAAATAAGATGTAACTAAATAGGCCGATAAAGGCAAGTGTTGCAGTCTTAGGAGGCGTGTTTGTGAGGATTGGATCTGGGCTGATTTGGCTGAGGGTTTCCAGAAAGCAGAGGTCCTTTCTCAGATGAGTGGACCTGCAGGCGAGCTGCTCTCCTGTGACGTGTGAAGCACTGTGGGTGCTGACAGCTCGTAGCCAGGACCTCCTCCACCTGCAAGTTCAGCTTCCCCAGGAGCAAGCACTTAGCTGCCAGCCTCTCTCTGCCCCCTGCTCCTGAAATGCTGATCTCAGGAGCTGCTACACTTCTCAAGCTGCTTCCACTTGCTCCCTGCCCAGCCTGAGGATCCTGTCAGTTCCCACTGCAGAGAAGTCCTGTACTACTGAAGCCATCGTATAGACAGAAAGGGTGCTTTTTCCTGCTCTGCCTACTGGGGAGTGATATTTTTATATTACGCTGGTTCCATGAGGACCCCCAAAAGAAACCCCTCTGAAAACTAATGGGTCATTCTAGAGGGATTTCCAGTTCCTGGGATCATTCATTCATTCCACAAATATTTATTGAAACACCTATTTTATGTCAAGCTTTGTGATAAGCCTACAATTGTAAGCAAAACAAACACAAACTCTATGCTCATGGAGTTTGCAACCTATGGAAAAAAGATTATGAAATAGTTAAATATATAATCAGAAATTGTGAAAAACATCATGAAGGGAAAGGACAGTACCTATGAAAAGTTATTCAGAAGTAACCGATATGGGAAATGTTGGTGTGTGGAGGTCAGGGAAGATTTTTCCTAGGAAGTAACAAGTGAAATATGAATTAAAATAGGTTTGGGAGTTGACTAGGGGATGGACTAGGGTTGGAGAGCATTCCAGACAGAGGAAATGGCATGCTCAAAGACCTTGGTGTCCTGTCAAACCTTCTGAAGAGCTCCATCATCCACACAGGCTCTCCCAGTTGGTAAATGGGGAGGGAAGGGTGATAAATGTGGCCTTGAAATCCAGTCTTGGCCTTGCTTGTCCCTCCGATGCAGATGCAGAACATGTAGTAGGCTGCTTCCTTCCTTAACATCTCAGTCCCAGTACATTTTTTTCATACTTTTCTCTCTTACAGCAAGCCCCACCCAACCCTACCCCCACAAGTGTTTTGCACTGATGATGGTGAGTGCACCTCAGATGCCATCCTGCCAGTTTGAAAACTCCATTCTTTCCCCATTTCTTCTATAACAAGAAGGTTTCATTCGGGTTTATACAATTACTGTAAGTTGTTCATAGATCATAGTGATGATCTATTGCTTTTTCCTAATTTAGAATTAGTGCTGGATATTTAATATCAAAATTTTATTTAAATAATAGAAACATGTTTTAAAAAGCAGAATCCGTTTAAAAAGTAGACCTTCTATGACACCAAAAGCATAAGAGACAAAAGAAAGATAAATTGACTTCATCAAAATGTAAAACTTTTGTGCTGCAAACACTATCTTCAAGAGAGTGAAAAGGCAACTCACAGAATGGGGGAAATTATTGGTAAATTGTATATTTGATAAGTGGCCTGTATGCAAAATATGTAAAGAACTTTCCCAATTCATAATAAAAATATAGATGATACAAATTTAAAATGAGCAAAGAATTTGAACAGACATTTCTCCAAATAAGACATGCAAATGGGGCTTCCCTAGTGGCACAGTGGTAAAGAACCCACCTGCCAATGCAGGAAACGTGCATTCAATTCCTGGTCCAGGAAGATCCTACCTGCCATGAAGCAACAAACCCCCGAGCGCCACAACCACTGCCTGTGCTCTAGAGCCTGGGAGTTGCAACTGCTGAGCCCACACGCACTAGAGCCCGTGCCCTGCAGCAAGAGAAGCCGCTGTGACGATAAGCCTGGGCACTGCTAGATAAAAATGTGTGCAGCAACAAAGACCCAGCATGGCCAAAATAAATACATAAAATTCGGTCTGAAAAGATATACAGAGGGCCGAAAAGCACACGAAAAGATGTGCAATGTCATTGTTCGTTGTTGTTTAGTTGCTAAGTTGTATCTAACTCTTTGTGACCCCATGGACTGTAACCCACCAGGCTCTCCTGTCCATGGGACTTTTCAGGCAAGAATACTGGAGTGGGGTGCCATTTCCTTCTCCAGGGGATCTTGCCAACCCAGGGATTGAACCCATGTCTCCTGCATTACAGGCAGATTTTTTACTGTCTGAGCCACCAGGGAAGCCATTAGTCATTAGAAAAATGCAAATCAAAACCACAAAGAGATATCACTTCACATCTACTAGGATGACTGTAATCAAAAAGACATAATAACAAGTGTTGGTGAGAGTGTGGAGAAATTGGAACACTAGCATACTATTGGTGGGGATGTAAAGATTCTTTGAAAAACAGTCTGGCCATTCCTCAAAATGTTAAACTTAGAGCTACCATACAGCCAGCAATTCAACTCTAAAGTGTATACACAAGAGAAATTAAAACATATGTCTATATGGAAACTTATACACAAATATTCATAGCATTTTTCATAATAGCCCAAAAGGGGAAATAACCCACTGTCTCTTACTAATGATAGGATAAATAAAATGTGTTTTACCTATAAAATAGAATGTTATTCAGCAATAAAAAAAAGTGAAATACTGATACATATTACAACATGGATGAACCCTGAAAGCATTACACTAAGTGAAAGAAGGACCATATATTGTACAGTTCCATTTATGTGTAATATCCAGAATAGGCCAATCTATAGAGACAAAAATACTACTGGTTCCCTCCTTAGGAGGGAATGAGAGTGACTGCTAAGGGGCATAAAGTTTCTTTTAGGGGCAAGGAAAATGTTGATTTAATGATGGTCCTACAACCCTGTCAAAATAGTAAAAAGAGAAAACAAAACAAAACATTGAATTGTGTACTTTAAATGGGTGGATTGTGTAGAATGTGAATTTATCTCTCAAAAATAGTAGGCTAATGATACAGAGTCAATCAATATTGTCCAAGCCGGCTGTGCAAAGAAAATTTTACTCAGTCTGGCACTGTGCACAGGTCAGGCAGAGAAAACATCCTGAATGGAAAAATGTAGCAATAATAATAATAATAGTTACTATTAACAGTAATAGCTAAAGTCGATATGATCTTTATAGTTAGCAAAGCACTCACATTTATTTGAGTAAATCCTTCCACTCATTGCCTCGTATGAGGGTGGCATCATTGCGCACACCTGACACCTGAGGGAACTGAGTTCAGAGAGTTTAGGAATGGATGAGATCACCCTGACAGTAAATGCTAGGGCTGGGAGCAGAGCCCCGGTCGACTTACCCTAAATCTCATGTCATTCCACTAAGCCTGAGAGGGCAGGAGCCTTGATCTGTCTTGTTACAGTGGGACCTCTAGTGCCTAGCAGGGTGAATGAATGAATGAATAAGTAGTAAACTGCTGCTTTTCTGACTCTGCCACCGGGTAATACAAAGTGTGGCTCTAGCTTCTCCTGGAGACCAAGGAGGACAAGTCAGAAGTTCCAGCTGAAATATAATGATGCAGAGTGCTGATCAGCAGCCTGGTCTCCGGAAGTCACACTAACTCGATCCCTTTATAGGAAACAAGCAGGAATATCTCAGAACTGCAGGTTTTCACATTTCTGTGGGCTTTGTGTGTGGTCCTCAGCCAGCCAGTGCCCTACTGGAACCTTCCTCAGTAGCACATGGGTCAGCTCAGCCCCACTCTCCAGACTCCCAGCCTCTGGAATTCCTGGTCAGCATCTGCACCCCCAAGAGAGGCTGTATTCCCAAAGGCTGAGGTCTTCCCGTAGTCAGTCTGTGCTGTCCAGAAGATGGGATGGAATCCCACAAAGGAGGTACAATCCCCCTCCTTCTGTGTGTCTTTTCTTCATGGAACTTATTGGGTTGGAAAGCTTTGCCCTTCTGCCTATGGCTGATGGTTGAGTTTGGTTGGTTGGTTGGTATTTCAGATGGCAGTAGGAGAAGCGGCTAACATACTCTGCTGAGGTTTTCCTTTCTTCATGGACCAGATGTCTTTTTGGAAAGAGCCTTGGATTTGGAATCATACAGACCTGACTACAAAACCTTTTTCTGCCTTAACCCCGGTGTCCTCTCTGAGCCCGAGTTTCTCATCTACCCAACTGAAAGTCTCACACGGCTGTAGTGAGGGATGTAACTTACCCAAAACCCACAGTCAGTAAATGGAAGACTTGGATTTGATCCCAGGACTCTTGACTCCACCTTCACATGTGGTGGAATGAGATCATGGATGGGAAAGAGATGTCTAAAGTGCACACACAAGTGCTGGCCGTGATTACTGCTGACACTTCCTCCTGAGGGTGGACCTGGGAGGGATGGAAGTGAGCGGATGAGGTTTGTGTTTCCCATTTGTCGGGGTGGAGCAGATGCTCTGTGCCCTTACGAGGGTTTATGGCTTGGAATTCTCCTCCTTGGCATCCTGGTCATGGTAAAGGCTGGGCTAGGGCTCCAGGAGTAGTGAAGATGCTGCCCGGGTAAGCGTCTGCCTGCACACATCCTCAGCCTGGCTCCTTTCATAACCCTTCCATTTCACAACCATCTCTGTATCCAGGCCACTCCAGGAAGGGATGGGTGCACACAAAGTGACCCTGTTTCCCACACACAGCCAGTCTGGGCTATTTAGGTCGAAAACACTTTTTGTTCCTTTGGCAGTTCCATCTGGAAGGTCACACAAAAGTGAATGACTTACTTTCCTTCTGCGGGAGATTCACCAAAAGGATGGCTGCTCCTCCTCACCAAGGGATGGGAAGTTTTATGTGATTGTGGAGTTAGAGGGGTCCAGATTTTGGAATCAGACAGCCTCCTGTTTAATCCTGGCCTCCCTGCTTATTTCTTTGTGATCGTCAATCATGCCACTTGACCCGTCTCTATTCATTTTACATTTTTTGTAAAGTGAGGGCAGTGATACCTCCTTTCAGGGCTGCAAGGACTCTGCCAAGCAGTATAATTATGTGGCTGTTGCTGAGCAGGCCTCAGTGACCAGAAGGTCCTTTTTTTTTTTTTTTCTGATTCTGACTCAACTAAGTTCTCTGAGATATATCAGGGAAGATTTAACTGTGCCTTGGACAAGTCTTTGAGGGAGAAAAAGGACTGGGAAGTGTTGGAAATATTAAAAAGAGGAAAGAGCCAGAGGGGGGTGTGTAAGATATTAAGCATAAATAATAAGTAATAATAGTAATAGTCATTGCTGTTGTTCAGTCGCTCAGTCATGTCCAACTCTTTGCGACCCCATGGTCTGCAGCACACCAGGTTTCCCTGTCCTTCACCATCTTCTGGAGCTTGCTCAAACTCATGTCCATTGAGTCAGTGGTGCCATCCAACTATCTTGTCCTCTGTCACCCCCTTCTCTGCCTGTCTTCAGTCTTTCCCAGTATCAGGGTCTTTTCTAATGAGTCAGCTCTTCACATCAAGTGGCCAAAGAACTGGAGCTTCAGCTTCAGCATCAGTCCTTCCAATGAACACCCAGGACTGATCTCCTTTAGGATGGACTGGTTGGATCTCCTTGCTGTCCAGGGGACTCTCGAGTCTTGTCCAACACCACAGTTCAAAAGCATCAGTTCTTTGACACTCAGCTTTCTTGATGGTCCAACTCTAGCATCCATACATGACTACTGGAAAAACTGCAGTTTAAGACTTCACGCCACCCTAGAGCTCTGGGGAAGTGCGTGAGTGGTAGAGAGGGTGGTATCTTGGGCTGGCCTGGCCTGGAGGTTCTTCCTCCACCCCACCTGCTCAGGAGGCAAGCTCAGCTTTCCCCTGGTTATTGAGCAAACATGGTTGAGGCAAGAAAGTACAAGGCCTCCTTTGCCAGAAGGCCTGCCTCCCCAGCTCAGATGTGGGCGCTCTCTCCCAGCAGGCAGCCACTCTGTGTATTTAAAGGAAGCGGCAGGCACTACAACTCTGCCCTTTTCCTTGTGGAGTCTCCCCAGAGTGAAACATCCTTGAAAGGTATAGAACTTGGCACCATTGACAAAATGCCCTCACATCTATTGTTCTGGAGACCTCCTGCCACCTGAGAAGCCCCACATGCCTCCCCACAGCTGGCACTTATTGGTCACCAAATCCAACCAATTCCTCCTTTAAAGCTGAGCTTGTGTGGTCCCTCTGCTCCTTCCCCACTGCCACCACCCAGATTCGGGGATCTGTACCTGCTCCCTCACTTCCCAGCTCAGCCCTGTTTGCCACCCGGAGCCATAGAGAACTTTCTGAAGTAAAACTCTGCTCATGTGTCTCCTTACTGCCCTCGGGACCAGGTCAGTCCCTCCACAGGGCGTGAGCCACCCACAGTCCCATCCTTGTCTCAGACTTATTTCTCCTTTTCTTGCCAGGCCCTGGCTCCACCTGGCTGGCCACGGGGCCAGGAGTGACCCATGATGCCACACACCTGAGTCACCAGGGCAGGCGAAACGAACCTGGAGGCACTTTTCCTCCCTCCCTCCTGTCGTCATCCCCTTGCCCGTACAGACACGTCTCCCTCGCTGGATGGTGTCATAGGTCTGGGTACACGTGCAGTAGTTTGTACCAGGGCCCCATGGCAGAGGATGGGGCAGGGAGAGATGAATGCCCACCTGGTTTCACTTCAGAGATAGAGGATCGTGGTCTGCAGGAAGATGAAGCAGGAGGCAGAGGGGGGTCGTCCTCAGGCCCCTTGGTTTCTAGCTGCCATGGGGCCCCCAAAACCTCCCAAGTAAGAAATGAACATGTAGCCATCAATAAATAATGCCACTGATGGCTAACATAACAGTTGTTAAATAAAATACTTATACTTTCTTCATGCCAGGCACATTATAAGGAGCCCACATGAATTTATATGTTTTGTTTGATGATTTATCCTCATGACAACCCATTTACAGAAAGCTGAGGCACAGGGAAATTAAGTAACTTTCCCAAAGCAGCACAGCTAGTAAGTAGGAAAGCCAAGATTTGGTTCTTAACTCCGTGCTCTTAACCTCTACCTTATTTTGCCAACTTGCTGGAATCATACCTGCTACCTGCCCAGGGGAAAGTTGTCCTCCTGTGGCCCCTCACTCACTTGTGCCTGAGAAGTGTCTGTAGAATACTGAGCCCCCAACTTGCCCTCCTGTGCTGTCAATATTTCATCACTATGAGGCCTCATCCTACTTCTCAGTTGGGTTTTATCACTCCCATGTTGTAGGTGAGCAAATTGAACGCAGAAGATGACTGCAAGGCAACACATCCACAGCATTGTCAGAATTTGAAACCGAACCTGTCTGTCCACAGTCTATCTTTTCTCACTCCTCTAGAAGCAAGTGGCAGCCTGGGGCAAGCAGACATTCTACCCATGCCATGTGGGGCATGCTGATCCAAAATGCCGCTGAGACACACAGGCTGCAAAACCTGGCTTGTGGCTCCAGAGAGAGCATGGGGCTGCAGATGTCCTTTCTGTAGTCTACAGAAGAGGAAGTAAAGGAGAGGTTAGGAACTGAAAGAAACAAAAGACAAGCCTTGGGGAATGTCTGCTTAAAGGGGTAAAGGGGATGAGACACAGAAGAGCAAGCAGGGAGGAGAGACGAAAGTGACAGCAGGAGAAAAAAAACCAAAGCACGCTTGCTTGCATTACAGATCACAGCGAGTCTTTATGTTCCTTATCTCTTATCGTATATAAACACACATGTGCACAACCTACATACATATCCAAAAATCACTGCAGAATCCAATGGTGGAAGTGAGCCAAGTACTGTTGTTACTGCCAGTTCACAGATGTGAAAATTCAAAGAGGGTCAAGGATGTGCCCCATCTGTAACAGCTAATGAACACAGAACTAGGGGGGAGGGGAGACTTCTTGGTGATCCAGTGGTAAGACTCTGTGCTCTCAATTCAGGAGGCCAGGGTTCGATCCCTGGTCAGGGAACTAGATTCCACGTGTTGCAACTAAGGGTTCGTGTGCTGCAACTAAAAGCTCCTGTGTGCCACAACTAAGACCTGATGCAGCCAAAAACATAAATAAATATTTAAAAAACTAAAATAAACACCAGAACTGGTATGGGAGTCTTTGTATGCTATAAACCCAGCCTCCTTAGTCTTGAAAGCCATAGAAGTACGGCAGTCAAGGAGGGGTCCGCAGTGTCAATCTGGCATTGACTTAAGGAGAGCAGTGTTAATCTGGCCTGTGGAAGCCTTGTAGGAGCAGAGTGAGTGGGAGTGGGCACCCAAATTGAGGCAAGAGGGGGTTTGCAATTGAGGGTGGGTAATGAGGAAGTGGGAGAGTCTGGACTAGGCCCTTGTTGGAGGAACTGGTGAGGAGGGTAAGGAGAACCAGGAAGCCTTGGGAGCAGGTCCTGCCCTCTGCCTATTTCTGCCTTTCTGCCCTCTCTCTACCTGGTGTCTCTCTCTCCTGTCCCCCAACATACCATCTGTCCCTGCTCTTTCCCTGCCTGCTGCCTCTGCCTCTTTTTTCCCCTCAGTCCATCTCTCTCCCCAATTTCCCGTGGATCCTTTTCTGTTGCCAGGGCCCATCCTGTGTCCTCCTGGCTCCATTCTTTTCTTCTCCTTTTCCTCTACCGCTTGCTCAACTACCTACAGCTGGAAATCTAAGACACTTTTAGTATTAGGTTTACTTATTGAATCAGGTTTGTGCTGCTTGTTGTTCCTTTCAAAAAGCAGGAGAGGTGAAATGTTTTTTCCTTTCTTTCTAAACAAGAAAAACTCTCTAAAAGGGAGGTGCTCTAAAAATATCATCTTTGATGAAACTTTTATGGGCAAACCAGTGCTCTCAAGACAAGAAAGGCAGGCTCCTCATCTCTGTGGGAAGATGCCGAGGACAGAAGAGGACTTCTGGACGGCACAGGAGAGAGAGGATGTTTTCCCACTTTTACTCCGAGTGAGACAGGCACTCGTGGGCTCTTCCCCGTGATGAGATCACCCAGCATGCCTAGCAAGGTGCTAAAAAATAATTGCCATCAATGAAGACATGCAAATAAATCATTCGGCCTGGCAGAGAAAATGTGAGTGTGTCTGCAAAACGTGCAGGTAAAGCATCCCTCCAGCTCCTGTGCTGTGAGGACAATGATGCTTGACCCACCCCGTGTGTAACAGATGGGGCCAGAGCCCTGCTGCACACACACTGGGGTTACCAGACACCACCTGCTCCACAGGGACTTGTTCGGGGCCGTGCTGTTGTGGGGGTACTGTCAGAAACAGTGGCTTTCAATAGCCCCTTCAGGCTACTTACACTCCTGTCAGAGGGCATCTTGGAACTCTTGTGTGCTTTCATATGGACTCAAGCATCCAGTCAAAGAGCAGCTCCATGGGATTCCAAACCCTTGGAGGAAGAAATGAGCACCACCCTCTCCCGGCCAATCACTGCTATAGAATGACTATTTTAAAATTTTATTTATTTTTAATTGGGGGATGATTGCTTTACAGTATCATGTTGGTTTCTGCATACATTGACGTGAATCAACCATAGATGCCTATGGAGAGGACATAAGTCATCTCCCTCTGAACCTCCCTCCCAACTCCCACATGTAGTGCATCTTTTTACTGCCTTCTGTCTGAAGTCCTGAAATCACCTTTACTGATACTAGATAAAGTTAGTCAATTTCGTGACACAGCTGACAGAGCGATAAGATGTTTCCCATAATCTAATAGGAAAAAAAAATGCCTCAGTTTGACTTTCAATTTATTTCCTAAGACCAGATTCTTTCATCAGTGAATCATTTTGCTGACTTCCTTCCAAAAGACCTGAGACAATGGTTGGCACTTTTGGGTGTGCTCATGGAAGGGAGCAGGCTGGCTGCTCCCCAAGCCACTCACAGGACAGAGATGGGAGGCTGGGACCCATACGCAGGTCAACTTGAGGCTGAGTGCTCTGAAAGGAGGAAGGAATGGCTGAATTACAGAGCCTGGGGTCATACTGTAAAGGTGGGAGGCTGTGGAGAAAGAAGAGAAGGAGGTGAAAGAAGAAGGAAGGAAAAAGAGGAGCAGAGGGAGGTATAAAATCCTCATGCTTTCCTGGATGTCTGTTTCTGGGTGTGCTCTCTTACGGATGTCCTGTCTCTATACAGACTTACCTTGAAAGATGCAACACAGATGAGGCATGTACCTGGGAAGACCTGATTAGTCCTGGGTCTGAGTCCATTGGTCCTGCCAATCTGTTCAACTGAATTTTCGATTCTATCTCAGGATCATTCTGAGTTGGGATTTCCTTAGAAGAGTACCCTGAGACAGCATGCTGAAGCTAGGAAAGTTGAAGAAGGAAGGGAAGGCAGCCAATAAAAGGGTGGCAACTGGAGCTCCCTCCCTCCTCCCTTCAGGGAAAGCAACCCTGGGAGCCAGCCGGTGTAGAATATGCACTTTGCAGTTATCCTGCCAAAGGAGCAAGGGAAATGAGTTCTTTAGTCACTGGCCCCTTTCAGCTATTGGTTGGGTGCTGCTCCTGGGGGAAAGGGAGGGTAGGGTATTCATTCCTAGCCCCTGACCTGCCCCAGGTGTGCCCCGCAGCTGGAGAAAGCCTCCAGGCACAGGGCCAGGTGTCGCAGCTGGAAGTCAGCGGGCATGCACAGAGAAAAGAAAGGTAGAGGCATATAGGTGGGACATCAACAGCTTTTGCCAACATGACTACAGCCTATAAATGGCCCAAAGCTGACCATAGGGTCCCCAGCCCAGTTAGAAGGACTGAGATTACAAAGCATTTTGCACTGCATCCACGGATGCAACTGTTTTGAGCTTTTAGTCAGGGTTCAGAAACATCTTTGGTCTTGAGTGTCTTCAGCATAAATGAGGAAAAACAAAGAAAACATAAAAAAAGAGACTAGAAGAAGAGAATAGGGAGGACAGAGAAAAGCAAAAAGTATGTAACCCACAAAAAAGTAAGTATGAAATACATACTGGCAGAATTCCTAAGAAACCTGGAGTGGGCCACGCAGGAAACGCAGGTGATAAACATTTGCAAAGGTGACCCAAGAAACAAACGTGAAGAGGGAGTTTTCTGAGTAGATCGTGAAAGGATTCTAGGCAGCATTCAGCTCAGGACATTTATCTTTCTTTTTCTGGCTAAATCCAAGAAGATCTATAAAGATCTATTTTAAAGAGAGATACACCTCCAATATGGGGCTTCCGTGGTGGCTCAGTAGTAAAGAATCCACCTACAATGCAGGAAATGCAGGTTCAATCCCTGGGTTGGGAAAATCCCATGGAGAAGGAAATGGCTACCCACTCCGGTATTCTTGCCTGGGAAATCCCATGGGCAGAGGAGCCTGGCAGGCTACAATCTATGGGGTCACAAAGAGTCAGACACGACTTAGTGACTTAGTATGCACATGTACCTCCAATATATCCATAGTGAGACAATAAGCGGTTTAGAAATTGTTACAGTAATGGAAGCACAACACCCCTTGGGGGTGAGCAGTCTCGGCAGCAGCATTTCAACTCAGAGTGCCCAGTGTGACTCAGACTAAGAGTGGCTTCCAGGGACTCTGATCACTGTGGGTCCTTGATGTATCAATAGCATATCGTCACAAAAAGGGGTCTGGGTGGGTCAGCATTGTTACTAGCACCAGTTTTTCCTTATCTGAGGATTCTGGGAATTGGATTTGATAACATAAAATGATATGAAGTGGAACTCTTCCTATTGATTCAAAATTTTGGTGCGGTGAGAAGTACCCAATGCTCTAGAGAGGTGCTCAACATATCCATTCAGGACTTCTTGAGGGTTAACAAAAGTGGGTTCCGCAACCATTAACCCAACTGGGATTATATGGAAAACAAGAGATTGGCAAGGGGCTCTCTAGGAGAATCACTGAGGTAGGGAGTCATCAGTTAAGCTGGGAGAGCAGTGATGTTTCTCTTCCCTTTCCCATCACTCCCAAACTAAGCGAAGAGAAACTGACAAAACTGAGATTGCAGAAAGAGGGCTGGGAGCTCACAGTCCTGATGAGCTGCAGAAACCACGGGTCTATCTTGAGAGTCATTGGGAGAAAGTGACATTTGTTCCCTTGGAATTTGGGAGTGTGTTTGGACATAGAGAATGGCACCCTTCCCCACTTTACCTGCCTCTAAATTTGGAAGGCAAAAGGGTGGCTGAAGTTCACCCACTAAGGCAGAATAACAAGTGTGAGCAGGAAAAAAGCAGCTTTAGTGTGAAAAGAAAACATGATTTTCTTTTGGGCTAACCATGCACTAGGGAAGATAATTGAGCTTGAGATCAGCTGGAACTCTGTCAGGGAGGATGACCTACCAGTTAAGAGGTGACAGAAGGCTGCAGAGTGGGTTGTTGGGGGAAGTTGCTAAGAGTATTGCAAGATATTGACCAGAGAGTGCATCTCCCTAGTTGAAGAACCTGTAGTGGAGCTAGTCTTTCAACACCTACAGTTGCCAGAAGGTATCAGTCCTCAAGAGAATGGCATCTGCAGGACAGGTAAGACTATAGACACTTTTTTCCCCTGCCCAACCCCAGAGGAATCTACATCAGGAAGTGGGGAGGAAGTGAAGAAAGAGGGAAGGAATACAGCATTCCTCTCCTTCCCACTGATGATCCGCAAGCCACAGGTCCAACCTGAACTTAGAGGAAGGAAAGTAGGCGTGAGACACCTGCAACTGGGTGTGTTTCAGGCTTTGTTCTTTTTTTTTTAATTTTACCAATTAATCATTTGGGGCTTTATTTATTTTGGTTTTTTCCTTTAAATTCCTTCTTTATCCATTGCATTTGTTTCCCAGCCTTCACTTCCTCTTTATTCAGAATAAGACTTCACCCCTCAATTCCTGCTATTTTCTAGAAGAATCTTATTCACCCTAACTTATTTATTTATAAAAATTGAGGTATAGTTGACATACAACAGTACATGTTTCAAATATACAACATAGTGATTCACAGTTTTTAAAGGTTGTATTCCTTTTATAGTTATTATGAAAAACTGCTTATCTTCCCTGTGCTGTATATCTTTGTAGCTTATTCATTTTTTACATAGCAGTTTGTTCCTCTTAACCTCCTACCTCTATCTTGCTCCTCCCCACACCCTCTCCCCACTGGTAATCACTAGCTTGTTCTCTATACCTGTGCGTCTGTTTCTTTTCTCTGATGTTTACTAGTTTATTTTTTATGTTCCACATGTAAGTGATATCACACAGTATTTGTCTTTGTCTGACTTATTTCACTGAGCATAATACCCTCCAAGTCCATCCATTTTGTTGCAAATTTCAAATTGTCACTCTTTTTTATGACTGAGTAGTATTTCTCTCTCTCTCTCTCTCTCTCTCTCTCTCTCACACACACACACACACACACACACACACATACACATATAACACCACATCTTCTGTATCCATTCATTTTGTTGATAGACACTTAGGCTGCTTCCATATCTTGGCAACTGTAAATAATGCTACTATGGACATTGGATAAATCCTTTCAAATAATTGTTTTGTTTCCAAATACCCAGGAGTGGAATTTCTGGGTCATATGATACTTCTAGGTTTCTTTGAGAAGCCACCACACTGCTTTCCTAGTGGCTACACCGATTCACATTCCCGACAACAATGCACAAGGGTTTCCTTTTCTCCACATCCTTGCCAACATTTGTTATCGTGGTCTTTTTGGTAATAGACTCCCTGATAGCTTAGTTGGTAAAGAATCCCCCTGCAATGCAGGAGATCCGGTTCAATTCCTGGGTTGGGAAGATCCACTGGATAAGGGATAGGCTACCCACTCCACTATTCTTGGGCTTCCCTTGTGGCTAAGCTGGTAAGAATCCACCTGCAATGCGGGAGACCTGGGTTCTATCCTTGGGTTGGGACGATCCCCTGGAGAAGGGAAAGACTACCCACTCCTGTAGTCAGGCCTGGAGAATTCCATGGACTGTATAGTCCAGGGGTCACAAAGAGTCGGACATGACTGAGTGACTTTCACTTTCACTTTTCATTCTGATGAAAAGTGGGAAGATAATTGAGGTGTGAGGTGATAGCTCATCATGGTTTTAATTTGCATTTCTCTGATGATATGATTTTGAGCATCTTTTCATCTGCCTGTTGATCATCTGTATGTCTTCTTTGGAAAAATATATATTCAGGTTTTCTGTTCATTTTTTAAATTGAGTTGTTTGTGTTCTTGGTGTTGAGTTGTATGAGCTGTTTATATATTTTGGATATTAATTCCTTGTCAGTTATAACCTTTGAATGCTTCGAGTTTTAAATCAGACTGAACTCTAAATAGGCAAAAGTGACCAGAATGCCATGAAAGGAAGGCAGTGTGGTTAAAGGATAAGAGAAAAACTAACCTGTTTTGTTTGTATAACAACTGAATTCATCCCATTCAATAAACTTGTTTACCAAAGTTAGTACCAAATCTGTACCAATGATAAAATTACACTTTATGATTGGTATGTGCACACACATATATGCATGTGTGGTGTGTGTGTGTGTTTATAAACACTGTGCATAATTCATCCCATAGTGTGGGTTTGTTAGCAACAAATAGTTTTGCTATCTTTAATTTCTGGTTCTTGGTGAAAAAAAATCCCTCTAGTTATCATAAGGAGGAGGACCTAAACCAGGTAAGCCCAGTCAATGTTACAATCCCTGTTTGGGGGTCTCAAGTGGGCAGAGTAGGTTCAGAGCAGTCCTGAATGAGCTGCTGGGTAGACGTGGGGGCAAATTGTGTCTTTTTGGTGTCTATGGGAGGAAAGGCAAAGGGAGCCTTTGGCAGCAGCTTTGGTTGACATAGGTTCCTCCTGGGGAAGAAAAAGCCCATGTCTTTATTCTGACTCCTTGATTAATCAAATTCAAAGAATTTGTCTCTGCAGGAATCCAAGTGAACTTGATCCCTCTGAATCTTGACCTTGTCTGGTCTCCCTACCCCATTCCCATTTTGTCCTTGGGGAACTATCCTTTCTTCTATCTAGAGAAGTGGTTTTCACATGAGAAATCATTAACTTTTCATTGATATTTTAAAAAATATACCAATGCCAAGGTCTTATCCCCAACTAGGTCTAGAGGTGGAGTCTGGGCACTAGTGTTAATCCAGAAGCTCCTCTGATGATTCTTGGGTTTAGTTAAGGTCTAGAAGATTGAGGAGGATATTCAGCAGAGGCTGAGTGTGCTCAGTTATTGCAGACAGCAGAGGCAAATTTCTGTGGAGAGCTTGGCTTGGCTCCAGGCTGATGCTGGTGGGTTTGGCCACGTGAAGTTCATTCATTCATTATCAGATATTAATTGGCTATCAACTATGTACCCTGTGCTGTGAATACGACAGTGAACACAACAGAACAAATCTTCTTCCCTTGTGGAGCTTACATTCTACTAGAGAAGGCTTTCTTGATTGGGAAATGGGTGAGACCCAGGGAAGTCCCTTTCTGGCTCTCAAGTGAGTGAAATGGGGAAGCAGCATCAGAGTACTAACAGACCACCTGGTTTCATACAGCACATTCACAGCTGACTGTACCCTCACACAGCTGATCATATCATGCTGACAGTCGTCTTGTGTCCAGGCTGACGTGGTTCCAAAGGCTCTGAGTGGTAGGAGAGTCTGTGACTTGGTATTCAGACTCCATATGTTCTCTTCCAACTTCGGTCCACCAACCCAGAGCAGCATAGGGAAGACATGTGTGGAGCAGGTACTAACAGCCACGTGCGATGGCATAATCCTACATTGTGGGATGTCGTTGCTGTTGGTAGTGTTGAGCATCTCCATTTTTAGTTTAATTTAGTATCATATGAGAGAAGGAAATGGCAGCCCACTCCAGTATTCTTGCCTAGAGAATCCTGTGGATGGAGGAGCCTGGTGGGCTGCCATCTATGGGGTCGCATGGAGTTGGACACGACTGAAGCGACTTAGCAGCAGCAGCAGTATCATATGAGGAGTTTGAGTCTGAGCCAACCTTTGAACTTGAATCTGCCAATCCCTGATCTAAGCAGGGTTCTCTCCTCTCTCTCACTAAGGCAGTAGTCAAGTTGACCTTCTTGAGAACAGAGGAAAGAAATTGTAGGAACCTGCTGTGGGTCCTTCTTTGCCCCCAGCTTAATGACTTGACAAATCCCTTCTACTTTTCTTTCTCAGGATGAGGGACAATGCTGTGCTTTGAGAGACTGGGATCAGAGGCAACTTTGACCCAGAGGCCAAGCCTAATTGCTCTTATCACCACCTGATCTGCGAAATGTGTTTTTGGCAGGAAGCATAATTCCAGTCTGTGAAGCCTTGGAGGGCTGATAAAACGGAGGCTAAGTGCTGAGCAGACAGCACCAATGTGGAGCAGTGTCTTCACAGCCCAGCCCTGCCCATGAGTCTTGAAAGTGTGAGACAGAAAAGATGGAGGAGCAGCCTGTCTTTGGTGTGATGTCATGGCCAGGTGGTCCTAGCACAGAAGAGCCTTTAGGTTTTCTTCTGCCCTACTTGCAAGGAGGCCCATTGCTGAGTGATCCCATTCTCATTTCCTGAGTCCTCCTTACCTAGCTATTCCCCCAACCCCCGCCCATCCTCTTTCTCCTGTTCCCTGGGTTGTACTCATGCCCAGAGCTTTGAGGCTGGAATCCTGGCAGCATCTGCACCTTTGGTGACCAAGAGGTGGCTGAATCCCTAAACCACTCTGCCTAGCACCTGGGAGCCCAGATTCTACCCACCTCAGACTCCTTCAGATGCTCCCTTGGGTCCTGAATACTAGTTGGGGGCAGGAAGAACTGTGTGAAGAAGGGGGCATCAATGAGAAATCAGTCAGGTCAGTCGCTCAGTCGTGTCCGACTCTTTGCGACCCCATGGACTGCAGCACGCCAGGCTTCCCTGTCCATCACCAACTCCCGGAATTTACTCAAACTCATGTCCATTGAGTCGGTGATGCCATCCAACCATCTCATCCTCTGTCGTCCCCTTCTCCTCTCGCCTTCAATCTTTCCCAGCATCAGGGTCTTTTCAAATGAGTCAGCTCTTCTCATCAGGTGGACAAAGTATTGGGGTCTCAGCTTCAGTGAGAAATATGTGAATCTAAAACTTTACCCTGAACCAAGCAACTGTCTTTTTATCCCATTGCTTAAGCTTTCAGGGATGGTTGTCTTTCATTGATGCTTACTATGTGTCAGGCATTGTGCTAGCTACTCCATATGTATTATCTCATTGAACCCTCATAAGGGGCCTATGAGAGAGGTCTTGTTTTCCCATTTTACACTTGAGAAAACTGGGGCATAGAAATTTCAACTTTCCTGAGATCATATCACTGGCAGGCACTGGATTCTCCAAAGCTCATGTGTCCGCACTGAGTGGTCTGGGTGTTGGATAAACTGTCCTGATGGAAAGACTCAGGAATTCAAGCCCAGGTGACATCATCAGCCCCAAGGATAATAGAAGGAATATGGTGGCAAACAGATGGTTTCCAAACTGCTGACTGAGCGGTGAGCTGGGTCGCATTGAGCCACACAAGCCAGAGGGATGCAAATGGAGCAGTCGGCAGGGAGATGGGAGAGAGATTTCAGCCTGGAGGAGGAGAATTCAGAATCTAGGTCAGGAATTGGGGCCTTGGCCACAGGCTGAGATGCAGAGCAGGGCCCCTGGCCCAGAGAGGGGGTGTGGCCCTACATGAGAATTAAGGAGAGGAAATGCAGGCAGAGGCTCAGGCTTGGGAGTATGCCCACACAGAGGAAGAGGCATGAAGGGTGTGCTTGTGTTAGGGTATGGAAGATACACAGATGCCCAGAATGCTCTGTACTCTAGAGGTTCATGACACAAAAGGAGACCTGGAACAGGGGGCATGAGAGTTGCCACTACTTGGCAGACCCAGATCCAAAGCTGACTTAGCAACTGTCTCTGAAGCCTTGTAAGTTGAAGGGCCTGATGCCATTGATAAATGTCCTGCTTCACTTTGGACGAGCTCAGGACCTGGGGTAGCATGGGGCTGCCTAGCTTGAGAAGCTGAGGAGGGTGGGCCTGAGACAACGAGCAGGCTTTTGCCCTCTAAGATCCCCAAAGAAGGTTCTCTGAAATTCTACCCCATTCCTACCTAAATGATTAAGCTCCTCTGCTCTTGGCAGATTAGAAAGTTAGGCGGTAAACAACCTAAACACAGCCCAGGCTATCTTATTTGACACAGCAAAGACAAAGATTTTTAATTCACATTGTTTTATTGCCTGAGAATGACAGAAATTTCTTTATTTTATGGTGGGAAATGGCTAGTAACCCAAATGGGATTAGCATAAAATAAAATCATAACTGATAGATATCTAGTAGTTGCTATATATCAAGCATAATAAAATTCTATGTATTAGATACTATCATTTTTCCTTTTTACCCATGAGGAAACTGAGGTTCAGAAAGTTAATAATTAGGTCAAAATGATACAGCTCATGAGTATAAATTCCAGAACTTGAACCCAGGCATGTCTTCACTTATAACCACGGTGTAATTCTATTATTCTCCTGAAGCTGCAAGCCCCAGGGTAGGATCTCGTTCATAGTAAGTCACAGGTATTATATACTGAATGAAGGAATCAATGAATAGATGGATGAATATACTCTCAAAATATATTATTTAGACCCTGAGGCCCAGACAGGTCCAGAAGGAGATAGAGTTAAAACCTGGGAGTGAGGACCCCCCATCACATCAGAATTCACTGGGAAGGTGTCCCAAGATGAGGCCAGAGTTCACATGTCTATCAATTCCTAGTGAAATGAGGTCCCTGGACACTCGATGTCCTTTGTGTTTCTTGGGTATAATTCTCTAAGAGAACAGAGGCTTCATCATTCTCAGAAACTTCAATGTTATCTATGTGATGTTTCAAGTCTTGTTTTCAAAGGCCCATATTGTCAAATATGAGTGCAAACTGGGACCCCCATCTGAGTTTTAAAAGCACATTTCTGGTTCTAGAATGAGCAAAGCAGAGGAACCATGACCTGGATAAACTTGAGCCTGAAGGATCTATTCTCTTCCTAGAGGTGAGATTCTGTGCTCAGACACAGCATTGCAGGAATGGTCGGCACCCAGGACATGGAAGATAAAGAGTAGTGGGGATGCAGGTAGTGACTGAACCCTAGGGAGATGGGATATCAGGAGACAGTCCTTAAAGGGGGTGGGCAAGTATATGCGGGATCTTGGATTTAGATTAGGGCTGAAGTATTCATACCGAGCGGACTTCCCAGGTGGCTCAGTAGTAAAGAATCTGCCTGCCAATGCAAGAGACCCAGGAGATGTGGGATTTGATCCCTCGGTTGGCAAGATCCCCCAGAGGAGGCAATGGTAACCTACTTCAGTTATTGCCTGAAGAGTCACATGGACAGAGGAGCCTGGCGGGCCACAGTTTTGTTGTTGTTCAGTTGCTCAGTTGTGTCTGACTGTTTTTGACCCCATGGACCGCAGCATGCCAAGCTTCCCTGTCCTTCACTATCTCCCACAGTTTGCTCAAACTCATGTGCATTGACTTCCCTCAAAGCTCAGTCAGTAAAGAATCTGCCTGTAATGCAGGAGACCCAGGTTTGATTCCTGGGTCGGGAGGATCCTCTGGAGAAGGAAATGACAACACACTCCAGTATTCTTGCCTGGAGAATCCCATGGACAGAGGACCCTGGCGGGCTACAGTCCATGAGATCACAAGAGTCAGACATGACTTAGTGACTAAACCACCGCTACCGCGTACATTGAGTCAATGATGTCATTCAATCATCTCATCCTCCCCCCATATCAGAGTCTTTTCCAATGAGTTGGCTCTTCGCATCAAGTGGCCAAAGTGTTGGAGCTGCAGCATCAGTCTTTTCAATGAATATTCAGGGTTGATTTCCTTTAGGATTGATTGGCTTGATCTTCTTGCTGTCCAAAGGACTCTCAAGAGTCTTCTCCAACATCAGAGTTTGAAAGCATCAGTTCTTCAGCTCTTAGCCTTATTTAGGTCCAGCTCTCACAACCATACATGACTACAGGAAAAACCATGGTTTTGACTCTAGAGACCTTTGTTATCAAAGTGATGTCTCTGCTCTTTAATACGCTAAGTTTGTCATAGCTTTTCTTCCAAGCAGCAAGAGTTTGTTAATCTCATGGCTGCAGTCACTATCTCTAGTGATTTTGGAACCCAAGATTTTGGGCCACGGTTTATGGGGTCACAAAGAGTCCGACAAGACTGAGTGATTGAGCATGCACACACAAAGTACCAGGCAGTGTAGTTGATCCAGGGCTTTGGGAGGGAACCAGGTGAAGCTTAGTCCTGTGGACAGCTACAGCGTGGCAGTCAAAGGAGAGAGAAGTGCTGTGAGGCAGTGTGGTATCACTATTAAGTACATTTGGTTTTTGGCCCATGCTTGGTTCCCTGGTAGCTCAGCTGGAATCCACCTGCAACACAGAAGACCCTGGTTCAATTCCTGGGTCAGGAAGATCCCCTGGAGAAGGGATAGGCTACCCAATCCAGTATTCTTAGGCTTCCCTTGTGGCTAAGCTGGTAAAGAATCTGCATACAATACGGGAGACTTGGATTCAATCCATGGGTTGGGAAGATCCCCAGATAAGGGAAAGGCTACCCACTCCAATGTTCTGGCCTATAGAATTCCATGGACTGTGTAGTCCATGGGGTCGCAAAGAGTTGGACACAACTGAGTGACTTTCACTTTCATTTCCTTTTTGATGCTGGAGCTGAAGATGGCTTCCCTGGTGGCTCAGACAGTAAAGAATCTGCTTGGAATGCAGGAGACCCATGTTAGATCCCTGGGCCTGGAAGATTCCGTGGAGAAGGGAATGGCTACCCACTCCAGAATTCTTGCCTGGAGAACTCCATGGACAGAAAGTCTGGCAGTCTACAGCCATGGAGTAACAAAGAGTCAGACACAACTGACTAACAGTGTATAGAACACAGCCCCTAACCCTTCCTCCGACGGCTCCAGACAACTTTCAATGCCCAGAGCTGGCAGCTCAGATCCTAACTTTTGAAATTACTTTCCATACAGCACCGTGTGGGGCATACTTGTATTGCCCACCTGCTTTCCTCCAGGCTGCTTCACAGGGAAGGTCACTTTTTTGGTTGTCCTCTTTACCTTACATTTTCTGCTCACTCTGGGTCTACTCCCCTTCCCCTCTCCACCCACACCCACCATTGTCAAGGACTGAGACTGCTTCAAGTTCAGTGCAGAATGGCAAATATCAGAGAAAATCACAAGTCCCTCCAAGTGTCTCAGAAGCAGATCTTTTGAGATCCTCTTTCTTCCCCTTCTTTCACTATGCTAAATGCAGAATCTTGGTTTCCTTGCAACTTATGCAGCACTGGATTATTTGTTTGGAAACATAACATCTTGTCACATCTATTCTCCCCACCCTTTCCTCTTCTTCCTCTTGGTGTCCAGATTACCCACACAAGGCTCCTATCTAGGTTTGTTGTTGTTGTTCAGCCACTAAGTCGTGTCCCACTCTTTGCGACCCCAGGAACTGCAGCACACAAGGCTTCCCTGTTGTTTGCCATCTCCCAGAGTTTACTCAAACTCATGTCCATTGAGTCAGTGATGCCATCCAACCATCTCATCCTCTGTTGCTCCCTTCTCCTCCTGCCCTCAATCTTTCCCAGCATCAGGGTCTTTTCCAGTGAGTCAGCTCTCTGCACCAGGTGGCCAAAGTATTGGAGCTTCAGCTTCAGCATCAGTCCTTCCAATGAATATTCAGAGTTGATTTCCTTTAGGATTGACTGGTTTGATATCCTTGCTTTCCTGTCTAGGTTGGGCAAGGTAAAATGCAGGCCAGCCAACTGTGGGAGTGAAAATTCAAACAAGGAGCTAAAGAATTTGCAAGCCTGGGATTTTTTTGTTCTGTTTTGTTTTACAACTAATCACCCCGACTTGATTAGCTGATTTGCTAATGCCAGTACAGTCAGCATGGTTAATTATAGACGGTGCTATTCAGGTCAGAACACATGCAGGTAAGCAAGGTATTGGGGCAGTGGCCCTACTTGAGATCTGTTCTTGACACCAAATCCTAGGGTTAGTTTCTTAGGATTTTTATTGGGCACTGATTTTAGCATAGTTTTGTTGGGCAGTAGGGGGTCATCCCTTCTTCTTTCTGAGAGTCACTTTCTAACCTCAGAGATGTCCAGTGGAATTGATGGGATCCAAAGTGCTTAGAAGAAGACATAATACATTCTATGAATCTATGGAGTCTTAACTCCATTCGCTTCAAGACTCAATAAGCCCTAATCTTAGCAAAAAAGCCTCTATTGTGGGAGAGTGGGGATCTTGTAAATCCTTCCTATTTTGGCTTAGACTTTTCATCAAGTGTGTGCATGCATGCTCAGTCTTGTCTGACTCTTTGGGACTTCATGGACTGTAGACCACCAGGCTCCTCTGTCCATGGGATTATATCAGCAAGAATACTGGAGTGGGTTGCCATTTCCTCCTCCAGGGGATCTTTCTGACCCAGGGATCAAACCCACGTCTCCTGAGGCTCCTGCATTGGCAGGTGGATTCTTTACCACTGAGCCACTGGGGAAGCCCTTTCATCAAGTAGATGTAGTTAAAGAACATACGCAGTTTGGGTCACAATGCCTGGTTCCAGGGCTTGCACTGGTGCCCTCAGTTACCTGGGTAAGACAGATGCCTGACTTATATCAGCACAAAGAGACTCATGGCTGCCTGCTAGTCAGCCTGGTTCTGGCTTGACCCACTTTTAAAGACTCTCTGGCTCCTGTGTGTGTGTCTCTCTTACGCAAATACACATATAAATACACACACCTTAGGCTACTAACTCACATTACCAGAACCATACTCCTCACGTTTTCTTTCTTCACAACCTGTAAAGAAGATTGAGAAAAAAACTTCTAAATAGTTTTTTCTTCTCATGTGTCCTCCCCACCCCACTGTCCCTGCCACCCTCCAACTTCCTCCCTCTTCCTGCCTAGTTCTAAAGCAATAGCAGAGAGATGCGGTTGTATCATGTGCCTGAAAGGAGAGCGGATGGTTGTGGACAGCTCACGCTCCTCTAGAATCCCTCCCACTTCTACAGTTGTGCAATCCCCCCTACCCTTGCCATCAAGAGCCCCTGGGATTCCTTGCACACAGCACCTCCCCTCTCCAATTCCCTTCCTCCCCAGACTGCTGCAATAGCACTTTGCACGTATACCTATGGAAAAATAGATCACTTTAGGTTACAATTATTTACAAGTGTTGTGAGAGCTCTTCAAAGGAGGGTAATTGAATTTGTAGGTCAGAGTGAAAATGTGGATGACAGATAGAGTGGGAGAGGGTGGGGAGGGAATTAGGGCAAGGGAGGCTTGTCAGAGTAGAGTGACTGAACAGTTGGGGTGAGGGAGTATGCTTCTGGCCTCAGGCTCAACCACACTCCCTCTTGGGAAGGATGGGTGGAGAGAGTTCCCGCTGCCTCAGGGATTCCCAGGGCCTGCTGTATTTTCACACCAAGTTCCAAGCCCCAGGAAAGGCCACCCCTGATTTGGGCTTTCTTACATGCCCCCTGCAACCCCCAGGCATCCCTGCCCTGGGGGCCATCTCCTCTGCCACCAGCTCTCTGTCAGGACCACCGTACCCTTACCAAGGCTGACAGCTCAGGACCAAAGTACTTTCTCTCTGTCTAGCAGATGCCAAGCGTAGAGCCAAGGTAAGGTCTTACCCCTTCTGGGTACATGCCTGCCTTGTGAAGCTCTGTGGAGACATAATGCCCTAACTCAAAGGCTTAGCTCAGTGGGAAAATCCCAAATTTGTAATCCACAGGCATTTACAGAATACCTACCCTAATTTGAGCCTTGGACTGAGAACTTCCCCACCCATTATTCCATTTGATGTGGCAATCCTAGGTAAGTCTAACTGTCCCCATTTTTAGATGAAGAAGCCAAAATTCAAACACAAATTAAAGAATTACCCGGGGATACAGAGCCAGCAAATGGGAGAGACAGGATTAAAGCTCATGTCTGTCAGACCTCAAGTCAGAAGTTCAGATTTCTTCCCCTGCCCACATGGCAGCCTTGGCTCTCTCCTCCAGTCTGCATGTGGCAGGGTACCCACAAGGGACATGTACCCCATCAGCATGGGCCTCTCTTAGGAACATGGACCCAGGCGACAGGCACACACAAGTCTGGAAGTGGGCTCTGCATCATACGGCAGAGAATTCCAAGGTCTGGCTACTTAGAGAATGCTCTAGAATGGGATTGATGGACCCTGGAAAGGTACATTCCTTTGGCTCTGGAGTCTTCTTCTCCTATTGGGAGGGGCACAGCCAGAAAGGGACTAGAATGCGACCCTCTAAAATGCAAGGTTCAGGGCAGGGCCCCCTCTTGCTTGGGTCTAAGTGTGCTACTATTTAAGAATGAAAGGGGTTTGTTTGGCACTTTTCACAATACTACCTCTCATATGCTTTTTTTTTTTTTCAAGTGTGAAAATATTAGTTGCTCAGTCGTGTCCAACTCTTTGTGACCCCATAGACTGTAGCCCGCCAGGCTCCTCTGTCCATGGAATTCTTCAGGCAATAATTCTTGAGTGGCTAGCCATTCCCTTCTCCAGGGGATCTTCCTGACTCAGGGATCAAACCTGGGTCTCTTGCATTGCAAGCAGATTTTTTATCAACTGAACCACCAGGGAAGCTCCCCCCAAGTTTTTTAAATTTATACTTGAAAAAATTTTAACAGTCCACTCTCAAAATATTTTTAAATATGGAAAAGATGCAAAAATGGTTTGATGAATTCCTTTTTGCTTTTTCTCTATATTCATACATAGATATATACCTACAATAACTTTGGCTGAACCATTTGAGAATAAATTGCAGATACTGTGATACTTTACTGCTAATACTTTTCACTGTGTATTTTCTATAAACAAGGACATGCTCTTACTTAACCACAGCACAATTATCAAACTCAGGAAATTTCACATGAAAATAATATAATTTTACAGTCCCTATTCAGATTGTACCAAATATCTGGACAATAAAGGTCCTTTAGAGCATTTGATCATTTCTCAGCCTTCTTTGTCTTCTATGATGTTGATATATTCAGAGAGCACAGGCTGGAGTATACCTCAGTTTGAGTTTGTCTGATGTTTCCTCCTGATTAGATTTAGGCCATATATTTTAGGCAGGAATACTTCCTGAATGATGCTGTGTTCTTTTTGATATATCTCATCAGGAGGCCCGTGATGTCAGTTTGCCCATGACAAGTTTGCAAGCTGGTTTGCACGTAATATTAAAACATAAAAACATCCTGCCTAACAATATTGTTCGAAACCTACTTTACTCCATCTTGTAATTTTTATCAAGAACAGTGTTGTCCAATAAATACCTACTCAGCCACATATTAATTTTAAATATTCTAATACATACATTAAAAAAGTAAGAAGAATCAGGTCAAATTAATTTTAATAATATACTTTAACCCAACATGTCCAAAATATTATCATTTCAATGTGTACCAATACAAAAAATTACCAAGGGGATATTTAAGTTTTTCTTTTAATTCCAAGTCTTCAAAACTCCAATTTTTTTCATAGCTATAGTGCATCTCAATTCAGATTAGCCACATGTCAAGTGTTCAACAGCCGCATGTGGCTAGCTGCTACCATACTGAATGATGTAGATCTAGAATGTGCTTTCAATGTGTGATAGATGTACCATCATTTATTTAACCATCCCCCACGTAGATAGAAGTTGCAGTTATTTTTTAAAATCTGCCATAATAAATACTGATGCAATGAAAATCCTTGTACATGAATCTCTCTGTGCATCTGATTATTTTCTTAGGATACTTTCTTTGGGACGGAATTGATATATCAAGATTATCAAAGTTGTGACAGTTTTGAAAGCTTTTAATGTTGCCAAATTTGCCTTCCAAAAAAGATTTCCATTTGTACCAGCAGCGTATGAGATTCTCATACTCTTATTAATACCGCTTCACTAAAAAGCACAACTGTCAATGTCATAGTTAAAAAATGATATCTTGTTATTTTAATTTGTAACTTGTAATTATTGATATTTATATGCTTATTGGCCTTAGTGGTCCTACCTTATACAGTTTACTGTAACTTTCTGTTAACTTTTACCCTTTGGTGTTGGTGAAAGGAAACCCAGTGTCTTGGAACAGCACTGTAGTAGGCTTTGGGGTATGAAGTGCAGCAGCTAAAATTGACCTCCTAATTTCAATATGGGTCAAGGAGCCCAGGATGTTGGAAGCCATGTAGAAGCACTTAATTAAAAAGTCAGCAGGATTGCCATAATAGGCTTCAGAGTTAGAATTCCAGTCAGAAGAGTCTTAACCAAGGAAAGTGTTAAAGCTTAAAAGGTAATCAGAAAAGAGGTAGATAATTAGGCAGATAAGAGGAACTGCCCTATGGATGTCCTTCAACCTCTTCCCCAGTCATCCCTTCCCTTCTCAGTGTGTTCATAAGCAGAGTCGCCATGGTTACGGAGATGGAAGCTTTGTCAGACTCAGCAAAGTGGATTCACTCTCACCAAGGCTAACTAGCTGCTGCTGAGTGTTCAACTGGCCAATAGCAGTGACCAACCCTGAGTTCCTGACACGGTACTCCACCCTGCCGGCAATTGGTTGTACTTGATTCCTTCTGTCATGGAGGAAACAGTCATTTGTCTTAAGTGCAATAGATACTTTTTTAAGGTTTAGATTTGCTTTCCTCTTTACCACATGAAAACAATAGAGAAGTGAACTCTGTGAATTTGAACCACTACCCATTCTGAAAGTTCAGGAAAGTTAATTTTGCATTAAAATGAGCAACTGAAAATTACTGAGATCAAATATAATACAAAATTATTATAAGAAAAAGAATAACAACAATCATATCATCAATGAAATGATTGAGAGTAGCATTGAAATACATACACTACTATGTGTAAAATAGATAGCTAGTGGGAAGTTGCTGTATAACACAGGAAGCTCAGCTCTGTGATGACCTAGAGGGGTGGAATGGGGGGTGGCAGGGAGGCTCAAGAGGGAGTGGATATGTGTACATTTATGGCTGATTCACACTGTTGCATGGCAGAAACCAACACAACATTGTTAAGCAATTTTCCTCCAATTAAATGTTAAAAAAAAGATGAAAGAATGCTAGAGTGATATAACCACAGAAAAAATCAAAACCATAAGTTTCTATTTCAAAATTGGCTAAAAGACATGAAGAAAACTGTTAAGGACATGTTAAAAAAAACCATCATAAACTGAAAGTCAGAAACCTCAGAAATGAGGTGATGACACTCAAAGGAAAAAATCATAAATAGAAGAAAAAAATAGTCTTAGAAGTGAAGGACAAACGAGAAGGAACACAAGAGTAAATAACCAAAAGAGATAATTTTAAGAAATCAAATTAAAATTAAGAGAAAGATAAAAAGAATTAGATATATATATATTTGAAGACTGACAAAGAAGATTTAACACACAGGTAATTAAGTCATCTATTTAAGATATTCAAGGAAAGAAAATGTGAGTCATGTATCTAGGAAGAACTTGGGCAGTTAAGGGGGATATTTGCACCCCATAGTAGCATCCTCCACATTCTGTAGTTTTGGAGTGCCTAAATTTAATGACAAGTTCCCTGCCCTAAAGGAAACATTGTTCAAAAGTCCCACCCACGTACTCCAGGACCCCTAGTCTTCTATTATTTGGACTTCCCTTGTGAACAGCTAACTGCGGATCATCACTGTGCTAGATACCTCTGCCTGTCCCTCCAGGTCCACTCTCTGCCCCTCTCCCTGCTGTGTGCCCAGGAGGCTGGCATGTGTGGACTGCATCGATGAGCTTCCTTGCCCTCCAGCTTCCTTTTTGGTAATGTCAATAGGAATTACTGGTGGGAGATGGGAAAAAGGAATAGAGTGAATGACATGATCCAGAACAAAAATCCAAAAAAAGTTTGGATGATACAGTTTAGAAACTCTTTTAAAATACAAGAAATATAAACATATAGCAAATGTGAAGGAAAACAGAAGATTCATAGAGACTCAATCCAGATGATCCAGTGCAGATGGAATTAATGTTAATTGATAGGAATGTACAAGAATGTTTTCCATTGTAGAAGGAAGGCATGAGACTTAGAATTGAAAGGCTCTGTGAGCTCTGAACAAGACAAAAAAACCCACACCTAGGTGATGGACAGGGAGGCCTGGCATGCTGCAGTCCATGGGGTCGCAAAGAGTCAGACACGACTGAGTGACTGAACTGAACTAAGACACTAAAGGGCTTTCCTAGTGGCTCAGATGGTAAAGAATCTGCCTGCAATGCAGGAGGCCCAGGTTTGATCCCTGGGTCAGGAAGATCCCCTGGAGAAGGAAATGGCTACCCACTCCAGTATTCTTGCCTGGAGACTTCCATGGACAGAGGAGCCTGGTGGCTACACTCCATGGGGTCGCAAAGTGTTAGACATGACTGAGCAGCTAACACTTTCACTTTCAAGACACTAAAAACAAAAACAAACAAAAAAGGCTCTGAAGAAGTAAAATCATCAATAGACAAGGAATAAAAATCAAACCAGCATAAGAATTCCCATCAGCAACAATAGATGCTAGAAGATAATGGATTTAGCTTTTGGTAAAAGCTGCTCATTATTTTGATCTTCCCTGGTAGCTCAGCTGGTAAAGAATCTGCCTGCAGTGTGGGAGACCTGTTTGATCCCTGGGTTGGGAAGATCCCCTGGAGAAGGGAAAGGCTACTCACTCCAGTATTCTGGCCTGGAGAACTCCATAGATGTATAGTCCATGGGGTCGCAAAGAGTCGAACACGGCTCTTTATTTTACAGGTGATAATTTTGGGTTCACCAGCAAGTTCATTAGGATTTTTCTATAAGATGTTATGGAAAAACCCGAATGAACTTCGGGGCCAACCCAATATAATCTCCACTCAACATTTCCCAATTCCAATTGCTTAAGGAGGTTGATGACAAAAATACAACCTAAATTAACTTGTCATCTTTCTCCACATACCTGCTCCTCTTCAAGAGGCTCCATCTTGTTGAAAGGCATCATTTCTACCTAGTTACCCAATTCAGAGCCTCCCCTCAACTCTACTATCCAAAGAGACACCACTGCTTACAGCTTCTAACTTCTAAACATCTCCCCATCATTTGCTCCTCTCCACTCTCCACTCTTCTCCTCTGGATTGTTGCAATAAAAACAGCTCCTGACTATTCTCCTCAAGAAGGAGGGGACATAGATATACTAAATGCTGATTCATGTTGATGTATGGCAAAAAGCCATCATAATATTGTAAAGTAATTAACCTCTAATTTAAAAAAAATGGTTCCTGCCTCCAACTTTCCCTTTACCAAGCCATCATCTACTCTCTAACCAGAATGACCTTTCTTAAATTCAGATATCACTCTTTGCTCCCCTGCTTACAAACTTTCAATGGTTCTCTTCAGCTTTAAGATGAGCCTTGGTGTCTTTGGTTTAGCTCACAAGACTCTTCATTATCTGGCCAAGGCCAATTTCTCCACCCTTTGCTCCTTCTTGACGGAGCTGCTTGCAGTTTCCTGGTCACATGATGCAGTTTCATGCCTTGCTGCCTTTGCAAACATTGCTTTCTCTCCCCATTAAGCTCATTCTCCTATTTCCTCTAGCTAATCACTCCTTGCCCTTCAAAACTCAGCTCATATGGACTCTCTTCTATAAAGATTTCCTTAGTTTGATCCTTGCTCTTGGCAAAACCCACAGTCTCCATCTGTGAAGGAAATTTGGGCAAAACAGCAAAACCTTATTCGGTGCCTACTATGCGCCAAAGATTGTGCTAGATACAGAGTTTACATAGCTTCTCTTAAAAACTGTACAATGTGGTTGGTGAACCAGAAGGCAAAACAGATCATTTCATCAACATGGGATTGTTGATTTATATATTTGGTGCTTTTGGAATACAGAGGTGGAAGCCTGACTGAATCAGAAAAAGAACAACAGGGAAAGGTTAGGGTTGAACTGACCTTGAAGGAGTGTTTGATAAATTTGGATCAGGAGGAGCCTGGAGAGGTTGGCAGGAGCCATATGACAGGGAAGTTAAGGCTACACTATAAGCAATCACAGTAAATATTAATACCTATATTTGTGACACCACTTCTTCCTTCCATATTCATGCAGATGTCTCAAATCAGTGACACTCAGCTCACAGACTCAGGAATCTTGTGCATACAAGTGCTCCAGACATCAGCAATTGACTATCACAGTTCGTTCAGGAGCTGAAACTCACCAACTTCCCTCATCAGATTTGCATGTGAGAATAGATCCCTCTGGCAACCATGAGGAGGGTGGATTCCTTATAAACAAAGGGGCCACCGTTGGCCTCAGTCTTGAAATACTGCCTTAGGTATCTGGATTGCAGATTGTGAGGAGCTGCCCTGATAATCATTGCAGGCAGATGGTCCCTGTAGGAAGAATCTGAGCCACGGTGTCCTGGAAGTGGATTTCCCCACTCTCATATTATACCTCATCACTGAATCAGGGTCAACCAAAGACTGTCATGAGAATTTGGGGTCATCTTGGGATGGATTTATTCTTCTAACTTAAAGTCAAGAAAGATCAGCACTCTTCATGTGCTGGGTTACTTGCACTGATCTTTCACAACCAAGGCAACTCAAAGGTGTAAAGTGACCTGTTTGTACAGTGAGATTGTTATAAGGAACCTGAGCTGAGATACCAGTGGCCACTGGGGCTTGTACAATAGCTCAGAGGGGACATTCCCCAGGATCCTATGGTCTCTTTTTCAGCTACCACCACACATTTTTTCAGATACAAGGAGAACTATTTCCTTTCAGTGTAACTTACAGGGCAGTGTTCCATTTCCCTTTCATTGCAGGGTGAATACAGAGAGTGAAGATTACTTCATACAGCCAGCTCACCTTACTGCTTTCCTTTTAAAGAGCCTAGGAAGGGACTTAGGAAACCTGAAGAGATTTCTCCTCTGTCCTAATGAGCAGAAAATGATGAGAAAATAATAGGGTCAGAGGATTAAACTATTGCCCTTCAGACATCAAGGCTGGTGCCCAGCAGGGTCTGGAAACTGTATAAATTGTATAGAAATGTATTTGTTCCAGTGAGTTCCTTTCTAACTTTTTAAACACCTGTCCTTTTCTTTGTGGAATGTGCACATTCAGACAAATTGCTTTCCTGACGATGATAGTCATTTCTTAGGTGTTACTGGCTGCCTACATAATGATGGATCTTTATTTTTTTCTTTTTCTTACTTACTAATTGCCTCTGATTAGCTATCCTTTTCTCCTCCTCCCTTAGATTAGGAGCCACAAACTTCTTATGTAAGGGATCAGATGATAAACATTTTTAGCTTTGTGGCCGTATGGTCTATTGCACCTACTCAATTCTACTGTTGTAGCAAAAGCAGCCTTCAATAATGTGTAAATGAATAAGTGTGGCTGTGTTCTAATAAAACTTTATTTACAGAAACGAGTATCAGGCCTTCAGGCCATCCTTTGCCAACTCTTAGAGTGTCCCATGCAACAATGTACCTTTTTAGAAATTGTCACCTTCTCAGACTCCCTTGCACCAAGGGGCAGCTGTGGCCAATAAGACAGCAGGCTATTATGATGGAGTTCTGGAAAAGCTTCTGTTTTCTTAGTAAAGGTGTCATCACTTCCTCCTTCCTTTCCTTCTTTCTTCCTTCTTTTAACATGAGCAGCAGTAGCCATCTTGTGATCTTTTCACACAAGTACAAATCCTAGAGAAGCAGCAGCCATTTTGTGATATGAGGTTACGATCGTGAGAATGAAGGCCTACATCTAAGACCGAAAGTGTGTCTTTGACAGCAGGGTGGCACTGGCTCAGCCCTGGGCTCTCTACCTCCTGACTTCTTATTTTTGAGACAAATAAATCCCTATCTGTTTAAACTACTGTTAGTCAAATTTTCTATTTTGTTAGCTGAACACATTTCTAATCGATACATAAACAAAAGCAATATGTGCACTATAGGAGATTTAGAAAATACAGAAAAGCTGAAAGGAGAGGAATAATCATAGACAGTTTCACCACCAATCATCACAGCATGTCACGGAGCTAGGACATCTCACCTTTCTCTCAAATTCACGTTGCTTGGACCGTCATGAGGTACCTGTGATTATACTTCCAAGTACAGAGCACAGAAAGGTTGAGTTTGACTTGTTCCCATCAATTCCTTGCAAGAAATCTAGATGTCGCAAACCAAGGTTTTTATGGCATTGGAGTGACAGAATTCCTGAAATTCCTGCGGTTTGTGGCGTATGCCTGTTGTTTTGCTCCCAGGTTCTTGGCATGTATGACCCTTATTGTAGATCTTCTTGAAAGGGGGCAGCTTTTTGATACCCAAGAAAACCTTTCAGACCTGACATTCTACCCCAGGATCAAACCCCACCCGCTTCTATCAGATACACACACCACACGTACGTAGTGTATGCAAGCTTGCACAGCCCTCCACATTATGGGGCGAGTTGTCTCTAGAAGAGGAAGAGAGCAATAGACTGAAGAACAGACTAGAGAACTTGGAAACTAAAACACAAATGACAGGAGATCTAGTATAATACAGCGGAGGAGACATAATAACCAAGTACAGAAGGGAAAATTGTCAATAAATGGTCTGGGCACAATAGGTTTTTAAGTGGAAAAAAAATGAAATGAGGTTCCTACTTCACACTCTATCCAAAGTCACTCCTAGGAAGATTAAAGACACAAATATAAAAAAACACCGACCTTTAAATCTATTAACAGAAAGTATATATCATGTCCTTATATTATGTCTTTATGTCCTTGGGGGAGGGAAGAATTTTTTGACAAGATCCACCACGAGGAAAAGAGTTATGAAAATGACTATATTATATTAAAATGAAAAGCTTTGGTACATCAAAAGACACAGTTTTAAAATATGAAAAGATAAGCCACAGAAAGGAAGAAATGTTTATACATGTCACAAAGTATTTGTATCCCAAGTATGTAAAGAAAGCCTACAAATTAAAAAGTAAAAGACAGGAACCCAGTAGAGAGATGGGACAGGCATAAACAAGTAAGACACAGGAAGAGAAAAATTGAATGGAGAGTAACGTATGAGAGATACTCACACTCACTCTTCAGTCAAGGTAATGCAGATATAAATAAGCTATAAGTTTTCATTCATTTGTGTGGCAAAGATTTTAGAAATGATAGCAAAGCATTTCTATCCCTGGCAAGGGAAATCCCTGGCATTGTTGACTCGGCACTTTCACTGCTGAGGGCTGGTATTCAATCCCTGGTCAGGGAACTATTATAGGATCCCACAAGCCACGTGCCAAAAAAAAAGAAAAGAAGAAGAGAAACAGGAAAATGCAACCCCTTTTGTTCCCCTGGATTTGCTATGAACTCTGCATATGAAATCTGTACCTGCTGTAGCCATCTTGCTGGCAGCCTGAAATAAAGCCAGTATCAACGATGGAATGAAAAGAAGTCAAGTTCAGGAAAACCTCACTGGGTCACTGACCATAACAGCCTAAATCTACCTTACTTCTGAATATCTTACGTAAAATAATACATTTCTTTTCTTTAGATTTTTAAAAAAGAATTATTTTGGCTGTGGTTGGTATTTGTTGCTGAACATGGGCTTTCTCTAGCTGCAGTGAGCAGGGGCTACTTTTTGTTGCAGTGCATTGGGTTTTCATTGTGGGGGTTTCTCTCTTGTGGAGCACAGGCTCTAGGCACCCAGGCTTCCGTAGTTGCAGAGAATGGACTCAGTACTTCTGGCTCAAGGGCTCTAGACTGAAGGCTCAGTTGCTCTGCAGCATGTGGGATCTTCCCAGACCAGGGATCGAACCAGTATCCCTTGCATTGCTAGGCAGATTCTTAACCACTCCCCCACCAAGGAAGTCCGAGAAGAATTTTTTAATCAGGACATGAAACCTAAAATCTATAAAGAAAAGATTGACATAATTGATAATGTCAATTATGACTTATCATATGACTGATTTCATCATAATAAAGTAAAAATAGCAGCACAAGCTTAATAGCTCAGTTGGTAAAAATCCACCTGCAATGTAGGAGATGCTAATTTGATTCCTGGATTGGGAAGATCCACTGGAAAAGGGATAGGCTACCCACTCCAGTATTCCTGGGCTTCCCTTGTGGCTCAGCTGGTAAAGAATCCACCCGCAATGTGGGAGACCTGGGTTCAATCCCTGGGTTGGGAAGATCTCCTGGAGAAGGGAATGGCTACCCACTCTAGTATTCTGGCCTGGAGATTTCCATGGACTGTATAGCCCACGGGGTCACAAAGAGTTGGACACAACTGAACGACTTTCACTTCACTAAGCCCCAAGCAGCACAAGGGGAGAGAATATTTGCAAGGTACATAATGTGTCAACAGACTGGACTATTACCTTTAACCCTAAGGAAATCTACAAGTCAAGAAGAAAATAAAAGACACTCCAATGAGCATAAGATATAAAAAGGCAAGAAGAAATATGATTGACAAGAAACATAAAAAGTCAATCAGCCTCTCTGGTAATCAAGAAAGTGGAGATGACTTACCAAATCAGCAAAAAAAAAACATCCATTTTGAGGAAGCAAGTATTGTTGGGGTGATAACCTGATACGGCCTTGGTGGAGGACAATCTGCCAGCTCTACCAGAGTTTGAAAGGTGCTTGAGAGAGTAAGTTGTCTATTCTAGAAAAACAGGCACACAAATGCTCCATAAGAATGTAAAAAGTGGGGAGGGGGAGCACATGTGAACCCATGGCTGATTCATGTCAATGTATGGCAAAAACTACTACAATATTGTAAAGTAATTTGCCCCCAACTAAAATAAATAAATTTATTAAAAAAAAAAAAAGAATGTAAAAAGTGATCATTGCAGCATTGTTTGTCACTGCAAAAATAATAATAATAACCTAAATATTGTTTGACATTTAGAAAAAAGAATAAATGATGATACATGCAAATTATGAAATGCCATGTAGCATTTCTATTGAGGTAGATAATTATAGCCTGGACAGAACAATCTTCCAAGTCATATCATTGGGAAAAGAAAGACAATGACAGAAGATAGTATGATAGACAAACAAGAAAAATCTTATACAAGTCAATTTTTATAAAAAATAGATTAGAAAAAAGTCCATTGTAAGATTCAAGTATTTTTTAATATTTAAAATTGAGATGCATCTCACAATTTCCAGCATGTCATAATTTAACTGGTAGGGTTTTCCTTTTTCAGATGTACAGGAAATAAGGGTACTTTAAAAAACAGATACATCTTAGAGTCAATATAACATAATGATAGATAGGTAATATATAGATGACAGAGAACTAAAAGGGTAAGCATCAGAATGTTAGCAGAGTTTACCACTACTTTTATTTGATTCTATATTGTTTGGGCTTTTTTACAATGAGTTGTGTAAACACTGAAAAATGTCTAATTATCCTGTTTAATCTTCGTTACCTTAAATTCTTTCTTGTCTTCTTTGTAAAATTTTTATTTGTTTATTTTATTTTTGGCTGTGTTGGTGTTTGTTGCTGCACGCGGGCTTTCGCTAGTTGCAGTGAGCCAGGGCTGCTCTCTGGTTGAGGTGTGTGGGCTTCTCATTGCTGTGGCTTCTCTTGTTGCAGAGCACAGGATCTAGGGCATGTAGACTCAATAGTTGTGGCTCGTAGGCTCAAGAGTGCAGGCTCAGCAGTTGTGGTGCACAGACTTAGTTGCCCCAAGGCAGGTGGAATCTTCCCAGACCAGGGATCGAACTGGTATCCCCTGAATTGGCAGGCAGATTCTTAACTACTGGGCCACCAGGGAAGAACTTTCTTGTTTTCTTTTTGCTTGCATTTGCATGCCATGTCCATACTGCATTGTTTTACTTTCAATCTTTCAGTATCACTTTAAGTCATCTTTGGTGGAGCAGTCTTTAAATTGCTTTATTGTTTTGCTCCAACCTGAATCTTTACCTACTTTTAAAGGGGTTTAAAAGGGTTAACGTTTGTGGACATAACTGTTATCACTGGTGTTACTTCTGTCATCTTGCTTTATTCCTTACATCTTCTGTTTATGGAGAGTATTTTGTTTGCCTTTATCTTCTGCACTGATTTGGAAAATAGACTTCCTGCTTTAAATTTGATGAGTGGTGACTGAATTATGAAGTAATTCTTACAGTCAAATGTATTACCAGGCTTCAGTCAGGAAAACGACTGTCTAGGTATTCCAGGAATGAAAAGTTTAATACAGGAACTAGGGCTGTCCAAATTCCCATGGACACAAGAGCCTGGCAGGCTACAGTCCATAGGGTCACAAAGAATCAGGCATGACTGAAGCAACTTAGCACAGCACGAGGGCTGTCACAGCAAAGAGCAAGGCTGGCAAGATCAGTGAATCCACACCAGGACCTGAGCCTGAAGGTCTAAAGCAGGTGGTTCTTGGGACTCCCTGGGGAGCCACTGTAAAGTCACAGGACTGCCCACTTTTGTGGTCACAATGACCTCTCCTTCCAGATTTCTCAAATGCATTTCTCCTGGGCAAGATATGACCCAGAACCACACAGGGAAGGTGGTTCTAGGAAAGTAGTTCCTGGCTTCTCTGAAGCCATGCAGAATGACAGTAAGTAGATAATAGACAACCAGAAGTGTTTATTTATTATTTAATTAAAAAGTAAACATTTAACTTTTTTACTCCTCTTTACATGGAATGAGGAACCAAGTTTCTTGCTTTCTCATCTACTTTTCCCCATTTCCAGTAATTTTAACTGAACAATTTAAAGTATAATTTATTCATTCAGTTTTTTTTCTATACTCAAGTCTCTATAAATGCTAAGTCACCTCAGTCGTGTCCAACTGTGCAACCCCATAGATGGCAGCCCACCAGGCTCCACCGTCCCTAGGATTCTCCAGGCAAGAACAGTGGAGTGGGTTGCCATTTCCTTCTCCAACGCATGAAAGTGAAAAGTGAAAGTGAAGTCGCTCAGTCGTGTCCGACTCTTAGCGACCCCATGGACTGCAGCCTACCAGGCTTCTCCATCCATGGGGTTTTTCCAGGCAAGAGTACTGGACTCGGGTGTCATTGCCTTCTCTAAGCCCATGGATAATAATTGTATGTGTGAAAAACAAAACAAAACAGTAATCCTTTCCTTTGGGAGTTCCCTGGTGGTCTAGTGGTTAGGATTCCAGAGTTCAATCCCTGGTCTGGGAACTGAGATCCTGCAAGTCAAGAGTGTGGCCAAAAAAACCCCAAACTCATAATTGTGTGTGTTTGTGTGTAACTGATTTCAGTGCTTATTTCCAGTTCTTTCTTCCTACTTATCCTAAGATCTTACTCTGGACTCGTTTCATGATTTTCTTGCGAACAGTCTCAGGAGGAGTGATGAGAGGCACATTTTCATAGTTCTTGCATTTCTGAGAACATCTTTCTATTGTCACAGATAACAATTTTCCTGAATTTATAGATAATAACCTCCTCTCTACTTGTCTCTGTAGACTCTTCATCACCTCGAGGCATTCATTGTGATGAGAGGGCCTAGAAGGGTCATTTTTTTGTTTTCTTCTGTTAATAGCCTCTTTCTTTTTTCTAAGAATAGGCAAGATTAATAAGATTAATTTCTTATGTGGTAAATTTTTAAAATTGCCAATAAATTGTGTCTTTTGATTATTTTGGATAAAAAGCTCTGAACACATACTCAATTAGGTTGTGTTTATTAGATCTCGTTTGTAAAGTCAAGAGTATTTTCACATATTATTGCTTCAGCTCTCCTTCCCAATAGTATTGATAAGATAGATCCTGGAGTCTGTTTTCTTGACTAGCTAGTCTTTATCTCTCGTTTACTTATAATTTCTTCTGTTTTCTATTAATAGTTCCTTCAGTTTATATTCTCATTGATATACTTCCCTACAGTGTCACCTTTACTTTTTTTACATCCAACGTAGATGCTGATATGTACTGTATTTTGAATTCCACAAAGTCACTTCTAATTTGAGTGATTATATTTTCAGTAAGCCCTATTTCTGTTTACTGAAAGCACAAGGCAAAGAGTTTCTTAAAATATTTTGACATCATAGCATAAAAATCTACATCAGAGGGAGAAAAATCTACATTTGATTCCAGAATATTGGGCCATTTTTCTCCTTCTCTTGTATAAAATAATAGATTTTCACAGGCCTGTGTTAATTTTTGTCTCTTTGGTCATCTCTTTAGAGTGAGACCTCTTCAGGCAAAGTCTGGAGACTTACAGATAATGCATCCAGTTCCAGGCTGAAAAGAGAGAGAAGAGTAAGTTTTCTGTTCAGTGAATAAGCAGGAACCAAATAGCGACCAAATTTCTACCCTGAAGACGTCTTAGGTACTATTACAGATAGATGCTTAGGGGAAAGGAAATGGATTATGAAACGCATAGTCCATTAGTGAAAGTGAAAGTAAAAGTCTCTCTGTTGTGTCCGACTCTTTGCGACCCCATGGACTGTATAGTCCATGGAATTCTCCAGGCTAGAATATTGGAGTGGGTAGCCTTTCCCTTCTCCAGGGGATCTTCCCAACCCAAGGATTGAACCCAGGTCTCCCACATTGCAGGTGGATTCTTTACCAGCTGAGCCACAAGGGAAGCATAATCCATTAAATGCTCCCAAATTAAATGGTTTCTGTCCTAGAGTAGAAATGAAAATATCTGGAAATCTGTGATACATGGCAGGCAGTGAGGCATTGCAAAAGAACTCGGTATTGACTGTTGGAAGAGGCTGAATGTCAACCCTGACCCATTGTTAAGGAGATTACTTCATTTTCTCCAGAATCTGGAGAATGCATATCTCTTGCTTTTGTACAGCAAAGACAGGCTCAGATAGTAAGTGTCTAAACTTTTTAGGATTAGATGTGAAAGAGATGATTACCCTGGAATAAATGGATTGGCCATTTATTGGTGTTCCTAGAGATATGAAAGACAAATAGGACTGAAAACAAAGTGGAATCATTTCCAGGCAGAGACTGAGCCAAGAAAGGGGCCCAGGTCCTCCCTTTTACCCAGGGCACCCTTCAGCCCTGGCATCCTGTCCCTTGAATTGGAGTCATTGTCTGAGTCTAATGCAAACACTGGCTCCATTGTGATTCTGCAGAGAGGCTGCCCCGCTTACACTGCTTCCACCCGCCTGGGGCTTCTTTGAGCTTATCTCATCGAGCCGTGACTCCGGCTGCCAGCCAGGAGGGCCTCTATCCAGGGTGGTGCTTGAGATTTGTGCTGATTTATTGCACAAGAGCTACCAGGTAAATCCCTTTGCCATCCCATGAGAAATGTCAAGTCAGGGGCAAAGTTTGGGTTTTCCCTGTTTGAATCCAGGTCTTCAGGTCAGAATGGATGGTGGCCAGGACCTTTGAGGATACTTAGATGGACCTTAGAGTAACTGGAAAGTTCTAAAAAAAAAACATAAGTTCTGCATGTCAGGTGTTCTAAGGGATTTTCATGAAGTCTAATGGAATGGAATAGTCTGAGATAGATGAGGTTCCTAGGGTAGCTTACCCTGATGCTGGGAAAGGTTGAAGGCAAAAGGAAAAGGAAGCAGCAGAAGATATGATAGTTACATAGCATCACCGACTCAATGGACATGAATTTGAACAAACTCCAGGAGAGAGTGAAGGGCAGGGAAGCCTGGCATGCTGCAGTCCATGGGGCTTCAGAGTCAAACAGGACTTAGTGACTGAACAAGCAACAAAGGGTAGCTTAGTGCAGTGGTTCTCAGACTCACAGTGCGTTAGACTTGTCTATGGAGCTTGTAAACATGCAGACTGTTGACCACCTTCCCTGGGCTTCTCACCCATAGGTCTGCAGTTGGGACTAGGAATTTGCATTTTTCATAAGCACTCCCAGATGATTCTAATGCAACAGGGTCACACAACAAATTCCATTTAGGAAAATACTGATTTACAGGGGCTGTCAGCAAAGGAAGCCCTTAGATCAATCTGTTGTGATGAGCACTGGGCCAAGAATGTGGTTCTTTATCAAGAACTTCAGAAGGAAGTCTACATGCATCCTCTCCCACTAGTTGAGCACTCCCTTGCGCCTGAGCAGCTTTCTTCAGCAAGCAGGCTTCCTATAGTCTCTGATTATATGCATTATTGTTGGGAGAAGCTATCTCCAAGTAAAGAGAAGACACCTTCCTTCTGTTGGGGTCACACTGATGAGCTCAGCTGGGAAATCACAGTGACAGAGAGAAACAGTGGATTGTGATATCATTCAGGGCCAGTCTGTCCACATCTCTCCACCCACAGCCCCTGATTCCCAGGTGGTCATGTGTGTGTGTTAGTCAGCCGTGTCTGACTCTTTGTGATCCCATGGACTATCCCCACCAGGTTCTTCTGTCTGTGGAATTCTCCAGGCAAGAATACTGGAGTCGGTAGCCATTACCTTCTCCAGGGAATCTTCCCGACCCAGGGATCGAACCCAGGTCCCCCTCATTGCAGGCAGATTCTATACCATCTGAGCCCACCAGGGAAGCCCCTCTAGGTGGCCATACTGAGTACCATATCCTGCCCACAGCTGACTAGGCCCAGGATGGGCACCTGAACCCAAGGCAGGTGTTTCTCAGGTGAGTTAGGACATGAACTGGCATGTAAAAAGATGAACCAGGCAATCAGATTACCTCCCTTGGGAATTTGTTGGGAAACAGGGAAAGCCTAAACCAGTTATCAGTCGGTGACAGTTTATCCAAGTGTCATGTCGTAGCAAGAAAGGCTGGGGAAGCTATGATGAACTGTGAGTAGACAAAGGAAGCTGGGCACTGGGGAGAGGAAAGCAGAGCAGATATTCAGAGAGAAAAGGAATTTCAAGAAATTTGAGCAATGAGAAAAACAAAAGCAGGTAAAAGCAGATTGTAAATGCTCTCCAACTCAAGGAACATGCAGCCTTAATTTGAGCAAGTTTGAGAGGGTCTCCATTTCTGGCAACAAAATACCCGTAAACAATGAAAAGGGACCAAACTTATGTTTATGTCCCCTAAAATTCGTATGTTAAAACCTGATCTCCAATGTAATGGTATTAGGAGGTAGGGCCCATGGGAGGCGATTAGGTCAGAGGGTTTAGGGGAGGGGGTCTCATGAATGGGATTGGTGCCCACATGGAAGAGGCCCCAGAGAGCAGCCTCACCTCCTTCTGCAATGTGGGGACACAGTAAAAAGACAGCCATCTGGGAACCAGAAGGTGAGCCCTCAACAGACACTGACTCTGCCAGTGCAGATCTCGGACTTCCCAGCTTCCAACTGGGAGAAATAAGCTGTTGTTTGTAAGCCATCCAGTCTATGGTACTCTTTTTCATAAGGGCCCCAAATTCTCAGACAAACATTTAATGAATTCTTCTTGTATGCAAGATACTTGCTGAGTGTTCTTTCTCATTTTGCATTCACATAGCACTAAAATATGCATTGTAGTGCTTACCGGGTCTATTTTATCACTCTTCTTTTATTTTTTAATTTAATTTTTTATGCTTTTTTTTTTTTTTTTTTGACCACACACACTGTGCAGCATGTGGTATCTCAGTTTCCTAACCAGGAATTAAATCCATGCCCCCTGAAGTGGAAACACAGACTCCCAACCACTGGATGGCCAGGGAAGTCCCTATTACCCTTATTTTAAATATAAGGAAAATTAATAAATTGATTTGCTTTGTGCTGTCCAATATGGTAGCCTCCATATGTGGCTCTTAGGCACTAAAACTTTAGCTAGTCCAAACTGAGAAGTGCTATAAGTATAAAATTAACATCAAATTTTGAAATTTAGTAAAAAAATTTAAAAAGGATATAAACTATCTCTATTCATTTTTGATTGAGAACATGTTGAAATGATATTTTTAGATATATTAGATTAAATAAAATATAATATTAAAAATAATATCACCCTTTTTTTTTTTACTTTTTGAATGGAGTTACTACAGAATTAAAAATTATATACCTGACTTGCATTTGTGAGTCACATTGTATTTCTTTTGGATAGCACTGTTTTAGTCTGTTGGCTTATGAGACAAAAAATAATGATGCATGAAAAGGAGAAAAGTGTAATGGAGTCACACTCACCAGTCCTCACACTGGAAAGTAAATTCAACGAAACTGACCAAGTGCCTTGTGGAAATTTCCAGGCAGCCGCCACAGTTCTTCCTCTCCCTAAATAAGCATGCCTTCCCACATCAAGAAGCAGAGTCTAACTCTCCTCCCTTGAATCTGGGCTGGCCTTACAACCTTCTTTGACCAACAGAACATGGTGTCAGTTTTGAGAGTAGCTGTTAAAGAGGCCTGGCAGCTTCCACTTCCACTTTTATTCTTGGAAGCCACCATCATGCTATAAAGAATTGTAATTACTGAATGGATGGATAGAGGTCAGGTGGAGGAGCACTTAAGAGCCAGACAGGTGAGCAAGGCTAGGACCTTCCAGCACAGCCAAAGTGACCGGCAGAATAAAGCCTAACTAGTGTCCCAGCTAACGCCACGTAGCACAAACTACCCAGTCAAACACAGCCCAGAGGACCAACCATGAGAAATAGTAAGTTACTGTTGTTCCAAGCTGCTAAGTTTTGGGGTGGCTTGTGACATAGTGATAGATAAAGCATAGCTTCTGCTGGCAACACCCTGTGATAGACAGACCCTGGTAGTGACAACATAACTAAGGATGTCCCCCACCTTTGGTGAGCTTATGGTCTAAGAGAGAAATCACACACATGTACACAAAAATAAGTTTTGTATGGGGTACAGAAACCAAAGTGAAAGTCGTTCAGTTGTGTCCAACTCTTTGCGACCCCATGGACTGTAGCCCACCAGACTCCTCTGTCCATGAAGATTCCCCAGGCCAGAATACTGGAGTGAGTAGCCGTTGCCTTCTCCAAAGCATCTTCCCAACCCAGGGATCAAACCCAGGTCTCCCGCATTGCAGGCGGATTCTTTACCATCTGAGCTACCAGGGAAGCCTATAGGAACCAAGGGGCTAGGCATTTTAAGTTGAATATTGCGGTGGTTGTTGAAGCACCTCACACATAACATCACACTGCTTGGAACTAGGCCCTTCTCAACCCGTGCCTGCTAGTTAAACTCTCTCTGCTGGTTTACAGCAGGTCCCAGGGTTTCAGGCTTGGTCTTCCAGCGGCTGCCTCCGTGTATTGAATCTCTTACAGCCCTTTTCATCTCCACTCAAGCGTGGTGAGGAGGGAGGTAGCCACTCCAGTTACTTTTCCTGGCTCGCCTTAAAAACACGTCAGCCCATTGCACCTCTGCTGTTCCTAACAGCACAGCCAGAGAAAAAATAAGCTGCAAATAACACAGGGAAAACCACACAGATAGTGGACTCTTTGTTTGTTTTTTCAGTTGCCAAGTCACGTCCGACTCTTTGCGACCCCATGGACTGCAGCACACCAGGCCTCCCTGTCCCTCACCATCTCCCAGAGTTTGCCCAAGTTCATGTCCATTGAATCGGTGATGCCATCCAACCATCTCATCCTCTGTTGCTCTCTTCTTCTGCCTTCAATCTTTCCCAGTATCAGGATCTTTTCCAATGAGTTGGCTGTTGGCATCAGGTGGCCAAAGTATTGGAGCTTCAGCTTTGTAAGTGAACTCTTACAAAGCTTTCATTCTTCACTGGGCTGGGTTTCTGACGGCTCCTGAAATGAAGTCAACAAGATCACACAGGGGGCTTGCAATCTCCACTTTCATTTCCAACAATGGTGCTCACCTCTCTTCTGCTTCTGCTCACTGCTCTTCTGCTTCACCTCTCTTCTGCTATCAAGGGTCCTCTGGGCCACTTTCCCCATTGAAGTCTCTCTGCCTGAAGGTGACATCCAGGCACAAATAGGTGTTCTTTGTCTCAAGTTGGCCATTTGCATCTCTGTAGCCTTCCTGCCTGGGTGACACCCACTTGATTAAGCATTTGCCCCTTGTGGGCTCAGAGTCCCTCATTTACATTTCCCCACAATAGTGAATGGCTTACAAGCTATTGAAATACAGTTGCTAAACTGCTAGTAATTCAGCCAGAAAACAGCCCTTTAAGGTTTGGAACTGGAGCCTTTCTGAGAGCTCTACACTCCTAGACATCGATGCTGTGGACCACCAGCAAGGAGTGAGAAAACCAAGAGCATCTCACCCTCACCCAGGACAGACACTTTGCTGGCCCCTCCCCACCCAGCCCCAGGGCTTCCTCAATAAACCCCTGGAGAAAGGATTTAGTAAAATCAAACTGACAAAGCAGAGTCACTGTTTAAATTCTATGTTGAGTCAGACAAAAATCACATATGATCATAATTATCCTTCAGCATCCTTTAATGCTTGTGAATAGAGCAGACATTGTTTTCGTGTTTGCAACCCTTGACAGCAAATCTTATAACCACTGGATGTTCAAGACCATTGAGATATAAATGAAAGGGGAGAACAAAAGTAAAGTTTGCATTTAGATGTCTATTTTCAAAGCACTTTACCTAGAAGATAACTGCACAGTTTTCACTCACCATTATTCTTCTTCACACATTCCTAGTAGGGAATGGGGGATTGGGTAGAGAATAATAATAAAAAGCAATCAATGCTTGTGACTGTCGGATACTGTTCTGTCTTATACGGATTGGTTCATGAAGTTTTTAGTATATGAGGAAGCACTATCCCTATTTTA